>JACATO010000132.1:0-1247500 GCA_018389105.1 Nautilus pompilius | reverse complement strand
TATTAAACTTTACAAAACTGTGTAGTTTTAAAGTCTTGATGTGCTCCTTCCCACATTGGATGTGCACTGTTAAGTTGTTATCGTGACCTGCATCTATACAGATTTAGTGTGTGTTCTACCAAATGTTGGACTAGGTTCCATACTTCCTGACTCTGGGAGACCATATCATCCAGGTTGTTACTGCTTCAATCTTAGTTTCTATTTGTATGGGTGGGGAGAACCTCGTGAATTACCTTCCATTGTATGTCAGAAGTCTGGTTGTCCGTGTGACTTTTTTTGGCAAGAATCCCATGAATTAGTTCATTTGAGGGGTCCCAAGTTTAGGTATCGTTGTCATTGGCGAGAGGGTTACTTTTAAGTAAGAAAAATGTATCTTCCTGTGAGACCTTCAATTGCAGTTTAATGTTAAATCAGTAAATTTAAGTGAATTCCCATTACAGGTTAACTTGCTCTTTCTTTATAAGCTTCAAAACTGTCTTTTTGGCATAAGGTGGCCATCCCGATATTAGGGTTAATTAAAAGCTTTTTCTTCTTCTTCTAAAATATAATATTTGCCATTTTTAGGCATTTACATTGTCTAAAACAGTTTTAATTAGCCGATTACAATTATGCTGGTTATATTTGCAATGTTTGGACCTAGATCATAGGAAGCAGAACCATATTTTTATTTACCAGGTGTTTCCTCCTTAACCATAAAACAAATATAGTAACTTTATTTCGATGATCTGCCATCCTTGTTTCCTTACCTACAAAACTAACAGTATGGGCTCACCAGTTATTCTTCTCTGCTTGTGTGTTTGTCTAAGGAAAAAGTAAATACCCAGAATTTTTATTTTGTTTTTATTCCATTTAATGTTATAATTGTGGTGGTGGTGATCATTGATGGATGGATCCTAACCAATTAACCAAACTCTTTTGGTTTTGGATGTGTTTATGTAGGCATCAGATGTGGCTTTATAGACTTTAAGTACTGAAAAGACTGCATCGAGGCTACTAAAGTTTCTTACCATGATCATGGTGTTGTCAGTATAGTGTACTATTTTATTGACTAGTTTGTCGGCATTGGTTAATTTTAGATCTAAGATTTTCTCCTCTTCTGATTTTGAGCTGGGCAGCATCTCTGCTACTGATGTGTAAAAGAGAGAAGCACTTCCATGTACCTCAAGAGAACTTAAAGTAGAGGTGGGAAAAGGAAAATAAACACAATGAAAATGAGAATTCGAAATCCATCTCGTTGAGGTTCACTGATCTTAAGGTGACTATGTTACAGTGTTGCTAGGTCTGACCAGAAAAATATTAAAAAGGCCTTCCAACTACTTTGGCAGGTGGGGAGGTGGGTTGTGTATTGTAAGCTAAACACCTTAATCCTTTGATTTTAAACACCAGTAACCAAACATTCAGAAAAAGTTACTATTCAACTTTTGTAAAAGATCTGCAGCATAGCGTGTACTGATAACAAAATGTTAAAATAAATTGGCTATTACTTGTCAGCTTTATAAAAGCCTTAAATAAATAAACCAGTAAGAAACAATTTACTATCTATAAAGCACATTTTTTCCTCATGTTCCCTCTCTTTTTATGGTTGTTTTTGCCATACTTGATCTTTTGTGTGGTGATTGCATAAGTGGTGTGTGTGAAAGTTCGTGTATGCGTGTTTATCTCCGAGGAGAAGGGATTAGAGTTGGTGGCTGAAGCCGTGTTGGGGCCGAAGCCCGGTGTGGAGCAAGCTCCCGTTAAGGCCTAAAAGGCCGGGTTGCCATACTTAGCCAACTTTTTTTGGAGGCATGTTAGAAACTGAAATAGTCTTTGCTTGTGACTCTGAGATTTTATATTGTACTACAGAATATATTAACAACATTTGATCTGGGGTTGAGGAAGCAAGCATTAGTGTGGGTATGAGCAATGTAGAGTGACCCGAAAAAAAACCTTAAAGATATGTGGGCTTGGAAAAACTGCTGTGTTGTTACATGGCGAAGACTAGGGGTTTGGGTGTGCAGTTCCTTTTTGTGTGAACTGTGATCTTTATATCACCTAAAGCCAAATGCAGGAATGAGTTCATCAAAGAAGAGAAAGAAAGTAGGCAGTGAATGCAAAATGTTTAAAGACTTCTTAAGTTTTTTTGTGTTTTTTTACTGATGTGGGTAGAAAAGTGCTCAAAAATATAATTTGAATCAACATTTAGAGAGTAAACATGCATCAAAACCCAAAAACTTGTCTGTTGAAGAAAAAACAGAGGCGATGTCATAGTTGCTCATATGCAAACTATCAATGGCACAGGATGGCATTACGAGAATGAGCTACGTGATTGCGGGCAAAATCACCAAGAACAGCAAGCCATTCTTCAAAGGAAAACTTGTAAAGGAATGTATGATTGACTCTGCAGCAATTTTGTTTGTCCTCAGAAGAAAATCAGTTTATGAACATTAGTTTGTCGAGGCAAACTATTGCGAAACATTGAGGACATTTCTAAGAACCTGGACTTGCATTTGAAAAGTAAGGTAAACAACTTCCCTTATTTTGCAATGGTACTTCATGAGAGTTGTGATGTCGAAGACAGCCTATTTACTTATTTTCATTCAAGGTATTACTGAAAATTTGAGCTCATGGAAGAACTGGCATCAGTACAGTCGATTCAATCAATTGAAAAGATTTATTGGAGGCTGTAAATCAGTGCATGTAAAAATTTGGATTAGAGTAGGGGAAACTGGCGAGTGTGACTACTGATGTGAGCCAAAATCTGACAGCAAACACATTGGTTTTAATTTTCTACATTGCACTATTCATCAAGTGGTTCTCTGTAACAGCATTCTAAAACCAAACTATGTCATGAACAATGTTATGAACATGGTCAACTACATTTGATCAAAAGGATTAAACCATAGGCAATTTGGAACTTTGCTTGAGAAATCTGAACCTGATCTCTTGGATGTTCTGTATCACCAACATCAAATGGCTTAGTTTGGGTAAAGTTTTGAAAGGAGAGTGGCAACTGAGAGTAGAGATTGTTTTTTTTTTTTAAATGAAAGGAAAATATTCACATTTTCCACAGTAGAACAAAGTAGATTGACTTTCTGATTTTGCATTTGCTGCTGCTTTTGTTGTTGAGCGAGTTGGACTTCCGAACAAGGCTCTTTCAATGGCATTGCATCCCGTAGTGACAAGTGGCCTGTCTTCTGTCAAGGAGTCCTCATGATTGAGAGACGTTCATCGAGCCAACAAGCAGCCCAGTCCACCCGACACCGGGAGCCACAAGGACCCAGGAGATCGCTCTCACTTCGGGCTGCATTTGCTGTTGATATCATGGACTACCCGAATGAACTGAATTTAAGATTGCGGGGCAAGGAGCTTTTTGCTCATTATTTGCATTTTGGTGTATAGTCATTTATGACTGTGTTACTCTCTTTCTCTTGTCAGATAGAAAACAAACAGTTTTCCCATTTTCCAACAGATTATCATTTGAGATCAAAAGCTGGAAAACTGCACATCGTCACTACTACTCATCTTGGATGTTGAATTTTCCTGCTGATTTGAGGGTTTTAGAATTTAGAAAATGATTTGTTTTTGGTAACCAACAAAATTTTATAGTCACCAACTAAGATGTGGTGGCAATAGGGAGGCATGCTAATTTCTTTTCTTGCCTTCTAGGTGGCCCAAAGCTTGGTTAACTAACCATGTGTATCTAAACATTTCTTTCTGTTACTCACACTGGAGTTCAGTTTATAATTACATATTTTTTGCATAAGTGAAGCCTTATTTATCTTCTAAAACTAATTATGATTGGGGTGGATTTGCCATCCCCTGAAGCCCCATGGCTACTCCAGGCTACCTGCTGAGCAGTGAAAGTCAGGAAGTTTGAGAGAGGGATCCTTTTTGTTGTGAGAATGAACTCTAAGGTATTGGTACAGATTGAGTTTTAACCATCTGTATCAAAAGTTGGACTAGGTTCTACGGGTCTTTATGGTGCAAGTGTCATTTCCTTCCTATAATAAACTTTTCGCCTCTTTTGTTTCACTTCTATTCACATCTTTCTTCTGTGTTATATTTTCCATGACATGTATACATCACTTCTGTTTGCCATGCATCACTATTCATTTCTTAAAATCAGGTGTAATGTGATTTATAAAATTGTGGCTTTCTTGCATTTTGAGATCATGGATAGAGAGTCGTCATCACTTTATCGGATCTTTTAGTTGTCCATAATTTTCAGGATAATTGTCCGTATGGGTCACCTCAGGTTCATCTTATCAAAAAAAAAACAAAAACCAACTTATTACAAGTTTTTTTTGTTTCTGTTTTTAAGAATCAGTGAGATTCTTGATTTAGTTCTACCCATACATAAATTCTGTTTAACTTTCATATTAAAACATTTTGTTTTTAGTACCATTTGATGAAGATGACAAGGATAAATCTGTCTGGTTCCTGGACCATGACTATTTAGAGAATATGTATGGAATGTTCAAGAAAGTAAATGGTAAGTAAATAATGATTGTCTCTGTTGAGTGATTGCTTTTATTTGATTGTTGAATGTTTTCCTGTCTTTATTTCATCTCTCTCTCTCTCTCTCTCTGACCGTATTCCACTCTTTTATGCAAAGTTGCAAACTTGAAAATCTAGCATCATAAAATTTTCATCTGTAGGCTGCTTGATAAACACTTTTAATTAGATTGGACTTTAATGTGTTTTTATTGGTGCAGTGCCATTTTTCAAATTGCTTTTACTTAATTTGTGAAATTCTAGATTCTGCAGGTATTTATTGTTTTCTTTTACATTGTTTTTTTTTTTTTTTTTAGTTTCTTTATGTACAAGGTGTCCCAAAAAAAGGTGTATACATTTTTTTCCTTTACCCCCACTAAATAAAATTTTTGCTTTATACATCAGGCAGGCACTTCAAACATCATACACTACAATAGGTGTTCAAAATGTCCTCCATCAGCATTCATGCAGGTATTGCAGTGTCTGACAACAGTGAGACTCATACTGGCACATTTTCACAGGAATATCTGTTGAAACATTAACAATTCTCTGTTGCAGTTCATGGATGGAAGCTGGTTTTGTCATATACCTTTTCTTTTAACACAGCCCACAGGAAAAAAATCTAGTGGTGAATATTCAACTGGTCCATGTCATTCTATCCATTTTCCAGTAAAGAATACATCCAAAAATGGCCAGATATTTTAGCCACACACACTGAAAGCAGGTGAATGTCAGGAGTATGCTGTGCATTGCATGGTACCATCTTCTGTGAGCTTCCAATTGAAACAACTTTAACATTGGCAGAGCCTTTCTATGGTAGCGTATGAAAGTGCATGTACATCTTTATGGGGCACCCTGTAAAATGGTTGAGCAGGATTATTTTATATAAGCTTATAAAATATTAGCATAAAAAAACTGAATGTATTTGATTTAATTTTTAGCTCGGGAGAAAGTTGTTGGCTGGTACCATACAGGACCGAAGTTACACCAGAATGACGTAGCTATTAATGAGCTTATGAGGAGATACTGCTCAAATTCAGTAAGTAGATGACAACTGACTGTTTAGACAGTTTTATTAATTACATAAAACATTGAAAAAATGCTAGCTTTTTATAGAAAAATTATGAAATGTTTTTTCCTTCTAACGATACTGACCTTTATTAGTTTCTTCATTCTTAAGTAACTTAAAAATAAAATTTCCAGTATTTTGACTGTTGTATTCAGTTATATCTGGTTGGGTTTTGTAAGTCAGCATGACTGTTTAAATAACTAATAATTTTAAAGGTTGAAGAAATGGCTGAACATTAAATATTCTATAATGTAATCTTCATCAACAAGTTTTCATTCTTTTCTCTCAGGTTTTAGTGGTAATTGATGCTAAGCCAAAAGACCTTGGTTTACCAACAGAAGCCTATATTGCTGTTGAAGAAGTTCATGATGTAAGTTGATATTTAATTAAAAGTTAAACTCTCTGTTCTTTGTCTTAAGTTTTTTCTAAGATTACCATTGTTTGTTTAAAGGATGGAACACCAACAACCAAAACATTTGAACACGTTGCCAGTGAGATTGGAGCTGAAGAAGCTGAAGAAGTTGGTGTAGAGCATCTTTTAAGGTAGGTACTGTTTAGTAAAACTCAACCAACCTGTACCATGTGCACGTGTTGATAATAATGTCCAACAGTTTGATATTTATAATGTAAAAGATTTTGTTTATTCTATTTTAAGTTGATTAATTTGGTAGTTCTCTGCTTGTTTAATTATTTAAGCTTAATGTGGAAACACACTGGAGAGAGAGTGTGTGTGTGTGTGTGTGTCAATTGCTATTATTGAACATCCAGAATATCTATAATTTTTACATTTATTTTGTTCATCTCAAGAGCAAGATAAAGGTTATTGTTATAATTTTTTTTTCTCATCATAAGGGACATCAAAGACACTACAGTTGGAACACTTTCTCAAAGAATCACCAATCAGCTGATGGGACTCAAAGGTCTTCACAGTCATATAAAAGACATCAGCCAGTACCTGGAGAAAGTGGTGTCTGGACAGCTTCCTGTCAACCATCAGATCATTTACCACTTACAAGATGTCTTCAATCTACTTCCAGATGTTAACCTGCAGGATTTTGTCAAAGCTGTATATGTGAAAACCAATGACCAGATGCTGGTTGTGTATCTGGCTGCCCTCATTCGCTCTATAATTGCACTGCATAATCTCATCAATAACAAAATAAATAACCGTGATGCAGAGAAAAATGAGGGAAAGGAAAAGGATAAAGACAAGAAAGATAAGAAGGAAGAAAAGGATAATGATTTGGGGAAAGAAAAAACTAAGGACAGTGACAAAAAAGAAAGTAGCAGTTCAAAATCTAAAAAGTGATTCCGTTAAATCTTGCCTGTATTCACATTATGTTACTAAAATATTGTTTCATCAGAAATCAATATTTAAAAATTAGAGTTTACATCACAATGCTTTTCATTACTTCAGGCAGTTTTATTCTGGTTTTACTGAAAACTTGTGCAACACTTTCTGGTGGTCATATTCATCTAAGTTCCAACTTAAAGAGGCTGGAAAATGTTTTGAACCTTAAAATAATGGACAGGGTTAATTTACACGTTAAATGCAACATTTTAAAAAATAGCTTTGTACTAACAGTGAACCCCTAGTGTCTCTCACTGGCTTTTCCTAAATATGTTGTGTTCAGACTTTAATAATTATTTTCACTTATTACCATGATGCATCCCCCATTTTTGTTGTTTTAGATCTCTTCAGTATGTGAAATAAATTGTAATAGGTTAGTTATTAAATATTATGATGCAAACAAAATACTCCAGAAATATATAAGAGAGATTCATTTAAAAAACTATTTGAATAATACAAACAGACTCAACCTTTTTTCTATAAATTTTCTAAAATGTATCAAATTAATATATTTTTTTAAAAATCTGGTGCCATTGAAATAAATTAGTTTATTTCTGTCTTTAATAAAAACATCATGTAAATGTTGCATCTATTTAAATTGATTGCAGTGAACGCACAGCGTCTTGCTAGAGTATAAGAGCTGATAAAATGTTTGGGGTTCTTTTTAAAATGTATTTTAATATAAAGTAAAAATCTGATATAGTGAGCGTTCTTGAGACTTGGAAAATAGTTTGCATTACGGTGTTTGCTATCACTCAGGTTACGGTGAATATGTATGTATGTACAGGAAGACCCCGGCTTACGTAAACTATTTACGTTACGTTAGCAGAGCACTGTTGCTGTCGCTATGCGGTCCTTTCCACAACTTACACACAGTTTCTGTGATGCTATTGCGTGATCTCTCCCCCCCTCTCTCTCGCATGCAGCGAGCACACATTCTCTCATTAGACACTACATATAAAGCATCTCATGCATCACTTGTAGTTTTTCTTCGAAAGTTTTCGTTTTCTAGTGATTTATTTGTCCTAATTATGATTGGAAAAAGGCAAATTGGTGGTAAAAGTGCTGAGCCTGTGCGTAAACACACTAAAACAGACTTAGAAATGAAGATAAAGATGATAAAATATGAAGGTGGACAGTCTGTATCAGCCATTGCATGTGAACTAGGTTTTTTGGTGTTGACAGTGAATACTACAGGAATATCCAGACTTACATAAGCCTCGACTTTACATAAGAAATAGAATTTTTTTTTTTGGAATTTATTTGCAGAAAAAAATGTTATGTGGCGCTACGTATGGATACCTGGGTATGAGTGGTCACTAAGAGCTGTGGAGTAATTTGCACTGGGGTCTGAGTGTGTTAGTATCCATCAAGTGAGTTTATTCATGCGTAAATCTTTTCGTTTTTACGTGAAATTCTCCATTGTAAGTGTAGAAGTGATGCTAGTGCTAGTGGTTCTGCAAAGATGCACTTGAGGAGAGGGTGAGCATAATAAAGAAATATGAAGATGGGCAAACTATGTCTTCCATTGCGCATGGACTGGGCATGGCCGTGTCGACAGTAAACACAATAGTGAGAGACAAAGACAGTATTAAAGAACACGTGAAAGGATCTGCCCCCATGAAATCTATGGTGATAATGAAACAAAGGAGTGGTGTGATTGCCGAGGTGGAGAAATTGTTGATGGCGGGGATGCAAGATGATAAGTTGTATACGTGTGAGCTCGACTTACATAAAAATTGACTTATAGCCGACTGGAACGTAACCCCCTTAGGTAAGTCTGGGTCTTCCTGTATATAGTGTTTTAGACATGCAAGATTACAGGTAGTTTATAATGAACTGTCATTCAGAACACAAAATATGCACATTTTACTGGGATCAGAAGACCATGGCACTACACTAGAGCAGTAGAAAAATATGGAGAAGTCTTACTTTGTATTTTCTTCCTCTATTCAGATACAATTCATAATTGGTCTTATCAAATTTTGGAGCAGCAAATTCTAGCTGCCATCTAGAATTTCTCAGCATCCCTTAATGCATAAATGTCAACCAATTTTCCTTTTAAAATTCTCAAATCTATTTTTAGGGATTATAGAGGGGAAACTACTTTTTCTTTATTTTTTTTCTTTCATAATCTGTTTATCAATACTACAATAAAGATAGCAGACTTTGTGTTTTTCTGCCAGTTTTGTCTTGAACACACTATATTCTGATTTCATTTATTTTTTTTTTCTATTTCAGATTTATATTATTTTAGAAAAATTTGTAAATATGCACTTTCCCTTATTGGCTTTGTGCTAAACTGATCTATTTTCCCTAGCTAAATTCCACATTAACTGTCATAGCAAGAAACTAATCAATAGATAGATCAGTGGTTCCCAACCTTTTTCTAAAAATGCTGCTTCGCGGTCCCCCTAGATTTTTTTTACCCTTTGCGGTCCCCCATAAAATCAGCTTGACCTACTATATTATTATTATTATGTTAGCATGTCAAGGTTTTTGCTTCTATGTCGTCAAACGAGTATTTCCCAAAATTTCAGAAACTTTTCTATATATATATATATATATAAATCCACTCAGAATTTTTGAAAATATTCAAAAGTGTACTAAATGCACTTATTCTAAACCGTTAGTCAATTTAAAAATCTTAAAAAAAACTTGAATTCAAATTTATTCAAAATATGACAATTCTCAAAAATCAAACGAAGAAAAAGTTCAATGAGAGATCTGCACCTGTTTGGCCTTCAATATTTCATCAATGTTGGGCTGCATTTTTGAAAGAGCCACTCTCATGTCATGCGTTACATCGAGTTTGTTTCTCGATCTGGTTTTGATTGAAACGAGAGTTGAGAACGCTGACTCACACTCATAGGTTGTTGCGAACGGAATCAGCAATTTGAGAGCCATCTTTGCAACATCCGGATATGATTGTACCATTTCAATCCAGAAGTCGCTGCAACGCATCTGGCGAAAAGTATTTTTGGCAGCTCCATCATTCACCAAGTCAATGAACTGCTCTTCAATGAGATGGTCTTTGGAAGGCAGCTCGCTGACGGAGATGGAGAATGGATTCGAGAGAAAGTTACAATACTTCTGAAAATCGTGAAGTTCAGGAAAATAGCCTGCAAGCTCTGTGCGGAGAATATCAACATAATTCTTCATCAACTCGAGAATACCAGAATCAACTGAGAGATTATTTTCATCGAGGAAAGCGTTGAGCTCCAGAAATGGTGCAAAATTCTTCCGTGTTAATTTTAAATGCCACAATTTCAGCTTCGTCCTGAAAGCATTCATTTTTTCATGGCAGTGGAGCACGGTGACCTCCTTCCCTTGTAATGCCAAATTAACGCAGTTAACTGCCTCGAATATGTCCACCAAAAACGAAAGGTGCACAAGTCAGCGACCCCTTCGTGGTCCCCAGGTTGAGAACCACAGAGATAGATCTATCTATGTTACTAAATTTGTGTGCTTTTTAATCATTGATAAAATACTTAAAAGCATACTTGTTTCATTGATTTTACTAATTCTGAGCCAAAAATATAGCTGATAAAGTATAAATCTGTATAATGTTCATGGTCTCACTGTGGAAATGAATTTTAAATTAAAAGTCATCTATAATGACTTTGTGGACACTCGCATCGTGGAATGAAACATGCAGCGGAGTGTATCTAAATAATCCCTGAATGTTTCATGCTGAACAGTATCAGCTTTTAGTGGTAATATGGAAACCATATATTTAATACCTGAAGTATAAAAGAAACTGTACTATTCAACTAGTTCTAAATTTATATTATCAACAGGTTATTTATTCAAGTATTGGTCGTGGCAAGTGTCTTTGTAGTTATTGTTTGAAGATTCTCATCTGAAATTTTCCTTTAGCCTCAACATTGCCTGTATCTGCAGTAGTTACTGTACACAGTTTTACATAGGAGATAAAATGGTCATTTTCTGTAGATATCAACTTTAAAATGCTTGTTATTACCTAAGACGGCAGCATTTTATTTTATGAAGACTAAATGATGTTCAAAAGTTACAAAAAGATTATACTAAAAAGGTGGAAAGGACTGCTAAATGTTAGTATTTTGTTTTGCAAATAAGTCAGTCAGTCATTGCTGCTAACCCTCTCTGAGAAAACAGGAACAAGTGTGTAAAGTTTCATATAGTTTAATAACAAGTGCATTGTTAAAACAGCATGGGCAATAATAGGCACACTGAACAGCAGAGGTAGCTTCCTACTACAGAATATACAGAAATATTTGCATTGTAATGGCAGAAAGGATAATAAGATAGCCATTGTTTAACAATTTGTCTTTATTCTTTTAGAGCATGAGATCTTTTTAGGTAGAATTTATCCATCAAAATAATGTAACTGCAGAAATTAGATTAAGTTAACTTTTCTTTTTTTGCAAAATCAATCATGTCTGAACTTTATCCACCTACCTTTCACTGAATCTCATTTCCATGTACTATACATAGATTTTTTTTAAAATCTCACCAATCTTAATGTTTAAAATTCCTGTTGTTTTAATTTCTTTCTTTCCTACATTGATAATTGTCACTCAGTTGGTTTACTTGAGTGATGTATTTTAAAGTTCTGTTTGACTAACATCTTATTTTGCTAACGTGTTAAAATTAGAAAGCTGTTGAATACCATAATGTTCCTTCTCAGGAGTATGATTTACACTGACAATTAAATATATGTAATTACAACAGTTAGTTTGAAATATTCCACTGTGGTTGAAAGATTAATCTCCCATCAGACAGAAGCCAACTCAAATTTGTCACCTAGAGCCATTGTTATGTGGTAATAACGGTAACTGAAGGATTTATAAATAAAAACTGAAAATAACAAATTTTATCTTTTCTAAAAAAATATATTTGCATAATATAACAAATGTACTTTTTAGCAATTACATAAATTGAGATACTTAATCTGCAGAGAATCATGAAATAAAGAAATTGGCTGAACACGAGAGATTAATGGTGCAAAAGTCTTCCTGCACACAGCAAAGATTTCTTCGGGCGTAATATGGGTCTGTTATCTCGGGGGAAAATTAAAAACTTATTACTGGTGACGAGCACACTGGCTTTCATTCATACTTTAGTGTATAAGATTTGTAGAATGTCATA
This sequence comes from Nautilus pompilius, assembly GCA_018389105.1. NCBI lineage: Eukaryota > Metazoa > Mollusca > Cephalopoda > Nautilida > Nautilidae > Nautilus > Nautilus pompilius. The sequence continues at coordinate 1,235,477 of JACATO010000132.1, read as the reverse complement.
CTCTGGTTGCACACAGTTTACACTGAAAACAGTTCATCCTAATTGCCAAACAAAAATGATGAGGAAACAAGTTCATTAAGCTGTGCGTATGTCTGTTTTTTGTTCATATACCCTTATTAAAAAGAAAAAAATTTGTTAAGATCTAATTTACTTTTCAATAAGTTAATAATTGAAACAAAATATATACAAAATGTTAGCAACAACAACAAAGCTTTAAAAATCTGTCAGACTTTTTCTGTATCAGTTCTAATATTTCCTCACCAAAATTTTTAAAGGTGTATAATGAAAGTGAATACAAACAACAACAACAACACAACCATGAGAAGATTTCTAGAATACAGCTCTGGCTCCACATAAGAACAGAATTAGGGGACCGATAACCTTAGTCTTTTTGAACCAAAATCTGAGTTACATGTAAATTCTATTGGCGTGTAGATTTTTGGCTTGCTAGCTCAAGAAATTAGTGTACCAAATCTCAGGAGTTAACTTGGTTTAGTATGGTTTAATCTGACAGGCTGAGTAATCTTTAAATTTTAAGATTTCCCCAGTGTAAATTGCATGTGAGTGGCCAAGAGTATCAAAAACTTGTACCTTGACTCATCCCACTTGTAACTGTGAAAGGTAACAGAATCTCCACTAAAACACTTTACTTCACCAAAAGAGTCCCGAGATACGCCACACAAAACAGCATCACAAACCAGCTTGCTTGAACATTTGTAGCTAAGTTATCAGTCACATCTTTGTGCTTTTTATCTAAAATCAAGGAAAGAAAGCAAAATATTTTTGAAAAAACTTTCTTAATAATATAGAATTTTAATTTATCGTTACATTATGTGCAATTTGTTGACTAATGTCTGTATCCACTTAAGAACATCTGCCCCTTTTCCAACAGGTTTCGTCACTTTAAAGTTACAGAAGAAAAGCATTATTGTACATAACCAAGGTAGGTGTATGAACTACAGCTTTTAACTGTGATGGAGATAGCTAATTTTATCCATAGTCTCAGGTGTAAATAATAATAGTGATACATAGCTTAAATTAAATGTTTGTACTTTTAGTTTGCTTAAAAAAGAAAGAAATTTATATATAAATATTCAAAGTACTTGTTTTCTCTATTCATTCTAAAACAGTAACACTTGTATGTGATAGTAGTTATGGGAACTTGCAGTTTATATCTGTTCTTTTAGTTTTCTTTGAACAAGTGCCTCCTGTGTTTTGATCCAGGATTTTTATGTAATCCCAGACAGAAAGTAGTCTTATTCAGTCTCTTTCTCATTTTTTTTTGTTACAGTCTGTAGTTGGTAGTTTTAATCTTAATTGATTCTAATTTCATATACACTTTATTTCTGAGATATATCATTTATTTTGATTTGTTATAGATATGTTTATTTAGGAATTTTAATCTTACATACTAACGTGCGAACATGTAAAAATTCCCTTATGTTATTCTAATAGAATTTGATTTCAGTAGTATCACATATCATTGCAGCAAACTTAAACAGATTACTGAGAAACAGTTTTTTTTTTTTTCCTTACCACAGTTGTCTTCATCAGTTCCGTCTTGACAGTGCTTTTCTCCATCACACTGCTTAGTCACATCCAGACAAATCTGTTTGTCATCACACACAAACCCTTTACTGCAGTGCACATGAATATTGCTGGCTGTCCCACAAGGAGAAAAAAAAGGAAGTTGAAGTTACAATAACAGATACAAGCAGAGAATTGAAACTGACAATTAATACTAATCCAGCACATCAGAAGGTAAAGGTGCCAATTAATACTAACCTAACATTAACCCAGCACATCAGAAGGTAAAGGTGCCAATTAATACTAACCTAACATTAACCCAGCACATCAGAAGGTAAAGGTGCCAATTAATACTAACCTAACATTAACCCAGCACATCAGAAGGTAAAGGTGCCAATTAATACTAACCTAACATTAACCCAGCACATCGAAGGTAAAGGTGCCAATTAATACTAACCCAACATTAACCCAGCACATCAGAAGGTAAAGGTGCCAATTAATACTAACCTAACATTAACCCAGCACATCAGAAGGTAAAGGTGCCAATTAATACTAACCTAACATTAACCCAGCACATCAGAAGGTAAAGGTGCCAATTAATACTAACCTAACATTAACCCAGAACATCAGAAGGTAAAGGATGTCAAATTAGTGGTACAAGAGAAATTTTCAGTCAATAGTAATTTAAAAAATAAAACAAGGCCATCAATGTACATATGGTTGAAATTAGTCAGTTAAAGAAGTCTCCAGAATGAGCTTTAGTAACTTAGGAAATGGGGAAAAAAGACAGACTACTGTAATTACAACATTGCAGTGCTGGACTTTCATCTGAGTTGTCTCCACAATGGTCAACTTTATCACACAGCAGTTCTTTAGAGATGCAGACCAGATTGAAACACAGGTATCTGAACTGTGTGGGGCAGTCATCTGGAAGGGAAGTAAAGCAGTGCTTACAAATATAGTGACAGTAGGTAAGAGTAAAGTTGGTTTTTTTAACACAAATCTACGGATGACATTATTTGCTTAGGAAATTGTAAAGAGAAATTACCTTTGATAAGATGACAGCATTTCAAAAAAGGTATGATAATCTCCATCCACCACAATGTAGTTATGTGGAGGCACGAAGCCATGATGACTAATGCAAGGGCAACCAGGAGCCATCAATATTATCTATTAATTAATAAATACTATCACTATTAACAACAATTGTTAATTCATTCCATTTATTAACATTTCTGTTACTGAAAAACATCTGGTAAGTATCTGTTGGAATTATGGCCAGCTAAGGAAATGTAATAAGAAATAAATCAAATTAATGACACAGTTCCAGCCCTAATGCCTTGTGCTTTTGTCAGTTTTATTCTTCAAAAAAGAATTTTTAAAACACCAGTTAGCTATAGATATATAGTTTAGAGAGTAGGGAGTTTTGTTATAACTTGTAAAGCCCCCTTAAAAATATATTTTCTCGTTTCTACTAATTGCTTTAGCAAAGCATTCTGGTTTGATAGCGCACAATTTTAAAAAATTCTCAATGTCTAAACATTTTCGTTGTGTACACATGACCCTTAATACCAATTGATCTGCTTATCTTTCTGCATGCTATCCTTTCTAGAAAAAACTAAAATCTTTATTCACATTGCAGAGAAAGTATTTGTAGACCAAACTATACAAGCAAAGTAAATGTTGTGAATCTCTCTCAACATACTTGATTTGTTTAAAATCATTATACTATAGAATAAATATAAAATTAATCTATTTGCCAGTCTCTGCTTATTACTAACAACATACCATACTACAGATAAAAATATTTTTTTACAATAGGTTACAAGTGAATCTGACTTAATTCAAATAAGGCCCAAAAAGTACACGCTTTTACAGAGTTTGATTCAGTTTCAAAATTATCAAATGAATGTATACAGACTTAATAAATTAATGAGCGTAAACAAACCATGAAAATGACAGGTGTCTTTCCAATAAACAATTCTTGATGTCTCTTATATGGTCTCAATCCCTTTTTCAAATTTTATTTTAAATAATTATTTAATAGATAAATCTGCTTCCTATTACCGCTGTTTTATACAATATTAATTTTTTTAAAAAATGGCCTACCTACTGACTCAGATATTGTAAAGAATGTCTCCAGAAATATGGACTTTTGTTGTTAGGCCTAATATGCTTATTCACAAAATTAAACTATTTAATTTGTTAAAAATATTTTTATTATTTTACTAAAATAAGATTTACCTCCTTTTAAGGCCACTGTTGCGGTGTAGATAAACCTGACTGTATCAGACCGGTAAAATGTCCCTTGCATTCTAATATAGAATCCATCTCCATCAGTATCCCATGTTTGGTTCAGAGGGTGATGTGTTGAAGTGTATTTAGCCAGAACTCTCCCCATTGAATTTACTCCCTCGCGAATTTCTAGGCTGTTATTTGGATGGTTTTTCCAAACTAAGGAAAGAAAAGAATTATAATTTTTCAGGTTTATAGCTATGGTTGAAACGTTTTAGACTCATTATGTTTGTATCCATGGTAACATCACAAATCAAATGTACAGAAGCAATAATTATTTTAAAATTCTCGTGACTGTAGTTCAGAGACTGCAATCTTGAAGTGAGAATAGAAAATGTGTGCAGTAATGTCAGAATTCTCGTGCAGCATGACATTTTGTATAACATACAATTAAAGACCATACAAAACATTACGCAACTAAGATAGCACAGACAAAGCTGTTTATGGTCTTACTGACAGGAAAGGTACAGTGTCACCCATATTTTAAAAGTATTTAGAATTATTTACGAAGTAAGTTATTACAAAATATCTTTTATTTGTCTAATAAGTAAGTTAGTTTATTAGCACTGATCACATAACTGGCTGATATTGAGTATTATTAAAACCTGGCTGTTAGGTAGTGTTTTAGTCACTAAACAAATGCTTAGTAAATAGACAAAAAAAATCACATGCAAATGTTTATCTTACCATCTTTCTTCAGAATTTCTTTCAGCATTAATCTCAATCCATAATGATACTTGACCTTTGGATATCGCTTGATAACCCATACACAATCATATAAAATTGGATATGTGGCTGCTCCACGAAATGTTATCGCATCCCCAGTTTTAGTAAGTAATATTGCACTGCAGTCTAGAATATTAAAAGGAAACAACAAATTGTTTTAGTACCGACGTTACTATTTGTTTACATCAACGCTTAAAATCAACTATGAATGTTTAAAGGCGGTACGGGTGGGACTGAGCAACATTTTTATTTTGCTACTCATAAAGAAATACGTTATCATCTTTTATTTATTTATTAAAATCTTTCAAGTTAAAGAAATAAAGTATTTACCTGTTCTAGGTTTTGTCTGTTTTTTTTCTGGAAAATAAATACAATACAACAAAAGGTTATAAACCATTTATATTTACTCTTAATATTTAACTTTGAAGAAAAAACAATATTTTTCATAGATTCATTTAATATTTTTTTTTCTTTTAAATTAGTTAGAATTTGTGTCTAAAGTATAGTCTTATTTTGGAAATATGGCATAACTAGCAGCAGAACTGAGAATGTACAAACCTAACACAGCCCAACTATGAGACCTGCTGCAGTTCAGTTTAGTTGCTACAAAGATGCAGAAAAGAAAAGACAAGAAAGGCCTAAATTGGTTTGCCATTTCAACAACTAGTGATGGTAATGTATTCACAGAATATTCAAGGAATTGTCTCATAGTTCAGTTATTAGTTAATTATTCATAGCATTTCACATTTTATTAGCTTTGTTACCAACTGAAATACATTGTTCTTCCTAATCAAGATTCTTAACAGATCCTTTATTTAGCTATACCCCATAGAATGATAATAGTTTAATCCATTTTCTGTTTGAATGATTTTAGATTTTTATACTGTCAAACTCCATCTTCCACTTCACTGACCAACCTAATAAATTATTCAGCCTGATCTTTTGTATTAGCTTCTAGCAACATCCGAGGGTAAAATGGTGAAGCAATATCTAGCACAGAGAATGTGCCTCGCAACGAAAGCATACAAGCGCAGCACTAACATCAAAAAACAAAAAGATACTAATGTGTTGTTTTTTTCCCTATCAAAGGTATTTGGTTTTGATCAATAATTTGTTTTACTTAGAAATATTCCTTGAATTTACTTTTTCGATGTTAGTCTGCTTTCCTTTGCTTTGTGCTGTCCCATCAGACCTCATAGTAATGAAACAAACAAAAAAAAGCAACACTTTTTTATTCAATAAAAACTGTAAATATCTCTGGTCTTGTCCAAATTTATACATTACTTTTTAATTAAAAGTTTGTGCTTGTTAGTTGTAACTTTTGATTAACTGGTAAAAATTATGTTCAAAGTTGTTGGAAAAATATTCCGTGTTTTGCAGTCCAACATGTTTCAGATGGTAGTGGCACACTTGGAAAGAGACATCTTATATTTGGACTCTCACAGAAAAATTTTATATCTTTGACCGAACCAATTGTATCTCAGGTACACAAATGAAATTGTTCACAATCAGATTGAGTTTATGAACAGCTCAAACACAGCTTTTGGATAACACATTTATTGTAGCTTGCACACCATTTTCCTTTCCTCCCATTGTATGCACCTTGGCCATGTAGTTTTTATAGATTCAAGCCAGACTTTGTACACTGATCAAAGATAATATTGACAATGGAAATATCATCCAGTTTGTATAGTCTTGCGAATCCAAGAAGCTCCACTCAGTTAATATTCTCAGTGGTTGTTGTGTCAACAAAATGTACACCAAGTGACAATTGCTCCTTTCTAGATGCCAGCACTTTCATCAGCAATTATTGAAACTCTATTGGAATTGTTTTCAGAAGAAACTATTCCTTCACAAAGACTGATCAGTTCATCTTCTACACTGACAGACGTATAGCTAGCATTAGCTGGAGAATTTTCCAAATGGTTTCATAGTGTCTCATCTGTTGTTTCAATACAAAAATTAAACAGGCTTTGAACATTTCCAGTTTTGGTTCCTTTACCACGTAAAGCAATGTCTAGTGTACAACAATACTGGATATAATACTTTCCAGTTCTGTTCAACATCCCACTTTAAAGCACAGTCCACTTTATACACAATGTTCATTTTTGTTTTTTTTTCCTGATGGCCAAAAGTTTGATGCATTCACTTGTGCTTTTCTGTGACAAGCACTAAGAATATGACTTCTTGCACTTTCATGAGAGTCTTTATACCTTGTAAAAGGTGCCATGGTGAAGGCTCCTTGTGTTCCATGAAGAAGTGTGGGGAAAATTGCGGAATATTTACAAATTGCTCCTATTAAATGTGAAGAATAACTAGACCATTGTGACTATTGATTTAGCCACACAATGGAAACTGTGCTGATTTTGCATCCTTTTTGAAATCATAATTCTCAGAGAAGAGTCACTTTTTTACAAGTAGATCATGTTTAAGATTGTCCATTAGTTTTAGAAACAAATTAACATGCAATCTAATATCATCAGGATCATCATCAGAATGATTGTGTTGATCATATTTAACTGCTGTGGTTGAATCTGGACCAGGGATGGTGCTGCTTTGTTTGTAAGTTCTCGCCGCCGCCTCTGATTCCTTCTATGGTGTTTCTAATTTTGATTTGCTAAAAACTTTCTGATATCCATTTTTGGAACACGAGGATTAACAAAATATCTTAAAACAAATACAAATGTAAACCATACTTGACTTGGTCACTTGGCTATTGGATGAGGATTACTTTGCCAATTTTTGAGGCCTGGTGGGATCTGAAGTGGCTCCTAGTGCTTAGTTTGATTAACCAATCAGAAGCATTGCTAGGGTCACTACTAATCAAAACGCAGTTATGCTAACCAATTGGTGACCCCTTCATTTCTTAACCTATCAGCTTGTATCTCAAAACTAGACAGATGGTTTAGCATGCTCTGCCAGTGCCTTATATTGTATTTTCTTTTAGTGCTACTCACTTTCTGACATTTGACTTTTTGGCCTTTGGCCCATAAACTTTCCAGTTGTCTCCTCTCACCCTCTTGAAAAAGCCCATGCTAATAAGATGATTCCCATCAATAACTTCCCATTATATTGGAATATAATTTGAAAACATTTAAAACTAAACTTCTATATAGCATGGTAGAATATGTTAAGCCTCTCACCAGAGAGAAATCTGTAGGAGAATTTAAAGCCGATGTTGTGGCAGCAGCCAAATGGTTTGGAGCCAGTGCTGAATTCAAGGCGGACAGAACTGGTTTTAGAGATAATCACAGGCCACTCAAAGTGAGTGAGCACCACTGTTGGCTGACCCTCCTCCACAACCTTTAAGAAATAAAAACAACTGCAAACTTGAAAGAAATCTTTAGTTAGTCTACAGGGAGAGAACTTACCAAAATCTAAAACCTAACCATCAATGAATTTATCCTGTATCAGCACTGTAGCTTGCACATATTTATACAGTAAAGGTAATTAAGCCAGTTGCAAAAAGCATTAGAATTAATTACAATTTGTCTAAATATTTGACAATGCCAAAGAAAAATTATTGGTTGGTGTTAGGTTAGCTATTGGCTATTTTTCATGCACACACAATGGTTACATGTGCATAGTTTTAACAGTAGCACAGTTAATAAATAATTTTTCTGTTTTTAATGTAAGCAGATTTCTTTGTTTCATAAGTAACACTACTTGAAATTCACAATATCTTCCAGACATTTTTCCTAGTAATTAAAAAGTTCGCTCTCTAGCCGTCCATGGCTTTAGTAGCTGATGATGTTTGTATACAACTAATCAAGTGGCCATATTTGGAATTAAATACTTAACAGCTTTTCAAAAGAAATGTGACTGGTTTCTGTCTCGCTAGAATCTCCAACCATTTGTAAACATGAAAAACAAACCTAAAAAATTGCATAAATTCCAAGAGCGAGTTTATTTGATGTTTTTCATGATGATAAACATTTTTCATAAATCCCTGATCCATGAGATGCAATGGTTGATTAACTCAAATTTTGAAATTAAATTTATGATGCAAGGGAGATAATTCTTGCAATGTTTGTTAAAAGATTGTTAAAAGTTGTTTTTAGATAACTCAAATTTCTAAATTACATAAAACAAATCCTATTTCGTATAACTACTTCAGAAACTGATACTATATTTTAGTATTAGAAAAAAATAGTGATGCAAAAAGTGCAGCGTCTTCATTAGCTCTGACCAGCCCTAATTTTTTTTGGATATTTTGATTCAAGAAAACCATTTCATTGAGATATTGTTGCTGCTGCTAAGAATAAATTGATTTTTAAAATAAATACCTTGATTTTACTTTCAGGTGCAATATCCCAGTCATCACTAACTATGAAGACGTAGCCATTGGATTCAGAATTTTTAACAGAGTAAGTAAATGTTTCTCCATTGAGAGCATAGCGATGTGGAAAGTTAGGTGATGTAAAATATCCACTGTATCCTGTTTTTGAGTCAGGGCTTCCCTCGTATAATTTCCGTTTCTCTGGAAAAAAGTTTAAGCTCCAGTTACTAGCACAGGATAAGAGTCCACTGGGGATGGCCTACTAACTTGGGCATTCAAAAACTCATATCATTAATATTCTTCAGAGCCTTCGCAAAGTTTCAGTTTTTTCCCAACAAAAATCTTTTTTCTTAAGTTAATACTTATTCACTTAATTATCATTTAGAAATATTTTCATAAATTGATCATCTAGAATTCCGTTTTTTAATTATCTGTTTTAAATGACTATTTTACAATAGTTGTAATTTAGCTTTAAATAAAAGCAATTCTACTTCACAAATATTCAAATTGTATGAAACATTCTATTTTTTGTTCATGTAAGTACTGTATACCTTTATCTCTCTTTAAAGCTGTATCAGCGATAACATTAAGAGAGAAAAGTAAATATATTTTCAAACAAAGCAAAAATAAATTTACACTAAAAATATTAATTTTTTCGAGAGTCAGTGTCAGAGCCAAGACCTTTTGGATGCCAAGGCTTAGGAATTACCCAAGATTTCCGGTACATGCTTGACAATTTCTTAACTAAATGCTGTGATTTTTGTTTCTCTTTGTGCTTGCTATTACATCCTAGATTATTGTGATTAAACTGGATGGTCACAAATAGGAGAAAAATGAATTTTGCCAAAGACCAAAAACTAGGACCCATGATCCCTCTCCTGGGCCCTGAACATTGTTAACTGTTCTAAGCCACATCTCTTTAAAAGATTCTATTTAGAAAGATTTTTATAATTCCCTGCTGCACACAAGTACACAGTCTGGCAAAAACAAATACCAGTCAGTCAACAATCACCTTGTGTTTGCCAACCCATCTTGGTGAGTATATATTAACAGTAAAATGTAAATCAAATTTTAAATGGATAGTGGCTGATGACCAAGAGAAGGACCATAAGTGTGTGAGAGGCCAGTATTCAAATACCCCGGTAAATGAGTATTCTCCAGTCAGTTTGGTTTTTTGCAGTGGCAGATTTTTTTCATGATTAAATTTTAATGTTACTCACCAGCTCTCCAATACAGTTAGTATGAAAATAGTTAATGTTATCTACCCACATGTTTTGAGCATAAGTGTATGCTGCTGAGGTATTCCAAAAGTTTGAGATGTTCTGGCTATTAATTAATTACAGAGATGGTAACTTTATCACTGAATGTATATTTTTGTTAACCTTATTTTGATCATTAGTAGAAAGTTTTGTGTTGAAGATTGGTATTTTACAAAATTTGATAGAATTAAATAGACAGACTTCACAAGATGGAAACTAAAGTTGCTCATAAAGCACCATAAATGTACCTAAGGATGCATTGTTTCACCGTTATCCATTTGTAATAAATCTAATCCAAACTCACCTACCACTTGGTACTTGATTTTAAAGTTTTTTCCTTCATCTAGTGATGCATTGGACATGCAGTGTAACAGTCTGATTTGTGAGGAGACTGATTTATGTACAGATTTCTCATCACTATGGAAATAGTTCTTGTGTGTGTAATACCTGTACGGCTGGTCTATCTCATAAAAGTGAATGTGGTCACAACTGGAAAAAATTAGATAAAGCAACAATCAGAATATGGATTTGTTTGGCTACTTAATTATTGTCACTTATCAGCTGACATAAGTGGCACTTTATTTTTGTTTGTTTAAATGCACATATAAATTTTGATAATTACATGGAATGGTCATTGCTCAATGAGCTGAGTATCATACAAAGAAAAAGAAAAGTTGTTCATCACATAGCCGGAAAAAAGATATTTAAATATTTAAATTGATTTATAGTTATTATTAATATTTTTATTTTAAAACAGAAATAAAGTTAACACAATTTTAGCATATATCACTACTGTGTGTATTTTGGTTTCACTGCTAAAGTTACCAATCACAAATTATCATATATATATATACAAGAATTAATTAAATACTCTCATCTCAGTACTATGGAGACCAGTACATAGTGGTTGGGCTCTTTTGAAGTGAAAATAGATGGTAGTTTTGTTATATCGTGCGCAACCTCATTGTGAACAACAAACTTTACTATCCACAAATATGACTTTTACAAAGTTGTTTGTAGTTTCCTTGACGGGAGAGCTCTGGTATTGCCTGTACTTAAGTAAAAAACTTTAGATTTACTGCAATTGTCTTGAAATTAATGATGTATATGACACAACAAAAACTAATTTTAATCAAGGCGAAACTCAAGTCTTTGTTAAGAGACTCTGGGTTTCTTTTAAGTCAAGATTTGCTTACTACTTTCTGAAAAAATAGCCCACAAATAAATTTTAAAAATGAGAGTACTAATGTTTTTGGTAGGAGAGTGTTAAGTAAATAATTACAAGTATTTTTTAAAGTTTTAAATAAAAGAGAAAATTTATTGCTAGGGTTTTTCGTTGTTTTGTTTTTTCTTTTGGCATTTCATTTTGTTATGTTGTCATTTATTTACTACATTATATATACTCCATTTTTTAAAAAAATATCCAAAGGACACAAATGTATAACTGGAAAGCATCTGTGATTTTTTGCCATGTTTAACATCATCAAAGAAAAGAGGAAAACAAGAATGAGTGAATGAAACAATGCTTGTAAAATCTGTCTGTGTGTACAGAACTTACCCTGGTATACACCAGTCTGCTGAAGCACTCTTCTCAGTGCATTCAGGAAACTGAAGTTTTTCCAACTTTATCTCAAAGTGACATTGTCGACAGGTTGTCAGCACCACTTCACATGATACCCCATGGTACAGGGGAATCAGGTAAGGCTTGGGGTAGCTGTAGGATGTAATAGCACCAATGTCTCCAACAGAATCAACTTCAATTTTCTCCACTTTTCCTCTGGTACATTCACTGTCCCCTGGAATGTGGAATTGTACATGGATGGTTAGGCCACTGGCAAGAAAAGTTCAACTGTACGGAATCAAAACTGAATTTAAATAAATCTACAATGCAGACAAATAATGGGGTATGTCAAGTCTACCATTGGATGGAAGGTAATCTTTACTTAATCTTTAAGGACTTTCATAGGGACCAAAAAAAAAAACATCTTTAGATGCTATTTATACATTAATTTGATGAATACTAAGCAACATGTAAACATCCAGTTAACCTTGTCTTTTGTCTCTTTGTTAGTAATTTAAATAATTTTTTAAACCTGTGTATTTTATTAAAGAAAAAAAAATAAAAATGGGAAAACAATTCATATATATATATATAAATCACTGGTTTAAAAAAGTAAATTTTTAACATAGAATTCTTTTCGTTTTCATCTTTAATTTTGTGAAAATGGTATTTAATACACTGGTCAACAAGTATTTTTCATTAAGTATATGTCAAGGTGTACTTAGTGTAGTTTTTAATGCTGATTTCAAATATACAATTAGTTTTTTGACATCACGTACAGTTTTCAAGATGAGAAAGTTTTTTGGTTTTAGCTCATGCATTATATAGAAATTCCAATTAATGACGTGTATGCATGTATTTCATTTACATCATGGAAACATACCTTTAAAATAAACTACATTATTCATTGCTGCATAGTTCAGATGCAATATTTCATCATCTTAAATTAACCAATCAAGTTTTGTCTGATGAAATAGGTATTTCAACATCTCAAATTGTCCAGTCATAATTGGTCTGATGAAATATTTCATCATCTCAAATTCAATATAAGTATAACCGTTTGTATCTATTTCCTTACTTGTTTTACAGTGTTAACAATGTCAAGAAGTGTAGAAATCTTCCTGATGTGTTTTGTTATGTCTGTGGACAATTTATTGTGAAAGCTCAAAAACATACAATAACACCAGAGATCAAGAAGATTTATAAGCTATACTTTGACTGTCCTCTTGGAGATTAGGACAAGTTATGGGCACCACATTTTATCTGCTCAGCTTGCTCAAATGGCTTATGTGACTGGTTAAATAAGAGGAAGAAGTCCATGCCTTTTGCTATTCCAATGATATGGAGGGAGCCGAAAGACCATGAGAATATGGAACTTTTACTTCATGCCATTGCCTATGAAAGATACTCATGGAAAATATGTGGAGATTTAAAAGTCATTGGAATGTTAATGGGAATGCAGTCAGGTTTCACAAAATACTGTTGTTTCTTGTGTCTGTGGGATAGTCGGGCAACTGACAGACATTATTCGGAATCAAACTGGCAGACAAGAACATCATACCAGCCAGGACTCTCTAGCATCAAGAATACACCTCTTGTAGATCCATGTAATGTCCTATTGCCTCCTTTGCACATAAAGCTTGGACTGATGAAACAGTTTGTAAAGACACTAGGGAAGAGAAATGCCAGAGGGTTTGAGTATATTGTAGAAAAGTTTCCCAAAATCAAACAGGCGAAGTTGAAAGAGGGTATCTTTGTTGGACCCCAAATTAGAGAAGTACTCAAAGATGTCAACTTCAAGACAACACTGGATGAACTGGAACTGCCTGCCTGGAATGCTTTCAGTTGGATCTGTGAGAATTTCTTGAGCAACAAGAAGGCAATGGACTACAAGGATGGCATCAAGAATCTTCTGAAATGTTACTCAGCAATGGGTTGTCGCATGTCACTGAAAGTTCACTTCTTGGACTCCCATCTGGATTTCTTCGCAGATAACCTTGGAGCAGTGTCTGATGAACATGGTGAAATATTTCACCAGGACATTAGTGCTATGGAGAAATGGTACCAAGGCTTCTGGAATGACAGTATGCTGGCTGACTACTGCTGGACAGGAACACCGCAGGAAATCCAAATCACAATGTTTCTAACTCTGTTGTTCTAACTTTGTCTGTTTTGTCTGACCCATTTTTTGTGTATTCACTCTTTGTAGAATGATAGTGATGATTTTTAACTCAATAAACTCATTTACTTTCTAAAAATAATATGTCCTTATTTATTATGCTAATGATTTCATATATACAAATATGTAAATATTTGCATGTATCTACTGAAAAACTGATACGTGCTGCATACAAATGGAGTGAAATTTTGAAATCAGCATGAAAAATTAGTCTAAAAAAGTTGGTTTGCATTCATAATGAGTATAATACATTTAATTTTGTTGACCAGTATTATTAATTAGACCAAGAACCATTAGTAAGTTGTAATGTTAATACTGAATGGAATTAGTGGAAAATTAAAATATAACATTTTAAGAGACCTATATGTTTAAGTTTACAAATCAGCCTATACATCATGTGTGTATATATAATAACCAAATGTAATCCATATAGAAATCATTTTGCTATACTAAATTAAAGAACTTGATGATTTGAACTGTTACTGCATGTCCAATAGTTAGTTAATGTATTCTGACATCAGCAGTACATACATAAGCTGCAAACATATGCAAAATTCAAAAGACTGTCTTCCTTGTCAGGAGCTATGAGTGAAACAAATCCCTGAAAAAATTTTTAAAATCTCAAATTTAAAGAATAAACTGAAAAAGCTTTTCATGTAGTTGTATTTTTTTAACAGACTCATCTCTTTTTTTGGATCTTTAAATGAGAGAACTTCAGGTTATCTTCCCCTGTATATCACCCACTTGGATCTCTGTATATCCAGGTTATTGTGAATGCTCATTACTGTGATTACAAATTTACTGGAATACTTTCCAAGTGTGTTGACAGTTAATGTTCGAATGACTCACCTTTTCTTAAATAAATAAATCTAATTCCAATTAACAATAAACTGGGCCTATTTTCTTTTCATTTATTTGTTTTGTTTGTTTATATTTTTGTGTCCTACTTAAATGTTTATTTTTAATGTTAGAAATAAAACTGATGATGCACATTACTAAATTTTAACCTACCAATGTGATTAAAAGTTTGATGTCCTAAGTCAATGTTTCCTCCACTCCCAGGACTTAATAGCCATGCATAGTGCTGCCTGGCATCAGCTCTGCAAGTTGATTAGTATTTGTATGGGTTTTAATGTCATCACTGCTTTTTCTACTCTTACTTTAGAAGATCTCACAGAATAATGGTATCCTAAGTATTGATAAGAGAGTATTTAATTAGATAATTTGTGATTAGTAATATTAGAAGTGAAACTAAATTGCAGAAAACAAGTATACATTAAAACTGCAATTTATTTTGTTTACCTTGAAAGTAAGGTCACGTAGATTTTGTAAAACTAGAAAATGACAGCGAGAGAGAGACTCAGTAGATGAGAAAGTTTAGTTTTATTTATATACATATTCTTTTATATATTTATTATAGTTGCAGGTGTTAAATGTAATCGATTTTTAACTGTAAAGTGAAACCCTAAACAGGTGATAAAGTGAGTGCACTAATTAGTTTACTGTTTGTGCTATATGCCAGTTATTATTCAAAGATTTATGATTTCCATATTTAAATTAGAAACATTGAAAAAATATCCTAATATGTTATTCTTGTATTTACAGATAAGAGAACTTGGGCAATGTTAACAGTAGATTTAGTGTTTACTGTACATAAAAATATGAAATAGAAACCAACACATCTGTAATAAACTGACTAAACATAGCCAAAATAATAATAAATTGATAGGCTTTTAACTCAGGATTATTTTGTTATTAGCTCACCATAGCCTCCAAAAAGGTTGACGATAAAATGTTAATTAAAATATCATAACAGAACTACAAAGTTTTGTCATTCCCTGCTCATACATTTTAGTCTCTTTCATGTCATTTTACCTTTGTCAACTCTGTGCTGACTGAAGATCAAAGCACATGTAGATAAAATACTTCCCAAGAGAACTTCAAGTTTCACTGCCAAGGAATCTGAAAAGAATATTTAAAAAAAAAAGTTTCAGTATTTTATTTATTTATCAATGTTGTTAAACTGTTAAATCATGCAAAACCTGCGATCGGAAAAATGACTCTCAGAACCACACACACACACACACACACAGACGTATGAACTTCATGTGTTATATGTGCTGGCAATAGAAAGAAACCAAAAGCTTCAAATAGCCTGTATAGTTCGGAAATACATATTTCCGGTTCCAGATTTTTATTTTGTTCTTTTTTGAAATGACCACCAGATGTGTTAAATTTTAATTTTTTTAAGTAAATTTGCAAAATTAATAAATAAAATATTTTTGGAAAATATTATTTCTTTTGTAGACCTTGTGTTTGAACCCATCGCTGCCTCGAAGTCGCTAGGAGGCTGGTGCCGCAGTCACGAGTTCAAGCCGCGATCAGCCAATGCGATTGCACGAGTTCTACAAAAGAAAATTAGTTCCTATCCGTGTACTCCTGTGACACAGATGTGAAACAATCCCCACTTGTAACGGCTAAATGGAGAAAAAAGGAAAAGGAAATGACAGAACTATTAGTCGAACCGAATCGTAATGAGCACGTGCCCAATATTTGATAAACGAAAGTAGAAAAGTCAGATTAACAGTGAGATCTAAGGAGATGGCAGCAATTACATTTTCCAGCAAAAACACACACACACACACACACCTTTTTATGGGTATTTTATGCGCAAACCGTATTTGTAGCTAAATTGATTTTCGGATATGGAGAGAGAGAGAGAGACGCCATTCGCGACTGGCGGTGTTGTAGCAGAACAGTCGCCCAGATTAGAACATTCCTCTGCTGGCTTGTACTACTTCAGCTAGAACTGCCAAGTGACTCATAGAAGCAACCAAATATCTCTCGAGCGGTACAAACAAAAAAACAACAACTTTTCCCCATCATACAGTCGTACGGTGGCAGTATCGTGGCTGGAATGTTCTAATTATCATCTGTATGTAAAACAACAGAGATTTCATGTTACATAAATAAGTATTATTCACTCCCTCCCACAACAGCCCGGCGTTGTCCTGTCTCTAGATTAAGGGCCTTTCACTAGAAGGATGAATTTTTCACCTAATGAACGTTTTCTTTGCCGTGTCCCTTCCCCCCTTTTGGGATTCAGTGTTGCGATTTTACCTGCATTCACAGGGCGTTAGAGAAGTCAGGACGGCATTTGGTGGAATGGGGGTCTAATTCGACCCTTTTTAATAAGCATTTTTCTCCCCCCCCCCGCTGTTTTCTTCTAATTTGCATAAAGAATTTCCACTGCACTTTTTGAAGAAGTGTGCACGATTCTAGGTTTTACTGAATAACTGTCTGTGGATCCATCAACCGGGTGCTGCTGGATTTAGTTACCTATGTCCACCGGCCGCACAACGAACGGGGTCAGGAGGGCTGCACCGCCCCTTAACAGACCGGCTCCGTCGGAGACCCTCGCGGTGTTTGCCAATCGAAGGTTTTCAGGTGCCAGAGGCGGGTTTTCGCCGCTCGATTCGTCTTCCAGCCAGGTCGCAGCGGAGGCCATCGTCCGCCCCACCAGCCTCCCCACTGACGAGTCGGCAGGGACCGCCTTCGACTCTCGGTATCTGTCGGTCCATTTGGAAGGAAGTGTTATCTGTTTTTAGCCGTGGATGATAACGGGGCGGCAGCCACCGCCATCGTTCAGTGGTTAGGACCTCGCGCGAACCCCTCAGTTTCTAAGACGGAAAAAATGGCGGTCACCGACCCTCGGCATCAGTCAGGGCGTTCGTAACTGATCTCGGCAGCGCATCCTCCTCCGTTACTGACACCATGTGTACGCGTAAAGTTGTTGTTATCATCATCATTATTATTATTATTAATTTTAGGAAACTTTTGAATCCGGAAACAATTGCGAACCATGAAATATACGAACCGTGTAGAGCCCGGGTTCCTCCGGGTCTGCAGTCATCGCATTTAGCGGCTGCTAATAAAAAGTCCCTATGATGAGTTAATGGTTTTAAAAAGTTGTGTCGTCTGTTACTGACAGACATCTTGGTCTCTGGGGCGCGGATTACAACCGTAAATAGAAAACTTCCCCCTTTTTTTGGTGTGGGCCCGGTGTTAGTAAAGTGCATCATACTTCTCAGTGTGTGTTGGGCTTAGGATACACTACCAATAATTCCTTTATTATTAGTAGTAGTAGTATTATTATTAGTATTAGTATTGGTATTATTAGTAGTATTGGTAGTATTAGTAGTATTGGTATTAGTATTGGTAGTATTAGTAGTAGTATTGGTGGTAGTAGTATTGGTAGTATTAGTAGTAGTATTGGTGGTAGTAGTATTGGTAGTATTAGTAGTAGTATTGGTGGTAGTAGTATTGGTAGTATTAGTATTAGTATTGGTGGTATTAGTATTGGTATTGGTAGTATTAGTATTAGTATTGGTGGTATTAGTATTGGTATTGGTAGTATTAGTATTAGTATTGGTGGTATTAGTATTGGTATTGGTAGTATTCGTAGTAGTAGTAGATCTTAATCTTTCCTGTGCAACGTTGAATAAAAGAAAATAAGACAACGGGAAGTAAATGCCATTTTAAAAAAAATCATGTCCAAGAATTGGCAATAAATAAAGTGTGTGTGTGTGTGTGGTGGTGTGTGTGTGTGTGGTGTGTGGTGTGTGTGTGTGTGTGTGTAGCACATTTCGGTAAGTTTAAACGAAAATGCCAGCAGACGTAGACTACTGGGTGTTGTGACATTTTGTCAATTTAAAACCCCAGCCCCACCGCTCCGTCTGGCCGAATCGGGCCACGCGGCGAGGGGACTAGCTCGCAACAGACATATATATATATATTTACGACCTGGCTACTCACAGCGCATTTCGACTGGAAACTGACCCCTAACTTCGGGATCCGAGGAGAAAGAAGAATGTAGAGCAGCTGATGACTTCCTTCGTTCAGCAGCATCAATATGACCGAGATAGTTAGTGTACGGTTCCTTTCCTAGCAGACATCAGACTCAGTGCGTACACAGACATTGTTTCATCCCAGTCGGGCTGCTATTTAGGTACAGTCAGCCGATACCATTCCTCTGCGCGTGCACTCATTACAGTAATAGGCAATGGCGCAACTTCTAAAAAAAAAAAAAAAAAATACACACTACAACTCCTCCACAAAAATATGTTACTCCGTTAATAACGGTAGAACACTGCTATATATACACACTGCCCTGAATAATGATTCTATATAAAAGAGGACCTGACGACATGTGGCAGTAAACAAGGTACTCGTCATTGATTGGTGGTGACGTGTTCCACCAGGGGAAAATTAAGTTGCTTGAAAATGACGGAATGTAGAAAAAATACAAATATTTGAGGTTGTTCTTTTCTCTGTAGCGTAAATTAAGGTTCCAGTGCAATAAAAATTCAACAGCGACGAAATATAACACTACGAAAACAATTCTGGTTTGGTCGTTTATTAATTTGTTTTTTTGTTGTTGTTTTTTTTTAAATCTCGACTATTCTTTGTACTACTTCACCAGGACATCGAGTACAGAAATCTCACGATAGTAGAAATTAAGCAGAGAGTGTGGCGGGGGTGGTACGGTGCATATTGACGTGAGTTATCTATTACG
Source organism: Nautilus pompilius (assembly GCA_018389105.1). Lineage (NCBI taxonomy): Eukaryota > Metazoa > Mollusca > Cephalopoda > Nautilida > Nautilidae > Nautilus > Nautilus pompilius. Next base: position 1,216,076 of record JACATO010000132.1, on the reverse strand, counting down.
TAGTATCAGCGTTGATCAGTGATCATCTGTAAATTTCCCTTTTTTTAACACAAAAATACTACCAACGAAGAACAGCCGGTCGCTTAGTACTAAACGCAGCCTAAATATGAACAACATTTTAAAGTTTCCAGACAAATTGAACCTGAATCGGTCCATTTGCAAGTTAGGGCTCTTACAGATAATAGACGAAGAGTAGACTAGATACTTCCTCCTATACTAGAAAAAGAGCCCAGCATTCCATCCAAAGGTATTCAATCCTAAGAAATCAGCGAGTCCGTGTATTGTATTACGTCGGATAAACCCCTTTAAGTCCTAACTCTTTGTCAAGTACACTAAAATGCTTTCATTGAACTGGGATCTACAATTTTCTGAGCAGAACATCTCTGCAGGACAACAAGATTATTAGGAACTAGGATTTTTTTAAAAAAAAAACCGCTTCTAAATTTTCATTCTCAAATTCACGAGTCATCCTTAATTCGCACTTACATCAATCTCAGCAATCAAAATTTCTTCCGGTTGCCTTTCTCCGAATTACAGTCCCTCGCAGCAGTCAAGTCTGAAGTCGATGATCCCGCTAGAAGTATAGCTGTAGATTACCAATACGAGTAAGACCAACCATCGTTTTCCCGACCATCTCTTAATGACCCCGACCCCTCACCCCACTCGTAACACATCCGACTCCATCAATACTTGAGAACCCAATTTTTGGGAAATCATTGACCGTAAAACGAATTCACATCTTCACATCTGACCCCCCCCCCAAAACGTGTTTGTGTATTACGTGATTAGACAGGTTCCTTTAACATTTTGGGGCTCGTCCTCGCGATTCCGATGATGTTGCGACGATCGCGAGTTGTTGGTCCGAACGTTTCTCGGGGAGATTCGTCACCGATGAAGGAAAAATGGCGGCGTCACGAAACATAAGCCCGGGTGGTAGAGGCCAAATTTATTCGGAATAAATGCTGAATTCTAACCGGAAATACGTCCATTACATCGGTTGTTTGAAATGAACTGATAAGTGGTTTAAACGAATAGCCTCGAATGCAGAACTTTGGCGATATATCGATCGCAGATTTTCTGTGGTAATAGGGTAGTTTATGCTTGCAAGAGAGATGTAGGAGATCAGCTTCCATAAATGCGTTTTAAGAACGCCGTCGAAGGCCATGTTCCCTACGCAAACCAAAAGGTTCCGCCATTCTTTTCTAAACCCCTGGGTCTGTTAAACGTTATTAGTTCGTACAAAGCGGGTCTAAACTCGATGACGTCACGGCTTTCGGTCGGGTCTCGCACCAACTCGCGGTCCAGAATTAACCGACGACGATCCGTGTTTGTTTTGCGCCACAAGCGGCATCCCATTGTTCTTTTACTGCTGTTCTGATGAACAGAGTGTTCTAGGAAATAACTATCTGCAATCTGGCTAGTCTACGGACACACTCAGCATTCATTGTATCAGGGAGATTTCTCTCTTCTTAAAATCTGAATATTGTTTTCCGAAATATGAGGTGTTTCAGGTGCTGTATATTTCGCTTCCTCCCCTCACCTTTATTTCGAGATACTTGGACAAAATGTCGTGATTAGTAAATAAGTAAAGTCCACTTTCGCTTGGTATTCAGGCCCGCTTCAACCATAGGGCAAACGGGGCACTTGCCCAGGGCCCACGATTGGAAGGGGGCCCGAATAATATAACTCCAGTCGTTCTTAAACATATTTTTGGAGAAGAAAGACGATGACTGCAGCATGGAAACGTTCATGCACCAAATCATCATTGACAATAATGTTCAAGTGACATTTCCAAACATGGCCACTACCCTGAAAATTTACCTGACACTAATGATAACAAACTGTTCAGGTGAACGATCATTTTCCAAACTAAAACTCATCAAAAATCTCCAACGAACCACCATGGGTCAACAGCAGCTGACAAAGCTCACTATCATGAGCTCAGAAAGTGACATTCTTCGTGGAATTGATTTTAATGACATTGTTCAGCAATTTTCTGTGCAAAAAGCACGCAAAGTTCATAGCTGAGACTCTGATTTTTATGTAAATATAAAATATATTCTACAGTATTTCCCTTTCTAATTTTATTCATTTCGCATAGATAGAGTAGACAGAGATTGTGGAAACATACATTTAACAGTAAGGCGAGGAAGGTGTATGTGTAGACGGAGCTTAAAAAAGATATTAATACAGTACACATCGGGGCCAAAATATCTGTTTGCCCCGGACCCACTATTTCCTTGATGCGGCCCTGTTGGTATTTATTGCAAAAGATGATCTTTAGCTTGCATTTAACGATAAATTAAAGATGTATCTTTGTTCATTTTCTCCACAACACCCTTTAATTGACAGTTAAGTTAATAACGACAAGATTATTAAACTGGTAATATAATAAGTGTTAACTACACGATTATATTTAAAAGGTCAACATATATATGGTATGCTGGGGCGGGAGGCAAAGTGGTCGGGCAGTTAAAATGCTGGCTTGGGGCCTGACCATCCAACTCATTACACCGTGGCCCAAAAAGGTAATCTCTTGCCAAATTCTCTTCCATAAAGGTAGAGGATACATGAGGGAGAAGGTATGTCATAAAATACAAAATATTATGATATTGGTCTAATAGTTTAACTACAGCGAGATTTAGCATAATTAAAGCTTAAAGTAATTACTATAGCAAGCATCTAATGTTGCAGCTATCGCTTATAATTTAAATTACATAAACAATTATATAACTACCGGTTGTTAGGATTTTACTATCAAATGTCACAATATATTATATATACTATTATTTATAATAATAATAATAATAATAATAATAATAATAATAATAATAATACAAGGGAGATAATAAACTTCTATTTTATTTTTTTTGTCCAAAGTTATTTACCTTTATCAACACCGACCATTACAGATATAATTAAGATTTTAAACAGTAGTAGTAGAAGGCAACAATAGAACAATTATTAAAACACGATAGTAGAGGAAGTAGACAATTAAACAGTATTTGCAAACTCTCATTTCTGCTTTGCCAGCTTTCCCCCTCTGTGTATCTTTTCTAAGATTGGTCCAGCAATTTGCTCGCGAACATAATATCCATTTACTTCATCTAGGCCACAAATATAGTTTGTCCCCCCCTTTTAATTGTCATATTAAAGTTGTCGTATCTTTTCATAGTTTTTAAAAGATGCTATCCACTTTACTAGAAACTGCTCATCCTTACCTTAAAACCAAGCAGGTATCTGTAACTTTTAGTGTATTTTTAATAGCAACTTTTTAAACAAAAAACAAAAACACTGACGTAATGCCAGAGTTATTAATACTGGAGGCAGTGTAGTAACAGTGGTGATTTTTGGTGTTTTGGTTAAATGGTCTAAAAGGAGGGAGGGAATCGGGGATCGAGAGCGGTAGCGGAAATACCGTGAGCTCACTTTCTTTCCTCCTATCTGGTGACCCGCGCGATGACGTCAGGGGGTGTTTTTCCAGCCTCGTTCTGATCCACGGGGAGGTCGGGAGTCGATGGTACTCTCTGCCCGATGTCTGTTGTTGGTTTGCGCTCTTGCTCACTACCGCCTCGCGTGTTATATCATGTCGCAGGTGCACGCCAGCTACCTGCGTAACAGCTTGATGCGAACGGTGTATTTCCGTTACCTCGATGACCAGATACACCGCAGCTCTAGCCACACACATGTAAGTTCGTTGGCACCTTTGTCTGGCTCCCCCCCCCAACACACACACACACCAGGAGGAGGAGGAGGAGGGGCAGAGAGACAGACACACCTCTATTCTCACCTGTGTCCGGCTATCGGAATGAGGAGGTGGGGTGTTGACGAAGTTACGGTCACCGCCGCCTGAAATAAAGGTTCTGTTCGGCTGTTGTTGAGCCGGAGTCTGATGATCCGTACCGAAAACCATCAACACGAACCCACTGCGGCTACCTCCGCTTCTGTGACCAGGAGCCTGACAGGGGGGGGGGACGCGGTTATCTCCCCCTCCGCCCGAGACCATCTTCCCCCGACGGACGGCCCAGAATTATAAGTTTGTAGAAGGCTCCCACAATCGGTGTACAAAAAAACAAATTAGCAACCCTGCGGTGGTGATACAACAATCGAATAGGGTGATAAACTACAGTCCTCACTGTTCTTAGTCTGGCTTTTTAGGGCTCTGTGGTTGGGTCAGGGTTATGCAACAGCGCCACCACCACCCATCACCATCACTCTGAACTGTTTTTTTTTTTATAATTTCAGTGGTATAATTTTAATGTGACTCAGCTTCCAGAGGACCTTTCTGATAAATTCACCTCATCTCACCAGGATGAAGAAACGACGAGCTTCCTGGAGATGTGCTATCAGAAGGCCGACTGGATTTTCACGCAGCTATGGCACTCTCTCATCAAGTCTGTTCTGGGCTGGTTCATGACAAACACATCAATAAACGGGTACGTCTGAGCAGCAGCCGCTGAAGCAAACTTCTCCCCAGAGAACCCGTCAGTTAGTGTAAACCCACTTACAACCTGCTCCACCGCTAAGATGCCTCTATCATCTGGTGTTTCGCAGCAGCTGATTGGCATAACCTCTATTGTTCTTCCATTTATTATTCTATCCCATCACTTTGTGCTTCTTTCTTTAGTTGAGTTATTTTGAATTGGTGCTGTAGTACAACTTTTGCCAAAAGATGCTAAGTTTTTTCTGTTGTTTTAGGGGCTAGAACAAAGCCAGAATGGTTTACCAGACGGGGTAATGTTTCCTGTTTCAGGTTTTTAGGAAGAGGGGGCATGTTTGTGTTTTCTCATGACCAGCTGGAGGGTTTACTGGGGATTGATCCGACCTGGAGGGCAGAGAACATGATAGACCTGGGTATGTATGTACGTGCCACTCTTCAAAGGATTATCTCAGAGGGTTTTAAAATACAAGGAAAGCTTTAAGGTTAGAATTTCTATAAACATTTTTTTATTTAAATTCTTTTACCAAAAACCCACTTTTTTATCATTTGGAGAATGGCTTTCAATGAGACCACTTATCAACTCAGAAATCAACAGTTTAGAGAAACAAGTTAATAACAACTTTCTGGTTTCGTTAGTTCAGTATTTCCTTTGGTCTGCTGTTAAAAAGTATTTTTTATATGTCGCAAGAAATATTAAAAATAGTTTTATGCCATTTGAAAATTTTAAAAAAAATTAATGATTTCTTGATATTCGTATATTTAAAAGTTTATTGTATTTAGAAATTTGAACATTAAGCGAAATGCCAATATAATACCAAAACTTTTCAATGATTGATTTGTAAATTTAAATATCTGAAAAATGAAAAGTCAGTAAATTAATTTACAAGGTTACTAAATTAAAAATTTTCCAAATTCTGCACCAATAATACTTGCATCCTTGAGACTGAGGAATGACCATACCAGAAACAACAGTACAGATGGGCTCTTATACTATACACAGGTATAAAGAAAACCATTGTATATAATAATTATTGGTAACATACAATTGTATATGGCTATTAGAATATTTTACATGACAACTTTTGGTAAGTTTTTTTGTCAACTTTGATCCAACAAAACTCTTTCATCAAAATATTTTTCCTTTCATTTTCATAAGTGAGTCAACAATTATGGCTGTTCATGTTTGTAGGATACAACTTTTACTTGTTCTTTAATCTCGTTCTTGTAGAATTAAAATGCATTGAAAACACGTATAGAAATGAATTACAATTTCTTGTTTATTAACAATAACACTATACTTTTCAGCTTACAGCAGGATGTTGATCTCAAGCATGATTAGAGTTAATGACCACCATAACAAACCAAAAAAAATCTCTTAAGATGTTAAGTATCAAAAATAGTAAATGCAATCTTCAGAGAAAGTCAGTGTATGTGTGAGTATACATTATAGCCCCACATATCCCAATGAAAGGATTAAACTGGAACCATTTACTTTATATTTTAAAATTATTTGAATACCTAGATCTTTCAAAAACACATTTGACTGGCTAAGAATAAAGAGTTCTTTTAAAAATGTATTTATTTTAGGAGCAGGTGATGGAATGGTTACGATGAAAATGGCCAAATATTTTAGGAATGTATTTACCACAGAAGTTTCAAATACAATGAAAGAAAGACTCAAAGAAAAAGGATTCAGGTAAAAAAAATTTAAGAATCATAGGTGCTTTATTTTTTTTGTAGATTTTAGTTTCTAGGGTTCTGGATGTCACCATTAAATAAGCAATTTTTTATGGTTTAATTTTATAAAATGTGTTCACCTGACAGAAATTTCGTTGTACAAATGATTTTTAAATTAATGTTTTATTATTTTTATATTTCCTTACCATTCACATTTTTTAAAACATGCGCACACACAGATGCAGTACACACACCCACTCTCCTCTCCTCCCATCTGTTAATGTCATGCGCGCACACAGATTCAGTACACACACACACACACACTCCCTCCTCCCATCTGTTAATGTCATGCGCACACACAGATGCAGTACACACACCCACTCTCCTCTCCTCACATCTGTTAATGTCATGCGCACCCACAGATGCAGTACACACTCTCTTCTCACATCTGTTAATGTCATGCGCACACACAGATGCAGAACACACACCCACTCTCCTCTCCTCACATCTGTTAATGTCATGCACGCACACAGATGCAGTACACACACACACACTCCCTCTCTCCTCCCATCTGTTAATGTCATGCGCACCCACAGATGCAGTACACACTCTCCTCTCCTCACATCTGCTAATGTCATGCGCACCCACAGATGCAGTACACACACTCCCTCCTCCCATCTGTTAATGTCATGCGCACACACACACACACACACTCCTCACATCTGTTAATGTCATGCGCGCACACAGATGCAGTACACACACACACACACTCCCTCTCTCCTCCCATCTGTTAATGTCATGCGCACCCACAGATGCAGTACACACTCTCCTCTCCTCACATCTGCTAATGTCATGCGCGCACACAGATGCAGTACACACACACACACTCTCTCCTCACATCTGTTAATGTCATGCACGCACACAGATGCAGTACACACACACACACACCCTCTCTCCTCCCATCTGTTAATGTCATGCGCACACACAGATGCAGTACACACACACACTCTCTCCTCCCATCTGTTAATGTCATGTGCACCCACAGATGCAGTACACACACACTCTCTCTCCTCCCATCTGTTAATGTCATGTGCACACAGATAAAGTACACAGATGCAGTACACACACACACACGCCCTCTCTCCTCCTATCTGTTAATGTCATTAAAAATTTTTTTTAGTTTGGATATTATTTTATTTAAAAATTATTTTCAAATATATTTTTTTAACCAGACAGAAAATATAGCTAAATAAGTAACTATGAGTAAAATTGATCGACAAAACATTCTATATGCTTTCGGTGAAATAAATTTTCTCTTATGCCTTGCAGGGTTTTGGATGTCAGTGAATGGGCCAGTGGTTCTTTCAGTTATGATTTGATTGGCTGTTTGAATTTACTGGACAGATGTAGCCAGCCATTCAGCATGCTCCAGCAAATCAAAGAATCTTTGCGGCCAGGAACTGGAAGGGCAGTAATAGCAGTGGTCTTACCATTCAGCCCCTATGTTGAAGCAGGTAAAAAAAAAAATATTAGCTGCAAGAGAGAAAGAGAAGTAAAAGTATCTTTTTTTTCTCTAAACCATTACTGAAATGAGTAAAAACATAACAACTGGTTCACAATTTGGCTGCTTCCCTTTGAAAGGCTTGCTTTTAGCTCATTGGAAGACTCCAGCTTTAGAAAGTTAATCTATCAAATTCTTGAAGGTTTATGTCATAATGTTTGTGTTAATGTTGATAATATTAGGAAGAAACTGTCGAGTTTTGGCCAATGATATTCATCAGTCCATCAAAAAAGTGAGTTTGTCATCTGTTTTTTTAAAAATTAAAGGCTCACTCTCTTTTGGTATTAACATCCAGTTTGTGAAAGGTGAGAATGTAGCGTGTACCGTAGCTAAGAAAGAAATTAGAAAGACACATTTCAGCATCTCAAGAACATGCTTCTTGAAGTACTTGCAAACTATGATATCAGTGTGCAGCAAGTATACAGTGTAATAGATAACAGTGCAAACACGTTAAAGTGTGTCACATATATGAATGACAGTGGTGAACACAGAAGTGAGAAAATCTTGGATATTGGAGAATAAATACCTAATGTTGATGCAGAAGAAGAGGTTAGTAACAAACAAACACATTCAGGTGAGATGCATGGACTAGAACAAGCAACACTGACTGAAATTGATGATACTGATGTTGCTGTAACAAGTGTCCACTGCTCAGTCCACACTCTTCAACCAGCAGTTGATGATGCAGTCAAAGATCAAAGTATTGCTCATACTGTTGCTAAAGCAGACATGCATAGTCATTCTTAAGAAACTGAAACTGAAGAGACACTGTCTCACAACTCAACTTTTTATATGCTTGAGCAGTTGGCCAAGTTGATGGTGGCAGCACCAAATTCTCAGCTTCAAATCACAGATGCCATGAAAACCATCATTAAACAAATAGGTACTTCTCTCAAACCAGCAAAAATAGCATCAAAACAGCTTCTGTCAGAATAGATAACTAGGGACTTTTATGGCACATGGCTGAAATTTCACTTTTCTCAAAGATCCTGGTAAACTCAATGAGAAAAAATGGAAAATTTCTGCTTGTAAGACTTTTCTTGCTGCAATCTTTCTTGATCTCAGGTGCCAGCTGTTGTTATCTGAGGAAGAAACAAACAGGGCTGTAGTTCACCTTACCAAGCTAAGAACCAGCAACAGAAACTAGGATCCATCGAGCAAAGCAAGTAGGAAGACAACAACTTGAGCTGCTTCTGCAGGAAAGAGAATCCAGTAAAATAAGAATCATCTTCACGAATTTGTGTTGCAAAATAATATTGCTATAATTTTAGATTTTCTTTACTCATTAGCCTTGACTTAGCAAAAGAGAAACATTTTGAAATGCTTAACTTGAACCATACAAACTGGCTGAGTTGCACTGGCTGTTTCATCAAGGCAAGTTCCAGTTGACTGAGCCTTTTCTGGTCTCAAGTTCGTGATATCGCCATAAAGAATAAACGGGTCATGGACCAGATTGTGTTTGTGAGCCAGTTTGGAACTGGAGCACTACATATCTGGACCAGAGCAGATGACCTCATAACGCATTTTGACTCCCTTCTCTCTTCACATCCTTATGGCAGAACTTAAAAATTTAAACCAAGCAGAGCTATCTTCTTATTTGAGATTTATTTTTTTTAATACGATGACATCTTGGGTGTTTGGGCAAACATTATAAAAATTATCACTGAATAACTTTCCAAAAATTTTCAATATAAACTATGTAATAAATATTTTAAATGGGAGCACATCAGGAGGAGTAGACTTCAAATCTTCTAATTTCCAACTGCCTTGGTCTTCCACATACAGATACTTAAAGAACCATTGTCTGCAGATTTCTATTATTTCAATAACATTCAAGTACAAGAAATGAAAAACCCTTCATTCATTGGATTTTTTGTTTTATAGTCTCCAAAGCTTACACACAACAATATCCTTTTCAAACTGTACCGCTCTAACCCTTTCCCCATTCCATAGTGTGATAGAAAGACTATTTTATAAATTGACTGCCCTGCATACATTTTAATTGTTACAATTTATTTTTAGAAAGTGAGTGCAAAATGATTTTTCCCATGTGTGTTTGGCTTTCTGTTTCTTTTAATCTTTATTTTTTAAAATTTGTTAGTTTTCTTCATTTATATTTTGTAATGAGTGTAAGTTAAAACTTAATGGAATAGTATTTGGCAAAAACTTTTTTCAGTTGGTTTAAAAGATCATCCCTTAGTTTAGTAGGTATAATAAGACAGAAAACCACCAGCACTTCTGCAAGGGTCCCCAGGGAAAATAAAGATTCATCAATACATTTCTTAACTAGATTAATATTACTGGAAACAGGCTGGAATCTTAGGTCTCACCTTGGCTGACCTGAGCTGAACCATCTCTGCTTATTTTCTACTTTCAGATTCACTGGACCACAGACCTAAGGAGCATCTTCATGTGGTTGGATCAACATTTGAAGAGCAGGCTGGGAGTTTCATGAAGGATGTGTTTGAACCTGCAGGTTTTGAGGTGGAGTTGTTTACACGATTACCCTATTTATGTGAAGGAGATTTATCAAAGTCTTTCTACGTCTTAGATGATGCAGTATTTATCTTAAAGGTCAGAGCAGAGGTCTAAAACCTGATATCTGTGATAGATTTATATTTACAACATTTCAGGGTGTAAACTACAGGTTAGCCAAGATTCTTTAGATGACTAAAGGCCAACATTTTAATTTGTCACTACTATTTATGATTTGGCTTCACTGCATCACAAGTTATCATCTGTATATAACAAATAACAATATCTTCTATAAAGATGTGCCATATTGTTTTTGAGCTCTCTTGAAGTGAGAGGAGAAAAAGTAGTGATATGGGAACACAACTATGAGGCACAGCCAAATGCCATATGCACATTTTTGTTCTCTTAACAAGAGAGCTATGGATGACATTGTGCTGAAAGTTTAAATTTACTGAATTATGAATCATATAGACAAGATATTACAAAGGAATGTTTTTAGTTATGGAATATGTTCAATACTTCAGTGTAGCACCTTTAAAGCAAAGGAACATAATGGCCATTTAAAAACACCATGACATACAAGAATCTAGTTGCAGCCTGTCAGTAAAAACTCCAAATAACAATGTAAATGTTGGAAAAGAAAGATTACTTCAGTTTTTTGTTCTTAAAAACCTTTTGATATTCTTGGCACTGGATATTTCCTTAATCCTTTCATTGTCTGATATTAAGAATAAGAGCATTTCTGCAACTGGCAAGTACAATCGGGACTTAGTTGGCTGGAGTGGGTTTATTGAGGTTCCAATAATGTAAGGTAGTGGCAGAAGCATGAGGCTAACCATTAGTGATCTTGGATTTCCTCCAAAACTGTTTTTGCAGAAGGTAAATCCAGTCTCAGTAAAAACCATTTTTTTTTTTTTTTTTACTGTTTCTATCAAATGATACAAAAAGACTGTCCTTTTTCACTAAATAGGAGAGCCAAATACACTTAATTTTTCTGCACCTATTTTGAGAAAACCAGTTTTTCTAAAAGGACCTGCTGCTGTTGTCTGTTTTCCTTTCCAGGAATTATAGCACAAATCCCGATAGTTGCCGTTACTGCCAGTTGTGGTGGAATAGATTGCCCAGCAGAGCAAGTGAGATCAGTCAGAAATCTTGAAGGCTAAAATTAAATGAGATGTAACAGAATCAGATTCTGGTTGATCATCACCACCTCCAAAAACTGATATCAGGAGCATTTAGCACAGTGATTGTAGTAATTAGATCTTGGTCTGATCTTTATTTGACTTGTAGTCAGAGTTTGAAACATCTTTTATCTTTATCTGATTTTAAGTTGGAGCTGCTTTGATGGATTTGTTTTCAAATCATTGAATGTTTTGGTTGTTGAAGCAGCAGTGTAGCAGTAAAAGGCTGCCTTTTGCTGTTTTCACTTTGAAGTGGATGCATCCACAAGATTATGGTGGCATTTTTCTTTGTGAAGCTGTCTGAAGGTATGGTTCATGCATAATTGTGAATTGATATTGAAATATTTTGGATAAAGTATTAGGTACAGAATGAATACGTGAATTATAAAAAAGATAAAGACGGATTTAACAAATTAATTTACGGTAGCTATCAGTCACTATTCTTAAAAATTATATGCAACAGTATGTATAAATTCATTGCCTACCAACTGCCCTTTCACCAAATTCTGAAGTCTGTGATCAACGTTAGCATTCATTTTTTTCTGTTGTGAATCATCATCCACTTTAACCTGCACCATGTCAAAATGTACACTAGATGTGTGTGTGGATCTTCTTGATTAGCTTCCACATGATAGGGTGGCTACTGGGAAAAATATCATTAAACCTACGACTCCATATTTCTAGGCTGTTTTTTGTACAAGGCAAATTTTGTTCCATGTGATCACAAACATTCCAAAACTGGATTACATAATTGGCTCCTAGTGCAGATGTCTAGTATTAATCTTGATGGCTGTGACATATAAACAATTTTTGCATGATCTCTATCACCAAAGCCTTTAAAAAATGAACAATAGCAGAAACAGTACAAAAGGTAAGTGAAAAGGATATTCTGTTACTTTGAGCCAGCAAAATGGAGACATGATGATAATTGAAATTTAATAGCAGTCACATTCCTTATTGACTCACAACTTTCAGGCTCTCACTTTTCTATCTTGTAGTCTTACAGACAAAGAAATCATCACTGAATTCCTAGCCATACTAGATATATTTGATCTTTATCTTTCTTTTAACTGCCTCTTCATGTTCACTATACATGATTCCAGCACATTCTAAATAAAATGAACAAATGCAGACTACCACTGTAGCTATAAGTAAATACAGTATGAGACAATTGTTTTGCTCTGGTAGTGGCAGTGGCATACAAGTATTTGTTCATTGGCTGCAGGCTGTATATTGATGGAAGGTACTTGTATGTAAACAGTCTCTAGAACCAAGCAGAGGGTAGACTCATCAACTTTTTATATCAATAAGTTACAGTCTCCTGGAACTGGTTTCATTATATAGTGTCTCTTATTTGTGTAATACTGAGAAAATATCCCCATTCATTCAATCTGTCGTTTGCTTGCTTGCTTTGTTGAACTAAAGGATTGGATCACAGTACTTATCAGTTTTGATTCAATGCCAGCTATAAATAAAATTCAATATTCCCTATTGTGACAAGGAAAATAGCAGTTAAGAATGCTTGCTTTCATCATCAAAAGATGACCTCAGAATTAAAGCACTGGTTGGCAGTCCTGATAAAGATATCCGAGACGGACATGATTATGTTTACAATTGAGTAATATTGCTGAGACAAGGCTGGATTGAGGCACTCCTGAATGAATCTCTTATTTTTATGGCAAGTTGACTCTTGACTTTCTTTCCATGTGACACTTCCCTATACTGTAGATTTCTCCAAATGCCAGCCCATGCCTTTTTATTCTAAGAATATTATAACGATGAAAATAAGGTCTCCTTTAAATATATTTATTGCTATCAAAGATGTATGCAAATTTTTTCTAAAACTAGACCATTTGGTATATGACATTTTAGGTACTTATTTGCTGAATTGGGTGTGAATCATTTTGTATCATCATGGCTAAGTTTGCTTGATTAGAAGATTGTACATTGATCCAAGAGATTATGTTAATTCAATGTACATCAGGTTGAATATATTTTAATTTAGGTAAATCAATTAATAAAACATACAAAATGAAGACATGACCAGTTCAAATTGGCTTTGGTCATGGGCCAAAATCTGATAGATGGGGCAATTGCTTCACCTGCCCTCCCAGCTGAATATTTTAAAATATTGTTGGACTACCTTTCCAGAAAAAAAAAGATATAAACTGATAATAAAATTGATTTTAGGCAAAGTGTTATGTATAAAAATATCAAACTAATTAATGAGTATAAATGTGATTCTCAGAATGGTAAATTAATTTGATGTATTACATTAGATGAAGTATATTTTTAAAAATTGTATGATCAAGAATTTGCACAGTTGCTGCTGTGAGGGATGGTATTTCTCTACTGACGTGGCCCAGGGTAGACTTGGTGTATTTGTAAATGAGAAAAGTATTATGATTTTACGCCGCTGTAATTATGATATTACTTTCAGACATCAGATCAGATGATGGTAGCAGACCCTATTCCCTATAGCAACTCGTGCAGATGTGAGTTGCTGAGTCCCACTGCAGCACTCATCTAATTGCACGGAATGAATAATGTAATGAAAGTCCTTATTAAAACTCTTCTTTTTAAATGTAGGAGGAAACCCACATAACTGCCTGGTGAAGAAATCATGCCAGAGAAGTATGCCATATGGAATTCAAACTCTGGCCATCAACCTAGCAATCCAGCAGTCTACCACAGGACTACTGCCCCAATCCAGAATATTCAGGTATATATTTTTCATACAAATGGAAAGTTATATAAAATATAAAACCTGATACTACAAACATTGCCAAAAATTACTGCAGTTCTTAATGTATCATAAATACTGATATCAGGCAAATCATCACATGACCAGTGGAATTCCATTGTATGCAATTGTTCATATGCAGATATACACATTTTACAGTCAGTCTGATAACTGCTGTTCATTTACACAATTTGTGAAATAGCTAATAAAAAAAACTTAACTTAAATGTAGTTTGTTAAATTGTTTAAGAGTTAAATAATACTTAGTGAACATTATGAGCAAGTCTTTATTCAGCTCTTATTGTAAATAGGCAAACATCTCTGTTCAAGTTAGTGGACTTTTTCATATTTTCTGATTCAAAAAATTAAATTATATGCAGTTTTAAATTTTGTCAATTTTAATGATGGTGTAAAAATTAAACTTTTTTAATATTTATTTTTTTAATGTACAAAATAATCAGTCCTAGCTCCATTTAATGAACATTTTGCACTTCAACAATACACATGCATACTGTGCAATGAATTCTATCTCTACATGATGTGTAAAGAGGTTCATTAGTAACAGTTAACTCCCATTGTCTGAAAACACTGGTTTCTCTCACAAAAAAGTCAAATTCAGAGCTATCAATGGATAACAATGAAATTAACTTGTATTATGTATGGTAAATGTTACTAGCTATTATTTATTCATAAATTCCAGCAGTGATATATTGTTGTCAGGACTTGCTACACTAAGTTCTCAAGGCTTTTTTATCCCCTATAAAAATGTGAATCTTGCTGGTTTGGTTAATCTCATGGGTGCTAGTTTCTACTATATAATCTTGGTCAGCTCTAATTCCAACTTTGGAAAGGTGTTTATATTAAAAGCTCATGGGTTGTTTGTGTTTTATAAAATGTTACAGGTATGTCAGAATTATGGCTGAGTGCATGTAAGATTTATGCTGGATCAACCAATTGTGTTTTGCCAATCTGTCTTTCACACACACACACACACACACATTCAGATTTAAATCATCCCTTACCACAAGAAAAAAGTAGCAAGGGACCAAGTCAATAAGTAAGATAAGTGTCTAAAATGCAATGCAGTTGATGGAAAGTTTTCAAAATTTTAGCATTTTCCGTGTTAATTATAATAAAAAGCTTTTAACTTTGTATACATGGAAATAAATACAGAAACAGCAGAAAAATATGATGCAAATGCAAATAGGGAACTAATAATTTAAAATGTATGAAAATTTCATCACATGCACTTACAATAGTGTTTAGTTCTTAAGTAGCCAATAAGAATCTCTACACAACCATATGACATTGAAATATAAGTTGTTTTCTTTAATGATAGCGTGTTGAATGCAGTCATGACTTCAAAAAGATAAATATCTCATGATGGGTGTTCTGGATTGTGAGGCAGATTCCAGCTAAACTCTCATCTTTGCCAAGTGCTGCAAGTGATAAACATTAATAACTTACCTGATACTAGAACTGAGGAAAGATAGCGCAGAAAGTCTAAATTATTCCAAAAGGGATGCTGAATATCTAAAGTTATGTTCCTTTTGCGGATGATGATCAAGTAAAAAGTAAATTAACACAGTGGTCTGAATTGATGTGTTGTTCAAAATATTTGAGAAGAGAGAAAACAAGTATGGAATAGGCATCTGAACAAAAGCAATGAGGTGAGCATTGTAAGCAGCAACTCCACAAATTAATCAAAATTAGTTATCTTGAAACAGTCAACAGCAGTTTGATGGTGAAAAAGAAGTAAGGTAACAGTTTCTGTGAAGCATGTAGGAAAATTATTTAAAATCTGGGATTGTATTTCTGCAAATATGATTGGAGATACAAGATGACAGCAGATTCTTATACATCATGCATTTCTGTCAGTAATTGGAAATTGTTTTCTTTTCTAACATGACAGCAAATTAGTTGGTTGATGCACAGAAAACAAAGAGGCTGATGGAATTGGAATGCTAAAAAAATAACTTGGACTGTGCAGTTCCAACATGGATTTCACTGATTCTGTGGCCTTAAATTGATGTAGAAAAGGTAAATGACGACCAGACAATGTAGCTGAATTATAGGAAGTCTTTCAGGGCATTTAGACTAATATTACTTAATCTTATATCAATAAACTATTCTAGCTAGCATGAATGTATGTGTGTATATGTGAAGAGAGTTTGGTTTAAGAAAAATTATTTATTTGTTAATAGCATCTACATCTGATTTTTTTTGCATTGTTTTACATGTAACACCCATGGCTTGCAAATATATAGATCTACTGCTTGTTGGAGTTGGCCGACAGTGATTTACAAAATTTGAAATTGCCATTTATTACAATTCAGAAGCAAATTCTTCAAATATTTCCTTTTATATTATAGATTTTGATTTTGGTATTAAAGTTATCTTTAGAATTTAACATTATTAGTTGCTGCTTTAATAACTACAGTAAAAGCTCTTTTATCCAGCATCCTTGGGGAATTGGTATTGCAACTTAATTGAATCTGCCATTATATGAACGTTCACCAAAAATGAAAGGGATTATGCGTAAATTATGAAATAAAACAACCAACCATAATGTATGAGCAATGTTTAATCCATAAAAATGCTGTATGCAAAAACGTTTTATATACTCTACTCACCAGTGAGTTAATAGCAGTTAATTGAATGAGAATAGTTGATTGAGCAGTACTGTGAACAGCAATCTTCACTTAACAGTACTTTCACTGTAACTTATGCTAAATTACAGTGCAGCATTTAACAGTTTGACTACAATAATTTAAACTTAAAATCATCATTTGTAGGCTTTGATGTTGATGAGACTGGATCAACCGATGTTGCTGGGGTTGGAATTGCTGCTGAGGTTGTAGGAGCCATACAAACTTCTGAAGCTCTTCTAAACATTTTTCAGATGTCTGCCTGCTTCCAAGTCAGTTGCCTTCTCTTCAGGAGTTATTATGTAGAATGTGCAACTGCATAATATCCTGAACAGAATAAGAAGATTGCTGCTCAGAAAACTTTGAGAAAGTTTCCAAACATTGCAGCAGTAGCTCAAAAAACTTTGGTTTCTTGATCATGATCCTCTCCCTCAGAATCCATGTCAACTTGAGTAGGAATGCTCTCAGGGTTTACAACCATGTCATTGATCTGGCTGTCAGTCATGGTTTGTGTCACTTCAACTTCTTGGTTGATGTTCACCCATTCGTCCACCTCTTCATCCTGAAGTTGAGTGACTGGGTTTGAAGGGTTTCCATTATGAAGGACATCCATTATTTCCTTTACTACTATCTTCCTCTGCCTTAAATTAAGGCCCTGAAAGTCTTCATCAGAATACCCTTCAGAAAACATCACTTCTGCCCACAACTTCCTCCAGGTTCTCTTCAGAGTTGTGCTCTTGACAGCAGACCATGCACAGGCCACCATAAAAGTTGCATCCATGATGTTGAAAACAGACTGAAATTCTTGAAGTGTGCCTTCAAAGTTTACACGCTTCCTTATAAAATCCCTTCTGTAAATGTCCTTGAGATTCTGGATGATTCCCTGATCCATCAGTTGGATAAGGGAGGTTACATTTGCAGGCAGGCAGATAGTAAAGATATTGCCAGAAACAAACCATGCTTCTGAAAGATGAGCTTGGTAGTTATCCAGCAATAAGACTATCTTTGTGTCTTCAGGCAGTCCACGTTCCCTCAGATTGTTCTTCACAGATGAAACAAAAACATGGTGGAACCAGTAAAGAAAAATTTCTTCATCTGTCCATGCATTAACTCATGCTTTGTACTAAACTGGCAGGTGAACAATACCTTTAAAAGCTCTCAGATGCTTAAACTTTCCAACCACAAACAACTTAACACTATGCGCCTCAGTGGCATTAGCACAAGTTACCACATTTAAGTGACCCTTGTTGTTGTTAAACCCTGAGCAACAGTTTCATCACCACCAGCAAGAGTTGATGTTGGCAAAGAGCACCAAAAGAGTCCCGTTTCATCTGCATTGTAGATGTTTGCTGCAGTCAAGCCATGTTTCTCAATCAGTTTCCGAAAGAATTCACAATGTTGGTTGGCAGCCTCAGGATCGGCAGATTGCTTTTCTTCCAACATGTCTAGCCTTCTTATGCCATGACTGAAAGTGAGCTAGCCAACGATCAGAAAAAATGTAGCTTCCTCCAGTCACTTTGAGGAAAACCACTCGTACAGTACATTGTCAAACTGCTCCATCTTAGATTTATGTAAAGTAAAACATTTATCAACAGCTTTGCTAGTTTCAGAACTGGCCACAAACTTCAGAAACTTTGACTTCTGAGACTTTATATAGTATATTGTCGATGAGCCAATGTTGAAGTGCTTCATTATTTGGCTGCATTTGTCCATTTGCCAAATAATGTCTAATTTCTGAGTTATCATCAACACAATACACTTCCCCTTCTGTCCACTTTTTGTTTGTAACATATTGCTTTCCATAATTTCAGGATGTATTAGATAAGGGCTGATAATCACTGCTAAAAGCTGAAGAAAGTTTGTTTGCAATTGATAAGATATACACTGGTGCCACCTACCAGTATTTGCCGAAAAAATGCAAAAATGATGAGTGCTATCAGATGCCTATTAAAAGAGCTTTTACCATACTATGTTCTCTCTATTGGTATAATTCAAAATTATAAAATAACGAATTAAGGAAGTTTTTTAACTGTAACTAATGTAGCAACATAACAGATGCTCCAACATTACATTTAAAAAAAATTTTATTTTTTTGAGTCATAGAAGTTACAAAGTTTATTTTATTTGTGTGAATTCACTGCTTAGAAAACAACAATGATATAATACACATCTTGGGATCAATGGAAGTATAATAAATTTTTTGTTTGTTTAACTGTTATAAAACAATTATACCTGTGGATTTATTGCATTACCTTTTGATGATAGGCAAGTGCAAAAACAGGAAATTACTTGACATCTCATTTATTTTACTATTTTTATTTTTTAGTTTTGTGAAAATGTGAAATCATTGTTGAAATGTAAATACTGGAAGTGAAAATAATATATGAAAAGAAAAATAAAGTTTTTTTTGTTAATTTTTCTTCTTTTTTTGAGTGCTTTCTGAAGTTTAATAACAGACAAGTATTAGTGAACTGCAAATGGCCATTTTAAATGATACAAATTGTAAACAGAATTATATTGTATTTACATAGTGAAATTTGAGAACTGGTGTAAAGTGCAGTATAATGGTGACAGTCATGTTAAAAATGTCATGACTTGTCCTCTGATGTGACTTTGGGACTTCAACTGATTTATAGTCAACTATGGCTAGTATTAAGCTAATTTTGGCTGCATACTCTTTATAAAGTTTATCAGAAACACTATTGTTTTTTGATGTGAATATTTTAAAATAATTTTTTGTACAAAGAAAAGCGCAATAAAAAAAATTGATTGAAGTGATACCTAATTGTGAAGATGAAAGGCAACAAGGTAGACAAGTTCTTAAGTTGCTACTTTATTGTGGTGTTACTGAGAAATTGAGCACCATTTACAACGACGTATTCTTGCCAAAGTCATGTTATCTTAAAAAACCTGCTGAAAGTTTAACCTGCCTGTCCTTGTTGGGATAATAATTAATCAGTTTCATACTTAATGAAAGGATATAAGACAGAGAAAGACTTGCAGTCTTTTAAAGTTTTTTTTTTTTTAATGCTCAAAGATTGGTTTTTGCAGCAAAGAGCAAAAAGTATTATTGTATCCAAATGAGTGGAATTCAAGTTTAAAATGTATAAAATGATAGTACAATTGAAAAGATTCACTTAAAATTGCAACATGCAATAAACTAGAAGTCTACATACTTAGAACAAACAAAAGAAAACTAAGAATGTTTAAAAATCTAATCTTTAATTTTAAAAAAAGCAATCTTGAAACTTTGCTGAACACAAATAAATCGAATTGTCAATGGAAAGTATTTAACAAAGAAAACCAAAAAAACTCAAGCAGAAATGCCTTTTAAATCACAAGCAGAATGCCTACATTGTACTCAGGTATGCTTATAGTGAGTCCACTTTTTACTTTTTGATTCAGTAATTTGTTTGCACAAGTCATCCATTCCTACTAGGTACTAGTTGTTGTATTGGTAAATAAAATTTTCTTGCATTTCATGAGAAGATATTCCATGTAGGATATTTCTGCAAATACAAAGAATTACCTGTCAGAAAATGTTATACAGTACATACCATAAAAACAGAGAAATTGTAGCAAATGTCATTTAATGATTTCAGGAGCAAATGAAGTCCCAATATGACGGCTGATGTGAAACAGTTTAGTTTTTCTGAGGGGGTTACCTCATAAACAAAACAATCAATTAATGTAGTTTTCTAATTTACCATTGGAAGGATTTGTTTTTCAATACTGAAAAAATATATATCATTTACTTCAGACACATTAAACCATAAAAGTGCTTTTAGTTCAACTTTACCTTTCCAAGTAGAAACAAATCAGTCAATGCTTACTTTTTTTCAAAAGGTCTGTAGCACTTTTGTTGTTAAGATAAGACAGCATTAAGTCAATCTTCATGTCGTGGCAAACAGCTACAACACGGCCATAGGCATTTACTTCCTCATGAATATCTGCAAAGATTTTTTATTTTTCATATTTGAGAAGTAGGTTGGCTGGCTTGTTTTATTTTACTGTAAGTCATGTTTTTTTTTTACCTTTTTATTCAATTGTTCTTAGGTATACTGTCTCTGTCAGACCAGCATGCTGGTGAAGATCTTTCAAAAATTCTTAGTTCTAAATTGTTTGTCATGTCAGCATTGTAATTTAATCCAAACCATGAAATGGTCCATTCATAATCCAGCTAGTTTTTCAAAACTTCTGGCTTCCTATATATAATATCAACTTTCCTGGGTAAGTAGTGTATACATCCCTGCTAATGTTTATTAATGGCATCCATTAATTATTCAAATTTTGGAAATGTTATGAACAGATATATATGTCAGTAAAACTCATTTAAAAGTTAGTGTTTATTATTGTCCTAGAGATTTAATTTATGATGCTGTATATAGTTTTAATAATGAGAGAAGCAAAATGCAAGCAACAAAACAACAGTTTCTGATTTGTTCTTTTTAAAACACAATATGAAGTTTTTTACTGTTTTCCAATAATTATGTTATTATTTTGTAAATTCTAAAACATTTAGAAGTGAAAACCAATATACAAACCTTCTAAATGCCAAATCTTTGGATATGGTAGTGGATCAGTGCATGTCAGTATTCCTTTCCCAGCCTTGAGATGCTTAATTACCTTTTTCTTTTTCTTCATACTATACTTTTCTCCAATGTTACTGGAAACCATTGATTCAAAACTAAACCCATTGTTGACCAGAGAAGTAGGTACATGTGTCTTGGCATTGCTGTCAGACTGAATCTTTGTTTTCTGATCTTGTCTGGATGGTGCAGCAAACAATTCTTTAGTATATTCTGTGCATAATATTCCTTTGTTAAGCTGATCCATGTCCACTAGTTTCTGATCTAGAGGTATCTTTCTCTTCAGTCCGACACTCTCACAGTTATCTCCCCTACTAAGCTGAGAAGAGAGAGAGCATGGCAGGAAAAAAGTACAAACATCCTTAGTCCTATTTTGTTCATGATTGCAAAGCTCTTCTAAGACGACTTCTTTTTTTCCATTATCAAGTATCTTCTTATGCTTGTTTGCAATTTCTATTATTTTTTGTTTCAAGTCTGAGGTAGATGAAACATGAGTTTTCATTGTCATGTTTTTTACTGTGTCTGCTCGTATAGTTTTGTGTTTGGGCTGGTGCTTAAGTTTCTTTGATAGCTTCCTTGAGATAGTTGTTGGTATAATGTGAGGTATATAAGAAAATTTATATCTACAATGGTCTTTCTTTTTAACTTTCTGGGAATCTTTGTTTAAGCTTATGATTACAGACTGGTTTGAAACCTGTTGTTTTGAGACCTGGCGGGATTTTATAGCTGCTTTTGGAAAAACAACGGTTGTGGTGACTTCTGGTGTCTTCTTACACATCTTTGAAACTGCGTTGACTTTGCTCTCTTTGTGAGATGTTAAGGAAGCAGGCATATCAGATAAAAGTTCAGCTAGTGTGTGGAGTAATTTGGAAGGAGTTTTTGTTGACTTGCTAGCTGCTGAGATAGCCACTGCTTGGCATGAGCATTCTCTTGTCTTTAACCCTGTAGACCTTTTTGAAGATCGCCTGGTGGGCAATGTCTGCGCTGATGCTTGCTGGTTTAACTTTAGCTTTATTTTTTCCTTGACATATTTGCCGGACTTTTGTGATTGAGATAGAGCAGCATCTGCTGTTTCCTCAGCAAGGCTGGCATGATTCTGGAAGTTGAAACAGGAAGGCACTTTTAATGAAATTCCTGATGATGGATTCTGTAATGTTATTGAGAGACCAGAACCTGAAGGGTTTGATGAGACAGACTTCCAATTTCCTTTCTTTTTCTCTTCTTGACACAAAGGGGTTTCTGAGGAAAAAAACTAAATTACAAATCATGCAAGAAAACACTAAAATTGCATAATGCAGTTATGCTATGATGATAAAGAAACAATGCAGACCAGACAGGAATATTCATCAATGCAAGAAAACTTCCCTATAAAACTCACAAAAGAAGTGATGAAAATAATCTTTAAAGAATTCTTATCTGGTGGATGCTATAAAAGGTTCATCAGTATACAAAAATGTTTATTAAATATAAAGAGAAATGTTGTTGGTCAGTTCAGTTATCAGAAAAATAATCTCATTGTCAGCAAAGTGCTTGTTTGTGGTAGGGAACTATCAAAAACTAATTGATCAACTAAATTTAAACTCTGTTTGCAGCGCTAGATAAATGCATAGCAAGTTCTCAGCAGTTTTATTTGCAGTACCATTTGTCCTTGCAACTGAAATTCAACCTAAAGTATTTTGATCAAGATTTTATCAAGATTCAGGGCAGCAAAGCATTGGTTTAGTGCGATAAACCTGCAAAGTGATTCGGGCTACATTTACCTGTCGTCTTCTCAGAAAAGCTGCTACTTTCCAAAATCTTCAGCATATGCTTCTTTCTATTTCCTAAAGTTTTCTTTCCCATTGCATGCAGATGCACCTACAAGTTTTGGAATGATACTAATTAATCACTATAATACAAAAAAAAAATGCATTGCTGTTGTTTAAATAATAGTGCATAGAAAGTAGAGAGTTTAATATTTTACAGAGAAAACACTGAGTACTGGAGAATGTCATAAGTGTCACGTGTCACAGTGATTTTAAATAGCATCTCTCAGCCCCAGGCACAAGCTGGATCCCTGAATTCTGTTAATAAACTAACTTGATTTCCTATAAAATTTTAAAAAAATAAATAATTTGCCATTATGATTAATTTCAATGGAATTTTATTGAATTTAATACTTTTGATACATGGGTAGCATCATAGTTCTCCTTTCAAGAACACAAACTTTGTGTGAGTTCAGATTTTCATCTGAAATTTTATCAATGAAACCCCAACTGTTCAGAACTTCAGTACCAATTCATAAATTGTGTAAAAAGTAATATTTTTAAAAAATCACTGATGCTAACCAAGTTTTTATTTTAATGTCTAAAGCAAACCAAATTTTGTACTCTACAATCATCGCAGATATACAGGATATTTTACAATACAATGGTTAAAATTAAGAATCACAGAACATGTTTACTTTTTAACAGTTGGAGCTGGTCTTTGTATTAGCGTTATCCAACCTGCTATATTTATATTTTTTCCCCTTTAATGACTCTGCCTTAGCAAAATTCCGAATTTATGAGATTTAAAATTGATATTACATTCCTTCAACTATCTCTCAGATTCAATTAAAGATAACTTTAAGATTTACTCAATATTAATTTTTTCCGTAAATTCCATGTTTTTTGCAATATAAAAATCTGACTTTTACAAACAAGTTTTTCGCATCAGCTTTGTTAACAATATTTATCAAAACAAAGCGTGAGACTGTGAATGTATTTAAATTTGGTTGATTTAATTTGAACGTTTGTTTAAATTTTGGTTTTCTTTTAAATCGACTGAACCTCATTGTAATTCAATGTATTCTGGTCTTTGCAGACAAGAAATTAGTAAAGAACTGACATAATTTAATTCCATTGCCGATTTATTATTTTTTTTTATTATAAGAGAATCTAAACTAGTTTTCAAAAAGCGCTCTGACAGTTTATTAATTCTTACAGAAATTATTTGGGTTTTACTATTAATTCTGTCATCTTTTCAAGTTCCCACCACCTACATACAATCGAAATGAAACCATTGACTTTCCCCCTTTTTTTTTTTTTAATTTATACAGAAATAAAAAGGGTCGGTTGTGGATTTTCAACCCCCATTTATCCTACATTAATCTATTGCCAACAAGGTTAGGGAAAAGGGGCCAAACTGGGCCCCCTAACCTCTGTATAAACACCACACCGCGCCTATCCTGCTTGTACAACGAGTTTCCTTCCCTCGTTACCGTTTTTATTTAAACTTAATTGGAAATATTTCACACAGTAATATATTTAAATGCACTGGGGGGATGTGTGTGTGCTCTGGTCCACTCTGCGATGATGTACCTCGTTAATTTCACCTGTAACAGAGGTGTGGGTATTTATCTTCGCTATTCCGTATGCATGACTCTGTCCGCCGCCATCGACGGACACAAGACCGGTTTCCGTCTGTCGGCTCTCAGAGGGCCACGCATTTACATTTATTCGAGCAAAAGCAGTTATGGAACAACCCCGGCTCCACCGTACAACACACACACAAAGGACGCTATTGGGGCTCTCCCCCCATTTCCCACTATATTACCTAACCTAACCTACCCGCCGCCGGTAAATCCCCTGCAAACCTCAAATCTGCAGCACAAGCAGACAGCCACTTCCGGTGTGGAGGATTTTCGCGCCTTACCCGACCTGGGTTGTTTCGCACTAATTACGGGGCGGAAATGAGATAACTGGCTCCTGAATCGTTTTCTTTCTTTCCGTGTGTTTATTAATAATAACCGTTCTTACGTTAACGGGGAATTAAAACAACTCTCGATCGCAGCAGGAAGTAAACCCGTTTTACGGTTAATTTTTTGTTGTTGTTGTTGTTGTTGTTTTTTTTTTTTTTTCTTTTCTTTTTCTCTCCCTGTTAACTTCTGATGCCTTCGTTGCTACCGCCGAGGATGACTTAGCTTCGGGGAAACTTGGCTAGTAGGATGAAAAGACATCTCGTCTTCAGCTTTGTAAGCATCCTCGTCACTTTCCCGGTGGACCTTGGGTCGGGATAAGGACTGTGTTGAAAGTATTCCGGTGGTAGAGTGTGTGTGTGTGTGTTAGGGGTTAGACGAAGTCGGGGTGAACCCCGAACACCCCTCCCCCTCCTCCTCCTCCTGCTGCTACTCATCCTCATCCTTGGTATTTTCAGGGTCTCTTCTCTATGATTGTTCCGCTGGTGAAGAATACTTGCCCCCGCGATGGTTCACGGGTTGTCAGGGAAGTGCTGAACAAGGTACGCCAGTTAATCCTGGGGTCGGTCTGTCTGTCTGTCTCTGTGTTTCTCTCCTCCAGGAGCACAGATGATGATGCTGACTGCTGCTCGAACTTAAAGCAGAAATAACTTCGTTTTCTTAAGACCAGGATTTCCAAAAAAAAACAAAAACAAAAAAACTGTTATTGAAACATTCAAAATGTTTATTGGTTAACAAAATATAATGTGTTTGTTTTGTTTTTTTTTTAAAAAAGCAAAAGAGTATGTAATTTGTGTTTCTTTAACAGCCACCAGTGGGATAATCCTCGTGGTGAACGTGAAGCATCACGTTTGATTTAAAACTACCAATTGGTGATTTAAAAAAAAAAAATACTCCCTACAAGTATCGCTTTAAAAGTATTACTCAAAACGGTTAAAGCGTCTTAATTAATTGATTCATTATGTTTTTGTTTTTTTTGTTTTTTCAGAAACTTTTCCCTATATACGATGCTGCCAGTGTGGCGATGCCATACAGGTGTCCATTTTCCAAAGATCGTGACCTCTACATAAACCAGGAGCAGCACAAGAGAATGGTGTCTTGGAATAACTGGAACTGTAACTTCTGTGGCAAATCTTTTTATGCTGAAAAATACTTAGACAAGCACTTTGCTAACAGACATGCCGAGCATATACGACAGGTAACAAATTCGATGCATTTAAAGTTAAAAGCAGAAAATACACGGTCCCTTCTGTAGCCTAAACAGATACTACGGTTTAGTTATGGCTTAAATTTGTCAAAAATAATGGTTGGTATTTTTTATATATTTATTAAAATCATGATTTAGATTAAAACATTTAAGTTATGTTAAAGCTTTTGGCAAACAGAATCTGTTCTGGGAGGGCATACTTGCTGATGTTATGGCATGTAAATTTTGACATAGAAACAGTTTTCTTAGATCAAGTTCCTGGTCATGAAAGACTAAATATCCTAAGATTCTGGATTTGACATTAGTTTTTAGTTTTTCAAAGAGACATGGCTGAAAGCATGCAGTGTTAGAAATAATATAGATTCTCTCTTATAAAGTTTTAATTTCTTCCAAGTGCGACTACTGATTCTACAATAATAATAGAGAAACTTGTACAAATTTGTATTTAATAGTAATTAAATGACTGGTCTTTTCAGGGAAATGATTCTGTCTGTCTGTCAGATTTCTGTGATGTTTTCCGCTGTGAGATTCTTGGAGGAGTAATTATGCCAGATTACTGGGACATGGCACTTTGTCTTGAAGATGACATGCAGGATTTGCAGCGCAATTGCAAGGTATATGTGTCAAAAAACTGATAGAACTGGTTCAGTCAGTATTTTAGGTTTTCACTATGGTGTTGGCAGAAGTTTATAACTCAGAGGTGTGCCACAATTTCTCAGTAAAGTGGGAGTGCTATTTATTGAAAAAATATCGTTAACAATATCTTACCTTCTTTCTTAGGCATCAGCTGTGTTTAAAAAAGAAAAGTAGCTAAAAAAATCTATATTTTTAAATTTAAGAAAAAATGTAATTCTGCACCATCAGGTACTTGCTAATGGTGAAGTTAATTCCATTTAATAAATTTTACTCTACATTTTAAGATTGTGTGTGAATGAAGTCTTCATAGCAACATCATTTACCAGATGAAATATTTTATGTTAGCAGTAGCAGCTGTTCTGTGTATGTTTAATAAATCCCGAAAAGATTCTCTAACATGTATGGGAGAGCAAAAATTTAAATAACTGCAGCTGACTCTTGTTACGTCCTAATGGTTGATTGGTAGTTATCACATGGACTTCACAGTGAAATATTACAATTTTGAGCAAACAGTGGTTGGAAGAGAAAAGCACTCATTTGTAGAGCATTTCCTTATTTAAGACCATTATTTTCTAAAAGATATCAAACAGTTACTTTTGAAGATGGAAATAGTTATATTTATAGTTGTGAATAAGATAGAGTTTGAAGTATTACTTACAGAAGCATATGCTTTTTAATTTTTTCAAGTATTTACAGTTTTGAATAACTTTTTTTTTTGGTAGAATATCATTAAACAGTGCATTCCAAACTCTGTAAGCAAAAATACTTCTGACTACATACAAGGTTAGTATATCAAAACACTACTATTTTTCTTTCTCTGAGCTTTTATCTCAAAGATATTCAAGCAAGAGTTGTTTTGTATCAGTATGTGCACACTTGAATATATATATATATTTTTGTTTAACTATTTTTCTAGACACTCAAACTTGGGTATTAGAGATACCTGTGATCACAGGAAATCTGCTTTTAATGGTCATGAGGTAACCGACATTAAGCAGTTTTACTAAAATGTTTATGGTGTGCTTCTGTCAGATATGTTCAGTAGAAAAATCTTTCTCATCTTCACTTTGTAAAGCTATATATTTACAGGCAGTGTTTTGGGAAGCCGTTCTCAAAGTTAATTATATATCATAAATCATTGCTTATATGCAGAAGCAAAGCAACGGTGGGTAGGCAAGACGATTGCCCCTGGTGCCACCAGGAACGGGAGGGGCATCAAAAACAGACAACAGTATCATATAATTATATGAATATGCAAAGTTTCACATGCTATGTTAGTATGTAATATTATTTAAGTTTATGGTATTGATAAATGACTCTTATTTTATTACTAATTAGTAATTAATAATGAATTTTTAGTGTTGGATGGGGCTAATGAATAGGGTTGTGCTTTGGGCACCAAAAGCACTTACAGCTCTGCTTATATGAACAATCTCTCAAAACTTTCTTTAGCAAAAATAAGCAGTGGATAGTAGGGATGTTATTACCCTTAACTAACTTTTACAAAACTAATACAATTCATAAATAGTATTTTCAGAAAAATTTTTTTAAAATCAGTAATACAGTTTATATGCTACTATTAGTTTTTCTGTGATGAGATTTTTTTTAGCCATCTGTTGGTAGCTAATAGTTTACACAATTAACATTCTAGTTGGTTTTTTTCTGCAGAAAAGTTTTCAGATGATGTTTGTTCTTTCTTAAACTGTAAAAAGTACTGGCAAGCACCATTTCCAGAGGCAAGTATTTATTCTTATGTATATTTCTTTTGACTTCAGATAAATGTGACAATTTAAGTAGAACTGAACTCAGTTGTTTTTATGATCATTTCTCAGATCAGAAAAATAATAATTATAATGGTACAGTATTTTCAAGTATTCACCAAAAGTTTTTTTTTACATTTTTAACTTGTCTTAACTAATAGATGCAAATATTTGTGTAGTGAAGTTTTGATCATCATCCTAGAACAGTGGTTCTTAACCTGGGTTCGATCGAACCCTAGGGGTTCGGCAGAGCCTCCGCCGCGGAGGTCCGAACACACCTGAATTATCGTGTAAATTCGTGATGACACGCCCCGCTTGGCCATCACTGGCTGCAGATGATCATGCTACACTGCTTGGCTAATCAGTGCTGCGGGGAATTTAGTGCGCTCAGTAGTCAACGTGTAACTGTCGTGGTAGTACGTCGTGTGATTTCTTTGTTAATATTTTAATCCATACTAACTATGTCGGGCAAAAGAAGAAAGTGGTCGGACGAATATGTACAACATGGATTCACATGTATCACGGAACGTGATGGGAGTGAGCGTCCTATCTGCATGATTTGCAATGCCAAGTTGAGCAACTCTAGTCTCGCACCGGCAAAACTAAAGGAACACTTCTTGAAGCTGCATGGAGATGGGAAATACAAGAACACAACACTTGCTGAATTCAAGGTGAAGAGAGCCAGATTCGATGAAAGGGCCACTCTGCCTGCTCTTGGATTTGTACCCGTTAACAAACCGATCCTCACAGCATCGTACGAAGTTGCTTACCTGATCGCAAAGCAGGGCAAGCCACACACCATTGGTGAAACACTCGTGAAACCAGCTGCGTTAAAGATGGCGAATCTGATACTCGGAACAGCGGCCGAAGGTAAATTATCCCAAATTCCTCTTTCAAATGACACCGTCAGCGACAGAATAGAAGACATGAGTAAAGACATCTTGGCTCAAGTAGTTGCGGATCTGATTTTAAGCCTGGCAAAATTCAGCCTTCAACTCGACGAGACCACAGACGTTTCTATTGAACAAGGTGATGTTCATGCACGGCTCATTTTGTGCACCAGTAAAAAACATATCTATGTCTTGAATTTGAAAAAAATCATATTTTATTTTTCACTAAAGAGGGGTTCAGTGAATGCGCATATGAAACTGGTGGGGTTCGGTACCTCCAACAAGGTGAAGAACCACTGTCCTAGAATGATATGGAGGAATGAAGTCTGTTTGATATGTATGCAATATTTAAGTCTAGAAAATAAGGATATAATTAACTCCTTTTAAATGGGGAGTTACAGTATTTAGACATGTAAGTTTTTTGTTGCATTGTTTAGAGTGACTGACTCAAAAAGTATATTTTTCAGGCTTTTGCAGTTGGTACAGCAGTGTATGTAATTTCATCAGTGATGTTGCTGTTTGTATTAATTCTCTATTACTGTATTGCCTACCATTACTTCTAGTAAGTATCTGAATTTGTTGTCACAAAACTTTTCCAGTTTATTCTGCCACTATTCTCGGAAGATATACGAGGTCTGTCAAAAAAGTATCCAACCTTAGGCTGGGAAAAAAAAATTACGTACTTGGATCAGCTGCGCCAAATGAGCCAGGTCGTTGTCATGATGGCAACTGCCAGTTTTGCGAGGTCCACAGATCTGGTCTCTTGCGCCGAACTGCATCATGAAGATGTCAGAGGGCTTTCTGATAGTACTCCTTTGTAACTGTTTGTCCTTCTGGTGCGTATTCATGATGCACAACGCCTTGGTAGTCGAAGAAAACAGTCAGCATGACCTTGATTTTGCTCTGGACATAACGTGCTTTTTTGGGCCTTGGCAACGTTGGGTGCTTCCACTGTGACGACTGAGCTTTGGTTTCCAGGTCGTACCCGTACACCCACGTCTCATCCCCAGTTATCACGGCATTCTGGAACTCAGGATCCCTGCTCAACCTCAAGACAAAGTTGTTGTTGTTGTTCCTGAGAAAGAAGCTTGGGCACAGCGCAAGCCCAAATCCTCCTTTAAAATTGCATGTCCAGAATCTTTACTGATCCAAACCTTGTCACCAATTTCCTGCACCGTCAAACGATGATCCTCCATTATCAAGGTCCGGCGGCTTGTTGACGGCCTCCCGGAACGCTGGTCACTCTCCACTGATGTGCAGCCATCTTTGAACCTGTTGTACCATTCTTTTATTTGGGTAACACCCATGGCATTGTCACCAAAAGCCTGTTGAATTTTGTGAATTGTTTCCGCTTGGGTATCTCTGAGCTTTTGGCAAAACTTGATGCAAGATTGATGCTCCACACGTTCCGTCGTCATGGGCGAAATGAAAATGGGATGAGTAAGTAGTACAGCACCTCACACACTGGCTGCCTGACAGTGACTGACACATCCTGCAAGCCCGCCAAAAACCACGTATGCGGTTCCACTATGAACACTTTTGCCTCCCTAATGTCATTACTACTTCCCACTGGAAAAAATAAAGTTGGATAGTTTTTCGACAGACCCACACTTGATTTTACAGATGCATAGCATAATCTTTAGTGGTAGTTATTTCCATGTTTGTTTTTTTCCATTAATCAGTCTATGCAAGGGGCTGCCCTGGTGTGGAGTGTAGGCCACAGTTATCTGCTTGAGAGCATTATCCTACACCACAAAGGCCCAGCACTGCCAATTTTGGCTGGGAAATCCTTACTAGGAATCTTCAGGAAGATGAAACCAAAGGTTCACAACATTGGCAGTCCAGACAGCCTTTCTGTGGCAGAAAATTAGACATTTGACTTTGTCAAGGAAGGTTTTCTGTTAAATTTCATTTTTTATACATCGATCTGCAACAGCAATTGCTTAGCATGCCAGTCATCAGTAAAGTGGTCCCCACGGCACTAGTCGTCAGTATATCGACTTTGGGTAGCACCATTACAAATTGTAGTTTTAGCTAATCCTGTGACTGCTATGATTTCAGAGGTATTTCCCCAGCTATTTCTCATTTTCATTGTACTGCAGGCATGACAAGGGTTAATATTTAGTCAAAGTGTTATTTTCATTGGGGAGGGCACTATTTTCTAAAACCAAAAAAAAAAAAAAAAATCAATTTCTGTTATTTTAAATAATTTAAATTCTATTACATCAAACAAATCCACCCTTAGAACACCTGACATTTTTGTAGTTCATCTATTAGTTGCTGCTGTGCATTAAAACTTTTTTGTGAGTTATTATGGTTGTATATTTTCATTGGATTGAACTCTGTGGTAAACGTTGTGGAAACACGAAGCCTCCTTCATCAGACAGTTATCGAAATGTATCCTGTATAGATATTATGCTGGACATTCCTCCTGTCTGAAAAAGTTTTGACAAGATTCCATTCTACACAGATGAGAGTTGCAACTTCCTTGAAATGTTTTTTTTTTTTTAAATATGAAAATTTTATTTAAATTGCTTACTGAAGCAGGTGATTCATTGATTCTTTTTGTTCCAGCACTGATTCCTTCATTGATTACACACCCTATGAATACACGTGTAATGAAAGAAAGATGAGGAACCCAGCTACCCACGACGTTGGAATTCGTTATCGACACACACACGTCAGACGTTCTAGGTGACAAAGGAGTTTGTCGGATACTCTGGTTTTATGAACAGTTCTGTGCAAGCAGTACATATGTGGTTAATTTGGACCATAAGTGTCTAATAAAATATAAATGAACTTCTCAAAATTTAAGGAAGTAAACTGAATGGACTGGAGAAAAAGGATGTTTATTTATGGGTTACCTATAAAAGAAGAGAATTTGAAAACAGAGTTAGCCAATTTCAAAGATAACTTCTCCCCATCTTTAGTGTTCAGGAATTGCATCAGCCAGTTTTCATTCTTGGTAGATCTCTGCTTGATTTTATACAATTTAAAAACTCCCTTCCAGGAATGTTATTTATATTAATATGGTGAATTTTTTCAAATCTGAATGTCAAAATCCATTTAAGATAAAAATCCATCTTCAGGTACACTTTCAGAATCTGTAAATGGCATACTATGCTTATCTTTTTCCAATTTTAAATTAAATGAGCACTTTTTAAGTTTTACTGTTACTATTATTTACCAATCTTAAAAAAAATCTTTTGTTTCATGATTATTGATTACATGTAATAAAATCATTGTCATGGTACTGTCTTGTATTTCACCTCAATATAGATATCCATTCATATGATTGATATATTGCAGTAAATGCATCTAGTAGACATGTAAATTATATTAAAAGAGCAATTACAAACTAATAGCCCATGTTTAACAAAATAGGAAATGGGTGCTCCAGATGTTGTCAACCATAAATTGTACTCCATTCTAGGTACTGTATCTTCAGAAATGAAGAGTATCTATTGATTTTGAATGTTTAGTGTGAACTCTGAACTTTGTTGTTGTTTATTTATAAGAATTTTACTCACTCTATTAGAATTATAAAGATTTGTGTGCTTCCCTCTAAAATTAGTAACTATTTTTCTAATAAATTAAAAATTGCTTCGGATTAAATGGAACTGTGAAGTAAAGAAGAATTTTTTACATTGGACAGATGAAAACGTCCACTATTCTTCTGTGAAGCAGGGTCTTGTGCTTTGAAGACAGAATTTATGTAGATAACACATTCATTAAAATTCATTACCAGAAAGAATAGATTGATTAGCTTTTCTTCCAATTTAAATTATGAATAAATAAGTAATGCTTATATGGAAGATGAATGTTTAATTTTTCTTATAGACCATCTTTTAGAATCTTACTCAGTGATGGTGGTGATGCTAATTGAAAACCTGTGAACTGATTTTTCCAGAAAAGAAACAATTAAGATATAATTTGTGAATTGCAGGAATTTTTTTTTTTTTTTGAATTAATATTCCTTTCTATCTCATGGCATATTTTGTGAAGCTAATTTCAAAATTCTGCAAAGAACAAGAATTTTAGTCTCAGTAGCTTCAGATATGATCGACGCGGGACGAGAAACATTGCTCTCACTGATAACTGAGATTAAAATTCAGAAGTTTTAGTATTTGAGAAAATATTCATCAATGTAAAGATAACAATACACTACTGTGATATAGCCATAGTCTAGATATGGAAAAACTGAAATATACTTTAATTAAATCAGTATTACAGTTTAGGAAATCAGTATTGTGAATACCTAACACATTTTAACCCATTTAATACTGTTTTATGTAAATTTTGTTTGAGTTTAAGACTGCAAGCTCATGATGCTACACTAATAAACAGATTACTGGAGATAGAATTTAAGAATCAAATATTTACAAAGATTTTATTTCATTTTATGTGCTGTATACAGACTGTATGTACATTATTTGTACAGAACAAACTGGGTCAATGCCATAGGCCAACAATGTAGAAGAAAGGAACATTTTTTTGTGTGATTTTGTTTTTTTAGTAATTTTGTTTTGAAAAAAAAAATTTTTTACACAAAAATTGCACTTTTTAAAATGCCAACCATCCTTATTTAAGGATCTCTACTGATTTATTCAAGTTTCTATGTGGTATCTATGGACAAGGATATTTCAACATGCTAAACAGTATTACATATGTGTTCTCAAATTCTGCTTCTGCAGCAGTTAATAACCAAACTGGAAGTACATTTGATACTAACTCTCTTCACCTTTATCCCTAAGTAAAGGCAATCTTCCAACTAAAAATAAGGGGGTCAGAACTAACTAATTAATGCATGTATGTTTGTTTTTATACAATAAGAATTATCTAGAATAGTTATTTTGACTGGATAAAGTGCCAAGCAGATCACTTCAGAACTCTAGGTTTTAATGTATTTAAACAGCCAATAACAGACTGGAATTTGTTCTTCATGTCTAAAGATGGGAATATTCAAAGCCTACACATTAGCTTCATTTTGACACTGGTTAATTCATTAAGGAGCTGGATTTCCTGATTCATAATCTAACCCACTAATTTTTTTTTGTCTTTTGGCTTTTTGAGTCTATAGTCCTGTAAATTTAGTACACCCATTTTATATATACTGCCTGGTAAAAGTAATTATGGATAAGGGTGTTTCATAATGAGGGCTGGGTGCCTCTTATTCATGCAATGTTGGAGACAGTATTGCTATTTCTCGCTATTTTAAAATATCACAGATTATAAGTGCTAAAATTTTAACATAGATTAAATCAATTAACAGATACCTTGCTACAATATATTTAGTGTGATGAACACTAGAAGAAAAAAAAACACTGGAAATTTTTTGAAACTAATATATGACATTATAAATTTTAAATGCTCACTTTCTTAATTGTAGTTATACATTTAGAAGTTTTTACATTCAAGTCTTTCTGAAGTTTTCTAGTTTAAAAAACTTTACATGGGATTTAATTTTAAAAAGGGGGCTACAAAGACTCAGTTGTTAAGTAAAAATATAATTAAATATACTGCACCCTCAGTAAAACAACATTTATTTTTTAGGCCCCTATACAAAATGAGATGATAATGGGCCTACAAAGTAGCTTCATGTGTGAACAATTCTTATTTCAGATTATTTTGAGCTTCACCATTTTCATTTCCTTTCTAGTTTTGCCAATTTTAAAGGCAAAAAAAATATTCTGTTAAAAGTTAACTAATTTCCATATGGTCTGTTAAAATTCTTATAATAAATAACTGAAATTAAAATCAAGTAAACATTCACTTGCTAGAGTTTTAGTTTTTCATGTGATCTCAAATAATTCTGCAAACCTCAAGCATGTGTTTGTGCAGATAGCGTTTTTGTGCAAAAGCTCTGCCACATTTTTGACAGACAAAAGTCTTTGTTTTAACTGTGTGGATCAATGTATGAGACCGCAGATTGGACTTGTCAGCAAATGCTTTATTGCATTCTGGGTACATGCATTTGAAAGGTCTCTCACCCGTGTGGGTTCGCATATGCCCCTTTAATAGCCATGACCTTGTGAACATTTTCCCACAAATCCCACACTTGTTTTTACAGTCTGAATGGGACTGTATGTGTGTTTTGTATGCTGTCGGGTTGTAAAACGTACGGCGGCATTCCACACACTGAAAGTATCTCCTGTGTTGGCTGTTGAGTGATGTTTGCCTTAGGAAATCAATGTCAGATGATAATTTTCTCTCATGGAGTTCAAGGTGCCCTGAAAAACCCGCATTGTCACATGACTGAGTCTGCAAATTTAAAAGATCATATTCATTAAGTGGAGACTCATCTTGATGAAAATTGTCCGACACATGTTCAGTAAAAATTTCAGCAGTTTCTTTATTTGATCCCAAAAGCAATTCTGAGAAGTTGGACTTTCTAAAATTAGTTGAAAAATGCATGGTATCATTCTCATATTCATGTTTGAATGAATAGAACCTAGCATCTTCCTTTGTTTTGTTCAGAATTTTCTGGTCATCTTTGGAAAAAAAAAAATTTTGGCCCTGAGGTTCTTGCAGTTTGTTTGGAAACCAGTATACATGTTCTGTACTGTGTGTATCCTTCAGATGGATTCCAGACAGATCCAATTCTGGTGCTCTCAAGGTGATGTGAAATCTGGTCACAAAAGACATGCAGTTGAGGGATTTGCTCTTTGGAAAGGTCTTGGAAGGATTGTTTTCTTCACAGTAAATGTCTGAAGACAGTTTTTCAAATTTATAGTAAGAGCAACGTTTGGTTATTTTTCTTCCAGACCTAGTTGTCATTACATTAGGGTCAAAAGCTGAAAAAGAATTAAGAAGTTTGCTGGCATTTAAATAAATAATAGATATCTGTATTTCTTATGAGAATACTGCAGTAGATTGTCAAGAGAAAACAAAAGGTGGCTGAACTGATTCATTCTATGCTATTCCCACTAATTGGACATTACATTTTTGTTTGTTTATTAATCTGAAGTGCATTAAGCAGAACTTCTACCGAGTCTTAGCTTCTAGAAAAGAGTTATCACCTTTGATTGGTATTACAATCAGATTATGTAAACAGTTGGTCTAGCAATTTCACAGCTATCCATCAATGCAAAATAGCAGCAACTGACATACTGGCCTGGCAGTTACCTTTAAAAATTGATGACTGGTTTTAATTAAAACTGTTTTATAAGTACTTTTTTGTTGTTTTGCTTTCAAGAATTAAAAAGGTGGAAAATAAAAATTATGAGAATAGAAAGTTTGTAGAAACTAGGTTCATTTTTCAAATGTTCTTTAACTAAAACTTTTCGGTACTTATATTTGTTCCTGGGAATTTTACAAACACAAGAAATAGCACTGAATCTTTGAACATCAGTTTCTGTTAAAATAAATATGATTATGTCAAAAAATAATTTTAGATATTATAATATGGCAAAAATTGAAAAAGGTTAAAAAAAGACTTTAAATCAAAAAAAATTCCAAATAGATTGCTTTAATAAATGACTTCAAAGATTTCTGCCAGGATAATTGAGAGCACAATAGGTCTTGTGCATCTGGATTTATTCTTTAATGCATGTAATAACTCTTCAAACCCCTTGATCAGTTATAGATAGGAGTGTATTCTTAAGGATGGATATGTAACTTGCAATCTCTTCTGTACAACTGCTCCAAATTTGATGCATGATTATAAACACACTTCTAAAACCTTGCCAACCTTTTTTCAAGAACCATGTGTTTTGAAACAAGGGGCCCCACTATCAAGCATGTTGCATAATGAAAAGCTGCATAGGGGTTTTACTCTCATCTGCCACCAGTTGCTCCTGTTGAGAAGCCAATCTATGCAGAAGCTACTGCAAATTGCACTGATGCTGCAACAGATAAAAAAGCGGTTACTACAAACTTTGTGGACAATTACCCAAGCCTGGGTAACCAGAAAGAAATCTTAGCCATCACATGCTTTTGGCATTACACTTTCTTGAAAAATCACTTTTCTTACCTTGGTAGTGGCAGTGGCTGGATATGTGAATCACAGAAAAGCCAACTCTTTTGGAGTAATCATATTTTTAAGAAAGGGATCTGTACGATTCCTTGTAACAGAAATGTTTGAGACAAAATTTCACTGCCTATAGAACTGAAATTAGTAATCAGAAGTCTTTTAACGTTTAATGCAAAAACCATAATATTGAAAACTGTACTTAAACCATTTTTTAAGTTGCTAAAAATATTTAACTGAATAAATTGTAGGACTCTCAGAATAAAACCAACTTGAGATGGAGAACTCATTTGGCCGCGCACACACACACACAGGGGATCCACTTGAATCTCATTCCTTAATTAACAAGTATTCTGATTTTTTTAAAAATAAATTTGCTTTTGTATCTGGTTTCAGTCTTATTTTTCCTGCATTTACATAAAAGTTCTAACGAAGTATGTGGTGAAATAAAACGGCATCAACTGGCTGATTTCCCAGCAATATTTTGGGGTCTAGAAGTTGTACCACATCTTGCTTTTTTAAGTATTAAAATATGAGACACCGTGTTAATTATTATTATTATTATTACTTTTTAAAGAAAACTTCCTAAAGCACACACCATAAAGTCCTATAACACTGTCTGCACCTGTGTTTAAAAGGTGATGGGTTTTTTGGTCACATTCAAAATAAATGAATAGGTTCCTAGAGATGATAGTAAAAAACAACAACAACAAAGTAACGGGTTTTTTTTTTTTAAAAAAAAATAAACAGTAAATATGACAGAAATTGGAATTGTTTTCTGTTCTCTCTCTGGATGAAGGAAAGAAAGAGTTAAACACACACACACACACACACACGTGTTGATTCCGGTGTACGTTGTCTCTGAGGAATGGAAAGTGTACGAACGCTAGGAGAGCCAGCGAGAGATGGATGCTGCTGTGTCCCCGCATTACTATTATCCAGCCCCCCACCCTCTTTAAAAAGTCGACAGGGGGAGGTTAACTAGGCTGAGAGAGAACAGGGGTGTGGACGGGAGGGGTTCCAGACGACCACCCCCCCCTAGGCTGAGAGAGAACAGGGGTGTGGACGGGAGGGGTTCCAGACGACCCCCCCGGTAGGCTGAGAGAGAACAGGGGTGTGGACGGGAGGGGTTCCAGACGACCACCCCCCCCTAGGCTGAGAGAGAACAGGGGTGTGGACGGGAGGGGTTCCAGACGACCACCCCCCCCGTAGGCTGAGAGAGAACAGGGGTGTGGACGGGAGGGGTTCCAGACGACCCCCCCGGTAGGCTGAGAGAGAACAGGGGTGTGGACGGGAGGGGTTCCAGACGACCCCCCCCGGTAGGCTGAGAGAGAACAGGGGTGTGGACGGGAGGGGTTCCAGACGACCCCCCCCGGTAGGCTGAGAGAGAACAGGGGTGTGGACGGGAGGGGTTCCAGACGACCCCCCCGGTAGGCTGAGAGAGAACAGGGGTGTGGACGGGAGGGGTTCCAGACGACCCCCCCCCGGTAGGCTGAGAGAGAACAGGGGTGTGGACGGGAGGGGTTCCAGACGACCCCCCCCCCCGGTAGGCTGAGAGAGAACAGGGGTGTGGACGGGAGGGGTTCCAGACGACCCCTTCGCGCTAAAGCGGAAACCTCCCAACAACAAAAAAGTTAACAAAATTTCGTAAAAAAAAAAAAGAAGAAGAAGTTAGAAAATGAACGAGATGGAGATGAACAGACTTTGGAGGAGAACAGGGGTGGGGGGGTTCCGTTCAGTCTGAGGAAGCCGGGTCCGGGTCGGGGAGCAGAGCACCTGTCTGGCGCCGCTCGCAGCCCCCCCCCCCTCCCGGGAGAGAGATGTTGCCGCCGGCGACCGCGGACGGCTGAGCCAGACATGGGGACGGTCCCCCACATTTTACTGCAGTGACAAATATTTGTCTATGGTCTCCTCCCCCCCCCCCCCGGTGAGGACAACGCAGCGGCCCCGGGTGGCGGGGAGTCGATGCGCGTCCGGCACCAAGATGGGGGGGAGAGAAGGGGAAAAACAGGCTTACCGACTCCGCCGCAGTACCTTCCCGACTTATAGCCCCGCACCACGTTCATGAAGCACCTGGGCATCCCGATCTGACCGGTTCGTCGCACCACAAGCAGCAGATTTTTCCCCCCCGGGGATCGATTCAAATCAGCCAACGTTTTCTTTCATCACAAACTCGCAATCAGCGTCCGTCGGTGGCGGTGTCGGCGGCGCGCGCCGTGACGTAACACCGACTGCTGACCCTGACATTGCGTCGTCCGACACGAACGGTTCCTCCAACTCTTGGGGGCCGAACCTCATGGCCGGAGCATTCGTCCTCGCCGGCAGGGAGCGCGCGTCAAGTCGGCTTCCTTTGCATGGATGGAAGAATGAGTCCCCGAGGGAGCAGATCGGCTGACCTTTTGGGGTCTTCGACATTTCCGCCCTGCTCTCTGACAACTGAAAAAAACACCTCCATCCGTTGCCCGACTCCCAAGACCGCCGATGTGGTTCTGTAGCCGTGTTACCGCCCTGTTCCACGTGTACTCTCTCTCTCTGTATATATACATATCGTTTTGACAACCTATTGTGTGTGCTGCCTAGGTTCTGGCATAAGTTTCTGACAAACTCAACTTATCGTGTTTGCGAAATATTGTGGAGTTTCCGCTGACATGACACGCCTATTTTCACTTTAAGTCGCAACGAGCAAAGCCCCACTACATTGAGGAATTTTTGAGAAAATCCCGTCCGCCATAAAAAAAATCACCTTCCTGTGCACCATTGGATCTAACAAGGTGCATATTCCAAAACGGTGTTGTTTTAGTTTTAGATGGAAACAAATTTATCATGAAGAAATCTTTAGGCACTAGACCAATACAATCAATGGCTGACATTTCAGTCTAGTCCTAAAAAAAAAACATAAATAATACAACTCGTTTCAATTGTTGTAGCTAAATACTTATATTTTTAACCTTTCCTCAACAATTTAAAATGCTCAAACTATTAACTGTGGCTGTCTTACCTACCTGATGAAGAGTTAGACATCAATCAGAACTCAAGACATTTTAATAAAATGCTTTTCAGATAATGATGGACTCAAGCATACTCTATTTGTTGTTTTGCTTCTTTGTTCTTTCACATTTCGCAAATTAAAAAAGAAAATAATTAAGTTTTCGTGTTGCAATGCGTCCTAAAGGTTTTTGCAGTCGCTATGCTAGAGATCTTGCGTTTTTTATCTTCCAAAATGATGTCTTGCTGATTATCACTATGATCAATGGATGCAAATTATATTTGTTTTATAATAATTTTACGCAAAAATAAGTGATACGCACTATTTCACATTATCCATATTTTTAATATGCTGCTTATCATAAAAATCTTGTTACTAATTTAATGTGTCCAAAGCTTTTTTTTAAAAATCAAATGCTAATCTTTTTAAAGATATGTTCACTTTTTTGCACACTTTTATAAAAAAAAAATAAAGAGATGAGATAGCTTACCCGAAGAGATCACTCTTGTGCTTTGAGTTATTATTATTATTTTTTAAAAATAATTTGTGAAATTAAATAAGTACCAAAATTCAATAGCTCATAATTCATAAAATTACATCTTTCTCAAAAAGTGGACTCCAGAATTTAATGGTTTATCATTTCAGGGAGAGCACTCATCTGCGTACTATATTGCGAAGAAGCACTTGTTTGGTGATCTAATAATAGCATTAAAACAATGGCTTTTAAATTTATCTAAAAGAATTAATAAATCATCTCTGTTTTCGACTACAACTGATATGCTACGCATAGACATGTAAAATTTTAAAAATTAAAATTTTTCTCTTTCCTACTGGTAAAAATGAAAACGAATTGTAACATTAAGTTATCTCCCATTGAAACTTTTTGATGAGATAATTAGAATTTTAAAGTTACTTTTAAAATTCTTTAGTATTTTTAATTGTATTTTATTTTTACAAATTAACAGAATTTATTTAAATTATAAAATTATATATATATATATTTTTTTTTTAAGTAAGCAAATGTACCGGTGTAAGATTTATAGGATTAAGACAGCCAATAACTATTACAGATTTTTCCGTTACCAACTTTTTGTACTCATCCATTGCAGTAGCTTTTGTTTATGTGATTCAAATAAAGAAATAAACGAAGACATCCTTCTAAAAGTAAAACAAAGCCCCATTTTCGAGACACAGCGCAAGTCTGTATTTGTCTGCGGATCCGAAAAAATAATGAAATTAAGCTTAAAGACGTAAAAAGTTAAATATTTTAAGAACAAATATTAAAAACAAAAAATATTTAATTTTATTTTTAATTATTTATTTGAAATAAAAATAATATTTAAAAAACAATCAAGCAAATGTTAAAATATATGAAAAAAACTCAGTCTTAGGTTTTGATACATTTTAATTTATTTAGAGCGAATGATATTGTGGAAAGATTCAGAATTCAAACCGTAACCCCCCAAACAATAAACAAAGGGAAATAACTCTAAAAATTTTTTTATATGTTACGTCTATGATTACGGTACAAACCTATCATTAACAAATCGAATCATTTATCTTAAAAGTATTTTAAATCAGTTTAACGAGTGACAAAACAAAACAAAAAATACGTAAAGAGGCATTTTTCTTCTCGTGATCACTGAGATACAGGTTTTCAAAATAGTAAATGGTGTTGCGGCTATGTTTTTAATGATTTTTCTTGAGATCTCATTCAAATTCATACACGTCATCCATTTCAATATCTGCATTTTTCCCCCACGTTTTTACACCTATAAATTCCAAGGAATCCCAAAGTTTGAAAGGGGCGATGCAAGTCAGTAGGAAAAAGATTCTGGTGTTTTTAATTAAAACATCAACAACAATATAATTAGTGGAAGTATCTTCCTGCAATCATCGGCTGCAGGGAATTCAGCATGAATGATTATTCGCTGCAATCCGCCACAGGGACAATCGCATTTCTTTTCGCTAATAAACTGGGAAGACAAACAATGCAGCACCATTCTTTATTGGTCGAGTTACCTCTCCCAGGTGATCAATCAGCAGGATTTTGGAGAACTCGGGGAAGAAAGTGAATTCGCTGATCATTGTTCTAGTGTGGTATGTAGCACTATCCTCCTGAAGATAAACCTAACGTGCAAGCACATGATTTATATATATATATATATCCTAATGGGCTCAGGCACAGTAACTTTTCAGGAGAAGCCATTTGATAGTCCCAGGATATAAGCTTGGTTTCAATATTAATTTTTAGGGTTATGCAAAGTTTTGGCCATAGCTGTACAAACGTTGCGTATAATTTACTTGCTTTAAAGAAAAATAATAAAATAAAATAGTAATAAAAAGGAAAGGGAGTGGTCAGATTTTATCTATTTTGGATTATAATTCCACGAAATGTAGTCCAGAACAGAAGCGATGCTGCGTCGTCGTGGCAACAGCATAGCGAGAACGAGGGTGGTCGGCCTGACCTCTCGTCAATGAGAAGAAAAGGTCAAGCCTTTTCTTGCTCGACGGGGGAACTTCGTCTCCGCTGCCGTCGTCAGAGTACACGATGTTAAGGTCCGTCGGGGGGCTGAGATGTGTGGGCAGGGGGAATCACGGGTCTGTCCGGCTCGGCGGCCCGTGCGTAAGACAACAAAGGCGAGCGTCGAAGGTGCTGTCGTTGGATAGCATCAACCCGTTTGTGAAGCTGATGGAGTACGCAGTTCGGGGTCCCATTGTGGCCCGGGCGGCAGAGATCGAAGCCGAACTGGCGAAAGTGAGTGATTTTTGGCGTGGTAAATGTACTGGGTGACTTATATCGAACTGGCTGATGTCGCTCGCGGACTGGGTTGGGTGTGCCGTCCTCGTCCTCCGCCATTGGCGTTCCTTTCCGCTGATGGCGCTGCTGGAGCATGCTGGGAAATCGCCTCTCCTCTGTAGTCTTCGAGGTGCTTTCACATAACTATCATTTCTCTCTGTGTCTCCCCCCGGCTCTGTGGAGTTTGCAAAAACTTGTTGACTGGTCAGGCCGCGCTTACACGGGGTCAGGGACCCTCGTTGTACCTATCCAGCCCCCGTCTGTCAGGCCACAAGTCCGTGTTTTGGGGAGGATGCCGCCAGGATATCGGCTCCATCACATCTGGATTTGAAACGTCGGATTAGAGAATTAAATCCTGACTTTTAAACCGAAAATAAATAAAACCAGCTCTGTGCCCACTGTCTCTGGATTATGGAGTGATTCAGAGGAGTCTCAGTTTAATGCTGCTGGGTTGGGGTAGATAGATGGTCATGATAAATAGATTTTAAAGTAACTATGTAGCCTTCAAGAAAATGGACAACCACAGGATTGCTAAAACTGGCCATTGGTTAAAATCCCCACAAATTACAAAAGAAATTTCAGCACGACGTCTTTCATATGAAGTTGTTTAAACTTATTTACCCCCTGTTTGATCTTGTGCGGGACGAC
The DNA here is from genome assembly GCA_018389105.1 of Nautilus pompilius. NCBI lineage: Eukaryota > Metazoa > Mollusca > Cephalopoda > Nautilida > Nautilidae > Nautilus > Nautilus pompilius. The sequence continues at coordinate 1,172,148 of JACATO010000132.1, read as the reverse complement.
AAACTTTAGAGCACTCTTGCGGTTGAAAGGGTTAATTCTGATATTTTTGTCATGTACCATAAATAGCTTTCTACCATTTACATGTTTTTATTTATTGTACAGGGGACACAGAAACCATTTAAAGAAGTGATTCGAGCGAACATTGGGGATTGCCATGCCACTGGTCAGTCTCCAATTACATTTCTCCGTCAGGTAAAACGATACTAACTATTTTTGTTTGCTTATATAAGAATTCTATACCCCCCTCCCATGTAAACAGTGCCTTATTAAATGTCTAAGAAGCATGTCAGCCTTATCAATGTCGGTGGAACTCCAGTAATAGTTTGATTTGGGACAAAAGAAGAAATTTTGTTTATAAGTTATATATTTATTTATATTTGTTAGAATTTCACCTTGCATTCTATTCACAATAAGTCTAAAATTTTGACATTCAATGCTAAAATTTAAAAAAAAAATGGTTACATTTATAGCAATCAATATTTATTTTAAAGTTATAACTATTACCTACTTTGGATTGATTTTCTGTCAAACTGAATACTAAATCTTCAAGTGAAAATAATTGCCAAAATACATATAAAAGATTTTACAAGAATCACAAAAAGTAAAAAAAAACATATTTAATTGTTTTCACATTGTATCTACATCAGATCACATCATCTCTAATATGGGATCATTTTTGAAAAACTAAGAGAGAGTCTATTTTTCACTTTGTCTATTTTTGTTAGTATTTGTGTTTTTATCTACAGAATTTTTTCAGAGATGCTATATTATATCTTAGAGATATAATATAGTAAACTCTGTGGTATCTGTAGACTGTACCTATACTCAATGTCTAATGTACTTTTTGTACAAAAATGACACAAAAAAGGGATAGTACAGGGTTCAATGAATTAGAAATTCATGACTGCTAATTTCACTGTCTTACCCTTGTTGGGTTCAAGTTTTTCTCAAGGATATTAGTTGCAGAACCTTGTGACTGACTATGGAAAGATGCTAAGTTCTGCTGAGTTTGTCTGTGGCAGATGGGGTGGGTTTATTGTAACTTTCAGAATTGCTTCTTTTGTGTTTTCTAATTTATGTTATAAAACTAATTTATTTATTAACATAACAGGTTATCACACTTTGTTCTTATCCTGAACTCTTAAATGACCCTAAATATCCATCGGATGTGAAAGACAGGGTTCAGAGAATTCTTGAGGGCTGTGGAGGACACAGTGTAGGTGAGTTGAAATGATGGCATCTTTAATACACTTTCTGCTCTACGTTTTACAAGAATAATCCAATTAATGATATGATATGACCAGCTGAAAATTGATTTGCTGGGTGGGGACAGTGTCTTACCAGTATAGTTTTGAGTTGCATTTATTAAAAAAATTTTCGTAAATGCTAATATTTATTTCCAAAAAAGAATAATGACCAAATGTTAACAAAGTTATAGTGATAAATAAGGAATTTTTTATTTAAGATCTTTTAAAAACAGCACAAAATAAACTTTTTAGGAAGCACAATTATTACTGAACACAAGCACTAGAAAAAACTTCTTTCCCCAAAAAACTTTAAATCTGTGATTTTAATATTTTTATTATTGTTTTAATAATGCCAAAATTGCTCACTTATTTACCAAAAGAATGGAGCTCTCAAGGAGTATGATCTTTAGCAAGAATTCTCCCCATTTAGATTGATATGCTGTTGATTAAAAAATGACATTACAAGGAGAAGATAGATTTATATAATATGCCATACATACTATAACATTATAACACATGACATTGTGAACACAAGTTATAGTGTGCTTAACATATTACGTGAAATTTTAATTTCTGTTTTGTAAGAACAGCTGCATTTCTTTACTGTCTTATTTCCCTTTAAGAAACAATACTCTGCTACCTCAACTCATATTATAAAGTTTGTTTTTAACATCCTTTCATAAAAAATAATGTATGTTGTTATAATGCGTACCCCTTAAAGGAACTATGTTACACAACAGCGAGAGTGAAACCAACAAACAACAAACACTAATGACTTTAACTTCCAAAAAATATATTATATCCAGCAGTGATATTATTACAGTCCTATCACGGACAGTTAATACAGTTAGGTCCAGATATATGTTACTCACAGGTAACTAAACTCAATCCAACACTGCAATACAATAAATAGGGTAGCCAATACAAAAACTTATCTGAAGTTGCCGACAGTCAAAGCTGCTCTGGTTGGTTGAGAAATCTGTTGTCTTCTGTCTTATTTCGAATGTCCGTTACACGTACTGCTTGATATTCACTTGTGGGTTAACAGTTCTTCCGAGAAAGGGTCTGGTAGGTCTTCTTATAGAGGATCACTTGCATGACAATGGACAGTAGCTGGACAGAGGTCAGTGTACCTGGTCAACATCTACAAAGTGCCATTGGCAGGACAGTGGACATAGCTGGTGTACCTGGTTAACATCTACAAAGTGCCATTGGCAGGACAGAGGTCAATGTATCCGGTCAACATTTATAAAAGATCATTGACACGACGATGTCCAGGTGCCACAATAACAAAGAGTCCCACCAGAATTTTCTATCACTCGCGCATCCAGGGCTGGTAACACGTCTCTCCCTCACCCTTACAAAAAAAAAGAAAGCAAATCATAAGGGAGGTTTTCTTTCAACCTGAAATAGTAACCAACATTTTTCAGGTAAACAACAATCTAACATTTTTAAAAGTTTCTTGACAATGCATCAGGAATAACATTATCTTTACTTTTGACGTGTTGAATTTCCAAATTGTACTCCTGCATCATCAAACTCCACCTCAACACCCTTTGATTTTTACCTTTCATTCTATTAATGAATGTGAGTGAATTATGATCAGTTAACACTATTACAGAATGTACTGCATCTCTCAAATATACTTCAAAATGCTGTAGAGCTAAAATCAGTGACAATGCTTCTTTCTCTATCGTACTGTAGTTACACTGACTTTTATTGAACTTCTTGGAGAAGTAACACACAGGGTGATTGACACCATCATCACCTTCCTGCAGTAATACAGAACCTGCCCCAATATCACTTGCATCAACCGCCACTTTGAACTGTTTGTTAAAATTTGGGGCTTGTAGTACAGGAGCATGAAGAAGTAAGAATTTTACATTTTTCCCTAAAGCTTTCTGACATTCATCAGACCAGACAAATTTTGACCTTTTCTTTAAAAGATTGGTAAGTAGTGATACAACATCAGAAAAATTTTGGCAGTACTTTCTGTAATAACCAACTACACCTAAGAATCTCATCATCAACTCCTAGATGGAACAGGAAAATCCACAATGGCTTCATCTTTGGCCTTAATAGGTTTCACCTGACCCGGACCTATTTTGTGGCCAAGAAAATTCAAATAAGCTTTTCCAAAATCATCCTTTACCAAATGTACAGTTAACTTTGCTTCTTTTAGTCTGTTGAACAGTTCCCTAATGCATTGCATGTGTTCTTTCCATGTATTACTGTAAATAATCAAATCATCAATGTAAGCTTCACAACTCTCCAATCCAAAGATATCAGTGTTAATCATCCTTTGAAAAGCATCCCAAATGGCATCACCTTGTATTGATACAACCCATCTGGTGTACTAAATGCAGCAATTTTCTTTGCTCTTTCTGTTAAAGGCACCTGCCAGTATTCCTTGACTAAATCAAACTTACTGACACACTTCGCATTACCCACCCTATCAATGCAATCATCCACTCTAGGTATTGGATATGAATCAGTTTTTGTGACAGCATTGACTTTTCGAAAATCTAAAGAAAATCTCTGGGATCCGTCAGGTTTTGGCACTAAAATACATGGTGAACTCCAACTGCTGCTGCTATGTTCAATTATATCATTTGCCAACCATATAATTAACTTCTTTATGCATTTGAGCCAATTTGTTTGGATTAAAACGGTATGGATGCTGTTTTATAGGTAGCGCATCCCCAACATCATCATCAACATGACAAATAACATCAGTACAACTTGAATTGTCTGAAAACAGTACCTTAACTCATTAATCAAATTAATGAAATCTCTTCGTTCATCAGGTTGTAAGTGTGATACTTTTTCACACGAGTTTTTAATGCCATCAGAATTTTGTAGTTTGATTGAACAACCAGGAATATCGAGATCAGAATCAGTATAAGTAATAGGATATATTTCTGTTTGATCACCATTAGTCACTGGAGCCAAAATGGCAGCTGTCTCTTGATCTGCACCAGGCTTTCTTTCACATTACAGTTTGATCGTGTTTACATGGCAGAGCTGTCTGGTTTTCCTACGTTCAGATGTTTTCACTATATAGTTAAGGTCATCAATTGCTGAGTCAATTATGTAAGGTCCAGAATATTGGGCTTACAAGGGCTGTGACTTAGTACTGGGAATAACACGAGGACTTTGTCTCCTGGTTGAAACTTCCTGGGCTCGGCCTGTGTATCATACCAGGTTTTCATGCCTTCTTGAACCTCCTTGAGATTTTCATGAGCTATCTGACTGGCTTTGAGCAACCATGACTTCATGGTGGTGACATAGTCCAGTAGATTTCCATCACAGTCACCTGCTAACCACCTCTCTCTCAGACACACCAGTAGTCCACGTGGTCTACGACCAATGACTAGTTCAAACGGGCTAAATCTGAGTGACTCTCAATTCACCCCACAAATTGCAAATAGCAGGAAGGGTATCTCCTCATCCCAGTTGTGATGGTTCTCGTGACAATAGGTCTTCATTGTTTTCAATGTCTGGTGAAAATGTTCTAGTACTCCTTGGGACACTGGATGGTAAGCACTGGATCAGAATTGCTCGATGCCCAACTGGTACATAGCTTACTGGAAAATCGTAGGCATGAAATTCGATCTTTGGTCTGATTGAATTGATTTGGGCAGTCCCATGGCAGTGAAAAATTTCACCAATGCTTTTGTAATGGTTTTTGCGGTTATATTTCTAAACCGAGTTGATGCACACACAATTAACAAGTACTGACAACCGGATTTAGACTTGGGCGAGGCCCAACACAGTCAATAATGACCTAGCTAAAAGGTTCCTCAAATGCAGGAATGGGTTTTAGAGGAGCTTTAGGAATCTTCTGGTTGGGTTTCTCCACCAACTGACATGTAGGACAGGTTTTACAATATTGCACAACATCTTGTCAGATTCCTGGCCAGTAGAAATGTTGTTGTACTCGATTGAGGGTCTTGTTAACACCAAAATGACCAGACATAGATATGTCACGTGCCATATTCATAATATCAGTCTTATATTTTCTTGGCACAACAATTTGATGAAGGATTTTCCATTCATCCTCAGGATCAGCATCCAGTGGTCTCCATTTCCTCATTAGCAAATCATTTCTTTTATAATAACATACAAATTCACTCTCAGCTTCTTCTTGACTAATGGCTCCCTCATAAATTTTCGCTAGATCACTGTCTGTCCTTTGATCATCTGTCAATTTGATGGTTTCTACTGTCGTAGAAATCTTCACCACACCTGGCTGATCATTCTTCTGAGAGGATGACTCAGGTTTGTCAATTTCTACTTGGTCATTGTCTTGGCTTAGGAATGTATCAGACAAATCACTGTCCTTTTTGGCTTCTGAGTTCTTGCTCATTGTTCTGGTCACTGCACATGAAGGAAAAATATCAGGGAAGTCTTCTTCAATCTTCTCTGTATCTGCCCACATCTTAGGTTTCTCCATGACTTTCAGCCCATGCAGGACCTTTCCGCCAGCAAGATCATTCCCAATCAGTAAATGGACCCCATGTACAGGAAGGGAAGGTCTGATGCCCACCACAAACTGACCTGTCTCATAGCTTGACTTCAGGTGAATAGAATGGAGTGGGATGCTGATGCTACCACCTTCAATCCTTCACATCAGAATGTTGACTCCTGTGTATGTTTTGTCTGTCAGAGGCAAGATTCCTTCTAGTAGCAAGGTTTGTGAACTGCCAATGTCTCAGTATTTTGATGGGTCTCATGTCAGATCCTTCTGCAGACAGAGAGACAAATACATTTGAAACAAAAGGCTTATATATGGCTTCAATGGGTCCCTCCCTGAGTTGGTCCTCTACCTGGGTTACCTCTGTGGGGGGATCTTGGAGTGAAGGTGTTAACTAAAGCACTCGCTGCTTGGTCTTTGTTCCTTTTCTGAAGGATCCAACAGTTACTAATTAAATGTACCCTTTTCTTACAGTGAGCACGCACTACTGGGTTGGGTTTAGTATCACGGATCTTATTGGTGTAGTTTGATGAGGGATTCACCTGACCGTCCTTGTGGTTTAAGGATATATTCTCAACTCTCTTTTCTCTGGACTGGCTTTGATTTCTCTTGAAGTACTGTCTTTTCAGAGGAGACCTAGAACTAAAATGTTTAAACATGTTCTTGTGAGTGAGAGCATAGTCGTCTGCAAGCTCAGCTGCATGTTGAAGTTCAGTGACTTTCTGTTCATCCAAGTGAGTCCGAAGGTCACTTAATAGACCTCTTTTAAATTCTTCATTGAGGATGAGTTTTCTGAGTTCCTGAAAGTTTTCTCCCACTTCTTTTGAATCACACCACCTGTCAAAAAGTGTCTCCTTTTCTCTGGCAAACTCCACATATATCTGACCCTCTTGTTTTTTTCAGGTTTCTGAACTTCTGCTTGTAGGCCTCAGGAACCAGCTCATAGGCAAAATAGCTGCTTTGACATTTTTGTAGTCTGCACTATCCTCCATTGATAAGGCAGGATAAACCTGGGCACGACCCACCAGCTTACTTTATAGTAACATGGTCCAATATGACTCCGGCCAATTTAGGTTTGCAGCCACCTTCTCAAAATGGAGAAAATATTTGTCCATCTCGTTCTCACGAAACAGTGATATCAGCCTAACAAACTTGGCAACATCAAAATCTGCATTTGAAGCTTGTGATCTTTTAATGTGTGCTTCCTTTTCCAGCTCCTTCAGTTTTAGCTCATGTTCAAGAATCTCTCTCCTTTCTTCAGCTTGTTGTTGTCTTAACCTAAACTGATATTCAAGTTCTAGTCTTTTCAGGGAAATCACATCACTAGGTGCTTCCAGTGCCTTCAAGGCATCTTTTGATAAAATATCTTCCACCAAATATCCCACAATAAGTTGTGCAATTTCTGCCTTCCGCATAGCTGTTTTGACATCCAGCTCAATATGGTGACCAAACTACAACAATTCATTCTTTCTCAAACCTTTGATCGCATCAACAGATGGATTCTTTTCAAACTCCACTAAAAACACTGACAATTTGAAAGCCATATTTTCTGCTTGCTGGTTTCACAATAGCAACACAACAGAAAAAATATAAGAGTTGATCTCTGCCAAACACTCAAAAAAAATATTTCATATCCTGGACGAGCCCCCAATTCTGTTATGTTGTATACACCTTAAAGCAGTGGTTCTTAACCTTTTTACTACCACGCCTCCCCTAGGAATTTGTCCTCCTCTCCACGCCCCTTGCATCTATGAATAAAATTCCCTCCCAGATTTTAAATAAAATCTAAAATATGTTTTTAGTCTTTTTATTGAATATGAATTAGTCACATTATACAAAACGGAATGAGACGTTTCGGCGTGGCCAGTTCGGCATCGGAATTTTTCGGCGGAGAGACTATTAGGCGTAAGCCCTATTGTACGAAATGGAAGGAGATATTTTAACAAAACGTGGAAGAAACAAAGTGATTCACGATGGATACCTTTTTATTTTTGATGCAACGAGCAAGAGTGATTCTGAATTGAAATTCTGGCGATGTGAACAGAAAGATCGGTGTAAAGTAAGATTGCATATGAAGGATGGAAAAGTGATTCGCCAGTTGAATCAACATACCCATGAACCATCTGCTGCAAAAGTAGAAATTGAAAAGTTGAAAACAAATATTAAGAAAAGATGTGCTGAAACTCTGGAGCCACCAACCGTTGTGGTAAATGAATGCTTAACTGGCGCCTCTCAAGCAGCTTTAGCCAAAGGGCCTGACTTGCCTGCAATGCGAAAACTTATTGCTAGGAAACGAAAATTATTAAACAAAGCGCCAGCTAACCCAACTAATTTGGAGCAATTAGTTATACCCGAGTCCTATACATTATATGTTCCCCAACTGGGTGTTGAAGAGAAATTCCTATTGGGAGACACAGGAGAAGGCAATAATAGAATTTTAATATTTGGAAGAATAAGCTGGCTTCAACATTTAGTCTTCTCAGAAATTTGGTTTGCCGACGGAACTTTCACCATTGCGCCAAGTCTTTTTCAGCAAGTATATGTTATATCGGCCAAGAAGCATGATGGAGTTATTCCTATAGTTTATGCTCTTCTTCCTAACAAGCAAAGATTAACTTATTCTCGTTTATTTGAGTTACTTAAAACCATCGAACCAAATTTGAGACCAGTTTCTATAAATTGTGATTTTGAGCAAGCTGCCATTCATGCCTTTCAAGATGCATTTCCCACCGTTCGAATTAAGGGATGCTTTTTCCATTTAGCCCAAAACATGAACAGACATCTTGTTTCATTGGGTTTATCGAATCTCTATAAAACCGACTCGGACTTTGCGTTATGGGCTAAAATGATTATAGCACTCACCTTTGTTCCATTAGAAAAGATGGACGAATACATGGATACACTAGCAGCAGGTCTTCCAGACGAACTAATAACCTTGTTCCATTGGTTTGAAGACACTTATATTGGACGACAGAATAGGCGACGAAATGCAAGAATGAACCCTATGTTTGCTCCCGAGATATGGAACCTTTATGAACGCACTGTAAATGATGAAGATCACACTAACAATCACGCTGAAGCTGCCAATCGATGTCTACAGTACGAACTAGGAATGCATCATCCCTCCATCTGGAAATTTATTGATGCCTTGAGGAAAGTTCAGAAAGGACGTGATGCATTTCTAGAAAAATTAATCGCTGGATATCCACCTCCCAAAAAGCTAAAGAAATATAGAGATGCTGATGAAAGAATAAAAAAAATAGTAATGGAAGTTGAGTCATTAGAGCCTATTGATTTCCTGAAGGGTGTTGCTCATAATTACGAAATGAAGAATTAATTCCTAAGGTTGAAAAATCTTTACTGAGTTTTAATTTTTTAAATACAATATTTTCAATTCAAGTTTTTAATATGCATTATTCCATTATTGTTTTAATAGGATCCTTTATACTCTAAGTGAATAAAATTTATATTTTTTCCAATTCAAGTTTTTTATTTACATTATTCCACTAGTGTTTTAATGAATAACAAGTCATATTGGACGTGGGTGGAGGTCGAGGGTAAGGTTTAGGTTTTCCTTTTCTTCCCTTTTGTCTTGTACACTTTTTCCAACTTTTTACTTTTATTCCAGGCGGTGAATGGCCTGAGTTGCCCCATAGCCTTGATTTTTTTTTTCTAAATTTCTATACATAAATAAATAAATAAGTCATATTGGACATTGGGTGTTTTCAAAAACAAAGACATCGAAACAATCTGACACCTAAACGGCTATGCCGAATAGTCCTATTAGTTTTCTGACGTCGAATCGGCCACGCCGAAACGGCGATGCCAAATGGGCTATGCCGAAACATAGCAAACCCTATACAAAATATGTATAATTTTATATATAAACACATTATACAAAAAGTGAGATACTTGACACTGCTTCTTAGCTACAAGATCTTGAATGCGTGGTTGAATGCCAGAGAGTGCACAACGTAAGTCACTTTCAACGTTCAGCCTGTTTGTGTTCTTGGTCTTGACAGCAACGAGCGTGGAAAATGCAGCTTCACAAAGATACGTGGATCCAAACATAGGTAAAATCCGAATAGCCTGATGTGAGATCAGAGGGTAAACAGGAAGGTACTTGATCCAGAACATTTCAAGATCCAGTTCTTTGAAGTCTTCCTTAGCTGTGCAGTTGAACTTCAGCTCAAGAAACTCCTCTTGCACTTCATCCAAAACATCAGTCACTTCACACTGAAATGGGTTCCTGATGAATTTCCAAGCTTCATGCTTTTCATCTATATCTGGGAAGTATCTGATGAATTCTGTTTTCAAGTCAGTCAGATGAGTGATTATTTGTTTCTTTAACTCAGAATCCAGGTTACCGTGAATGAGAGCAGAATCCAACTAAAACTGGCTGTATTTCCCTGCTGAATTCGACATTTCCAGAGGTCGAGTTTGGCCATGAAGGTTCGAATGGTGTCGTGGTGCGTGAGAATGTTGATGTTTTTCCCTTGTAGTTTAAGGTTGAGGAGAGCATTCAACGCTTCAAAGATGTCCACCAGGTAAGCTAGAGACAGCTGAAAGCCTTCAGACTGGAACTTGTCATGGATATCTGCCTTCTGCTGCAAATCTAGAAATATTGCTACTACTTCTCGTAGTTCATAAAGCCGTCCAAGCATGTTCCCCTTTGATAGCCATCGTACATTCGTGTGAAAAAGCAATGCTTCATGTTCAGATTCCATATCTTTACACAACAGTTTGAAAAGACGACTGTTTAAGGCTCCACCTTTAACAAAGTTGACAACCTTGATAGCCATGTTCAGGACACTTCTCATTTCAGTAGGTAAGGTTCTGGATGCTAAGGCTTCACGATGAAGTATGCAGTGTGTACCTACAACAGATGGATTTTTTTCTTTCACCCTAGTAATGAATCCAAACTGCAGACCAAGCATGGCTGGAGCTCCATCAGTGCACACCCCTACCAGCGAATCCCACGAAAGTTGGTTTTCCTGAAAGAAGTTTGATACATCACGAAAAATAGCTGCTGCTGTTGTACAACTATCCATAGAGTGACAGAACAACATTTCCTCTTTTACACAGTTGCCTGACACAAAACGATCATATACCAGTAGCTGAGAACACTGAGCGATGTCAGTCGTTTTGTCACACTGGATGGCAAAAACAGGAGAATCTCTTACTTGGTCGAGAATTTGATCTTTGATGTCTTGAGACAGTTCATCGATCCTTCCCTTGACTGTATCGTTTGATAGTGAAATCTGGGAAAGCTTGTTTGCACTATCTTTCCCCAGAACGAGTTCTGCTGCACGGAGTAGACTTGGTTTTATGAGAGACTTTCTGATGTTATGGCTCTTCTTGCTCTTTGCAATCAACATGGCGATCTCATAGGAAGCCTCAACAACCTTTGAAGTTTGTTGCCGAAATGCCCCACTACCGCCCAACTTAGCTCGCTTCAAGGAATGTGTTTTTGTTTCAAAGAATGCCTTGGGCTTGTCTGCAAGAGCAGGATGTGTTGTCCTCAAGTGGCGTTCCAAGCGTGAGGGTCGCATTCCATCATTGCTCAAAGTTTTGTAACATATCACACACTGGGGGGGGGGGACTTCTGTGTCACCCTTTTGGAGGGACACGAATCCAAATCGAATATATTCGCCAAGATACTTCCGTTTCTTTGCACGCATTGTGAATTATTTGATGTACAGTGGACAACACAAATACGTGAACAAAAGATAAGGCACGTGTAAGGTGATGTCAAGGCCCAAGTTAGAACGCTTGGAGTAAAAAGTTCTGAAAAAAATTTGGAATAAAAGTTAAATTAAAAGAAAAGTTACACGAAAAATTTGTACAATAAAATATTGTATTTATTTGTACGAAAATATTAAAAAAAAGTTTCTTTAAAAAAGAAAAGATTTTGCATAGCTTTTAGTTTTACCTAGTACTTTCTGTAATATTTAAATCTGAATTTAGTTTAACATTTGGCTTTATATTATAATTTTTTTTCTTACAAAAAATTTACTATATTTTTAACATAAACATTTAATATTAATAATTTTGGTTTTATTGTTAAAATTTTTTATTTTTCCAATCTGTGTTTTAATTTTTTTGAGACTTTATTAAATTGGGCGATAGTAGAACCTATTACATACTTTTTGTTTTATTTCCTATTTTTAAATATATACTTTTCATCCTGCTAAAATTTAAAAATAGTTTTCAATTTTTTAAATTAAGTTAATATTTCTTAGTATGTTACTATAATGATTTGATAATGTTTCAGCATGTCTCTTGATTTTTAAGAATCACATTATTTCATATATATGAAAACTGTTGATCAAACTTGTTTGTAATCTGTTAACTGAAAAGGTTGCTCGTCTTTACACGATAATAATATCTAAGCTTTATATCAGTGGTTCTTAATCTGAGTCTTGTTGTAACAAAAAAATTACAAAATAAAGGCAAATGTTAAAGCTACAATTCAGATTTAGTGAGGATTTTGAGGGATATGAAGGGGGGATCAATAAGTACAGAAAATGGTAAGTGGAGCTAAGATAGTAGAATAAGAAAACTAAAGGTATAAGGCGATACTTTTGCATTTTTTCATAAACTTCTCATTATTTGACCATGCTCTCGTTAAGAGAATAACAAATATAATTAGAGAAATTCCTGCTTTTTCTCAAGGGCTCGCGCCCCCCTTGGAAATTATTGATGCTCCCCTAGGGAGGCACGCCCCCCAGGTTAAGAACCACTGCCTTAAAGGAACTACGTTACACAACAGCAAAAGTGAAACCGACAAACACTAATGACTTTAACTTCCAAAAAATATATTATACCCAGCAGTGATATTATTACAATCCTATCACAGACAGCTAATACAGTTAGATCCAGATATATGTTACTCACAGGTAACTAAACTCAATCCAACACTGCAATACAATAAATAGGGTAGCCAATACAAAAACTTACCTGAAGTTGCCGACAGTCAAAGCTGCTCTGGTTGGTTGAGAAATCTGTTGTCTTCTGTCTTATTTCGAATGTCCATTACACGTACTGCTTGATATTCACTTGTGGGTTAAGTTTTTCCGAAAAAGGGTCTGGTAGGTCTTCTTATAGAAGATCATTTGCATGGCAATGGATGGTAGCTGGACAGAGGTCAGTGTACCTGGTCAACGTCTACAAAGTGCCATTGGCAGGACAGTGGACACAGCCGGACAGAGGTCAGTGTACCCGGTCAACATCTATAAAAGATCACTGACTCGATGATCACCAGACCCGGCCTCCCAGTGTCAAGGCGCCACAATAACAAAGAGTCCCACCAGAATTTTCTATCACTTACACACACATCCAGGGCTGGTAACAATATACCTTTGCTAATATTAGCATAAAGTAATTTGATTTTGTTACATCCCGTGTAAGAAAAATGCCAGCTTTTTGGTTGGATTGTTGTATATTATATCAAGGAGCTTTCACTTGCAGGTGCGTACAGTGACAGTGCTGGAGTTGGAGTGATCAGAAAAGATGTTGCAGACTACATTACCAAACGAGATGGCCAGCCTGCAAGTTTTGAAAATGTCTTTTTATCAACTGGAGCAAGTGATGCAATCAAGGTACATAAAGGTGGAACAACAGATTTGTTCTACATGATTCAGGATTTGTTTTGTTTTTGTTAATTTCTGTAGTCTTATCTATGTGTCGATGTTTGTTGACAGAACATAAGCACACAATTCCATTAGGGTGTCTCAGGGTCTTCTGACTAAACTGTGTAATGTGTAGGGGGAAAAGGAATCCTAGGGACCAATCTTGGCCTTATAAAAGATTCCTTTTGTAACTGCAGTAGACTGGACCACCCATAATTCTCAACACTGGGTTAAAAGTAAATTATTACACTTCATTTCCTTGTTGAAAACACTTTAAAAAGTTGATTGTGAGATGCTTGCAAGTCAGGACAAACATTATATAGAACCTAAGCATGGAGAGTTTCAGATGGAAACGATTGAAATACAAGGGGACAGTAACATCAAAATCTTTTCAACAAATGACTTTTATATTACTGTAGATATGTGCATAGAGTTGGGTGGTCTACTCAAACAAACTAGATTTAATCAACAGACTTTATAATCTGATAATCATCTTCACACACATTCCCAATAAAATCTCATTACTTTTCATTCATCTTTTTATTAATTTTTTCTAATGCTGCTTAGTATTGCTCTATTTATATTGTATGCTATTTAAAAAATGTGTACATGTTACCTTACAATTAAAATTGAAACTTTTTGCAAGTTGTGGATAAAAAAATTTGCAAAGTAAACCAGCAGGACTGGTAAGAAAGTATAAGACCTCATCAGAACAATAGTAATCTTCAAAATTGCAGAAGTAATAATAATGATAGTGAGGTAGTCTTGAACATATATTGTGTTTCAGTTTGGAAATATTAGCTACAGTAATGAATGATATTTTGCAGAGCATTCTCAAACTGCTGATGACTGGAAAGCATGGAGCAGACAGAGCTGGGGTGATGATACCAATTCCACAGTATCCACTATACACAGCTACCCTTGCTGAATATAATGCATTCCCTGTGAGTTGGCTTGCTTGTAGATTATATTATGCACATGCGATGCTAGAGCTGCCAAGTTTCTTGAATTTAGTGAGAGACTCCTGAAAATTTACATTTCTCACATGACAGCTGATGGTCAGAGGCTCTTGGATTATTTTCATAAAATTTCAAAATTCCTTGCATTGTAATCCCACTAAGAATGGTAAAAATTCTGCAAACTTTTCTAACTATGTTCTACAGTATTTTACAGGGAAGGCAGATATTTTTTTTAATTATTCACATGATGGTGAGTATGATATAAGACAATTTTATTGTTGACAAAAGCATTTTATTTGTTGTCTTGTCTTGTATAAAAGAATGAACAGTTTGGAAATGTGATGAGAGTGAATTTGGACCTGTATTTCTCAATAAAGTGTCTCCCTCTAGGTCACTGAAATAGGTTGGCAGCTCTGTACCGTGATCGCTGACAATGTACCATGGCTCATACCACAACTGAACAGTCTAGCAACATTTTCTTCTTTATTTTTTGTAATCATAGAGTTTTAATGGAAGTCACTATCGTCCAGGTGTTAGAAAGACCCACCTTGGCCAGCACAAACTCTGTACATATAGCAACACGCTCTGTAATTATAAGTCCGGAGTGTGATATTGGATCCGGGCTGAAAAGCGGGACAGAAATGACACAAACAAAGCTTTATTATTTTTTTTTGGAAAACATTTGAATGAGAATGACTATTTCGAGCTAAAACAATATATCGGGAGCACCTTTTTGGGTGGACGGGAGTTGAGCTTTACTAAACTTCTTTTTTTTGTATTCTAGAAATAATGTGACATGACTTTACTTACCATTGTAAAAAAGCACTGATGAATCGGTACGCCTTGCCATGATGTGCATATCACATTGCTAGCAAGATATCGTGATACTGATGAGAGGAGGTTTGCATGGGAGGAAAAAGTAATCCGCACATATGAACAGAAGATTACTTGTATGGAACATATAGCAATCCATATAGGAAAATATAGACATAGGTTGCTCAGCCAATCATGAGATTAAAATGTATAGTCTAATACTTGTTTAACTACTTGAGATAGAACAAAAAATAAATAGTATTACAAAACCGTATGCATATTTTTTTTTGTTTTGGTGAACTGCATTGTATGATTTGTTGAACATTACAAGAATCCAAAAATTGGAGAATATGTTCAAACAGGATTGAACCCTGTATTACTGAGATGTTGGCAATGAAAAGTTTAAGGATTCATCACTGCTGTGTCACTCAAAAACATTAGGCACATGGCTTTGTAATATTGTTTTTTTGTTTTTTTCTATCTTTTGTAGTTAAAAAGTTAAACATCAACATCTCTCAAAGGTTAAATCCCCTGTGTTTAAAGAAAATTGTTTCTTGGAAACACAAACATTTGGTATGGAAGTATAATTACTTGAATCTGTAATTTTGTTCTGTATATTAAAATGTTTAATTTTTGGAGTCTAAACAAATATCTAATGTGTGTTAGAGAAATGTTGTTTTGAATGCCAGTCTGATTTTTTTAGGATATGCTTTTACAAGTGTCTGTGCCCTGTAGTCTCCCCTTGAGTTTATGGCTGTGATTAATCATTTGTTTATAGATTGGCTACTTTCTGGATGAGGATAATAACTGGGCACTCAATATTGCAGAGATGAAGAGAGCTCTGGATGAGGCTAGACCCCAGTGTAAGCCCAGAGCTATTGTTGTCATCAATCCGGGTAATCCTACAGGTATCACATGTTTGTTATGTTAGCCTTCAAATTCATGCTATCTTCACAGTTTCTAAAGAAATATCTAATACAGTTTTAGTCATCTATGTAGATATCTGGCTTAAAATCTGTACAGTGTGCATATATCTGCTTGAGAGATGTTTTAAATCCATGTTTTAATACCATCATACCTCATTCAGGGTCCATTCAGGTAATTAGCACATGATAGTGTATACATTGACAACCATTCATTTCTTATTTTATTTGTTGTGCATTAAATGTTAGGTGACTATATACACTCTACTGGTGTGGAAACTCATCTGAACAACCAACTTTATTCGCAAAAAATTGATTACTTTGAAGTGGTTGGATACTTTTTGATTTACTGTACACTTTGCTGTTAAAAGTGTTAACAGATTTTTAAAAGTGAAATTAAAAAATAATGGCTGCAAAAAAATAAACAAACAAAAAGATGCATTGTTACCAACAAAAGGAAAAAGAAAAGGAAGCTTAGAAACTTTGCTTGCCAGCTTTAGATGTGAAATGTTATGGTTTCATGTTTAAGGCTTAAGGGTGCCTGCTTCAGTGGTGTTGCTGGAGGTTCTTTTATCATTAGTTTTCTTGAAGGATGGCTTTTGTTTGTGATGCTGTGCATTCTGTTCAAAGAGAATCCACATGGTCTTGATAGGGGTCAGCTAATCTAGCTTCAGTAATAGAACATTTTTATTAGTGAACACCAATATTTTTCAAAGTATACAGCACAAGACCTTATGGGTCAGAAATTCTACCCATGAAGGCAAAACACTTGTAAACAAAATACTTTTCAGCAGCCCAGTTCAATCTATCTTTGTTGATGAGAGAGAGAGACGCGCACACAGGATGTTTCATAAGTTGCCCATATGCTATTCAGCAATTGGCGCACCACTGTATTGCATTAGAATTGTTTGTGACCTCTTAGATGAAACTTTTCCAGGACACTATATCAACAGATGTGGGCCCTTTGAGGGGTCAGATAGCTCCTTGGCCTCATGCTAATGGATTTCTAAGTTTTGGAGATTAGTCCACTTCTGAAAGCTTTAAACAGTGGAGAACCTCAGGATTTGCATCAGAGATTAGTTTTTCCGAGAAAACATCACAACATTGTATGAATGCAGCAGCTCCCTGACCCCTGTTTTAGCTTCCATTAATTTCCCTTATTTTACTTTATTCTTTGTATTTGAAATCTTTCTTTGTAATTGAAATTACTAATAACAGTACGATCAGGTCAACTAATTATGAAGACTGCTGCATTCATAAAATTTGTAAAAGAGGTTAAAGTATCCAAAAAAGCTGAAGGAACACAGGAAAGGTGTATTCTAATACTAGCCAATGATTGGACAGTATTTGTGGATATGGGATGGAAAGTATTCCCTCAAGATATAGGTATAACAAACCTGAGACCTAATATCATTATCTGGTCAAAGAAGATAAGGTAGGTTTTGATAATTGGTGTTAACGGAATGCCTTTGATAGTGTTGAAAGGGTATTAAGTTGGCTATGATTTAGAAGTTTATACATGAAGTGGGGAGCATTTAGCTAAGCTGATGGATGAGGTGTTGGTGTTACTATCTTGAGGGTCCTGTGAATGATGGGCTAAAACCTGTTGAAGGATAGCACTCAGAAGCACCTTGAGTGTATTTGAAATCTTTATGATTGTACTAAAAGTAATAGATTGGTGTAACTAATTAGAAGACAGCCTCTGCCTGTCTCTGCCCACACTTTTTCCATGTATGCATATTTATCTATATGTATTCTGATGGAAGATTGTTATCACAATGTTAAAAAGTTTCAAAATAATAAATGAACACATGATAAAGCAAGCACAAAACAACATATTTGACTATATAACTAGACTCGGTATTTATACTATTTTACATGCAACAGAAAGTAAACATTTATTTTCATCAGAATTTTTGAATATAAGCATCTCTCAAAGAACACCGGATACAGTTCCCAGCCATTTCTTCAGTTGTTCCATGATTTATCTGTCTAGATTCCACCAATAGATCAACCGAGCCAGTTTTACTGTTCTCTCTGAAGTGTTCTTGGGATCCACCAAAGTTTTTTTTGATTATTTAAAGTATGAAACTTGAAATAGTAGTTTTAAGAAGCTACAAGTATATTGCTTTTTTTTTCTTTTGAGTTTTATGGAGAAGTTTAAATTTTGCCACTGTTAGCATACAAACTGAATTAAAAACTAGTTTGAAAATGTCTGTCTGGTTTCCATCCATCAACCAGTTTGTGATTATAAGTTCTTTATGTACTTGCATAATGTCTGTCACTCACCTTGCTGATTTTTCAACTGTCTCATTCACTCATATCTGCCATGTCCTTTTGGATCCTTGTTAGCATTCTTGTATGAGCTGACTTGTTTTTGTGGTCTTTTCTGTTAGTCTGGTGAGCACGTCTGCTGACTTACCATCAATATGACTAACTGCATCAACATTTATGACGAATTGTATCTTTGTCAATAGCACTCTTCCAGTTGAGCTGAATAATTTTTAAAATTTTAACTTTTTTTTGTTTTAAATTTTAGGACAAGTTTTGACCAGAAAAAATATTGAGGACATCATTAGATTTGCAAAGGACGAAAAGCTTTTTATTCTTGCTGATGAGGTTGGTGTTAAAACGCTTCAAGTAGCTAGGAAGATGGTTTAATCTCCTCCCTGCCGCTTGGAAATTTAATCTTTCTTTAGAAAATATGAAGAAAGGAATCCCTCATAACAACTAAAAATGTATAGTTTTATTTTTTAGAGACTTATTAACAAGTGATCGTGTTAATTTTTCTATAAAAGCAATATTTCTCTATACATAGCTTACTTTAATCCTTTCTGCCAGGTATTAGTTAGTTTATTTGTTTATTCAGATGGTTCAATGGTCTTGTCTGAAATTAAATATTAACTCTGCCAATATTACTGGTTATAATGGAAAGCTGTTGGTGATTTGTTGGCTTGTTTTTCCTGTCACGTGATGGTGACGACACAGATGATGTACAAAACAGATATATTAGCCAGTTTTCTTACTACTGCCTACTATCACTTTAAGGTGGAAAACAGGACCAATGGTAGCCTGGTGCTACTGCTGTTGATAATCTGAATATGTTGCATAAATTGGTGACATAAAATACCAATCATTGATGTATATATATTCTTGCATTAGTATCATTTGGTGGTCTCTTCTCAGTGAACCCTATGAGATAGGTGGTTTTTAAGAAGAGTTAAAAAGGTAACAATTTTTATTTTTTAAGTTATCATTAGTTCCTTTTGTGATAAGCTGTGATGCTTTATTATTTCAGGTCTATCAGCATAATATTTATGCCAAAGGTTCAGAATTCAATTCTTTTAAGAAAATATTAACTGAAATGGGTCCCAAGTATAACACAATGGAACTTGCTTCATTCATGTCAACTTCAAAGGGATATATGGGCGAGTATGTATTTTGCTATGCATTATTTACAGTTTATAATACAGCAAAAGTGTGCAGTTTGTTCTAGGTCTCTAAAAATGAAACTTAAACGATCTGACCTTTTTGGCTCTTTTTCTGTTTCAACTCTGCAAAACAGGAATTCATCAGAAATAGATTTTTCCGTATCTATATATTTCTTCAGGGATTTAAAATTATAAACCCCTTGAAATTCCACAGTTTTTAATAAGAAATAACTTTGCATTTTTAAGTATAGACTGCAAACAACTTGCTAGGTTCTCAAGCATTCCTAACACTGATTGAAAGTGTTATTTCACCATAAAAGGTTTATAATTCTTTTATACAATTTATTAGTAATTTCATTCTCCATTTAAGCCATTTTTTAAAAAACTATAAGACTGAGCCATCATTAATGGATGGTCTAGTACTTATGTTCTCTTTATAAGACCAGATCTACACAAGTTAGGGGAAATGTAGTCTCTGAGGAGCCATATTTGATTTTAGAATATTAAGATATGACAGAATTCATATAATCAGAAATATTTGTAACATGGAATGTTCAGCTTTCTCAAAAGCAAAGGTGAGCAAGAGTTATGGTTATAAAAAGATGGCCATTGTTTGTACATAGTTTTATGTCTTCTTTCGGTTTTGATGAGAGATTACAATTGATAGTTGTAATGCATTATTATTATTATTGCCATTAAAGAAGTAAAAATGAAACAACAATGCTAGTGGGCTTTTTAGAATTGTAGCTGTCAGTGCTGGGAATGCAGTTAGAATAGATTTTAATTGTTTTCCTTAACATTAATTAAAAAAGAATTGTTAGAGGATGGATCTAGTTTTGTTTTCTTGTTGCTAATCTGTGGTTCCTTTGTTGTTTTTTTTTTTTTCAGATGTGGACTTCGTGGAGGCTACATGGAAGTAATTAATCTGGATCCTGAGGTTAGAATGATGCTAATCAAGTCTCTCTCAGCAAAACTCTGCTCATCAGTTATTGGTCAGGTAGGTTGGACTAGAACTGTGGGAAGGGGAAGAAAATACCTCAGCAAAGAGCAGGTAAATGTGGCCCTGCTGTGGTGTTTTACAAATCAGTGATTAGTAAATCAAGTGCATAATTAAAATTGGCTTTTAAAATATTTTTTCATTTATGTAAAGACAGCCTGAAACCATTAGAAAAGAGGAGTAGCTTTTAGTTGGTTTCATTCTGTGTGCTTGAGCATTTATTTGCTATATTGGCAATAGTTTTAAAAACGTAAACATTATCAAGTTCTGTAAGAAGTTATATTCACTTATTTTGCGATACAAAGTTTTACGCTGGATTTGCATAACAGAACAATGGTGAAAGCTGTATGTGTATTTTGTTTTATGACAAAAAAAATCTAGCAGACTGGATTTTGTGTTTGGAAAGCATTTGAAGGAGAAAAGTGCATATAGTTTGATTGGCTAATTAACTACCATTTAAAAAACAAAATTAACAAACAAACAAATAGTGTGTAGTTTTGCAGATCTAAATTATGTTGGTTCTGTATCTTTAAGGCTGCAATGGATGCTGTTGTGAATCCTCCAAATGCAGGAGAGCCATCTTATGAGCACTTCATTAAGGTAAGATTTGAAGATTTGTTTATGTTCATTAAAAATGATAACATTTCAGTTTATGGTTAAATATTATACAGGTTAAAAAATTTGTACATTTCTAGTTTTCCAATTTTTATACAGAAAATCCCTATTTCCATCTCTGATAGAATCTTTTGAGTTTTACGTTCAGATTCCAGCAGTATGATTTTGGTTGTAGAAATAAATTTTGATACCACTTTTTCTTTTGTTCTTTATAAAGGATCACATGTTTAATTATCTGAGCCAGTGCAGAAAATGTCACCAGTTTTGAATGCACAAGCCACAACAAAGGAAAATCTGTGTAACATAACTTTAAAAAACTGGTGCTTTAGTAAATGTATTCCAACAAAGCTTTGGAACTGAGTGTAACCAATGTATTTCTTTCATTAGATCTATTGAGCATATGCAGTTTAGCAAAAGAATGAGGAAACCTCATTCTAAGATCTCGATCTGAAGATCTGGCAGTTGTGAAATATTTTCATTAGTGAGGAAAAATGCATGTTTTAATCTCATATTTACATTAGCAACTGGTCTGGAAGCTCTGTTAACTGAACACTTATAACTACATGCACTGTCTCCATTATGTTTGTTAGGCTGGAAGACACTTCTTAAATCTGGTAAAATTATGGAAATTAGGTTCAACTGTCCTCAGGCTCACTTGTTCTGTTCCTTTTCCTTCTGGGTAATTTTCAAGACAGAGAAGAAATATGGATAGAGTTTAGCCTTAAGAAAAGTTTTTTACTAGCTACATTGCTTACGGTTTATTCATTATATGAAATTTTATTTTGAATGTTATTTTCAAAAATACCAAAGATGATGAGCCATTATTATTATTATTTTATTTTTTTATTATTTTTTTAATTGTTGCTTTCCCACAAATGTTCTAGATCATCTGCAGGTGTTTCAAGTCGTCTCCTAATGACAGTTTTCACCGAAAGTGAGAGATTAATTTTATCTTAGACTGTATCCTGTTTCACAGGGATATTGATAAAAGATATTGGTAAAGTTTTTGAAATTTAAAATGATGTTTAAAAAGCTATTGTGAATTTAAACATTGAGCTCACACAGTTAGAAAGGGTCTGCTCAGAATCACAGCAGCGGCTTGTCTTCTGCTCATTTTAACAGTGGTACAGTATTGCATTGTTCTTGTTTAAGATTTTTGTAGTAGTTCCTTGCTATCTATTTAGACAAACTGTTTGCATTTTTGTTGTTTATTATTTTATTCAGGAAAAGAAGATGGTGCTGGGCCAGCTGGCAGAGAAGGCCCATATAACCACTGAGACATTTAACTCCATTGAGGGGGTCAGCTGCAATGTTGTGCAGGGTGCTATGTATGCCTTTCCTAGAATCATCTTGCCCCCTAAAGCAATTGAGGCTGCCAAAGTAAGTTTGAGCAAAAATTGTGTTCAGCAAATAGGCCCAGGGTCCTCGGGCTATCTTAACTGTGGACAGCATTGCTTCAGCACACTACAGTTTAGTATCAATTGCTTGTGATAATGTCATGGATACAAACACCCCAGGGCTCCTTAACTGAATTACTTTACTACTACTGTGCAGATGAATCATATTTTAAAAATAATCTCCAAGCTGCTCACTCTTTATTATATTAAAGTTGGAGAAAAAAATGCAGATTTAAGGGAAGAAGTGAGGAGGCACAGAAGTTGTGTGTCCAGATATTTAATACATAAAGATTCCTGAATTTAAAATTTGAAATTGAAACAAAATGTGGCCAGTATCTTGACATCATCTAACATGAATCTGCAATTTAAAGAGATTTGATTAAAAGGGGCTGAACATTTTTTGCCAATGTGAACTGCTTTTGGCTGCATTGGGTTGTCTTTCCCACATAGGAAGCCTTCTGATCAGACAGCTTAATTTCACTATTGGAAATTCTCTATTCATTCTGACCTAGAAAATATCTAGTAACTGAACCTAGAATATCCTGGGTAAAAGGAAAAGGGTCCCCATGAAAAGGGATAACTTTGACTGTTGCTTGTCAGCAATGTTTTGCATTGAAAATTGTGGATGTAATTTTTAATTCTCAATTAGAAGCAAAATAATGAAATCAGACGCGCCTTTTGCATCATGAAGCTATTATTTAACTATAAAAGGTTGATAACACTAGAGTATAGTATGCAAATCAACAAGTGGCTGACTGACACATTACTAACCAAGTGAGTCAGTCTTGCACATTTTCTTGTCAACAGCCAAAGCAGTGTAATTGAGATCAGTTGACTTGGTGCACACTATATTGGGTATTCATGAATGAGTCATTTTAATTTTACTTAAAATATTACAGGAAATCCATTTCTCTTTAATGTTTGAAAATTGAAAGAAATGTCATGTTTGTATCTGTAACTAAACAAACTGATTTTACTCCAGAACAAGTGTATTTTCTTAAAATTTAAGCAAGGAAGGGCTGGTGGGGTTTGAGTGGAGCAGTATGAGCATGTGAACCGATAATCGGGTCACTCAAGGCCTCTTGGAAACCTTCGTTAATAAATCAGTGCATGTGCCCCATCAATAATTTCATATTATATCCCAAATTACACTGATTGTATCACATACTTGCATCACTCATCACTTCTGACCCCTCCAATTTTTAAATAATTTAGTGCCTATGCTCAGCATAAGTAAAAGAAGATAACTTTTTCAGAAATTTTGAATCTTCTCTCTCTGTTTTGTGCTTTTGGCAAAATTGTGATGTGGAATTGTGGTTAAAGGAATCTGATTAACTTGTCAAATGATGATTAATGATGAATTACATTTAAAACTAATTAAATAATCTAATTATGAATTTAAAAGTTGTAATTGAAAGCAAAAAGTTTTAATAAAAAGGGGTGGCTAAGCGCCCCCCCCCTATATTGAGCAAGATTTTCACAAGGTGGATTACTTGCGAGGCCTTCCTTCACAGCATTTTTGCTCCAAACCAAAAACCACCTTTAAAATTAAATTAGCATTCATTTCAAGGGTATATAGTGAATTTAAACTTTTGATACTTTTTTTTCAAATGTGTTCTGGTAAGATCCAAAACTAACTTTTAAGTGCATCACAAGTGTGCAAGACGGCATGATGTACATTCTACTGTCACTTCATCAAAACACCAAATCCAAGTATCAGTAAACCAAAATGTTTAAAAAATAGTGGATTAATCGGATTATACTGATGGATTTAAAATTTAAAAAACATAATGTTGGTATTAGTTTAAAAGACATGAAATAATTGCTCAGCAAAACTTAAGAAATCTCAAGATTTGGTATTATTGACCAATTTAAAAGTTGGAAAATGTTTCTTTTAAAATTTTGCTACCATTCTCATTTTGATAGGTGTGCACATGTTTGTTGTATTCTTTTGTTTATTTAGGCATCAGGTAAAACTCCTGACTCTGTCTACTGTTTCCAACTTCTGGAGGAGACAGGTGTTTGTGTGGTGCCAGGTAGTGGCTTTGGACAAAAGGAAGGGACTTATCACTTCAGGTAAATCTTCCATCAATTAAAGCAGGTGCCTTTCCAATCAGCAACTGAACTGATTGGCACTTAATTTAGCAGTTTACCTTGCAGACTTGATGTTGCTAGATGAGAATCAGTTGTAGCCTACTTCAGATTGAAGTAACCACACCATTGATAAACAATGTTTATACCTGTGCCTCATTTTCACATTGTTTCTGCGGCATTCATGGGGTGATTGTGTCAAATTTAAATCTTTCTACTACAACACCGGTTAGTATCACTTCACTCACCAATCAAATTTTTTTTGGTGAGTTGAATTAATTTCTTTTGTGTAATATTACATTATATCACAAAAGAATCAATTATCTATTAAATGTGTTTATAAGGTCTATTTCCATTCTTAAGAGTGTTTTTATTACTTCTTTTAGTAAAAGATGCTTTCATAGGAACGCATCTCCAAATATATAATAAACATTAATAGGAATATTAGGTTTGCGTTACGGAAAACTTTACAGGAACACATCCTTCCATATTGCAGGGGATCAGTGTAACTTGCTTCAATAATTTTTTTATGCTTCTTCATTCTCTCTTTACACATAGATCTATGGTTTCTATCATCTATGTACAGTGTTACTTGGCTTGTACTGTCATTTGGTGCAATTCTCATACAGTTTAATTCCTACATGGTGATACGTCATCTGTTGCTAGTCATGGGAAGGTTTGGATTTCATTTTGTCTTCAGCAGCTTTTTACTTTTTTTGTCCTCAGTCATCCATCATCACCACCCCCCCCCCCAACAATGAATGGCTTGGAAACAGATTAGAATTTTTTTTGTACATTTTTGACAGTATTTACTGTCTCAGTCAGATGTAAATTTTTACAATTTTAATATACCAAAGATTGTCAGGATTGTATAGACATATTGCAGCCACATTTCCTATCAGACCAAATTCTTTGTTTGTTCAGAAATATAAGCTGGCTTCTGCTTCAAGGTTTTGCTTCTGCATTGAACTTTATCTTTGGATCAGAATTTTGTACATTTTAGGCTTCTCGTTCTGTTTGAAATGAGGCTGTTAGAAAACAAAGTTTAGGGCATTTAGACTTATTAGGTATCTTGAAAGAGACCATAATGCAACAATCTTTTAGATGTAAAAATTTTTTCATGTGTGTTGCTTGTACTTTATGGTGGCTTTAGAAACTTTTTTTTTTAAAGAAAGACTGTCGCACAAAGGGAGGTAATTTAATTGTGTATCTAGTGCAATTCCAGCTGAATTTTGAAATCGGATTACAAAAAACACTGTCATTGATTGATCTTGTGTATTTTTTTTTTTTGTATGCTTTCAGAACTACAATTCTTCCCTCCATCACTAAACTAAAAGAGATGATGGGGCGATTTAGAGACTTTCATCTAAGTTTCATGAAAAAGTATCAATGACACTGTTGTGGTAGATGACATCAGGAAAATTGGAAATATCTAATCTATCTCCATATATAAGCACTGTATCCAGTAAGGCTCCATTAACAGTAAATGGATGAGGCACACCAATTGGTTTTTTTTTTTGATAAAAGTAAATAAGATTGACATTTTTTTTTTCAAAACTGTTGTGATAAATATAAGTAAGCCTTACATACAAAGGTATGTTGTTTTTACAATTAATTTTTAGACAAAGTCTAAACAAGATAAAAATGATCATGGCAACAGCAGAAGAATAAAACAAGAAATATTTTGACTTGGTGTAATATTGCAGTTACAAAGTAGTGCATTCATCAAATCTGTTTTATTTTGTGGAAATGCAGTTGAAGCCTTCTCACGTTCTCCTTGAAGCTGCTTAAACTGAATTGCAGCTTGTATGTCAAACAAGGTAAGTTTGGTTACTTGTGGCTAGTATGACTGTGCAGGTACTTTCCTACAATATCCTGCAAATCTGATACTGTTCTCTTTAACAGAGAAATATAAACCTTTTGTTGTGATCTTCTGTTTGAAAATTGGAGTAGCAGTGAATTTCAGAGATGTAATTCCAATGTTTGCTTGTAAATAAAGAAACAGAATTTGTATATCCCGCTTCAGCTGTTATTATTATTAGTAGTATATTGCAGAATTAGAATATTTTCCAGAAAATATCCATAGTTCAAACAAAATAAATTTAAAAAGTTTAAACGGGTCATCAGCAATAACTGGGGCAATCCATTTTTAAAGTTTTTTAACCTGCCAGTTATAATTATATAATTACTAAAAACCCACAACATGTAGTTTTTGTTGTTTTATTTCGTTGGATAGCTAAATACTGCAGTAGTATAACATAGGATATTTGTATGTAGTCCAATGTTTGACTGTAAATGAGGAAACAGAATTTGTATAGTATTCTTAGTACTGATCTGGTCCATTTTTGCTTTCTCTTTCTCCTCATTGGGTCCCCTCCTCCATGGGGAGGATGTGAACAACATCAAATGGTAGCAGAAAGCTAACACATTGGTGGAGCACACACACATCTTTCTATTGTAAATATAAAAATAAGTTATTCATGAGTTCCATTTATTCATTTTAGATCCCCAAGTAGCTTTATTTAAAATTTAAAAACAACAAACAAACAACTTGATAGTTTTTATTTCATTCATTAAATCATAAATTACCATATAATATAATTGAAGTTTTGTATTTCAACTCTTTGAGACGGTTAATCAGTGTCAGATGCAGGATTTCTTTTAAAAACCACTTTGTTACTTTATTCTTTTTATGAAGAAGATACTACACAAAAAGCAAAATCTCCTAAAACTTTTTCTGGATCTATCACTTTCTGATAGCGTTTTTTCTCCAGTTGTAGTATTATACAATTATCAGGATTACATGTAAATTTTGGTATAATCATTTTTTGTTTTTAAAAGTTAATATTTTTATGCTATATGTTAATATAAGTTAGAGGAGAGAAAATAGTCTAACAGATGTTTGATATGTGTGTGCGTGTTTTAACAAAATTAGAATTATGGTTTTAATAATTTTTGTTTGAGCTAAAATGTATATATTTCTGCTCATTTTTCTATTAATCTATTTCATACATCAGTGCCTTTTTAAAGTGTTAAAATTTGTCTTCAGAATTTTTTCTTTCCAGTTTTAGAGATACTGAAAATTTGTTTAATTATTTCTTCCTAAACTAAAGAAAAACAAATTTTTTCAACAACTATAACTGGCAATAGAAAAAAAAGGATAATTTAGAATAAACATATGAAGATTGCTTATTAAGCATTCAGGTACTGTACTTGTGTGTACTGTATAAAATCAGCACACAAGTCAGAAAGAAAGAATTTTCAAACAGATTTTTTAAACCACCTCAGAAATAATGGTCTGTCATGAGGATTGGGCATTCGCTAAATTCTATATTCAAATCATAATACAGTAGTACTTCTTCAGGGGTCTGCCAAGGACCACCGTGGTAACCACACTCTTCCAGTGTGTTGTGGTGAGCAAGAAAGAATTCTTTTTGGAGAGTCCTATCAGAGAACACGGCCACTTTCCTTGTAGGGAGGTCTGTATGGTCCAGGATTTTATACACTATTGTTTCAATGGTGATGGTGGATGGAAAATGAAAATTCAAATGAAACGGATGCTCTTTGATTTTTTCAAAAGTGGCAAGCTTCATGTGAAGTTGAACAAATCTGAAAAAACAACAGCAAACTTATTTTCTTTATGAAAAGACCTAAATGAAGAACATTTTTAAGAGTTTATAATTTTCTTCTTTACAATCAGGTAGATTTCACTCCCTCAAAAAATAAAAGTCTCATAATATCTAGCTCAGTTTGTACAGTTATATTTAATGTGGGATTTATACTAAATCTTATAACTGATTTCAGTATTTGACCTTAGTCCTGCTAGTATTCATATTGATCCAAAACAGCAATTGCTTAGCATGCCAGTCACTGATAAAATAATTTCCAAAGTGCATTATATATAGTGCTGATCATTAATATATATTGACTTTGGATAGTACCATTACATATGGTACTGGTCATTAATATATATCGACTTTGGATAGCACCATTACATATGATGCTGGTCGTTAATATATGCATATATCGACTTTGGATAGTGTATCATTACAGATGGTGGTTTTAACCAATGAAAAAATAGGAAACTCATTTTTCCAAAGACTGCTATGATGTCATTTGCTGCTGGAGATCAATTTAGTGAGTACTGGCAGGACTAGGGTTAATACTTCAGTTATTTTTAGTAGTTACTCTTACAAATTATTAACATTCTTAAAAGCCTAACCAGAATGTATTAATATATTTTATGGTAATTTATTATCCAACATTTCATATACATATTAATTTACTAGTGCATATAGTAAAATGAATATGAAATATATGAGTTAGAAAATCCATAAATGTTAAGTTAAAAAAACTTTTTTCCCCTTGTACTTTCGTTACACAAGTTGATAATCATTAAAATATCATCCTCTTGTTGTTGAATTAGTTTACTGGTGAGTCCATGATTAAGGCCAGCTACCTGTGAGTATTTTAAAGGTTTAGATTAAAGATCTGAGTTCAAATCAAGCTCATTTTGTCTCACTTCCCTGGTAAGGTTTCTTCTTGGTCTTAACCAGCCAGTCATGAGGGTTTCCTCCTAAAAAATTGATGGTTCCAGTGGGTACTTTCTGTGGTAGGCTTGTGGCTAACCTCTGCATGGTTTAAGAAACTTACACAAGGAACTTGGATTTCTTATGTGCCAACTATAGCACTCTGGTTTGAAGATGCTCTTTATGTTTAATATACAATGGTTTCCAGCTTGTAATAATGTAATTAGGCATATTAAACATTTTTACTGCATTATATTATGGGACAGGATACAAATATTAGCTTAGATAGAAAATTACTCCTACATTGTTTGGAGAAAACTCTTTTAATATTGTTTTTTATTAGAATGAAACTCATTGATTCTAAATGGATGTGATTTTCATATTAATGCAGAAAAATTTATAACCTGTTTTTCTTCAGTAAGTTGAAAACTTTAGTGATCCTAATTTTCAAATGGAATAAATGTATGCCTGAACTTTATGAAAAAAGAAGAAAATGAATTTGTAATTTTTTTACCTTGAATCATCTTTGATTGGTATTACAATGCCAATACCACACTTTGAACAATGATCAAGCATCTGATTTGTACAAGTTAAATGTACTTTTTCAGAAGCAGTTTCATCTAAAACGGTATCTTCTCGAAAAGTTTGTCTCTCTCTGTCAAAAATAGATAAGTCACATACTGCATATGTTAGCAAAACCCCCTAAACTATAGTCTGTATGGGAAACTTGTTACTAGTTTGTAGTCAAATTTTATTCTGCTTAAAATAATTTTCATAATTCAGATCTGGTTTCTTTTTGTTTCCATATTTTTTTGAGTATGTACAGCACAAAAATATTGTGTGTAGTCTTAATTGGGAATCCAAACCACTTTATTGTTTTCAAAATGCTTGCAGCATATTGTATATTTAATTCGTAACAAATATTTAAAATTTAGAAATACAAAAATATTGTCATTTCGAATGTTTTAAAGAAATTTTCTTTTTGAGCTTGATTATAGCATATATACATCAAAATGATTTGCATTTTCAAAACAGATCTTACAGAGTTGTGGAATGTTTAGAAGTACAAACAGTTCTTTTTTTAAAAAAAGTTTTAATGTCTAGGTTATTCCAATCTTCACAGAGTTAATATTTGGTTTTGTTTCCATGTTCTTTACATACATTGCATCCTTGCCTGCGGTAACTAGAGGTGAGAACAAGATCTCAAGGTCAGATGATGTCAGTTATATGGTACACAACTTTTTTTTTGTTTAACAGCCTGTGATTGTGTTCTTTCATAATCTAATGTGTAAAAACTAGTGTTAAACCAGTTACTGCTGAAAAAGTTGTATTTGTAAATCATCGTCTATTTAAAGTTTTGTCATTGTTAAAACGATTCTCCAGTTTCTAAGGGAAGCATACTTCTCTTGCTTAAATTTTAAGCCAGTAAAAATGTTCTTTTATCTTACTGAGGTTTTTTCTTAAATAAACTCTAAGCCCATGTGTATATGAAGTATTAATTTGATACAAGTTTTTTAAGCTGGAAAGCTGACGGATGTGCAAAAACTGGTTTTATAAAAATGTGTTCATCTGAAGCCATCATATTACCTGGGATCTGCAATACCTTGCTTAAACAGTTGGTAATTAATTTTTCCATTTCCATCATGTTCCAGTAAGCTTAACAGAAGATGAAGCTCTATTTTGCTGCATGGAATTCCAAGATCGGTCAGTCCTGATGATTATATTAAAAATGAAAATGCATTATGTTAATTTTTATGTTACCTAAGTCATGTATTTTCCACTCCTTCAAACCTTTTCATTTCATAGAAGATCATGCAACAGGATTTTGTTTTAAATAAAAAGGTCCCTCTCAGGTTACTATTTCAAAATCCAAACTCATGACAAATTAAGCACATTAAAACTACGATTTTGATAGTTGCTTTTTGTTCAAATCTACCTAGAATATTCTTTTGGATTGGGAGCAAAAATGGTTTAAAGATGTTCTTAGTAATAACATGACACTAAACATACTTTATATATAAGCAATTTCAACAAAATCTGTTGTTTTAATACATTTTTTTGATTGGTGATTATCAGAGATATCCATAAATTAATGAACTTTATTGGGAAAATTTCATATGAGATTGTAAAATTAATTTCTCATGGTAATTTGATTTTGTATGTTGCCAAATTTTTGAAAAACATTTGTTCATTTCAGCAATATAAACAAAAAAAAAAATTTTTGGATGTTGATATGAGATTTATATTATCTTTGATACAAACATAATTGTAGAATCCTATCTACTGCAATGGGTATAAAAAAGTTTCTTGTATAATGTATTATCCAGGAAAAGAAATCCCACTGATAATTCTAATGCTTCCTTAATTTAAATTCTTTTAATATCAAGCTTTTTAATGAGTTCTATGTGTTATAAGTAATTTTCACAGTGATTCTATGTAATACCTAGACATTATCAATGTTTGGTAATGTCTCTATGATGTCAGTATAGATGTAGTATAATGTACACTCTGGTGATCCTTTGTATTTTAAATATTTTATCCAGCTCTTCTATTATATTTAATAAAGTTGAAATATCAGTACTCTATTATTATTGTTAACAATTTTCTATCTTAAGTAAATATGCAAATTATCTCCACTGCCCCCTTAAAGGAAATTAGGTAGGCCTCTGGTATAAAGGTAACGTACACAAGTAAACTAAAACATAAGCATTCACATCAGCGAGCAAAGCGGACCTCAGTCCCTGGTCTAACTTTCTTTAACAAGAAGTGATGTGGGAAAATTCTGAAATATGGAAGACATGATTTCGTCCAACATCATAAGTAAAAATAGGGTTAAACTTGCCATATTTCAACTTTTCATTTGTGATGACACAGTCTCCACTTCTGTCATAGCTTTGGAAAAGATTTATGACATGCACTGCATGGTGTGCTAGCCATTTGTTGATGCGATCAGTTAACTGAATCAAGTCGTCTCTGGAATTTTTAATCTTTGCTGCACCATCTTCAAGAATTTTCTGTAAAGACATTACAAATACAGTAAATGTGAGTGGCTTACATCTGATATGTAAAATACCATTTTAACTATTAGTAGTTATTTTATTTAAATAATAAAAAGATGTATATTTAACAGCTTATCCAGAACCTTTATCTCATTTTCATCAGCTAAAATTGTTTCTTTAAGGGTTGTCCATATATCTTGTGATAAAAAAATAATGAATTTTTACTTACCATGTCACCTGATCAAATTTGATCGGGTTCATGACCATCACCTATGAATCACATGATCATTAGTGAAAGTATGTCTGAAAATCTTTAAAAACAATTAAACCAAGACTTAAGCCTAATGGTTAAATAATGGGTTGTGGCCCACAAGGACAACCTTACATGTAAAATCAGTGATGTAGAACCCTGGTAAAGAGATACCTGAGAAATTTTTTTGCTGAGAAAATAAACCTGTAGTTTGGGCATCAGTTGAAAATTTTGGACATGTGAACGTGTTATTCTTCAGGCTACCACCATGTATATCAGGCTGATCATGAGATATATAGATAACCTCTTATATTTAGTTAATCTGTGATATTTTAGTGCTATCTGTTGTTTTTTTTAAAGAAGTTTTGTTTAATTTTATTGCTAGTTTTAACTTAAAATTTGTCATAGCATATCTTATATTTTATAAAAATGGCATTAAAAAGAGCAAATATGGATTTCAGTTAATCAGTTCATTTTTGAGGTTTTCATAAAATAAAAAGATGTTGAAGTATAGTAAATAGTGGTTTTGAGCACATAGATAGACAAATTTGTTCAGCTATCTACAGTACTAATATTAGGTATCATAATTACTAAATGGCTAAAATTCCAGCACATTTAGTTATCAGAATAATAGAATTGTTAATGAGCTGAAGAAATTACGTGCAAGTGTAGTTGATGATAGTGACAGTATATTGATGGTGATCTATGAAATGGTTATTATTTTAAAAATTTCTCCATCTTAAATTAACAACAAAGAAATTGAATTATTATTTTTAGGCATTAATTTTAACAAAAAAGTCAAATACTTACTAATTCTTTATCTGCAGCAGTTAGCTTTTTCTTTCTTCCTTTTTTCCTCCCTGAATTTTTAGTTTGTGTCCCTGATTTTCTTCCTCTAAAGTGAAATAACATGATGAAATTTTCTAAACACCAAGAAAATATTAATATGAGATTCTTTGAATAACAAATTATAATTTCTTTTATTCAAAGATTAAATATAATTCTGAAAAGAAAGCATTTCCAAAGCTTTATCTACCTTAACATGTATATCCATCTGAAAATTAGATTATCCACACCAGAGATTTAATCCTGAGATTTTAATATTGCACATATTAAAAGAATCATATTTATAAAAATGTAAATTTTTTTGTACTCATAGGAAAAATGATAATGAAAACTAGTATTTTAGGAAAAACTAATTGCAATTTATATGCATCTGTACGAGAAAAAAATGCTACAGAAATTTTAAAAAATATATATCTATTAAAATTTCAGATTTAAAAAAAAACGTCTTTTAATATCCAAAATAAAAAAAAAAATTTGTTATACCGCAGATTTACTTTCAAGTTTTAAGCTTTCACATAGTGGTTTTATAAGGAAATAATTATCCAAAACTTCAATAGTTAAGCCCTATATTTAGTAATATTCAGATCCTATTGTCTGCCTTCTACTCTTCTTTTTTTAGAATAAAACTTATAAATTTAAAAAACAAACAATTTATTAATTTTTACTTTGACGATTGTTGGGGAATAGGTCCCTGTCCATAGTTGTTGTTGTTTTTTGTGGGGGGGGTAGGGGGTTTGTGGTTGACAGATCTGCTGCTGCTCTGTGATCTGTCCTAGATGTCCTCCATTCAAAATGTGTTCAGACGGAGAGTTGTCTGAAGTCCTTTTCTTTCAGTTGGAGATGAGTGCCTGTCCCCGCTGGTACAAGGTGACAGACGCTGTCCAGCTCACAGGTCGGTCTAGGAAGGGGTGGAGGAAGTGTACGCTGTATAACCCCAGCCGCCCGACGGGGGCTTCTCTGACCGGTTACTGCGACGACACCTTTCGATTTAGTTGTCTAGTGCCACGCAGAAGAGATTTCCCCTGCAGTTGGTTCGGTTCCTTGTACACATAGAGCCGGCGGTGCCTCGATATCGAAGACTGTGTCGGGGAGGGGGCCAAGAGAAGCCGTGAGGGTGGACGGACAGGCTCCTCTCCCAGTCATGGTGGGGTTAGGTGGCTGTTTCCAGGGCGCGCGATGGCGAATATGCCGCTTATCAAGGTTACATATTAACAGAGGTCTGAGCGGGGAATCTGGAAAACAAGTAAAACCTACTTTCTGCCCCTCATGGTTACCGGCTGCTTCGTTTCCCCTCTCTCGGGTATTGTTTACCCTAGCGACGGAGAGCTGTTAGACAAGGGGCGGTAACTCGCCTACATGGCGCTGGAAGCAGCTCGCGAAGAGATTCTGTGTTCAGAGCCACTCGCGACGATCTGGGAGGATGAGAAGCGACTGGTTTTAAAGTTATAGACACCTAGCGAAATCTTAGGGATAAATCAAGCGATATTTTGAATATATATATTATTATTATTGAGGTTTTAATTAATTTAATAAAGCAGTTGTGTGAGATAAACAAACTTGCAGAGGTAATATTGAAGTAGAAGCTTTCAGGTCGGATGGAAAAATTTTGTTTGGAATAGTGATATTTTTGTTTACCTGTGCGTATTAATTAGGTTTTATGGCCGGGTTAGTTTGTTTGTTTGTTGTTTTTTAAAAACTAAAAAAAATGTAATGGGTCTAGTTTGCTCTCCAGAGGGGAAAAGTAGTAATCTTTCTATGGTGCATCTTTAATAATTTTAAAATGTTTGGTGGCGGTATCAATATGTGTGTGTGTGAGTGATACGTGGCTTTAGGTAATAAAACCTAGCTGTATGAATCTACCCTTTTTAAAGGCACCTGGGGAGGAGAGAACTAAATGATCCCTTATCCAAAAATATTTGCGGATGAAGGAAAACCCCAGAGCTTGGAAGAGAACCTGTTTTATATAACTTGTAAAAAAAAACCCAGAAATTACACCTTTTAATGACAAACAAGTTCAGCAAGCGGACCAGCATAATTGCGCAGTGAAGACAACATCATTATACATTAGTTGTTTGTTTTTTTCAGACTAATGATGTAAGTTACGGGTGGAAATATTCGAAACATTAACATGAAACTGCAATTTATTTACTTATTTATTTTTTTTTAAAAAAACCCAACCCCCCTACAGTTGTTTCCCTTTGTTAATTTTAAAGAGGGCGCTCGGTGTCGCTCGTCGTGTTCAGAGAGAGTGTGTGGACGGACGCCAACTTAGTTGAAAGAAATTGTTCAGTAGACGATAACTTCTAAATATATGCTGCTGTATCAACTGTGCAAAACAAGCAGCTATAACTAGTTATTCGTGACAGCCTACAGCACGCTGCTCTATGTTCGTGTCTAATCCTGGCGGAGAGAGAGAGAGAGACCCACCCACCACCCCGGTTCGCGCCGGAAGCCGCTGTTGATGCCGTTCATTTAAATATTATTGGCAAAAAAAAAAAACAACAACAAAAAAAATAAATTTTTTTTACCTTAATTATTCCCCGGTTTTAAATCGGGGGGTTTTTTTTTTGTTTGTTTTTTCTATTCGTCCGTAAAAGGTTTAACAGGCGGACTCCAGGAAAAGTCAGCTCTGCGGGGCGCTGAGAGAGAGAGAGAGAGTTGGGCCGGTCAGCGGACTTCCCGGAAATTACACAGAAACGGAAAGGATTTCGCAGTGTCACCGATTGTCTAATTATCTCTGATTCATGATTAAAAAATGCAGCATTTTTAAACGAGCTGCTTCGCTATACTCGAAACGAAATCCACCCCAAGTTTCACTTTCCTTTTCCCGTATCGTTTTTTGAAGAACCAAGCACTAAATGTACCAACATGGTGGTGGAAACAAATGGCGTGTTTACTTGTCTGCTGCCCCAGCTATTTGGAAACCGTGTTGCTGTTGAAGCCTTTCATCAGCAAAAGCAACGACGGAACATACATAAT
The DNA here is from genome assembly GCA_018389105.1 of Nautilus pompilius. Taxonomy (NCBI): domain Eukaryota; kingdom Metazoa; phylum Mollusca; class Cephalopoda; order Nautilida; family Nautilidae; genus Nautilus; species Nautilus pompilius. The sequence goes on along the minus strand of JACATO010000132.1, from coordinate 1,135,964 downwards.
ATTTTTAACTACAGAATTCTAAAATACTACTGAATTGTCAACAGTTTCCGTTAGCTTCGATCTGATTATTTATTTATTTTATTTTAATTTTATCTTTAAACCGCCGATTTAAGGTCCAAAGAAACGAAAACGAAAGTAAAAGTAGATTCTTTTCCGGGCGATTTTCTCCTCCTCCTGCCGCCGGTGACTAAGTCGTGGGGATGGTGGTGGTGTGTGGGATATCTGGAGACTACCCCCCTCCCCTCCCTTTCGCCGCTACAGAACAGAAAGGAAAGCGTAAGTCCGCCAGCACCTATCCCGTTCCCGGTAAAACTAATCTCCCAAGAGACCAGATCTGGTGCTGCTCGGGACACGGGTGAGGAGGGAATCTTCTCCGACCGGGGCAGAGTGGTTCTCCACTGGTGTGTGTGTCGGGTTTGGCTTTAATTTCACGATATCTACCCACTTTTGATCCTCGGTCCTTTTGGGGGGGGGTTTAAAGTTCACTGGGGTGAGTTTCGTAAAATGCCCTCGCGGCGAAACATTCATCAAGCATCTTCGCTTTGGGGTTAGAAATCCATATTTCTGAAACGTGATTGAAAATTGCTTATATTATTTATTTCGTTGTTTTTTTTCTCGCACTGTGGAATAATTTGTTGCATCTTGTTTTGTTTTTTTGGTTTTGAGAACAAAAACAAAACAAAAAGAAGAGGTTTTAAGATAATCACTTTTCCTTTTTTTTTTTCCACAGACTACTAGAAAAGGTCCACCATGTCTGAAGGTAAACCCTTAAGTGATGAAATAAAGCGGAGGAGAGAGCATTTACGTCAAATTCTAGTTCAAGTACTGGAAGGCCAGCCTAATGGTCTCAAGCAATCGGAGATCTGGAATGTTGTTACTCAGAAAATACCAAGTTCACATACACCCACCCACTTTGGGTTGAAAAAATTCCATGATTTATTTCTATTGTATGCAGATGACTTTGAAGAGCTTAAAATTACGGACACTAGTTATGTAAAACTGAAAAGACCAAAAAGTGACCAGATACAAGAACGCTGTATCAAACTGAAAGATATTTTGTGTAAAAAATTACAAGAGACCAACAAGGGGAAAGTGGAAATATCTTTGTTTTGGAAATTATTTAATGAAAATTTGGGAAAAAATCTTACCCCTTCTGATTATGGAGTTCAAAGTTTTCCTGATTTGCTCAAGTTGTTTAGTGATGTTTTCAAGGAGATTAAAGTAAATAATGAAATTTATGTAGAACTGATCTCTTTTGAAAGACCTTATCAGCCTGATTTAATGAGAAATCCACTTCCCATTGGAGTTGCCAACCCTCTCTGTCAATTAAACTCTCAGGTGCTTTCAAGAAAGCCAGTCTCTATGTTATCTCCAGTAATTTTCCTAAACTGTAATCAAACAAGGGAGATGGCTGAGAAGCAACATTTTTTGAGAGAATTTCCTTCTCTTCCTTCAGTAGGAACACAAATGTCTGAATCACATAGTTCTCTCGAGATGATAAAGCAAAATATCATACTACTTTTAACTGAAAATAAAGATGTAAGCAAGACAAATTTATGGAATTTATATAAGAAGAAGTACAGTTATTTACCTTCAGTTAATTATAGTGTGTCAGAAATGTTTGATGAAATTGAGGAATTTGAAAAAAATGGTAAAACTCACTTGAGGCTGAAAACTTGGACTGCAAATGAATGTGACACTGCACTACCAGGTCCTTCTGAATGGGGCACTCCAGCAAAGCATCCATCAAAAGCAGCTGCTGCTGCTGAGCAGGTGAAAGTAGTGACAGACAGTTTATTTCTGGGCCCGGCACCATCTGCACCTTTTGTGAATTATATTTCTAAACCAGAACCCTTTTTAACTCCATTAAATTTTTCTTCCAAAATGAAACTGCCACTCAAAGTGCTAGAAAGTACTGCTAGAGAATGCATTGATTGTATATTCAGTGCAAATGAGTTTGTTTCCCTAGAACTCATCCAGAAACTGTTTCTGCAGCGGCTGTCCAGGAAAAATCTCTCAGAAGTTGGACTGAGGAATTTGGAGCAATTGCCATTGATTAAAGACCACATCAGACTGCTATGCAAGGTGAATGCATACATTCAGGGATTTGTGAATGTGCGCTCTATCTGCACATTGAAAGAGCTAGAGAAATGTTTGTCTGATTATATTTGTAATGGTGCTGAATTTCAGACACTAAAGCTTGGCCCATTGCAGAAATTTCCAGTTGTGTATGACTTGTTCAAATTTCCTCCAGAAGAAGAAATTACAGATATAACCACACTGGATATCTTGCAGCATTTGCGGAATTACATGTCTTCACAAAAAAAATGGATGGAAAAGTTAGACATGCAGGATGTAATGTCATACCTGGTGGTGGAGTGTGGTGTAGAAGGTCCATACCACCTTGGAGTACGACTTCGCAGTTTGCCTCTTGCTGTTGGAGTAAGTTCATTGTTTTGTTTGTTTGTTGAAACTTGTTACCCTCAGACAATCAGCTCCATGCTTTTAAACTAATAAAATCAATCAGTGTGGGTGATACCTAGTATTCTTTAGTTTTTGATTTCATACAAATCTGTAGTTTCTCAGACTTTGTTCTTACCAATTCTGTTGACAGCAGAAATTTTGTTCTTTAAAAAAATACAGATGTTAGATGTTGTGTAAAACTAAGAGTAAAAATTTAAAAATAAAGATAACCGTTGACATTTTTTCACAGGTATTAAAAAGAGCACAAAAGGATGATGCTGCTTGCAGGAAAACAATTTTTGAAGAGTTCAACAAGGAAGTACATGAAGAAATTAAGCGTGCATTTGATAGATTTCAGGCCAGCATTCTCCAATCTGGTGAACAGTGTTCAATCAGGCTACATTACCTGTCGTTGTCTCCGGAAGAAGTTATAATGGAGATATTTCATAAATTCAGCTTGCTACTTTCCATTGAACAGCCAACATCACGATCTGTATGGAAACATCAAAAAAATCTAAAGTCAGTGTTAAACGATTTCTTAAATTTTGTGAAGAAGGATGAACAAGCTAAAATGCTGCTACATGTTGCTGTGTGTGTAGGCCGTACAGAACTCGAGGAGGCAGCCGTGGAAATCCTGGCTCCACCTAAACCAGAGGAAATGGTGGCTGAGAATGTACAGCTGCAACTGCCACCTGCTCAAGGTATGTATTTTCTTATATAGTAGCAAAAATTAAAACTTTGTAGACTTATACTGGGAGATGTAAGTATAGGAAATCAACTGCTTTCTCACTTGCAAAAGTGACAAATGAAACTATTTTGAGACCAGAAAAAGAACAGCTGGATCTACATTTATCATCTTTGTGCCTTCCTCTTGTTTAAAAGTACTAAAATAATTCCCTAAAAGATTAAATAAAGTATCTTTTTGTTTTGTTGTTGTTTTCCATAAAATAATAGTGGTTTCTTAGGTTTTAGAAATTGTTCATGAGCATTTTTTTGTCACTAATGGGCTCTATGAATTGGACTTAAACATTGATTTAATGTTAGTAAAATGTATATTTCTTTACTTTCTGTCAGATTTATTTTTGTTTATTTTATCACATCTGAAAGGTTGCTTTGTTTGATTTAGGGGCCATGTGGATTTCCTTCATTTTTCTTTTTCTTTCTGTTTTTATTTAAAAAATAGTTTGAGTATCCCAGAAATATTAAAGTCTGAGCAGTCTAAATAGCAACTAAGGAAAAATAACTACTTTTGTATAGTATGCAGGTTCATTACTGAATCAGTATTACAAAAGAAAAACTAGTTTCTCTATACCACTATACTCTCCTCAGTAAGTCAGCAGAGGCAAGTCGGGAAGGGACGAATTTGTATAGGTAACAGGTTTGTACTGTATGATTTTTTTTTTTTCTTTTTAGAGTACAGTTTTCATTTCTCAAAACTGGGTATCTGAAATACTGACTTTAAAAAATACAGTAGTTATGGCAAAATCACAAAAGCACTGATGGCCATCCAGTTATCAACAACACAAAGTCTTTTTTAGCAAGAATTTCTAAATCTAACTTTTGAAAAAAATAGTTAATGCATCAGGCAACTCCCCCCTCCTCTAGTCAGTTTGGCAAATCTTCTGGTTTAGTCTGTTGGCACTGTGTTTTTTTTTTGTTTCTGGGTTCCTCTTTTTTTTTTGCTTTATCAGATAAAAAGATAAAGAGTTTTAATAGGAACTTTTCAGTCTGTGTATCCTTGAGGATGGTGTTGAACTATTTGCCTTCGTTTTACAAGTGTCCACGCTGGTGACCTACCATAAAGAGGTGGCTATGGTCAGAAAGAAAGAAAAATTACCCTGTCATCGCCTTTGGTGGCATCAACTGGTTTGATTTCATGATTTGTTGATGCTGATTGATTGATTTTTTACTCCTTAATCCATTGCACACCTTAGATAGTCTTTCTTTGTAGATTTCAACATAGAATTTCCAGTAAAAAAAAAAGCTGATTCATTGAATTTTTCTAAAAGCCAACTATTAATTTCTTTTTTTTTTGTTTTTTAATGGATTTAGATCAATTGTTGGAAAATCTGAAGATGTATCTAGATCACTACTTGAAACAGGGTACTTTGACACTGACATTCTTGGACAGAATTGAAGCTAAACTTTTGAAAGACTACAACTTTCCAACCTTTACAGCAATGGGCTATGGCAGATTCTTGCATTTTCTTCTCACTGATTCTTCAGCCAAAAAGGTAATTGTTTTTTTTTTGCAAAGACACGTTTTGGTGAATTAAATAGTCTTCTTTTATGTGGGGGGGGGGGGCTGTTGTTGTTGATTTGTCTGACTGTTCGACAAGCCTCAAGGAATCAATAAATATCTGAAAAAGTCAGTATCCTTCATCAGACAAAGCATTCACACCAGTAACAAGCTTTATAAAGAGCCTTTTAATTATATTACGTGTGTAAAATAATTGTGTTGCTGCTGCTAAAATGAACACTACAAATTTATTTCTTTAAAATTATCTTGGCTCACTATCTGAAAGAAATTCTCACTCACATTTTCATTTTATCTTCTATTACAAGTTTAAAAATTTTGATGTTAGTGCCACAGAACAGTTACTCATCGTTTTACCCAATAAAATATTTAATTTCCAGTTCTTTAAAACTGCCTGTCAGATGACAAAAGTTATACATTAAAAGTTTTTATTTTTAAAAAATTATTCAAGATGGAGAGGAATTTTGTTGTTTTTTCTACAGCTGTATTTTTAGTGTTGAAGCTTTTAATCTTAGGAATAGTTCTGGGGATTCCTGGTTATTTGTTTTCTTTTAGTTTTTACCGTTATCACAACATACTATAAGAGATGGTCATTCAGTTTTAAAAAAAATGTAAGCAAAGCAATAGGCCCTTTTTCTTTTGTGTCTAGCTTGTCAGCTTTTCTACCACTGATACAGAGAGCTTGTGTATAATGTTGTTTTAATTTTTCCGCTTTCATCTGGAGGATATTTTCAGTTTTCAGCAGAATTAATTAACAAGAACTGAATTTTATTAATAATCATTAGGTGCTAATATGTCTTGAAAGCTTTCGATGTTCAGAAATACAACACAATCGAGGTAAACATTAAAAAGGCAATAAATTAATGAACTGCTACTTCAAATTATTGCAGATGCTTGGTGAGGCTGGTGGTAACTGCCTTGGGTCTCCTTCCAGTTCAGCAGCAGCCCGTGAAGCTTTATATCAGCCTCAGTTGTCTCATGTTTTTGATTTCATCAATCAGTGTGGATTGACAGGCCCTTCACAAGTGAGTTATTAAATTCTTTATATAAAATTAAGTACAGTTAACTATGGGAAAAAATTATTAAAGGGTAGGACTGAATGTTTTTATTGCAACAGGACTTCTGTTGTAATTTGAACACTTTTAACAAACCAATCATGCAGTGGTTTAAAGCAGCAGCATATTATTATGTCATCCAAAAATTTAGCAACTAAAAAGGTCAGATGTTGTAAGACCAGCTGTTCCAAAAATAATGCCCATCATCACACACCAAAAGTGTCTTTCTCTGAGAGAAACTGTCGCGGAAAGATTACAAAAACATTTTCATTAATAATATAACAATAAGAAGAGCCTTGAATACTCTTTGGTAAACAAGTTTGATACTAGAATTAGAAGCATTTACTTCATATCATTCATTGCTGTAGAAGTGCATAAATCAGGCATCTCAGGTATTGGGTCAGATTTAGAATAACTCTTGTATTGTGCCAAACTAGCTATGAGCCCAAACTTTGGTAATGATTGACATAAAACAATTAACATCAGGCTGCATGTTCATCATGTTCATTGTCAAAGTTCTTTAAATTTGGATATGTATTTTGTGGAAGACTTGAGTAAAACTTAATCAGGCCACTTCCTTTGTACATGTCTTTCAGGGGTATTATTTGCTTGTAATTCATACATGCTAGAGGCTTTGTCAGTGTCTGCTTCAAACAGATTTTGGGAAAATCTAATCTTCTTGGCGTGTTTATGTAAAGTCATGTAATCAATCTGGAATTCTATCAGCCAGGCTTCAACACATTTGGCTTCCAGTCATCAGTTGACACAAATTATCACACATTGTAACCATGTTGCGTCTAGCTTTTTTCAGTTGTCAGTTCACCCGAGTCATCAATCTCAGTGTGCTTGAGCCCTTATGTAACCTTGTAGCCTGCATGGGCAGGTGTTGCCAATTTGGATGTGAGCTTTGCTTCTAGCCATGGACGCTTCTGATATAAGTAATTTTTGCATGCTTTGATTACTTCTAGATTTCATTGGTGGAAGCAGCCCTGTGTAGACAGTATGGTATAAAAGACATCAAACAACTGGGCCTAGGCAACAGTCAGCGGCTCTTCTCTGATTCTAAGAAAGCAAAGACCCATGAAATCACTGTTGTTTATGAAGCTGCTTTGTGTGTGAAATCAGAGTAAGTTTAATTTATATTAGTTTGTGATGGAGTGGTCAGGCTTAATCATCCAGTTTCTAATAATTCATCATTAATGCCTATCTTCTGACAAGTTCAATGCATGCAAGCAGTACAAAGTTTCCTTTTTGCTATCACAGGCTGACTGTTGAAAGTTTGAAGCCTTATTGTTACGGAAACGTGTTTTGCTTTTTCTTTTTCCTGTTGTAAATAATCAGTTACTAATCAGTAGTTCTGTTCTGATTATTGATGGTGAATTGCTTATGCAGTTAATCTGCTGCTAGTGGTAGGAAGCTTTGAAAGAATACAGTTACCATTTTAAAGATTGATTGTGCATCAGAATATTTGAAAAGTAATGTTTTTTTTCTTCCTTTTAAATACCTTTCTTAACACCTGACTGAAAACTAGTTATCTCTTTTAAAGCAACAAAGTTTTATTAATTTTAATTAACATGTCTTAGTTTGCTGAATAAGTGTCGCATTAAATAATATGCATATTTATAAAATATATATCTGTTTGACTTTACATAAGATTGTTTTCTGTATAAGTAATCTGACCAATGCACTGATTATACAGTTAGTTGTGGCAGCTCTTTCCAATGTGAAGCATATTGTAAAACCACCATAATTTTTATCTTGAAATACAAATGCTATGGGTGGGAGGATGGAGGTGGTTTGTGCAGCTGGTGTTTTTGGACCAGCCCATGCGCTAGAGTTCTTTATGGATGCTTTGGTTTCCTCTCACTTCCAGTCAGAATAATTATAATGTTTTTCTTTGTTGAAGCTTGCGGTGTTCACTACAAGTGTAATTCCAGGTTTTATGATCCTGTGAGCTCCTCTGGCCAGATAACTGCACGAGTTAGCTGGGTGAACATCCAAAGCACTGCTCAAACAGCTCTCTATGGCCGGACGGAATATCACATGATGACGATATGTTATCAATCGATACCTTTCAGCAATTAGATAATTAATCTACATGGAATAATGTTGCTAATTGTATTATTTTAACTATGTAGGATGATGTCATTCTGCAGACTAGCTTTATTATTGGCAAACAGTTATTGAGTTAGGTGATAAAAAACATTTCCTTTCCATCCCTAACTATGCTTCTTTACTGTATTTTTGTGAAATGCCAAAAATTAAATAAATAAATAAAAAATGGATATTTAGAATGAGATTATTTTTGGTAATTTTTCCTTAGAACCAATTTGCAAGAGCAGCGTGAAGTTGGTATTTTGGGACATCAGACCAAAGAGGTAGCACTGGCGTTTTTACACAATTGTCCCTTCCTGGATGACATTGCAGCATGGAGTCACTGGTCCATGATCTTTGAACCACAACTAGGCAAGCTGAAGAACTTCATTGAGAAGTATGGTGGAGTTCATACATTCTATTTGGAAGAGCAAGGTAAAATCTATTGTCTGTAGTTTGGTGCTGCTCTGCTATCATGCTGTTTGAGCTTGTTTCTGTGTGCTGAGCCTATCAACACACAGTTCTCAGATGAGATGTAATGGAAACTATGAATTTTCTTCTATACAAAATTTTGTTTAATACATGATAGGCATGGGAGAAAAAACTGGACATTGTACTTTAATAAATATAAATGTTAGCTTAAAGACATTGGAGATTGTTGCTAAATATACAACTAAAAATTAGTTGAGAACTTGTTGCAGATTTTAAAAAAAATAATTGAAATATTACTTTAATAGAATAAAATGTTTTCTTCAAAAGATGTTGCACATTGCTGCTGAGAAATTTAGTCTAGATTTGCTTATATAATACATAATGTATCTAATACAAATTTTCAAGTATTGGCATTTTTTTTTTGTTACTCTTTCACAGCTGAACTGTAGCACCAAGAGCCGCATATCTTAGGTGTGAGCATTTCAGAATCTGGGCGAGGTTCTAAGCTACCGCACGTCAGCCATGAAAGCCGCCTTTCAAAAGCCTCATGGATTACACTTAGTTCACTGCGCTCATTCAAAATAGCTAACCTAGCAGCCTCAAATTATAATGAGGTACCTCAGGATTCAAAGGCAGGATCCAAGGGTACCAGAACCTGTCCTCTAAGGCCACCTTTCAAGGTTCAGAGTTACTACAGCTTCATATTGCTTATTCAACTCATAAGTGACCACAGATTTCTTAAAGGCCATTTGAAAGCTATCAGCAGCGGGTTTTGATACCATACACGACAATATAACTTTGAAAACTAAGAATAAAAATTCATTTAGTTCTTTGCTGCAGGTTTGTCATCATCTTATAAGCCAGCCTCATATTGGTCAGGTATCTTTTCAGATTCCTAAAGAAGTCAGCTGAAGTATAACCATTATGAAATTTTAAAAAGCCTGTGTTTTCTCGTGACTTTTTTCAAGATAAAATTAAATTGGGCTCTTATGGAACAATGTTTAATTTAAGTGTACAGCTCATAGAATGTTAAGAAATGAATCATTAGCATTAATAAATAGAATTTCTGTTTTTCAAATTGATATAAAACCTTTTTTATAAAAGCGAGAACTTGTACTGTACATAATTTTTAAAATTTCTGCAGATTCAAAAAAAAAAAGAAACTCCTTTGTTTTAAAAGTATAAATAAAGATTCTGATGACATCTTAGTTTTACATTAGTTAGCAAAGGATAAACAGTTGAGTTGTTACACGAGTTATGGGAAGAGGCTTTATTTGGCTTAGATATTTCTGCATTTTTTTAAAATGCCAATACAATAAAAAAATTATTTAATTTGCCATAACATTCTGCAACAATATATATGATTATTAGCAAACTTATCAGGAGTAACAGGTGATTTGCTGTCTGTGTTGATTGACTGACTGGCTAATAATGGGAATCAGAAGCGTAGCTAAGGGCGGATGTTTGGGTATTCAAGTCACTCCCCTTGAATCTTGCCACCAATTCTTTTTTTCGTAATTCAAACTTGAAAGAAAAATTAGTACTGTACTTGACGAATTTGGTGACTTTTATAATTAATATTTGAATATAATAAGCAGTGTTCAATAATTTTAAAATTTTAAAACAAATAACGTATTGCTAAAAGATTTGTATGAATGATATTAAGATTAAACACTGGCAGATCTAAAATCAATCCAAACAGAAGCTAAGAACAGATGTTATAACTATTTACTTTATTGGGCACTCATTTAAAGGCCTTTGTCCAACCGCTATTGGTTTGGTAACTATTTGGTACTTCTGTGTTCTTGGTTATTGAAGGCAAAGAGATTTTCCAAATTCCAGGTTACTTGAAATTTCTCTGTCATTGGTAACTAACAACTTTAATTGATAACATTTCCCAAAAACAAACTCTAGCCCCGATTTTTGTTGATCTTAAGAAAGACAGCAAGAACAACTCGAATCAAGTCAGTCCGTAGTCTAACAACATTTAACTTTACTGATTATCTATCGAGAAAAAAACTCCAGATATCGATAAAATTATTAAAGAGTTGGCCAAACATCCAAGAAAATATTTTTTTTCGGTAATGAATTAATTTTTTTAAAGATAAAGTTTGTGATCATAAATAAAATAATCGCTTATATACTCGCCTTTATCTTATACTTCTTTAGATAATAGGCTACTGGAACTGACACTAGTTTGATGATAAATTATGAAACACTCTAACAAATAAAGTGAGTCTAACGTGGCATAATATCACTCTATGATCTACACTAGAGACCTGCATGGGTACGGGCTTAACGCTTTATTTTCTTAACGGGTACGGGATGGTTATGTACTTCTATTGCGTGATTTAGTTTGTAATTTCTAAAATACTTTTGATGAAACTAGTTACTGAGTGCTGTAGCAAGATGGCTTGCTTTTGGCACCATAAAACCTGGAAATAGTACGGTAAGATGATTAAAACAGATGTTTGCACTAATCTCAGAGCCAGCCGAACCTACGGTGTCAACCCACAGATCGTGCACGTCTGATATTGAGTGTTCATGGTGTTGAGGGTGGTAATAGATCTTACCGTCAATTTCGTTATGCAGCACTTTGCTACAATTGCAACTGCTGTTTTGAGTTTAAAACGCTGTAAAAAGTTCTCAGAACGGGCCAGGCCTAAAATTAATGAAAGTAAAAGAACTGGACCTGACATGGGTTTTAATTTGAAAAGAAGTTCTCGGCCAGTTTGTGCTTTGGTGAATGTAAACGGACACGATAAAAATACAGGCTGGGTGTGGGTGAATGTAGGCGGACCTGCAATCTCTCTCTCCCTCTCTTTGCATCCGTGTAGCTGAACAGATTTTGACATTTTCTTACGTAATTGTGAAATGAGAGAGAAGTTACATAAGGAGGGAATTGACAATAGATATTGAATTTTATTTTATTCCCCCCTCCTTGAGAAAACCACAGCTATGCCTCTGATGGGAATATTGATGAAAGATATCATGGAAAAGTTGCTTTTAAATGGAGAAAACTCTTCAGTTGGGTGAAAAATGAAGGAAAATGGACAAAATATTTGTTTGCTGCTGCTTGCTTCTAAATAAACTAATTGGTTGATTGGCTTTTGTGCTGTTGTTTTACACTAACGGTTTTTTAGTTTCACTATTTTCTGTTGAAGGGTAAATTAAAAAAAATATATATATCTGTTTATTTAAAAAATAGGAGATCATGAAATTTCACATTTTGGTTCTTGAAATTTGATAACAAGAAAATAGTGGGGTGCTTTAAGTTTGGAATCTTTCTTTAATTATTCCCTCCCTCTCTCTCTCTCTGATCCTACTTTTTAGCAGCCTGTAACCTAGCATTTTAAAATAGTTTTAAAGACAGTTTAATATTGATAAATAAATTGTTAGCATCACAGTAATAATTTTGATAGTGCCATGGAATGTATACTCTAATGCTACAGTTTTATTTCAGGAATCAGGAAGACTGTGTCTACAGATGTTGTAGCTTTGGAGATTCCATCTGGCAAACTTCTCAAGCTGGTCAGTCAGACATCTGCAGAGAAATTTCTGGAAGCTTTGACTTGTTCTGATATTAGTGGAACTTGTGGCCACTTGGTATCTATAATAGTCCACAACAAGGGCTTGGAAACAGCACCATTAGCCCTACTGGCTAATCACATGAAAACAGTCTTGTATACTAAACATGGAGCTGAGCCCATTGTTGTCCCAGGTAAGATTATCATTAACTTATTTTCATCATTTTAAATTGGAAACCTTTTCTGGCTGCTTGAATTTCAACACTCCATATACCATATCAGTTTTTACTTATACCACATCATTCTAGAAACACTAGTTAATTAATATTTGTGTTGAACTGGGTGCATATTTATTTAACACACAAGAAATGTGGAGTTGGATTGATAATGATTTGCTGTTAAAGAGGGGGTACTGTGTTGTGGCTCTGAGTAATACAGATTTGGAGAGTAGTGGGGTACAAATGCATTCTCGGTGGTATACAGAGGGCTAAATCTTTACCCTTACCAGTTGAATTTCAGCCAGATGTTAAAAATTAATTTTTTTCTGATGTTGATTAATGTCTGTGTGTGTGTTTTCCAAGTTTACTTGAGATGTTTATCTGGCTGTATTTTTATTATCAGCTGTTGAATTTTGACATTTTTGTGTGTATTAATGATGATGTAATGTGTCATTTTGAAAATCTTCCATTTTGAAGAGAGCATTTGTAACTCTTCTGGCTGTGAGAGTAATGTTTAATAACTGTTTGTTAAGATGCAGTTACTTTTACATTGTGTACTGAACAGGTGCTCCACCCGCTATAGTACGTGATGAAGCTGTTAAGTTTGTACTGGACTGCCTAGTGAAGTTACCACATTGTATCTGTGTTTCCTTAGCAAATCAGGTAGGTACATAGCTGAATTTGTATTTTGAATGATCAGCTTTATTTTTATTTTTTCTGTTTGTAATAGTTGTGCTTCTCTACTCCAAGACTTGTGTTGTCATTTAAGTAAACCTTTCATATTTTTGTAACACTTCTGGTTGTGATTAACACTGGGTTGTCATGCAGGTGATCTAGTGATGTTTTTGCTTAGATAGATGTTTAAGTTCCAGATTTTGCCATTCTGTTTGGTTTCCACCACCTGTGTCAAATGCTGAGCTGAATAATCAGTCTGACAGACAAAAGAAAAGAGAAACACAAGTGTAATAAAAGTTGTGTATTTATCACCAAGCTATAACAGTTCTGATTCTTAGTCGTCTTTTTGTTGATCTATCGGAATGTGTTCAAAACTTCAAAATATTTCACTTAAAAATTCTTATCATCTAAAAATAATTATATCTAATCATCAATTTCAATTCTGAACACTGTGTGAATTATATTATGATCATTTCTTTCTCTTATTAAAAAAAAAAAATCTATATTGAAAGATTTTTCTGGAGCCATTGGGGAAGGTTATTGGATTGACAAAATCAAAGGGCTCACTGTGGAAAATGTGTGAGAAAGACAGTGAGAGGAACAGATTGGAAGAGTTAGGGTACTTCTTAGGGATAAGTGAGTGGACCCAGAGTTTACTGCAAGCCAAAGGTTACTTTCCACTAGAGATCATTCATGCTGCTACTGCTGATCTGAAAACAGAAATGGATTTTGACAGTGAAGAAAAGGAGGAGGTAAGATTGTTCTATCAATATACATTTATGCATAACCTAATGTGAAATGGTTCAGGTGGAGGCAGACTAGTGTGTGATGACTCTATTTTGCAACCAAAGATGGTGGTGTTATCTTTATTCTGTTAGAATACTTAACAACTTTGAAAGAAAATAATGGATGACTAGTATTGATGAATCTCCATTCACGTCTCTGGTAAGAAGGCTCTCATGTGAATCTAGTGATTTCACTTCTAACTAATCATTAAAAAGTTGCTGTCCGTCAGGGGTCTTTTTGGCAGAAATGTCTTTGAAGTGGCAGCTTTACAAAAGTGTAGTGTTCTTTCAGCTGTAGACATTTTTAGTGGCTAAGATTATTTTGTCAATTTTTCAACTTTCTAAATTTTATTAAGATAAATTTTCCTAACATAATGATTACATTTGTTTGTCTATGCAATGGAAACTATTAATGGCAAGGGAAATGGTTGACTTTAGTTAAGAAAGGGTGATTTGCTGATTTCTTGTCATATTCTGGTATATATACAGTTGATAGACCAGCATACTTTGATCTAATAATAAGTACAAAACTATTTTATTCTTTCAGTTATATAAGACAATGGGACTCCAAGTATCTTGTGTCTAGGCTACAAGAGTTTTGCTGCTGGTTTTAGTCAAAGTAAAACCAAAATAGAAATATCCTAGTTAACATCTGTAAATGTGAACTGTGATGTGTGAAGACTTGAAAGTTTTATCTTTTAATGTTGAGTAGTTTTAGATTTAATAAAGTTTCTGTTGTTCCATTAAAAAATTCCTTTATGACGGTGTAGTTGCTTAGAAACAAGAACTACTTTTTACTGTTTTTTTTTTTTTTTAGGAAGATATGGAAAGTGACTCAGAATCAATTTTTGATTTCAAGAGTCTCAGTTCTCTGTTGTCTGATGAGGAGATTGAAGGTCAAGAGTTTGAGCAGTCTGATGAAAAGGATGAGGTTGTTGAAATAAAAGTAGAAAAGAATACTTCAGGTAAGAAATAGGAATTGTGTTCAATTACTATAAAATCATAAAAATTTACCAGGCAATTTACTTTAATTAATGATTGTATATTAACTCAGGTTGTCCATCTGTGTTATACAATATTTTCTTCATTGGCTTTACATGAATGACTACTGACCTAAGCGGCAGCATTTTAAATGTTTCTTCTTAGTATGTCATATTCAACAGCTAGTGAGTTTCATCAGAGGTACCTGCATGCCATAATACATATTAAATGGCAGGATAAAGTCTCCAATAATGAGTTTTTGGAGTGTATCCACTCCATAGTGGTTGAAGCCATGTTGACTATTGTACAGTTGCACTGGGTTGGGCCGGTCTGGTCTGGTCTGGTGGATGGACAAGACTGGAATGCCAAAACATTTACTGTATGGTGTGCTGAAGGAAATCATCTACACAAAAGGTGGGCTGAAGACATGACATGCTGAAGAAAAACCTGAAGCAATGCAACGCTGATGTCAATAGCTGGGAATCAACTGCGAGTGATAGATTGATAGTGTGGCAGTTAAAGATAGGATATCTTATTTCAAGAAACAATGCCGAATCAACCTGAAAAACACCCAGCAGTCAATGGCTGAAACTCATTGCTCTGACTTGCACCTGTTACCACTGTGGAAGAAACTTGCTCACAATTTAGTGTTTTAGCCACAGTCGCATACACAAGACATCGTGCTGTTGGCAGAGTCACTTCAATCATAAAAGACAGACAATAGGAAAAAAAAAAGTTTTTCTTTGTATGATTGTTTTTAGTTTCCACTTTATGCCAGATGGTGCTAAAGTCCCAGAAAATTCTGGGAATGACTTCTCAAATTTTCAAGAACGAGGAAGGATATCTATACAAAGTGGGAGACTAGTGTGTTTGGAGCAGACTGGCTAAATTCTCAACACTGTCTGAGATTTTTGTATGTGCTTAGTTTAGTATAAGTCGGTACTGGCTGCTCTGCTATAGAAAGTGGAGACTCATTTACACCGCATCCAGTAGAGTGGCAAGCAAAGTGGTTAGTAGTGACCCTGTGTGTATTTGTTGGTTTTAAAAGATTGTAAGAAAACAGATAATAAATGAGCCCTGCCTAAAGCTTAGAAAGAGAAAAACCCTGAGCTGACTTGTGCTAAGTAGTTAAAAAATGATGTATGCGTGCGTACAGAAAAAAAAATAGCTTTGATGTCATCGCCAGTGTTGGAGCAGGAGAACAACAGAGATTTTTTGACAAAGTTCAGATGAAATAGAATAAGACGGCAGTTATAGAATTTTTTATGCTGAACTTGCTACAATGTCAATAAAAAGGCAATTATGGCCTTTACTACTAGGCAAAGATGTAGAAGTACAAGCAAATGAGTTGTAAATAAAAAAATTTATTATTGAGTTCATCAAAAAGTCTTCACTGTTAAAAGAAAAGGGCAGATAACTGGAAATTAGTCACATCTTTTGGCAGACTGGATTTTATCAAAAGGATAAAAACCAGCTTGAAGGTTATTAGATTGTCATGAAGATGACAAGAAAGCATTCTTTGAGTGCATAGCTACAGCAGCAACTGAGAATGTAGTTCCAGATGAATCAATTGTATTCAGATGAGCAGTGAAAGTAAATTCGTGCCTGCCTGCTAGTGAGTGTATTCTGGAAGGTTCCCAATAATTTCCTATTGTTTGTATAGAAGACAGAGATGAAGTAAACTGTTGCTACAGTGTAGTGTGGCTGAGTTGTTTTTTGTTTGCTTTTACAAAGAGAAAACTGAATGGTATCATATAATTTTTAATTTCCCAGTATCAGTATATAACTCATAGTAAAAACTAGTGGTCAATTGAAGAAACTGTCAGATTGCAAAGACAGTATAGTAATTCCGTATACTTTAGTAATAATGAAGATGAGTTTGCGAAGAGTTAAAAGAAGTGTTCTAGTGTACTTGTAGTTTGCTACCATAAAAGCCCTTTGGTAAGCTAACATGTCTGTACCAAGTGTTTATAGTGGAGAATTTCAGCTTTGCCACATGGTTTTCAGTTAGATGTTTAAAACAAAAAAAAAAGTCTGCTTTATCATATTCTATGCTGATGATGGAAAAGATGTAAACAAAAAAAAAAAAAATCAAAAGGAAAACCAGATTGACTGCTATCAAAAGCAAACATGTTAGATGGCTATTGCATATGCGTGAATATCTAAAGACATGGATTCAAACAGAAATTGTAGATTAGGTAAAGAAAACTAGAAAGAAGCATACAGTTGTACTTTGTTTACTAGGATGTACCTGGTTGATAATGTTCCTAGCTGGTATTTAGTCAGTGTCTGCTTTGTATTTCAGCATTATTTACACTGAATAATCCTATAATATTAATATTGTGTCCTTTGATATTATAGAGTTTAACTTTTTATAGAAATTCATAAAACACGAGATAAATGTTTAAAATTGCATAATATTTTGGATGCAAAATTTTCTGATTTTACAATTGCAACTGATGCTAAGAAAGACATCTGTGTATGATAGCAAAGTGTAATCGGTAAAGTGGCACCATTGCAACTATGTTAATTATTATAAAATATTGCAATCATCTTTAAATGAAATGTGAGAGTTTCAATACAGCATGTGCTAAAAAGAGCTGAATTGAAAGAATAAAATTATGAAGTAACTTGTGAAAAATGCATATACACTATGAGAAAAGATTGTTGTTTATGAAATTTTTTTATTTTTAAGGCACAGCTTGGGTTTCATGAAATAATACAGGCATTATTACTGCACCATTTTTTCCTTTAACCTATGAAGAATACTTTGTTATTTTGTAGCCTGTGAGTCTAAGAAAAATTCTACACTGTAGTTAGGGTGTCTTTTTTTTTTAGATAGCGTGGTATACTCAGTAAAAACGTTTTAAATCACTACTAGAAGCTTGCATTGATTTCAAAATGTATTTTAGATGCTGGACAAAAGCATTATTTACAATTGAAAAGGTTTAGAGAGTTTCTATTTTGTTTTACCAGTTTCTAAATGTTTTAATAAAGGAATTTTTGACTAACTTGAATCTTGGATATATTTTGGTTTATTTAGTTGGATTTGTTTTTGTCAGTCAAAGGATGAGGGCTCGAGTCCTGGCTGGGATCTACTTAGTTTGGTATAACCTCCCTATCATTGGCTGCATCTCACCAACTGTTCATCTACCTGGTATGATGGCTCTAAGCTACAGACTATTGATGCTGCTGATGATGATGATATCAGTCAAGAAGCTTTGGTGGTTTCTTTTCAGTTGTAGATCTGACTTAGCATAAACTTTTCTCTTAGTGCAAACATCTCTTTAAAAACTGTGCTGATTGACATAATACAAGACAATAAACTTGATGAGAAGAGTGTACTTGCAACAAGGTTGTTAAAAATAAACAATTTATTAAATTGCTAAGACTAATCATCATAATTCTGCTGATTCTTTTGCTATACAAAACCATGGGATTTTTACCAGGATAAATGTTTATATTACTTGTTGAGCAAAATTGCACATTTGTGCAAGTTTGTTTGTTGTTTTTTTGCCATGGGGAGTTTAGAAAACATTGATAGTTTTGGTTATTGACAAAAGCTTTAATACCAGGTAGTATGTATTGCTAAATTTTATTTTTGTTTATATTTATTTGTGATTGTATTTTAAAAGTTTTTATGGGGTTTGCACTTCGAAAATTTGAATGTAAAAAAGACCACCATTTTGATCCATACATTTGGCTTACCTCTGTTACCACTGTTTCCACTTTTATTTAAAGTAAATTCACTTTAATGTAACATTCATCGGTTAGCATATCAAGTCATGTTGTATTTAACCTCTAGCTCAATTACTGAGATTTTTTCCTCAGGTGGTAAAGGGACATAAAGTAAACATACTTTATTTTTGTTTCCAGATGTAACTGTTGTCACTGAAGAAGAAATAAATGAATCGATCACAGCTGAAAGCGATGAGGATGTCATGCTTAACGAAAACAAGGCGAAAATTAGCACGCAGCAAAAAGAGATAGAATTCATCCGCCGAGAAGAGTTTGGCATTGGCGTTGAACTGAATGAAGATGGGCAGAAATTGATATCAAAGCAATACGAACGGGTTGGCCGCAGCTTGCATCGTCTCTCTACTGACCTCTACAGCAAGAACACACACTTTGTGCTGGAGCTGATCCAGAATGCTGATGACAATGAATACCCTGACCATATGTTCAACACTGATTCAGCAGAGTGGCCTTTAGTAAAGTTTGTGATAACTCGAGACAGTGTTGTGGTGCTGAATAATGAAAATGGGTTTCAGAACAAAGATATCAGAGCTCTTTGTGATATTGGAAAAAGCACTAAAGGAAAGCACAAATTTGGATACATAGGTCAGTTTTTTTTCACATTTTACACTGGTTAATTAGAGCTTTTTCACGCCACGGGTGGCAGTTAAAAGGAATTGCAACAATTACTCAACGCCTAGAGAAATTATTTCCAAGATATACCTGCAAATTTTTCTCATAGCAAGAGAGAGAGCATGGTGAGGAGATTTTTATTATCCTTAAGGTACCAAAACTGGGCTTTATTACTAATGACCAATCAGAGAGTCATAAGTGTATTATAGTGTCTCAAATGCCCTTTTTAAAAAAATGAGAAATCAAAATGTTTATTTTAGGGCTGTGGGAAAATACCAAAAATCTAGTCTGTCTGTTTAATGCTGATTAAGCATATCTAGTAATTAAGAAAAATAATTTACCATATTTATGTTTAAACTAACTAATACCTGATCTGGGCCCTTTATAGACAGGATACTATAGGCCATTGCTTCTGACTGTTTACTCTTATTAATAAGCAATTTCAAAACTAAAAGTTAGAAGTGTTTTATTATTCTGTACAGATGTAGCCAACTCAGCCTTTTGGCTAGGTAGGCAACCATTTAATCTTTTTTTAACTTCCTCTATTTTTGGTTCTAATAACAGTTCTCATATTTTCTAAATTAATTATTCTAGGTGAGAAAGGTATTGGATTTAAGTCAGTATTTCGGGTCACTGACTGTCCAGAGGTCCACTCCAATGGCTATCACTTTTATTTTGATGTAAATAGTGGTCCCATGGGCTACATTCTACCTCACTGGATTGAAGATGCTGAAGAGAACAAACACAAGTAGGAAAATTAGATTTTTGCTTAATTGTTTTTTTTCCAATATAAATAAATGAAATTTTACATACATTCTTAAAGATTTATGCTTCTTACACAACAAATCTTTGCAAACCTATTTTATGAGACTTGCATCCATTCCTCAGCTTTAAAGTAATATTTTAAAATTGTATTTATTAAACTAAATGTTTGAATCACACACAACCAACTGACAGTGACATTGTAGGTAGTTCATCCGCTTATATTTACTCTATAAATAGTTAGCTTTATGTTTGTTTGTTTTTCTTTTGTTTACTAAAGGGTGCATGTCATTTAAATAATTACTTGTTAATGTTTGGCATAGAACTACATTGCAGGAAGTGGAGTGTGATATGCTGAAAAGCTTTTAAGTCCATTCTTTACAGACCATAGTCACTGAGTAAACGTCATTTCATCACATACTAAAAGCAGTAAATTTTTAAATAAAGAATATCTTAATTCAGTTTGTTTGTTTGTTTTTTGACTAGCTGGATGACAAAAATTACTTTACCACTGAAACAGATGATGAAGGAGTCTGGGTCTTTAGCGGCAAGCTTTAATGATATTCACCCCTCTTTGCTATTGTTCCTGCATCGGTTACGACAAATAATCATCGACAACAAGGTATATAATCAGACCACATGAATCCAGTAGCATCTTTTCCATTGCTTTTCTTCAGTTTGTCTTTCTTTAATCTTTATAATGTTAGTATTTTTTAAATAACTATAGTAAAATTGTATTCATTTCAAATTTTAACTGGTGATGAAGTTTTTCTTTGTGATTTTGTACAAGCAAGATTCAGCAATGATTTTTCATTAATTATAATATTAAAAATACCAAAGTTACCACCTCAGCATTCTACATCATCGATCCCAAGTTTTGACAACACCAGGGATACAGTAGTCTGGTTATACAATTTTTCAACGAATATAAAATATTGTATTTTATGCTGCTAAATTTCTCGACAATTTTTTTGCTTTCTGAAAAATACAGTAAGGTAATGTAACAAGTAGAAGCAAATAGACAAATCCAAGAAAGCGTATGCTTTTATCAAAATCTTTCTTCAAGGTGCTTGTCTTTTTCTTATTTTCACATGTTTTGTTTTGATGTGCATGAGTTGTAGAGAAGAAAAGAGGCAGTTCCTTTTAAAATTGCTGCAAAGACCTGCTTTTTCCAGATGAACATGTAATTACTTGTTACTAAATATAATGGAGATTGCATCTTTAAACAGGTTGAAAACACTGTTACGGAAATTAGACGGTTTGATTATGGCAATGATGTCATTGAAATTTGCCATAGAGACGGAAACACGGACAGGTGGCTGGTTGTCAGGAAATTGTTGGATGCTTCTAAAATCTCTCAGGTTAGTATGCTGTGCATTGTATTATAAATGTAAGGAAAAGTGGTTGGGTGTACTACTAAAATTAGAGCTACTGAAAACAGGCTCAGAACTTCTATTAATGAGGCTAATCAGAAGATAATTTATACTACATTTCAAATGTTTTATTTTTTTTTTACATTTACCCTGATGGATATGCAGTTAGGTTTCTTTCTCAGAACGAACTTATAGAGATAACTGTCCAGCTTTCTAACTATTTCAAAATGATAATTCTACAATAGGCTTACAGTAAAGAAATGACTGACTTTTGTAGCTTTGTTTTACTAAATGTATCACTTTTCATAAATAAGATTGAAAGTTAGTATGTAATTCTGAATTATCAGTAATATAGTTAAGCAAGGCTGCTTAGGTTTAATCCATGTTTCAAAAATTAATAGCTTCCGTAAATTGGTTAATGCATCAACTACTTTAGACTTGTTATTTTACTTGTTAGCCAGGCTCTAACCCTAACCAGCTTTCTTATATAGTGTACAATCTTGATTCTGTACATGGGAATTCTAAGAACTGACTTGAGAGTTATCCTGAATATGGAGAAGGGTGGGAGGACAAAACTTTGCCTTAAATGGTTGGTAAAAAATTTTATTTAGTTGTGGGAAAGTAGTTGTAAGTAAAGGATTTATATATATATATATCATTTCAATTTTAACTTTTTTCATAAAATTTGTTAAAAAAGAAATTCACATTGAATGAATTTGATGGTGTGAAATGATAGTTATAGAGTAATTATATATATATATTAAAGCGAACACCTGCCTTATTTAACATACTCTGTGAAAATTACAGGATTTGCTAATTCAGTTTATAATTTATACTTAAACCCTTTTCTTACCTGAAAATGTAAATTAGGTGTTAAATTTAAAAACACTTCTTCCAGGTGAAAAAAAACATTCATTTATTTATTTCATTTATCTTGACAGTGTGACAACATATGAAGGTAAGGTGATTTGTGCAGATAGGAAGTTGTTGGTCTGACAGGTACATTTATGAAAAATTGGAAAATAAATCTATTCCAGCTGACTGACATGGCAGCATCTTTTATTTCAGGCAAAATCAGATGTAGAAGTCGAGTCAACAGAAATTGCTCTTGCATTTCCACTGAAACCACACAACACTAGTCTGGTAAGAAATTTGTTATTGTTATATCCATGCACTACACTTTCTATTAGGTAAATAAGATGTTTGAGAATCTGGATGGAAATCGGGCTTGAATTATTGGGAATTGTGGGGAAAGGCAACTACTGACGAGCTATAAATAATGTTAAAGTGTGGTAGGTTTACTGACCAACACAGGGAGGGGAGGGATGATGGAATTTCTAACAACAAAACATTATTCATTCTCTTAGTTTTTTGGTGTGGCAGTCACTTTAGTAAATAGATTTTTGATTGTACAAGCTTGCGGATACTTTTATGCTACACACTTCATGAACTCTTTCTCTTGGTGGGCATGTTTTCTTTGCCTTTATTTGATGTAAAGTAAGCAGTTGTCATGGGTTTGATTGTAAGGGATGAATCTTGGTTTGGTTTTCTCAAATTTCATGTAAATAATGTGTTCATTTGCTGTCTTGAAGATTTAAAAACATTCTTTAACATTTAAACAACAGGATGAACACACAGGTGATCTGCATGTTGAGAAGGCGATGGTAAAAGTCCGAGGCCTCATTACTAAGTTGTAAAGAATTCTATAACATCTTGAGTTTTTCTTTTTGAACTTGTGTCAGCGGTGTTTACAACTGTCAACTTCTGTCTTCATCAGGAAATGGAAAGTTCCTTCTAGAATTTCTCTGTTTTGGCTATGGGAGGAAACTCACTGATGCACTGGTGCAGAAAAGCAAGAAGAAACCAAGAGGTTTAAACTATGTGAGTTTTCTGGAATCAAACTCAGGCCACTGCTGCCATTGAACATGTAATATTCAATGTCACTTTTAACTAAAAATTAATTTTGAAAGCTACAAAAATTTCATTTGAAAAAAATAAGCAAAATGAAAAAGCAAACATCTATGCATAACTGACTCTATATTAACTATCTATGCATTCTTTTTATCACTTTACAAGATTTGTGTAAATATTTCAGGTTCTTCCACCAAAGCAACCAGTTTTTGCCTTTCTTCCTTTGAGAAGTTACGGATTTAGGTTTGTTGTCCAAGGTAATTCTGTCTGTTTTTTTCTCAGTAAACAGAATGTCATATCTTAATGTGTTTACATAGTGGAGTTTAAAATGCAGGCTATTATACCAGTTTCATTTTCTTTTACAGTCAATAATTAAACTATTATGAAAAAAATGTATCATAGTTAACCCAAATTATTTTCCCTACTTCACTAAAGTGATGTGGATTAGCCTTTACAACTAAGAGCTTGTCTTTGAAAAAGCTGTATTGTTTAAGACCCTTTGAAGAAGATAATGTCAAAAGAGTTGGAAGAAAAGAAAATCAGAAGCTGGAAGCTGTTAGTCATGTCTTGTTTTAATTTTTCAACATTTTGAAATCTTGCCTTGGTTTAATGACATTAACTGAACTAAATTCTTACTCTAAGCAGGACTAACCTAAGGGAATTGCTTTGTGATTAATTTACAGAGATTTTCTGTTATTCTATGGTATATAACAGTGTCTCCATTTCTTTAAAAAAAATGTATTTAAGAAGTTCTATAGTTTTTGTTAAAGCTTTTCATACGTGCACCTTTTTAAAACCATTTTAGGAGACTTTGAATTGCCATCAAGCCGAGAGGACTTGGACAAGGATAGCTACTGGAACCAGTGGCTGAAAAATGAGATTCCATTATTGTTTTTGGAAGTATTTGACAAATTCAAGGTGATTCTAATGACATTT
Organism: Nautilus pompilius; assembly: GCA_018389105.1. NCBI lineage: Eukaryota > Metazoa > Mollusca > Cephalopoda > Nautilida > Nautilidae > Nautilus > Nautilus pompilius. Next base: position 1,112,127 of record JACATO010000132.1, on the reverse strand, counting down.
TATTCATTTACTAAACAATGGGTTTGTTACAATAATAATAGATGCACTACCCACTGCTGCTGTCAAGAACATTCACACCATGCTGAGTGCAAAGATGGAGTTTGTTTTTCTCAGAGTGGTTTCTTAAATGACTTTCACATTGACTGCTATGTGAACACTTTTGGATGTTTCTACACTATTGAAACATAGGCTTTCTTGACGACCTGTGATTTTGGGGCTCAAGATTGGCAGTTTCTTTTCTTTCCTCTTTCTCATACAGTGCAGGAGCCCAGGCTCACCCATTCTCAGTCAGTCTGGCTGATTTTACTCTCTTCCAGCTGTACTGTGGCTGGCTGGAGAGGCTGAGTTTACACACTGCTTTAGTTCGACAGATCTCGAAATGAATTTTCTTATAGTATTAAGAAAAAAATGATGCTATTCAGAAATTCACCTTTATTAATACGCAGTTCACGAAACAGGTCTCATTTTTTCTCTTAAGGCTAAACAGGTTTAGAGGTTATTTCTGTGTGATTTACACTAGAATTATTTGGTTAGTTTTATTGCTGTCTTGGTCAGTATATCTTGGCAATAGTCACTTCTTGGATATAGTGATCATCTCTATCATAGGTAGGAGCATAGTAAGTAAATGTTCAAACTAAATACAGTCGACCCCCGCGTAATCGCGGTTCGGCATTCGAGGCCCCGGTTATTCGTGGAATTTTCCTTAGAACCCAACTAATAATTGTTTGTGGAAAACCCGCATATTCGCGGAATCGCAAATATCTTCCGTGATTTTTTTATGGCTTTTTTCGTGGCAATATATATTTTTTCACGCTTTTTAATGCTAAATTATTAATAACAATATAATTTAATAATTTTCTAATGTAAATACTAACGTAAATTCAGCAAAATATCAATATAAAATAAACGCTATTGGCTGGAGGTTTGAAAGTAGCCAATCTGAGAGCGTTATTCATTTCTCCTCGCTGCTGATTGGCTACTGCCCACGAGGCGCCATCTCAGGCAGATGCAGCCCAGCGGCCCCGCATCATCCCAGTTTACCGCATGTAGCTATCTCGAGTGTTTCGATGAGTGTTTCTCTGAGTGTTGTATTTTTTATTAAATTATTATTATATATTTTACGTTATATTTTGACGTTTGTAGGCATTTTTATGGACCATGTCCAATATTCGCAGTTTTTCACTCTTTGTGGGTGCTCTAGGAACGTAACCCCCACAAATACTGGGGGACAACTGTAATGTGATATTTTAAATTCATCATTTAATTTAAAAAGAGACCAACATAGAAATTGGATAATTGAAGTTATTGGTATATATAGAAAAAATCTGACTTTCCTATGTATTGTGATCAGCATTCATCTGTTGCTGTCTGTAACACCTGCTTAATTGCCGTAAGACTGCTGCTCATTTACAATCTTTGGTCATGAGTTACAGTTTTCAGGGGCGGTAATTAAGTTCTGTGTATACAGTATGTACACACACACACACACATTTAAAAATGGTTTGAAAACAAGAGTGGGTTGTTTAACTTATCGACCTCTAGTCATGTGACATAGTTAAGTAAACAACATGAAATGGTGATGCTTAAAGGTGATACCAGGGGTCAGTGAGTTAGGACTAGTTAACTTCAACTACTGCTAATGAAAGAATTGCTGCCAAATTCCATTCAGTGTTGCATGGATAGCAGACCTTATCTACCAGCCAGGTAATGTCATTACTAAGTTAGATGGAGGAAACAAGTCTAAATAAAAATTACTCCAAAGTTTGTTTGTTTTTTTTCTTTTTCGAGTAGTTTTCATAGATTGCTGAACTTGTCTTCTAGGTGCACACTGAATTCAGGTCTGTGTTAGAAGCTGTGGCTGCTTACCTGCAGTTTGTACCAATGGAAGATGAAATTCTGGATTTTTTCAAACCTGTTGCATCACACCTACTCAAGAAGCTTAGAGCAAAGGCATGCATTCCTACACAACCTATGGCAAAAGGTAATATTTTTAAAGTTATAAAAATGTGACTTTGTACTGTAGTCAGGATGCCAAATATGTGTTTTAGCCACTGTATATTTTTACTTTAAAACTTTTATCCTAATTTCTTCATTTAATTTGAATGCTGCTTCATGTTGGCTGATTGATTATTTTAAAATTCTGTTTGTGCTTTTAATTGTTCTTTTCTAAATTACTACTGTTTACTTGCTTAGATTTAGCCCTTGTTTTTATGTTGGTGTCCATTTTAAATAAAAATAAAACTATATTAATATTTGTAGCTTTTTGAGAAAAAATGTGGCATATACCATTTTACTAAATCAGTACCAACTATTATAGTAAGATTGTTTTTTCTAGTATTTCTGTTGTTATTGCATGCAGTTTGGGCAGTTAACATTAATTTGCTAAATACAATTTTTTTTCCTCTGGCCTTAATGGAGCTCTTCACTTATTTCTGGAATGCTACATTATTTAACTAAATTTTACAAAATTAGCAACACAAAAGAAAAACAGTTATACAAATGTGCATCTTTGAAGCAGTAAAAGGGATAAGGTAACAAGATACTTGTAGTCTGTAAAAGGCAAAGACTGTATACAAACTTTATGATAGTACAGGTTGAGAATCCCTTATCCGAAATCCTCGGGGTCGAATGTGTTTTGAATTCCGGATTATAGATATACTGGCATAATTTGGTAGCTAACCCACGGGGGAGTGGGGACTGGGCACAAGTTCATTTACAACATTATGACTGCATATGGATACACATATGGCTAGGTAGTTTTATACAATATTTTAAAATCAGTTTGTGCATGAAACCATAAGAAAAAGATGTACATTTAACCATCAGAAAGGTAAGCTATCACTATGGTAGGCCTACCGGTACTGTAGGGGTATTTGTAGGCCTTTTCGATATTTTCAAAGTATATTCACACCAACAACAAAGCACAAAAATTACGGTGAGTAATGCGCCTACGTCAAGCGTGTTGGGATCCGCACATCGCCCAGGAACCTGGAATTTTCCACTGAAGGCGCTCCAAAAATATTTCGGATTTTGGAGCTTTCAGTTTTCAGAATTTTGGATAAGGGATTCTCAACCTGTATTATTCAATTTTAACTGAAACAGGTTATTAACTATTTTCCAGGTGAACCAATTCTTTGGAAACTTCCATCGCAAACAATCATAGCACCTGATTTGCTCGCACGAGAAGTGGTGACCCCTGACTTACTACAGAAGCATTTGAATCTTTTCTACATGCACAGCACTCTTACCAGTCTTTTGAACTCTAGTCTCACCAAGAGCCTTGGCATAGACAGATTGACAACCGAGCATCTGTTAAGGATTGGACAGGCACTAGCTTCGTCTTGGCATGAAAACTCAGGTACAATTCACTTACTCCTTCTCTGTCACTAGCTAATTGCCTTTTTAAGTCTGTACTATATAATATAACCAGTTACATTCAAAATGATACTTTTCTGACATAATTTCAGACCTTTAGCATTTGTTTGACTTTTTATTTCATAATGAATTTCTTTCTTATTGTGTTGGGGTTTTTTTTTTTGGTTCTAAATTCTTAGTCACTTTTGATAGCTCACTCTTCTGTGTGTAGTGTACCCCTTAGTTGGCCCTGATTTCTTTGAAATTAATTTGGGCTTTGAAAAGGGATATTTGTACAACATTTGATGATAATCTGTTAGCTAAGATTTGATAAAAATTTGATGGTAACCCTTTGGAAAAATTTTATTATAATTGCATTTAGAATACCTTTGGTTGATATACACATGCTGTTTATAAAGCATTTTTTTGTTTGTTTCACATAGATACATATGAAAAAACCAGAGTTATTTCCAAGTGGCTTGCCTGTGTGTACCGGAGCCTAGATGATATGGACTGTAATGACAACACACTGAGCCAGATCAGAAGTCTCAAGATTATTCCTCTTTCCACAGAGACCATTGTAGCTTTAAAAGATGAAAACTCTATCTTTTTTCCACTGACAGGAAACAGAGAACAGACATCAGCAAAGAAGAAAATCCAAGGTAAAGCTTTGAAACTAGAAGGTTAACTGATTTTAAGTGAGAAAATGATGTTAAAGTTAAAACAAGAAGATAACAGTCTTTGGATCCAAAGTAAATAAATGCTTGTTCTGTTCAGCTGCTTACATAGGGGAAAAAACATCATTGTATGAGGGAATATGTTGGAGAACACTTTGCTCTTCTTGACCTTCTTGCTTTGAATTCTGGGCATGGTTTGGACGGCATGGAAATACTGGACAGGTCTCTTTTACAGACTAAAACTTCAAATTATTAAATCTGCTTGTTCATTAATTAAAACCACTTTTAAATTAACAAGATAAATCTGTTGCATTATTTTTTTAAAAAATTTTTTATTTATTTATTTAAAATTTTTTTGCTTCAAACCTGCAATTTTCATCTAGCTCAGCATGTGCATGTATGAGATAACTGCAGAGCAGTAGTTTGTATTTTCAGTTGAGGTTTTATTTTGTTGATAATAGAATATCCAGGTATTTTTTTTAGTCTTGTTATGATCTCAGCCATAATTATTTACTCTAAAGTGTAAGTTTTGTGCTACCAAGTTTCTGTTACATAAGTAAATGAAATAAGATTAATCCAATCAAATTCTCCAACAAAAAAGGAAAGAACAATATCGATTATAAAATTTCATGTGACTGAAACAACTTCATAGTTTATAGCAGATACACAAAATTTTAAAAAATCAAACATTAATGACAACAACGTAATAGAATAATTTTGAAGGGGTGCAGATCTTTTAATAAAGATATGTGAGGGAATTTTGTTTTATACTCTGTAGCTAAATCTGTGCTATGAAATACAACCTGTTTTATTCTAGGGAATTAGTTTACCAGCAGGTAGACAATTTTCAGCAGCATAGATCATGTTTGATAATTGTTATTTTAAACTGCTTTTTCAAAAATTAATATTTTTCACATTACCATAGCTAAAAATGTCTTTAAATGATTTTTACCAGATAAAATGCTATCTCCCTACCATGAAATATGTGACTGTGGTTGCTGAAACAGTTTGATTCTAGATTCTGCAGCATGTGCGAACAGAAATTTTGAGGGTGGTTGAATCCTGTACCAGATATACATAATATCTTTGGAAAATTTTATTGATTTTAATTTTTTTGTTAGATACATATGAAGAGCTGCACAAAGATTTGAACACAGTCCACTTTCAGCTTGTGAACACTGAGGATGGTGAAATTAACTCCCAGGTTCAAAAGCTGCTGCTTGAGCTTGGTGTGAAAAAGATTTCTCCAGATCAAGTCATTAACCATCACATCTTGCCCATCCTGAGCTCAGAGGAGTGGAAGGTGAGTACATTTTCCAATTAAGACACAGCCATTGTTTGTCTGTGACTTGAATTTTGTATTTAGGTTTCAAATTCCTCAATTATCATTGTCATTTTTTTAAAACCCTGATAGACAACTGTGTGTTTGTAGCAGAATTTGGAAATTCATTGCTGATTTATTATTGTTAATTTGATTTCAATATAAAATTTTAAAATAGGATAATTTTAGGATATGGTTTTGTGTTGTGTCCTCCTCTTGATTTTCCACTTACATTAAAAGACAAGTTTTTGTGCCATAATGGTGATCTTGTGAAAGTAGAACATTTATGGTACAGATCATTTCGTCTTTTTGTTTATTTGCAAATAATTTTTTTTAAAAATTACATCTTTAATTTTAAGACTTCATAACTGGCATCACATTTGGTTTTGCTCTGATGACTTTGGTAACAAAATCTCTGGCTAATTATGATTCACGGCAGAATTATTAGTATCTTTTTCTTCAGCAATGTATGTATATTTGCTAGTATGATAAAACAATTAGCTCTGAAAAATATTAGACAGCGGTGGTGGCCTTTCCTACTTGTTCATAATTTTTCTCCATGCTTTTTCTTATTTCTTTGTTTTGATGATGGTATCTTTGCAGAACAAATCCGAAAAATTATTAGTTAACTACCTGACTTATATAAAAGAAGAAGCTGAAAAACAGCCACAAATAGTGAGCTTTGAAAAGCTCAGGGCAGTAGCCGTGGTTCAGACCAATCAGGGGCTGAAGATGCCCAGCAGAGAACCTGTTCACTTTACGTGTGATTATGGAAACACTATTGATTTGGAAATCCAGCTTTCGGGTGAGAAATTTTATCTACTTTGCTGAATAGAAGAAAACAAAAAAAAATTCTAGGAAATATTTTAGGCAAGTAAATATTTAAAGTATCCCATTAAAACTGAAATAAAATTTTCAAATCTGGCTAATTTTGTAAGCAATTATGCCTGATGTTTATAGATGTTTGGAAGAGGGTAGATTATAAAAGGCATTACTAACCAAATTCACAAAACTTCAAAAGTACTTTAATAGTTGGCGGGCAAACAATTCACTATTCTTAGAAGAAAAAAAAAAATTCTCAAGATTAACTGATTTCAATTTGTACTCCAATTATGTATCCTAACTTTTTTGAAGAAAAGTCTTTGCCAATGTCTGACACAAAGAGTAGTTGTAGTGGCATTAATTTTTCTACCGACACCAAAACCTTCTCGCCATACTTACTGTTTCCTGGCTACCAGAATGCAGTTGACTTTAAATTTGTAAATCAAAGCAAGTGTGGTTTGTACTGAAAGTTTAATTTTTCTAGAAAATTGCAGTTACAAACAATTAGGTAATGCACTTCTCTTGTATTTTCCTGAATACTGGATTTTTAAAATTCAAATACAATAATATTGATAGAAACTTTGTGATCTTTTTTTTTTGTTTTGTTTTTTAATTGTTTGTCTATTGCAAAAGTTGTGTTTTAGCAAAAAAAACTAGCAACATCTTTGCTACAGATATCTAGGTTCTCCAAGTTATTTTTTCCTATTATTATAAAAATTATTCATAATATTATTAACTGCGCTTTCTTATTCAAATTAAGTATTATAATCTTTGTAGATGTTGGTTTCAGGTTATAATTGGGTTCTTTTGGATAGCTGCTATCTTCAAACAAGAACTCCGAATGCCGTTCATTGTTGGTGTGACTTCTTCACCAAACTTGGCGTCACCCATTTCTTGGCAGTTAGGCAGAAAACTGTGCAGCTCAATGCTGAGAACATCGTAAGTAGCCAGCTTACAAGTTCTGTTTGTGTTATGGAAAATAGCACCCAACTACAGCCCATAAAAAGAAACTCTTTCATAGCCAGAATGCCCTGAAGGCCCTATAATGATGGCAGTTCAGATTTCGTGCTATATCTCCTTATTCTCTTGCTCTCTCACAAAATCATGTTGCTCACAAGATTCTTAATAAGAGTAGCTATAGAAGGTTTAGGAGAAATTTAAGTTTTGGTTTGTATTTGATTTGAATTTTACCCCAAAATGGCAACTGGAAATTTTTTTAACAAAAATTCTTAAATTCTGATGACGTTTATTTATCGAATTCTGATTTTGACGGGTTTGATGAAGAAGATGTTGAGAATTCAACAACAAGCGTGCAACAGAAAGATCTTGACTTCGATGAATCTGACATCGAAGTTTTTGATACATCGATATCGATGATAATCCAAATATTGATGATGATGCATCTTATGACTGTGTGAAGGGTCTACCGTGAACAGAAAATTTAGAGCTGATAAAGATTTTTAGATTTTATGAAAAATATGGTCCTACTGCTGACTTGGATATAAACAGTGAACCATTGGATTTTTTTTTAGGCTTCTTGTCGATAGAGATTTTGTTGATCTGATCACGAGGTAAACCAACAAATATGCCGATTTTAGACAATGCACTGCCTCCCGATTCCTTGTGGAACCCTGTGACTGCTGGAGATATTGAGATTTTTTTGGGAGTTACCATAATGATGGGAATTAATAATCTTTCGGAGATGCAACATTACTGGAGCACTGATGATTCTATAGGGAATAGTTTCGTTCAAAGAATGATATCTAGAAATAGATATAAATCCATTCTACAATATCTTCATTTGAATGATGCAGAACAACAACCAAAGAAAGGTGAGACCAAACTCCAATCGACTTCATAAAGTTTGTCCTTTGTTGGATTATTTATCAACAGATTTTATTGATAATTTTATTCCTCCGGGAAAAAAAGTTTAAAGGTTTATGACACACTTTCAGTTCAGGCATTTTCTGGTTAAGCAACTTTGTGGTGGCAGACAGACAGTCAATTGAAGAATACCACAAAAAAGAAAAATATTAAAATCTTTAGCTCCTGAAAGTCTACCCGGACATTAACTAATTGAAATGGAAGAAAGAAAATGTATGTGCGTGTATAATGTTTGAGAGATGGATGCAAGGCACCTGGTGGAGGTAGTATCTAGTCCGTATATGGATGCAACCAATGCCAGGTAAATCTTTGCAAAAAAAACCCCCATGTGCCACGTGAAATATCATGCAGAAAGGTATTTTGAAATAAAATTTATTACCAAAAATTTTTTTGTGAAATTGTTTATTTGTTCAGTTATAGCTCATTTTATAAACCAATTTGAAATCTGGTGAGCCATTAGTCCGACAATCCATCCAGGAAAGGGTTAATAAACAACTATTTCAGTGCATTAATGTACATATGAGCATGCATGCTTCACACATTACAGAAAATAAAGTTAGCAACACAATGACATTCTTTAAGTCTTTTGTAGCATGAAAAGCTTCTGTCCTGTTTGGCATTGTATCATGTGGTCTGGTTTCACTTTTTTCATGTCTGTGTTGGAACTTCTTTTATTGGATGGTTGTGGACAGTTTGCTCTCATCAGACATTCCAGAGTTAGTTTCATATCAGTGCTTTGAGGGATCTAGGGAAGTCTTATGCATTGATTTCATTTCCAGACTAGTACCATGAGAGGCGTGGCACGTAGCACTGTGGCAATGTACTTGTTAGAATTGAGACATCCTCCAACAAACACCAATTCTCTTTTCTCTCTATCATATCAGATTATAACCGATTCCACCTCCATACTTGGTTATTGGCTGAAGACATTAAAATTGAAGGTCTTCGTTAGATCTTCAAACCTAGGTGCAACCTCCAGGCATACATTGCTGAAACTTGGATTCATTGGAGAAGGTGTGCTGGCAGTACTGAAGGGCCTTGGACAGAAAGGATGTCTGATGTGCAACACACGCTGTGTAGCCAAGTTTATGGAGATAATATCAGACTATTTTTGGTTCATTTCTTCTGCCGAGCTGATGTCAGCAAGAGAATCTTGATGGTGATTGTAAATGTAGCAAGTAATGACATGTTTCTTGTCATGGTGTCACTGTTGAAAGTTTTCTGTGTGATGTCGCTACAGCAGTGACATTCATCTCTGATCCTTGTGATAATATTGGCCACAGGTCCGTGAGAAATACCGAGATCTTTGGCAATCTATCATTGACATTGACAATGAATAGCTTGTAACACAAACTTGGTTGTTAAACAGAGCAGCATCACATAATCTGTCAGAGTGCACTCTGAATATCAGTCCACCTGGATGTTTTGTCCTATATATATACATGATTACAAGGGTGCTGTGTGTGCGCGCGATCCAAATTAGGTAAAAGGAGATGAATTCACAGAATGAAAAGAAATAACAGCGACAAAAATGAAATGATTTTACTGTAAAGTGCTTAACAAAAAGCTTTCCATTGACTTTGAATTACAACACTTTTAGTACCACCCCAGTTAATAGTTTCCTGTACAAATTTTTGTCAAAGCTAACAGGAAAGTTCTAAAAAGAAAAATACAGGGCATTGTTGAATTAATATAAAAAGGTCAGCACCCCAAATATTTCAGCTTCCATCTAAAAGAACTGGGTGGTTTTTACGAGAATTAATGCAGATGCTAAAAATGTAAACACTTCAAAATACCAAGAACGAAAATGAACTGAGATCATGGGGTCGTGGCTTGAAGAAAAACTGGTAAAATGAACAAAACTATAAGATGTAAGGGATCAAGAAAAAGGGGACAGTCGTAGAATTGTGCTCTCTCCCAGCACTTAAATATTACTTACAACCATAGGGCTTACATAATTTTAAATGAGCTTGCCCAAGAATCAGAACACCAAATAACTGTCATGCACATGTAAATGCCAAAAAAGTAGTTTGTGAAAATGGTGAAATAAACAAATGTAGACTTTTCAAAAAAATGACAAAAGCAAATAAGAATAAAACAAGGTTGGTAAACAAATACTTTAGTCAGTTATTTAATCAAGTGGGAATTAATTAATTTTATTTAAATATCATTAATTGCATCCTTAAATTAGAAAGTTCCATTAACCAGTAAACTACGATAGTGATGATGATAAATATACTAATGTTTGCACAAAAAAAAAAACTATCTACTTACACGATTTGAACCACGATCTAAGTTAGTTAATTTATATTAAATACTACTATAATCTTTATTTACATAGGGCAGCAAAATTTTAACAAATGTAGTTCATATTATAACAGTCTCAGTGTTCGCTAACTCAATGAATGCTGATCTCTGGACCATAATTTTTTGTGCATTTGATAACTGATGGGAGATTACTGTAATTGTCTTGTTTACTTGAAAAGTGCAAGACTTTCTAAGATCATTATACTCTTTTTGCAGTTTTAGAGCAGATAATTACAAATTATATCACAAATGTTTCTTTAGGTGAAGCTGCTGTGAAAATTGTCTTTGTTCAGATAACTTATAGAAATACTGTGTGCACAATGTTGTTTCTTTTTAACAGAGTAATTCTCCATGGGCACCCCTGAAATCTGTCTGGCCTGTCTCAGCCAATGGTTATGTCATTGAAGACCAGAGTTGTGTGGAATTTGAAGCCCTTGTGAATAAAAACTTGGATAAGCAGACCTTTGCATATCAAATGAAAACCCTATGTCAGTTAATTGATAGAGACTGGGACAATCATTTTTCAAAATTTGTTAGCACCCGAGTTAGCAATGGAAGTGGCCATGATCTACAGGAGACCAAGACCTCATTTGGTATGTACTTGCAGACTTTTCTCTGGCTCCCAGCCATTCAAAATAGGCCTGTGCTGCGGGGGAACAGATATGAAGTAACAACTAACATCACTTTCATGCAGCCATTTTGCCTCTATCTCAAGTTGCCAGATGTAGAGAAAGTCTTCGGACACTATGTTTTTTATGTCGATGCAACTCTGAATGAACAGAGCTCATTTTGTCAGTTCCTGAAAATCAAGACCCGTTTGAATTTGCAAGAGGTAAAAAATTTTCTTCAAGAATGTGGTTTTCGAAAAGACACTTCAGCCAAGCCAACTGTGCCATGTATGAAGTTAGCTCAGATAAAAGCCATTTATAAATACTTGCTTGAAAACCTACCTGGTAAAGATATGCAGGATTTGTTTCACAATCATCCGGTCATTTTTGTTCCCATTGATTACCAACACGACGATGATGAATATCTATTTGGAGAAATGTGCAAGAGAGATGAAGTTTGGTGGAAAGACGGAACAGGACTTTTTCAGAAATACAAAAACATTCTCAAAGAAAATCACATGAAAAGTGGTTCAAAGAAGCAGATTTTTCATTTTTATGGGGATCAAGAGGAATTATTTTTGAATACTGCCCGTGTACAGGAATCTCCAACTCAAGTGGAGCTTGCAGAAGTCATATTAACATTGTCATACACACAGCCAGAACATGCAGTCCAGGACATATTAAAAATTTTTTCAACTGTAGGTAAATTAAATATATCTCATGATTCTATGGCTGCAAACCTAGATATAGTGAAAAAGCAGGAATTCAAAAATCTCTTTGAAATGATAAAGAAAGAGAAGGTCTTCCCCACTACTAGAAAATCATGGGTCTCCTTGAAGGAACAGCCAATGATTGCAGACAATAAGGAACTGGAAAAGATGTTTAGTGGATTTAGTGGAGTACATTTTCTGTTACTGGAAGATAAAACACAAAAGAAAAATAATGCAACAAAATTCTCTAAAGGTGAGTTTTAAGCAAACTTTTCAGTTTTGTCTTTTGTTGTTCATGAAATCACACTGTCAAAGTTTGGTATCATTGCATTATTTGTTAGCTGAGTGTGTTGGTTTCTTGATGGTAATAAGCTGAGTCTGTTGTATTTATTGTTGCTTCTTAGAGGTGACTAAATGAGTCTGTTCTACAGAGACTGCCAGTAAAGTTTTTCTACTACATTGTTAATAATAATAATGGATCAGAGTTGTATTTACTTTCATCATTTGCATAATTATTAATTTATCTGTGACATTTGTTTGAATTCATGATGCATGTTTTTAATCATCTTTTGTTGCAGTTTTACAAGTAAGCAAAAAATCATCACAAAAGTTGTGCAACATTTCCTTGCCATTAGTGTATATGTTTTAACAAGTAAACATGTAAATACAACAAAACTCAAGATTGTGATGAGTTTCGGTGGAAGAAATTTCCTTCTGTCTAATAACATCTGAAAATAAATCATTAAAACTAGTAAAATATTGAGCTTTGGCAGAGAAACAAGTGTGTCAGTAATAATGATGATGTGTTTGTATGAAACAAGCACTATGTAGCTGAAAGTTTTTGTTTTTCCAGCAAGCAGCTCTCGTATACTGTCTACGTCAGTTGCTATGAAGGCAGTCTTGAGAACTCATCTCTGCCAGTAGTTGAGTTACTGAATGTTTGGTCTTGAATCATGATGTTTGTCTGGCTGGCAGGATGAGTAAAGATTTGTACTGTGTGTAGGCATTTTGTATCAGTAGCATTGGCAAGCATATGGAAGATAAGTGAATAACATATTGAAAAGGCTCAAATCATTGGAGACAGGCAAAAGTGAAATTTTAAATACAGAAACCGACAAAAGATACAGAATTATATTGTCAAATTTTTTAACTATTTTTAAAAATTGAGAAGAAATGGAATTGAATATGTGCCAAATATGAAGACATGAAATAAAAGTTACTTGGGTGATTTGTCTACATACACTTAGCATGATGGAGGAAAAGGAAAATTACTTTATATTTCAATTTAGACATAACACAATTACATGCAGTAGTAATGGCTGTAGTGTTATAAACAAAAGTAATCTTGTCTCCATGTTTGTTTATGGCCATTGATTTGGACATGGTAAAAGAGTGATTTGAGTCAGTACAACTAGTTCTAGCAGAGTATGAAACATAAGATATTTAACATGGAAAAGACACACCTATTTTATCATTTCTTGTCATACTTTGCCTAGTTCTTTCATAGTCATGGATCAACATTTGTGTGACATGGGTGTTTGTCTTGAAATATTGAATTTCCTTATCTATTCATTCTCCATAATAAAGTTGGGAGACTGAAAAATAAAGTGAAATAAAACATTTGCAAAGTAAGTAAAGAGAAATCTAGCATGTATTTATAGCCTTGCCTTCATACCAGACAATTATGTGGGGAGACTTATATACATGCGACTTTCTGTAAGATTGATTATTTTCATTTGCACCTGTGTGATATTTGTTTTTTTCTATACTTATGTAGCTATCAGAGCTAACACAATTGTTATTGTATCTCCTGTTGTACTATTTTTTATAAGCTGGTGCCCAGGACACAAGCTGGGTAGTGAAGATGAATGCAAGATGCTGGAAGTTAACAGCCAGCACAAAAGTGTCTTATGTGCTTCGATTTTGAGCAACCTAACCAACCTAGCGCAGAATGGGAGACTTGGATTTTTATAATGTTGAGTAAATGCATCTTCTATCAGAAGTGACTGAACCAAGGCGAGCTTTATTGGCTCAGAGAATTTAAAGCAGACAGTTATATGGATAGTCCATTCATTGGTCGGACATCACTTCAAATATAAGTGTGGTAGCTTCCTCTAGCACCAATTCAAACATCTCATGCATAATTTTGTTTATGGTGCTTTATTTTTTAACAGATGCCAATATTTGTGAAAGCAGAAATAGCAGAAATTTTAATGCTTTAATTTAAGTACGAATATAATATCATTTTATTTGGTGTATTATAGTTTATATATCTACACAGATGGTTTTCAGATACATTATCCTTTTTTTGATTGAAGACAATCGGCAGAATATGGAAAATGTGAAAGCATTCATGGATATGTGTCAGATACCAGCACTGACTAAGTGCATTACACTGCAGGATATTACCGAGATGGCTACTGTCTCTCCCAAACTGCAGGATTACATCCGCAAAATTGTTCCCTTGATTCAGCAGTTACTCTGCTCTCTACACCAAGATGTATACCAGCTTTGGAAAATGATGCCAACTTTAGCAGAGAGAATGAAAAAATGGAAGTTTTACCAGGTGCGTCCTTTGTCATTTTTTTCTCTCGTTTTGTTAACTTTCATAAATTCTGGTTGAATTAAAATTTATAACTTTGAAAAAATTTAACCAAAAGTTTTATTTTGCATTATTGAATAAAAACACTTAATAAATATTTTAATAACTTTCTTATGAGTCATTCCATGTGAACTCAACTAATTTTCCAGATGGCTCTCAGATTTTGATTATTTTACCACATGCAACATTTCTTTTTTACATTTATAAAAGTTTTTAAAATCTCCAATAGTTGATTTAATTGTATAACTTTCTTGTATTTTGAATAATTTTTTGTGCCACTGGTAATTGTATGTTGTTGTTATTTATTTAAAAAGTATGCATTAGCAGTAAATTGTATGACTATAGCTACAGTTATACACTGTTTTATCAAAATTTCTACTCTTTTTCTTGGACCTCCTCTCAAAGTACAAAAAATTTTGATGCATACAGGATGCTTGAGTGTATCTCCTTCAAAATTGTGCTAGACATGGTTATCAGAAAACCTGAGATAGTACAGGGTTATTGCTTATCCCAATTGCAATGTACTCTAGTGTTGAGAAATATAGTCCTGCTTTAGCTGTGGAGTCCATGGAGCTTTTATCAATGTGGCTCAATTAGATGGAAAATTCCACTAAGTTCACTCTTTTAATTCAGCAGGACAATTTTTGTATCTCATTGCAAACTTGTGCTGTGCTTTTGTAAATTGAACTAAATTATTAAAACTGCTAACTGCTCTTTATTTCCTAAGGCTTAATCTTGCTGAGTTGCACACATACTAGCATGTTTCACTTATCACATCCTTCAGATGCTGGCATGGTCTGATAAGTTTCAGTGCTTGGTGTTTATTGGAACAAACTACTAAACACCTTTTCACCACTCCAATCTTCTCTTACCATTGTTGGCAGCTTCAGTGACTGATGCTTTGCACTTGAATGATTTTTTTTTTAAATTGCATCTGGTAAAATTTTAATAGCAGTACTAATTAGGCATTTTCATGACAAACCTGGATCATCTTCATGCTCATGGTGCACTGGCTGTCAAGCATATGTCGTGAAAAACCCAGTAATGATGAGCAAGCCACATCATTGCATGACAACCATCTCCACCCCCCTTTTTAAGTGGTATAATTTATATCTTTTATTTGATTTTTCTAAAACTATTTTATCTTCTTTTGTTTTACAAATGTTCAAGACAGTCCAGTGATGAATCTGAAGTAATTATGGCTTTGAGTGAATGAATTTGTATTATTGTTTGTTTATCTAGAAAAAAACAACACATTTTAATTCATACTTTTAGTGGTTTGGAAATGGTAAAAATTAGTGATGTTGGAGCCATAACTATCAATTTATTGTATACTTCTCCTCAATAGGTAAAAAAGTTAGAGATTGTGTACTCCCTAAATCAGAAACAAGATGCTGTGGTTGTGAAGAATGAGACTTGTATGATTAAGGAAAATGAGTTTTACATTCAAGAACAGCATCTGACATCATACCCTGAAATCAACAAAGAAGTGACCAAATTCTTTAGTTCATCAAGTGAGCAATGTGAAAAAGATCTTGGGTAAGTTTACTTTTTGATTATTGGTTTCTTCTGTGACCACTCCCAGAGGGACTATTTTATCTTTTTCATTTGTGATAAGAATCTAAAGGCAGTTACATCAGTAAGAAAGTGTAGTTAAAATCAAAATCCTCCATCTGATTTGGAACATGTAGTTTTGCTGACTCTGGGATATTGACCATTCTGAATGATTTAACTTGTTTTGTTTGCTTTCAATGTAAGAAAAACTATTTCATAAGGTTCATCTGATATTTGTTACTTCTGACAATTAGCAAGTTCATCACCATAGTAATCCACTGGCTTACAATTTTGGAAGGGAGAGGTAATTGATGGGTTTGGTTTTATTTGTAAGTTCTGTATTTATTATAACTTAGAAATGTCTTACTAATCTAATATCTGATTTCATGAATAATACCTAAATACTTTATTAGCTTAACTAGTCTGTATCATCAGGGTATGGCCAGATTCAGCAGATTTCCAAAAGATTTCAACAATTCTCATGTATGTGACCAATATTATTGTGAAGTTAAACAGGGCTGCTGCAAACTGACCTGGAAGACTTTCAACAGCAACACCACAACAAGACTGTGTCATTACTTGACACAGCCATACTCAACGTCAAGATTCTCTTGCTAGCATCACCTTGGCAACCAAAATGAGCCAAAAACAGTCCATCAACTCTCAGCTGCAGAGCCCTTTTTTCCAATAGGAATAAAATGCTTGAAATGGTCTGGTTGCATGGCTTATCTGGCAAGACCTTTGATATTGGCAGTATGTAGTCTTTTCCAGAGTCTAGGTTTCAGCAGTTTTTGTCTGCACAGAGTGAAGACTAACATACCTTCATTATGGAGATGAGAATATTTTGATATGAACTGCAATCTGGCATGGTGGAAAGACGGTGTTGAAGAATGTCTCAGTTCTCTTAAGCACACTTCCATGGTGCTACATGTTACATCTTTCACCTGACCACAGTCTGGAAGTCAGGAATGAAAGGAAACTCTAGGTATAAGTCAAACTAATCTATAATACAATATCTCTTTGATTCAATGCCAAATGAGGAAGTTGCGACCAAGTATTAACATAAAAATAAAGAATTTCTCTCTATTGCCTATTTCTGCAACAAACTTTCATACTGTAATAACAGCAGATGGCCAAATTATTATGGCAGGGCACTGCAAAAAAAAAAAAAAGATATATATATATATATATATATATATATATATATTAATGGGAAATAAGGCAAAATTAACTATTCAATCAAATGAATCAACTGAAAATGGCTGTTTATTTCTTTATATAACAGAAAGTTTCACTAGTTAGTTCAGTTATGTCTGATAGACTGTTGCAGAATTTCCAAAATAACTCTCTATTTGGCTAAAAAATGAAAACTGAACGACTTGCCGTCATAATATGAATATATGTTAAAGCTGAAAGAGATTCCATGTAATGGTATATTAAGGAGGGTTGCTATAAAAATGAAAAAAAAAAAAGAAGAATTAAAACATTAGAATTATCCAAGCTACTTTTTATTTTATTTTTTCTTGAAGGAAAGAATTACTTGGTACACAAAGGTACGACTGGCCCATTTATTATTTTCATGTTTAAAGATTTTGTCTTGAACGTGAGGATTTTAAGTCTTAAAAAGAGTTAGTTTTTTTGTTTTTTAAATTTTTCATCAATATGAGTTTGTTAATTGATTCTGCACCCACCTGTTTTTGTTTTATTTATCAGCTTATACTTTAAAATATAACGCCAACTGATAATTTTAGTTACTGGGAGCCAACCTTCTCCTAGAAGTCTTGAATTGTTTCTCAGTAAAACTTAATTATAAAATATATATTATCAGCCTTTAGAGCAGAATAGTAGATATGCCATTCTCACCAACTTCTTTCTTCCACGCATGAATTGTTATGCACTTTGCTCTGCCGTTCAACTTCATTTATCAAAGATGTAAGTAAATATAATATTTCAGTGGATCTCTGGCCCAGGTAAGCATCTGAAAAAAGAAGAATGCTGACAAGACTTGTCAAAGTAGGTACTGTTAGCAGCTGGGTCAACAAACTTACTGTCTTCTGTCAGTCAAAGCATTATTAGCTGATGGCTTCACTAATAGCTTTTTACTACTACAATACTTTACATGGCAGACAGTGCTCTGAATTTTGAGTATGAAGACTTATTCTAATCAAATACCTAGCAGCTCACTTAACAAAACGCAGCTTACATTATTTGGTAACTGCAATATTTCAGACACTTTTCTGTTGCTGTTTTCTTCAGCTAATTTATGGTGGTTATTAGATTATCAAATTATTTTGCATCCAACATATACTCCCCTCCATTTCTCCCATGGCTGCTGACTGCTGCTCTCTATGATCAAGTTGTATTTGTTGGTGGATTGTGTTTCTGCTGAGTGAAAGTAAGATGCATCCTGATGTTTCCAAAAACAACATAACAATTGCCCTCTTTTGATGAAGCACTTATCTTTTTCTCATTAGTGGTTTCTACCATGAAAAGTTTTAGAACTGGTGCAGCTGCTAAGTATTTGACTGGAAGAAGCACTGTTTGTCATGTTCAAGCACAAAACCTTTCCAATAAAATGATATGAATAGCCTCAGAGAACAGAGTATTGGTTAGATGGTAGACTGCTGGACTGTTAAAGTTGATGGCTGTGTTCGTATCATTGTAGGCATTTGGCTTACCTCCAGGCTATGGTTTCTTTTCACTCTTTTCCACCAGTCCCCTCTAGGCTCTTTGGTTTCCTTTCACAATAGGGACTTTCTGCGGTAGGCATGCAACTAACCTCTACTTACTTTAGGAAACTGAAACAAGAGATTTTTCTCTGGTGTGCCAACATGATGCCCACAGTTTTGAAGAACACCTGAGTAAGTCTAGGAGTTTGCTGCTTGACTAGTATCAGCATCATTAATAATGTTTAGAGGTTCAGTGAAAAAAAGAAACAAATTTGTAAAAATCTGGTAATTGAAATGATTAATTAGGCTGAAGATGTTAGTTTTTATCTGAGCTATTAATGTATTCAATTTAGGATTGCTTGCTTTTGAGTAAAAGCCATGATCATATTCGTGTCACTGCCATTGGACCAATGAGGTTTTTTTAATGTTTGATGCAGGTTAAACAAATGTATTTCTCTTTGTTTATTTGTCTAAGGGGAAATATTAAGGTTGATATTATAATGTTGAAAGCTGCTGTGCACAACGGTATTTTTATCTTTTGCTAACCAGGTATCTCTTGTCGGACATCACTTCAATAGTTACTGGACAGGATAAGGATCGGAGCTTGGCGGATGTGCTGGAAAAACATGAAGTGGAGTGTTTGCCATCTGATGAAGAACCCTGGGAAATACCAGCACCGTCAATAGAGACATTGCCTCAGACACACATGATATTTCCTGTACCATTGACAACAAGTAAGATTTGCATCAGTCTGTTTTGTTTCATTTGAATAGAAGGAAGTTGACTTTCCTAAACAGTATTTGGATTCTCTATTAGTGTGCTGAAGATCGTTTGTTTGTTTGTATGACAGGCAGAGAATTGTAGCTTACTTGTGCTAACAGTTAAACAACTCACAACTACTGCATTTAATTTTTTGATGATACCACATTGTAAAAATTAATTCTTACTGTGTTCTTTTTATGCTTCTATTGGAGAGGCAGGGTTAGAGTTAGGGTTAGGGTGCTTTTTTATCCGAATGGACATAGATGCTACATGTTAAAACAGGTTCTATAAGTCAGACTTCTGGATTTATGAAATATTTCTAAAGGATTGTGCTGCAGGATTAATGCAGCAAGTTCTCTGAAGACTGTAGCATGTTTTTTTCTCACTAAAAATAAAAGATAACTCTACTTATTTTCTCTTTTTTTCCAAGATGAAAATCTCAAAGCAGAGCAAGGAACCAACATTGAAATGAGAGGTGGCGGCCTGGCAGCATGGCCACCCAACGCTAGCACTTTACATAAAGTTAGAAGCAGCAGTGAGTGGCTTCTTCTTCTCTCTCTCTCTCAGACTGGTATTATTTTGCCTGTTGGTAAAATCAACATAATCTGTTCTGTTTACAGCATACATAAATGCATCTTTGACACCGAAAGCTGTCCATGAACAATACTACTTTCTTTGTAAATATTCCAGTTGCTTCTGTAAATTTTTGTGTGAGTTGATTCAGGGTGATCCCACACAGATGCCAACTCACAGATGGTGTCTGTTTATTATACATTATCAAGGCTGGGGGCAGAATCAGCTACTGCTTTTGAAAACAAAGATGACATTTTAAAATAAATTTTAAATGGTTTTGATAAAGAGGATTAATGAATAAAGATTCTTGAATTTGAAATCTGAACACTTTGACCAGTGTTTTGACATCATCAAAACAAATATAAGACAATATGATTTAGTAGGGTATAATTCTCTCTGCTGGACAGATGAAGCATGGACCCTTGTGGACACACCTGGATTTTTGTCTTGCTGTTTTACAGTATCAACATTGTACAAAGTAAACAATAGGTAATTTTTCTGGGAGAGGAGCAATGCCTTTAAAAAAAAACTTAATATTATTGATAACTGAAAGTAAATCATAAGGAAAAACTGGCAATGTGTGTGTGTGTGTGCTTGTGGATTCATCATGGAAATATCTTGTATTTTATATATAATCAGTTTACTAGTGCACATAATTACATGGATATAAGTATGAGACTGTTAGAAAATGCATACCTGAGAAAATGTTACAATACGTTTGTTGAACTTTAACCATATGGCTTTTTAAAACAGAATATAGGTGAGTGGGTTGCCACCCTATAGTGTAAGAGCAAGTTTGCATTGCCATTTCTTGTGTGGTCATTCTTTGAACTAGGCATCTGTGGGTGTTAGTAGTGTAGGCAGATATCTGTATTTATCATAAATAAAAGTTTTGGTACTAAAATGTTTGGTGAGGCAATTCCAGGCATAAGATGAAGAAGTATTTGGTAACTAGTTTGCTAGGATTCCTAATTAAAAATCTCGTGTAGGTGTTATAAGGAAAAAGAATCTATCCAGTGGGGGGGGGGTATATTTTCTAAAAAATTCAAGATGGAATCACGTTATGTATTTTTCCAATAAAACTTGAGAGGCCTAAACTTTCAACCATAAAACAAAATGCTTTAATCATGATATTTTTAATGAAAGATTATGCTTCATTTTATTATTTTCTTATTTCTTCATTTGTTTTTTGCCATTTTTTTCAGCAACAAATGATGGTGGGGAGAAGAAATGCAACACATGGCCTCCACCTAAGCCATTGGAGTACATGAAGAAAACTAGTGAGTTACCAGAAAACATACGGATGATACCATTGAAGCATCATGCAGATGAGGAGCAAGAATATAAAGATGTACAGAGACAGTTTTCTAGTGATGCTGCTATTGGTGGTAGTCTTAAAAAACAGGAATCGTGCACAAGTTCCCATGAGTCTCAGTACCAAAGTTAGTAAATAATTCTTATAATGAAATGTCTTTAATCAATGTCTCCCTGTAGGGTTTTCAGATTTATCATAATGTTGTTTGAATAGCATGGGGAGGTTGGTGCTTGATGAAAGAGGATTAATAGGAATCAAACAAATGTAGTAGGAGTTTAGCAAATATTTCAGAGTTAAGGGCCGTCTGGTCGTCGTCCTGCGGAGATCTACACAAATCAAAAACATGTTTTTTTAAAGGGTAATTATTTTACTTTCAGAAGACCATAGCAGAAAAGATGATTCATCAGCTGATGATGCTTCTGACCATCAAAGAAATAAAAATACTTCTGTTTTCACTGAAAACAAGGAAGCGGTTTTCGTGCAATCTATAAACAAGGTACCTGTGACTGAAAGCAGACTTCCAGGTGAAAATGAAGAACCCCAGATCTTTCAAGCTGGAAAGAAGAGAGCATCAGAAGGAGGTTTAGAGCCTAACCCCAAAAGACCACCAGCCCCATTTCATTTTGGTAAGGAAATAAATCAACTAACCACCACATCTGCTTCACCTTGTTGTTTCTTGGCCTGCAGTACAGTTTTTACTACTTTTGAAAATATTTCAATTGCAGCAGTTATTTCAAACTCTGGTGTATATATTTGTAAATGTATTGTTTTTATGTTTTAATTATTTTTTCACATTTTTACTTAAATCTGCTCTAGGATGTGTGCAATTTTTTTTGTTTTAAATTTAAATAAAATAAATTTTTAGTATCGTAATTTTTAAATTAGCCACAATGTTAGACTTTATTTTCAGGTAGATTCCTTTTTTGCTTTGTCTTTTAGTTTTATACTGGATAGTCTTTCTTTAGAGAACCAAAATGCCTGATCCTCCACTTATTCTTTATCTTCCATGTTTTCTGTTGACTCTACATCATCATCTTTTCAAAGCTTGATCAGCTTCTAGACCTTGTTTGCTCTGGTGAAAACAACCACACTACCCATCACATTTTATTTTCACTGCCCCTTCTGGACTACTACCTGGTCTCTCCTACAGTTTTGATCAACAACCAACATTGATCCTTTTCTACAAGGTAGCAGGACTGGCTTGTATGGATGGTGATTGATGGTATATGTGTTGCAAGCCAGCACCATATAAACCAGGCACCCTGCATTAGACTTGTCAGTTGTTAGAGTGAAGTTCAAAATGTCACTGTTTAAGCAAACATGAGGTCATCAGGTGTTATGCATAAACTGGCATATCTCTGCTGCATGCACATTGCAGTTGTTAACTGCAGCATATGTAGCAGATGCTCTGAGTATGTCTTGTGTATGTGTGAGTGGCACAAACATTTTTATGAGAGTTGTAAATCCATTGAAGATAGGGAATATAGTATATGGCTATTGACAAGCTGCAATGAGGATACTGTACACAGACCCTTTCTCGGCTTGTCCAGTGATTGCATCAAATAGTCAGTTCCATAACTGTGATGTTGTCAGACAAGAAGTAGCAGCAATGACTTGATGCATGCAGAGAAATCAAAACAGCTATGGATAATGATCCAACAATTTTGGTTTGCATAATCACAGGGAACAAAGCATGGGTATAACTGTACAATCCAGAGACATTCGCCTAGTTTTATGTGGAAGTAGCCTCTGTCATCACAGCCAATGAAATCCAAACTGATATGTCCCATGGCAAGTCAATAATCATTATGTTCCTTGATGCCAGGGGCATTGTTCAATGCTCTCTTTTACAGTATTGTATGCAATCACAATCTTTTCACAGAACACAAATGGATCATGCCACATACCACTTTCATTCATGGGTTTCTAACCAATTCTGTGGTTACATTACTCTCATTCTCCATACTCATCAGATTTTGATTCTTGTGATTTCATGCTGTTTCACAAGCTGCCATTCTTCAGACAGGCTTATATAGTCAGCTTTGTGTGACCAATGTGTTAAAGAGAGTTGCTTATGGCCAGTGTTTCAAGCTCTTTATAATTGTTGGAAGAAATGTATGAAAAGTCAAGGAGACTATTTTGGAAGGGATCATACTGAAAACTAATTTGTGTATAGTTTGCTTCTATTAGGGCCAGTCCTGGAACTTTCACATCCATTTAAACTCTTGTTATTTCTAGACTGTTCCCAGTTAAGTGACACAGCCGATGCTTAGCAGAGATCCGTGCAGTTGCTTGCTTGTTTTGTTAGACACTTTTAACACAAAATTTTGCTTTGTTTCTAATAGCCATATTGTTTTGTTTTTTTAAGTCTTGAACAGTTGAGGATTACAAAAAAGTCATGAATATACTGTTCATAAACTAGTTGTAGAATGATTTATAGCATCTTTATCATTTGACATCTTTTATTTTCCAAACAGATTACCATTGCTACAAAGTAAGGGTAGTATTTGTTTGCAAATGAACCTAGGTAATACACTGGTTTCCTAAAGTTAAATATCAAACAAAAAAAAACAAAATATTTACAAAATGGTTAATGCTTTATTCACAAAATATTCAACAGAAACTTTTTTTCATGTAAAAACTTTATCAAAGAAATATGTAAGTGAGTTCCAGTAGAAACATGTAAATTGGCTTTGGGATAAGACATGACAAAAACTGGCTCTGTTAGAATCTTTGTCTTTAAGGGCAGCACTACAAGTAGGTAGATGTACTCTGGCAGATTCTTTAAGGTGAAGAGCTATTGGCAGGATGGAGGCTGGACAATCACAGACCCAGATGGTGACATGGTTTCCTGACTATGGAGACAATTTGAAATACATGGAGATATTCCAAAGACCAGTTCAAAGTTGATTTGGGATCACAATGACAGTGGATGATCACTGTATGTGTCATGCTTAACTTGATGAAGCAAACTTCAACACTGACTCAATTTGTTTCTGATCTGCCTGTATCCACATGGAGGTAGTTATCAGCCTCAACCATATGCATGGCAACACATGACTGGAGCCATATTTGCTTTACTGATGACATCGTGGAATGAGGATCTCTATTGTGGTAGTGTGACAGTCTGCACAGTGATTTCATTGAATGGGATATCCTGACACGCATGTGTTTTAGAGTTGCCGTTACTACAATGAGTTATAGGGACAAGATTCTGGATCTCTGTCTTAGATCATATGGAGGTGCAATTGGAGATAATTTCATTTTAATGGATCATAACACTCATCCACGTAGGACGTGTAATCAGTAAATATCTTCAAGATGAAACTATTACCTGTGTGATATGGCCAATAAATTCTATTGAGAATATTTGGGATGCTTTAGGAAGATGTGTTGCTTCCCTCTAAGATCTGCAAATTTCTTTGATAAAACAATGGACTTTATTTCCAACTGCTCTTGTTGACAGGACCATAAGCAACATGCAAAGCTGCTGAGTCATGTATTGCCATCAAGGTGGGTGGCACATCCCCTTTTAATTGCTTCTAATTCAATTTTGTTTGCATTTTTGTTTCCCTTTAGGCCTCTAAAATTTATTTTTAATTTATATATTTCTTTGATAAAAGTTGTTACACATGAAGAGTTTGTGTTGATTATGTCGTGAATAAAACTTTATTTGGGAAATATTTTGTTTATTGCTTAATTTTTAGAAACTAGTGTATTTCTAAGGCCAAACTATTTATTTAAAGTTAACCTTTTATATTGTCATTTTTAACAACAACAACAATAATAATAATAATAAAAAATCTTTATTGACTTTTGAAGCTCACACAAGAATAAAAAAAAAAATTGAAAGCAAATAACAACAAACTTCTCACAGCAAAGTTCATATCGCAGTAAGAACTTTTATCATCGGTTGTGTAAATACAGGGAAAAAAAATCACTACCGGTGAATCTGTATCTGCCCAGTTGAAGCTTGTAAATTTTTTTCTAAAAAGTAGATAATCACAAGTATTGTTTTATCATAGCCCAGTTTGGCTAAAACATGGAGTGTGTGTGTGTGTTTCATGTAAACTTGTGACAAAAAACAGCTCTCATTGCTTTAGTTGAGTTAGATAAATGTCAGGGATATGCTTGTTTAGTTTTAAACTGACTGTGCACCTGCAGTAATGTGGTGGTATACAAAGACACAGTTGTTTTATTCTTTTGAGACAAGATGGATTAAAAAGGCAGTTTAAGTTCATTGAAATGTGCTTGGTTCATGGAGTTGTGCAAGGAGAAAGTCTCATATTCCAAGATTGCTAAGTGGTTCAATGGTCTGGAACCTGTACACTAAATGGGTGGCTACATCAAATTACCATCCCCTAAAAACATGATCAGATTGATCAGCACAACATGGCCATTGACACTTTAAGGGATTTGGAGGACCAACTGATTTCCACAAGATCTGTCCAGAGATGGCTTTGTGATTTTGAAATGATAAGGAATGATGCCAGTAAGAAAACTTTCATTTCCATGAAGGATCATAGGGCCCAATTTCAGTTCACCAAAGACAATCTTCATTAGACCCTAGAATGTTGGCCAGTCCTGCAAACCTCTCAGTTCCAGAAGTTTGGATCAGATGGTAAGCAAAGATTTGGTGAAACATTCCACCCAAAGTGTATCATTTTGACAATCAAAGGTGGGGATTGATTCATTATGGTATGGGGCTGTTATTTTCCCAAAGAGGGATAAGCCCTATCCATTGTATCCAGGGACTAATGGATTTGGTGGTTTACCTTCCTGGACATTTTGACTAATACACTAGAACCATATTCTGAGGACTGCCTGTCACTCAAATAGATTGTCCAACATAAGAATCTGAAAAATTTAGTCATTGTCATCAAGAAATATATCTCAGATCAGAAAATTCCACTTCTAAAATGACCAGCTCAAATCCCTGATTTGAATCCAATAGAGAATCTATGGAATGATATAGACAAAATTATTAAGATGAAAAAACCCAGAAATTTAGATCAATTGTTCTAAATTATTTAGTCATCTAAGGGCTGATATTTCCATAGACTAGTGTATTCATCTTGTGAACTCCATGTATAAGCATATAATTGATTTATGGCTATACAACCAATATTAATATTTCCATGATCTGTTTATCTCATGTAAACTCTAAAAATTGGGTTTTTTGCGACAATATCAACCATTTGATTCATTCATACAATTTTGTCGTCATGAAATTTCATAATGTAAGAAAATTGAGCATGTGCAAAATATTTATGACCAATCGTATGTATGTATGTATGTATCAAATGAAAAGAAATTGCTTGCTGGAATGTTTATTTTTACATGTCAATTTGTTTTTCTGCAATTGTTTTTTAAATTTTGTCAAGAGAGAGAGATTTTTAAAAAAATTTATTGCATACTTTTTTTGCTTTTAAATTCAGATATTCCTCTGTGGAATGAGGGTGCCACTGAGTTGGCATATGAAGAATTAGCCACTGGAAACCAGCTGACTGTGCCTGATTCCATCATTGATCCTAATTCTGATGATGCCACTACACAAATTGGAAAATGGGGAGAAGCTCTTGTCCATAATTACCTTTTTCAACAGAAGGAACTAAACTCCAGAATTGTTGATGTTAAGTGGATGAACAAAAACAGAGAGTCTGGTGGGCCATATGATTTTGAATTGGTCACACTTTGCCAAGATAGCCAGAAAGTGTCTTTCTTTATTGAAGTAAAAAGTACAATTTCAAACAAAAAGGAGGCATTTGAGATTTCTGGAAATGAAATTCAGTTTGCTTTGCAGCAGAAGCAAAACTTCCATGTGTATCGTGTTTTTAATGCAGGATCTTCAAAGCATGTACGACTTGTAAAGATTGAAAACCTTGCAATGAAAATTGAACAGCAACAGGTGAAGATCTGTTTGATAATATAACATTTTAATGTCTATTTTTTCTACTTAAATATTTTAAGAACTTCCATCAGTTTTAGGATCACAGAAATTTCATTAAAAATGCATGTATTTAATTATTTTTTTTGGTGATAATATCAATACTAGAAGATTTATGTGGTTTTACTTTTTAAATTATGGAAACTTTGACCAGTATCTATGATATATTTGTTTTATTAAGAGTTATAATAAAAAAAAAAAGAAATATCACATTAATGATGACATATTTTAGCTCGATTGTAAATTAAAATGATCAGTTGAAATAAATCAGAGTATAGAAATCAACAAGAAAATTCTAAACTGGTACAATTAAAGTTTGTGCGTTTGTTATTTTGATTATAACAAAAGAACTTTAGTTTCAGACAGACTCGCAGAGAAATCTGCTAGTCAGAAAGTATGATCATGTAAGTATGAAGTAAAGATACTCTGTCATTCGAGAATTTAATGTGTAAAAATTAAATTTGTAACATCTTGTTATCTCAGCTTTCATTTTTCTGATATTCTTTTAGCAAGAGAGTATTTTAATCTTTGCTTTTATTTTATTCAATTTAGTGCAGAAGTAGATAAGTATTTGTGTTGCTTTGATTTACTTTGGTCAGCAGTATACTACAACATGATTGATTGACAGGTTTACAATAGAACAATGTTTTTTTCATTCTTAGGAATTTGCTGATTTCTATAAAATGTTTTAAATGATGACAAGCACAGTAGCCACATTCTCTTTAATTATTTACTAACAACTTAAAAGAATGTTTTATAAATAGATAGGGCTGTTCTAGAACTGCTGTTCAATGAATGCATTATAAATAATAACCTTTCTATCTGTAAGCATGATGTAAATGAACAGAAGATGAAGCTAGAATTAAATCCTCTATCTGATATACAAAGTAAATTTGATTTTTCTTTTTTAAAATCACTGCTATCATTTTCTTTTTTTGGGTGACAGAAATCCTGTGTTGGAAAATAGTTCAAATGATCAGAAGGCATAAAATAATTTTCAAGGATGCTAATATCTCCAAAAGAATTTTTTAAACTCAACATTGCATCAAGATCACATTGTAAATCATTGAAATACATACATTTTCGTTTCCATTACAGAGAATAGTACTCTTCCTAAACCTTAAATTACATATTACAGTTACTTTTAAAAGATACAAAAGGTAACTGATAAAATATTTAATTTCTTGCTTTATTGCATTGAACTTTGACTGTAAATTTGATAGTGTGAAATAATTTCTTAGATTTTTATTTTTCAGAAAATTAATTTTAAATTTTATATTAATATCAAAATAACCATGATTTTTTGGCATCTATAAATCAATCTGTCTGCTTTTCTATAGTTTTTCTTTAAAATTTTTGATACCCTGAAATAGTTAATATTGTTATTTTATGAATCAATCACCTTTGCATTACTTTTTTTTTAACATAGCATATTGAACACGTGTGTGTGTGTGTGTGTGTGGACAAACATTCTAATGCAGTAGCCTTTATTTAAAATGTTGGTAATTAGTGTTGAAAAGTTTCTTTTTTGTCACATTTTACTTCACTATAAGAATGTTGGATTACTACACGAAAATGTCTTGAAAATAAGTTTTTCATAAGTTAATATTCTTTTTGTTTTGTAGCATAACATGAATATCTACATATGTATGAATAGCACAACCACAAAGTTGTCCATGTTGGATTTAGAATTACAAACTTGATTTATGTTCATTCTGTTCATCAACCTGGTACAGAAACCTTGTAAAGCATAGAAAAGTTAAATCTTGCATGTTTCATACCTCAGTTATAAAACTTAGATGCTGTTTATGGGAAAGTGATTGATCGATCTTTATCCAAGTTTTCTTAACTAAACTTGCACAAAACATAAAGTCGTTAACAGAATGAGTTAAGACTGTAGAAGTTGGATGCATGTGTATATATATATGGCAGTTTGTTGAGTGGAGTGCAACTGTATTCCTGTTATTTTCAAATTGAAATTGTTTTGAAAGCACTTAAGGAAAGGCCACTCCATAGAAACCATGTGAATTTTCATTAAAACATTTGTATGAGCACAGCAATACTCGTAAGGGTAACAACCTATCAGCAGTCTTCAGTTTCAGCTCCTGTAATAAAAATATACAAAGAAGGTGATACTAAATCAAAGCATATTCTTTCCTGAATTAATAAAACAGGTGCTATGAAAAACCGTTTAAAATGGGATAATTTGTAATCATATATTTGAAATTCATACTTTTTTCATTTTAGTAGGAAATTGGATCTCAAAATTACAGATCAAAATAGGTACTGAAAAAAAAAAAAACCTAAATTTCTGAGAAATTTTATAAAAATCAAGTAGGATACTGCCCATAAAAATGTGATTAAAATTTTTTCTGTTCACTTGAATATGGCTACTGACCACCAGCAAATGTCTAAAAAAAACATCTTACATTTTACCAAGTAAAGACGAAAGTGCACACTACATTTTCTGGGAGGGAATGATGACAAATATTTTTATCTTTATATTACAATTCTAAATATGTCCTTTAACTGGAATTCTTTCTTAACTTTGCCCTGTTAACTCACAACACCAAAAAATTAAGGTAGTATTGATTTTTAATCATTTAATATCTAGATCATATGCTTATAAATGTATTAATTTTGTTCCAGGATGGTTACAAGTATTTTTTTGAAGAAGAAGAAGACAAAATTTGGGATTTCATTTTACTTTTTATATGGTAACCAACTGAATGTTTGGATAATACAAAAGATATTTCTGAACTCATACAAAATCCACATTCCTGTAATTCTCTCTATTGGTTTTTTAAACAGATGTAAAATATCAGGTCGTTACAAAAGTTTTGTCGGTTTTTATATTATGTTAATTTGGGGTTCATTTTTTGCCTGCTTGTGAAGCTGTATGTAGATAAGTTATATATCGTTTTATAGTGTGTTCTTTGGCATACATTATCCAAAACCTACCTTTTAAAAAATCATAAAATGGATATTTGTTTCATGATTTTGAGTGAAGCGTGATTAGAAAAGTTTTTCATGCCATTTTGCTACATGAGAATCAAGCTAAGCTGCAAAGCGAGCGAGGCAACTTGTAACATTAAGCGAGCATGGGACGAGGACACAGCAAATGAGAATACAGTACAACGATGGTTTGCAAAGTTGCAATCAGGAGATGTGAGCCTCGAAGATAAGGAATGTAGCCGACATCCTTTCAGCTGTGATGACGACCGTCTGAAAGCCTCAGTTGAAGCTGATCCAAGAAAAATAATGCGAGAAATTGCTGGAAGGCTTGATGTAAGCACTGCAACTGTTTCCCAGCATCTTGACTCAATTGACCAGGTGAAAAAGCTTGACAAGTGGGTACCTCACGAGTTGAATGAACAACAACAAAACCATCGATTGGAGATCTGCTCTTCGCTTGTCATAAGCAAAAAAAATTACCTATTTGTTGACCGAATCATTATGACAATTGCAAACGATCAGCACAGTGGCTCAACAGAGACAAGGCACCTAACCACATTCTAAAACCAGTCTCCACCCGAGTAAGGTCATGGTCACTGTCTGGTGGACTGCCACTGGTGTCATCCGCTATAACTTCTTGCAACCTGACAAAACCATCACAGCTGAAAGGTACTGTCATGAATTAAACATTGTTCATCAGAAACTATTCCCCAACAATGCCAGCTAATAGCTGGCATTGGTAAAGTGAAGAGGCCCAATCCTGATCAACGACAGTGCTCGTTCCCGTGTTGCAAAAGTGACTCTTCTGAAACTGAACATGTGGTGGTACAAAGTTCTTGCTCACCCAGCCCATTCACCAGACCTTTCTCCCACAGACTATCACCTTTTCAAACACTTTGACTGCTTCTTCCATATGAAATCCTTCTCCAACCAAGCAGCAATTGAAACTGCCTTTCAACAGTTTATCGACTCCAGAAATCCGGATTTTTTTAAAAATGGTATAAATAAGCTTGTAACTTGTTGGCAGAAGTGTATTGATTGTAATGGAACTTACTTTGATTAATAAAATTCACGTTCAGCAAGTCTCATTGTTGCAGTAAAAAGATGACAAAACTTTTGTAACAACCTAATACTTTACAACTACATACAATTTTTGTTTTTATTTACATGAATCTTTTGTTTATAAGTTGAAAGATCAATCAGAGAATTTAGATTAGTGGAAAAAACATTATTCATAAGTTTAAGATTGAGAAAGTAACTATATTGACAATGGTTCAGTGTTTGAAATATTTGTATTCATTTAAAAAAGACAGATTTTTACACCAGTATCTGCTGTATGGGAGAATGACTAAAAAGAGACTCTTTCCAACAATACTGTATTCAGTAATGGTTTTCCTGTGATCATTAATACTGGTCATCAAAATAATTTATGTTCAAACATATGTTGTTGAATAGTGATTTGGAAAATCTCCAGATATTAATTTTTGAGCAAGTCACCAATACTCACCTTTTTAGCATCTACGAATTTTACACACTCCAGCCAAATATTTAGAAAATAGTTTTCACACACTGCACATTCGCTGCCCTGAGCGATGATCTGTTTGATTTCTGGGTATTGTCGGATTTGGAATCTTAACATGGAACTTCTGCACAAATGAATTGACAACTGCTTACATTCTTGACATTAGGTTAGCATATTCCTATCAGTTAAACTTTTAAAGGTCATGAGCAGTGATTTCAAGCTTAAAAAAAAATCTCATTAGAAACTAGAATCAGTGAGTCATGAGAGACAAGTAGATAGAATTGAAAATGTTTGTTATAGTCTGCTGTACATCAGAATGATAATCTTGTCCCCATCAGCAGCTTAAATTTTGACAGAAATTAAGTGATAGACCTATTAACAAAAATGCAGGAATTAATAAATATTTTCAATAATTTTTGCCTGTAGTTTACTTGGTTTTAGGCAGAAATTTACTCCAAAAGTACAGATTGTTAGCACTGTTTTCCTTATTTTTGGAACGCTACACTACAGTGTTTGATAATTGATATTTTTTTTAATCTACGCAACAACTGAATGCTACACACTATACCATTTTAGTAAGACTAATCTCTCTCTCTCTCACACTCACTCGCACACACATGCACCATAAAAAACAATTTAAAATAGTGTAACTTATCACTTAATAGTCTTTACATAAAATGTTTGATGCACAGAAGCAGGTTTCAGGAAAAATTTTAATTCTCACTTTGACTCTACAATAGAATATGTGTAATGTAGCTAAATATATATACATATATTGAACTTTTGAATTCAATTTTTAAAAATTATCCTTTTCCTAATCAAAATTAAATGGTCACCAATTTTACATGTAGGCACAAGTAACATAAATATTTACTTGCCTGTCTTTCAGTTCTTTCATAATTAATCTTGCTGTTACTTCCTAAAAAGAATAACAACTTTTGTCTGATCTTTTATAAAATAAATTAAAAGAAAGATTCCATTAATTTCATCTGAAAAGAGGAAGCAAAAGTAAAAATGAGAATTTTACATTTGAAACCTTATCTAGTAGCTGATGAGTAAACTGGCCAGAGGAATTGTTGAAAACTTACTGTAGTTGAGAATTTTCTAATCCAGTCAAAACGACTACCAAATGCTTAGAAATATGAAAGCTGAATGGCATGGCAGACTCAGTCAGTCATAGAAAACACACAAAACTCAGTCTAGCATTCAGTATAAAAGGATTTAGAAAATATCCATAAACAGTATTTTGCCAGGTAAACCTGTAATGAAAATACTATTTTAAATCAAGTTTTTGGCAGTGCCAGTTGGCTCTTAAATGATATAAAATGTTGTTGTAATCACATACCTTCAGTGGAAAGACTTCTTTCTCTTGAAAAGAATGAACTGGTATCATTTCTAACAGTGGATTACACTCACAGTACAGTTCCTTCAGTGGAAGACAATCTAACTTTAAAAGAAAACTCAAAAACAGTTGACTGAGGTACAGAATAAGAATACTCAGCAAAAAAAGGTATGTGCACTTTTTTAGTGCTGAAAATGTAAGTCTGTGAGATTTCACAAGTATGCAGTGCTTTCACCAGGAGTGTGCTGTGGCAGTATTTAAAAACAACTAGAGAAAGCACACAAGATAAGTTATGTAGGTCCAACTCTCTCAGCCAGTTAAGATTGGTTTTTAACTCATGAAGTAACATAACTGGAAGTTAGGGTCATCAGCTGTGAGGTGGCACAGTTCTGAAGTAAATCCACCTGAGAACAAATTAATTTCTATCCACTTACTGGTAAAAGTAAAGTTAATCTATTTAACATCATCTAGTTAAGTATCAGTACTAAAGACATAAATAAATAGATTTTCATTATTTTTAAAATTTATCAGCAGATTAGAGTACTGATGCTTATGTAGTAGTATTCAGAGCTAAGTGTAGAGAAACACCTCATCTGTAACTGATGTGTGAGATGGGTATAGAGATGATCAGATGGAAGAAGACATTTAAAATCTGAGAGCCTAAATTTACTGAATATTAAACTATTTTATACCCCAGCCCTATTTAAAAGGCCTTTTGAAAGCTTTAGATACAATTTATTTCTAATCTGATCTACCTAACGCAGTCTGAATTACTAGCACAAGGTTTTACATAAGAAAGATATTTACTTTACACTGATTTTAATTGGCTGAGAGAGTTCCACATGGAAGAGGAAATATTTATCTATGCATTTCTAAGCCTTTAAAATGAAAAAAAAAAATAATTTGTTGAAACCAGTAACTGAACTAAATATAAATTTAAAAGAAAAATTTCATCAACTAATGTGATGACAGACTCACTTTGACTGGAAAAATTCTCAATTCATTGACTGCAACATCTAAAACATTCAGCTTGTAGCATCTGCTAATGCTCTGACGAAAAAAAGTGAGAAATTATGTTGAAAAGTAATCAGCAGGTTTCAGAGCATAGCATTTTAACCCAGTCCTAAACTAGCAGATCTGGAAATTGGCTGGTAAAACAAAATTATTTAATATTAGAACATTTTCTGTGATAAGTCACATAATCCACTAAAAGCTGTTGTGGGCAATGAAGAGATGCTATTGGCTTCAGCGGTGCATCATGGGCCAAGTAAAATAATTTTAGGAAATGTAAAATTGCAACATTTATCATTTAGTACATAGCTGCATAAAAGTTAGACCATTTACACAGAATGCATCTTGTACAAACTACCAGTAGGTTGCCAAATGAATGAATGAATGAATCAATGCTAGCTTCCAGTTTGAAAAGGTTAAATGTAAATAAAACTAGTCTAAGTTGTAATATAACATCAATTATCAAAAATCTGAAAAGTGTATTTTGCCTCAGAAAAAATGTCTCACCTTCCTTAAAATGTTAATGAAAAGAGAGTAATAATGCTATCAAATGCAGCATAATTAAAAAATAATTAGTAAATTTTAATGTGTTAATGTTACAACTAAAAAAAAACTCAACAAACCATAAATGATTTTTATGAAATCTTTTTATATTTCCACAATAAACAAGAGTTTGATATATTGTACATATGAGCATATAGTGTCAAGATGCTACACATCTCAATGAAACAGTATAATTGTTCATATCCATCAATGATGTGTTGCTGCACCATCAGCTTCCAAAGAGGCCAAATCAACTCAGAATGATGAGGGAGGATCCTGGTCCATTCTTGGATGAGTGCAAAAAGTTCTTGAAATCCATATGGAGTCTTTGCATATTATCTGATAGATCTGCCTGCTCAGGATGTCAACTTGGATTCTGTTGGTGAAGCATGGCTAGCTAAGGTGGTTGATGATGGTTCTTACATGGTAATCCCCAGAATTCTTATCCCAGAACACCAAAGCAACATTAGTGACATTTGGAAAAGGATGTAATACAAATTTTGATGCTGCTGCTGCCCTGGTAGGCACTTATGATATGGCCTTTGTAGACATATCAGTCAGTCTAGGCATCATGGTGATTTCACCACAAACCGTACCTGACCTCCATCCATGTGTTGAGAGAGGTAGCGGCACCGCTGCCTGCTATATCGCCATACATTCACAACCACTGACTTGTGCGAGAATGGTGTGAAACGAGGTGATTTCTAATCTTTTGTGCAGTGGTTTAGACGTCAACTATTGTTGCAGCTCTGACACATTTAGCTAACAATCATGTAGTCAGTGTTGGAATGTTGATCTTGGGGGGTCAGTATGAAACAAAGACCTCTCTGAATTTATTGATAAATGTCCTTAATTGGCTTTTGGTTGCACTACACTGAGTCTTTCCTGTGTTCATGCCCTGTAGCTCTCTATCTTTGATTTTTTTGTAAATTGTCACAATGTCTTGTGTAGTTACAGTGAGAATGCAAATGCTATTCCTTGAGCAGTCCACCTTTGTAGAGTTAAGTGACTTCATGATCAAATACTAACATTGCACGAATAGGATATTTGAAGCTGCATTAGCATATAGATGTTATTTGTAAGTGAAATTGGTCTAAAATGGGCTGGTTCATAAATAGGTTTTGTGCTCTAAAGGGAGACTACATGATAATCAACTTGTATCTAATGTTTTTCATAGTAAATTTACATAGCCAACTGCTATATAAAAGAATTACAGATACTGATTGATGTTTAATAGAAATATCTTACAGAACAAATTCCTATATCCAGGCATAACTTTTTTTCTAATTTAATGAAAAAGAAATTGTCATATTTTAGACAGGATTGACAGTATCAGTTAGAATTTACTTCATTTATTGACATTTGCAATAGTAAAATCCCTGTAAAAAATGTATGCTATAAATCTCTTAATTATAGAAATTTCAATGGCTTAATAACAGTGGTTCAATATCTGTTTGTCTTTTACATAAATCAATATCCCCTTTGTTTTTTTAACTGTATATTTTTCATTTTTAAAATATTATCATACCTCTGGCAACTCCTTCAAATGATTCCACTGTAAGTACAACCTTTTCAGATTGTTGAGAAATCCAAATTCCAAGGGAAGAGTTGTAAGCTTGTTGTGGGCTAGTCGAAGTTCCTCAAGCTGACTTAAGCAGCATAATTCTGAAGGCAATGCTGTTAAAGAGTTCTTCTCCAGATACAAAAAGCGCAGAGATACTAACCTACAATACAAGGTACAATCAATATATCACCTAATTCTATGCACTCACATTTTATGGTTTTATTCTTGTTTTTTACTTATGGCTTTGTTTCCACTTGTTATTAATCTCTTCACGCTAGTAAATAAATGGAAATTAAGTTCTTTATATGGTGATCATTAATTACATGGTTTTCTATATTTTGAATAAGCAGAATTTCCAGACGAAAGGTCATAACTCTGCTAGAATCCATGTGATTATGAGCCTATATATGAATAAATAAATTACTAAAGAAAAAAAAACACATTTAACATTAATTTGAATTGTTTATGATTAGAAATTTTTTTACCTCTCATGTTAATATTCCTCTTCACATCAAGATCGAGAAGTAGACAATGGAGTACATGAACTGATATGACCACAAAATTAAAGTAGAATATCTGCATCAATCTTTTCATTATCAAAAGCCATACCACTAGATATTTTTTAATTAATGCTTTTTCAGATTTTATAAATTTGGTTTTTTTCTTATAAAATGTTCCATTTTATGGCTGAGCCAAATTATTTATGTTAGTTCTTGCTTGTTAAAATAGTTGCTGTAGTTAGATTCCTGTGGGGTCAGGTCTAGCTAGCGGTGTGGTTTCTCTAGCTTGCTGTAGTTAGAAATGGCAAAAACAGAGGAAACCCACTATTTTCTAACCAGAGTAGAAGCTAATAGTATTTGTTCTGCTTTCAATATAGGTGTGGAATTAATTCTCTACAGCCTAAACCAAAATACCACACGCTACTTCTCAGAGATAAAACAGAGAAAAAATGTTAGTATTGCATATATTAAAATGGTATTGTTATATAAATAATTTAGTATAATTACCTTTGAAAATGAAACAAATACCAGAATTGAGGCTTAAAAAGTAAAAGAAAAAATACTGATATTTTAGGAAAATGATTCCTTGTTATATTTTGTCATTTGTACAGAATAAAAAAAAAATGTTAATTGAAATAAAAACAAAGTAAGAACAGCAATTAATCAAGGCATAATACTTAACTAATTAGGATTTTTCAAACTAACCTAATTCATTTTCAATGATAAAGAAACACTCAAACAAAATTACTGAAGTGGACTACATCTGTTCACTTCATAAAGTATTTAACACAACTGTTATTCACAATTTGTCTCTCCATACTGTTTCAAAATTTAAAAACAAAAGTAATTCAAAAGACTTGAAAATAATTTCCACAAAAATCTTAACAAGAGGATGACACTGGTTTTCTGTTTAAGGGCTGAACTTTCCACCACTGCTGACAAATTGCAAATAGTTTATAAACTCTTGCTGGAGCTGCAGTTTGCAAAAACAGTACAATGCATGTACAAGCAATTTACTCTGATGTGTCAAGGTGAGAAAATGCAATCTAATTCCACCATGCCTACAGACACTGTTTATACCTTGATTTTTTCAAATTTTGACCAGTAACTTTACTGACTTTAATTGATAATATGAGATCTGTAAATTTACATGAAAATCCAAATCTAAATGATAAAAAATCTTTTGTTCTTATATTGCTATTTCAGTAACCATTATTATTATTATTATTATTATTATTATTATTATTATTATTATTATTATTATTATTATTATTAGTAACATCATGATAAGCCCATTACATTGTTTGGATTCAAAATCATTTATGCACTTATCTAGTATTTAGAGATGTAGTCCCTTTTTTAAGCTTATTTTGTAAAAACTCCTATTTAGTTTAGTATTATGTCTTTTTTGTTGTTATTAGAATTTTAAAATACCAAGTTACCTAGAAATGTCAGGTGGAAGAGCTATTAGTTGGTTATTGTTCAGATTCAAAACAGTCAGATTTCTGAGACTACCTGTAACATAAAACAGATTGATGTTAATTACACTGACAATTTTGTCTTATTTTATACTAACTAGATTTAATTTTTCCAACATTAAAAGCCTGCATAAAATATGGCCTATAGATGACTACTATACATAAGAAAAAGACTACAAGTAATGAAAGGAGAATGTGAGAACAAAGTGTATATTAAATATTTTGGCTGACTTCCTTTCCTGGTAGTTAAGGGTGGTGTCTAGACAATAACCTTGCTGCCATCATTAGATCTGTATGCAAATTTTTTCCAAAGTCTGCCAATAACTTATCAGAGAAGGCGTGGGTTCCTCGTCAGATATTACTTGACTAAGCATGTGGAAGCCTTTTGATGATTATTTGCGAAACCATAAATCTACCGACTTTAGAAAGTAATGCATATATTAATCTCATCTGTTTCCTATTCGCTCACATTTCCTATTCTTAATGTTAGAAACCCAAATGCAATTTATTTTTACTAAAACTCAAATGCATTTTTTGTCTTGGTAAGAAACAGACTTCTATAACCCTAAGGATACATTTATCAGCTGAGTGCAGTTGTTTAAAATACTGGGAAGCAAAATTGTATGTATCATGATCATTAAATGCAGAAGTATGAAAGCCACTTTAATGTATTCAGGAATAGTGGAAAACTGAAAAAAATTCTGATATATTAAATGGATTTTGTGCTAAAAAATTTAGCTTATAAATATTTTAACAATTTAAAATATTTTTGATTTACATTTTTGTTAAAAGCATAAAGGGATGATAAAAATGAACAATTGCTTACGAATGACTGCAGGCGACAAAGTCTCTATGTGATTATTAAATACATGAAGTCCCTTCAAGTTAGTCAAATAATGAAGCACCTCAGGTAGTTCTTTGAACTTATTGTTTCCAAGATTCAAATAGTTTAGCTAAAAAAAAAGAGTTAGAAATTAAAAAACTTATTCCATTGTTTGCATTCTTTTAAAGCTATTCATTGACCAAAATATATCTGAAAATATTTTTTTTTTATTCAAAATGATTTTTTTAAAATATGGTAAATTGTTTTACAAGACTTGTATCCAAAACAAGAAATACTACAAGTATAACCAAGAGTGAAACATTTCCACCAAGATTTAAAGAAAATGTTCAAACAATCTGTGCAGGTAGGCTGCATCCATCCCTAAGGCAACTTAACCAAATAAAATCTTATATATGCTATACTGGCTTATTCTTTCTAGAAAATTGCAAACTAATTAAAGATTTTCATGTTATTCAGGAAGAGCCAAAATAAATTTTGGGCAAGACCGATTGAACTTTAATACCAGCAGCTGCCACTATAACTATTACTACCACAATTATTACTACTACAGTACCCTACCATAATAATGTGATAACCTGTTATTATTACAGTATGCCAGTTTGTTGCAGAAAATGGCAAATGGAGACAAGCAAAAGAGTACAGTAAAATTGGTTAAGCCATTTTTTGCAGCACAAAGAGATTTTGTATTATAATTTAATCCAGATTCATCCATATACATCTGATAGCTTCCTTTAGTTTTATTATATTGGTACAATGGTAAGAGATCCATCTTTAAAATGGTAACGTAGCCCACAGAAGTAAGACATCATTAAATAAACACCACTTCTGTCTTCCACCATGTCATACCATGACACTCCCACGTCCGTACTTAAATATAAACTGAAGACACTGAGGTCAAAAGTTTTCATTATGTCTTCTTCAAACCCAGATACAACTTCCCTTCACGAAACATACATGGACTCATCAAAGACCACACCACCAATACTCAAGAGTCTTTCCAGGTATGTCTCCTTACCAGACATTGGTATGATGGCAGTGCACACCGGTTATCCGCCTGCCCACCTGATCGACGTCCATAATTATAAAATCACACTCGATATATAAAAGAAATATCAGTTATATACATTCACTGATGGGGTAGGTTTCCAAGTTAATATGGCAACGTGTACTACTACTACTACTACTACTACTACTACTACTACTACTACTGATGACTGACTACCTAGTAACGAGTACCACGGACCTGCCTCAGCTGTCTGAACTCGTCTGGTAGATCCTTAAGATGATTGTAGCTTAAACGGATTTTTTTAACGCGAAACAATTTTCCAATAGATTTTGGACATTCTTCCAATTTTTTGCTGTTTAAATTAAATGATGTTGGTTGTCCCCGGAGAGCAGGTACTATTAGCGCCTCCATTTTCGGTCACCATGGAGAGATAGAGCCACACAGACTTTGCGAATAATTAGTTTGAAACACGAATTTTGATGTAATAATAAACATTAAATTTACATTTATGTTCCAGATAATTAAAAATATACTTTAAAAAATTATTTAATTTTGTAATATGTACATTATAAAACCATATTTAGTAGCGGCTCTAAATGCTAAAGTAGCTGTTCAATAGGAAATGTGCTTTTCCAAATAAAAGAGCTCTAGTACTTCTGTATGTTTTTACTTTGCGTTTGGTGTTTGTATTTCTGATAATAATAATAATAATAATAATAATAATATGCATGTTGCTGATTAATTTTGTTATAATTTATCTAGATTTTAATCCACTAACAAAACAATTCTTACATATAAAAATTGATGCTCGTGTCTTTTCCAATGTTTTATTACCTGACTGAACATGTGAGAAGAGAACCATCAGCCTGTACCACCAGAAGTCGTTCCATTGATTGGTAGTTGGCTTCTCTACGAGTCGAATTGCCTTTTAATTTGGCAGACTAGGACCGAAAGGCGCACAGGATGGCGAGTCTTGGTTCCGAAGACGATCCGTCGATACATCGCTTGGAGAGTAACTTTGGCCAGAAAGGCGGTTTGGTTGTAATGAAACCTCTCAAACTGAAAGACTGCGAGAGCCACGAGTTCAAGAAACCAACGCTGCCCAGGGTCTCGTTACTGGGACTCGATAAACTCGCTGCTTCGAAACGTAAGACGAAGGAAGGAAATGAAAATTCTAACTGTAATAAGAAATCAAAGGTTCTTTCGTACAAAGGCGGCTGGGACACTGATGAAGATATAGATGACAACACGACTTCCTTTAGAAGTCAAAGGGAACCCCGTGAAAGGTGGGTGAAGTCATTTTCCTTATATTTAAAATTAACACTTACTGCTGTGACGAGAATAGGAATAATTTTATTTCTGACATTTTAAACAGTTTTAAAAAGCTCAGTTCTTCTTAAATGTTCTTTGGAATGACATGTTTTTTTCATTAATAATAATAAAAAAATAAACTGGAAAGAGAATGTTTTGGTCATGGGGCAAAGTTTATTTAATATTATGATCAAACAAAGTATTTGTTAAAGAGTGATTTTATATTTTTTGGCTGGGTTGTCACTTTGTCTACAGACGTGTGAACTTAAAAGCCGTAGTGTTTTATAAACATTCAAAATTCAACACATTTAGGAAACTTCTATAGATTGTCAAAAAGTATTATTAAAATTTCCTACATTAAATCAGAAGTTTAAAGATTTCCATGTTAAACTAATCAGCATAAGCCATTTCTAAATCTAGATTATTATGTAAAACCAAAGTATTGAAAGTAATACTGATCTACAAACAGATTTAAAATTGAAAGCAAATTTAGTATTTAAAGTCAAAAGTTTTTAGATTATAATGCAACAGTTTCACCACTTTAGTATTGAGGTGGCTTTTTGTTGACTCTTGTATGTGTCCACCAGTGCTAAAAGTCTATGATAGATGGAGGTGCACATAAATGAACCTGAACCAACTTTTTCAGCCTTTTGAAGTAAAGAGTATTTTCTGCCATAACAGAGTATCTTCATGTCTAGATAGTTGGAACAAATTAACATGCCTTGATCTTTTTTTTTTCTATAACAGCATTGTTTTTTTTCTGTTTTAATTCAGGAGGATCTTTAGTTTGCTTTCCTGTAGAAGAATGGCAGCTTTTTTTTTTCTTTTTCACCTGTTGCTATTTCATAGAAGTACCAAAGTCTGGGATCTATCAATATTGATTTAGCATCTGAAGTTTAT
Organism: Nautilus pompilius; assembly: GCA_018389105.1. Lineage (NCBI taxonomy): Eukaryota > Metazoa > Mollusca > Cephalopoda > Nautilida > Nautilidae > Nautilus > Nautilus pompilius. The sequence continues at coordinate 1,070,046 of JACATO010000132.1, read as the reverse complement.
GTTATGTCTGAATTGTCAAGATTTGTATCGCAGTCTGGAATTACACTTCTGTGGATTTTTCTAACCTTTTCATTTTCCATATTTTCAATTCTAACAACCAATGTATTTTATCCATATTCATGTCTTGTCTTTGGAAATTCATTTTGAAGCAAGGATCTAAGTATATGGAAATGCAGGGTTTCTTATGTGCCAAATGCTTATGTAAATGCCTTTTGCACAGTTTCTTTTAGCTGATTTACAATTGTAAAGATTTCTTCAATAGTAGTATTAGTGGGAGCTTTATCTAGGAAGACTTCTATATGGAATTAAAACAAGTTGTTGCATTTTTCTGACTAGAAACTTTTGTGATTTCTTCAGAGGGCTTTAAAAGGCAAAGAAGTTTCTCATCTAGGTTTCATTAATATGGACTTAGATTTTGAATATTATGAACTATATCATACCATGATTGGGCATTTTTGTTTAGTGTTTCAGTGGATTGACACATCCTGTAGAAACCTTTGTTTGGATACCTTCATTTGTTCCTGAATGTCACTTAGCTTTTGTGAGGCAGTAGGAAAATGGTTGAAATAGCCAACCATTTCTTGATTAACATGGAAGATACCTTTTACTTCTTGTTATCTAACTATGGCATCATTTGTAAAACATGGATAAAACAAGATAGTGATGGTAATTCAGCTTTAAGATGTCTAGCAATCATGTTAATAGCATTTTCCTTAAGGAAACAAATAGATTCTATTCGGTGGAATTTCAACTTCAAATCAGCTAAAATTGCTTACTTATGTGGTTGGCTATATATGAATCTGGAAATGGAACCATATTTAGGATGGCTTTGTGTCTTTTAAAATCAGGTTAGCCAGTGACTGTTTCATACTAAAAACTAACTATCCAAATGCCTGTCTCATTTCTATACTTGTTATTCCATCCTGTAGTATCTTTTGGAGTTTTTGGAACCTACTTATTTTCCTGCTTGTGGTGTAACTGCATGAACAAAAATAAATTTTTGGCCTAAAATTCTGTTATGAATTTTATCAATCAGCTGATTAATTGGTAATTGGCCATTTATGTTATAATTAATGAATACTGGATACATTTGTATGCTTGTTTCTAGGCACTATCGGCCTGCTAGGGAGGAAACACCATCTCACCCTGGGGGTGTAAGTAATGCAGCTAAAGAGAGGATGCAGAGTCATCACAAGGAAAAGGAACGAGGAATGTATGTATCCTCATCGAAAGACAAGGTCCGACAAAGAAATCGGGAGCAGGAAAGAGATCGAGATCGAAGCAGAAACAGGTATCATGGTCGGGACCGAGACAGGAACAGAGATAGAGGTTTGTGGCTGATGTTTTTTCAACTTGACTATTTTCAGTTTAGACAAATGCTAAACCAGCATCAGCTGTTATCTCCTACCATGAAAGATGCTGCTAAAATGTGCTGTAGATTAAAAAAAAAATTTTTATTAAATTTGGGGATTTCTGTCACAAAATAATATTAATGATTGATTTATGACACTATAGGGTTGATAATTCTTGGGTGGTGTGGCTATTTGTATGTGATAGGCTTTCAGTACTTTCCATTTTAACATCGGCCCAAGTCTTTCTCAGGTTAAGAACTTTAACTGTTTGGATTTATTTTCATTTATGGTACAAAAATTTTTTTTTATTTGTTAAAAACAACAGACAGCCACTTTCTCAAAGATTAGGATCTTTGTACATCTTTCACAAAAGTGATAATTATGATACAGTGTTTTTTACTTACAAATGCATTAATGACTAAAAATGATGATATAATGCAGCTTTACACAATAAAATTTCAAAAGTTTGTGAATAAATCTTAACGATAAGGTTGAAACTTTTAATATGTGTTATATTATTCTTTATACCATAAAATCTGACTTATTCATATTTTTTTCCCTCTAATCATCATGACTGTTCAGATAGGAGGAGAGACCATAAAAGCAGCAGACACAGAGAACATTCTGAAGGACGCAGTACCAGATCCAGGGATCACTCAGAAAGGACAAGTAGTCGAAGTTCACGGAATTGGTTTGAAACTCCAAAATATCAACACCAATCTGAGCCAGGAACACCTGATCTAAGACCTACAGGTAATGAGCAGGACTGTAAATGTTCATAGCTAATTTGAACTGAAAAGAAATTCAAACAGCAAGGAAAAAAAAACATGTAAACATAAGCGGAACATTTTTCTGATTTAAACAAAATCTATTATCAATTAAAATTAACTCATACTTTAAAAAAGAAAAAGAAGAGAACAGTAGTTCAAACAATTGGAGTACATGCTCTTAGTAAAGTTTACATAATTAAAATAGAATAGAGTGAATGCATAGAAAATAGAGTCAATCAGTTTGGCCATTTCCCATCACTTTATTTGTAGTGTCAGCATGAACTGTTGACAATCTTTTCCTGTTTTAGAATGAGTGCAGTGATGTTTTTGCAGTATGTATTTTTATTTTTGTGGATTGTAACATGACTTGAGCTGGTGCTGATGTTGTGCACTGGGCTAAAGCGATGGTGGAAAAACTACATGTAAACTTGGGAACCAACTTTTGCAAAATATCTAATGAGGTGCTGATAGAAAATGACTGGGATAACCTTCTGATATCACTAATTATCCTGTTTTAATTGATAGTATTAATTATATGGGGGGGATAGTTTTAGATGAAAGCTATGGCAATGTTTTAAGTGGAAAAAAATACAATAATCTTGTATGTTCTGGTTTATATTACGCATTGTGTAGTTAAAGAATATGGCATTTAGAAGGCATAATTGTAGAATATAGTTTATTAAATGTTGAATATGCATTCAGGTTGTGGTCACTGGCAGCTACAGAAAAGAATGTTAGTATACATCTGAGAAAATAAAATTATTTGTGCTGATTAAAAGGGAAAAAAAATTTTTTTTTTAAATATTAAAGTGGTCATTTAGAGTATAATGCTAAAAAATGTAGAATTATCTAACCAGAATAGTGAACATTATAATCATCATCATATTGGAGATATTAAGCAGGAAAGTTTCTCAGGAGTATAAATATAAAAGTATTATCTTTTATTTCCATTGTATGAGTCCTTAGTGCACCCTCATCTTCACTATAATGTGCAAGCATGAAGTTTTTACTTGAGAAAAGGATGTTGATTTATTGGAGAACCAGAATGTTTCCAGGTCTTAAGCATTTGGAATACACTGAACTGATTAAAATATTAAGTCTACCAAGTTTGAATTTCAGACATTTTAGAGGAAACCTAATAGTTTTTTCAAAATTATTAGGAGTTCTGATTGTGTGAACAGGCATATTGTTCTGGCTATCTACAGTTACTAGGGGTCTTAGGCACAAACTAGTTGCTAAGATTCTTGCATGATAAGATATATGAAAATATTTTTAGTAACAGAATTGTGTATGGATGTAATAAATTATTGGGTAGTGTATCATTAAAAATAAAGTTGATGGGTGTTTCTTTTCCCTGGATTCCTTGCATAAGACATGATGGCTTCTCACCTCTTTGTAACTATTAAACTAAACTAAATTTGACAGACACACCATCAAGATCAAACTGGGATGATGATGACGATCTCATCCCATTGAAAAAATCCAGCTGGGATCTTCCTACACCTGGTAGTACGCCTTCCAGGGATATTGACCATAGTGAATGTGGTGACTGGAGCAGTTCATATCGGAGCAGCAAAGAGCAGCACAGTGAAAGAAGCTTGTATAGGAGTGCAGATCGGTCAGAAAGGCGGTAAGAAAAGAACCAAAGAATAATTTCTATCAGTTTCCATAAACAAGAAGTTACCCTCAACTTTCCTCCTTACATTTGCAAACAATTTTTTTAAAAAATTTGTAGTTTTATCAAAGTAACAAGAATGAATTTTTTCAAAATAATAATCCAAATTTTGTGATCTTATTTTTGATGCACTAGTCTTGCATAAATAAAAATATTACAATATTTAAAACTGGTTTGTTGATTCTAATATTAAAGTTGTTTGTTATAATTTCTAAGATTTCATCTGTGGCAAACGCCTCTACTGCCATCATGTACCTACTGACTATTTTACTTATGGCACAATGGACAGTATGAGGGCAAAGGACCTGGTAATTGAATTGCAAGTTTTATTGCATAATCTAACAGGTTTTTTTAAACAAATTAATGGAGCAGTAATTTTGTTTTTTATAATATTATGTTGTTTTGATTAGAAAGAAATATTTAAATTTCATACTGTTATATGATCTTTAACATCAACAGGTTTGGCCCTTTTTGGTTTAAAAATTTCCACTTTGTTACTGACATTAGGGCTATCATTTTTTCAAGGACTAGACTAAGTCTGGTTGCAGAAGATTGTCTAATTGCTTATTTTTTAAATTGTTACATCCAACTTAGAAAATTGTGGCTTTCCATACTTTTTTTTAATCAAGTAAAATTTTTCTATATATGTTTTTTAAGGAATTTTCGAAAGAATGAAGAAACACCGCAACCAACTCCATCTTACAAGTATAATGAGTGGATGAATAACCACAAAGTGCTACAGAACACACCCAGAGATACAGTAAAGCATGGTACGCATGTTTTTTTTTTGTTGAAACAGGAAAGGAAAAAGAAAGAAAATACTAATTTTTGTAATGTGTTATTTTACAAATTTATTTTATATGTATAAGTTAAGATCTGCACTTCCAAGAACCTCTGCTATTTCCTCATACAGTAACTATAGCAGGTAACTTTTGTATGTTGAGGTCTAAAAATCCTAACATTTTGTGCATTTCAGAAATAATTTTTCAGAGAAAAACTTACATTTTATATGCCAAGTGGTAGATTTTTAAAGTTATGCCTGCAGTTTTTGATTTGTTTTTTTTTTTTTTAAATTTTAAACCAAGAATTTTAAAATGAACAAATTGTATATTTCAGAAAAAGAGAATATTTTTGAAGATGAAGAGGCAAAATTGGAGTGGGAAGAAGAGCAAAAGAGACTTGATAGAGAGTGGTACAGCATGGATGAAGGATATGATGATGAACATAATCCATTCTCTGGAACATCTTTGGAGTATACAAAAAAAAAAGAGGAGGACCTTGAACAGAAAAAGAAGAAAAGAATGTCTGCACAGCAGAGACAGATAAATAAGGTAGGCTATCAAATTCTGAGTGTTTTTATCATCTTTGTTATGACTGGATGACTGATTTATAATTTTCTATGTAATGCTGACTTATTTTTGGTTATTTTTAAAAGTATTTTATAGTAGTGCTGTTAATATTTAAAGTTTAGCTTGATTTTAAAACTTTTAGATTGTTTTCATCAGTATATGCTAAAGAAAATACATAGTTTGGAAAAAGAAAGTGCAGGGTCATCTTTTATTGTGGTACATTTTCATAGCTTTACTAGTGGGAGATTTAAGCTTAGGAAAGTTTTGAGAGACTGCTGTGGTACACACACCCAGCGACAATTTGTCAGAACTTTCTCATTTAAACCTTTCCAGGACATTGAACTGTGGGAAACTAATCGCATGTTGAGGAGTGGAGTAGTTGCCAAGATTGGTTATGATGATGACTTCGAAGAAGATAATGAAGCCAGGGTCCATTTACTGGTTCATAATATGGTGCCACCCTTTCTTGATGGCAGAATTGTTTTCACAAAACAGCCAGAACCTGTTATTCCTGTTAAGGTAGGTACCAAAGTTGTTTTTTTGTTTTAATTTACATTATGAAATAGTTAGTAAAATTCTCTGTTTATATGCTAGCGTAATATTACCATGTTTATTACATTACACAGGAAGAAAAGTAATTTTTTATGCCTAATTGAAGAACCAAAAGACAGTCATTAAAACTTATGATTTTTCATCCAATGTTGTTGATCAAATATATATATATATATATTGTAAAAAAGTTCATTCATAAGTAGATTGAACTTAAATATAAATCAAACATCCCCCCACATATATTATTATACTGCTTTGTTGCTTATGAATTCAAATAAAAAACAAAAAAAATTAACAAAACTAAAGAAGAATTAAGATAATTTTACTAACCATGATATACAGCAATATCCCATCGAAAGCTCAGGATGCATTCCTGGAGAAGAGAGCTTTCAATGTGGTCATTATAATGACATACTTGACATGGAGATACTCTCCTAACAGTTTTGTTTTTACCTATGAGTGATATGTGATGGCTTAATTTGGCTACTGGTACACACAGACAATTGATTAAAGAATAAACCATGGTATGTGCAAATATATATTACACCTCAATCTCATTTATTAAGTGCTGAAGACACCACTGTTGTAGTAAGTGCCAAACCTTTTGAGCAGCAACAGCGAGTCTAAGCTGAAGCAGCTAAGTGCTGATTGGCTCTGACTGCTCTAATACATTGTTCGTCATTGGTTCAGCAAGCGTAAACAAAAATGGTGGGTGCTCCTGGTTCATTCATATTCAGAATTTTTTACTTATAGAATTTTTTAAAAAGCCAAAGTCAAGAACTTAATAGCAAATCAGCTTTCAGTAGTGAATTACTGTAGTTTGTATATTGAAACCATATAGAGTGGTGTCCGTTTGAGAAGTTGCATATTCCTGTTGACTCACAACATATAAATTATTCTTTAAAATGAAAAAAAATTGTTGTTTTCAATAAAAAGACTGAATTTTTTCTAAATGTATGAAAATATTGGACACTTCTGAAAATTGACAATATTTTTGACAATTTCATACCCATTCACCTAGCAGATAATCTTTTGACTTTTTATGGGTATTAATAATTATTTAAAAAATGTTTAAACATCAGCTATGTTTGGTCATTTGAATTCATTCTTGTCAAGTCTAGTGCAGCAATAGGTAGGCTGGATGCCCATACAGGTGAAGCTAATTACACTGTGAGAATGGGAACAGTAATCTGAAAGTTACATTAGTTTCACAAATAATGAACCTCTGTTACTGATGATATTTTTGGAAAAATGTAGTTTTCTTACTTTTAAGAAGGAAAAGAGTATATTTTTTTTCCAAAAAAGATGATACTTGGCTTTGCCTTGTTTCTTTGCCACATGTTAGGTTAGTTGAGATATATTAACTTAGAGTAATGTTGGTTTGCAGTTTATGCTAAGCTCGAGGCCACTAACTGCTTTTCAAATATTTTTTGTAATTATTTCATTATTATACATCTGTTATGTCTAATTCCTTCTTGAGTGAAGATCTGAAGAAAAAATGTTACTTGAGGTTAATTACCTTTCTATTTAATGTTAGGATCCTACCTCTGATATGGCTCTGGTGTCTAGAAAGGGCAGTGCTGTTGTTAGGGCACACAGGGAGCAGAAGGAGAGAAAGAAGGCTCAGGTGAAACATTGGGAACTTGCTGGTACCAAACTGGGTGAGATCATGGGTGTTAAAAAAGAGGAGGAAAAGGTAGGAATCATTGTCAAGATTAAAGACAGTGACTTTTCTGATATCTTGTCCATTAATTCTTACTAAATTTTAAATTTTGTGAAAACTCTATAAAGCTTCATAATTTTATGCTATTTTTAAAAACTATTTTATTCAAATTTATTACTTAGTGACCACATAATGAAGAATTAAAAATAAAAACAGTACATAAATTATTAATTGCCATTTTTTAGATGCTAAAGTATACAAATGTGACTGCCTTTTTAAAAAAAAATCTTTTACAGCCTAATCATAGAAAGTTGAGAAACTAAACTGTACATGAAATATGTGGAGTAATAATTAAGTTGATAAAAGTTATTAATGCTGTATCATTTTTTGCAGTATTAGAGGAGGCCTAGGGATGGAATGAATGACTGAACATAATGAATAATTGATATTTTAAAGATATTATTAAAAGCAAAACAAATGATTGTTAAATATTCACTAAGTAATAATGAATAACAACTTATGAAATTTAATTAGTTTAAAATGTCACATATTTCATTTCTTTTACCTTGTTACCTCATTTTCAGTTGCGTTATCATCTGTCATTTCAGGATGACCAGTTGAATGCTAGTGGAGAGGTTGATTACAAAGCTGACCACAAATTTGCTGATTTGATGCAGAATAAAATTGAGGCTGTGAGTGAATTTGCCAAAAGAAGAACCATCATTCAGCAGCGACAGTACCTGCCCATATATGCAGTTCGGAATGAGGTAATTTCTCGTCATTAGGTACAGTCTCTACACCGGGCCATTATTAAACTTAGGCAGCGACATCAAGCAATAGTCTGTTGACAAGGCTGAGTGGTTACTTTTGTAGAACACTCTTTGGGACTGCAAACCAGTTATGGCTGTAGAAAGTCATCAAGCTAAAAACTTGAATCAGTTGCTACTAGGTAATAAGAAGGGTTTTAAAGCTGCTGAAGTTTTAATCTATTAGTTTGTGAAATTTTGTAACAAAAAAGATTATAATATTGGGTTGAATTTTTCAAATTTACATAGATTTAAAGAATTTAAATATTTTAGCAATAATATAGAAACCTAATTGTTTTAAATGACAATTTTATCATAATGTGTGATAAATAGGAGGATGGCAGATGATTTTCTTGTGTGTTTACTGCACTAAACAACATATTTCTTGTGTTAAATAAGTTTTTTCACTGCACAGTGTACTTACTGTATATATTTGTTGTTTTTTTTTGCACTGCTAATATCAAATTATAGTTTTCTCATTAATCTTGATATTTGAATGACATCTTTTATAAGTCCATATGGAATAGTCCACAATTATAACAATCACTGTGTGTTTAAAGAAGTTGATTTTAACAGCATCTCTGCCTGCTTGTGACAGTTAGCCTTTAATTTCTACAGTATACTAGATATCTTGTTTTCTTTGCTCTTCAGCTTCTGAATGTAATCAGGGACAACAATGTTGTCATCATTGTGGGAGAAACTGGCTCTGGGAAAACAACTCAGTTAACTCAAGTACGTATATTTTCCAGGACTAGTGAATAATAGTCACTTTTTTGGATACTAATCTTGGTAAATATAATTATGATATGCCTTAAACGAAGGTTTATTCAGATTGGCATATAAGTACTGCTGCTGTAAAATTGTGTGTGTGAGAGAGAGAGACAGACAGACAGAGAGAGGAGTCAAGAACTACATATTGTGGAGAATTAAGTAGGGCCTGGTGTAAGTGATAGTAGATGCTAATATTAAATATTTGCATATGACATTGACAGTTATTACTGAAAAGAATAGAAATAATTTTGAGGTGAATCAGAAGTTCTTAACCAAGGGTACTTGGAACCCCAGTGGGTATGTGATGCCTCCTCAGGAGCAAAAAGTATATTAGGCATATACAGAATGACTACCAAATCCCACAAATAACCCACAAAGGAAATGTCCCTTTGTTTTGCATCTCCCAGTTTTTTGAAGCCATCAGTGTACTGAGTTATTTGATTGGCCGTGAGTGCAGGCCTATCAACAATGGCACAGGAATGCCTGACAAGTTGCCGCTTTAGCAAGCATGTTTTGACAATATACTTTTGCATAATCAAATTCATATAATGACATTGGCCAAATACTTGCAAGTTTTTGGCAGATTTCAAATGGTTAATGAACACTGGCTATTTTTGCATGTACTTGTTATACATGGCATTTAAGTAAACTGACATCTCTGATGCAAGCACATAAGATAACCGTCACTTTAGTACTTGTATTCGACTGCTATTTCCTTCCATTTCAGCAAGTTACTGTATGTTCATTTTTACATTATTACTGACATATGCTATATAAGTGGTTGAGCATTTCCTTGCTCAAGTATTGGATACGTATTGTGTCTGAGCGGGTCCTTGCTCATGTAGCCTATTTCCGAAACAAGAAAACACATTCTGATGATCTGTTGCTGTTGATGTGCGTGTGATTCTCTTAAAGTTTTGCTTGTTGCTAATAAGCAGCAGCAGCAGTCTTTGCTCTAAGACTAAGTTTTGGAATTATGAGTTGTGCAACATAATTTGTCGATGGAATGAAGTTTGTGGAATTTAGTTTGTATAAAATAAAAAATGAACTTTGTTTGGATTCTTGATAAAGGTTTTGGAGTTATTTGAATCCTGTCTTTTTTGATGATACATGTAGTTTAGTATAATAATAAAAATGGCTGAGTCACCATCGAGAGGGGATTCGTGAGGCCCCCCCCCCACTGAGACTACACTAACCAAAAAGGGTGCAGAACCACTGAGGTAAATTTAAATAATTTTATTCCATTTAAGTATAAAATTTATTTTAAGGCTAAATAAAGTAAAATTATCCTAAAAGGCAATAGAGAAAATTACACTCATCATTATACAGGTGGCACTAAACCACAGAATGTAATTTCAGAAAAGGATTCAGCAGAAATTGCTAATCAAAATCCCAAATGTGAAAATTTGGGCATAATTAACCAGAGTTTGAAATAAAAGTAAAGATGATTTTAGTTCCATTGTATAAATAAAATATAAATCCTTGGTTTCTTCACATCTTGAATATGCTATGGAGTATGAGTCCTTATTTGAAAAAGGATATTGATTTTTTTAGAGAGTTCAGCATAGATTTCCTGGTCTTAAGAATTTTGAATATGCTAAGCAATTAAAAATATCAGGTTTGAGTTTTAGACATTTGACTTGATAGAAATTTTCAAAATAATTAGGATTTTGAGTGTGGACTGGGGGCAATGTTTTTTTAGCTATTTACACTTACTGATACTAGGAGCCATAATTACAAATTAGCTAAGATTTTTGTCATTATTATATAGAAGAAAATATAGTGTTAATAATATTACTATTAATGAGTACAATTAATTATTGGCAAGTATATTTATTAGTGATGGTCTTAATCAATTTAAGAATCATATCGATGGCCAACTTTTTCTCTGGTGGCTTTGCATGAACTGGGATGGTTTCCTGCCGACTGCTTCAAGTATTTACTTTTTTTCAAATACATTTCTTAAAAAGTAGCGCACAGAGCAAGGAAATAGTCTGCATGTTAGTGATCAGATATTGTGTTTAAACAGAGTGAGAAAAGTGACAATTAGAAACACTTAATATAGTAGTCACAAGGATTGTAATGGATTTAATTTTATCCTAATGCGTAAATACACAGATTTTGTCTTTGGGCATTGCCACTGATGGCTGCTGTAGTTACAGGTTCAAATTATGGAAAGTTTGTGTTTATACGAATTCAAACCATTAAAATATTAGTCGTGTGTGCTTGTACTAAAAATTATGTGCAGTAATTTTGCACCAGTAATAACATCTAATTTTAGTTCTACAAGTCTAATAAAAAATTCTACATTGAAATGAATTTGATTGTTTTTTTTTTTTTATTTAGCAATACTGTGATGACTTAGCTTAAAGTCACAAGATGTCTTATGAAAATTGTAGTATATGAGATCGGCTGTGTTTGTGTTTTATAATAAACTTAGAAAAACATTAAAAAAACCCGTTATGTGCTACATGGTGTGAGTTGTGTCCTGTATCCTTTGTGTGTGTGTGTACACGTAGGGGTGTGTTTAAATGCTCAAGCATTCCCTTTGAGCACATTAATTTCATTTTCATAGTAAATATACAGTACCGAGTCATAACTCACATTTGAATTTTTTTAAAACTTACATTTTTAGTTTCCTCATAGCTATGCTGATAATTTTAATATCTAGATTAACTTTCTTTTCTTTCTACCAAAGTTCAGCTGCAGCTTTTTTTAAAATTAATTTTTTTCCAAAATTCAGGATGATGATATGCAGTTTTCTGAGCAGGTTACTATAGAGAGATACAAATTGTCATGTCTGTTATGTAAATAATGTGATTCTTTCATCTGTAGTATCTACATGAAGATGGGTACACCAGATACGGCATGGTGGGATGTACACAGCCTAGGAGAGTTGCAGCCATGTCTGTAGCCAAACGAGTATCGGAGGAGATGTATGTGAATCTTGGAGAAGAAGTTGGTTATGCTATTCGATTTGAAGACTGCACATCAGAGGTTTGTTTTATCAGATCCCACATTTAAGAATTATAGAATGTTTATGGTCAAATTGTTTGTTTTTTTAAGTGTAATATCCTACCAGTGTGGTTTTATGCTTTCTAGAGTCTGTAAGGTTACGTGGCGCAACCTTAAAAGTTCTGTTACATGCAGCTTTAAATGCTTTTATTAATTCTTTCTGTCTACTTATTTGCCAGCCATAACATTCTGTTGTCATTTTTGTCAAATTAATAAAGTTGTTCGCAATTATAAATTTTCAGGGGACAATGATTAAATACATGACTGATGGAATACTGTTAAGGGAATCTCTCAGGGAGGCTGATCTTGACAACTATAGCGCTATCATTATGGATGAAGCTCATGAGCGCTCGCTTAACACAGATGTTTTATTTGGTCTACTACGAGAGGTAATCGTTCTTGTATTGATTACATTATCAAAACATTTTGGAGAAACAACCTTCTGGTCTATAGTTTTTATTTTCAGTTGATGACAAGTCTCCATTAACTTTGTGCTCATATTAACATTATTAATGTTTTTAAAAATTTGAAAATGTAAAAAAATTTATCCATACTTAGCAGCAATGATTGGTTAAAAAGTCTGGCTAAATTTTAACTTATATTTCATGTTAATATAAAGAGGATAAGAAAAGAAAGGATAATGCATTAATTCACTGCCAAACAAGTGCAGTTTTGAAATAGTGCAAGGAAATATGAGGAATTTCTATACCGAAGTGGTAATGGAATAGCAATTACTGTTCAGTGGTTTTATTGACAAGGTCAGGTGTGTTGTTTTATGTATAATAAATTCTGTTTCAGGTTGTTGCTAGGAGACATGATCTCAAGCTAATTGTGACTTCTGCCACGATGGATGCCTCAAAATTTGCCACATTTTTTGGGAATGTACCGATTTTCAAGATTCCTGGCCGAACATTTCCAGTAGAGTTGTTTTTCAGCAAGAATTCTGTTGAAGATTATGTTGATTCCTCTGTAAAACAAGCTCTTCAGATCCACCTTCAACAAATGAATGGTAAGTGCTCTGTTATTTACAATGTATCCCTATTATCCTTAAGGCTGATTTATAGGAAGAAGAAATTTTAGAGTATCAAGTGGATGTTACACTTTTTAAAATAGTTAGAGAAAGAGAGTTTTGACTAGTGCAGTTTATCACTGTTATGATATAATAGCTATGTATGTTCCTTTGTGAAAGTCAATTTATAAAATATTGTTGCAGTTCATTTCTGAAAAAAATATGACATCCTACTTTCATTATTGCTTTGTACAACTAGTGAAAGAGTTAATGACTATAAATCTATCTTGTTAATTAGTTTGGCTAAACATTTTTCTTTTCTTTTATTATTTACAACTGAACTGATAAAATAGATATTCTTTGTTATTAGCATGCAGCCTCCAGTTGGGGAAGACAGAACATTTTAATGGCATACATTCTAAATACTTAGTTGTAAATGAAAATTTTCTAGATAATAATGGAACTTTAACTTCTCTTAATTAGAAATTTAAAATTAGTTTTATAATATAGTCCTGAGCTGTGGTGCTAGTATTTGCAGCACCATACTCAGCTAGTTTGGCAAGATCTAGCAAGTGACCGGTACAATCTAGAAAACTATCCTCCAGCCACTTGTGGAAAGTAAAGAACACCAGCAAATTTGATTTATTCTCACTTGATATGCTCCCCCTTTTTTGTTAGAGAACTTAATTATTCACACTTTCCTTCTCTCCAAGCTGACCCACTGTTAACTGATCAGCAGTCTTTTATGTCACATCCACATTACAAATTATTGTTGTGATCATTATAGTTTTAACATAAACATAAACTTAGTATTCTTGTAGTATGCAGTCTAGTCACCTTTTAAAATATGAAGGAGAATCTTTGAACATCTTTTTTAGGTGACATGTTGATTTTCATGCCTGGCCAAGAAGACATTGAAGTTACATGTGATCTGATTGCAGGTAAGATGTATGTATCTGCTAGCATAAAAGGACACTGGAGTCAACACTACTATTGATAATTTGGTTTCAGTGCTAAAATTATTAATTACAAACTATCAAATGCATACAAAAATAATTAACTAGATTATCACATATTGATCCTTTAAACTGTCTTTTTGAACCCTTGAAGTGAGAGTAGAAATTTGACATCAAAATTTTTACATCTCATGATTTTGGATAGCTTCTGTGGTTTCCTTGAGTAGAGAGCTCTGGCCATAGACTTTTTAGAAGTACTGAAAAGAAAAATAATTTCTAGTTAAAAAGAAAATTTTGGATTATTATCATGCTTCAGCATTGTTTTTCAATTTAACAAAATTGTCATCTACATTTTGTATTTTGGTTTTTATAAAATTTTAAATCAAACCTCTAGCTTGTATTTCTTTATTAATTGCTTGCTTTTAAAATTATTCATGCTATTCTAAAGATCACTTATCAAAATTCAAACTATTATTTTTATTTTAAAACTATGATAAATTTACATTTAAAATCAATTTTATTATTGTGACAGTCTGCTCAAAGAATTAAATAAATACTTTTTTTTCTTCCAACTTATTTCCTAAATTAATGTAGCCATGGATTTTATCTTGTATTTTATAATGCTCACTAAATAAAAAAAAAAAAAAAAAAAAATATATATATATAGTAACTAGGGCAGAAAAGTGTTTAGAGTAAACATTTTGTGTTTCAGTAACTTTATTATAGATAATATTTAAAGTTTTGAAAAATATCTTACAATAAATAAGTGATCAGTTATTTTTATTTCCTCAACAAAAAGAAGCTTTGAAGATTTTTTTGTGTTTTATGTTGATAGAGGTGGTGTATTTGTTTGTATGTGTGTGTTGGGGTGGTGGCATGTTTAATTTTTCTTAAGTGAAGTACAGTGTTATACATGGCTTAAAACAAATTACATTTACAATAGTAACTATTCCTTAGGATAAATTATATAAAGTATTGTGGTTCTTTTAACAATCATTGAGTTATCTTCTTCTTAATTATCTTAATAGCTAATTATAGTTTGTGTGTGTAAGTGTATATATATATATAATAATGTACACACTTAGTCTCGCCAATTAAATATCATATTTCTTGAGCATGTTTCTGTGAAGGAGGACTGAAATATTCTAACTGTTCTGTTACAATTTAGGAGAAATATGTTGGCAGCTAAATCGCGGACTCAGTATTCCCTACATCGTACATAATCATTTTATTATTGCACGCAATTATGTGCTCATCATGATTTAAAATTGTTGTTAACTAAACAAAATTTATCCATTTCATTAATTTTTTTAAAGAGTTTTTTAATTTGAATATTTTTATTCTAGCTATATATTTGCCTTGTGTGTATCACAATTGGATATTTTTTAAAAATGTACAATCACCTTTTTGAAGTAGGTTGACCATCCGTTGTTATTAAAAACTGTTGTTTACTAATCGGTTGAGCCACATTTTTTGGCATGAAGAACGGCCTCTTGCATTATGGTCTAGCCATTTTTCTATAACTATGTGAGAGCTTCCTCTAATTCCATCTTTTTAGCAGGATGTGGATGGGTTTTTTTTACTGTGTGCTTGTCAGTATTTAAAGATACCACCTCCATATAGCTCTCTATGACATTCTTATCAGAAACTGTTGAGTATCTGGTTTCAGGTTTCACCTCAAATAATTTTTTATTGACTTTTCAGAGCGCCTAGGACAACTAGATGATGCTCCTCAGCTAGCTATTCTTCCCATCTACTCTCAGCTTCCCAGTGATCTGCAGGCCAAGATCTTCCAGAAAGCACCAGATGGCATACGGAAGTGTGTGGTTGCTACAAATATTGCTGAAACTTCTCTTACTGGTTTGTGACTTGAAACCATTTGAGCATTTAGTTCCTAGAGGTTTTGTTTCACACTGAGTGCGCTGTTCTTGTTCTAATTAATAACAAAAGTTTGTTTTAAAACTTAAAATTTAAGCTGACACATGCGAAAGACACAAAAGTAAAAGCGGATACTGGAAATTGCATGCAACAAACAGTATAACTACTAGTAATGCATTCTTTTAATGGTCAACTACTGTAGTAACCTTACGTTATCTTTTGGTTATCACATCAAAGTTAAAAATGTTTTTACCCTGTACTTTTCCATCTCAACCTTTGTTTCGTACTTTTCCTGTTATCTTGTGTTCAGCGTATTGCCACATACCTCAGCAGACTGGCTTTCTTGTGGAACCGTGGTTCCCAGAGTTTAATTAGATACAGTCATTGTTTGCATCAGACATCAATACTTTCAGTATCATTTCTATAAATCCAGCATAACTGCTTGTATGGAAAATTATGTCCTTTTTCTTTCTTTTATTAACTCTGCTTGTTGGAGACTGGAGAGGATTTGCTTAACGTGTTTATTTTCTAAGTCTATGCACACTTTTTACACCAGACTATAATTGATATTATTTAAGATAAGTTTTACATATTTAAATGGGAATTAATAATTATTTGCTTTAATTTAAAAAAAATTAGTAGAGTTATGCTAAGCAACTGTATACCTTACACATTTGAAATTTTGCAGGATGCAGAAATAAATTGAAAATTAAAAAAACCTTATTTATTAAAATTAAGTTTAAGATGTACTTTTTTCCATAGCTATTTATAATGACAATTTGTTTTTTTTTTACTTTTATTTCCTCAAAAAACAAAAGTAAACATTTGCAGCCTTGTATTATACCTTGATTGTTTTAAGAAATAAACTACATGCTGTTTAAAGATGCGGTATTTTATAGTTAATACATTTTTATAAAAAAATATTTTAATTATTATCATATATGATTTAAAAATCAGTTGAAGTAGTTTAGCTAAAACTTGGAATTCAGTTTTTCATGTTGAAATAAAGTTTAAACTCAGTATTTATCATAAAGAGTTCAATTCCAGAATCTGATAGATGTAAATTCCAGATTTTCTCTGCTACCACAAGTAGTAGATCCAAATATCTTATATTTTTTGTGCAAAATGTAGGTGTTGTATATTAAATATTAGGATGAAAAAATCAGGTATAAATACTACTAATAAATTAAAACCAGAAATGTTGTTTATAAAAAAAATAGAAAAGGATATTTTGTGTTTTGGAACCAAAGCTTCTCTTTCTCTCTCTCTGTGTGTGAGAAAGAAAAAGAAATTGTGTCACTAGTTGGCTTATAATTCTTTTTACTTACCAGTGTTTGCAAGGAATCAAAATGGTTCTGTCACAAGTGATGATATTTATCAGTGTATTGCTGCTGTATTTGCTGAACTTAGTTATGATTACTCTCTGTGGATACTATTGGAAATAGTTGGCAGTGTTATCATGTCACATCTTGCAAATGGAAACATTGGGAACCATCTGTTAGGCAACACTGCTTTCTCATGTCATTGTCTTCAATTGACAACAAGAAACAATTTCTGTTGGTCCATCAACAGTGGGTTTTTTAAGGGTGCTCTTCGGTGATGATGTAGAAACAGTTGATTTCCCATAACATTTCTGTTGACAGCATGTTTATTAAAAATAGCAAGAAAAGAATGCAAAATGGGCTTTCAAAAAGATTGAAATGGTGTGCTGATATATTTAGGAACTATTATATATTTAATAAACTTGTTGTTGTTCTCAAGGACTTCTTTCTTTTGTACTCATTTAAATGATTAATGATGAAGCCATTTTTATGTTAATTTTTTTCAGTTGATGGTATAATGTTTGTCATTGACTCCGGATACTGTAAGCTCAAAGTATTTAATCCAAAGATTGGTATGGATGCTCTTCAGATTTTTCCTATTAGCCAGGTGAGAATCGTCATAGAATAACTCTTCTGCTCGCTACATCTTCAAGCTGCAGTTTAACGGATCAAGGTCTTCATAGTTTAATGTATTTAAGGGATTTGGTTTTAATGCCACATATTACTGATCACAAATTAATATAAGGAAACCAAACATTTGCTTCATTGATATTTTTTACCATTATCTTGGTGTTTTTGAACTCTCTTCAAATGAGAGTAGAAAAAGTAACAATATCTGGCATATGCTGTTATATAAATCAACTTTCCCACCCTAGTTTTAGGTGGAGATAAATCTAAAATTGTTTGCAATCTTCTTCACAGAAATTTTGGTGTTTGAAAAAGTATTGAGAGCTGAAATTTACTAGAAGACCCTTCAGAGTAATAATATAGATATGTTAAGGTTAAAATATTTTGTTATTGGGTTATTGTGTTCTGCTTGATTTTAAAGTCAGTTATTGATAATATCTTTTAAAAAATGGACTATGTATATTATAAATGAAGTTCAGTATTTTAATGTATGGAATTTTAATGTAACCATGTTTAAGTAATAAACTAAAGGAAGTTTAAAGATGCATTGTCTCAGGTTTTATAGTGCCTACATTTTTAAAGAAATATTTTAAATTATTATCACTTATGCATATACACAAGAAAAGATGTAAATTTTTAAAGAATGACTCCTATTTATTTCTAATTACAAATATATCTGCTAATTCATAGATAAACTACAAGCACCTCAGACCAGTTGAAAAAAATCTTATTCTTAGTTTTCTGATAGTTCATTGCATCCTTCTTATCTACATGGGTCCTCTGTCATATATTTATAATTGTATCTTTCTCACAGGCTAATGCTAATCAGAGGTCAGGCAGAGCTGGTCGAACTGGTCCAGGGTGAGACAGATTTTTGTATTTGGCAATTAGTTCTATCTGCCATGATGTTTCATGGGTTGTAAGTAAAAGTTTTAATGAGGGAAATTTCTAAAAGATGTTTCTGGTGTCACTGGTAACATTTTTGGCTGTACAGGTTTTTGCTGGCCAGAAAGTTTGTATAGTGAGCTTTTTTTAAAAAGTTTTTCATGTTTTTTTATCTGGAGATCTGTTTGCTGAACATAATACTAATATATTTAGTTTTCTTTGAAACCATTTTACATTTGCTTAATTCATTGCTTTGTGAAGTTGAATCTTTTTATTTATGAAGAAGGCGCAATAATGAACATTTCTAGATTAGTGATCTCGTCATGTACAGGTGTAGTAGCATCACTGAGAACTGGCTCCTGTTTACACATTATCGAAGTGCTCTTCTTCAGAGATGCTTGGACCAATATCTATTAACATCTCGGGTATTGTCAATTAGTGATGTTGGGCAATTGCATCTCTTACATGTTCTAAAACATCCATTCCTTGTCATGATGGTTCAGCAGGGTTGAAGTTAGGTGTTGAAAAAAGTGATCATTTTCATGTGTGATTCCTCTATGTGAACTAGCAATTTCCATTGTAAATTTTGCCTTTTTTTTTTTTGAATCGCAGTCCTGCAGCCGTAAGAAAATTTCGGTTGTTGTGTGACTGGTTCAATAAGACCCTGATGCACTGTTCTTTTTGTCTAAGGAACAAATTTGGAATTTCCAAGTCCTATGTAACAATTGTTTGATAAGTGTCAAATAAAATGCTAAGCTTAATAGCTACTTCATAGATAACAATAAATGTATGAACCAAACCTTAAAGCTGTTTTAAAAACACATCTTGGATGCTGATGGCAGCCACCCAGAACAAGAGTTAATTTTTCCTGTCATAAACATCATGAAAATGTTTGAGAACAACATTGTAGTCTCCCTCCCTGTGTTCATGCCATGTTGCTGAGTTAGAAACAAACTCAAACACACCCTTGTTACTATTTCACAGAGGTCATGCTGAAATATGCTATACTATATATGATTCAACACCTTACTAAATGTGCATTTTTTAGTCACTCAGAAAGCATGGGTTCCATACTGTTGTGTGTTTCTTCTGAGAGTACATATTATTATCCAGTGAATGATTGTGATTACAGTAAAATAAGTTTGGGAGTTTTTTGCTCACATCTTGTATCATTTACCTGTTTGATTTTCTTTTGGAACTACATGAAAATAACACATGTAGATAACAACAAATCGAACTAGCTTATATTAAAGGATGTAGAGGAGTTTTGAGCTCTTTATTTGCTTATTTCCCTTCTACTAGTAAATAAAATAGCTAAAAGTGGATTAAATTACGATTAATTTTAGATGATTGTTGAATCTTTTATAACATTGTATTTGCTGCCTAGACTTTACACTGTAACTGTTTTTATCTTACAGCCAATGCTATAGATTGTATACACAAAGACAATACAAAGACGAGATGCTCACATCTACTGTCCCCGAGATACAGAGAACCAATCTGGCCAATGTGGTGTTATTGCTGAAATCTCTGGGTGTCCAAGATTTGTTGCAGTTTCATTTTATGGATCCACCACCACAGGTAAAGAAGTTAAATGTGTGTGTCATGTGATGGAGATAGAGCTTTCATTGCACACCTGTCAAAAACTGGTGTGACACGGATTCTTTTGTACATATTTTGTTTACATCTTCAAGGCCCAGTATTTGTTTCATCTGTTAGAGAACTCGACTTCCAGATTCCGATCAGCAGTTTGTTACTTAGAAAGACTAGTTTTTATTTAAATTATGACTCACTTTCATTGATTTATTAATAATATACACTGGCTGTCCTGTGTTTTAGATATATATATATTTATAACCAATTTATTAACTGACTTCATACTTCCACAGTTAGGCCAGGGTCCACTTCTGGTAGCCCACAAGTCAATGTCTTATTCTGAGAGATTGCTAATAAAGTGTTTTCAGTAATACTGGATGTCACATTTCAGATTCATCAGCTACAGCTCGATAACAATACAATATGGTTCAGTTTTATTTCATTGTTTGTTTTATATATCTGCATAATAAAGGTAATGTCTTAAAGGGATTAATTTGAACAACAAATAGAAAGTCAACCAAAAGTTAATGGAATCGGGTAAAATGGTTTCGTGATAGAATGGGATCAGAACGACTGAGAATAAAATAGACCAGTTGTGATTGCCACCCTCAGAGCTTGGATTCCAAAACACTTTTTTTTTACCATGACAATGAGTACCTTGTGCACAAAATCTTGGCCTGCGTTTGCCATAAGACCACAGTGAACTCCCAGAATGTTAACCCATCGTTAAGTTTGGTAATCCAAAATCACAGAATCTTGGTATCTTTTTGAAAGAATGCAGCCATAAATGATATTCCTTATTTTAAGTATTTTCACATTGAAAAAAGAGCAGCAAATTTTAATTTAAGAAACAAAAGGAAAAGGAATGCAGTTAAAAAGGGGCATGCATGAAAAAATTTGAAAATTGTTTAACTAAGTGTTTACTGTCAACCAAAGAGAGAATTCCTAGTAAAAGAACTACAGCTGTAAAGAGAAGGACAGACAGACAGCAAGCACCGCTCTTATATACACAGTGAATCTGCTAACCCTGCATGTACCCAGATGTTTCATGTCTGCAAGCAAAAAGTACAACAACAGAGAGTAGATTGATTTTGCCTACTTAATGAAGGTTTCATATAGATTAAGAACAAGGATTTTATAATCTTTAATTTGAAATCAGTACATGACCTGGCTAGAATCTTGCCATCATACAAATAAAACTTATGCTCTGTACAAGTAGCCGTGTGATGTTTGCCTTCAGGTGTTTTATCATAATACAGACTGTAATGTACTACTAATACCAGAGCACGTATTAATAAAGCTGTTAATGTCTCAGTAGTGTAGCGGGCGGGGCCTCTTCTTTCCAACATCTTTCTAGTGACTATACAAGATATATTTTCTGTATACTTTGACGATACATTTGCTTTATTTCCATCAGACAGTGAATTGGTTAAGCAAACAACATGCTAATCTTATCTCACTATGGAGACAGAAACTGATGGTAAACTTTGTGCAGGGATGCAGTGTAAATATTAATTTACACTGAAAACCCACAAAAACTGGTTCTACTATAGAAATGGTTTTCCCTTCATTTAAAAGGAATCTTATTTACATCTTGAAATTTAGAACATTACAAATTTTTTCTCCATTAATTGTAGTCTTCTAATATTGATAAATGCTACATAAAGTCGTTAATAAAGTGTCCTGCTGTGAGCCTTTGATTCACTGTACAATACCTATCTGACTATTCCATGTTTTGGTAGCCAAAACACAAACATCTGATTAAAATAACCTGGAGGCTGTTTTCCGGAATATCTCATATTTTGTTCAATACAAATTGTATACGTGGAAAGTGAGGCAGCTGTGATATTGCCACAGTTTCTTGTAGTTGATCCAAGGCTATCTGTTGTACTGGATGAAATATCTAACTCTTCTGGTAATGTCTGATTTATTTGTTTAGGGAAGACATAATAGCTGCACACAAAGATCCTGGTTGGCCTACCACTCTGCCAAATTAATAACTATCAACAATCCCATTTGCTTGATGAAAGCCATTGTTGAGAAATTTCAACAAAGAGATTTTTCCAGGTGAACATACATCCTCTTGGATGAATCAAACTCACTAATCCACATTTTCTGAATGCACATGAGCGGAGGAAAGATTGATAAGGTTTTTGAAAGGAATGAGTTTATGTGGATGTACATTTAATATGGGTATAATAGATCAGAACAAGTACAGCTTGGAATATGCAGAATGGATTCCCATATACTCCAGTGAGCACTCATGGCAACATCTTGATAGATGCCTAATGGCCAAATAACCAAGACCAACCTTCCATCAGAAATTCATGTAATACTTGTAAACTTTGTGGGAAATCTTGGAGAGGGCACTATTTGATAACCTGACAGATTCATGCTAAGGTATCTACAAGCTCTCATCTTCCTGGTTATATTTGTTTTTGTTGATCATGGTTGCAAAATCTATGCCATAATTATTAGGAAATTTTCCATGTCCTTCGCAGTCACTGTTCTTCATTCCCTTTTCTAGGATTGATTAAAATGTCATCACTTCAGCAAATTTCAAGAGATATTAATGTTTGTCTTTCAGGATAATATTCTGAATTCCATGTATCAGTTGTGGATCCTGGGAGCTCTGGATAATACTGGAATGCTTACATCTCTTGGTAGACAGATGGTGGAATTTCCACTAGATCCTGCCCTATCTAAAATGTTGATAATCTCTATGCAAATGGAATGCAGTGCTGAAATTCTTGTAAGTTTTCTCTTTACGTTTATTTTAATGTTTTAAATTCTAAATCTCAAATGGAGGAGCAGGTGGTGATTTTGTTTTTTTTTTTTTTAAAAAAATTTAAAGTTCTATTTGAAAAGAAGCGGTACCCACCTGTATCAGAGATCTTCCTTACAATCATTACTTTACCAAAGAAAAGTGACAGTTATTTGTGTATAACAACACAACTGCAGGGACTTATTAGGATGGGAAAACTCAAATTGCTGTTATCAAAATGAAAAGATGCTCTTTTGTTTCACTGATAATTTATTGTATAAAATGCAGCCATATTGCAAAGTCACCAGTGAAATATTTCATTGAAATGTTCTGATGAAAAAGTCTTGTGTGATCAGATTTTTAACAAACTTGCTATCTCGTTTTGCCAAGTTTCTATTGTTTACCATGCTCATATACATGGAGTTCTATGATTGTACACGGGTTAACAATTATGCATAATTCGATCACCTTTTGTAATAATGGAACCACCCAAAATAAAAATACCCATAAAGCCTTGCAGCCAAAGCCATATAAAGTGGAGTAGTGACCAGAGGTGGAAGATGCAGAGGATGGCTCACGGCTGTCTGCAGAGAGAGAGAGAGAGGGGGGGGTGATGTTGGATAAAAATGGGGTTTTTTGTTTTGTTTTTGTGTGATGGGGTAGCACAATAGCAAAGGAAGGACTAACATCAAACAAATTCTAAATGATTCACGAGAAATATTTCAAATCAAATACCTTTTGACAGAAACAAAAACAAATTGGTATTTTTTAAAGTTTTTTGATGCTGCGTTGGACACGTTCCCTGCTCTTGCTTGGTATTATTTTGTCAATGTGCCCCCCACTCCTGGTAATTTATCTTGCATACAATTTTTGTCTGCGCCTCCCTAGAAAAAAACCCTGTGGTTGCCAATGGGATGATCTGTTTGATGTTTTGGTTTCCCCCTTTTCATGTGGCCTGAGGCAGAACGGTAGAGATTTGTAGTATGTCAGATGGTAATGTGCAAGTTTCTCAGATTTATATATTCCATAATAGATAACTGCAAGTAGAACATCCATGTCATTCGTATTTTTATTATGGCAAAATTTGGGCCATTTAGTGATACAAAACAGCTGCATTTCTAATCAAGTGCGGATGCTTATAAGATGCTTGTGGTGGATTTATTGAGTTCTAGTAAACATTTCAAGAAATGAAGCGCTCCAATTATTCTGGCAATTGTGGCATTTTAAAGTCTGTTTGCAATTGTGTCTGGATTTATAAACTACAAAGCTTTTCATTTGATTTTATGTATACACAGCAGACTCTAAAATTGTGTGTTCTTATACTATGAATAAAAACAAAATAGAAAAATAGAACTATGATATTTAGGTTTCATGTGAGTGAAAATCCTCTTGAGTTTTTTTCTTTTTTAATCTCTAATTTCACAACTCAATCACTGGCCACAGAAAAGTTTCTAATGCTATAGAATTTGATTCAACCCCAAACCATCTTTTTTCTGCCTAAATAAAAATCTGATCTCTTTTGAAATTATTCACTTCTTGGTTGAACACAGTATTTTTCAAATAAATTATTGCTGAAGAGTAATTTCTTTATTGCTAATTTTATTTCACATTTGGCCTGGCAAGGGGTGCTGAATGGTTCATTGGAAAACTTTGGCTAGCTTACTGATTAGAATAGTTTAAAAAATGTAATTAAAGAGATGTTGTCAACTTTAATTTTGTTTTTCTTTACCTACATCTCTGTTCTATTTTAGCTATCTTCTTTTATTCCATTAAAAAAGTCTTGAGAAAACAACAAAATAAGAGAAAATTTTATTAAAGCTGTAAAATTTACCATCAACATTTGTGTTGAAATCTCTCTCTCAACTTTTACTTATCAGGATTACTTTAATATGTAATAACAGTATCAGTCTGGTTTTTTAAGCCTAAATACTTTGGGTTTTATTTTTAAGGCTTCATCTTATTCATAACTTTAAAAGCTAGTAGGAAAAAACAACACTTAATGTTATTGGTCTACTTCAAATATTTACTGGAGTCATCTGTTATGCATATCATTTCTAAAATTACAGAACACAGCTGGATACTTCTATGTTAAAACGAGCTGCTACCTAAACTTGAAAGCCTACTAAGACTCTGTGAACATTTTGCTATCTTTCCCCTTTAATACTTAAACATTATGTAGTCACATTCTGTGGAGCATCTCTAGTTTCACAGAATACAAAATATCAATAAATTCCAATATACAAATCCGGTTAATATTTAGATTTACCAATCTAAAACTTACAAATAGATCAAATCAAACAAAACAAGAAAAAGAGCAATGGGGTTATACTCCAGATAGAATAATATAGTTGTGCATATTTTATTTCTTGCTATGACAACTAATAGACTAAAAAGGCAATAACAAGAAACACTTTTTAAGAGTTAGATATTTTTTGTTAATGATCTTCGTAATAAGGCTGTGATTTGTGACAAAAAAGACTGGGTTTTACCAATTTTAGCAGTGACCAAAGGAAATGACTATTTCTATTTGTTCTGAATTTGCTTTTAAACTACTTGGCTCCTTTTGGTTGACTGTAGCATCATAATCTTTTATAACAGGAGCAACAAACCTACCTACCTTTTTCAACGTAAAGTTTGTATTTTGTGTCAGTGTTACAGTTTTGTGGAATATAAATATTCATTCTTCACGGCTTCAGGATGTGCAGCTAAATCGTTTGCATGCTGATCTCTATCACAAGCATTCTCCACATTCTCTGCATCAGCTATTTCTTCAAAAACTGGGTTGATCTGTTCTTTTAAAGCATCGTTTCCTTTCACTGTATTAGGATTTGTCAGAGTTTGAGAAAATTGTCTCTTTTGTTGTTCGTCTTTTTCACCACTTCCATCTCTCAGCAATAACTTTGAACTCTGGTTTGGAAGGTGATTAGCAGGCATATTTTCTCTAATATGTTTGTCTTTGCATAAAATCCAGATAAGAATTGCTAGACAGGGAATAAGGGCAAATGAACCTGCTAAGATTCCAACAATTATTTCCATTGAAGAGAAGTGCACCATTTGACATTTTTCTACGAGAACACTTGTTTTGTTTTGTAAAGCTTGGATGCACACATTAAAACTTACAAAGTTCTTCGTAATTATTTTTGTGTAGCCATGGCTGTATTTTGATAGTCTTGTTCTTTCCTGCTCTCCATCCGAATCTGTAATGACAACCACAAAACCGTAGACGGATTTTGTTACGATCCATTCGACATCCAGATTCCTTTTATCAATGGTGATTGAGATGTTAAAAGTAATGTTCACATCTCTTCTGGTAACTGCGCAGTGCTTCATCTGGAAAGTGTAGTTTGAGCATTTTGATTTTAAAAGATCAAGCTTAACTGTTTTGTTAGTTTTGCCAGTGCACATCCATTTGCGATTTGAGTTTAAGCCCGCATTTCTTCTCAGGTATCTCACCCACTCGTAGAACCAGAACAGATTGCAGCTGCACGAAAGTCGGTTCCCTTCCACCCTAACACTCCTTAAATCTTGCAAGTGCTGGAAATTACAGTTGTTTATTTGTGTTATCGAGCAGTGACTCAAATCCAAGAATTCTAAATGCATTGGCAGCTTTACGTTTTTTATCTTTTGGAAGTAAGGGTTTTGTTGGAGAGTAATTGTATGAAGCATATTGAGGATATTCAAAGCGTTTGACGAAATTGATGTTATGCTGTTCCTACTAAGATCTAGTACCTGAAGTGCTCTATCAGCTCCGGCAAATGAGAGGTCGGTCAAGGACTTCAACTTGTTTCCTGAAACATTTAAATACTTTAAATTCTGAATTGTCAACAGCATTCCATCAGGTATAGCTTCTAGTCCATTGTCAGATAAGTCCAATGAAACAAGTTTGTTCAGATGGATGAAGGTATGCTCTGACAGGTGAGTTATGTTATTTTGAGAAATTTTCAATTTTTCTAGACTTGACAGGCTTTTGAGCAGCGACTCTGGCAAGATCTGAAGTTGATTCTGGCCAAGATCCAAAGATTTCAGATTTGGAATTGGCAGACCATCAAGGTGTTTCAGGTGATTTGCTGATAGATCTAGTACCTGCAAGTTAGTTGATCTCAAAGACCCAGTTGAGAATTCCTGTAGCACATTATATGAAAGATCCAGAGTTTTCACACTAAATGGCACATGAGAGAGGTTTGTCGATTTAAGGAGGTTGTGACTGAGATCCAAATGTTGGAGATTGGTAATATCTGCAAGCATGGATACATTAGCCACTTTTAGCATATTGTATGAAAGATTTAGTAAAGTTAAATTTTTCAAGTTTTTAGGTATTCTAGGAATGGCTGTAAGCATGTTTTTGCTTAGATTAAGCTTTCTGATTGAAGAAATCCCTGTGAAAAAATTATCTGGGATTTGGGATATGTTGTTCAATGAAAGATCCAGTTTAAAGATTTCTGTTGAGTTGGTAACTGTGAGAAGTGATCCCTGCAGGTTCTGGCTAAACTGGCATGATACATTGTACATCTGGAGGCTAGAGTCAAAAGACCTTTCACATTGTTTTGTTGCTAATGCAGTTGTGATGCTTAATGCTGTGAGAATGTATCCTGCTACAGCCATCAACATTTGAGTCATCGTTATCTGAAATTGTAAAAATAACAAAAAAATCTTAAATATATGATTTTGAATTGTTAAATATATAGTTATAAAAATACTTGTGATGTATGTGTTGGGAAGGCTGTATAAACATACCGATTGAAATGATAGGGTAATTATTGGAATTAACTCTTGAAACTACAGATCTGAAATCTGTGTATCAGTGCTATTTTCAAATGAATTCTGATTATAACTTAGCTAAATTTTGAATTATACAAGTAATGTTTTTGTTAATTCTTTAAAAAGATAAACACCCACCAGTATGGAATTATTTAAATTTCTTTTCTTTTGAATTTTAATTTTTGGTAGATGCTAACTTGGTAAAAATTTAAAATTAAAAGTTTTTATGTTAAAGGTCAAATCCCTGATAAATTTTTAATATTAACTCTATCACATACTTGAGTTGAAAAGAGTTAAAGGCTAACAGAGCTTCTGCCTCCAACATCACTCTCTAAATTATTACTTTTTCTCTTTATTTTATTTTAAAGATATGCTACTGAACAAAAATGCATATAATAGAATAAACTTAAATGACATCAAAAGTGAATTGCTCACCCATGAATTTAATATAAACGTGT
The DNA here is from genome assembly GCA_018389105.1 of Nautilus pompilius. Taxonomy (NCBI): domain Eukaryota; kingdom Metazoa; phylum Mollusca; class Cephalopoda; order Nautilida; family Nautilidae; genus Nautilus; species Nautilus pompilius. The sequence continues at coordinate 1,041,840 of JACATO010000132.1, read as the reverse complement.
GGAATTTTCCAAGGCTTTTGTTGGTTTGGCATTGCCAAATTGGTGGGCCTGAAGGTACAGAAGCCTGTATTGCGGGTTTCTGGGCCTTGAGTCGGGGATCATAAGATAACTGCCTTCAGGCACCCCCTGGGGGATCATGCCCCACCCACCCCCTTTTGAAAGGAGTCTCTCACACACCCAACAAACATGCTTACGTACCCGCACCATCACAAAAAAGATAAACAACATTTATTGTTTTTAACGATGAAGATTAGTTTGGGTATTTCCAGTCACATTAGTAGGGATATGTTTCTCCAGTCATCCCTGTTGTTATCAGGGTTTAATCCTGAGGTTTTTTTGGTATACAAATCATGTTGGCACAGTGGGCTAAAACAGTAATTAAAAACTACGAGTAGCCAACAACTTGTGGGGCTCAAGACTGACTCAGGCTTCTTGTACCATCCAAAAACAGAAACTCTTACTGTAAATCATCACTGGAGAACAAACTAATCATGCCATGATCAAAATGTTGGTCTGTTAGTTGGCTTAGTTATTACCAATAAGAAGTGATAGGAATTGCCCAAACCATACCTCTACTTTCTGTACTGGTCCCACCTTTAACTTATTTAGTAATATCTTGGTCAGGGTTGATTAATTGTTGATGTCCAATCTAATATATGATCCAAACTGTTCAGGCCTCTGAAGTAATGACATAACATTATCTGAAATAACAGCTTAAATATTTTCCTTTTGTAACTGAAACTATACCAAATTTTGCAGTAATACACGATTTAACTATAGTGAAACTTTGCTGTTAGAGCACACAAGAGTGATTAAAAACAGGTGTCAGACTGTTTTTAATATCTGAAAAATTTTACAAGTAAATAATGTTCTTAGGGTCCCGCCCGTGTATTAAGACAATGCTGTTGATGGTTTCTAATTTCCTTGTTGGTATTCTCCTAACTTTTTCTTTGTTATATTGAAAACTTTGTGTTTGTTGATATCTCGTAAGTGTAAGGTTTTGGCCCAATAGATTTCTAGTCGGAATTAATTAGAAGCCCACCACAATGCTCCAGTGGGAGTGGTTTTACTTTTTACTTGTGCGGCTCAAACGTTTTGATTTCTGGTATTTTTAGTTCGGTATTGTGACAAGATTAACCGCTCAGGCCGTGTGTGATGCCACATGATCTCAGAACCTAAGCTTTGCAGGTTATCCATATGGAGTTGGTTGTAGCAAAAAGTAAATAAGTATTCTAGTCAGTGAATTAGTACACATGTTTTTTTGATGAATTAAATAGAGTTTTCATAGTCAAGTCAGAACAACAAAAGCATCATTTTTGTTGTTCCATTTGTTGATCTCGGTTGTTCATAAAAAATCTTAGTATCCAAGGACCAAGTTTGGCTAATGATGGTGGTAGTGCCAAATGGAAACTCCAAGTTGGTTATACTAGAAATAGACAGGTCTTCAGGAATGAACAAGAAAATGAAATACTAATTTATGCCGAAATTGAGTCAAAGATTTACTCTGGATGATCCCTCTGAGGAGCTCAAGGTATTTGCTTTTAAGCTGACAAAAGATATAACATTAAAGCTCCAGATTCGTGGTATTTCAACAAAAGTTCCGGACCAAAATCGGTTTGGCATGAAGCATCATCGAAAGCCATCAGAATCTAACGGGGAAAATGGTGGAGTTTTACTCGGCCTGGAGGAAATTGTAACACTCTGACAAGGAGGAAATGTTCTGAGTTTTTTGCTGAAGCTGTATGTATTATTTTATCATAATAACTGTATGTGATTGGTAGAATAAAATAGATTTGTTTGAAAAGTGTGCAACCAGCCCCGATCTCCCCAATGTTACTATCAGCTAATTTTCTTGCCACTGTCATCCAATATTGACATCAGAACAAAAACAAGAACATTTTATCCCGTGTCATGAATACACCTTTATGGTTTGCTTCTATAGCAGTCTCACCAATACTTTAGTAACAGTTACTTATAAATAAATATGTACCTATAACAGTTTCTGAACTGTTTGCTCAATGAAATAAAGTCTGGTATCAGCAAATCTTGACATACATAGCTATTTCACCAGGTGTTGTTGGATGACTAATACTACGGTGTCTTGACTCACTTGTTATCTCTATCATGGTTAGTTTAAATTAGTAGTTATGAAGCATGAAGTCATCCTGGCTTATATAATGGCTCCCAAGAGAAATTACCAACAGTTAATTCCATTGGAAAAGCATTTATTTAAGGATAATATTATGCACATGTGTGTAACTCTGATTTTAATTTTGCGTATAAATACACTGGCTGGCCACTTTATTAGATAGAACCTTTGTACCATTTCAGACTCGGGCCTGACCCGAGCTGCAGATGCAAATTAGATTGACCACATGATGCGACAGGTCATCCCTGCAGCACTATTTTCCGTCAGTCTAACAGATATGGAGAAAGGCAAAGACATTACAGTGAAAGCCAAGGGGGAAGTGACATTGTTTCTCAGTGTAACCAAATCGAGCGGGAACATTTCAAGAACAACTTTAAAGTGCCACTGATCGGTAGATTAGCTCAGGAATATACGTAGATACGGAAAGAGAACGAAAGTCGCTCGCATCTTTAGACCTCTTTGAACACTTCGTCATCCGTCCGAAATGTGCGCACCTGCCACTCGCTGTATCATTCAGCCAGGGGGTTCAAGTTATGATGTAAAAAAATTGTCTTCTGTTTCCCTTTATTGAAGATGTAAACATGAAAGAAAGTCTGGCTTTTCTGTGAGAAAGTGGGATACAATTTAGGAATTCTCGAAAAGGGTCGCTCACAACATCGTAATAAACGTTACTGATCAGAATAGGGATGGATGCTTGCCAGAGCTGGTGATGCGGCCGGCTCTGGACATCAGAGCCTCATTATTGCAGAAACGATCGGCTACTTTTAAAGTCCCGCCGGTCGATGAAGATGCGGGGTCTTCCTGGTTGCAGATTGGCGTCTGATTTGCCGAAAATGTCGAGATCGTATCGAACGATTTACAAAAGAGAGAAAGGGAAGAGAAGTTACCTGGTTTGGGGCTCTGAATTAATTAAGGGTTCTGAGCATGAAAACGGGGATCGTTTTTTTAAAGAGATCTTGAGAACTATAAATCGGTAAGGTTTTCCTGACGGTGAGATACAGTAATCAGTGAACAGATTGCACTGTCGGCGGCGATAGTGGTGCTAGATCGAACTGAGTCATCTCTCTCTCTCTCTCTGGACCCGGAAAGGAGCCTTTTCCGCCTCGATAAAAGACGGATGGATTCGGTTTCAGCATCGCTGTAGATCGGTGCGGTCGCTACCCTGAATAACCTTGGACTTTGCCTGGCAGGTGGTGGAGCACGACGAGCACTTGAGATAATCAAGTGACGTTGGCTGAATACCTGTGGACAAGAAGCTAAGTCAAAGTAACCGTTGACAATGACAAATAGCCCGTTAACCCTGGTCCTTCCACGTCGCTAAACGAGAGGCCAACCCAGCATGGTACACCCGAGAAATTAGAAGCCGCCTACAACTTACCGTGGTTGTTTCGGACCACGAAAAGAAAAACACACGGAATATAGAAGGGCTGCATCCTCATCCCCGTCGTGCACAGACGGCCGTTACTTTCGCCGATCATCCGCCAGCCAGCCAGCCAGGTCGGTCGGTCTGCCGAGCGGGTCCTTGTCGCGATAGTAACAGCCACACACCGGGGGGAGAAAGGGGTCTTACCGTTTAAAGTGGAAGCAGGAAATACGTGGATCTTTCCAAACTGCGCTCGGTCGCTGAGGTGCGGGTTCCCCGTAGTAAGTAACGAGTGCACGAGCAGGCTGTCTGTCTGTCTCTACTCGTTCCGATCGCACGAAGGGCTCTTATCTCTCCTCGCCCGCGTATCTTTGCGCCCTTTGTCGTCGGGCTGGGGTGGATTTTAACCATCTCCCTGCCGACGGTTCACTCTGAGACTCCGCCATGACGGAATAAGAAGCAGTTTTCCCCTTTTGTCTTCCCACAACGGGGCGGGACTGGCTTACGCTTTAGTGTCTGAGTTGCTCCACTTGAGGGGAGTCTAAGCAGGAGCTCTGTCGAGTTCCCTACCAGAGACTGTTTGGGGGGGGGCTGGCGAGTTAGCGACAGGATCGTGAAATGCTGGCCAAGCCTCGTTTGGTGAGTAGGCGGACCGCGGGCGCCTGTCGGGCGGGATGTGGGAGAAAATAACGATCGAAAGCCTGCGCCGAGCGGACGGAAATTCGATTTTTTAAGGGAAAAGACAATTAAAACGAAAGTTCCATTTTTTAAAAATTGCCGGTGTCGAGCCGAGGGCTGTTCTCCGAACGGCTTCCACCCAGCCCCCGGACCATTAACCCTTGTAACTGACCCAGAAAGGGGGCTGGGTTTTGATACCAGCTGTAGTGTTCCACCAGAGACACCAGGAATGTTCATGCACCATTCTGTAGTTTCGGAGGTAAATGTGCTGGCTCTTTGCGATAATTATTTCTTTTCATCTGATCTTTGTAATGCAAGGCGTTCAAGGAATGAGTTAGGGGATTTTTGCCAGTGATCAAGTGCTTGCTGCTGGTGGCACCATCTGATAAAGCACATGGCAATTTCACAACCACCTCCTCCATCTGATGCTTGCGAAGACTTAACTGTCACTTATTTTTCACTGTACGTGGCAGATTACATTGAAATATCTTCATAGCGTGGTACACCAGCAGGATCACGAGTCCTCAAACACGTCTGTTTTCATAGTGAGAAGATCTGCAGCATAGATGGTATCTTATCTGTAAATGGTTTCCTAGCATATCTGCGAAACGCTGCTTATTTTTGCCGTTGGATAGGACATTTACCTTTGCACATAAGAATTGGAGAAGCTGCTTCAAACATTAATGTCACAGATGATTTCTTTTTATGATGTTCCAAATCTTTGAAGCCGAAAGTTATGCAAACATTGAAAACAACTGTCACTATCCCCATAATGGTGGTCTACATAATTTTCGCAATGCCTCAGAACATCTGCAAATGTACCCAATTTTGGCCATGGAAATCTGTGTAGCAGTTCAGCACTAACAAGAATGTAACAAGGATCGCTAGAGTTGATTTGTCAGCTTTCCCCATAGAATGCATGTGCGGATGGAATTAAAAAAGGTGGAATTGTGGATAATCCATATTTGAAGCTGTAGTGTAGGGAAATGTCTGCAAATCTGTTTAATGATAGGGCCACAAGCAGCTGCTGAGCCAATAGACATATGATGAGTTTCACCATCAGTAACAATATTTCTTCAAAACTCATAAATGTTTCACTTGTGTCCTGTGCATTTCTTCTGCTTCAAACACATTTACCTTTTGGTGACTGTCAATTATTTCACTGAATACATTCAATTCAGGATGGTGTGCATTGAAGGACTTCTTGGCAAAAACTGAAAGAAGTTGTCCAGGTATTTCTTCATCCTGTCATCAGACACATCAGTGTGCTGCTCGCTACAATACGTGAAACTGCTGTGACATTTTTTGACAGTATTTTGCTACTTTGTGTGCATTGTTACTTGATTATCATTTGGTCTTTCATTGGTATCAGGTATCTTGTTATAGAAGCATTGTTCATAAAGAAATAAAAGCAAATATCTATAAAGTGGGTTACAAGAAGACAAAGAATCTTAAAATCATCCTTTAAAATACAAAACTTTCAAGTTAGTTTTGTTTTTGTAATTGACCAACTTCTCTTGTAAGAAAAAGAATATTAGTGTAAAACAATCAAAGTCTATCAATGCTTTGTTTTAATTTTAATCTGATGTCATTTCTATTATTAAGTGATTTATCTCAGTTATTTTGCACTGCTAATGTATTTTCTTTGAATCTTACAAACAAATAAGGGAAAGGTTACCTATTCACGGTTGATTTTCAAAAGAGAATTTTACTGAATAAGTTCTAAAGAATGTAAGTAAATTCTGTCATTCCCTAATTATTAAATACAGTAATCTTATTTATGTGGGTGAGAATAGATGCTCCATTAACCAAACAAAAGAACAAAATCATAGTGGCATTAAATTAAAGGAGACAATAGAACTTTCTTATGTTGTTCTTGGTTATTTACTGGGTCAGGATAAAGGATACTTTGAAAAAGCAGAGAAACAAGGAAAATGCCCCTGCTCCATTATTTCTCCTTCACTGCCTGTATATACTTTGATCCCTGACTGCTCTCATATTCAAACGCCCCCCCTTTTTTGTGGGGTTTGTTTTAACTTTGAAGATTAATTTGGGCAGAAATAGTTAAAAGGGAGCTTTAAATTGTCACAAAGATATTGACTTTTCTTCGTCATTAATGTTTGTACTCTCAGTGATGCGAGAAGAGCTGGTTTTGAACACTGACTTGTTGGTTTCTTATTTCAGGTGATTGTGTCAATGTTATCAGTGCCAGCTATTTTTTATAGACCAAAAGGCCGCGAAGAAGATTCTGATGCAGCTCGTGAAAAGTTCCAGGTGCCCGAGAGTGACCATCTGACGTACCTGAATGTTTATCAGCAGTGGAAAAAAAATAAGTAAGCAATAATTGTAATGTATCTTTTACTCTGACTTTGGAGTTTGGAGGATATCTTCCAGCTAGAAGGGGGAAGGTATGGGGAGACTAAGGTGGACCGGAGCAGCATCCAACAAGCCCCCAGAACCTTAATTACAGGTATCCAGAATATCCTTGCTAGAACTTCCCTGTTCAGCTGTGGGAAGTAGCCCATGCTGATGGACTGGTACAGAAGAGCAAGGAGAAACCGTGCTGAGGTCACCAAATTGAGTTGGATCACAGCAGGAAGTAAACCCTGGTCCTTTTCTACAACCATCTGTTACCTGATTGGATTCAGAATTGGAGAATCTTATAGTCTGTGTGTGCATGTGTGTGTAGCGAGGGATGCAGCCTTTTAGACCTAGAGCAACAAACAATCATAAGAGGGCACAAATTTTTCTTTGATCTCACTAAAAGTGTAATCATCCAAATACTATAGTGACAAACATAGCAGCCAAGTATTCCAGAAGGTTTCGGAATGGCACGGATTGCAGAGGACATCCACTATTACCTTTGGTCATGAGCGAATCCGGGCAGATGGAGTCTGTAGATGTTATTCAGATTATGGAACAAATAAGCATTGCCACTTGTAAGAGTCTTGAAATTATTTCTTTTGTATTGAAATATCTCCAGTAAAATTTCTAGCTGCTCATTCTTAAAAAAAATATTATTGTTTAACTATTTTCTTCATCTGGTAACATTAATCTAATCCTGGAAAGAAGTCTTCCTGCCACACCTACACATTAAAAAAACTGTGCATTTCACCATGTGAACAAACAGCAGAAAAATATTTGTGAAAAATCACATTATTAATGAAAGGATTAATATTCATTAATGATTCCTACTAATTTCCCTGATCTAAAAGTACTTTGCTTTTTTTTGTTTGTTTTTTTTTTTTAATTCCTATACAGTAAGCGAATTTAACAAATTTTAAATAAAAGTGGTCTAAACAGTTTATCAGTGAAAGTTGGTGGATTTAAAGGTTATGTTTGTTAAGGTATCAGAAAATCTCTCTTTTCTGATAGGGAAATGCTGTTACCGTTCTTCGTGTAGATTAGATTGTGCTGCATGTGTTCTCTCTATGACAATCTTTTTATAAATGTAAGAGTGGGTACTGGTTTTAATGTGTTCACACCAGCATCACTGACAAAGGGGTGTCTGCGTAATGCGCATGAATTCACACCATTTATTCGCCACTATTTCCTAGCAATATTTTTTTTTTGTTTGTTTCAAGGTGACTTTAAGTGATAATTCTGTTAAAGTTTATTTTAAAAGGGAAATATTGATTTAAAAATTGCCCATATGGAATGCTCAGTTTTGCCAGTTATGCAATAACTGAATTTGACTCTCTTAAACCATGGCATTTTATTAATGTTTTCTGCTTCAGAAACATAGTAACAGACAGGAGAGAGATGAGCTGGGTTAGGCATTAGTCAGTCACAGGGTGTCCTTTTTCTTTCTCCTGAACTCATTTGTTGGGTCCTCTTGTTATGATTGGGATGAAAGGAAGCTCTCTTAGATATAATGGAACCAGACCAGGATACAACATCTTGTTGATTCTTTACAAAGATGGGTGTAAGAACACAGGTGGGCCAAAACAGTGTCTGTATCTTTTTTTCAAGCAGCAAGGTGTCAGATCGATACCACAGTTACAATATGCAGATGTGGTGCCCGCTGGTCAAATCAGTAATTCTGTTTCTCATTGGTATCAGTGTAATATGTTTTGTTCTGCTTCGCTTGACTTTAATACTTATATTATTCTCTTGAGGGTAGATGAAGTAAATCCTTTAAATTATAATGGCAAACTTCACATAATTATTATTATTATTATTTAGCTTGTAAAAGCATGAAATTACCACTGTTTGTTATTTTGTTTTGCAGTTACTCGTCAAACTGGTGCAATGACCATTTTATTCACGTGAAAGCCATGAGAAAGGTAAAGAAATTGTTAAAAACATTCTCTTTCTGTAGTATCTACACCAAGACTAGTATTTTAGTTTGCAGTACATTTTGAATGTTTGAATTTTTTGAATAACTTACATTTGTTTTTTTAATACAAACAAATTTAATCTGTCAATTCTTACTGCAGTAAAGTTTGAATAAATTACAATTTAATATTGGCACCTATCTGAGTTCAAAATAAAAACCAATTATTTTCACTGGGATTCACAGACAGTCATCCAACCCAGACAGTTCTTGACACATCTCAGAGCAAAGCTAAGCCTATCTATTTATGATCACAGAGTCTAAGATTCCTTCCTTCTGGCTTCTGGTCTTTCGTCGGCTGCTAACAAGTAAAGCAGGTTCCACTCGGTGCAGTGGTTTGAATGTCAGGTAGTATCATGGCTAATCCACACACTCCTACAGCTCTCCCACTACACCGACATCCTTGAGATGGCCTAGAATGGTGCAGGGATAACGTTATATCAGCATGTTGTTGGTTTTTTGTGAGCGCACTACCCTGGATACCTCTCTCCTAGTAGTGTGCAAAGTGACTGCAGCTGTACTGAAGGTGCTGGAAGTTGGGGTTGCAAGAATCTGTCATGCATCACTGGGGTCACACTAAAAAAAATATAGGAACCACTGAGTACATACTGACTCTTGTTCCTTATTACTTCTGTACACACCTGTAAAAAAAATGTGAAAAAGTGATGATAAAAAATTAAAATCAAAATGAATCCAAAGTTCTTTTAGCAAGTGAATTGTTAGCTTTTCTGCAAAAAAAAAAAAAAAGTTATTCCCTAAATGCTGCAACAGTGGTAATGGTTTGATATAATAAACACATCAATACCGCTGTTGACCAAGCCTTCAGGTCAGCTTGGTTCTGATGTTCTAACTCTTTCTTTAAAGGTGCGTGAAGTAAGACAGCAGTTAAAGGAGATAATGGAGCAGCAGAAGATGGTTATTGTATCGTGCGGTAATGAATGGGACATAATAAGGAAGTGTATCTGCTCCTCTTACTTTCACCAAGCTGCTCGGCTCAAGGTAGACTACTTTAAATTGTCAGTCTTTAGCTCCTCTTGAGGATGCTGCTTTTTACATTATTCCTGCCTCCCGTAAACGTTTTGTGGAAAATTGTATTTCATTTATTTTTCAACCAGGAAAGGAAGAGTTAACTTTGAACTGTTTACACTGTCTGTTATGCACAGAAACTTTTGTTCCAATCTGAAAATCACTTCAAAGATCAGATTGAAAGTAGATGATTGTAAGACACGGTGAGGAACATGATTAGTTGAACAAAGAACTAACTGCAGTTTTTTCAAAAAGATTTTTTTTGGTGTGTTTCACTGTCAGCTGATGGAAGTGAAGAAATTGGGCATTGATGCTGCTGCTCTTCCTGGTGACTGCACAAAATATGTCCTGGCTTTAGACGTGTCCTAGAATAAGAAAACCAGCAGCTACACAGAGACTTTTTGCTAACTGAACACCCACCATTTGATGGATATGACAGACTGTCCAGATTTTACCAAGGATTTATTCATGTCTTCCAGCGTTTTTTGTCCCTGACAAGAAGTGACTCATGCACCCAAAAGGCGATGGGTCAGTCGGTCGTAAACCATTAAGTCAGCAAAATGAAGTTCTCTTTGAAAATTTAGAAAGCAACGAAGATTGTAATATTGACATCATGAACAGGTCATTTCATGCATCTACAAGAATGATGTATAGAAGTAAATAGTTAATCATTTGTACTTATTTCATTTGCAAGATTGTATGGGAGAGCCTACATCTTTGTTCTCAAAAAGGGTGTTCATTAAAACAGTAAAAAAAATCTTACAAAGATCTCACAGCAGCACCATCTCTACCCTGTAATGCTTTGTTGTATTATTCTTACTACTGAATCCTTTTTTGTACTCAGGGCATTGGAGAGTATGTGAATTGTCGGACTGGTATGCCTTGTCACTTACATCCAACCAGTGCCTTGTTTGGAATGGGTTACACACCAGACTATATTGTCTACCATGAATTGGTGATGACGTCAAAGGTCGGTACCTCTTTCTCTTAGTTAATCTTTTCTGCATATACAAGTGCATCTCAAAAAAAATTAGATTATCGTGGAAAAGTTCATATATTCTAGATTCATTACACATACAGTGAAATATTTCAAGCCTTTTTTTTGTTTTTACAGCTCATGAAAATCAAAAATCCGCTATCTCAAAATATTAGAATATTTCATAAGATCAATAAAAAAAAAAAAAAAGGATTTATAATATAGAAATGTCGAACTTCTGAAAAGTATGTTCATTTATGCACTCAATACTTGGTCGGGGCTCCTTTTGCACGAATCACTGCATCAATGCGGCATGGCGTAGAGGCGATCAGTCTGTGGCACTGCTGAGGTGTTATGGAAGCCCAGGTTGCTTTGATTGGGGCCTTCAGCTTATCTGTATTGTTGGGTCTGGTGTCTCTTATCTTCCTCTTGACAATACCCCATAGATTCTCTACGGGGTTCAGATCAGGCGAGTTGGCTGGCCAATCAAGCACAGTAATACCATGGTCAGTAAACCAGTTACTAGTAGTTTTGGCATCGTGGGCAGGTGCCAAGTCCTGCTGGAAAAGGAAATCAGCATCTCCATAAAGCTTGTCAGCAGACGGAAGAATGAAGTGCTCTAAAATCTCCTGGTAGATGGCTGCATTGACTTTGTACTTGATAAAACATAGTGGACCAACACCAGCAGATGACATGGCACCCGAAATTATCACTGACTCTGTGGAAACTTCACACTGGACTTCAAGCAACGTGGATTCTGTACCTCTCCAGACTGTGGGACCTTAATTTCCAAATGAAATGCAAAATTTACTTTCATCTGAAAAGAGGACCAATGAGCAACGGTCCAGTTCTTTTTCTCCTTAGTCCAGGTAAGACGCTTCTGACATTGTCTCTGGTTCAGGAGTGGCTCGACACTAGGAATGTGACACTTGTAGCCCATTTCCTGGACATGTCTGTGCATGGTGGCTCTTGATGCACTGACTCCAGCATCAGTCTGCTCCTCGTGAAGCTTCCCCAAGTTCTTGAATCAGCTTTGCTTGACAATCCTCTCAAGGCTGCGGTCATCCATTTTGCTTGTGCACCTTTTCCTACCACACTTTCCCCTTCCAGTCAACTTTCCACGAATATGCTTTGATACAGCACTCTGCGAACAGCCAGCCCTTTCAGCAATGACCTTCTGTGGCTTACCCTCCTTTTGGAGGGTGTCAATGGGTGTCTTCTGGATAACTGTCAAGTCAGCAGTCTTCCCCATGATTGTGGATGTGTGTACTGAACCAGACTGAGAGATTCATGGTATTTATACTGCATAAATAGTGATTTACTCAAACTCTAAATGGAATATTCTAGTATTTTAAGATACGTTTTTTTTTCTATTTTTTTGAGCTGTAGGCTGTAATTATCAAAATTAAAATTAAAAAAATGCTTGAAACATTTTAGTTTACACGTAATGAGTCTAGAATATATACAATTTTCACTTTCTGAAATAACTGACAAAAAATATTGAACTCTTCCAAGATATTCTAGTTTTTTGAGATGCACCTGTATTAGTAGTTTACTTTTTAGAGGATTTGCTTCAGTTTGTGTTGTTAAATTATCTCTTGAATGATGATGATTTATTACTTGAGAGTAAATTCATTCTGCTAACTGTTCCTTTTCAGCTAATTACATGCCAGAGATAGAATCTAATGTAACTTAAAATTTTGTTTATATATTAGTAGAACTAATTTCAGGGTTATTTAAAACTAAGTTGAAGTACAAAACAAAATTGAAGTTTAGGGCATAGAATCAGTCAGGTTCATCTGATCTATATTTCCCCTCAAATGATTCATTGTAGTCTAGGTTGATCATATTTTTCTGTCAGCTGTTCTGAACACTGTTCACTAGGATTCATTTCTGGGCTCTGTGAAAGCCAGAGGCTCTGCTCCATCTTTATTCAATGGTTTCAGTAGGGTATGTTGCCTTATTCTCTCAAAGAATGTATCCCCCATAATGAAGGAATAACAGCAAGAAATTGGCTGATGAATGCTAAGTCAGTTTTGCCATTATTCAGTACATACTATGGCATGATAGGCTCCATATTTGACTCTTAGTTATAGATAGTTGGATTGAAGGGCCCTTCCATGTTTTCTGTAAACCTGTGTCCATCCAGTTGATGTGTAGTGTTGAAATTTCATCTTCATTCTACCACCTGGTGTGGCTGTAGATATTTTAGGAGCTATGTGTGATGGATGTTTGGGGCTGTTTCCATAATTTACAGGGTGCTCATTAATAATGAATTTTAATTGTAAAGGAAAAGGAGAGAGAGAGAATATTACAAATACAAAATTCAGTTTTCATCATCCTCTTAGGATGAAATTCCAGCATCGTCAAGATGAAGAGCATACGAGAGCAGGTTTGAGTATGTCTCAGTGCTTTATTTCCACACAGGAGTACATGCAGTGTGTGACAGCGGTGGAAGGGCAGTGGTTGTCTGAACTCGGGCCCATGTTTTACACCATCAAGGATTCCTCAAAGTCCAGACAGGTCAGTATTTATGAGTGACTTGACATGACTTTCATGGTCTATAAATGTGAGGATTTTAAAACATTCTGAAACCAATTTATAGAAATCTTTTTAATATTTTCATAAAGCTTGATAAATGTTTAAATTTATTGTTATCTGTGGAAACACTAGTAATGGCCAATGTTGGACCATACCGAGGTATTAAAACATTTAAAATGATTTCTTCAAGAAGGAAAATATTTACCAAAGTAACTTCTCAAAGCAAATTTTTGTAATAATGTTTAACTGTAACATTTAAGATCAAAACCATAGTAGCAGCAGCTTCCAGTAAGACTAAGAACAAAATAAACCATTGATTGGAGATGCTATGATTTCAGGAAAGAAAAAAGCAGGCACAGGAAGAGCTGAGTGCCATGGAAGAAGAAATGAAGAGAGCAGATGAGCTGATAAAGGCCAGGAAAGAGCAGCAGGATCAAGCTGCTGCAGGATCGAAAAAGTCAGTAGGAATGGTTTTAAGTCTTGGATCATCTGTCTTTAATGAACAGTGTGGCCTTCACAGACAGGTTGCAATGGGTATATCATTCTAAATGAAAGAAAAAATGAATAAGATAAACAATTTGGTTTTAACGTATGAGAAAATAATGTGATAGAATTTGGATTTTGAACAGCTCTTGCAGTTTAGCTATATTTTTATCCTAAAAACTAGGTTTTTCATAATCATTTCATGTACTATTAGTCCTCATAATTAAATAAGAAACTCTTAACAGATGTTTGCTGTTCACAAGTTACATGTAAACACCTGTGTGTGTAATTTTGTTTATTAAGGTAGGAGGCACCACCCACACATGAACCTGTTTTAGCCACATGGCAGTTAAAATTGGCTAAAACCCTGTCTAAAACTTTTTTCGAGTGTACGAAACACAACAAAAGTTGTCTATAATTGTTTAAAATATTATTTATTTTAAAAGTTTGAACACATGAAAACATTTTCAGCAAGGGTCAACATCCATTGTTCACTTATGTGAAGTCCATTTTAGCACTTTAAGTAAGAGGACCCAAGGAGCTGGATTATTAAGTATTCTGTAGATCCACCACCAAGTCAATGAAGCCATCTGGTAGCTCTGCCCCTATCTGTGAAGAAAGATGCAAGGAATGGAGCTGCTGCAACCCAGAAAGAGATGGCTGTGAGGAGGAAAGTCTCACCTTTGTTGACTAACCACTCCTTAACAGTCTCGATCTGTTCTTGGGTCAGCCTGGCACCCAGATACTTTGGATGAAACATGTAGGCAGCCAGGTGGCAGGGTTTGATGATGAAGTCAACCCTCTTCTTGACTTTGATGTGGTGATCTTTCAGAATTGGTTCATTCAGAAGGTCAAGAAAAATGTTGCAGGCATCAGCAACTGGAAGCAATATGTTGGCCAAGTCATTAACCTGCCTGAAGAGGTTCATGTCCATGACCTTCAGGACGATGACCTTATCTACTTCATCTGGATGGTCTTGAATGAATTTGATAAGAGTCCAAGTCCAAGCAGATTAGCTGACCCTTCCAACAAGAGTCATTTGGCAACTAAGGGTGTGTTGACCCTGACTGCTTCTTAAGCCAGGCTGATAGCACATGGTGAATCCTGAAGAACTTACTGATTTCAACTGCATGTTCCATGATAGGAGCAGGTGTTAGATCTTGCCCAAGTAGGTTAAGGGAAAGGCAGCCGTATGTGATCAGGTTCTTGTCGTCGTCCTCTAGCTCTTCCCTCATTTTGTCCATACTCTTGGCATTATCTGTTACAAAGGACTGAACCTTACATCTAGAGACACCCTCAGCATAAGATCTAGAGTCCTCAAACATGTCTTTACATGCCTCTGCAGTCTTGTGGGTGGTACCAGTATCCTTGGCATCCACAAAGAACCCTTTTCCCCTCACTGACTACTGGTGCTGCAATTATTGACTCATTTTGGGTGGTACTGCAGCCATCTTGTTGCATGGTGACAGTCTTGTTGTTGAGCTGCTGCTTCATGATGGCCTGGTACTTGTCATGGCACTTGTCAAGCAGTTTGTTACCTGGTAACCATAGCCTTGAAGCTGGGATGTTCTACAATGCTGAAGGGTAGGTTGCACCTATACGCAAGCTCAGCAATTTTTTCATCCAGGTTGTCTTTGGTTGCAGCTGGAGTATGCACAGTGACGCTATTAAGGTCAGCTGGTTGATGAGCATTGACTGGAGCTGGGTCACACACCACTGCACCTTGCTGAGACTCACTGGCTCTGGACTGCTTGACACATTTCTCGTAGTTTTTCTTCATCCTGCCTGTGTGGTTACTCTGTACATTTAAAGAGAGCTTACACTGAGAAGTGAATTTAGAACCATCCACATTGCGGTGGAAATGGTCCCAGATAATGTCCTTATGTCTACCTCCTTTGAGCATGTTGTCTTGTAAAACTGATCACTGTTCAGACTAAAATCCTCCTGTATTTACACACAAATGTGACCCACACAGGCTGGATTAATTACAATTATCTTACCTGGGTGACTCAACTATGGACCATTACTTTTTGATTGCCATTGACACAGGGATTATCTTTCACACCTAATGCAATGGGATTGATACCTAAAGAACACACGAAGATTATCTAGGATACCTAAAAACATCACCTAAAACATTTACAGATGTTACTCATGCTATGTACCATATTATCCATTGAAATTTAAACATCTATGTTTTAATACAGAAATATTCTAGTTACATTAGAGGCACTTTTAGCCAGTTCCGGCTGGCTAAAAAGTGTCAAAAATGGTTAAAACCTAACCCTGGTTTCAAGAAATATCAGAGAAGAACAGACAACTTACTACTTACCCACACTCCACAGGTACCTCGAAAATCCTTCTAAAACTGCTGGTCCTCAACTACAGCAGTCAGTAGTTTAATGAATACTTCAGTGTTGATCAGACCTGGTATTAGATAGCTTGGACAACCAGACAGCAATGTTACTTCTAGTGACTTGTAAAAAGTTTGGTATCAACCTTTCAGGGGAAGCTGAAAAAGCAAATGTCTGCTGTGATTTTTTTAAGTTGTTGTTATTTAAAATAAAATAGCTTAATTATCATGGATGGTCAATACCAATTTACTTTAATTTATGTTCAATACTAAACCTATTACTGCTATTGTCTTTCTTGCAGAACCTTTACCTTCTATCAGCTAAGTATTCTAAAAAACTCCACCAGCGAGATGAATAGTTCAAGCCGTCGTCTTTCTTTCAGGTTCAGTTTTTCACGCAAAAATAAGTCTACAGTTGAATTGCCTTTGACCAATGAAAACAAACAAACAAAAAGTTAATATTTTTTATCTTGCTGTGCCTGCTACAGCAATAAGTATATAAAGATTTCCATTCATTAGTGACTCTTGTAGCTCCTAAATTCTCGCCCACAGTTCAAAGTATTAGATTGTAGGTAATTTTTTTCTTATAAAATTAAAAGTATTTGCTGATAAGGTGCCTTGAGGAATCAACATTGAAAAATAAATTTTAATCTGTTATTCTCTCATCTAATATTTCTACAAGTTATTTCTTATTTGTTCACTTTTCCACATAATGTTTGGTTTTAAATCACTGACCAACACTAAAACTGTCCAAAAACTGGTCTCAGAATCTTGGTGTAAATTTTAATTTTTGGCAGTATTCTTTCCTACAGTAACTGGTTTAGATGTCATTATCTTACCTTCTGTTTTTAAATTTCTAGCTATGATAGGAGTCTGGAAACTGGACAGATAACATGGAAACACAATGAAAAATACTTTACACTTGTGTCATGGATTCGCTTGAAAGTTTTCAGGTTTTAGATATTTACAAATTATCTGAAATATTAAATATACCTAGTTTATGATGAGTGATTAAATTTTAATTTTAATTCTTACAGACTCTTTTCATTTAATTAACCAGACAATTCCCAGAAAAACAAATCTGATGATGACTGGGGTAGCATAGGTGACTAGCCTCACATAGAGCAAAAGTGAAAGTTTACTCTGGTATTTTGAATTTCTTTCTCTCACCTTACTTTACAGGGTCCATATTGCAACACCAGGCAGGAAAGAACCAGGAACCCCATTCACTCCCAGAAAAACACCAAAGTTTGGGTTGTAGAAGGAATACTGATCTTTGTACAGAAGTTAAGCTTCAGAACTCCACATTGGAAAGGACTTGGCTTTTATCCAAAACAAAACTAAAGTTTCATTTCATTTAGAATTTAAGTAATTTTGTTTTGAAAATTACGTATTTAAAAGAAAAGGACAAGAACAACAACAGATCTTGCAGAAATTTTTTCTTCTGCATTTTTTAAAGTGAAGAGTTAATAAAGTTGCTGAGATTTTTTTTCCAAGTGAGGCACAAGCTTCTCCATTGGAAGGTGATAAAATGAATTTTCAGCTTTGGTAGCTACGGCTGAGTGTGAAGTTTGACTGGAAGGACACATACTCTGAACAGTTGCTGGTATTCCACGTGGATGTAACATCACATTATGTCAACTTTGGAAATACCGTGTACTGTTTAAAATTTTAAAAACTATTTTGTCGTAAATTCATCCTGAACCAGAAAAGGGGGTATCTAAGGAATTCTGTTGATAGTCTTGTATCATAAGAAACTTTGGTAATAAATAAAAGTACAAAGTTTTTCTGTTTTTGTCTCAGCTAAGAATTATTATTTATCAGCTGTCTATGTATAAATAAAAAGGCTTAGTTTATTTCATAAATAAGAAACATAATAATAATTTACCTTTATGGGACATTCCAGCCCAACTGTGTCAAATTTCAGAAAAAAACTAAAAAAAAATGGTAAGCAGGTAATTAGAAAATATGTAAATACTGAAAGTTTCAGTTCTCTGTAATTTTTTGTCACTGAGATATGGAGACTTTAATATTGGCCCTTGGTAGGTCTAGAGACATGAAACTTGCCAGGCTTGTACAGGAGGGGTTGGGTAATAATAAAATGCAT
Organism: Nautilus pompilius; assembly: GCA_018389105.1. NCBI lineage: Eukaryota > Metazoa > Mollusca > Cephalopoda > Nautilida > Nautilidae > Nautilus > Nautilus pompilius. The sequence continues at coordinate 1,023,828 of JACATO010000132.1, read as the reverse complement.
TTACATTGTGGATTTCTTCCTTTAGTATTCTCCTAGGATAAAGGAAAAATGGAAAAACAACTTCGGTGATTTTTTTGGCAATTTTAGAATGCCACAACTAATAGAGAACATTATGTAAAGGGTAAACAGATATATTTTTGTCATACTAGCTATTTAGGAAATGAAAGAAGGTAGACCTAGGTCTCCTTGTTCATCACATTCCTGGGCCCCGAAATAGTACCAATGAGAAATTAACCAACTTTATAGCAGTGAAGAGCAATGTAGAGAGTGAATAAAAACTATCATTCTTTGAGCAATATAGGTTTATCCAAACTTATTAAACAGAAGTTCAAAAGGTGTTACGTTACTGCTTCATACCTAAAAGAATTTTCAAAGTATGTCCATTTTCTGCATCGAGCGCAAACTGTGTACTTCACAATATCCCTTGGAAGAAATATGTAGCAGTTGTTTAACATTGAAAGTTGTATATTTACACTAATATGAAACTATTCATGCATTAACTTTTGATTTTCTCAAGGAAAGCAGAGTCATGATCAGCAAGTATGTATTGTCGCCCTCCATGTCCAGTAGCTTGAGGTGCATCTATACAGCACAGCACCTGGTTGGATGGCTCCCAACATAAATCCTGCCTTGCTGGCCATTTTAAAGGATTCTTCTTCATAAAATTGACCAACACATCATGGTTATCATCTGATTTCTCCACTATGTTACCCACAAATCAGTCATCATCATATATGCATGCAACATATTTTCCTGGCAAATAATTATTTCGGTCATCTTCCTCATCTGCAGCCAAAGAGATTTCTGAAGATATTGAGTCAGATGAGATGCGAAACATTCAAAACGTATTAGGTGATACTGGATGAAAACAATGAGATCTAATGCCAGGAATTTTTTTTACATTTGAGTAGTGATTTTCCAAGTCTTAACTGGTCGAATGAAGAAGCCCAAGTGATGAGCTCATTTGGAGTTAGGATCTGGTTGTCAACAGGTGCTTGAAGACTAGCCCTTGCAGCTAACCATTTAACAGTACCACCAATCCCATCACATGGACTCTTGCCATGGCTTGTAGCAAAAAAGTGCCAATGAGCATCAATTCCAAAATCTTGTTTGTGATGGGTCAGGTTTGTCAAGTTCTTATAGTTTTTGTATTGGCTAGCTGCACCATCACTGAAGTAAATGCAATTTGAAATGAAAGGAAGAATTTCTTTAACAAAAGAAAGAACAGTGATGGTATCATCTTAAGGCTGTCTGAAATGACACAAACACTAATACATTCACAGGTGTCACCTTGTAATACAAAGCAAATGGATGTATAGTCTGACTGTTATCCCAATGATGACCTTGCACAGCATCTTGAACAACAAATGAGTAGTTCTCTGCAAAGTCTAACAAGACAATGCAAGTGTTTTCTGGAAGGTTTTTCAGTGATCGCAAAAATTCTGCTTGAGATAGCAATAAAATGATGGGGATGCAACTTGTCACAACTTTCCCAGAAAATTTGTATAAATTCAGCAACTGTACACTGGAGTGTTACCAAACTTGTGTGATCTGTGTGGAGCCACTGCTTATAAGAAATTTTGTCATCTTCATCCATGTCATTCTCAGAAAAAATATTTATGAGGAAATTCTCAACATTATGTTGGCTAGGACAATCATCACAATGGTGAAGCATACAATTTCGATTTTCTACATCACAGACCATTTTTATTAAATCTTTGTAGTTTGAATTTCCAGGAATTGCAGTGCAAAGCAACTTGAAGTTCTGGTGGATTTCACAAACACAAACATAATGAGAGCTTTTATTTGCAACAGCAACACACCATTTAGGCCTTAGTTCACATAATTTGGAAAAAGGAATTTTGTCTGCACAATTTATTTCTTTATACTCAATAAAGAGTTCCTTTAAGTTGGCTAAGAGAAGTTTTTGATAATGTTGTCTACCCTCACTAGTTTTCACAGAAACGAAGTCCTTTCCTGAACATATGAAGTCTGTCGAAAAAGTATCCAACCTTACGCTGGGAAAAAAAAATTATGTACTCGGTGGGGTTCAATTGCTAATCCCCTTCGAAGTAGGCCCCTTGTGCCTCCACACACTTAGCCCAGCGATCCTTCCACTGTTCAAAGCACATCTGGAATGGCTCTCAGCTCCGCCATCGCATTCCGCATGATGTCCTCTCGGCTCTCAAAGCGGGAGCCGTGTCCGGAGAGTAGGGAGCCTGGCGAATGAGCCGGGGCGTTGTCATGATGCAGCTGCCAGTTTTGCGAGGCCCACAGATCCGGTCTCTTGTGCTAAACTGCATCACAAAGACGTCGGAGGACTTCCTGATAGTACTCCTTTGTAACAGTTTGTCCTTCTGGTGTGTATTCTGATGCACAACGCCTCGGTAGTCGAAGAAAACAGTCAGCATCACCTTGATTTTGCTCCGGACCTTGTCGATGTTGGGTGCTTCCACTGATGTTGACTGAGCTTTGGTTTCCAGGTCGTACCCGTACACCCACATCTCTCCAGTTATCACAGTATTCTGGAACTCAAGATCCCTGTTGGCAGTATCCAGCAGGTCCTGCACAGGTGCACAACCTCAAGACGAAGTTGTTGTTGTTGTTGTTCCTGAGAAAGCAGTTTGGGCACAAATTTCGCTGCCACTCTGCGCAAGCCCAAATCTTCCTTTAAAATTGCATGTGCAGAATCTTTACTGATCCCAACCTCATCACCAATTTCCCGCACCGTCAAACGACGATCCTCCATTATCAAGGTCCACACTTTCTCGATAACAACTGCATTGCAGCTTGTTGACACCCCCCCACCACCGATGTGCAGCCATCTTTGAACCTGTTGTACCATTCTTTTATTTGGGTAACACCCATGGCATTGTCACCAAAAGCCTGTTGAATTTTGCGAATTGTTTCCGCTTGGGTATATCCAAGCTTTTGGCAAAACTTGATGCAAGATCATTGCTCCACGTTCCGTCATCACAGGTGAAATGAAAATGCGACAAGTAAATAGTACAGCACCTCATATGCTGGCTGCCTGACAGCGACTGATGCATCCAGCAAGCCTGCCAAAAACTATGCATGCGGCTCCACTATTCACTCTTTTGCATCCCTAACGTCACTACTTCCCACGGGAAAAAATAAAGTCGGATACTTTTTTGACAGACCTTGTATTCTTAAAAATTCCCCATTTTGAAAGAAGTTCACAACCCTGTCTTTTATTTCAGAAGCAAGAGGTATTCCTTTTTTTCCTGGAGGGTCTGACAGAACTCCACTTGTCCTTTTAAGTTCCCTGGATCTCTGTACTATCCTTTTTGAGACATTAAACTCATTAGCAATGTCAGCTATGGTCAATCTAGAGAGGAGGAGGGTTAAAATTTTGATTTTTTTCATTTGTTGTACTTCTATTAACTTTTATTTTCAGATCATGTATGAACTCATCCAGATCAGGGCATTTGTTACGCGATGCTGTCTGTGAAGTCAGTGTAGCTTCATTCACTCCTAGCATTTTTGATATCTTTTCTTGAGTTTTCTTTTTGCATATCCAGACTTATTTGAGCTGCTCAAAGGTTTGATGGGAGAGCAACCAAGGGATGTAAAACTTGTGTTGAGATCTTTCAAGAGGTTTATATTCATCAGTAGCATGAAACCCAACTTGCTCTATTTCTTCTTCATAAGTCTTTTTTGCCATACAGTTAGAGCAAAGCTTTTGTCCAGGTTTTAAATTTAACTTTACTGCTTTTTTCATCATTAATTCGCAAACAACCTGGAAATGAATAAGTAAAAACTTTCAATATTTACAAGTTGATAATAAAGAAAAGTAAAAAAGCAAACAAATAAACAATACTTTTTATACATCTCTTGTGAATCTTGAAGGGATCAGCACAATATATTTGCAAATTTGAATATCTTGAAATAAATACTTTTTCGTGATGGTAACAGATAGTAGCATTTTCAAGATTTAAAGTCAGTTCTCCATAGCAGCAGTTTCCTAGATTCTGTACTTAAATCACATATCTTATAAAAAAAAAAGTGTCTTTCTTGAATAAGTCAGCTTGTGACAGTCAAAGTTATTTAACTTTGTTCCAATTGTACACTTGGCCATGGTTGAAAGACAAGGAAACTAGAGTAAGCATGCAAACCATAATCTAATCATCTGATTGGTTGTTTCTGTTTGTTGATAAGCAGTGTTAACTGAGGTACTTGACCTTCTGATAACTAATTCTGGCAACCATGGCCTGTAAAATGATTCCATTGTTATTTTTTACTCCTGTGATCAAAGTTTGTGTGTTATACCTAGCCTTTTAAAATTTTCTGAGAAAGAAAAGTCATGGACAACACATAAGAGAGCAAATGGGAGTTTTTTACCAGCAACATGCAAAATCAAGTTATGTGATGTATAAATTCAGGTCTGCAAGGTAAAATGGCTGCTGATAATTTTTACTACAGTATTATCATAATCATGCCTTACATCTTATAACCCATAAGTTATTTTGTGGAATTTTTCCAATTTATGCCAAGAAACTCAGTTCAAAGTGTTCTTATTTATGACACTTGTCACCTCTAATAATTTGAAAAACAGCGACAGTAAGAACAACAACCTGTGCTTTCTACACGAAAAATAATCACTTTATGAACATTGTATATACCTTTATAACTAGACCATAGTTCATACAAATGGTTTTCAATGTTAAACAACTGCTACATATTTCTTCCAAGGGATATTGTGAAGTACAGTTTGCACTCGATGCAGAAAATGGACATACTTTGAAAATTCTTTTAGGTGTGAAGCAGTAACATAGCACCTTTTGAACTTCTGTTTAATAAGTTTGGATAAACGTACATACGAGGTCTGTCCAAAAAGAAACCGAACTTTTTAAAAATCAAATTTATTGCTTTATTTACAATTTAATCAGACTCGTCTCCTTCAAATAGTTCCCTCCACTGTTGATAATACACGGCTCCCAACGTTTTTTCCAGTTCTGGAATGCATTTTCAGGGATAGTGCACAGTTCTCGTAGTGAATTTTCTTCGATCTCTTCTATCGTCTGAAATCGGTGACCTTTCAGGGTGGATTTCAACTTTGGGAACAAAAAAAAAAGTCCGCAGGAGCCAAATCCGGAGAGTAGGGGGCTGGGGGACGAGAGTCGTCAGGGATAAGGAGTGGCGCGTGAGCAGGTGCGATGTTGTGGTGCAGGATCCAGGATTTGTTTTTCCATGCCTCAGGCCATCCAAGTAAAATACTTTATTGATTGTCTGACCACATGGAACAAACTCACGATGAACGACGCCCTTCCAATCAAAAAAAGATGACTACCTTCAAATTTGAGCGACTCTCATGTGCTTTTTTTGGTCTTGGTGGCGACGACGGTCCCTTGTTTCGTCACCTGTTATGACACTTTTCAGAAAGCTGACTGACTGAGACTCAGTTCTCTTCTTGTTCGTCTGTCAGCAGACGCGGCTACACGACAGATGTTCAGTTTTTCTTTTAAAATCACGTGGCACGAACTTTTACCGATGCCTACTTCTTCAGAAACTCCATGGATCACAGCTCGCACTTTCTCAATGGGATCGTCTCCGGTGGATGTTCTTCCTGATATGAAGCACTGGTGCCACACGTGACATTGAGTACAGCTCAAACAACCCCCCCCCCATAGGCCTGTTGCAGCATTAGAAAAGTCTCCGTAAACATTTTTCCCAATTTGAAACAGAATTTCACACAAACACAGGTTACTCTTCAAGATCCTTCATTGTTCAACTTGCGACAAATCGCCAAGTGCACTAAACACGGTCACTCTAGCACGTGTAGATCGATGACTAACTGATGTGGCTATTATTAGACTGAAGGTCAAGGTCCTGCAGTCGTGAGCACGTGCTGTTTTAAAAGTTTGGATAAACCTACATATGTGCAAAGAATGATAGTTTTTTACTCACTCTCTACATTGCGCTTCACTGCTATAAAGTTGGTTCATTTTTCTTGTTGGTACTATTTCAGGGCCCAGGAATGTGATGGACAAGGAGACCTAGGTCTACCTTCTTTCATTTCCTAAATAGCTAGTATGACAAAAATATATCTGTTTACCCTTTACATAACGTTCTCCATTAGTTGTGGCATTCTAAAATTGCCAAAAAATCACTGCAGAAGTTGTTTTTCCATTTTTCCTTTATCCTAGGAGAATACTAAAGGAAGAAATCCACAATGTAAATGCATTTTATTATTACCCAACCCCTCCTGTACAAGCCTGGCAAGTTTCATGTCTCTAGACCTACCAAGGGCCAATATTAAAGTCTCCATATCTCAGTGACAAAAAACTATAGAGAACTGAAACTTTCAGGATTTACATATTTTCTGATTACCTGCTTACCATTTTTTTGCAATTTTTTCTGAAATGGTCACCTGTGGACTTTTCTGAAATTTGACAGTTGGGCTGGAATGACCCATATGTTGTCTATTCCACATCTCTTTCTACTCTGGCTTCTATAGAGGCTCATCTTTGAAGTATTTCATTATTTCTTTTATACATTTGTGATCAGCATCTAAACATTTTAATAAATATTTCTATTCTATTTTTAGAACTAATCCTGCTTCCGCACACAGAAAAATTAGATTTCTCTTGTTTATTTTGTTAAGCAGACAGCTATTTTCTGTCAGAGCAGGGAGCTGTTGTTGAATGTAGCTTTGAGCTGGCTCATTTAATGCCATCACTGAGCAATGGCTGTCATGAAGTACATCCATTTCCTACATGTACAGAGATCATGAGGTTAATGACAAGTAGTTTAAATCAAATAAATTATTTTGATAACTAGACAAATTTTTTTTTGTATTTAAATATGAAGGAGAAAAAAAGGTATAAAACAATTATTTTAATACTTCAATTCCATCTATAAATTCTTTTGCTGAACTTAAAGATGTTTAAAACAGAAAACCAAATCTGAAATACATATTAAATTATTCTTTACAAATTGAATGTGTTCAATGGATATAACCTGGTTAGGGTTGTGTGAAGGGAGAGGCAAGTCACATGAAAATACAAAACAGTTTAAAACAAAAGAATTATAAGCAACTTAGTGATAAGACAGTGAAGTATTTAGATATATATAGAGATTTAGCCAATCATGAAGTTTATCCCAACACAACCACTCACTAATCAGTAGTACAAACTTGTTCCTTTAACTATTAATTTTTTTCTTATTTCTAAAGATGACTTATGATTTGGCTAACATCTAGTAAAGGATATTGCATGCCTACAATTTTAAATTATATTTGGCACACATATATCTTAAGTAGAGTTCATATAAAAAGTGTAAGGTTTGGGAAAATAAGGTTGGTAAACAAGTTGAATGAAAACCAAATCTTTCTAGTGTATAAAGAACATTAAACAAATATAGCTTTAATACAGAAACATAAAAAGTAGATTGCAGGGTGGAATTAGAAATCTGGTAAAGAAACCTAAAGTAGTGAGTGATCCCAGTATTCTTGCTGTGTTCCAATCAGAGAAAGGAACCATAGGTGCACACTGTTCCTTTAAGTGATACTAACTTGCATTATTTTGGTGCCTGTCAAAATTGAATTTTGATTTTAATTGATTTGTTTAATAATTAAAAAATATATTGGAAGTATTTAAAACTAAGTCTGTAAAACCTCAGTGAAACAAGAACATTTCAGATGCAGTGCAAGAATATAAGCATCAATAACTTTTTTAGAAAAAAGTTTTAATGGTGTTTTTTTTTTTTAAAAAAATTACAGTTATCTCCCTTTAATAGACTTTCACAGATGCAGTTTCTTCTGTACAGTTTTACAGCTACAAGGTGTTATATATAAGTGGAAGAGTAGACGAGTTCTGCCTTTGTAGGTGTGATGAAAGTGTTCATTCACTTAGATTATCTTAAAACATGATAATTAAGAGCAGCATAATCCCGTCAAAACAAAAAAAAAACACACACACACACACACACTCAAAATAAATACAACAATTTATTGAAAAGTAGCATAATACATTTTCAAATTATCACCATCATGCTCTTTAAAAAGTGCAAAAGCATACAAATCGGTAAAATAATATTTTAAATTATAAACTTGGTTTTCATTTAATCTTTCAGCAATGATAAGGAAGTTCAGTGCCCGCTGATTGAAGTTCAAGAGAAAAATGTCACTGCCAACTCTCTCACTGAATTTTTTAAGAGTAATCAAAATATTTCAAAATAACAGAAAAAGTTACTTTACGTGTTTTCAGTTACTGTCATCTTACAACAAAATCAGCTCAATTAACTTGAGAAACAGGTTCTTCTTTTGTCCCTTCTCCTTGTTTTAAAAATGTAACTACACATGCCATTAAAGTGTTTAAAAATTCATGAACTCGCACGTCTCATCTCCAAAAGTTTGCACCCACTCATCTTTCTTGGCTTGCTGCATATGGTAGAGATGCTGTTTAAAATCCAAACGGCCCACCATGTCTAGTCTGTTTATTTTTCACAATATTCACACTTTTTACTTTGGCAAACATCACACATAATTAGATAATTAGTTGAGAAAGCCACTTCCTAATCAAAAGTGCTTCATTTGTCTCGTACCTGTAATCCTTCTGAGGAAAGAAGTTCAGTCAGGCCACCACAAAATAGCTGTAAATTAGTTTACTAAACAATTTAAATAGGATGATGTTTATTGTCATTACTGCTAACCTTACTGCACTGTTCTAGCTTCTCTGCTTGGTGTCATCTTAAACATAGAAAAGAACTAAAATGAGACTACTCCCCACTAGTAACAATTAGCAAAGAAAAATTTAATTAGATTTTTTTTTTTGTGGTCAGAAACAATGGCTTAAAATGAAACATATCTCAGTAGTTGAAATAAAATCAGTACAAATCAATATCTTTGTTACATGAAAAACTGTAATGACGACTTAGCTCGGTGTTGCCTTGTACATAATTTAATTATGTCAATAAAATAATGACAAAGATCAGTATAGATGATTATATAATGCAACATTTAGGCTTGAAATAAAAAAAATTCTAATAATTATCGAAATATTTCAGATTTAAGAAATACTGTAGATATGAATACAACCTGCAGATTTCTTCCCTCAAAAGAAAATCCAAACTATAGACCTTTTTCCACCTACACTCATACTAACATGTAATCGTAGATGTTTTCTGTTCTCTCTCCAACAATTTGAGGAGACACAAATTTCTCAGAAACTTTGGATTAGGCACTAACTCGACAGCAGAAAGATGGCTCATAGCACCACTAATCTGGAAGTCTTAACAAACAATACAAAAGGTAAAATAAAACAAATATTTTTTTACTCTCCTCTTTTTATAATTTCAAAATATCTTCTTCAATATACAGGGTGTCCGTAAAGTTACTATACAGTCTTACCAGTTTACGATCACGTCCCAATTGAACCAGCCTGGAATAACTGTCTGGGCAGGAATATCGTCTGATGGAATTGTGGGTCCACAGTTCTTCGACGGAACTGTTACAGGAGAAAGGTACCTGGACAAACTGAGAAATGTCATCGTACCGGCATTGAAACAACGACCAGTAACTTGTAAGACTGTATAGTAACTTTACGGACACCCTGTATATAATTTTGCATGTATGGATTTATGAATATTAAAAAATTTGATATCTAATTTAGATAAAAAAATTTTAAATACATATTTTTACTAGTTTTTCCTAAATTAAAAAGAAACAAACTTTTGCATATAACTGATTACCATGAAAGCAAAATACAGAATAAAATTTACATTCATTAATATGTAAATACACTTTAATCACACACAAAAAAAAGAGAATTCTTTATTTGAGTAAGAGCTTAAATTTCTAATTAGCTAAATAACAGATTTATTTAATCAGCATTATCTAAATGTTTTCTGGCATTAATGACATTTTAAAAATCTGAAATAATGGTTAGCATGCTGGCTGAAATGTGGTCACAGCGTAAATTGGCGTGACTTGATAACCTTTTCCATAAAAGAAGACACCTTGAGAGGATCGATTTCATTGTACCACTTTCCTTCCTTCTTGAAATGAGAACCCACAATTAAGGCATTTGCACTGAGAAAATCAGGGAGATTGTTGAGAGTAATACCTGATCCAACCAAAACAGGTATGTTCACAGCTTTCTGTACAGCTGAGAGAAAGAGAGAGAGAGAGAGAGAGATAATTAACAGCATACTATGTGTTTATGCTGAGGAAACTGAAATAATGGTTTCAGGAAGTATTCTGGGCATATAGGTAGATATGGAGAGTCAGAAGGACAAGGAGTGCTATAACTTAAAAAATCTGCTTCATCTTAACATTTGGCAGACTGCTTAAAGCGACTCTCACATTTTGCTTCTCCCATAGTAAAACATTCCAAGTGTTTATCACTCGACTGCTAAAAAGATTTTCTCATATCCAGTCTAGTCAGAGGTTTGTTGAGCACTACCACCATAGGATGGGCTACTCACATCTTAATATTAATATATTAGTGATCTTAATTAAATCTGAGCAGACGGCATATGGATTTAGACTGATTATATGTTGTAAGTTTCTTTCTTTATTTTTTTTAGAATACCTGCCCCTCTTTGTGAAAAGTGAAGTAAAAATGGAAATATTAAAACATGTTTACAGGCGTTATATCTGCTCGAGAAATTTAGGTGGTAATGATTCTAAGGTCAGGGTTTTAACTTTTTCATCCTTGTAATAGTTTATAGCTTTTCACAAATATCCTGTCATGTCTGACTCACATGATGCTCACAGATGGAATAAGCTGTCAGCAGTAATAACAAACTAATTTTAAAAACCATGTTGATGGAGGTGTCTCTCCTCAAAGGGTTCTGTGTGATGGATCTTGGCTAGGGAAAATCTCTCTTGCTGGTTCTAGTAGAGCAAGGTAAAACAACAGGTTTCCATGACAGAACAAGCTCACACTTGAAGTTAGCAGGGACAGTACACCTTAGGATAACAAATCACCCAATGTTTCACACCTTACAAGAACCAACCATGAAGTTTACTTGGAATCTACTCCCTTCCAAAAGCCACAAGGTCATTGTGTTTCCATTAATGTTTTTTTTTCTGCTTAACTTTAAACTTTTAGTAACAAAAAAAAAAAAAAACCTATTAACTTTTGATTAAATAAAACAGCAGCATTGAGTAGAGAAAGTGAAAGATATCAATAATTAAAACATTATCTGTGTAGAAATGTAGCTTCTCTATAGTTTTTTTTAAAGATGAAACATTTGCAGAGAGTCACATGTTACAGCTAGACTTTCTTAAAAAAAAAACCCGTATGACGCCAAATCAAGCTTACCATATAAGTCTGAAGTATTTGCAGGTTCTCCTGAGAAGGTTCCCGTCACAATGACACCATTGCTGAGGAAGAATTCTGCAGCCTTGGCTGTCTCTGCAATGTCCACATCTGCGGTGATGGCGTGGGCACTAGAGGGAGGTAAGAAAGCAGCAATAGTAAGTAAAAAATAAGAAATGTCAAAATCTTGAGGAGATACTGGTGCAACAAAGCTTTATACCAATATCTGCTCCGTTGGATTATTCAAGTTTCACAACAAGTAAAAAAAAAACAAAAAACCCAAAACAACAGTTATAATCCTTTACTAAGTCTAGAAAATATACCAGTATATGGGGAAAAAGCATTTTTGTTTCCACAAGTGGCCTTCAGACTGATTTTTTTTATTATAAATATCAGGGGCAGTTCACTGCTATAACACCATACACACTACGTTAAATTTGTTATCATGGTGATGGTGGATCCCTCTCTACAACCCTTCAAATCTGTATTACTTAGCACAGGTTGAGCCATAGGAGCTTTGGCAAATCTCCACTGCTTCTACACCCTGACACAGCCAGTTCAACACAAATACTAATGCAGATGTGCCTCAGGTGGCATAAGTAAAAACTGATGTGGTAAAGATGATGAAAAAAAGTTCATTGCCATATTTTTTCTTCTCCTAAACCACAAGGAAACAGTTTGCTCCGGTTGTGTTTGGTGAGAAAACTACTGACATGTGGTGTGGGGATGGTCGGAAGACAGAAAAGGGTGTTTGTAGAAAAACAGCATGAGTGTGCGTGGGAGGATCACATGATAATGATAAACAAAACATGGTTGATCCCTGCTTCTTTGTACTTGTGTTATACCACAAAAAGTAAGCTACATGCCCAAGTCACCTTCAGTGGCAGCATGAGTGAGCGAGCGAGTGCGTTCCCTAGTTGGCTGCTCAACATTCTATTGAACTTGATGTAGTAGGGAGCGCAGTGTCAGGGGGTTTATTGACAAATCAGAGGGCATGAAATATGTTAGCACCAAAATAGTAGGTGTTGGCTATTAACTATTTTTGCAGGAAACTACAAATGGCTGGTACACGGCTGGTCATTTACATAGATGTACCTGATGCAAGCATGTCTAAGATAACAATTGCTCTAACCATTTCCATAGTAGTACCAGTATTTCACTTCTTTACATTCTTTTTGGTAAGTTACTTTAAGATTCCATTTATTATTATCTGAATGCTCTCTATAAGTAATTGGATTTAAACCATAAGTATGTAACCCTGACCTTGCACGTTCAGACCATTTTAGAAACAAGAGAACGAGTTTTTATATGATGCTAACCCAGCTGTAACAGGGTATTTGCAAGATGCAATACTATGGAAAGAATAAAGGGATTGTGCAAGAATAGGGCTGATTGCAACTTTATTGGGGCTACAATGGGTGAGAGGTTGGTACTGTGATACATGCTGTTGCAGCTTAATTTTTTTAAAATGTGACCATTTTACTGAGCCGCAGCCACCTCCATTTTGGAGACTCAGGAAAATGTATTTTAAAAAATTTTTTATAAAAGCAAATTTAATAAGAATAATTAAATTCCATTATTGTAATTCTTTAGTAATACATTTCTATTAGTAACGAGTAATGTCATTGTTATTCAAGGAAAAAAAATTTGTTTTTAAAACATTTTTACTCTGTTATTTTCAAAATTTTACTAATTCTTTTTTCAGATTTGAATTTTCCTTTACCCACAATTTTATGTTGTAGAAGCATTGTAAGATGATACAGGGATACCTCGACTTACATAACGGTTATGTTCCAGTTGGCTATACATAATTCAAACTCACATGTATACGGCTTATTATCTTGCATCCCCGCCATCAATAATTTCTCCACCTCGGCAATCACATCACTCCTTTGTTTCGTTATCAGCGTGATCCTTTCACGTGTTCTTTAATAATGTCTTTGTTTCTCACTATCGTGTTTACCGTCGACACAGCCATGCCCAGTCCATGCGCAATGGAAGACAGTTTGCCTGGCTTCATATTTCTTTATTATGCTCACCCTCTCCTCAAGCGCAATCACCTTGCACTTCTTTGCGAAACCACTAGCACTAGCATCACTTCTACGCTTTGGCACTATGGCTTGCAATGGAGAATTTCACGTAAAAACGAAAAGATTTACGCACAAAATAAACTCACTGGACGGATACTAACACACAACTGAGAGCGGGGAGAGGGATGATGGCCGACTAACACATTCAGATCCCAGTGCACATTATTCCACAGCTCTTAGTGACCGCTCATACTCTGGTACCCACACGTAGCGCTATGTAACATTTTTGCTGTATCTCAAATTTTTTTTTTGGAATTTATTTCTTACATAAAGTCAAATTTACATAAGTTGGGGTATTTCTGTACATTTATGCAGTATGGCTTCACGTTTATGATCAACAAATATGGTTCTCAAAATCCACAATTCTTCCTTTGCTCAAAGGTGCTCAGCAATAGATGTATGAAACATGAAATCATCCAAACTTAAAGGCCACCTTTGGACTGTCCACCCTGGGAATTTTGACAACACACTAGCTTCATTAAAAACAAAGTGAGCATGGTTTGAAGCAAGAAACACACTTTCTGATTGTGGATTTGCTTGTCAGAAAAATCCAGCTGCATACTATATCAGAGAATCTGATAAAAACCACATGTTATGGAAATAGCTGAGCTGATGTGTGGTAAAGATGCAAAACAAAAAAATTGCACAGATCCTTCTGTCAAATGGTGTTATTTGTGAATGAATAAAAGAAATATCAGAAGAATCTGATATCAGGTTATAGAGCAAATTAAGGAAAGTCCAGCAAAAATCAGCTTGCAGTTGGATGAAACAGCTCAAAGTAAGTTCAACTTCTCATTTTTGCTAGATATATGCATGAGAATGACATCCAGGAAGATTATTTCTTTTGTGAAAAGAAACAAGTAGTAGTAGATATTACAGAAACGATGAATGGAATTTTCAATTATAACCACCATTCCTTGGAGTTTGTGGGTTCTATAAGTACTGATGGTGCACCTGCTGTGTTAGGGGAAAATACAAGCTTCACAACTCTCATTAAAAATGTTAAATACAGATGTGATCTCAAATCACTGCATTTTTCATTGAAGATCAGAGATTTGTTTCCCTCAAAGTGCAATAAAAAAAGGTTTCAGTGCAATCTCTTGGGAAAGTAAGGGGATGCAGCATCACTTATACGCTATAATTCTTGATATTGCTGTCAAATTGTTAATCACAATTACCAACAACACAAGTCTTGTGTATCAGGTACAGTATTCTTTATAATCAGGTTTTATAATGCAAATTATTTATTGTTACTTTTAAAGAAAAGTAAAATAATGATCGGAATTGTAGATAGCTCAAAGAATGGCAGCATAGTATAGCAAAGACAAGAACTTGTCTACCCAATGTAGCCTCCAATAAGCTGAAAATAAATTGAACCTTATATATTTTGGGGATCCTAACAACTGAGACCACCCGCTAGTGCAAGCACTGAGAACAAAGTTCTGTTGGACCCTGGACTAACAGCAACTCACTTTTCTGTCAGCTCTTTAATTCTGAGGAGTAAAGGGCTTCAGACAAGGTCTTTCATGGAACTAGGTCCCAAGAAGGCAAAGAAAAAAACAAACACTGGAGAAAATAAATATAATTATCCTCATTGTAAATGCCTAACCTGTGTTTTTTTTTAATATCTGTAAAGATTGAGATTCCATCAGCACCTATTTGTTTCCTGTAACGAAGTAGACTACCTGCACAGGAGTCCATCAATCCCTCATCAGCCACATGGGAAAATACAAAGCATTCTGCCCGGATGAAGTCCAATTCTTCAAAACAAAAAAAGAAAAAGAAAAAATTTTTAATGGAGGACTTAAAGATGTACTTTCAAATGGAGCAGCAGTCTAAATTCTAACAAACATTCAATAAATACTAATAAGTTTGTGATAAATGTAGTGGGAAATTTCTAGCATTTGCTTGCAACATTTCCCAATCTCACATTAAAGAACCACCAATAAGTCTACAGACATTTAACATATATTACTGCAGAAAAGGTCTCAAATGTTATTCAGCGCCTATAGACTACCATCTTCCAGCTCTGCACTCTTCTGAGGAAGGAGTAGCGAAAGTAGTGACACCACGACTCGTGTAACCGTTGTCCACACACAACTACAAGGTGAACAAAACTGTCTTTCATCTTCCAACCAAGACTGGTGAACATTTAAATTTAATGAAATTACTTTCAAATAAATAATTTTAATGATTTTTATAATCTTGCAATTATTACTAACAAAGTGACCATAAAATAACTTCTGCTTATAACTCAAAAAACATGAGCAACGCACATACACAGGGACTCTTGGAGAATGCATTCCAAGGGAAGCTAACTACACTATGCAACATCACCTCTGATGCCCCTCACTCTGTTGCATGTAGGCTTACAAAGCTGTCAGATGTCAGTTTGCCTGCAAACAGTTTCTCTCCAAGATTATATGACATTGATGAAGTTTTCTAGAACAATGTATTTACCAGCCAGAGAGTAGTCCGTGGTACCTCAGGTGTTACAACACCTAAAATGGTTTATGAGAATGTGAAGACATTAACCAGTTAAGCAAAATCTTACTAGAATTCTGTCTCAATAAATTGGTGTTTTTTTCTCATTCAGCTACACATTGATCTCAGAAGAAAATTTTTAAATATGACGAGTTTGTCTGTTTGATGTGACATTGCGTGCATGCCCCCCCCCCCCAGCAGTGGCAACGCCTGCAAGCTCTGGGGATGTATTCCCAATGATGATCCCTCACTTACTTGTGCGCGTCATGTTTTGGAATTATATAAACAAGCAATTGCAGCTGGTAACTTTAATATGACTTGGTACTGCAATAATACACATTGTTGGTCCAAAATATCAATGGCTGATTAAAAAATATCACCACTTCTAATACAGAATTAATCAAGCGCTTATTTTCACATAAAGCTTGGTTTTTAACTACACAAAATGCCCAGAAACAGAATAAGAAGCTACTTTTATTTCATCCCATCATCTCTCCCTCTCTCTCTGCAGTAAACAGAGGACTTGGGCCAGTTCATCACATCACATTTTTACATGAATCCTCTGTTGCCTTGTCTTCTTTATGGCTCGGTGCAATGAGATAACATTTGACTAAAATTACAAATTTAGTACCTATCACTGTCAAGTAGAAGAATATAAAAGATTTTAAATCAATATCATTGCAAACCTTTTAAGTTTGTTAGTAGTAATATAGTAATAACAAAAATTCCAAAGATAGATCAATATACTCCGAGACCAGATCTCAGTTTCTTGATAAATGCATACAATTTACTAATAAGTTCAGCGCTGCTCCAGAAAAACAGCCGAGTCCAACACTTTTTAAAGTCTTATAATGGCATCAAGAGTTACATAACACTTTCTTATTTTGCAACCAAGTAAATGTAAAGACAACTTTCTTTTCTCCATGAATAGCAATTTTAGCTACAAAATATAAAATTTCATGAAAAAGGCTTTTTTGATTTCTTATTTTGTGGGAAAAATAGCTTCTCTTTCTTTTATTTTTGTTAAAACAAACAGATTTCATAGAGGAAAACAACTTTTCAGCAATTTCATGACGTGAAGTTGTAAATAAATCACAATATCACCAGGTAACAAACACTTAGTGAGGTACAGGTCCATAGCAAGATGACACTAAAGTTAACAGTAGAGATATAATTTTCAGAAATACCTCTAAATGAGCCATTAGATTTGTAAAATAAAATGAAAAATGGAATATAAGAATTAGGTGATTACCAAGAAAATTCTTGGATACAAAAATCAAAGCATTTTAGCTGCCAATGAAGCTGAAAAAACCAGGAATAACTGATTAGTGGCACATCTAGAACATGTTAGAATCCGACCTTTTTTAAACAGGACGCTGAGGTACTAAAACAAGTTCAGCACAGACTTTTCAAAAATCTTTCCAGAATACATAGAATATAGAGTGATTAAAATACATAATGTACCTATTTTAAGTGATAGATCTAACAAAAGTTGCTAAATCATTAAAGGTATGAGCAGGTAAAAATACCTTTTAAAGCTGTCATTACATAAAAACACTAGGGGGCATAATTAGAAATCATCTAAACGCAATATTAGAATTTTTAAAGTAAAAGACTATATTTATGAATAAATGAAAAAATTTCTTAGAAATTGCCAGATGTCATCAATGTGAATTAGTTTAAAAATACATGGGTAGGTATTTTCACTCCTGGGAGCCAGCTAACAGTAATCCCATCATGCCATAGTTAAACAAGCAGCTGCTGGCTTACCTGAGTGGATTTACTTGCACTTTGAAGTTTCTCCATGCTGATCTATAAACTGTGCCACAGTTAAATCTCTTTCCCTTCTTTTTGTTCATCATACTACATTAAATTTTTTTGAGTTTTGTTTTGGTGTATTTACAAAGTTAGGACTGCAACCCACTTGAAAAGATAGTCTACAAACAATAAGATTTTATATAATATTTGCAATATGGAGAGAACTATAATAAACTAAAAGCTGTGGTAATGGCTCAGCAGCCATGCAGAAAAGTTAAAAAATGAAACAAAATCAAAGTAAATTGTATAACTGTCATCTTCGTTGAACCCGACCAATGCTGACAGTGGAATATTAATTATCCAAAGTCCCTGATCAGTTTGCTAAACCATGCACAGGTGTGGGTAGCTGCATATGCTTACTGCAGAAAGACCCTATTGGACCCTTTTGTTTTTATAATGTGGCGGGAAGCTAGAGGCAAGAAAAACTCATATTATGGAGATACATCAAAAACTGAGCTCATCCCAACTGAGAGAAGGGTGGTATACATATGTAGTATTAAATGGTGTTCATCATGGTACCATGAAGTCACGAGTGGTGTGCCACAGAGGTTTTTTTTTGGGTCGAGTCTTGTTTTTGACTTATACCAATAATACTGATTATGTAGTAAACGTTAACACGTAAAAATCTGCAGATGATACTAAATTATATGCTGATGTTAATTCTGAAAAAAAAAAAATTAACATTCAGATAAGTTTAAATAATTTTTACCAAAATATAGAATTTCATATTAAATAAAATGTAAAAATGATCCAAACATGAGAGAGAGATAATTATAATTATTATGTTAGTGACACTAAATAGAAAAATGTAGATTTAAAAAGACATCTAGGGGTTAGGTGGAATGACAAATGCGAAGAGAGCATTTCAGCTACAAAGAAAGTAAACAGAATATTAGTTCCATTGCATACCTCCTCAAGAAGAGAAATCAGCATAAATTTCCTAGTGGCATGTACTAATCCACCAGTATGTAAGAGAAGGCCTAATAAAGGTTTTTGAAACAATTGGTGTTTTCTTCATCTTGGACAAGAGGTAGGGTTCTCTTTCTGGAGAGGGGAGCAGAGGGGCAGTCTGAACACCCGACAATGGCCTCCTTAAACTGCACTACTGTTTTTTTTTTTTTGATTTTTACAGGAGCCATGGTGGTTAATGCAAAAACCTGCAGGAGTAAGAGTGAAACCATATTGGTCACTAGCTGAACCATACGTGATCTGTAATCTAAACCTCAAAATGCTCTTTGTAAAAAGTTTATCAATAAAATTAATAATTTATTCAGCAGCGTAATAAAAGTGCAGCAAAATTTCTCAGTCAAAAACCTAGTGAAATATACTTTCATTTTATAAGCATGGCTGTTATTTATGAAAGATAAAGCTCCCTCTCACCATATCTGGAGTATCAATCTGTCATTTGTGTTAGCTCCACAATGAAGACATTGGGGTTAACCAGTGCGAGAGATATTCTATTTATCCACACTCGACACCATTTTTGGTTTTGAGCATAGGCCGTGATCTAAATAAGTGTTCAGTGGAGCTGATCACATGGGTCTGGTGGCCTATATTTCAGTAATAAATGAACAAAAAAAAACTTTTAAAGATCTAAATAAAATATCAAACAGTTTCATTGTTATACAGAAAAAAAGAATATTTCTTGATAAGCCTGAAAATGATTTCTTGATAAAGATAGCATTTATGCTATCACCAGTGACATAGGTTAATTGTTAATCCCAAAGAAGAGTTTGCAGTCTTGTTTAGATCTTGAGAACAAGCATTATATAATAGAGGGTCATTCAACACATTGATAGGAGATGATTAAATAAAAATAGACTACTCCTAGTAACTGCATAAAAAAGAAAAGAAAAGCAGACTAGACTTTCTTTTGAATTTCACTTTGATTATCTTCAGTGAACTAACAAAGTCGTTTCTTTTAAGTTGGCAAGATTTCATGGCTGTGTGTTCCAGTTACAATAAAAAGAATCCTATTTTGGACTGCTATAGCACTTGTTCATCACAAGAAAAGGAGTAACATGATATTTATGTAGAAAAATCAACACTGATCAGTAAGTGATATGAAGCAGCAATTTCAGGGATAGTAATTTTCTAACTAAATATAGCAGTATTTTACTCAGACCTTGATTAACACGCCATGCTGACACAAAATATGGGTTGATAAGAATAAACAACATGGTACAGCTTTCTGTCATTCTGAGGCTTTATTCAAGCCAGGGATAATTCGAAAATTGCAGATTGTTCACAAACGTTGACCCTGCTGACAGTCCAATAAAACTCTGGCATTAACCAGATATAGCTTGAAATAAAAATCTTACCTATATAGCCATGTGTGTTCACTGGTGTTCTAAATTAAGAGTTTGCCAAACAAAGACACTGCTATGTTTTTTCAATTATTGCCCTTCATACAGCTGGTTAGTCCAAACAAAACATTTTAGAGGGAGTTAGTAGTCACACAGAGTGGCGTGCAGTTAACTGGCTGAGCCATTAAGTTGGATAGCCAGGGAAGAAATCTTGCTAGTTTAAAAGCCAAATCCTTTCTTTTCAATTAATTACTTTGTAGTCAGCATCTCAACCTCAACCACCAAAAGGCAGGTAAGGGAGAAGGGTGAGATCATTACCTAAGTAGCAGATAGAAAGCAATGGCCATAAGTCACTTGACTGAGCTAAACAAAATCACAACTACATTTTGGAGTAATGGTGCAAGGTACTGAGGTTGGATGAGAGTAGGTTTAAAATATTTGATTCTAAGAAATAGCAGGGTGTTAGAAGAAAGGCTCGAAAATAGTATGAGATTTCATTTGTGCTGCAATTAAACATGGTTGGTCACTTGGCTGATGACTTGTTAAAATTTTATGGGAATCCCATAAAAGAGAAATCTCTCATTATTCTGCAATGCTATGCAATTACATCAGGTGATCATTCATCAGGTGACAGATTTATACTGCAACAAGATAACACTACAAAGAACACTGGAAAGCTTGATACACAATATCTCGTTATAAAAGAGCTGCTCAAACCCATGGTTTGTTCCTCACAGCTTCCAGATCAGAATCCCAATGAACTCATATGGAAGGAAGTGTATTGAAAAGTCAAGAGGGAGGGGGGTGAGGTCAAACATGTCAATCACCTATGGAACAACTTTCAAGAGGAATGGAGATAATATTTACAAAAAAATATTTTGAAAAGTTACTAAACAGGATGCCTAAAATGTGTGCATGAAAAATGGCTTAAAGTGCTAATGTCACAATTAATGATTTGTATTTTAATACATAGTTCATGTTATTTTCTGGAATAATTAGTGATCATTAACAATAAACTGTTCAAAAAGCACATAAGATAACAATGATCATATTTTTTAATGCCAGTGTATATTATTTTCTAATTCAGATTTCAAACAAAAGATGAATGTTTATTTTAGTATAAAAAAAAAAACATGAAATGGGGGTCCAAATGGTAAGGAATGGAATGCAGGGCACAGGTAGAGGTGCAAACTTTCTCTCTAGAAACTAAAGACAAAAACATATCTACCAATGTTCTAATAAGTAGCAGGATTTCCCTTTACAAAAATCTTTTTTCCTACCAACAGCACCCATGGGAACAATTGCTTTGTCTAAAACAAATGCAACTTCTTTCCATACCAATGGGTACACATAGCTCTGTAATCTGTTCCCATTGACTGACCCTCTCAGATAAACACAGAAAGTGGATATTTATTACTCGTCTTTGCCATAAAACGCAGATGTTATCTTCAAATGGATGAGCATACATAACAAAGAATCTTCAGGGTTGTGAACAAGAGCTTTATCCTTAGAAACAGAGCAAAGAAAGTGATTTTTTTCCTTACATTATGTATTTGATAGATATGAGAAGTAGCAGCTTTTTTTCTTTTTTCTGAAAGCTTATAGGAATGAGCCAAAGCAAAATCTATGGGAAACTTTAGTGCAGAAAGGTAAAGTAAGACTTAAGATTAAAAGTAATCACTTTGCTTAGATCAGAAAATTCAGGTTGTCAATAAACACAAATATAATCACCAACTTTATTCAGTTTTTTTCTTAATAAAAATTAATAAGTAATTTTAAAGGTATTTGTTCAACAATAAACTTAAAAAAAATAAATTTTCAAATTGGGAAAAACACTGATAAATGGTGTGATGTACTTAACAAAACCGTGTGTTGCTTACCTTCATGCCATACTTTAGCTAGATAACTTTTGAAAAACATTTAATAGTAATAATGATGGAATGATTTTTTGGTGTTCATACATCAGAGACAAATTCTGGAACCAGCTTATAAAAGATAAGGTATAATGTTGGCACTGCACACCTGGTAAACAAAATGAGTAGAAAAATGATACAAATAGCTAAAGCAATAGCCAATGAAAAAATGAGGCAGGTCGTGTGCATGCACACACATATTATACAGAATATTATCTTATATTTTAAACAACAATAATCACTAAAAATGAATTTAAAAAAAACTACTTTGGAAAAAATTTGGATAAACTTAAGAAAAAAGTAATCTGTATTTATTGAAAAACAGTTACTTTAAAAATAACACCAGCAGCAGTAACAATGATGCTAACTAAAGTTACTAGTACTATGAGTCAAAATTATAAATCAACTAAGATTCAAGCACTTGTTAAATATGAAGAAATATTTTAAAATAAAATTGTTAATGAGTGAAATAAACTATATTAATGACAGTTTCTCTTCACTGGGGGACCCTAGTATAAGTCCGTTGGCTTTCTGTCTCTGTGTAGCTACTTAACTATAATAATACTGATTTAGTAATGGATAGCATGTCAACCAAATTAACCCTTAAATTAGAAATGCTAGATGTTATTAGATTATCATTTAGGGGTCTCCTGTATAATATTAAATTAGACTACTGTTTAGGGTGATAGTAGTAGATGACTGGACTGCTAAAGTTGTGGCCTGGCTTAGTTTGGTGCACCTCTCTGGTAATGGTTCCTCTTCTTTCTCTTTGTCTTCTTCACCAGCCTGCCCCAAAAAAACTAATTAAAGGTTCTACTAGGAACTTTCTGTAGCAGATGAACATCTATTCTTCCCCACTTGGTTTATGAACTAGAAACTCAGCATGCAGGTTTGAAGAAGAATGCTGTTCAAACCCCAGCGCTTGAAGATTTGCCAATGGCTCACTGCTCTCCCTTCCTCTTTCCATAAATTAGTTTCTAAAATAAACTCTGACGTACTGGATATGGGGGGAGTGGTGATTGATCATACAATGTGCACGATCGGGTTATAGAAACAAATAGTTGTCTTTCTTTTAGTCCAATCCATATAAATAAATTCTGCATTCTGCAGTTAACGAGTATCTTTTTTTAAAATAAAATTAATAAAAGTTTACGATTGACACAAAAGACTGAGATTATTAAATCTTAGCTAAAATGTTACCAAACCTGACAGCCAAACCACTCATTCTATTGTGGAAATTCAGTGCACAGATAGTAATTCAGCTGTATCATTTGCTCCATGTTCTGGTTGACTAATTTCTTTTCCTTTGAAGTTATATAAATAATATAATAGGTCAGTAGTTTAGTGACAAAAAGGTACATAGAAGAATTCAACTTATGCCGTATTGCTCCTTACCTCCTCACTTTACACATATCAGGGGCAGCCGCTGGTATATCAGACAAACCTGTATCAAACTTCTTGGTAAAGAAAACAATAGTTAAACAGAAATGTGTGTTCAACAAAAGCTAAAAAATGTTTGGTTAACTTATTGGTGGTATTGAATGGACTACTGTAAATGGTCTGTCTGACTGACTTATAAAATAGGTTGAACTGAAGATCCCTGAGAACATATTCTAGCATCACAGAGATAGATACCTTCTCATGGTGTCAGCCCTGACATCCAACAATACCCTATTGCAGCTGTACCTATTGTCAGGTGAACTCAATACATAAATACCATAAGAATAACTTAGAATGTTGAAAATAGAGCCAAATACTTTTAACAGGAAACTAATTAAACTTAACCAACCCATTTTTGAAAGTTTCACATAAACTTTTAGTTTGTAAAATGAAAACTGACTATGCTAAATATGGAGTTTCCTGGCAAGGATGCCTAGACATAAGGCTACCTTCTAAGAATTCAAGTTAAAAAAGCCATAATGACAATCAGTCAGACTTCCAACATATGAGGTTTGATAAAAAAATTCTGGGACTACATTTATTCAGACAAAACTAAAACACAAAACAGTTAATCAGATTTTCAAAGTTGTCTCTGCCTGATTGAAAACAGTGGTTCCAGTGCTCCTGACACTCATTAGCTTTCAGTTTACCACATCACATTTTGGATGATGGTTGGCACATCCTGAAATCTCTTTCTCTTTAGGGTGTGTTTCAGTTTTGGAAATAGAGTTTGGTGGAAAATCTGGTGAATGTGGTGGGTGAGGAACCAGTGGAATGTTGTGTAATCAGAAATTCTCGTGTGGAGAGTGCTGAATGTGATGGTGCATAGTTGTGATGCAACATTCACACATCTGATTGTCATTTTCCAGGCCATTTCCATCAAACTGCAACTCTTAGGCATTTCAGAAAAGCCAAATAAAACAAGTGATTCACTGTCTGACCTTGTGGAACAAACTCATGGTTCACAACACTCAATGTCAAAAAAACACAATCAATATCATCTTCACATTTGAGGAAATCTATCTTGCTTTCTTTGGTCAAGGTGAAGATGTGGTCTTCCGTTGAGAAGACTGATGTTTAGTCTCAGGGTTGCAGCCATAACCCCATGTCTTGTCACCTGTAATGATGCTTCATAGAAAATTTTTATTGCTGGCTACATGATCTGTGAGTTCTTGAGATACTGAGAGACGAGGTTTCTTCTGTTTTGGAGTGAGAACTCAAGACAAACTTTGCTGACACTCTAGTCACTCTCAAACCTAAGAGTCAAAATCGTTAGGTATGTGTCATAGGAAATGCCAACTTATTCTGCCACTCCACAAATCATCGTTCACCTGTCACCATGAATTGTGTCACAAACCAGATATGGCACCAAACAACTTTTTTCTATTCCCCAGACTGAAACGTATCCTAAAGGGAAAGAGATTTCAGGGTGTGCCAACCATCATCCAAAGGCAATGCGAGAGCTGAAAGCCATCACGAAAGACGATTACCAGAGATGCATCAACAAGTGGCAGGAGCACTGGAACCACTGTGTTCAATCAGGCGGGGACAACTTTGAAGGAGATAAATCTGATTAACTGTTTTGAGCTTTAGTTTTGTCTGAATAAATTTATGCCCAGAATTTTCTGATCAGACCTCGTACATTGGATGATTTTTAAATGAAGACCTCTCAACTAAAGTGAACAAACAAACAGTAATCTCCCACAACATGGAAATTCACCTTTACAGAAAATGTAAATCGTGACAAGCAAATTTGGGAAACAGCCCGGAAATTCACCCTTTTGGAAATTGAGAAAATTTTCATCATTTAGAAAGACACCACAGAAAAATATAACATTTTGCACATTTGCCAGAAAATGTGGATATACCACATGCAGCATTATGGCCTCCACCCACCATTATCTTTTCTTCTGGCTGGAGTCTGTAGGCTTATGTTTGTGGTTGCACTAAGTGGCCAGAATTTTGAATATGCAGGGTTGTGGATTACTGACAGTTTTACATCATGGTCAGTACTGTGATCTGTCTGGACCGTAAAGGCAGTTGTAAGAATGTTTGTTGTTTTGCTCGTGTGTGCGTCTGTTCATATCAGATAATACACAACTACGCACTTCTTTGTGTTTAATTCATAAATTAAAATAACTTATCATTAACTGCTCGTGTGATTAATAACCAGAAATTGTTGTGGATTTCCAAAGGCCACAACATTATAAGTTAATTAAAAAGTCAGATATCCCGGTCAGTATCCCTTCCCTCACCAATCAACATCGTTTTTGGTGAGTTGGACTAATTTCTTTTGTGTAATATTATGTTATATCACAAAAGAATCAATTATCTATTAAATCTGTGTTTATAAGGTCTATTTCCATTCTCAAGAGTGTTTTTATTACTTCTTTTAGTAAAAGATGCTTCTGTAAGAATGCATCTCCAAATATATAATAAACGTCAATAGGAACATTAGGTTCATGTTATGGAAAACTTTACAGGAACACATCCTTCCGTATGGCGGGGTTAAGGTTACTGTATATGGAAAGTGAGTGTGTCACTGAACTGTTCACACTATGGTAAAATGGGCAATATAGGGCTTGACGCAATCCCTCTCTGTCTGAACAACAAGCAGACTTCTTCAAACCTGCATGGCAACATATTAGATTTCCTAAAGGCAAGCAGCAGAGATCAAACTGTGAATCTTAGCCACATACCTACCACAAAAAACCTTGTTTACTTAGATGTGTAGGAGAAAATCAGAGCACCAGAAGTAAACACGCTATGGAACTGTGGTACACTAAGCTGGTTATGACTAGGATTCAAACTTGGACCTTCAACCGTAACATTCCAGCAGTCTATCATGCTGTCCACAGACTTAATCTATACAGACAGACAGTTTCATTTTCAGCTACAAAGGACATGAAAATTACATAAGACATTGTGAATTGGGTTAGATCTCAATTATCCCAGTACTATTTTTGACCAAAATGCATTTGTAGACCTTTGGATAATTAGTAATGTGCTTAGACAAACAATTTTCCTTGAAATAAAAACTGTTTCAAAACTACATAAGGTTTCCAGCCCCAGCTGGGGAAATACTGCTTTGCTCTTCCCAGAGTTTTTTTTTATGAATCACAATATAAGCAAAGTGCTCTGGCCCAACGAGAAATAATGGATGACAAGTCACTAAACAGAACAATTTGTCATTATTCTGCTGGCCGAGTTCAATCATGCAGAGTCTAAACGACAATCCAGCAGTCCACCACTTAACTCTAAACAGTCGGATTTTCCACACAGTATTTTAAAATTGCTCAAAGTAGCAACACCAACAGTCGAGATGCATATAACAATTTTGTAATTCTGTAGTCATTTGTGTGTTTGTTATGTATGAGTGCTCAGAACAAACAAAAGCATTGATACTCTAAGGCTTCTACTTTTACCTGTGGTGTGATGATGTGTTGGCCTACTGTATAAAAGTGAGAAGTTTGTTAATCCCTTTTAGAAAGGAACATTAAATTATTTCATCTATTAAAACATTCCCTGCAAAAGGGCAACACATCTTTACAAAAATGCTAATTAATTATAAAATACATTTAAAAAAAAAGTTCTTTTCCTTGGCTGATCTTCCTGGTTACAGAAAAACAAACTGTGTGCTCAGTATTGGGATTCAGTCCAAAAAGGTTAGGAAGGTGTCAGCCTCACTAGGCAGCTTACTGGCATTCACACTGGAAAACCCTAAAAATGAAGCCAAATGATAATATGCAGTTCAAAAATATCCAAGGAAGTCACCCATTAATACACCAACAGGAAAGTCCCCACTAGAACCCCCTCCTGGTCTGCTGTTGAAACAGACAGACGTGTCCAACGAAAACCCCTGCTGCTAAAAAGGAGTAACCAAGTGAGTAGCCATCCTGTACACTACCACTCTCATACCCACACTGTTTTACAATTGCACTTTATCTGAACTATTAGAAAAAAGAAAGATTAGAAAAATATAAGTACTATACAAACCAGCAGCTTTTGCCACAGCTAAAGCTTGTGTATTGGCAGCAGCCAGGATCTGGACGCCAACAGGTCTGCCAAATATCTTTTTTACTTCAGCTCCAATTACAGCCATGAATGCAGTAATTTCTGGTCCCACCTTCTCACTGTGCAAATATGGAATATCATGCATATTTTCTATCATGATAGCATCCTGTAAATGATAAACTAACATTTCATTCATAGAAACCATGTTACCAAATGAGTTCTACATAATAAGAACATTTAATTGCCTAAGCAATGAGTTATTGGTAATTTTAGTTTGGCTGTTCTGTTTGTTAATATTGGCTCATTCCAGTGACATTCTGTGAAGAAACATATTTTAAATTGTATTTTTCTTCTACCTTTGTTTGTAATACAGAAAAATAAGTCTTTCTCTCAGAAATGAATTATTTTCAGGATTTAGTCTATATCAATTTTTGATTGTAGTGCAACACTTCACAGCAAAAATCTACCAAACAAAAGTCAACAGTACTGAAATGGTTTGCCAGTGTCTTCTGCCTAAGGGATGGGAGGATATCACACTAATCTTATTGATAAAGAAATGTTTGAAAAGCTGCTTAGGGAGCATCATTGATCTGGCCTGGATCCAAACACTGTTCTGTGTTTGTCAAGACACTAGCCAGTGTGGACAAAGGAGTGGCTTGGTCAATCCTTTCTTAAATGCCTTGACATAAAACCCTATTTGGGAATGTCTTGCAGGAGGTAATTTATCCATTTCCTGAAGTGATTTTCCTAACCCTGTTGTTTATTCCCATTGCAACTGGTACACAGTCAAATAGTTTTGAAAAAATATACATGGACCTTGCTTTGGATACGTATATTATTCTGAAAATACAAGACTTCATTCTAAAAAAGCAAAAAAAGAGAGTAGAATCATGAAACTGAAATAAAAGATATGCAGACTCATAAGGTTGCTACAGATGAAGATAAAATCTGTGCCACTGCCATTTATAATCCTTGACATCATGATGATTCTCTTTATCTTGTTAATTTTTCATTAACTCACTATAGGTTAGGTTTGGAATTATAGTAGTATCACTTAACTACACCAATATCCAGATTTTTTTGATTTTTTTTTTAAAATATAGAAGACAATTTTAAAGCAGTTTCATCCCAGACATAACACACTTTATTTTAATGTAAGATTGATTTTTTCTTATCTGAAGTAAATAAATATACAACACCACATCTTTATATGGTTGGCAGGTTTTCTGTTGTAAAATTTTAATTTAATAATTTTAAAATCTAAAATGCAGTACAGACAGTCGTCGACTTATGACCTATGCGACTTGTGCCTGTTCGACTTTACAACCGTGACTGTGTGTCTGGCAGTGTTGTCTATTTTTTGTACTGTATGTATTTTGTATTTTGTGTATTTTTGTATGTTTTGCAAATATTAAACCAATTGTAGTGTGCGCAGTGTTTGATTTAAACCTATCAAAGATAAAAATAAAAATATATAACAGTTAAAATATAAAATGATTAAAAAAATATCTACAATACACAACGTCTTAAAAAGATAATAAAAGGTTTTACCAAAAATAATTTACAAAGAAACTGATAGAAAATCTATACGATGTGCAAAGAATGATGGTAAAAAGGATAGAAAAGAAACAATTTGACTTAAGGATGAGATATATTTATTATACAGTACTATACCTACGGTAATGTGGAATCTATAGATATACCGGTCGGTCAGAACGGAACGCGGTTGTAAGCCAACGACCGTCTGTACTAAACTTCTTAGGTTTTATTTCATAAAAAACTATTTTTAAAAATATGCCAACAAAAATACAGATTAGGTTCTGTATAGTGTTGATAAAATTGTAAAGTGATCAGAATAAACTGGCAGGTAATAATAAAAAGCTCTCTAATTAACAATATTTGCACTTTTAGAACTATATGTAACTTTTGTGGAATAGCAGGCGATCTTGTCCAATTTGTTTGTTATCATAAAAAAATATCAAACACAGACTGAACTGCATTCCTATACTCCAAAACTGATTTATTCTGATATGAGAGAGATCAATTTAGTTACTAAGAGTACAGAATATGAGTTTAATTAATCAGTCATCTGAAAAAAGAAATCACAGAAAACCTAAGTGCAGTGGTTACATATATAATTGTTTGTGATGTAAAAATTATTTAGAAGTGACCCACTTTTGTTTGTTCTGCTACACAAATACAGAGCAAATAATTTCTAGAAATGTCGGTGTCTACCGTGTTAAGTAAATTGCAGGTCTAAAATGTGCAGTTGTAAATCAGTCATTATGGGTAACCCTACCCACAACAGATTTATTATCTACTGCAATTGTAGCATTCTCTTGCAGTGCAGATTTGCAGTTAACTATGCAGACAACAGCTGTATTTTAGTTGAAATTTGAGACTGCACAGACTTGCTGTGGTTTCATTTATTTTAAATAAAGGCCAAAATTTGAAAAATGTGTGCAGTTGAAATATATCTCTGCTGTAGTTTAGTGATATGTGGGGTAGTAATAGTAATTACAGACGCCACCTTGTTGACAGCCTATTTTGCATTTGTCACATAACAATATTTACTATTATATCAACTGTGGAAAGCAGTGTGTGGGCTAAAATGTTCAGCAGCCATGGTAAGACAATTATACATTTTCTTAGTTACGCACGATGCTTTCTTTAATCAATAAGTTAGCGTTAAAAACTATTATAACTATGTTAGTAAATTCATTTGAAATAATAAACAAACATTTAATAGAAGTGAAAAAAATTAAGAACCATGTTATAGATCATCAATCAATTTAATATCAATACCAGTTAGTGATAGATAGCCAAAACCAAACAGCTAAACAGACAAGCATTTGACCACAAAGGTTTGTTGAGAGGAGCTGTCATTTCTCAAACCACAGCTGTTCTAATGGTATTAAGTTAATGCTACATCAAGAGAGCTACTTGGGTGGTTGAAATGAGATTACATACACATTGAAACTCCCAGGTCCCAGATAAATCTCCAGTCTTACAAACAAAGTAGGAGCTTTATATTTCAATAGGAAGCCCAACCTGAATGCTGTAAGAATCTACCTCTCCAAGGCTTCTAACAGGCAGGAAGTCTGATAGCCAGTGGCCAAACAACTTTCTCAACCTGCCTCAGTTCTAAGCTACTTCAAATAGCTCAGTCAGAAAATATAATTTCAAATAAACATAAAATACAAAAATATGAAAGAAAGAAAAAAGTTTCTATTTCAACGAAAAAAGTAAAGCAAAGAGGAAGTTCCAAGAGAATGTGAAAACATTTCA
This sequence comes from Nautilus pompilius, assembly GCA_018389105.1. NCBI lineage: Eukaryota > Metazoa > Mollusca > Cephalopoda > Nautilida > Nautilidae > Nautilus > Nautilus pompilius. The sequence continues at coordinate 993,190 of JACATO010000132.1, read as the reverse complement.
GCTTTATAGTTATAAAATAGTAGGTACACTAACATTCAAACAAGACAAAAACTATCCAGTCTCTTTACTAAAATAATTCTCTAATATAAATTGTTTAGAAATATTTTTTGAGAGAGAAAATCTAATGTTATTGCTGTTACCTGCTCATATACTTCAGAAATTTAAGAACTAAACATAAAAACTACACAGTAAACAAATGCACATAATTTCATAATTCAATCAATATGAATCAAGTATATAAGTCAGGGATCAACAACCATTTTTTGGCTACCAAGTCAGATTTACATGTTCTGCTTGTATCGTGGATGGAACTGTTTATGAGCACAATCTTTGGTAATCATAACTATAAACAATAAATGAAAGAAACTGACAAACATTTGGAAAAAAGCACATTTTTATTTGTTTTTAAATGCAAAAAAAAAAACAACTAAATTGGGAGCCTGATTTGTACTGCTCTGTTTACTTTTAGAGAGAACATCACATATTTTTCAAGCTGCATGTTTGACACACCCTCAATGACTGCTACAAAAGTTTATCTTTTATTCTTAATTATAATTCAAATTTCAGTATTTTCATTTTTTTTTAAAATGTCAGTTGATAAACATATGTACAATATCAAAGATAGTTATAATGCCCTCTGAAAACCTGAGTAAAACTTGATAAGGCCACTTGTTCTGTACACGCTTTCAAAACATCATTTCCTTGCAATTTTGCTAATTCCTACTGATATGGGAAAGGATTTGTCAAAGTTTATTTCAAAGAAATTTTGAAAGAATTGAATCATGCTTATGCAAGTCCTGAAATCACTATTGGAATTCCATTTGCAATACCTCCAAGACCACAGTGCATCTATTAGCTAGAAAATATGTTTTGATTTTCCCATCTTTAGAGACACATTTGCAACTTGGGAAGTGAATCCATAGTTTTGGCTCAAAAGCTTTCACATCAGCAATATTTCATAAACTAGCTTTCCTTTCCCCTAAAGCTTGAGGTTTACTCTGTGATGTTTGCCAAAAAAGCCAGGTAGCAAATCTATGCAGAACCAAACATTAAAATTTTAGCTTTGCTTTTTCTGTGAGAAAAATGTCAATTTCATGGTGCAGTTAAAAAAATAAATAGCTTCAAAATTCTACCATGGTCGAATCATATTACTTTGGAATAATATAATGTGTCAAAATATTTCTCTTCTATCTAAAAAAGGAACTGCTGAAATTGGCAATGATTCAAACCATGGATGCAGATGAAATTTTCAGATGAAGCAACAGAATTCATAGCAGATTTCTACCACACAATTTTCCTGCATAAAGACTAATAATGAATGATACAATGAAGCTGCATGGAAATTTGGAATTTAGTTGTTATATTTCTTTGTTACTATAAGCTACAAGTCCTGATTTCCTTCCCACCATGTTTTTTGTGGCATCAATCAACACATTTCTTAGGTTTTTTTTTTTCAATTCAATTAAGTTTACTGTTTTACATACTTTGAGAAAAATGTCTTAACTTTTGTATGTTACTTTCATCCTCTGAAGTGCAGGTGTTGTTTTTTTTTATTTTTGGACATACTTCAATTACTTTTATCATATAATTCTTAATGAACTCTCCATCTGTAAATAGCCTTTCACAATCAGCAATAGATTTAATCACGTGGTAACTACTGGGATGGCTGCTGTTTACCTCCACATGCTTTTTAAAAGTACTTTGCAGGTTTGCCAAACCCTTTTTGAGTAGTTCAATTTTATCATCTTGCAGCTGCTCTAGCAAAGGAGTCATACCACTCTTTGTGATGTGTAATAATTATAGCTGATATTGTATTCTTTAAACAAGAAACTCTCTCTTTACATATGAGGCAAAATGTTTTGTCCTTGCACCACATGAAAAAATAAATTTTTGATCCACTGATCTTTAAATATCCAGCATTCATTATCCACTGTTCCTCTCTTGGATATCTTTGACAGAAGAAGAGCCCTTACAGTTAAGATTTTCCATTGGTAGCCAGCCAGCCTAAGAATGCATCCCCACTGTCTTCGTGGAAAGAAATACAGGTAGTTTGTTTCCAGAGCTATAGACATTCCTTCATTAGCAACAATTGTCACTAATACAAGAATAAGTAAAAGCATTAAGAAGTTAGCTACAGGTTCACAAGAAACAAAAGTTTGGCTAAATCAAATAAACAACTGCTCAATTAAACATGATCTTTCAAGAAAAAGCATTTTCAATATGAAGTTAATTGGAAAACATGCAACAAAAAATGGAGAATCTGACCAGAAACAAGACTTGTGTACAGTAGCATTGAGCAGACTCTGTCAATGCCCAGACCTTTCACTGAGAGAACAGTTGACCTACATTGATGAACTCCAGAAATTTTTTAGACAATGGGTACGCAAAACATATTGTTACAGAAAATACATGAATTTGATAAATTACCCATCATGTTATAGATATTGCACAATAATCATTTATTATTACTAGTATAAGACTTAATGGTCTACAGATTATTCAATGAAAACATGTGAAAGAAACATGTCAACTGATCAAGAAGTGTCGTAATAAACTGACTGTAGTGTGGAGAAATCTGAGGAATTTTTGTATCTGCATCCGCTTTGATAAGCAATGAACAGATCCACACCTGATCCATATCTGTAAAATGGAATTAAACAAAAGATATTTTAGAGTGATTCATTTATTATTATTTGAGTAAAAAGTGTTTGCTATCGTGAGTGCCAATAGCATCATAGGCTTATCCTTTTTCTCAATTTTTATAATGTAAACCATGATCACACATCCTACAGTCTTATCATCGCACATCAAAAAGAACAACTGCTAACAAACATCTTCTATTGGAACAATTTTCTGCCAATATTCCCTTTGGTCCAGGAAAGAAAATTAATAAAACTACTAATCTGAGATTAAAAGTAAATGTGGCAAGATTAGAAGAATTTGAGAATATCTGGCCACCATTGTGCATAACTTGTAAAAGAATACATAATGTTGTTATAAATGAGATAAATATCAATTTTACTTAATGCATTCTAATAGTAGATCATCATTGTTGGTGAATAATCTGTGGGCAAAAGATCCTGCCAAAGACTCGGCTAATTGCTCACATGGTCTTTATGTAGCCTTTGAACTTCTGGTTTCTGGTACTGTATAAACCAAATACACTGAAATTCTGATGTCAATATTTATCATTGACACAGAATTCTGGGTAATGTGTGATATGTTCAACTTCCAGTCATTAGTTGACATGGATCATCATCATCATAGGGTTTTTAAACTGTACAGCATGTGGCTTTTCAGTTTTTAGTGCATGAGCTATCACATCTTAGTCTATTTGAGCCATTTTGCAACTGTGTAATGTTCAGCTTTTAGTTGTCAGTCCAAAGGAGCCAGCCTTTTCAGTTTTGAAGTGAGCTCCACTCTTTACAGAAGGCACTATTGGCAAGCTACTTCATGATAGCTTTACTCTTTGCAGAAGGTACTATTGGCAAGCTACTTCATGACAGCTCCACTCTTTGCTGAAGGAACTATTGGCAAGCAACTTCATGACAGCTCCACTCTTTGCTGAAGGAACTATTGGCAAGCAACTTCATGACAGCTCCACTCTTTGCAGACGGCACTATTGGCAAGCTACTTCATGACAGCTCTACTCTTTGCAGAAGGCACTATTGGCAAGCTACTTGATGACAGCTCCACTCTTTGCTGAAGGAACTATTGGCAAGCTACTTCATGACAGCTCCACTCTTTGCTGAAGGAACTATTGGCAAGCTACTTCATGACAGCTCCACTCTGTGCTGAAGGAACTATTGGCAAGCAACTTCATGACAGCTCCACTCTTTGCAGACGGCACTATTGGCAAGCTACTTCATGACAGCTGTACTCTTTGCAGAAGGCACTATTGGCAAGCTACTTGATGACAGCTCCACTCTTTGCTGAAGGAACTATTGGCAAGCTACTTCATGACAGCTCCACTCTTTGCTGAAAGAACTATTGGCAAGCTAGTTCATGACAGCTTTACTCTTTGCTAAAGGAACTATTGGCAAGCTACTTCATGATAGCTTTACTCTTTGCTAAAGGAACTATTGGCAAGCTACTTCATGATAGCTTTACTCTTTGCTGAAGGCACTAATGGAAAGCTACTTGATGATAGCTCATCTCTTTGCTGAAGGCACTATTGGCAAGTTACTTCATGACAGCTCATCTCTTTGCTGAAGGAACTATTGGCAAGCTACTTCATGACAGCTTTACTCTTTGCTAAAGGAACTATTGGCAAGCTACTTCATGATAGCTTTACTCTTTGCTGAAGGCACTAATGGAAAGCTACTTGATGATAGCTCATCTCTTTGCTGAAGGCACTATTGGCAAGTTACTTCATGACAGCTCATCTCTTTGCTGAAGGAACTATTGGCAAGCTACTTCATGACAGCTTTACTCTTTGCAGAAGGCACTAATGGAAAGCTACTTCATGACAGCTTTACTCTTTGCAGAAGGCACTATTGGCAAGCTACTTCATGACAGCTATACTCTTTGCTGAAGGCACTAATGGAAAGCTACTTCATGACAGCTCATCTCTTTGCTGTAGGAACTATTGGCAAGCTACTTCATGACAGCTCATCTCTTTGCTGAAGGAACTATTGGCAAGCTACTTCATGACAGCTCATCTCTTTGCTGAAGGAACTATTGGCAAGCTACTTCATGACAGCTCATCTCTTTGCTGAAGAAACTATTGGCAAGCTACTTCATGACAGCTCATCTCTTTGCTGAAGGAACTATTGGCAAGCTACTTCATGACAGCTTTACTCTTTGCTGAAGGCACTAATGGAAAGCTACTTGATGATAGCTCATCTCTTTGCTGAAGGAACTATTGGCAAGCTACTTCATGACAGCTATACTCTTTGCTGAAGGCACTAATGGAAAGCTACTTGATGATAGCTCATCTCTTTGCTGAAGGAACTATTGGCAAGCTACTTCATGACAGCTCATCTCTTTGCTGAAGAAACTATTGGCAAGCTACTTCATGACAGCTTTACTCTTTGCAGAAGGCACTATTGGCAAGCTACTTCATGACAGCTATACTCTTTGCTGAAGGCACTAATGGAAAGCTACTTCATGACAGCTCATCTCTTTGCTGAAGGAACTATTGGCAAGCTACTTCATAACAGCTATACTCTTTGCTGAAGGCACTAATGGAAAGCTACTTCATGACAGCTCATCTCTTTGCTGAAGGAACTATTGGAAAGCTACTTGATGATAGTTCATCTGTTTGCTGAAGGAACTATTGGCAAGCTACTTCATGACAGCTCATCTCTTTGCTGAAGGAACTATTGGCAAGCTACTTCATGACAGCTCATCTCTTTGCAAAAGGCACTAATGGAAAGCTACTTCAGGACAGCTCATCTCTTTGCTGAAGGAACTATTGGCAAGCTACTTCATGACAGCTTTACTCTTTGCAGAAGGCACTATTGGCAAGCTACTTCATGACAGCTATACTCTTTGCTGAAGGCACTAATGGAAAGCTGCTTGATGATAGCTCATCTCTTTGCTGAAGGAACTATTGGCAAGCTACTTCATGACAGCTCATCTCTTTGCTGAAGGAACTATTGGCAAGCTACTTCATGACAGCTTTACTCTTTGCAGAAGGCACTAATGGAAAGCTACTTCATGACAGCTCATCTCTTTGCTGAAGGAACTATTGGCAAGCTACTTCATGACAGCTTTACTCTTTGCTGAAGGCACTAATGGAAAGCTACTTCATTACAGCTATACTCTTTGCTGAAGGCACTAATGGAAAGCTACTTGATGATAGCTCATCTCTTTGCTGAAGGAACTATTGGCAAGCTACTTCATGACAGCTCATCTCTTTGCTGAAGAAACTATTGGCAAGCTACTTCATGACAGCTTTACTCTTTGCAGAAGGCACTATTGGCAAGCTACTTCATGACAGCTATACTCTTTGCTGAAGGCACTAATGGAAAGCTACTTCATGACAGCTCATCTCTTTGCTGAAGGAACTATTGGCAAGCTACTTCATAACAGCTATACTCTTTGCTGAAGGCACTAATGGAAAGCTACTTCATGACAGCTCATCTCTTTGCCGAAGGAACTATTGGCAAGCTACTTCATGACAGCTCATCTCTTTGCCGAAGGAACTATTGGCAAGCTACTTCATGACAGCTCATCTCTTTGCAGAAGGCACTATTGGAAAGCTACTTCATGACAGCTATACTCTTTGCTGAAGGCACTAATGGAAAGCTACTTGATTATAGCTCATCTCTTTGCTGAAGGAACTATTGGCAAGCTACTTCATGACAGCTCATCTCTTTGCTGAAGAAACTATTGGCAAGCTACTTCATGACAGCTCTACTCTTTGCTGAAGGCACTAATGGAAAGCTACTTGATGAGAACTCATCTCTTTGCTGAAGGAACTATTGGAAAGCTACTTCATGATAGCTCATCTCTTTGCTGAAGGCACTATTGGCAAGCTATTCATTGTGTTCAATTATTTTTGCAGTAGGTCAGATGAACTGACTGGCTGGATATGGCATTCATGCCATAGGTTTGGGATCCCTGGTATAAATGAATGCTGATAATTCAATCAATATGGATCAAGTAACCATACTAAGTGATTGTATGAAAAGTGATGCACATCTTATTTTAGATTATGTTTATAATATTTATCATTATCTCTCTCTTTTTTTTTTTACTAGAACAAAATTAAATTGCCTTTGTAACTATTCACAAATAAATTAGTTTCAGGACTAGAAAATCAAAGTAAATAAATAAAAAAAAAATAAAAGATCTATATGATAGGACAGAATTGTGAAAAAATATAGTATGAAAATAATAGTTTAGCACTACCAGACCCCAGGTAGTTTGCAGGTAGTTTGCACAAGTGAAATGAGGTTTTCCGCACTGTTTACAAATAAGTAAATGCTATTATCATATTGTGTGTGTACCTGCATTCCATACCCAAAAGAATCAGAAATATTGCATCTTTTCCATGAATGAAGAAGTTGAAGAGATAAACCTGACTCACTGCTCAATATAGGATAGTGAACTTTTATAGTTAATTGGCAACAGCATGGTTCTCAGATCTTTATATCCAAGTAACCTCAGGCCTATTTGGTTAACTCCAACAATATATATTTTTTAAAAAAATCTTTTAATAAAGAATTTCTACAAAGTTGTCTAAACGAAAGAAGATACAGTGAAAGGATTCAGACTAAAAAAATCTTCTAGCAATTCTGAAAGACGCTAAATTACTTAATAATGGATAATTACATATGTTGTTGCAATTTCTGCTACTACTTTTTGGCAAGTTTATTCTCTTGCCATCTCCAGGAATATTTTTAGCATCCATAACATACATCATTGGTGGGCTTTGACTGAGGAAATTTGGTTGTGAATCCAGCGTGCTATCAACTGAGCTATTTCAATCATTTGAAAATGATTGATAGAATTTTAGTCTTTTTAAATTTATTGATTGGTTTCTTCTGAAACCTTGATTTGTTAGTATGTAAGTGGGCTATATATATATATATATATATATATAGGACTGAATTTTACACTTACTGTATTTTCCATTGTATGAGTTGATACTTCCCCCTGGAAGTCTGGGTTTCAAAGAATCATTTAAGTTACTTTAATTTAAAAAAAAAAAGGTGTTATTTTATAAAATATACTGTAAAATTGTTAATTTGAAACAGACTACAAAAAATATTGCCCAGAAGATTTGTTGATTGAGTGAGCAATTCACCATTAATTCACTCACTGAAGCATGCAAAATTATCCAATTAATAACAAGCGCATGTTCACCAACTATGTTCTATCTATCCTTTTCAGTTCTAATTATATGTATATATACCGCCAACAAATTCTTTATTTCATATCAAAATGTCACTTGTAAAGTCACACAAGTTGTATACAGCATCTTTTAAAATAGAATTTGTTAAGTTTGCTTAAGAAAATGTTGATAATAAGCACAGGAGATACGGTGTCAGCAAGAAATGTGTTAGAGACTGGAATAAATTGAAGGATACATTAAGGACTACAGAGAAAACCAAGGCAGCAAATCACAGCTGCAAAGCTAGGTGGACTAACATTGAGAATAATTTGTAAAAATATGGGCTAACCCAATGCATTGCGGTTTGTGAACTTAGTACTGTACAGCTGAGACTAAAGGCCAAACAAAATGCAACTGATTTTGGGAGTTGACAGTTTCAGGGGTGACTCATCAAGGTGCTTCAGGTTCATGTGTAGAAAAGGACTTTGTGCTAGGTAGTGCAAGACTTTGGCATAGAAACTTACCATGTTGGCTTAGTTGGGAATTCCAAAGGTCGGACAACTTGGAACTGAGCTGAATGTTGATTCATGCCATCAAAAATGAAATTAAGATTGAATTTCTAAATTTAAGTATGCTGTAATATATCAAGTTTAGCTTTAAAATGTAGGTGATTCAACACTGAAAATGACATGAGATCACCTGATGATCACTGCTGTAATGCAGTGACTAAAAATAGAAGCAGGCTTTTAATATCAGAACCAATAACAACATTGTTTCAAATATCTCTCTATGGTTACAAACATGTTGAAAAAACATTTATGAGCCTAGAAGTATCATGGACAGTGTTGTGAAGGAATTGAAGTATTGTTTTGCTGTTGAAAGTTTGGCTAATTTCTGTAGTTGATTTACTAATATAGACTTATTTTCCAAAAAAAAAAAATGTTACTTGATCGCTGATGGATCAACTGACTAGAGCCAGGTACACTGCTTCTTTTATCTGCCAAGCTCTCTAGTGGGGCTGAATGGCCAGAATTATTGATTCTGGCCATTTGGTTGGTGATTTTTTTTCCTGAAAGATGTGTTCTGCAACCCAAGTTTTTTGTTTCTCCTCTTTTTTGTTGCTCTTCCTGTTCCTTCATTCCTACTGACAACGTTCTATTTGTTTCTCCCTTACATGCCTTGCCACAACTGCATGCGTGTTATATATGCAGTTTTTTATTGTCTGTCTGCCTCACAAGGCTTAGTTGTGGACAGTACTCTCTTCATCGTGGTTCTACTGTGAAAGACTATTTAGATGTTGTATGCACTGTACAGTCTCCTCAGCTTCTCTGAGATACCTTGGACATATGGTACAGTTATTGTGGCTGTAGGCATCTCTTCTGGTTAACCTTGAAGTGTGGGGCTAAGAGTTCTGTTGAAGTCTTTCAGGTAGCCATTTCATTGAAATGTCTCCATGACCATGTCCATTTCTGCAATGTGGGTACCACTATCTAAGCAGATGCTGCTGGCACTCTTCTTTGGTCATTTTATGACACCCTTTGTCACCTACAGTGGATAGTTTAATTCATAATCCAGATACCTCCTGGTTTAAGTAGCCTTTCTGCACAAACTTGTATGGAAACTATTCTTTTTCTTTCACTAAAATGTCTAAGATGATTCTGATTTCCTCTTTCAGTTCCATTGGGAACTGTGTAGTAGGCTTCAGGCTGTTTAAGGGTTTGAGAAGACTGCTTGCATCCTTTTGATATTTCCAGAGTTGTGATCCACACATTTCTTATGCATCTTAGACTTTTTTCCAGACAAATTCAAAGACCATCTCCTCAAAACGTTCCATGCAGATGTTGGCAATCATCAAATCACTGGTAAGAGTGGCAATACGATCATCTCTTCTTGCTGGTTGTAGAAGGTTGCTTCCATTTTAACTGTAGTTACACAGAAAAAAAAGCATTTCCATGATGGCATCTAATGTTAATCCTTCAGAGTCCCATCCTCTTCAAATCTTTTTTATCAATAGAAGTGCCTTTTACAGGAGGATGTTGGTGAAAAGGCTGACCACATCAAAACTAACCATCCTTGTGTGTTTCATTAAATGCACATTTTTGATGGCTGTAACAAGATTTGTTAAGTCCTTCATATATGACCCTGTTCTGCCAGATAGCAGACTGATGATTTTTAGTAGGAACCTACTCAGAGAAGAGCCCATTGAGGTCACATAACTCACAATTGATCTGAGAGACACTCCTTCTGTGGATCTTATGCAGGCCATTGATAATGAGGTGCCTTTCTGTAATTATTAGCCAAGCAACGGCATTCTGGGTATTCATTGTTAGAGAAATACTGAAGATCATGGAGACCTAACTAAGACAGAAGCTTTGTTGTTGTTATTGGGTTATAAAAGGTTATAAGGAGTAAATTTGTAGAAAGTTCATAAATCCATTAGAGTTTTTTGGAACAGTCCGCTTTGTGCATTATTCAATATGACACAATTTTAAAAAGCAATGGATAGAGAGATGGAAAAGAAAAGTGCTTTATGCCCAACCAAATATTTCTACTGGAGAATATCAATTAGTTTTTGCATAAAATTATCTAGAATGTGAGAATTGTTCAGAGCACTCTTCGGTATTTCTGTGCTTATATTCACATGTTTTGTTTTTGTGGAAAAAATTATCAGCAATTATAGTTAACAGTAATAGCTTTAATCAATGTCAGAGTTGTGCCCATGGCCATTTCTCCTCCTAAGAGGCCTTTCCTAACCTCCCAAACTAGACTCTGCATGAGTGCGTATTTTTTCTTCTGCTTCATCAATATATATTTTTCATATTTAGTGGCTTTACACAAAAAGTGAAGAAAGAATTCAGAGAAATCTGATCACTTCTTTAGATGCTGCTGTAACTATTAATGGGGGTTTTTTTGGGAAGCACCAAATATAACAATAAATTATCATCTTATTAATTCATTGCTCAAGTAGATTTCCAAAGTTCATTCAAATATTCTTACTTGTTGGTAAGAAGATTTGACAGTGGTTCGTATTGAATCCAGTATCAGGACTTTAGACACACTGGTATCTTAGATTAGACGACGAATGATGTTCTTATTAATGACATCAATTACAGTTTACTTTCTCTAAACTAGTTAATTGGCCAGGTTTAGGATAGTAAAGCTATGTTATACTTACACAGAAAGAACTTTTCTTTCCTTTTATTTTTTTTTAAATAAGCATTTCCACAATGAAAATCTTTTTGATCAAGTTTTGATTCATGTCAACAAACTCTGAATGCAAGATAATGTTTTATACTTAAGTTTTCTTTCCTTTATCACCACACCGTGATCACTTGTTCTGTATGTTATTGTTTAAACTGATACTTTTGACAGTAAGTACATCAAATAGTTCAAGTCAAAATATTTTCCTTGCAAAATAAAAGAGAACAAACATAACCCTAACAGAAATAGGGAAAATAATAATCATTGTTATAATGAAGTTGCTAAATTTAAAAGCAACAACAGTTTCAGAAAAAGTGTCTTTGTTTTATTGTTGCATTTCTGCTAAATTATCATTGTTTTGGAGCATTTCTATAAATTATTTGGCTATGCCCAAACCAACCCTCTATTTCTAATAAATAACATGTCACCAATAACTTTCCATTCTTAAAAGTATTCAAAGTTTTCCTATCAGTAGTATTAGTAGGTCTTCTTGTATTATGCATTTATGATGTTACAAGTGTTAAACAAATGGAGCTTATTTGCTAAAACTGCAAACATTTTCATTTAAAAGATCATTTTCTTACAATCAAAGTCCACAGACAGGTTTCCATAAGAGATGCAGGACTTGTTAACTTCCTCTATTAGTGCACTCAGGTTTGCAGGAGTTCTAAGAACTAGGATTTTTTGAAGATAGTCTTCCTTCGTCTGTACCCAATAAACAACACGACTAACAAACACAAATTTAAAAATCAGCTTATTCCGATTTTTGGTTGTATCATCATCAAAGATTCCATGAGACACAGAGAAAAATTGATGGAAGGCTAAATCAGAAGATAAGGTGCATGGGGAGTTTGACTGGGGCAGTGTCTGTTCAAAGGTAACATGGGCACATCTCAAGGTAAACTCACTAAGGTCAAAAAGTTTGCACACAGCAAAAGGGCAAATTTACACTGGCAGCTATAACTATAGACTCACCAATGAACCATCCCATACTCCATAATTTATTAGTGCATGTAGTTACATATATAAGCATACATGCAAAAAAAAAAGTTTCTTTTCATTTTTGTCACTCAAACATTTCTGATGAAGTATTTTACTGGTGAAGCTACACGAAGCTTGTGGGGCATCAAAACCAGAAACTTACAAATTTCTTACCGTACATATTCATTCTTACAATGTGTTTATGTTGTAATGTAGCCCAATAAAATGCTCTATGTAAGTGTTTTCATGTAATCTTTTGGTCGATAAAAATCATAATGAGATTTTAAAAATTATAATCAGGCAGTATAGTTAAAAAATTCTAAAAGCTATTTATAAGAATCAAAACATAAAACATTTAAATATTTAACAATAAAATCATCACCTAGATAAAATATATTACATGGAAATGCAAGCTTGAGTACTTAAAATGAAATCTGACATAATATTTTAATATTCATAGGATTAACTTTTCCTCCCTTAATGCTTAATTTAGCCCCATTTTATCCAGATAATTAAAAAAGCAAAAAAAAAAAAAAAAAAAATACTTACCACATTAGAATCTTTGTATATCTTGGCTTCATTGCATGCATGTTTGATAATATTGGATATGGAATCTTTGTTTTTCGGTGTTCCTACAAAAATCATTTAAAAATCATTGGTATAGGGAAGCATTAGTGAGCAATTCAACATCAACTAAAAACTAATCTAAAAGATTATATAACATAATCAGAGACTTCACACATTTGTTGATTTAAACAATTCACTTATAGAGATACAACCTTTAATAATATTCCAGAGAGATGTGGAAATGTATCTGAGAAAAAAACGCTGTCATGTTTAAACATTTTCTGGTTGAGCTGGATAACTACATGTTGGGAAGAGATGCAGCCTGAACTTGTACAGTGAAATGTTAACTTGTTAAAGAATCCCAAAGTTTATTGTATTATATTTCTAAAAAAAATTTTCATGGAAACATGTTTAATGTAAATGTTTTATTTGTTTTACTGCATCTTTCATTGAAACATTAAAAAATAAATTATATGCATTCTTCTAATTTTCCTTTAGAAATAATAAAATAGAAAATTATTATAAGTTTGGCATTTACATCTTGAAACTGTCTCCAGTGTCTTTCCCAGCTTTTTCAATTCCCCTGAGTGTACATTGTATCAGCTACATACACACAAAAGAATGTTTTATTTATTGAATGATTAAAGAATACAAAAACAGAAAGTGAGAGAGTGCATTTAATTACTTTTGCATTATGTCTAGCTTTCACTTTAGTGTCCTCAGAATAAATAAATAGATCAATAAATGACAACTCAAATGTAGAGACATTCAATTCTAAAAAGGAGACAAGTTCCTGAGAGATGAAAAATTTTCCTATACATTTGATAAAATTGTAAAACTCCCGATAAAAAAAGATTTGAAATATATTTGGTGACTTCTAAGACAAAATTAGTTTATTTGCTATATATATGTATTGTACAAATGTGCTAGTTATACAAATGTACATATTCATTTGCCATACTTACATAAATAAATAAATATTTAACCTATGGAATATCGTTATTCGTGTAACCTTTGACAAGGAAGGTAATGAATGTATTCTAAGTGTAGTATGGACATGATCTTCTCTTTTGCCAAAAATGTGAAATTAAAAACTTAAAAAACAACAAAGTATATTTTTAAACGATGTAGTGTAAATATTATTTTTTAAAAATGTATCTAAAAGCTCAGCATCCAGGCTAAAAAGGTGCATATGCTTGCCATAGCATCTAGTGATTTGCTGCAAAAATCTGAAAACAACCATCATTCAGACATTTAAAATTTTAAACTAATCATTTCCTATTGCATTTTAACTCACAACAAACCATGTGGCTGAAAATCATCTTTAAATGCTCAGCCATATTCAGTTGGCCAAGATGTTGTTACGTAACTTTTGTTCCTAACATTTAACCAAACTATTCAAAGAATGTAAGTTTAAAGCAAAGATCAGAGTACACCACTTAGTCCCGTGACCAGCACTCAAACAAATTTCCACATATTTCTAAAAATTCAGATTTTTCTTATCTTTATGTAATTTAGACATACTTAATTATTCTACCAACACTGTGAATGGCAGATTAATAAAGAGATACACACTTTTTCAAATGCTGTAGTTAAACTATTTTCCAAGTAGAGTATTAGTTTGGGAAACAATTTTTCTTGAAACTTGAAACTATTGGTTATTATTTGCAGTAGGTTTTACTATTTCTAGATGTTAACAATCCATGATCTTTTGAAAATTTCTGGCAATATTTCTAGTCAACAAACTGCATTACCAAGGCAAGGGCTCCATAAAAATAAGGTTTCTAAAGATATTTACAAGCAAGCTACCCAGATCTTATTGATCTCAATATCTGATACACTTGGTATCAGAACAATGTTGATCACTTGTTTACTTTCCTTTAATAATCATTAGTTATATAATAATAATAATAATAATGTTGTCCCTGATGGCCAATCACATAATACATATGAAGACCTGTAAGTTTGTTTATAGTGTAGAAGCCACTTCTTGCACATCAACCTTACTTTAAGGTACGTGACCCGGTGTCAAGAAATATCGGAAAAAACCAAACTACATACCACCTGAGCCCATAAGAAACCAAATATATGCCACAATGAACCAGTCTTGATTGGGATTCAAACTCAAGCCTTCAACCATGGCAGACTAGTAGCATAACTACTGAGCCACTGGCTGCTCTGCTGCCATATATGCTACTGTCAAAACAGTGGACCCATATCTCGTAATTCATATATAATCAACGTATTAAGACAAATAGTTAGTGTATATAGTATATGACTGTTAGAATATTTATAAAAGGCAAAGAATGTAGTTTTTGTTGGAATGTGATCATACAAGACTTTTTTCCATCAAAATATCCTCCTGAGATATTTGATTGGAGAACCCTCAATTGTGGCTGCCAGCATACATGCATAACAGTAAACTCTTAATGCAAAATATAAACCTGATATAATATTCCCTGCTGGTTTCAATAAACTTGATATTGAGAACAAGTTGTTCTATTGATTTCTATCCTGATAAAGCAGTTATTCAAACAGCATGCCCTTGATATAATGCTCATTTGCATGACCATAAAATTTATAAAGTATAGGTGGTTGCAGTTTACCCCTGAAAACCAAACTAAGGTATTGGTAACATGTAGTCACCATTTTTATTCCAGGTGAAACAAACAGCGATGATGAATGAGAGAATGAGCTTGTCAACGAAAAAGAAATTGCAAGCAGAGATCTTTAGATGATTTGTTGCTTTTGTGAACAAAGAAATGCCAATAGCTAGAAAAAGGATCTGTACACCAGAACATGGGGAAACTGATGAAACAAGTATCTAATTAACTAAACAAGGTAAAGGCTAAACAGTTTGCAAAGTCTTTCTAATGGCTGGATCAAACAATTTAAAAACTGACACAAGTTCATAGTAGGGGGGAAAGTTGTTGTTGCCAATCATAAAGTGACATTTAACTGATTCAAAGATGTCTTTCACATGTTGATTCAAAACGGCAAGCTGAGAAATATGTACAATGTCTCTAAAATAGGACTATTTTACTAGCTGTTACCAGGCAAAACAATTGCTCCATCAGCTAATAAGTGTGTGTAAACAAAGCAAAGAGTGAATAGTACTTCTGCTAGGTGGCAATGTGAATGGATCTAACTGTTTGCCTTCTCTGTTCATTGACAAATTTTCAGAGCCAAGGCACATTTCAAATGTGAATGTGTTACTACTGACACATCGATACAACACTAAAGCTTGAATAATAGAAGACATCTGAAAGAAATGGCCAATAAAGGAACTGTAACAAAGAAACTTCAAGACAGCAAGAGTTGCAATGATAATGATGACAATGTGGTTCCTTCTTCAAAGAAAATTTCAAAACTATAGACGCACGGAATATGCATATCTAACATCATACATACAAGTAAACTTTGATATAACATACCACATTCAAGCCAAAAGGATATTTTATAAGCAAAACATGTTCTATCCAATAATGCCTTTCGATACATGAGAAAAAGTTGTCTATTTTTAAATACACAAAGACTTATAATGTATATTTAATAAATTTAGAAGATTTGGATGTTAAAAATAAAAAAAATTGTAGTATTATCAATATTATTTCAAGTAATTCATGTACAAGAAAAAAAAAAGTACAATACGTATATTTTGAAAAAAAAAAAAAAACAGTTTCAAAGACACACTTATAAAATAAAAGAAAAGATAAAGCTGATGAATGTAGATAGATATTATACAGAGTACAGGTACAAGAAAATGTAGAAAGGCATAATTATAGAAACAATTTTCCTGCAATTTTTAGAAAGGAAAATTATCACAATGTCAAAAATGAAAAATTAAGTGGGAAAAATTCTTTTATTGAAGGCTGCCATGACTGTAGTACTTTTCTTGAGCTATTAAAGTTTTAGAACAGAGGCCATGAAGTCACTAGCATTAGGCTGGTCCTTGATATAAATTTTCACAGTTTCTAATCCATTTGAAAATTAAGGGAAGTATCACTGGCTTGTGGTCTTTGGTCTCATTATCCATGCCATTGTTTTCAGAGGGATTTGCAATGACATTTTTGACAATTTGCTGACACTTAGCCATCATCAGATATCGCGAATTCTTTAAAACTGACTTCAATGTGAAATCCAGCATTGTTTAGTCACCTCTTTTTTTTCTGCTCTACACTGCCATTAAGCTGTCATCTAAAGTACTGCGCTCGCAGACTTTAAATCCAGAGTGAGCAATGTAAGAGAAATAGTCTGTGACGTGGGCATCAAACATGGAAATTTTAATCTTTTCCTTTCTGTCAGCTCACCTCAAAAGTCAATGAAGAACCAGTTTTCAATAGTTGGAGTTAAAATTTTGATTGACTGCCCCCCACTCTTCTTGATCCATAGAGTTGTAATATGCTGCTGATCATGAAACAATTCTATCATTTGAAAAATTTGTTCATAGCGAGAGTTGAAATTAAGATATTTTACTATTTACATAACTTGCTGACTAATTTTAAAAATTCTACTTTTATCCATGCCCATTTGCTAGCTTCATGGTCGCATGAAAGATTTGAAACAGCAAAGCTGTTTTGACATAGCATTTCACCTGTTATGTTGGCATAGACAAGTAAAGTAATCAAAACCTTTGTCTTTTTACTGTCAGAATACTTCTCTTTAAAGCACAAAGCAAGATCTTATAAAAACACTGATTTGTCAGCATTGTATATATCACTCTGTTGATATGCGGCAAGCAGATCTTTAAGAATTTTGCTACACATTCCATTTTTCACTATCTCTTTTCCTCACAAATGTTCTTGAAAGTTATTCCATGAAGAGTTTTGAAACAGTCAGTAAATCCAGTCAATATTGAAAAATCGGGTATTGCCAACAGTTCTACAATTTCATTGTTTCCCTCAAAACAGGGTTGCATTGGTATTCCAGCATATCTTTTTTGGGGGGGGTGGTGTGGTGAAATTGTTATGGCCTGTTTGTTAAGTTTGCAAGTGTATGCAGCATATCTTAATTGCCCAAACCAACCTAATAATGCTTTGTCCAGCTGCATGTGCACTCATGTAATTTTTATGCATTCAGGTGCAAAGGTGCTTAAGTTGCTGACATCTTGAATCAGATGGTAAGTTTTTTTAAATCATGTTTTTTGTAGTCTTTGGAATCCAGTCTCTACACATAAATCTGACTTTTGAAATTTTTTTGATAATGTAGAGCCTTTCTTTAAGAAAGATTGATGAATGAGATTTCTTAGCATTAGTCATGATGACAGAACATCTAACACAAAAGTAGATCTAAATCACAGTGTGATTTTACAAGACAACTTACATCATAGTGAACATACTCAGGAAGCTATTTGCCCACTATCAGATATGCTTTACTCACAAACACAAGATCAAGAGAACTAAACTAAACTGATATCTCTCTTTCCCCAGTGTATACATTTCTCATGTCCCTAGCTATTGATAAGGTTACTTTTTATTCCATTGTTCTGGTGTCATAAGAGCCAACAGCAGTGGTGCTGCACCATATATCAAGCAACAGTCAACATAACAGATTGCTACACATCTCATTAAGGAGTGATTACCTTGGAATGCTCTGGCAAACTCAGTCAATAAACTTTTTGTACTTTGTTAAAAAATGAATACAGTACCTTGGCTACTTAATCTCCTTAATTTTGAGTTTACCATTTGAAAAAAAGCACAGACTGCAGCAGCAAACACAACTAGATTCAAGCTTGCAGATTTATTATTTATAGTTTATGCTATTTTCAAATGAATATAGAGATTGGTTTGATTGCATGTAATAAATTCCTACATTAATCAGCAGAGTATGTATAAAAGGATTTTTCTTGTTGGTAATTTGCTCATTTGGTTCCAGATTCCATGGCTTAGCTGTTATATACTGGTTATATGTTAAATCCCAGATACTTTATGGATAACTTTCACTGTTTGGTTTTCAATCTTATTAAGTATACCCAAAGATTTGTGTTTGACAAACTGATTTAAAATAATCAAAGACTCCTTAGGTTTTTTAAGAAAAATCACCATTGTTATAGTGAACACAAGAGAATGTTCATTATATCAGGTTTTTAGTGTAGTTAGTTACAAAGGGACAGGATATCTTTCAACTTAGATAAACTTATATATGGACAACTCATGCTGTTCCATGCATTCACCACTCTATTACCTAAAGCAACTACATGTCCAGCCTTTATGACAATAATAAAGAACTCAAAATAGCAAAAAACAATTTGAATTTTCAGATTAAGATTTTGAATTTTAAATGTTCAAATTAGATTGCATTGTAATTCTTGATATGCGTGATTAGAAAATTAAATTTTTGCCAACTGCTCAGAAAAACAAATTCTTCATTGCTCAAAAAATGTTTGTATTCATCATAGAGTTAAAATTGTAGGTACGTATATGAATGATGCATATAAATGTAACACAGAACAGATGTTCTATGATTTTGCTTCTGCTAATAAAAAAAACAACTAATTATACAGTGTAATTAAAATTGTCTTCCAAAATGCTTCAAAGGAAGTAATAGTGCCAACATGACTAAATTCTAGAAGTGATAAATACTAGTTCATCGACCCGGTTAACAATACATAACAAATAACTGATTTAAATAGAAAAACTTCATAGTGGACAATTAATGTTGGTGATATATTTTCTACAAGCTATGTGAAAACAATGATTGTGGATGGAATCCTAATTCTTAATTAAGTAAAGTTTAATCTATTTCCTAATTACACTGGTCAACAAATTTTTATTTTTTTTCTTTGGCAGACCATCTAGGAGTGTTTTCTGGGGTTTTGAAGGTCGCTGATTACGAATATAACATTGGTTTTGTCTGATTGGCTCTAGTTTAGAAGATATTGATAGCCTCAAATAAGCCTAAACTGCTAAAATTCTCCCTGAAATACTTCAATATAGAAGCAGTAAATAATAATTTTCTGATATTATTGAATCATTATAATGATTATAATCATTATAATGATTCAATAATATCAGAAAATACATAATAATTATTATGTATGTAGTGTTTTTAAAACAGTATTTAAGAATTTTCTTTTTAATTCTTTTCCTTTTTTATTCCAGAGTTGAAAATGAGTTCTTCTAAAAGACGTTGTAGATATGAACCGGATGTCTTTTGT
The DNA here is from genome assembly GCA_018389105.1 of Nautilus pompilius. Lineage (NCBI taxonomy): Eukaryota > Metazoa > Mollusca > Cephalopoda > Nautilida > Nautilidae > Nautilus > Nautilus pompilius. The sequence continues at coordinate 973,502 of JACATO010000132.1, read as the reverse complement.
TACATCTGTGGACAGTATATGATGGCACAACAAAAGAGGAATATTACAGACTTTGTCAAGAGGGCGTACAAAGCATACTTCGATATGAAACTAGGTGACCAAGATAAGTCTTGGGCCCCACATATGGTGTGCAAAACCTGTGTAGAAAGTCTCCGCGGTTGGACCAATGGTAAGCTGAAGTTGAAGTTTGCTGTACCAATGGTGTGGAGAGAGCCCAAGAATCATTTTGATGACTGCTACTTCTGTATCAATGACATGACGGGGTTTAACAAGCACAAGAAAGCAAATTGGCAGTATCCGAGCCTGGATTCTGCTATCCGTCCTGTTGCGCACTCTGAGGATCTACCTGTGCCTGTTTTCACCAGTCTGCCTGAAATCGATGAAACCGAAGAGATTCCAGCTGATCTTTCAATATCAAGTGGTGATAGCTGTAGTGACTATGAAGAACCCTCAAATGGCCCTCAGCTTTTCAATCAATCTGAACTTAATGACCTAGTGCGAGACCTTTGTTTGTCGAAGGAGCAGTCTGAAGTTCTTGCATCACGACTCCAAGAGAAAAACATTCTTGATTCTGGCACAAAAGTAACATACTATAGGACAAGGGAAGGCAGCTTGCTTCGTTTCTTTTCTAAAGAAGATGACCTGATCTTTTGTAATGACGTTTCTGCACTTCTTAACTGCATGGGGATCTCGTCATATGACCCAGCAGATTGGCGTCTCTTTATAGATAGCTCGAAAGCAAGTCTAAAAGTTGTACTTTTGCATAATGGCAATAAGTTTGCTCCTGTACCACTTGGCCATTCTACCAAGATGAAAGAAGAGTATGATGGTATCCAATTTGTTCTTGAAAAGCTAAATTACAACACTCATAAATGGCTGATTTGTGTGGACTTGAAAATGGTGAATTTTCTGCTTGGTCAGCAAAGTGGGTACACAAAGTATCCCTGCTTTCTTTGTTTGTGGGATAGCAGAGCAAGAATCCAGCACTGGAGAAGGGAGAACTGGCCAGAACGAGAAAGTCTCGAAGTCGGCACAGCCAACGTCATCAATGAGCCTTTGGTACCCAGGGATAGAATCATCTTCCCTCCATTGCACATAAAACTAGGGCTCATGAAGCAGTTTGTTAAGGCGTTGAACAAAGATGGGGATTGCTTCAAGTACATATGCAGGCAATTTCCAGGTCTTTCCATCGAAAAAGCTAAAGGTGGCATCTTCGATGGACCTCAGATTCGAACGCTCATGAGGGATTCTGACTTCACTAATCATATGAACATGGTTGAGTTAAATGCTTGGGTGTCCTTCACAGATGTAGTGACAAACTTTTTGGGAAATCACAAAGCTGACAATTACAAGCAATTGGTCCGTAAGATGCTTACTGCATACGAAAAACTAGGGGCAAATGTGAGCATCAAAGTTCATTTCTTGTTTAGCCACCTCGACAGATTTCCTGGTAATCTTGGTGATTACAGTGAGGAGCAAGGAGAGAGATTCCATCAAGACATCAAAACAATGGAAGAGAGGTATCAAGGCAAATGGGATGAGCACATGATGGCAGACTACTGCTGGAACCTTTTGAGAGACTGCCCGAAAGTTGCTCACAAGCGAAAATCGTATAAACGTCAATTTCACTTTTGTGAATAAAATATTGTTTTGTGTGTTCATTGTAACTAAGAATCTAGTGTATAATAATGCTTTGCATTAATTTATGATATATAACTGATTATGTAAATGTTTTTTTCCCTTGGAGAATTAAAATTCAGCAAATTTTTAGCAAATTTTTTGTATATTCTCGAAATATATGAAAAGTGTTCATTTATTAATAAATGAAATGATGTTATATCTAACTTAACTTGTTAGATTGAGATTTTACACTGTCTTTGTGGTTTTGGATTATCATAAAAATCAATATCTGACATTTTTGCACTATTTAGCCGTTTTTTGTACGTTTAGTTATGGTCGCGAATGGGTGATTTCAGACGAACGACCCCCCTGTGATATCTCCAAAACTAGAGCCAACTTGAAAAAACAAATGTCAGATTCGGATTCAGCGCCCTTGAAAACCCCAGAAACCAGTCTCACTTTTCCTGCCAAAAATATTGTGTTGACCAGTGTTATTAGCCAAAGGTTTGGTTAATTTTAGTTTATAGTTTTCTGCCAAAATCCCTAGCACAGAACTTATATATAATCAGTTCAGCACACCCATCATCTACACTATAAGTCACCTCAAAAGGAACACTGAAAACTTAATTTACTCATTAAGCAAATTAATATTTAATTTCAAACATATAGTACATTACACCACAGCTCTTCAATCAAGAAGACCACAGACAACCCTGCATGTAGTACACCTGAGTGTAGTGTTCTATAGTTGTAATTAGACACTCTGTGACATTTGTATGGGTTCTGATGTTGCTACTTTTTCTATTCTTCAAAAGAGCTCAAAAGCACAAGATGGCATTCTCCAAAGTATCAATACATGAACATTTAGTCCTTAAATATCAAGCATGAATTCAGTTATTATTTAGTATCACTCTCTCATGTTCTTGTATAATAGTTGGCAGGCTTATGTACAACTGTGCTGGTTACATGCAAATAAATTATGATAAAATAGTGTCATCATATGAGTTCCGCTTTAAAAAGATGCAATATTTCATTAGCCTTTCAAAGCAGACAAACCAGATTTAGTTGACATAAGTTTGTATATTTCATTTGAACATATGGCAGTTGGAAGTGTAAACCCATAATTTCCCCTCTTTCTGGTGATGGGAAGCAAGAGATACACTGTTCAGATAAACAAGATAATAAATCAACAGCAGATTATTAAGCGAAATAGAAGACTGAAGCTGTATAGTCTGACAGTAATGAACAAAGTATCTGACAATGCTTCTGAACCAAAATCTGAAGATCAATTATTAGAGCAAGACAAAGTAAATGAAGATCCCGATAATTCTTATTTATCATCAACTTTAATTTGCAGTTCTTCAATGCCCTGAGAGGAAACAGGCCTCTACCACCTTGATAAATCAGGCAAGCTAACATATTCTGAGAACATTTAAGAATAAGAACTCAGAAAGCAACAATGAAAAACTCCACCTTAATTTTTCAAATAGAGGAGATGCTGAACATCATATAACATTAAAAAAAAAACAAAAAAACACAAAAGCTTTCATCCCATCTTTTAGCATAAGTAAAGGACCCAAGTGACTAGCTCCTTGACGACTTGATGAACTAAATGCTTATTGGACAGTTCCAACTTGCTGGTGTGTCCAAAGGTCAGCATGAAAATTTGGACAGCCCCTGGACCATTGTGATAACCAGTTTTCAAAGCCACATTAAGTATCAAATGCTTTAAGGTTCCTATGGTATACAAGATTTGATTCTTGAAAAACCTCAAGCTGAAAGATGACTCGTGGAAAAGTTTGCTCCATTCCAAACTGTTTGAGACATTCATCAAGAAATGTTGCAACTACTACATTGTTGGAAACTGTCCAAACTGTTAAATAAGTAGTACCATTCTATAAGCATTGTGCATGTTTCCATTATCTTCTGTCTAATCTTGATAAATATAGCTTGAAATTATTTCTTTTGGTAGAATGAATTTCTGGATATGTGTTCAATGGGATAACCTTTATTAGTGAATAACCAGATGCCAGGTCAGGGAAAGGCAGTGGAACTTCTGAACAATAGTAGTGGAAAAATTACTGCGGGCAACTATTTCATTGACTTTACACTTGCTGAGAACTGTATATCATAAATGACTAACCCATGTGGAAATCCTAAGAAAGAACATAAAAAATATTCCAAAAGAACTCATCCAACAAATCCTGGGACATAAAGTAATGTATTTTTGCATTTAACAAAGAAATGACATACCTTACATGTCAAAGAAAATAAAACTGTAAACTCCACAATGCGATATGACAAAATTGATGAAAGGAGAAAAGCCCAAAACTAATATTTTATAATAGTACTAAATGAAAAGTCAGTATAGTCAGTCAGCTTTGTCATAGCAATAGCATTCATCATCATATCTCACTGATATTGGTGCCATTCATTATCAGGTGTATTTCCAAATAGCCAGAATATAAAAAAAATCAAGAGCTTTAGATGTCACTGCTTTCCCACAGAATTAAGGATGAAACTTATCACATTGCACAGTAAAAGTGCCAGTCAACCAGCAGAACTATAATGGAGCAGTGCAGAGTTAATAGTGAATATACAAAACTAACCATCCATCCTTCATAAAGTGAAAAGAGAGAGCAATGGTGTCTCTGTACCAATCAATTAAAAAAACCGCGCATACTTGTGACTTATGTAGTATAGCCCATTGCATCGTGCCCAGTGTGTTCAGAGGGAAATTCTGAGCATGCCTTCTTTAAAGTATTCATTTAGTTTAATGCTGATAACATTAATAATAATAATAAAAACTATTATCATCATCATGAAAGCAAGCTGGGTGTTCAGGACCCATGTTATGCAGGAACATTATAAAAATAGCGCTATGGATCCAGTAAACAGGAATATGTATAGGTTTGCCTCCCATGGCAAAGAAATAAAAGATATCTTTTAAAAATTAGTTTGAAAGCTTTCTTCTATAATATTATCTATTGATGGTTGTTTGCCTTTATTTCACATCTTTAATTTGGATTTGTTGCTCTTACTTTGCACAAGTATCATTTTTGATTTTAATTTGCTCTACAAACTGCAATGGCATTGTTAAAAAAAAATCTAATATACATTGCAGCAGTTTAATGATAGTTTCAAATAAAAAATACCACAAAAATGTTTTTTTTTTTCTTTTTTGCCTGACCATCTAAGTATTTAATTTGTATTATAAGATTGTTGGTTATACTGTTTTAATTTCTTTTCTTTCCTAATTGCATTCAATAACTATTGGATGGGTAAATTTTGCACTGAGAGATTCTCAGCCATATTGCTTTAATTTGTTTCTTTTCTAATAATGCATGAAGTATTAAATGGGTAAATATGATGCAATTTTCCTACTTTTAATTATCCAGAACACTTTCTTTAATAACCAAATATCAATAAAGATTAAGAACTAGCCTAAAGTTGTAATTTTTGGATCTCCATGAAGGGAATTAATTGATATTTCAAAACACAATTATACTAAGCGGTCACTCTAACGTGGGGCGTTCGCGCCCCTAACTCTGGCTGCCTCGGCGCCTCAACCCGGCCTTTTAGGCCTTAACGGGAGCTTGCTCCACACCGGGTTTCGGCCACCACCCTCCACTCCCTTCTCCTTGGAGATACACACACATACAAGAACTTTCACACCCACCCTCACGCAAGCACCACAAAAAGATTTTAAAAAAAAAGATTTGAACACCTCTGGCATGCTTTTATTTTTTTTTTACTCTAATAATCACAGGTAGTAAAGAATAGGTAGATCTAGTAACATTGAGGTTTTAATTTACCCATTTTACAAAGTTTCACTACCCTAAGAAATGTTATCTTTGAATCATTGTAGAGTAAAAGTACTATTTTTATTGGAAGATATTGATGGCAATCAAATGTATTCATTCATTGAAGTACCACAAGATCCAATTGTTTTTATAATTAATATGACATTGCTATATTGAATTGTTTGAAATTAAAAATTAATTTTCAATAACCTCGTCACCTCTTACTATGCCCTACTTCTTGGCTCTCAAAGTAACAGTAAAGACTCTGTTTGTGACTGACTGACTCATAGCTAACCCTGCTCCTGAATCCAAGAACTCTTGTCAATAACATGACACACTGCAAACAAATATTCCAGGACTCTCTCTTATGAAAATGTACAATGCAGATATGTATACTCCTTGGAATTTGATGTGTACTTTGACCAAAAAAAAAGAAAGAAAATAGAAAATAACATTTCTGCTGTTGTTGTTCTATAGATAATAGTAGTAGTTCGGAGAACTATTCTGGAACTAAGACATTTTAAACCTAGACTGATATCACAGGAACTGTATCAAACTTTAAAGCTGTGTTTACTGGTTTGTGAAAGTTACTAAAACTTGGTGTTTTGCTAAAGAACTCACTGCAATATCTGTAACTGAGTTAGTACTTTTTGTCACAAGTAGAATGTTGTGTTGCATATATCTCAAGATACTGTAGAGAGCTAATGCTGATGCAGCAACCAAAGATTCCTGGTTCAAATCCCAGCATTAGTGTTAGCTGTCTATAGCAGGCATGTCAAACTGAGGGTCCCCCGAGGGCCACACGGGTCACATGTGTTGTCATGAGGGCCACACAAGACAACCAATTGCACACATTACAACTAATTGAAGTCATTTAATAAAATTTATTGCAGAATATTTTTATTGCAAATTAGTATCCTTTGTGCGGGTCGCAGGTGTGCTTGTAAAAGGCCGCATGTTTGACATGCCTGGTCTATAGTATCTTGAGATACTGAAAAAACATATTTACTAAAACATCTTCAACACTTCAACATCTGAAAACAATGAAAATGGGTAAGGTACAGTTAAAAAAATTTTCTAGGAAAAACTGGCAAAATGAGAATAGCATTTAGTTTTAATATGAACAAATGTACAAAACATGATTGGGAACTGGTTGTGAGTTAAAGATTGATAACTGGTCTAACCAGTCATCAGTGGCTCAGTTTTTCCATTCAGACTCATTTGTTTGGAGAACAAAAGGTGGGATAATGGTGAATTTATGACAAGTTGTCCCATGAGAAACTAGAAAAAATAAAAAATAAAAAAACAAATGGTTGACTTAGGCAGAAAACGTTAGAGAATTTTAATGAATGCATATACATCTACTATTAAATTTAAACAAAAATAAATTGCTAACAGTAGTCAACCAAAGCATATTTTAAAAATAAAAGAGAGAGTTTCAATTCATTATTAGCTTAAGAAAACTCAACAGAAAAAGATGACAAACTGCAGCTCTAAACTGAGGGAATGTAAGAAACTAACCAAGACACACACATATAGTTGTATGTAAATTCAGTTTTTGGTAGTAAATAAAGAGGAATTCTGTAATCCTCAACTGAGAGTTAATACAAAAACTGGTAAAAATCTTGGCATTATCAAAGTAAAACTTGTGTCCTGTATCTGACATGGATTCTCATACCCTGGCATATAGGATTTAAATTATTCATAGATACATTGGATTACTTTTCCAATATATGTGGAACTACATTTCTGACATTTAACAAAATTAATAAATTTTTCAGAGGCAAGAATATGATCTTTAAATGGGAATGAATGAGAAATGCAGAAATAGTTTTGAGGTGGTTTTAATTGTCTTTAAGTTGATTATACATGCTTACAAAAGGTACATTAGTGTGTGTGTATATTTTTAGAAACTGTTCATAATGTGGTTTGGAAAATCATGTAAATTTTGAGAGGAAACCATTGATCATAAGTAGTTTTGTGTATGGTATTAAACTGAGAATATGAAGAGCAAATTGTATTGGAAACAATTTTCTTTAAAGCACAGAGAAACAAAGGAATACCGTTTCATAAGCTAGCCAGTGAATATAGGTATATGTGTATTTTATCTCTCATATAAGAGATGAAATAAAATCCATCTAGATACAATCATGACAATTCTATTTTCAGCTGGTTTTTATTTGAACATCCCTAGTATAGTGTTTAGAAAAGAACATTTACCATCAATGTATCTACATTTATGCTACTTTATTGCATAGATACAGTACATATTAATGGACACTTCTTTTAACTATTACCAGCTCACCTACCTACACTAACCAGTTAAATGTATACTTCAAATTAAACTAAATAAATTTGCATTATTTTAATAAATTATGTATCACAGGGTAATTTAATTCCACCTATTCTCATTTTAAGGTGTCAAAATGAAGAAAAATTTTTTTTTTTTTTTTTACATAAAAATGCACAAATAAATAATTAGCAATCAAAAACTTGAAGTAAGATTCTCATATCCACAGAGACAGGATGGATGAGCAAAAATAATCTGTTTTTTCAAGCATGAGATTGCTAGATGAAAATAAATGTAATCAATAAAACTTAATCTGTAACTATGAAAGGCTGGCAGGGTAATGTCCCAAAGTTTATTCAATTATTTCTAGTGATTTATTATTGGACTACTCATCAAAATACAAGAAATTTCTTATGAACTAAATCACATTAAAAGTGTATGTATACTCTAAATATATCATGAGACCAGAAAACCACCAGTGGATCAATTCTAGGTGGTCTGTGACTACCAAACAATGGACACACATAACATGACTTATATACAGACAAGATTCATACTTAAGCAGCAGCTGACTCCCTCCAAATTAAGATAAATAAGACACTTGTATGTACCAGTTATAAGGTGCATTTTAGAAAAACGGTATTTCAGTTTTTTTTTGTTGCTTTAACATGAATGTTAATCTTGAAACTATTGCCTGCTTTTGAAGAAATTGTTGTCTCATAGGAGTTTCTGCATCCAAAACATACTGATGAACATGAGAAATTCTTAAAAAAAAAAAAGTCTGCAGAGATTCCCAGATTAGCCAACAGCCCATTAAGACTTTGTCTGCCTGCGAAGATCATCCAGAATCTTATAGCACACACTTGTTCACTAATAAGTTTTCTTAGTGTTTTGTTTTTTATTACATAACTTGACCTGACTTGTGCCAAAACTTGATAAAAGAATGTTTTTGGCTGGTTTACTGCTAAAAGTTATATAATAAAAAAACTGCTATCAACAAATCCAACTGACCAGTTTCCAAGTTTGGCAGGCCACAGCGAAACAATTAAGACCACATTTCTATCAGTTAATAATCACCTGTCTATATTCACAACAGAAGCCCTGTATCAGACAGTCAATGGCAGATACAGCAGAGGAAAAAGGAGTTGTTGAGGCTAAAGATATAAATAAATATCAAGGGTGTTTAAATGAAAAGCATCTTAAAATAGAATTGTTGTAATTGTATCTTTATTTAAATATCATCTTACACAAAATACTTCAAAACCACTTTTTTTTAAAATTATATAAAGATTTGTCTAATATGTAAAACCAACACAGATTCATGCAGTTATATTCAGAGAATTTCAGACAGTGATCTGCATTCATTAAATGTGTCCAACCAGGGAGCAATTATGTAACATTAGCACTTTCTGTCAACTTATCTATTATTTGCATCATTTTACTAAAACTAACCAAAGAGGGTATGGTAAAAGGGGACTAATTTGAAGGCGTGGCTTGCACATTCTTTGGTGAAATCATTTGATTTCTACAGAAGACACTGAGCCAAATCAAAAGCATGTAATTTTTCTGTCAATAAGAAAAGTTTTATAAAAACAAATAAAATCAAAGTTTGAAATTCCTTATCTTACTTTTCAAATTACTGGTCAACATAATTCCAATGGCCATTGCTTGCAAAGATGAAGAAACCATAACCAAGGGTTAAAAACAACAAGTGAAAAGCTTTCCTAAAAAATGTGGCCTGAGGTTCTGGACCAAACTGAGTTGACTATGTGGACTTTTATCTATAAAGTATCTCTTTTTGTAGTCTTTATAGACAAAGAACTAAAAGGATCGCCTGTCTACTTTTCTTCTTTGATGGCCTTTATATATCAAAGTTCCAAAGTAAACTTACTGTCTGTCAAATGTACATAGTTCCTAACACTCATACATTGAGTAAATGTAACTGTGCGCACTTTAAAATTAATTATATATGAACTTTTTCATTGGTGAGTCTCAATTATGGCCACCAATGAGCAAGTATCTAATAGTGTGCTTGGGTACACAACTTTCTTTCACAGATATGTGCATCAGATATCAAATGATATATATATATATTAATTATAGTCAGACCAGAGTCAGGTGCTGGTAAAAATTATCATTCCAGCAGCAAAACCTTACTATCCTCTATTTCACAAATTAGTCCCTGTGCCGTGCTCCATTTATTTCAAGACCCAGTATATTATAGTAACCATCGCTAATTTTTTTTTTCATTCAACAGTCAGTATTTCTCACAATCCCAAAGTTACTTTCTCTTATTAGACCTCCAATCCCTTTTAGATGAGTCTTTCTATGATAAAAATTCTAGATAAATTGCATGATATCATAACAGTTAAAAGTATATAATAGCTGCTCCAGTTTAAACAAGAATCTATAGAATACCAGCTTTTTTAAATGTTACTTTTAGATATAAAATACTTTTTTAAAAGTATCTCTTACCTAACTAGAAGAATATATATATATTTACAAACATGAGTGGGGGGGGTTGCATTCCTGAAAAAGTGAGCATAAAGCAAATTCCACTTTAAGTTTAGGGTTAGGGACACATACCGTATTGCCCTTGATTCCATGTCTACTCAAACAATAACAAAATAACACAGTCTAATACATGTACGGTAATAATAAAAGATATGTATTTTAGTTTTATTTGCATACCAACAGAAACAAACAGAGGCGGCTCATGGGGATGATGTGATGCAGTGTGTTTGTGTGTGTGGCATGACCATCTACATTGTCATCACTGACTGTCGGTAGTGTGACATCAAGAGGTGTTGGCATGGGGCTGATGAACGAGTGACTGGATTGTGGAAGTGGTGCAATTATCGGGGAAGATTTTGAAGGGCACAAAGATACAGGTGGCTTTGAGGTGGTTGATGGGCTAAGAGGTTGCTTGAAAAACTACAAGATGCTAGAAAGCTTGCCACAATTGCTGCTTTTAGACATTGTAGGAAACAAGAGTGGCATTCAAGTTTCATTTAAAAATTGCAGGCTCCTTTCCAGACTAGGGTCTGTGTCAAGTGCAGTTTGTGATAGTTGCTCAGAGAGTGAAAAAAAGTGAACATATTTAGTCAATGTTAAGTCCTTAACTTCCAGAACTACCTCTTCATCTTCTTCTTCATTTGTTATTGAGGTTATCAGGACTTAGCTCTTCTGTATTATGTGAATCAAGTAGTTCCAACACATCTGCTTCCTCAAGGTCTGCAAAGCCATTCCTGTCAACACCATGTCTTAGTCACACATCTCCCTGTGTGTTTGAAAGTCATGGAAAGCCCTTAAAATCACAACCTTCTTTCCATAGTGCTTTCATGCAAAATTCATAATGAATGGTTTCACTTGGTTCCATATAGCCTTGATGTTCTCAACAGCATCCTTAATATTGTAACCCTTCCACCAATCACGAATATCTGGTTTGTGGTGGGATATCATCCTTCTGAGGTAATAAGCCTTGAATGTGGCTATCACCCACTGGTCTAGAGGCTGATGCAAAGTGGTGATGTTAGGGAGCAAGAGGAGAACACTGACATTGGGGTGGATGTACATCAAGTGTTTGGGATATCCTGTAGCATATAGAAACCACAATAAAATGATTTATGAACTAATTTTTACAAATCTGACCAGTCACCCAAGCCTTCTTATTGGAAACCAGTTTACTGAATGCATGAGAGTTCATGGAATGATACACACAGAATGACTTCATCTTGTAGTCCCCCACAGCATTGCCACATAGCACTAGCATCAGCCTGTCCTTGGCTGCTTTGAATCCAGATGCTGCTGTTTCCTCCTTTCTGAGGTAGTTTCTTTTGGGCATCCGTTTCCAAAACAACCCAGTCTCTTCTGCATTAAACAGTTGTCTCGGGTCGTAACCGTTTTCTTTGATCACAGTGAGTAATTTATACGGAAACCTGACAGCAGCCTCATGGTCAGTGCTAGCTGACTTTCCACAGATCTTCACAATATGGAGCTTTTGGCAGCATAGAAATTTATCGAAGCGACCCCCTCCTTACTCTCATTAAATAGCTCTTGTGTAACTCCTCCTATAAGGTAATTGTAAATCTGCTGGGCCTTACTCTAGACCAGCGAGTTGCTGAGATTCATCTTATGCTGATTCTGGTTTTTTATCCAGAATCTAAGCATCTTCTCCAACAGTGGGTTCCTCACTCTGGTAGTTATTTTAGACGAAAGAGATGTTGAAGCACTCACGGAACTTTTGATCTTCTTAGCATTCTTTTTTATCATCTGTATGGTTGACTCACTAATGTTAAAGGCTCAACCGACCAATGAAACCTGCACTACCATCCCAACATTTTAAAATGTCCAGTTTTATCTTTAAAGATAGTGCAGTCCTCTTTCTTTTCATATTAAGAGGGGTTAAATTCTTGAAAAAAATCACTTCCATGCACTACAAGAGAAAATGTGAGACTGAGCAAGCAAGAAAACTGGTTTCCTTTACAAATAGCTCATCATCTGTTGCTTCACCATCCAAATGCATGCACAACGAGGGGCTCTCTGATTGGCTTCTCCAGTTTTTGGAGAAATTTCATTTCTCAAGTGTTTATCACAAATTTTTATTAATTTACAATAAACAGTGTTATTATGCATATGTATTGTTAAAAGAAAGTTTGATTACATAAATGGAGACTAAATTAAACAATAGTCATTAGGCTAATAATTTATCATATAAAACATTTAAAATAAAGAATAGTAAATAAAAAAATTTAAGTGGCAGATTTCCAATTAGTCATCTAAAAAGAAACCAAAAAACTTGCTATCTAATCTTTTTTGTTTGGTATTTTGATGTGAATAATATTTAAATTAAAATCAATTCAATTAGCATGATTTAAGAAAATCAATATACATCATTATAGCATTTTCAAAGAGAATAATTTAATAATACATGTAATATTAAAATGTTTCGAAACAGAGTATTAATTTGTTTTAAAACTGAATAAGATATTCTTTGTGCTATAAAAATTTAAATGCTATGGAAAGTTTTAGTTGCCTTACGTTGCTAAAACATTCAGTTCAATCTTCTTTGATTTGTTTCCCTGCAATGTGATATGCTGCTGAATGTAAAAAAAGATGTTAGATATGAACACAAACTTCTTGTAACTTCAGCTACATTAAAATTTTAAATTCCTTTTATTATACATCTAGCAACATGTCATTGTGGATCAAAGACTTTCCTCCCACTTTTCTCTAAGCACATATGCCAACCTTGGCTGTGACCATTAGGCAGGGTTTGAAATATTAAATTTTTATCAACATTGAGGCACTTTCTTGTATTTATAACTTTATATTTTATTGTTTCTCTAATTAATGAAGCAGAAAATTTAGAAAAATAAATAATATTGGCAACTTATTTTTAAGTCTAAAAAATATGTTGTTCATTTTAAATCACTATTTTAAACTTCCACTATAATGATGTACAAAAGAAAATTAGATTTATCAAGTTATAGCTGAAAATGTTCAAAGCACTCAACACAAGTCTTCAGGTGCATTTTGATGTGCATTTGAACATCCATGCATACTGAAAAATTTTCCAATGGATTTTATAAAGCTACATTCAACAGGATGAATACTTAGCTAACATGGATACAACTTGATAAACAAGATATGAAAGTTGAAACGATATTTTTTCTAAGATAAAAACCCAGTTCTGCTTACGCTACTGATTTTAATGTAAAACACGTTAAAAAAAAAACAATATACATTTGAGATTGCATGTATAGTTTAGTAATTTATAAATTTCATTCAAAAAGAGTTACCTCCCCCTGTATATCATACCCACCCCCTCGCATTCTATTCATTAATATTTGGATTAATAAAATAAATGTTAAAAAACTTAAGTAACTTTTTTTTTGGATAGACATGCAAAATAAGCAGAGCAAGTGGCCATTTACAAACTGTTTATAAAGCAAACACCTTTGAAATTTTCAGAAATCCTTTGCATAAACTAAATTGCAAGCTCTTTCAGTGGTTGATAATTAAAAATTCCCAATTAGATAGTGTTACATTTCTACCTAGAAAGATGTGCAGGAGCATTGATATTATGAAAATTTATTTAATTTATAGAAAATATTTAAGTAAAATATTTAGATTTAGAAATTGTTTTGTATGTGCTAATGAGAGTTTTTCTTTTTTTCTTTTCTTTTTTGGGTGCTGCTGTCTTTCTTCTCCCTTCTCTAATCAATAACATTTAATCGAAATTGCCAAACTATGGAGATAAAACCTGGTTAATAAAAAAAATTTGACTGTAGAGAACGAAGCAGAAGACACAGTAGCATTCTGCACCATATGTAGTTTAATGACCAGTGAGTTTTTCAGCATCAGATTACAAAATATAACTATCTGAAACTGCTAGGGCAGGTCAGGTACTTGTTACCAGCAAATTGAGTTTATAAACCGAATAAAACCTAGAACACATTAATGAAGCAATGGGATTAGAGTTTTACATATATATATATATATAATGTGTGAAATACAGTGAATGATGAGTGTACATAAATTGATTAGAATTGAAAATACAAACTCATTACTCTGCTTACAATGGGAAGCAAGTCAAACAAATAATGATTTCTAATTATTCTTATTAAAAAGAATTTTATTCATCAGTCAGAAATCTATTAAAACAAACATCCTTGTTTCAAGCTTTAGTATTTACCAACCCATTAACATATGTGCATTTTTTTTTCCATCACCCCCCATGTATTATTTAAGCAATCTTTACATATACATACCAAGATTTTTCCTTCAAATGCAACTAGCCTCTAGATATTGGTCACTCTAGCAGAATAGATTTTTGTCAGGTATTTTTAGTATCCGCACCTGGAGACAAAACTAAAATTATTACAGCTGACAGGTAAATGCAGTGCTGAACAAGACTGAACACGACCAGAGCTTTCTGCAGGATAGGATGTGCTCGTGTTGTACCACTTTGCATCCAATACCACAATGGATTTCCTGCAGGTTCATTCATGTCAGACATCGGCTTCTTTCCTCACCAATGAGCTCATCCGTTCGGCCAAATATGGATCGGCACACCTCAGTAGTAAGCAAATTTATGCCATACATGTGCAACGGGCACGTTGTAGTGTTCGATCAGTTCGACTGGTTTATATAGTTTTGCATAAATAACAAGCGATTACGTTATCCAATAAGCATGAATCTGGACAGAAGTTCCGCCAAATATTCTGCTGCACGGACGCACTTCTGGAGGGAAGCAGCGAATGCAGAGAGCCATTTTCGGGGGGGGACTCGGCTCTCAAGAATTCTGGACAACGGCAAAAAGCGCCCACTTGCGCGACGGATGGCTGTCGGGGAGTAGAAGAGGAAGCGGCACAGTTCAGGTGAGAGTAAATTAGTTTTAAATGTAGCTTCCCGTGAACTATGAGGGTTCTGAAGCCTTCGCCCCCCCCCCCCACCATCCCAAGTTTATCCCCGTTATCAGGACTCGTTATCTCCCTCCTCGGCCAGGTTCAGTCAGACCGTACTTTATACTTAACGTTACAGGTTCGCACGCTCGGCTCCTTTAATTCTATGGCCGGATAATTCCTGTAAAACAACTACTGCATAAACCGTAAACAAGTACAACCTGGCAGCGCTGGAACGTGAATCACGCCAATAACTGCAGCAGTCGGCCGTCCAAACAGTCGTCGGAAAGCCTCCATTTTGAGCCGTGACGAAACGGGAGGATCCCGGCCGGGGAGGGGGGGAGCGGACGTATCTATGGCAACGGCGTCCCGAGTGGCCAATCGAAATCCTCGACAACACCGAGCGTACGTGCGAGTCAAATATATATGGCGGCTTAACGCTTCCTGTGAAGTTGTCAGAAACGTTTTTGTTTATATATCCGCAAATTTAATACCGCTTAACTTTCAAACACGCACCAAGAGTTTCTTTATGTTATAAGCTATCGATAGACGTGCGACACGCAGTACATTTCTTTAATTTTTAAAGAAGAGCGAGATTTCTTAGCGGGCGGCTCAGTAATGTTTTGAAAACTGTTTCTCGTCCACCTGTCTCCAGAGAGAGAGAGAGAGAGCGAGCGGCCGGGCGGGTTCGTCTGCCCGGGGGTGGGGGGGAGTCGACCTCGTCTGCCCTACCGACACCAAGCACCACTGGTCCGCACTGTTCTCTGTCGCATCATTCTACCGCGGGCTTTCCCACTCGACAACAACAAAAAAAGCGTTTTAATTCCAGCAGCCGAGCTGAATTAGTTCCGTCGGGCTGCTCGCGCGGCCCAACCGGTACCGATTTCTTATCCCCTTTTTCTTTTTAAAAAAAAAAAAAAAAGAAGAAAAAAGGGGGTGTATTTATTACTACTGGCTGTGGGTCCGCTGGGCGAGAAGTATGCATGCGCAATATGTATGCGTGGTGACACGTAAATTGGCGGGATAAGGTTCCTCTACTCTCATTTCAGCAGCAGTCGGCCAGGGTGGAGGTAGCATCTCTCGTCGGCGAGTAAGCTGTGGTAGTCGCCGCGACATCTCGGCGAACCTTTCTGCTGTCTCCGACATTTTCTTCGGCAGGGAAACCCGACACAGTTCGACCCGTTTAGGCCCCGGCTCCTCTCCACGCCCGTCGTCATCTTGGTGATTTTGCGCGGTACTTCGTATCCTTTTTTTTTTTTTTATTATTGTGTGTGTGCGTGTGTGTGTGTCGCTATATGCCCCGAATAAACCGGACTGGGGCCCCGATCTGCTACAGGGACCTGCACGCCTTTCTCTCGGGAAAAGGGCTGAGGTTTTTGCCACCACCCCCCCCTAACCACCACCAGTCGGCCGGTTATTTCTGCAAGGCCTGCAATAATGCGAGGGTGCTTTTTGTCTCGTTCGCTTTCTCCCCCCCCCTTTTTTTTTTTTTAAAATTCCCATGGCCATTTTCCCTTCTGTTTTCGAATAACTAATTAATTCCGTTTCTTTCCAGGCCCCCCCCACCGCCGCCACTCCCGAGCGAGCCGCCAGCTTTAGCATGCCACGCAGAAAACGGTAAGTACGATTTCAATAAAAACCTATCCGCCATTTTTTTTTTGTTTTTGTTTTTTTTTTTATTATTATTATTTAAAAACGTAGAGTCTGACCGTCCTCCGTTCTCCCGTGTGTCTGCCTGCCGGGGAGACGGGAGGGGGAGGCTTGCTTAAGTTATGCTCGCCGCTCTCTTCCAGGCCGCAGACTAACCCCAGGATCATCCTGATTGATGACCAGTCCGCGGACAGCGCCGACGGGCGGCACCACCACCACCAGCAGCAGCAGCAGCAGCCCGAGGAGGAAGTAAGTGTTCCCTTCCCTTCCCTTCCCGTTCCGTCCCGTCCCGTCCCGTCGTCGGTATCCGCGGAATTCGCCCCCAGCCTTTGTTCCAAACTGGCTCCGTCCTTTCTCTCTCTCTTTTTTTTTTAAAGGCCGACGAGGACCTGTCGATGGCTGTGAACAAGAGACGAAGACAGTTCCAGATCCAAGTGAGTTCTTTCTCTCTCTCTCTCCCCCCCCCAACTCCAGCCGCAGCGAGAGGGAAGAATATATATTTTATTATTATGTGAGAGAGAGAGAGGGAGGTCGGAGTTGTTCGCGCCATCCGCATCCTTTAGTCTCTCAGCTGATGTGGAATTAAAGGCAGGACTCGGGCGAACCCATCGGCTGGAAATGTTCATTTTTCGCCCTCGGAAAAGTGCTGGGTGTCGTTATTCGGGAGGGAGAGGGGGTTTGTGGAGATGTCTGTCCGCCCCCCCCCCACAGCATTGTGAGGAACAGCTGTGGCGGCGGCCTCCATGTTTTATCTGAGCCCCCCCCTCTCTCTCTCTCTCTCTCTCTGCACAAGCTGACCTTAGAATGCACTGCAAGAGAGAGGGGGGAGAAATTAAAGAAAATGTTGATGCATATAGCTGATGGCCCAACCACCCTCTACATCTTCTCTCTCTCCTTTCATACTTTAGAACTTCCAAAGTTGACAAAAACCAATAAAGTGTTCAAATATCTTATCTTTTCTTTTTTATAATTTTTGGTATAATAATAATATCATCTTTTTACAATAACATTTTCAAAATTAGTTTTTTTAAGACTTCAATTTTCAGGCTTCTAAGAAGTAAGTTGGTAAGTTTGAGATGTTTTTGAAGCTTTTCCTTCTGATAAGAATTTTAAAGCAAAAGGTCTGACAAAATAAACACCAAAGACAGCTACACTAAAGAAATGGTCAGGAGCGAGTTTCCAGGCCCACTTAGCTGCTGGTGGTGGAGTAAAGGGAAAAAAATGGATCTAAAGGGAAGTATTAGTGTGAAAATTGCTGGTCATGAGTGATTGGGCGACAGCAGACCTTTTTGAATGTCTTAAAGAAAAATTGTGTGTGTGGTGGGGGGTGGCATTAAGTAAAATCATTAAGGATGCATGCACTTTCAGTATCCTGTGACTTTTTTTTTTCCCTTTAAGAATGCTGTTAGGGCAACATTTGACTAATGAAGTTGTCAGCAGCATTTTTGTACCCAAGCACATTGCTCTGCTGTCTACCTAATTCATAGATCTTTTAGACTCCAAGGACAGGCAGACACCCACACAAGATAGATACATTCTGCTGGTAATATCAGACAAAAAGCAGATGAGTTGACATCTTGTTACATTGACTTCATTCCTAGCATTACTATTATTAACAAATTCAAGGGCATCTTCTAAAATTATTGGACTTGATCCTTATTTTAATTTTTCTCCAAATTCATAAAGCAGGTGTTTGGACAGATCAGCTTAGTCTTATTCTACAGATTCTTTTTTTACCTCATGGTTATTTCCATAAATATTATGGCATTAATAAAAATGTAATTTTAAAAACTTTCCATTGCTAAGAAAATTACAATAAAAATATTAGTTTTATCTTTAGTAAAACCTTTTGCATTTTAATCTAGGCATATTTCTCTTGTGGAGACTTCATATTTTTATTTGCCAATTATAATTGCAGTATTGAAATTTATTAAAGATCTTTCAGTTTAACCATGAAATATACATTAAAAAAAATCAAGTGTTAATTTTCACATTATGCACTCTTAGAATAATCTAAATTTTCTTTAAATTACAAAATTATAAGTTTTTTTTTTAGATAATTGTTTGCTATATTTACATTATTGCTTCCTAACTCAATTGGACTTAGAAATAAATTAAACTTTGGAGATATGTTACTGATGCCAATACAAATTTGACTATTTAGTATCTACACTAGAAACTGATCCATTTTCATAAATGGCAGATTGGAAGACTGGTACCGTAATAGCTTTCAATATTTTCAACTTCACATTAATTCTGTGATTCCTTTTCAAGATAGCGTCTTGTGACAAGGCAGTGTAACTATTGGTCTCAAAACTTGTTTCCACTCAAATATGTGATCAATATTATACAATAGGAGTGAGGTGTTCTGGTTTACAATGCATTTTTAAATAATTCTTTGGGGGTTTTTTAAAACCAACTTAACTGCACTTGAGCTTTTTTTTTTATTTTTATTTTGAAAAATTTGATTTAAAACTAGGATAAGTAAATAAGTGCTAGGTAAATTAGTTTTTGGATTTTCCTGATGGCTAATAATAGTTAATCCGCAGATAAGTAAATTCCCTTCAACATAAATTTTCTTAATGCATCTTCCAGTACCACTTGGTGGGTGTGTTATTGATTATTGTAGTAATGCAAACATTTCAGTTTAGTAATGACAAATGACTGATTTAATTATTGAAATACATTAAAAAAATTTGCATTTTTTAAGATAAATATATATACATAAGAATTTACCTAGGACATCTTAGCTAGACATGGATGGTGTTGTTGAAACCAACAAATGATGATTACCTTCAGCAAAATTAACTTTTGCTCTTCATTCAAAAAATCCTGGAAAGGTGATCCATGTTTCTTCTTGTAGCTAAGATCTCACACAGGACACTTTCTGTAGAGATAAGATCTGCTTAACTCGGCCTACAAACTTTTGGATCTGTGTGTCATTTTTTTTTTTGAGTAGCAAATATTTTAAACTTCATTAACAGAATTTCTGATAAATTCTATAAGTTGAGCATTCTGATAAAACTAGATTGTTACAAAAGCTGAATATTTAAATGAAATTTAGTTGTACACAATTTACAATGACATTTGTTGGGTGAGAAAGAGCAGCTTGTGCCAAGCATGTACTGCAGTAAACCTAACAACCCCCAGATATGAGATGGAACCAGGTGTATCTCTTGTCAATGGGGTAACAGACTTGTTTCATGAATGGAACCTGTTGGTTCTGATCCCCCCCCAGTGGAATAACACCTTTGACCTTGCATAATAAATTGGCCTATAGGAACAGATCCCCCCTTTAAACTCTCATGCCCTTAGGGTGTGTCAGGCGCCCTGGTTGGATACCAGAGCATGCTAAAAATAGCAACACTCATCCACTCTCCAACTGGGTACAATGTGGCTGGGAGGAGTTCGCACCTGTATGTAGATTAGTTTTCAATGCAGAGCCAGCTGCTAGAGTTCAGTTACTCCTTGAACTTATCCAGAGGGCAGTGTGTGTCTGTCTGTTGGTCACAGGAAATGAGAGGACACATGTCTGCCAGCCAGACCTAATAAGTATGTTAGAGTTCTTGTGTGACCTAGTTAAACAGATATCTTCACATACTTATTGCTAACACACCCACTCTGTAGAGAGTTTGCGGAACATGGAAATTGCAGGTGCTTTTTATATTGGTTGCGAGGGTTACCACTTTGTATTGTGGACAGAAGAAAAGTTACATAAATGTTGGTGTTCCTTTGATTAGACTAAGAAAATTGCTTGTTTCAGATA
Organism: Nautilus pompilius; assembly: GCA_018389105.1. Taxonomy (NCBI): domain Eukaryota; kingdom Metazoa; phylum Mollusca; class Cephalopoda; order Nautilida; family Nautilidae; genus Nautilus; species Nautilus pompilius. Next base: position 952,967 of record JACATO010000132.1, on the reverse strand, counting down.
TTAGTTCTGCTCTAGTTTTTGATATCAATTTCTTCATACTACTTTCACTAATTGACAAATTACTGTAACTTTAAATAAGTATATTTAAGCATAAATCTTTGGAATTGGTAAACATTTGTGTACAGTACATTAATGGTATTGTTTGGTTTGTTGTTAAATTGCAAGTTAGAATATTTCTAGTTTTCAATGTACATAGTACCTAAGTCAGGTTATAGATTATGTAAATTTTTTCTTTTAAAAGAATTGAGTTAGTGGAATGCATTTTAAATGTGATTTTCCTCTGTGGCATTGGTAAATTAGACTTCTATGAAAGCAGTAGATGATTTTTAATGGAGTCAGTTTACCCCTCTTTATTTTTTAAATCTATTTGACTAGAAACTGGTTTCCACCAACTTTAAAAGTAGCATGATTTCTTATTTTGTAGCTTGTTCATGACACTAAAGTAGGAAAAACTACTTTGGCATGTATTCTTCTAGTTATCATATCTCATACAAAGATGACACAAAACAGATGCAGCCAAAATTCCATCATAGGAGTGTCAAATAAAATAGTGATGATATGTATAATATTCAAATCAGAAAATTGTGTAGATTCTACAAGATATAAGATAATTATTCCTAAGAACTTTAGCTGTATAACTTCAGATGTTGGTAAAGATGGATAAAAATGATGATTTATTATAATCTTTAGTGAAATTTTTGGATGAACACATTGTATTTAAAAACAATATCTAGCTGTTCCAGATTTGTTGATTTGAAGCATGCTGTTTCGTGTAATCTCTCGTATACTGTCCTGGTGAGATAAGATCTAGGAAATATCAACTTGGTCTTTGGAGTAGACCAAGTTGCTGAACCAGCTAGCAGTAGATATTGGAGAAGAAGAAATACAACTCTCTTTTGGAAAGTGTATTTTAACAAGTAATGAATATTTAGCTAAATTTGTTTTCATTTTAGAACCAATGGATTCCCATCTCTCAAGACTCAGCAATTGGGACAAGCACCATTGTTCCCTGTCAAGAGGAGTCTAGCAGTGATGACTCTTGGTGCTCGTCTACAAGCGACAAAGTACAAGCATCACAGTATCGCTTCCAGAACTACTTCACAACACCCATTTCTGCAAGATACTCGCCATTGCCAAACTTTAACTGGGCAGATTCTCAGGAGGTGTGGCAGTTAATGCTGCAAAAGGAGATGTCAATGTTTAATGTAAAAAATTCAAAAATGTTTGATCGGCATCCCAAACTACAGTCGCGGATGAGAGCCGTTCTTCTGGACTGGTTGATTGAAGTAAGCTGCTTTGATGCGTTTTTGCAGTTTGGAATTTTCTGCCACATTGTTTAGGAAACCATTAAAAAAATTTAATGGTGTAATTCTTGAATAATTTATTTTAGAAAACTTAATTATTAACTATTAAAATATATGTACATGACTACTATAGAATGAACTAATTGGAATACTACTTACACAAATGTTTCTGTGCACTATTCACCATTAATTGTATACAGACCAACAGCACAAAAATAAAAGAATACTGATGGTAAATTTTATTGCAAAAATAATAAGTAATGAGAGAACATTAACTGCCGTTGAGTGTTTAAAATCTAAAATCTTATGTGGAATGCACTGAAATGCATGCTTGTTTATGGATATAAAAATGTTAATACACTGTAGCTTATGCAGTAAAATCTAGTCTTCAGATGTGTGATGTTCCTTAGATCAGTTTCAAAATAGTGTCATGCAGGTTGACTGTGAACCACCAGCCACAGCTGTTGTTGACAATTTTCATAAATCTGAGGAATAGCCATGTGTGAAGGTAGTTATTATCGGATCATAAATAGTTGGGGCTGGATGGACTGCTCTATTATAACAGAATTGTGCTGCTTTCTACTGGGTCTGTCTGAGCAGCATTCATTGTTCTACTCAGCCTGGCCGAAAGTTTATTCAGGTTGAAGGTAGGTTGTGTTCTTGTGGTGACTTTGTTCATCTGGACTATGTATTTATCTTCATGAAATTGTAAGAACTTTAATTATGCTTTTTCATCAACAACTTAGATATGTGCTATTTGCTGCCAAGGTAATCAGTCCTTTAGGGGTCAACAATATAAGAGGATTAGATCTCTCATTTCTGGGATATTCTTGGTAACTATCTTTATCATCCTCATCTCACTCTAAAACATATTTTCTGTAGTCTCCAATTAGGAAGAAGAATACTAAGTGGAATTGCCTCATTTTGAGACTGCAACTGTTTATATAAATTAACGTTATTTCTCTATGAACATGTTGCAGTGAAATATATTGAACAGTCTGGCTATGAATGAAATTAAATATTTGAATGATTTCTGATAACTATTTGTGTACTTGTTCCTCAAATGTGATCGTTTTAGAATTTTGTATTATTTTGCTAAACTAATCTGCCTAACTTTTCATGTATTTTGTATGTGGTAATTTAGATCTTTTTTTTTTTTTTAAGGTGTGTGAAGTGTACAAACTTCATCGAGAAACATACTATCTGGCTGTGGATTTCATTGATAGGTATCTGTCTAAAGAGAGAAATATTGTTAAGTATCAGTTGCAACTGATCGGAATTACAGCCCTGTTTATAGCTGCTAAACTAGAGGTATGTACGAGAGGGGTTTCTGATAGCGCTAGTTTGGCCCCCTCATAATAACACGAGTGGCCATATGTACTGTTAAGTTGATGATAAACTTTTTAACATGCAGTTAACTGAATCTAATTATATTTTAGGAAATTTACCCACCCAAATTGACTGAATTTTCATATGTAACAGATGGGGCATGCACAGAAAATGAAATCCTAGATCAGGAACTAGTCATGTTAAAGGTAAGTTAATTGTCTTCTGATTTTGCAACATTTTGTAATTTTATATTGCAAAATGTGCAATTAAAAAAAAACAAACTACAAACAGAACACTATTATCAAAGATACTTTTTCATCATATAATTCTAAATTATTAGTTACCTAATTTACTATTGTCATAAGAATCAGTCAGCTGTTGATGCTTGTGTGTATTACGTTTTTGATTATAATACTAAATTGCTTATTTTGTGATTTCAGAAACTGAAATGGGATTTAACTGCAATGACAGTGAACAGCTGGTTGAATATGTACCTGCAAGTGGCTAATGCAGAGAGAATAGACGAGGGTGGTTTTGTGTTACCACAGTACTCCTCTCACGTGTTTATACAGATAGTTAGAGTAAGTCAAAAACTACCTTAATATATACTCTAACAAATGTCACACAGTGGTTGTGCAGTGTGTGGACTGGCACTTTTGTTTGGCTGGAGATCCCCACTAGAGACCTTCATTTTTAATTTTGGAGTGAAACTTGTCCGGGCAGAAAACATGTCAGAGAGGTTAACCAAAACTAGTTGTTTCCACAAGAAGTGAAGAAGAACCCACCATCTTACCGAGTAAACTAACCTCCAGAGCCACTTGTAATCAAACTAAATAGTGTATACAAATAAATCCTTTTCCTTCAAAATTAAACTCTTAACCATTCTAATCATTCATGCATTATTTCATTAGTGCTGGGGTTGATTTCTTCCTCCAAAAAAATAAGGTGGGGCTGCAGCGGTGCACTGAGAAAATTAACAGCTTTAAACTACAATCTTTTTATCTACATGATTCACTCTTTAAGAATTTGGTGTCTGCTATTGATAATTTTTATCTTTAGTTGATAGATCTCTGCATGTTGGATGTAGGATGTCTGGATTTTTGCAGCAGTGTTCTGACAGCAGCAGCCTTCTATCACATGTCTACACAAGATGTAGCACTCATGGTGTCTGGTGAGTTGATCTAAGTAATTTAAAGTAGGATAACTGCAGATTGTCCTGTTCCAAACAGTTCTCAATTTTTAATTTGTAATAACTGAAAATTGTGCAAGTAAAGAGTATTTTCAATTGTGTGGCGAAAATATTGGCTGCAGTCTTTAGCACGAGTGGCCCTGGTTTAAAGAGAATTTCAGTTTACTGTTGTATATGTTCCAGGTTTCAAATGGAAAGACATTCTTCCCTGTGTACAGTGGATGAAGCCTTTTGCAATGGCTGTGCGAGAAACTGGTACTGTAGAACTAAAGTTTTTTCCAAATGTTCCTTTTGAAGATAGCCATAACATCCAGACTCATGCAGTTGATCTGATATTGTTGGTAAGTATTGTCTAATGATTCTGATTTCTGCTTTTAATTTGCCAAAATTAAAGTTTACTGATTAAGAAATATCAGGAAATATTTTCTCCTTGCAATCTGTCAGCACTTTTGTAAAGTGAAATTTTTCTACTGCTTTAGGCATTGGGACATCTTTATTGTTAAGGATTTCATAGTGTATGCATGGCAGTATTAGTCAGATACCTTAACTGATTTCTGAAATATATATATGCTAAAATCCTTCTAATTTATAGCATACCTATTTTGCATGTTAGAAGATATAAATTTAAACACATTTTTCATCTGCTACCACACATTTTTCCAGTTTCTTTTTGTTTGCTAACTAACCCTGCCAAACAGCCAGCCTACTTCATTAAAGATCCAACATTTTGAGTGCTAATATTTATCTTAATATTATTAGTTTGCAGCATTTGCTAGTGAAGTATCTGTTGAGTATAAATCCACATTTTTCATTGACTCATTTTGCTTTTTCAGGCAAAATCCCACTTTTTTCAAAGTAAATTGACAGAGGCAGGTCGATTGAGCCCTGAACCGAGTGCTCAAGCAGTTGTCATTCTCACACCCCCCAAAAGTGAAAAAAAGGAAAAGAACAAGTTAGATGATGACAGTGTTAATGTGGTTGCATCTCCATCATCATGAAAGTATATGGTGCAGATATGAAATTCTAATATAAAGTCAGTTGGGGCCTACCTGAGGTGCTTTAGTTCCATTTACTTTGACTAGACTGAACCAATCTACTGGGACCAACCTTATGGTACACATTCCATAGTCAACCGATTTATTATTTTAGTGTGCGTGTGCAAGGAAAACAAAACAAAATCCATGCTCAGGAACCATTTGGGGAGAAAAAAAAAAGTGCCTATTTTTTTTCTATTGTTGTTATATAAATTTCTATCATCAAAAATGTTACAGTTTAAATTGTTATCCAGAATTGTTGATTGGTTGTCTGTCAGAAATTTGCTTGATTGATGAAATGTGTTACCATGTTGTTCCCTCTCCTGCTGACACTGCATGAAGGATTTGTCAGTCAGCAGCTGACATTCCTGCTTACCTCCTGTTTAGCCACAATGGCAGACAGTGCAGTGGTGTGACATTAAAAGAAACATTTGTCTGTGATAATGACCAAAATTTCTGAGGAACTGCACAGGATGGCAAAGTGAGTTGCAATTTTCAGTTGCAATCAGCAAGAGCATTTTATGTATGCATAAATGAAATGTAGCATCAGTTTGCATTCTTGATTTTTGAATGTAAACTTTATTTAAGCAGTGCATTGAAATTTGGTTGATAAGGATTTGATTTGATTATAAATGAAACCTTATTAGTAACAGCACCTGTTTAATCCTAATTGGTGCAATTTTAGTATGTACATAAAAAAAAAAAATCAAATGAATGCAAGAGAAATAAGGCAGCTTTAAGAAAGTATATATGTATGTACCAGGAGTTTACCAGTCTGTAGAAGTTTGATAAAACTGTACTATAATTAAATTGTTTTTTTTTTTTTTTGCATAGCTTTCATTAACAATAGTTTTGTCATCTTTTTATAATACTCCTATTGTTAATTGTTTTAAATTTTATAAGTTGTGGCTGTTTCAGTGGTAATGTTATCTTTTATCCAACATAATTTACAAATTCAATCCTTTAACAAAATCTAGTGGTGAAACATTTTTATAGAACTAATTTCTAACAGTTTGTGTAGAGAGAAATGAAATATAGTTTAGACTGCATTTTCAGGAATTTTGTACCATCTTAAAACTACTTGTTAAGAGGTTTAGAATAGCATTGTAATTACCAGTCTGTTTACTACAGAAATGTTAGCTTTTTGAACTTGAAAGTCTTAACTACTGCTATTTAAGTATGTGTAGATGAAATGAATTCACTTCAACTGTATGTAAATGGCTATAAATATATTCCCTCAACATGGCACAAGTAAATGCAATACTGAATTTTGTAATGGAAGTTTTATTCATATTATCTACAGCTCACCTTTACAAACTTTGTAAATAATTTTTCATTAAACAATTTGTATCATAAAAGGTAAAGAATGTTAATTTCAGATCTTGATTTTTCTACTAGCTTAGTGATAACTATCACTTTCTGGCTCAATCTCATTCCAGTGGGAATGCTTTAGGAAAAAAAAAATCTGTCTTGCTATGAGATGAAAGGTACAAGAAATTAATTGGAATATGGAATCAATTATTCAGGTTTTTTATTATTACATTATTTTAAAGTTTGACTTATGATCTGATCTCATAATATACCAATTTCTCCACTGGAGTCTAAAAATGTAGGGTAGGTAGTTTATTTCATTGGTGTTAAAAAAAAAAAAAAAAGTAGAATAGTGAGGAATTCTTTACAAAATATCAAAAATCTGTTTTCCTAACCATTTATCATCACACCTTCCCAGTAAGCTGCTTCTGTCGGTCAGACTTAAAACGAGATGTTCTTCTTGGAGTTTCAACTGCTGCCTGTTCCGATGTTGCTTTATTGGATATTGTTGCCTTTTCAACAACTCTACCTGAAAAAGCCTATTAGGGGAAAAAATTTCATTCATGGAAACTACACAATAATAAATTCACATTTGATAGATAAACTATTCCTTTATACATTTAGAAGCATAACATTTTATTTACATTTCCATAGGTGGGCAACTTTTTTTTTTTTTTTTGTTGCTAGAAATATAAGCTTCAATTGGTTAGTGCTGTATTCATGTCCACCTTCAAAATTAAAACCACTGGCTGTTTTTAAATGACAAATTAAAATATACATTTCTACTTTTACCTTTGTTGATGTGGAAACTAATTGTTCAGATGTTTCTTCAGAACTTGTGCGCCTTGTTTGTTTTAAAATGGATTTTATCCCTGAAGGCTGCATTAACCTGTAAATATCAGATGGACTCCGCATTGTGAGACTTTCTTCTGGAGGTACGTTCTCACCTTCAGCCTGTAAATCAAATAAATCCGAATTTGGTTTTATTCCTAAGGCCAGACTGGTTTGCAGTAGTGAAAAAGTTTGACTAGTTTTAGTATAATGAAGGCCCTAGCTGTTAATCTGTAATTTTTTTAAACTGTATTTCAACTCATTGGGAATGAAAAAATCTTGATGGTAGTCAAACATGTTTGTGCAGCAGAAGTTGAAATAGTTATTACCTGTTCCTGATGTACTTTGGTGTGGGTAAAGGTGATAATGTTACATCTTGGCTGCTCATCTTCACTGGATTCTGTTTCCCTAAAACAAATATGATCATTTTAAAGAACAATGTTACAATCAAACTGCCAAGAACCAATGATAAATCTAGCAACATGGTCATGATTAAGTTTTTGAAAGTCGTGTAGTTAATAATAATAAAAATAGCAAACTTCTACATTAGGAAACATGATGGAACATTCCTTTGTTTCCACTTCCATAAATCCCTAAAATCATCAAATAAGAAACCTTTTGTGTACTGGCTAGGGCAGCCATTTTTATAGCCAGCTAGCATTCTAAGCATCAGTAAATACAAGCTAGATGTTCTCTTAACTCATAGCTTACTGTAAATGCCCAAGTGTACCTGTCAAGTTCATGCCTTTCTGCTTCCAATCTTTCCAACTCTTCAAGTCTAACCCAAAGTTCACTTTCAGACAACTGTTTTTTGTCAGAACATTCTGTTGTTATCTGCATTTTCTTTTCTTGTAGCTGTCTTCTATACTCTTGCATATTTTTCCTGTGTTCGACTAAGTGATAAAAAAAAAAAAAAAATGCCAAAGTCAGAGTACGCTGCTAATCTCACCCAGTAATGGAAGCACGGGTCTTTACAACCCAACTTACTATACTGAAAGAACAACAGATCTTTTAAACCTGTCAAAAAAAAACAGCAACAACATTCATTTCCTCTTTTGAAATGAATAAGTTCTACTGTTGACTGATATGTTTATGGACAACATTTGGCCTACACCAAGTCAATCATAAGATAGTTACCAGGAAGCTGTCCATTCTGAGTAAAAAAAATAAAGTTTTAATGTCTTAAGAACCTTCTACAAAGTCAGTTATGCTTAATTTGGTATTACGGTTTTGTCTGTGAACAAAAGATCCAAGCTGGCCCTTAGATACAAATAGAATTTACGACTTGGCATGATGGGTCTTCCTGATCATGGATATCATTGTAAATATTGCAGGTCTTTTCATCTAAATATTCACAAGATGTCTTAGTAAATGGACTATTTTGAGCATTGCCAGTTTCTGCTGCTGATGAATCATTGAACATATTCCATTTACTCAAATATGAATCTACTACTCGTAGAAAAAATAACAGTCATGTGCAATAGAGTAGAACTCTACACAACATATTCCATAATGAAAAAAAGAGTAAAAACAGCATTTTGAAAATAAAAGATTAAATACCTTTCCATTTTTCTTCTTTTTCCTGGTCATAACTTTCACATATATCAACAATGTCATGGCTCTAAAATAAGTGAAAAAGATAGCAAACATGAGATATAAATTACAAAACCAGCAGGCACTGTGATAAAATTTCAAGACAATAACATTCTTGATATTGGTGAGTTAATGTTACTTTGAGCATTTGTTTACATTGACAACAGTTTATACTGAACTATCCGCAGGGTAACAAGGCAGGCAGCAAAGATTGCTCATTATTCTTTGGCAATGAATAAGTTTCTTGATTGCGAGTTCAGTCTCTTTTTTTGCTGGATATAGGGTGATGTGAAATCATTCAGATTTTTGTAAAGAAACGTGCATCCTGACCAAATACATGGTGAAACCTATTAGATACAAAGCCTATAAGTCAGTCAGTCAGACTTTTCAGCCATTTCAAATACATTTTAAAGCTCAAAAGTACATGGAAACTTGTACAAATACTCTGGACATAATTATGAAGGTACTGTATAAAAATCTGATCAATATGCATTTTACAAATGATTTCTCTAGAAAAATAACGGCAGATGTAATTGGAATACTAGGGACAATCAAAAACCTGGCTGTAAGTAATCACCATAATTGCATTTGGCCTGGTCTCATTTGAATGTCCTTTGTATATTTAGCCATAATAAAGCAAAGATTGAAATTTGTTAAACACTGGAAATAAATAACTAAATAAAACAAAATAAAGCTATAACAAACATCGTAAGCCACAGAGATTAATTTACTTCAGTTATTAAAAGAGCCAAGAAAGCCATTAAGAAACATTACACTTTTTAATATTTCTGCCAATATGACAACCTTAAAAATGATGATTGTACATAACTGAAAGAATATAACACTATCAACACTTAAGGTGGATGAACAGATAGCCTAGCACATTAAAAAGTTCATTTATCTGAACATGAACTTGCATTTGCTCAAGTACGTCAGATTTTGTTACCATGGCCTCTACAGACACTAGAACTAAGAAGTGTAAGCAAGTTGTACTTAATATACAACAAAAGGTAAATATTATTTGGTGAGTTTCACAAACTTAACAAAAATTAATTAAATACTGGCATATTTACTGTGCATGATATTCTGGCACAGAAAGATAAACTGGTCAAGTTTTATACGGATATCAAAATGAATAAGAGAGTAATAGATAGATAATAGAAATAAGCTCATTCAAGGGTATCATGTCCAGGCATCCAAATTTTCTGAAGTCAATTAGGTTTTAAGCAATTGAAATAGAATTTTTACTGTGCATTATGTATAATATGCTTGGAACAACCAAGAAAGTGCAGTCAGCTGGGTATCAACTTGCATGCTGAAGAAAATCAGACTGACTAAAGAACAGCGTCAAATGAAAAAAAAATTTGAGATATCACTAAGTTGATTCAAATAAACCATTTAAGAGAATACCACACATGGCAAATTAAATCTAATGTTTCAAACTGCAAACGTCTTAGTCTCAAACCATACTAATAAAGACAAAAAAAGAGAGAATTTAGTTGTAATAGATAAGATATTAAAAAACTAAATACAAAGAGAGTATGTATGATCAAAGCAAATAGGAAGTTAAATCATAATGCCTGTGTAAAACTTTAGCTGGTTCCCTTGTTAGATCCCTTTTTGGAATATGCAATTTAGGCATGGAGCACGCCTTAGGAAAAGTACAAAGATGATTTATCAGGGGATCAGCTACAAAGGGAGACCACAGAGCTTTAGTAGCCTTGTTTAGCCTACAGACAATTGTGTGGTAATGAGGTTAAAGGTTATCAAATATTTTCTAGCATACGTAGGGTCACCACTGTACATCACCATAAACTACACAACAGATGTTTTCTGAAATACATTAGAAAATGGTTATGCTATTTGCAGTGTTTAGCCAAATCGGGTAGTGAAAGGAGAGTGGAAATAGATATTAAAAAAAAAAAGACTAGACAGTGTGCACTTTTTGAAAAAAACAGCTTCATGTATACAGTGAAATAAACTCCCTTACCGATATTTGTTGACCAGAGACTAAGACCACTGATCTTGATCTTAAAGAAAAAACTTAAATAAATTTTTAGGGATATTAAAACATAAATTGGCACCTGTTGCATTAAAAATATCTCAACATAAAAACTATATCCAGGAGTAAAATTAAAACTAACCACTGAAATGTCTTTCAATTCTGACACAAATCCCATTCTTGATTTCAATAACTTTTTCTCCTCTTTCAGTTCTTTAATTTGCATTTTGATAGCTGGAATAAATGAACTTTACAAATAAGAATAAAGATCAAACAGGAAAAAAGAAAGTGTCTTGGTCACTGCTATACAGAAGTTGTCAATTTATTATAAAGATACTTGGTAAAATAAATTAAAAAACAAAATACTGAAAAGACGTATGTGACTGCAGATCTAAACTGAAACCGAAAGTATATTCAGTGACATATTGAGAAGATGTAAGAGGCTGGCCAGACTATAAATTTTAAAAATTTAAATACAGTCCATCACCAAAAGATAGAAAGAAAAAGTTAGCAAATGGATTTTGGAATAAGGAATCCCTATTTTTATAACTAATTTTGAAAAGGTGAAAAGGAAGGAATGAATGAATGAATGAATGAACACTATGAAACAATTATTTTGTGTATCAGTGGTTCTTTTAATGACTAGAAAATATTTTCAGATAAAGAACAGGTACCCAGCATCTCCAACTTGATCAAAAACAAAAACAATGTACTCAGTACTGCACAAGATAATCAACTCTTATGGATGCTGTTTAAGTATTTAAAAAGTTTTCTTGTGGGGATAGCTAGTGTGTTGTGCATTTACAGAATACACTTTTTCCCATAAATGGTTGAGCCAGTTTTAAAAACAAGCTGGATATCCACTATGGCAACAAAAGGACTCTTTGCATCCCATTAATTTCTTAGCTGAAGCTCACTCCGATCTCAGGTGTATAGGTGTTCGATAAAGTGGTATGTACATTTGCATCTTCTGGTGATGATCTCCTGTGCTTGCTTGGCAGATCTTTCTGCAAACCAGTTGTCACCCAGCAACACTAGAACCTCGTTGGTGTGAACAAGCTTGCCAGGCATGAAGGCTAAGGAGCCAAAGGGAACCTAATTCAGAAATTGAAAAGAAAATTACTGATTTTATAGTAAGCTAGTAATGAATCAATTGACAGACTAGTTGTTAGTACATGGTGGGGGGAAACTAGCTCACCAGATTTTTTTTTTTTAAATTATATAAAACCTTCATATTACTTTGTAGATATTATACTAATCATTTGGCACTATTCCTCCCTTGAAAACTTGTTCTGATTTAATGTTCTTTTATATTAAAAGTTTACGTTTCACTTTTTAATATCCACGCTGTTGCTATGAATCTCAATGAAGACAAATTAATGATAATGCACTGTTGACATTTTGATGTATCTGTCAGTCACCTTAGACATTTCTTGTCATCTTATCAGTAGAAACAGAACTAATTAATGTACTTAGATCTTTCAAACAACAGAATGGTTTCCAGACCAGCTAAAGCCACTTATATAAGCAAAAAAACAACAACAAATAAGCAGAAATATCTGCTGCACAAAAGCATCATTGCATCCGAAAATAGTCCTTTTCAGAAATAAAGCCTGAAGTAAGTGACAAGGAAAATCGCTGAAATGTAAGTTCATTAGTTAGTTCAGTTACTACTAACTTGATGGGAAATAACCTACTACTTTGTGTAAATAACATCAATAATTTTCCATTCTTACGACCTTCAAGTATTGAACAACAAGTAGACAAAGTTGTACTGAATGCAAACATTCAAAAAGATAGAGAAAAACTGATCCGTCCACTTACCATAATATCATATGTTGTGTGGTCAGGTAACGAACAAAGTTGGGTTTGTAAAGCTTCATAATCTTCAAGAAATTTCTCCCTATAAGAAAAGTCAGGAAAAATACACCAGTAAACACCTGAAGTTCGTTGAGTTTCTATAAGACTGGCATGATGAAAACGTAACACTGTATATAGTGCAAAGTCAACTTTTGATAAGATTCGCCCCCCCCACCCGACTACCAGAGAAACGGAGTGACCCAAACATGCAGAAAGGTTTCCCATAACATTTTATGGAGTACATACCATTTCAATATTCTATCATCCGCTTCATTTATCGACTGTTCTTCCTCCTCCTGTAGTCGGTCAATGTGAGCTGGGTTCATTGAAGCCACCACAGCGATTTTTCTCAGGGTATCGGCTACGGTTCTCTTAAAATACAAGAGCATAAATACACATAGAATTAGCTATTTTTAAGAATAATGTTTTTAAAGCATCAAACGTTAGACAATGGCACACACAACGTGTGTGTATTTTTACAGAATCGTACCGCTATTATCGAGAGATACGGAGTTAAATGTTCAACTTTAATTATCTCTTTATTAAAGAGTTCTCATTTACGGTGTTAAACATATAGGTGCCCTTCTGGTAATTATGAAATTGTTAAGATTTTTGTCTCAAACAAAAATCACTTTAATTAATTAATTAATTGTTTAAATTATTAAAATGTAAATATTTATATAATCAAGAGTAAAAACGGTATAAAACTTGTTCGTGTTACAGGAGCGATACTCTTAAAGGAATATTTTACTATAGACACCGAAAGAACAAAGATGGCGTGCTTCTTACGGCTTTTGCGGTGCCAATCGTTGTTACCAACATTACTCTCTAAACATTCGTTTCCTGGCTTATCAAAGTAAGTTTACTTTTACCCCTCTTAAGGAATTTTTTTAAGTGTGGATCACTTGATCTCTCTCCTATCGAACCACAGTTTTGACTTTTGAAGTCTGGAGAGGACATCTGACAGCTAGAAGGGGGATGTGTAGGAGAGGGGGGGGGGGGGCATCTGTCTTCAGGACAGCGGGTTATTCGGGGGCTCAGGTTGTGGCTAAAGTGTTGGCCAGGATGTCTCTACGCGCACCGATAGACTGGTACAGAAAAGGGAGTTGGATCGAATCCTGCCCCTCATCCATGGCGGGCTGGTGCGCTGCGCACAAGTGCTGCCCAGAGAAGATTAACTCAGGCACTTTTACTTGCGTGTATAAAACGTCCTTCCGTCGATCACTCACATTTATTCAAGTGTAATACTAAATGGTGTCAGTAAAAGAAAAGAATAATGGCAACATTTAACCTTCCTTAGTGCGACAATTTCGAAGTCTTTACCGTTTTCTTAACCTTAGCCTTGCTCGAGCAAATAACAGCTTGAATGTTAATAAAAAGTAACCTGTTATTAATTATTCGTAATGGTCATAATTTGAATTAAATGTACTATTTAAGGGTGATTATTTTGTGTTAGACCTCTGTCGTATGAGGGTATTATATTATATCTCTGTGAACCACGTTCAAATGTTCACTAATTCTTCAAAGTGTTTAAAATAGATTTGATTTGTTGACTGTAAATTTAGACTATCGTGAATTTTGTGAACATACTTTGACTCGTCTGCCATAGCCATAATGAATAATCTTTACAGCTATATTTGATTTTATATAGATTGGCTTGCACCATGTTACTATTCAGATTTAAGGATTAAATAATGGTTTATGTTTTTGCTTTAAACAAGTCGGTAAGACTTTAGTTCATTTAGTACTTGCAGTGACTGATGTTAAGGGGGAGCGGTGCTGAAAGTAATGCAACGATGTTTGTTACTTATACTAGTAATTCCATTGAAAACTATGACTTACGGTAGAATGACAGCATCTTGCGTTTATCCAGACTTAAAATGTTTAAAGGTATGTCAGTTAATTTAAAAAAAAGTATTTTTTGTTTAAAAATATCAAATCTTCTTGAAAAGAATAAACTTAAAAAAAAAGTTATTAACATTTTTTTGGCTCGTGTCAGATAGACTTACAAAAATTAGCACATGTACAATAAAGGAGATGATGCGATGAGAAGTTATGGTTTATTTGAAATACAAGCAGGAGATAAATTGAAGTTGATAGCCAGACATGGATAGAAAATCTAGCATAATTTGTCATACTACCACTTGTTACATGCTTGTATTATTTTTCATTCAAACTATATTTTATTTTTCTGTTACATTTACTGAAATGAACATCACTTAAACTCCCTGGTCTTCATTTGTGTCTGTTGTTCATACCAAAAAGATCCTGGACATATTATTGCTTTATGCCTGAAAGTCTTATGTAGAAGTCTGACATCTCATGCCTATAGTAAGCTAGACAATGTGGAATGATTTGTTTTAATGGATTTTATGAGACTAATTAGGTTCTGCTTTAGATAAATGTTTTGAGGATCTTATACATGATAACTTTCTTATTTTCACTTACTCAATACTAATTATATTTTAAATAATTGCAGAACATTTAATTTTATGTACTGTATATACTACTTTAAATTGACTTTTGATTTAATTGATCTAGTTGCTGAAGATTCACTTGTTTGTCTCTAGCATGTCTGAAAAGCTAAGTTGTTTTTTTTTTCACATCTTCAGAAATTAAAAAAAATATTGCAGATAAAGTGCTTGAATTTTTTTAGACTAGTAAACTATTATGTAAAACTCAAGAAAGTATCTGTTTCTAGCTTTAAAAGAAATTATAGGAATCATTATTCTCAGTTCTTGTTACTCTTCTTTTTCAGCAAAATCTCTGGTATTTCAATTATTTTGTGACAGTTAGAGAAGTCATTGTTAAGATGTGGTGCCACCAATTTCAAGCTTTATATACTATATATTAACTGCAAGCCAGAGATTATAGATGATGTGTTTGGCATTTATGTACTAGTGACATGTTAAGAATTGTTGCAAATATAGTTTGCAGCAGACATGAATATCTCTGTTTAGCTCAACAAATAACATTTTTTTTTACAGGAAACAGTGAGGTAATTCATTTTAGCTGAGGTTGTAGCTTCACATGCTAGGTGCCACTAATCATACAATGCCAGTGGTGTACCTTAGTAGGCAACAGATTGCCTTTGAAATTTGTTTTTTCTTTCATCTCTTGAACATAACAGTAGAAATATGTTTACAAACAAAAGTCACATGTGTCATGCCATTTTTATGTTTCAATAAACATTAAATTTTAATTGCTTGGCTCTAGTAGAACTCAACTAAAATCTGATAGCTAAAGGCAACCCCAGAATTGAATATTCAAATCTTGGATGCTGGTATATTTACAATGTCTATAGGGTATTGGAAATAATTATGGAAACAGAAAATTGGTATAAAATGCAAATAACTCATGATAGAATCACATCTATTGTGTAAAAATAAACAGTTCAGTCACACAGTCAAAGAAGAAGAAGCTCTAAACTGTGATGTTAAGTACCTCAGAGTATGTTCTCTATGTGATAGTTGATGAGCCAGTAGAGATCTCGCGAATGAACTAGTTGGAAGTGAGTGTTGACATTTCTTTAAGAACAGTAACTGATCAAAAACCTTTACTGAGGAGAGGCAACCAGATGGCAAGGCCGAAATGGGTGGCATAAATGAAACAGTGGGATGACCAAACCTGGAAGGTGGTGCTGTTTATACATGAATCCAAATTTGAACTGTTTGGCAATAATTCATGGTAGTATATTTGCACGTAGACCAGGGAGCAGCATGACAACAGTCAGTGTATATCGGCTACAGTGAAGCATGGAGATCAATGCAAGTATGGGGCTGCATATCAGTCAAGAGTGTTGGAGATTTGCATAAAAATCAAAGGTATACTGGTGGCTGTTAGAACAGGAAGGTTTTCATTCATCATGCCATTCCCTGAGGAAGGCACCCCATTGGTCAGTGATTCATCTTGCAACATGACAGTGACAACAAGCATGCAGCCAGCGTGGTGAAAAACTATCTGGAATGTAAAGAAACTGATTGAACTCTCAATTTTGGCCTGCACAAAGTTCTGATATGAACATCATTGAGGCTATATGTGGTTATATGGCTATGGAAAAAGTCAAACAGAAACCAAACACCTTGGATGAATTGTGGAAGGTGCTACAGAATATTTATACACTGATAACCCATATGAGCATGGAAACGAGGCGTCATACTCTATATAAAACAGAGGGAGGACTCTTTGATCTGCTGGTTTATTTCATAATGTAGATTTTTTGCACTTTAAAATTTCTAAAATATTAATAAAAGGATCTTTTCAAGTTTGAGTAGACAAAAAAAAAAATTAAGAAAAGTGTGGCTTCAGTTACATGTTCCCTAAAACTGGAGTACAGAGAGGGAAGATTTATTTTTAGGAAAATGGTCAGGAAGTTAAATATTGAAAGTTTATGGATTCTAAAACTTGGTTGGATTTTTTACTTTAACCAGAAAAATGGAAACCACAATTTTTGTAGATAAACGTAAAGATAAAAAGGAATTTTGAATAAAGAAAAATAATTTTTTAAAAAAATCAAATTTTGTATGGACCATATGAAGAATTTGTCGATTTTTTTGAAAGAGCTTATAAGCTTTCAAGTCATGTTATTTACTGATGATTGCTTCCTCTAAAAGTAAATTACAAATATAGAAAACGTTTACAGCATTACGCATCACTTAAGTACCATTCCAATTTTGGAATCCTGACAACTAAGCAAAGGAAGAGTTTAATAGTTTAAACATCTTTATCAAACGATGGTCAAACGGTTTCTAACTCTTGAGAACTTTTCTGTTCCACAGACAGACAAGGGGGAAAAGACGAACTTGCAAGCCTGCATCCTGGTATCCCAAGCGAAAAGTAAAAATATTTAACACTGATTTATCAAAAGAAAATAAGGAGTTTTTAGAAATATTGGTAAAAGATAAATACAGCAACATCCAGAGTCCATTAAAAGATGAACCTTGGAATAGAGGGAGATGGACCAGTAGACCACTGTGAGTTGTCTTCATTCTTTTTTGTTTGTTTGTTGTTTTGGCTGCCTTTTTCTTTTAAAATTAATTAATTTGTAAAACTTGAAACAAAATCTGGTGGAACTCAAGCTGCGTAGAACAGAATGATGTACACAGCTCATGATAGCTATTTTCTCTGAACTTCCAATCATTAATAAAGCATTTTCATTGGGCATAAGTTATCTATAATTGATTATCAATTGTTGCATCACATTAGAGTCTCTTAGTTTCCTAATTTACTAGTGTAAATAGTTATTAGACAAACAAACAGTCGCCATCTTTGAGATATTCTGGAAGCTTGATACAGTATTAAATAATATCTTGCAACTATCAAGTCAGAGTGGCCAGTGGTTCCTGACTGCTACAAAAACTATTGAAAATAATTAAAATATTGTATTTTGTACATATTTGACATTCAGATAGAAATTGGTGATGAGTAACCATGCACTATTAATAAAGTGGTAGTTCTAAAATCAGTGGATTAGTTTGGGCATCACCTTATTAGGGGTATTTGAACTATAGATTTAAATGGTCCAGTCCTAAGGTTTTAAACAATATAAGTGGGCTGAGCCAGTCCTGAACTTTCTAATGCCAACTGCATCATTAATCACGTTCCATTCTTAACTCTAAAAGCATCTAATGCACATTTAGCACAACAGTTTGTATATTTTTTCTTATCTAAAGATTCCAACAAGTTTAAGCTAAATTTAACTGAGCTCTTGAGTTCTGCTGGCTTGAGTATCACTGCTTCTGAATTTCTTTTTAGAACCATGAGGACAGGAGTGTTAGCTGTGAAAATTGGAGTTATGCCTCAGTGGACAAAGTTGGGGAAAAAAATTACGACAACTCTGCTCCAAGTATGTACAGTAACCATTCCCCATCTTGGCTGAGAGACTAATTTCTTTTTTTCTTTAGTTGATCTACTGTAACACAATTAAATACACTGAGACACATCTTAAAGTAGTTGTTTTGAATGAATTTTAAAATATTGTCTGATGATATATTTTGTTTAATTTTATGAGACACACACTGTTCTTTCTTTCAAGAGAATATGTAATTGTTTTATAGGTTTTGGACAACCATGTAATAAATTACTACCCTCCTGGCACGGCTGCTTCCACTACTAACTGGCATCCAAAGTGGACTGGCCAGTACGGTCTGGCAGTGGTCGGGGCCCTGAGCTGTGATCCACACTTGGTAAGATACCTGGTCTGGCTCTGTAACTTCTGCAAATAACACAAAAGGCTTTAACATAAATAGGATAAAACTGCTCTCAAAATCATGCAGAATCCACGAGGGAGGTGTCCCTAGATGTAAAAGATGTTGCATTTCATCTAGAAATGGTACTGATAGTAGATATTAGTAACAGAACGAAGGCACAATTATCTGGTATTGGTGATGTTCAATTGGTGCTATTGATTATTATTTTCTTGAATAAAGCTTCAGACATGGATGATAAATGGTGGTGGGTTTCTGGTCTTTGAAAATAAATTTGGAGCTTTCAGCTCTGGAAGACCACCAAACTTTCAGAATTTTATTAACTCTTTGAAGGTGTTAGAATAGCAGCAGATGAGTTTGAAATGTTCATCAAAGCAGAGTGTAGCCATGCTTGTTACCATGGAAACAACAACTGTATTATATTAAGAAAATAGGAAGATTTGTTATTCAGATAGGATACCTTTAGAACAAAATTTTATTGCTTTTTTATGCCATTAACACGGATACATAAATTAATGTATACATTTTTTTAATACAAGAATATTTGTAAAAAAAAAAAAAAAATTGATAAATAGAATTGTAATTTGTGAAAAAAGTTATCCATAGTTTGTTTGTCTGGTTTTTGAATCTTTTCTAAAATAACATTTTTCTACATAAAAATTTATATAAGTGTTTTCAATGAGTAGATCAGTGGCTGATTTTTGTTCAAGTTTTGGACTGAAAGGGAGAAAGAAATACAACTGCAGAGTAGCATTTGCTGGCATCTTTTATGGAAACTAGTTTGTTATTTTCTAGGAAAATTAAGTCACAATTTAATCATTTTGCAATGTTGTATGATTTTAAATACACTCCTCTCTCATGTATTACAGAAAACCGTTGTTTTTTAATAAACTTTTTTTTCAGTTTGATAAGTCGTATAATGGCCTCTTTACCAAGGCAGGGGTGCCGCCAAAACGAAAACTGACGAGATTTCTTGTCACAGCAAATGCTGCAATACAGCCAGGTAAGAACTGGATTATTATATCAGTGGACTTGGATGTTTTAGATAAAATTAGTTTAAAATATTTATTTTTTTATTAATTGTTACAGCAGAAACTTTCATAGAAAAGATTTTTGGAATAACTCTTTTTGGTTTACATTAACACTTGAAATCTGTTACGAACAGACTTAATATATTCCATATGTTAAAACATTTGTTTTTGTTAACTTAACTGTCATTAATTTAAAGGAATTTTAGTTTCTTTTATATATATACACACATTTGAAGAGTAATGCTAAAGCTCTCCTGCAAAGGAGACCACAATCAAATTTATTTATGTCATAGTTGTGCAATAGGATTGCTATGGGGTTCACATATCAATTTTATACTCCAGAAAAGCTCATGCTGATCATCTCAGAAGTATCAACAAGAGAATTAAATTTTTTATGTGCATTCATTGAAGTGAATCATGATTTTAGCACTGAAACTTAATCGCATGATAAACATTGAGTGCTGCATTAATCGCAAAGACAACTTTACATTAAGACGTTTGAAAAAACAAAAGAATGCGATAGCAGCAACCTGAACATGTTCTCTTGAATTGTTAACTGATGTTGGTGTTGTGTAGATTGCTTGATTAATACATACATGCTGAGGGTGTCTGTGGTAGATCAGAATTCTTCTAGGGAAAACTACATAGTGACGTGAGGGAGTGTGAAGTAAGTGAGGCTTGTTCTGGGGCAAAAATCTGTAGTCTTTCATATCACTGTTTGAGTGTGCATGGCAGAAAACAGCATCAGGTTTTGTATCACCATTACAAACTGTTTTTCTTCTAGAGCAAAAACTGTTCAGTCTTTTTGAAGTTATTTAAAAAAAAGCAAAAACTTCTTTTCCTTCCCCAGGTACACCCTTGACGGCAATGCATTATCGAGTAGGAGATTATGTAGATGTACAGGCAAAAACGTGAGTTATATGGTAACATTGATTATATTACTGTTAGATGTTTATTTTACCGTTATTCAGTTATCTTCTAGGATTTAACTTTATTTCCAAACAGAAGTGTATTCATGAGTGAAATTTGAAAATATGGAGATCCGATGTCATTTCATAAATTTTCTCAGTACCCAATGTTTTACTGAAATGTTCTTTACAGTAATGTTTTTAATTAGAATGGGAAGGTTATTAAAAAAACAGATAAGCAATAGCAGGCACTTTTCACTATATTTGGAATGAAATGCAACAGCACTAGACAGCTGAGAGTTAAACACGCCAGCCAGCCTGCCTCAGTCCCCACTACAGAGAAACTCTGTTTGGTCCTATAGCATTATTTCTGTACCAGCTTGTCAGCCAAACAGGAGTTCTAGTAGGGACTTCCAATTTCCTGTTGATAGCAGTAACCTCATTGAAGAGGAAGATGGCAATTAATAGATTGAAAGAAACATTTTCAACATTTGTTCCCAGATTTGGAAATCATTTGTATAATTCAGATTGACAAGTACTGCTAGTCAAACTTGTCAAAACACCGTATCAAAATTATGAATCCACGGACATATAATAAATTGAGGGGTAAATAAGCATAAATGTCACCATTCTCTTTTTGGTAGGTGAAAGAGTGTACATCAGAACAAAAAATAATCTTATTTATTTTAAATTGTTAGACAGATCAATTCCTATTACCTTGTTTTGTGCAAGATGTCCACTAATAAAATGTATCATCTCTAATTTTTTTTAATGCTCCCACAAAAATTTGCTTTTTGAGGATTAAAACAAGCATTTTTCAGAGACATACCTCCCCCCTCCCTGACCCGACTTTTTTGGTTGCAGAGTTTAAAAATCAAATTAACAAGTTTATAATTTAGAGGACGAGTAATAGTTGTTGAAAATAAAGGATTTGATAGAAATTGGCATTGAAGGACTGGTAGGGTTGTATGGCATGAAGTTTGCTGCCAGAACCTACTGGTTAAAAGTGGCAAGAAAACCACCTGGAATAGATAAGCAAACATGGTGGGGAAAAAATTAAATATATTAACACCTGCTCCCCGAAATTGGGAAAGGAATGAAGATTTGTTTCTGTTTCAGTATCGGTCATGGATTCCAAGGCGTGAAGAAACGATGGAGAATGAAGGGCCTTCCAGCATCGCATGGCGTGACAAAGGCTCACAACCGAATTGGAAGCATTGCTGGTGGAAAAGTAAGTTGCTGCTTATCTGTTTGATGAATATGGTGACTGGCCAGAATAAGCTTAGAATTTCAGTTTTAGAAGCAATTTCTGCACATTTAGAGCTGAGTGATAGAGATTAAAACAGTCGGGAGTTTCTAAGCTGGTGGATAGTATTTCAATCCTTAGTTGACAGCAATGAGCATATCGCAGGTATTTTTAAATACTAAATTTTAATGCTACCTAACTTTTTAAAAAAATTTCTTATCTGAGGAAAGGTAAAAACATGGTCAAGTTAATGCACTCAGGTATCATTATTTAGATTTTAATCTTTTCTTCATATAGCTAGGCTAAGTATTTGTTTATTCAGCAATATCATACAAATAACATTTGATATTTCAGACCAGAGGTGGAATTTGGAAAGGAAAAAAAATGCCAGGGCACATGGGAATGGAACGGAGAACTCTCCGAGGGTTGCGGGTAAGACAAAAAACAAACTATAAATTCAATGCCAACTTTAAAATATCAACTTTCAAATGTTTGAATATTTGATTTCACAAAGCAAGCTATTCCAGGAATATTAGAAGTATTTTATTAATTTTTTAGTTCCCTTTCTTACCTGCATGCTTTAAAGGTTTTTTTTCTTTTTCTTTCTGACAGATCTGGCGTATAAACTTGAAGTATAACATTCTCTATGTTCAAGGAGGAGTTCCTGGGCCAAACCACTGCTATGTCCGCATTATGGACTCCATGATCCCTCAGAAGAGACCCACAGAAGACAATCCACCACCAATGCCAACTTACTTCCCTGGTGACAGCTCTGAACCACTGCTGTCCCAGCAGGTTTACCACGAAGAACTTTTTCGGTTCACTGAACCCTCAATCACATACACAGATGAAGAAAAAGCATAGCTGGGAAGCGTTTGGCCTGGAAGTCCCGAGTAATATGGTCTTTTAGTTCACCCATAAACGAAAGTTGAAGGTTGGTGTTTCATTAAACCTGTTTGCTTATCAAAACTAATGGAGCGTTTTTTTTAAATTACTGACCAGTAGCAATAACAAGGCAGTTAATAATTCTGCCTCGTCTTCCCCAGAGTTTTCATTCTAACTTTCGAGAAAGCCGAACAAACAGTGACTACAAACTGCTTTTTCCCCTGAGGGACCTGTAGCCTTCAGCAAGATACTAAACCATTTTTTTTTAGTTTAAGCACCATCTGAAGTACATATTTTGTCTAAATAATAAAGTGGGGGGGGGAGCAATGAAGGGAATAAATTTGAAGAACATCCTTTATTCACATACTTAAATGCAAATTATTTACAGGACTGGTTTCCTTATTAGAAACCATTACATAATCAAGGAGAGATTTCTAAAGCTTTTCAAATGATAGGGAATATCTGGAATTTTTTCCCTTCCATGTAGCAATTAAGTATTTTGAAAACTAAATTATATTCATATTTACTCAAGGTCTGATGCATTAGAGAAAATTTCACATGGATGCATCCAATATATTACAGCAGCAAATAGACAAGTGAAGGTTCAAGAGTTAACATTCTTTCAGCCAAGATGGTTTTTCTGTATTCTGACAGTATCTGAGACTTTCATCAGTCACCATGACACCTGAACTGACTTCAATTAAAAGAACAATGCTGTGGCCCAAGAGTGACATTTATTTCAATAACTTTGAAACACACAGATGTCAAGAGGCCAGTTTTAAAATCTCCTCATTTACATCACAAGGATTCTGCCTCCAATGATACAATAAATTAAATGGTATCTATTTGATAACATGGGTACAAAAAATCATAGATACTAGTTTTCATGATTTCCACTTCCAATCCGTGTTAAACATTGTACAAGTCACCAGTAACATCATAGCTTCAATATGACTAATAATGGGGTCGATTTAAAACATCGACAAACAACAGAAGGGGTATAAATTTTATGATAGTTGTCATCAACGTGACCCATTCGTTTTGCAGCAGTTACTAAAAATTACACTCCCTTCAAATAAATGTTTTTTGTATTAGTTTTGAAAATATACTTTAGTCCAACAGTCATTCAAATTAAGTGCCTAGCACGATCTACCAAAATTACTAAATAAAAAAAACCAAAAAGTCATTGTTAAACTGGAAGCTTGCTTTCTAACCACACGGTTTTAATTATTAGGATTTATACAAGAAAACAGTAGTCCGGATAATCAGGACTATGTACATGAAAACAAACAAGCAGTTTTCCCCTAAAGTAGTCCTAAGATATTTAAGAGACTCGAGTGTGGAGTGAGGATTCTGCCATACTTTCACATCAAACAGAATTTATTTTAGGCAGTAATAAAAGTGAGGTGCAATAGATTTATATGTACAGAATGATTTCATCAAAGTTATCTCATATATAAATAAAATGCAAGTGTAGTCTTTTTAAAATGTATTTATTTTTTTTAAAAACCAAGTTTTTGTGAAGCATGACAAATCATTCTAGTCATAATTCCATTCTTAAAACATCTGAAACTTAACCAGTACTGATGGCTACAAAGCTAATTAAGAAAACCTAACCATTTGTACAAAAAAAGTCTATGAACTATGATTTAAAAGAGCCCACCCCCCCTTTCCTGGTGATCACACTTCATTCACATAGGTAGGTTGGCAATCTGAGGTTTCTTCCTTTTCGTCGTGGTAAACATTACATTCTCTAGTGTACAGCTGCTAACAGCTGAGCACGCACCCAGCTCTCCACTGAGCTATTTGTAAATCATTTCTTGTCACAAATACTTCCTGTAAAAGAGAATTTATTTATTAAGGCTCTTTTTAAAAGCAATCTTCTTCCCAGTACATCCTACTCAAACGCACTTTGCTTTCGACTACTTAGTGAAGAGACAATCAAAGTTACTTGGCATCTCCATTACCGGTGCACCACTCAATATCCTAACTATTAAACAAAGTTTGATTTCATAAAACAAACACGAATATATTCCAAAAGGTAGATACTGACTCTATTAAAATCTTTCGAAAAAAAGATTTTAGTAAAGTGATGTCAGATTCCTCAGTAGCAAGCAAAAAGTAACTACTGCTGTAGAAGGCTAATATATCTATTCTCCCTACGTTCTTTAATAATACCTTCAAAATTAGTGGTAATTTTTTTTAAAAGTTGTAATGGCGGACATTTATGACTTGTATTGAGTATTTTTCTTTAAAAAAAAAAAAAAGATATCAAAAGTCTGAACCAAGTGTAGAATCTGAAGGAAGAGGAATAAAGAGAGAAGCGCTCCCCTAATTTCTCAACAGCACTGTTACATACGGAGATAGCGGACATCAGTCGTTCTGATTCTAGAACGTGCTATTTCCTGATACTAATATCGGAGAGATCAGCATTCTCTAGGATTTTATACCATTCCAGCCCATTTTCCCCCCTTTTCTTTGTAAAATTAAACACCTGAGAAAGAACAGTGCAGAAGACAGCAGAACAAAGCTCGAGAGCTGGGACAGAGAAGTCAAATGCCCCTCACCACCCACCGACCCGCAAAGGCACTTTAAGTCACCACAACCATCTTATTTCCAAGCTCTGTCCGACACACAGCAGCTTCTACTCTGTCGCTGCTGTTTTTCCAATCTATATTCAAGCAACCTTTTTTTCTTTTTCATTGCTTCTAAATTATTAATAAAGAAATGTAAATCATATTCAGAGAGAGAGAGAAAGAAAAGAAAAATAGGCAATATTTATTTAGCGAGGCGAGTCACCCAAATGTTTCTTTCTATAAGCATAAGCCATTCTTTCATTTGGATTTCAAATTCCGAAATTAATTACATGAAGACATTAAATTGTGCTTCTAGCACGCACGCACACACAAAGACACAGACACAGTGTGTTATCAAAAGGATAATCCTATTAAAGTATATAGAAATACCTAAGTAAATGATGTTTTCCAAGTTAAAACGTGATGGTTCTGCCAAAGATCGTGTGGATATGACAATCAAGTTTGTGGTGACAATGACAAAGTCCGGCTGGCCAAGCATGCAACTAAAATATACATATGAGATTAGGTCACTTTGTCTCTCCCCTCCATCCATTAAATGCATAAATTCAACAGTGATATATAACGTCTTACAGTAGGTAGGTAATCAGTGTAAATAATCATGAACACCAGTAAATGCACATGATCCAATCCCTGCCTTTGACATGAGTTTCATACACTCTGTTGCCTGAGCAATTGCAAGTTCCAAGGGTGGTTGTTTAGGGAGACCATAAGATTCTGAAAAATTGAAATAAAATGTCTGATTGCTACTTGGTCATTTCTCAGCCTACGGATGTAAAATCTATTACTGCTAGCTGCAAAAAGAACCATACATTTATCTTAATCTGAGAGTCCATTTTATCCAATGTTTAAACAACATTTATGCAAGTTTTTTTTTTTTTTTAAATAAACCATACTAACTTAAAATTTTAAATTAAAACTTTTACAATTAGCAACTGTTCTGATCAATCTGAATTTATTTGAAGATGTTTGTCGAAATTATTTTTTTATTTGACATAACAGCTTAAAGTGACATTTACAGGTAAAATGAGGATATAGTCACCTAAAATTGCACTGTTCAGTGCGGCACAAACTGGCTCCCTTTGTACGGGATTTAACTGGTAACCCATGGGGCTATTCCAGGGATCTGCATATGCTAATAAGCTAAAGGCATTCTGCAAACACAGACATAAAGAAAAGGCATTAGTCAAACTGATGGTCCACTTCACAAAACACACATTTAAAGAATGAAACAAAG
The DNA here is from genome assembly GCA_018389105.1 of Nautilus pompilius. Classification (NCBI taxonomy): domain Eukaryota; kingdom Metazoa; phylum Mollusca; class Cephalopoda; order Nautilida; family Nautilidae; genus Nautilus; species Nautilus pompilius. Next base: position 926,407 of record JACATO010000132.1, on the reverse strand, counting down.
TAAAAAAAAAACAAACATCAGTTATTCTAATGATTATTTATCCAATGTACTTAAAATGGCTGCCTTGGTAAAAGTGTTAGTGTGCAACTTCCTATGTCATCTTTTAATTATATATTTATTATTAGTGGAAGGGTTTCACCAATGAAATTACCTGGTAATAGCTGGTAACAAAGCAAATCATCCAACAATTTGGCTGCTCCCACCAATAGTTACTGGCCAACAAACCATCAATGTCTTACCTTTAAATCAGGTTAATCAATCTTTCTTCATTTCTTCGGTCTAAATTTCAAGAATTAGTGTGCACGTGCTAGATATGTTGGTAAAGAGAGCTCACATTTCAATGTTAAGATTAAACATGGCAAGTCTCTACCAAACTCTCACCTGCAGCGCTTTTTTGTTCGCTTCATTCTTTCCATACTGGCTCCGTAATTGAAGACTCATAGAATGCAGCTCCCTGCCAAACTGTAACATTTTTTCAATGGCGGTCTGGCTACCGCCACATAGCTGCCTTTTCTGGGAAGGAGAGTCTACTTCTAGAAAATTAAAAACAAAATGATTGAATTCATTTAGCGATGTGCGAATTCCTTCATTACATCTTCTCATTGGTTACTTCCACCTTTTTTTTTAAATAACAAAGTTGCAATGGAAACATCATAAGTTCTATGGATATCGACAAAATACGAATCATTTAACGCAAGCAATTCTAGCTCAATGCCCACAGTTCACCAGACGCATCATGTGACCAACCTGGCCCCGGAAATAATTACAGGAAAAACTGGGTATATAATGTAGATAACGTGTGATAAAATCACATTGTGTGTGTGCAAAAATGAAATGCTCCATAGTACAGCCCCTGTGTTGATATAATACACTGAGTGGTTATCATGCAAACAACAAGTGTCAGAATTATAAAATATAAACAGTGATATCATTTCAGTGTGGTGAACACAGGCTTAATACTATGGATCCTGGGAAGGAAATAACATACGACAATGCATAGAAATCAGTCTTATCTAGTAAAGGCTTCTCCATGCAGCAGATTGTAGCCAGACTTAGTGTTTCAGCAGCAGCTATATGCAAAACTCAGGAAAGGGTACATGAACTGGTACTGTTGACAAAGACATGGTTGAGGAAGGAAGCCCAAAGTTTCTGAAAGTGATGTTAAGTACCTCGGGGTATGTTCTCTACATGATAGAAAATGAGCCAGTAGAGATCTTGCAAATGACCTAGCTGCAAGTATGTGGTAGCATTTCTATAAGAACAGTAGGATATGTATTGGCATAAAGTGGCCTCAATGGATATTAGCTGTCCAAAAACCTTTTCTGAAAAAAGAAAACTAAACCAGCAGAAATTAAACAGGGAGATGACCAAACCTGAAAGAAGATGTGTTTTACAGCTAGGTCCAAGTTTAAACTGTTTGGCAATAATCATCAGCAGTTCGTTCAAAGTTGAACTTCAGGCAGGTTCTCGTCCATCAAGCCATTCACTTAAGATGACATCTCACTGGGCAGGGATTCCTCTTTCAATATGACGACGACACCAGGCAGGCATACAGGTGAAAAGTTAGATGTAATGTAAGGAGACTGATGATGGAACACTCACACAGCCCTGATATAAACAATAATGTTATATGGGGTTATACGGCTACTTAGAGTGTCAAACAGCAACTAAACACTTTGGATGAATTGTGGAAAATGCTACAAGTTATTTGGAACAACATTCGTACATTGATAACCTGTGTGGGAGCATGGAAACATGGTAATTAACCAACTATCTGAGAACTGCTTTCTGTTGACCAGTTCATGATTGCTATTTTTTGTGTAACTGCAGCCTCATTTTCTGAAAATGAAATGATTTTCGTTGGAGTGGATTTGCTGTCCTCTAAAGCCCTGTGTACTCCAAACTACCTGCTGAGCAGTGAAGGCCAAGGCGTTTGAAAGGTAATCAGGTTGACAAAGGTGTGCCAGTACAGACCAAGTGAATCTGTGCAGGTGACTTAACCATCCATATCAAAAGTAGAACTAGGTCCTACAGGTCTTTACACTGCAAGGGTCACTTCCTTCCTTCTTCATCTTTCTCATATTTTCAGTGATGTGTGTCACATGTACTGCTGCTCGCTTGTTCTTTAAAACCAGATGTAATGATATTCATTAAATCGTGACTTTCTTGCTGTCTAAAATCACAAATGGAGTGTATATCACTAATGAATCTTTTAGTTGTCCATAATTTGTGAGATAATGGTCCACATAGGTCTACTCGGGTTCGTGCACCCTCCTATTGGCCTGTGGTGTCCTGGTGTCATGCACACTCCAGGCCTCAGCACCCTGGGTCATGCACACTCCAAGCGGCCTCAGCACCCTGGGTCATGCACACTCCAGGCCTCAGCACCCTGGGTCATGCACACTCCAGGCCTCAGCACCCTGGGTCATGCACACTCCAGACCTCAGCACCCTGGGTCATGCACACTCCAGGCCTCAGCACCCTGGGTCTCACTATTCTTGGACCCCCTTTAACTACATTTTATCAACTTTATCTCCAAAAACAAGCATACATTTCAAAATTTATTTTTCTTTACAAATCATGTGATTTTTTAACGGTTGAGGTAAGATGTGCTATGAGTGTTTTTTTTTTTTCATGTTAGATTTTAGACCTGTGAATCAAGAACTGATAGTAGCTATGCTTTGGTCGTCTATACTCCAATATCCCGACTTGTGCATCCATCAACCTCATTTACTAAGAAAACCCTCAAATTGGAGAGTAATTATTACTGATTTAATTTTTTTTATCAATTTGTGTTATTTTCTTCACTAAAATATGCAATATTATATAAAATAAAAATAAGAATTGGATTTTAACAATTATGATTAAAATTTTTAAATGCTATTGTGTCATTACTGCAGGCCATCAGAAATAGGTCGACATCTTTGTAGTAATTCCTCTGTCTAAGGACTAACAGACTAAACGAAGCTCAGATGTCACATCAAAGAAATCTTTCTCTCCCATCACAGACCAATCGTCTTTCTTTTTCCATAAAATGAGCAGCAGTTTGTCCACATATCATTTTTTGACTTGCATCATTATCATGCTGCCAGCAAATGTGTGTGTCATGGAATGGTTGCCGCTGGATACGTGATACCTGATAAATGCCCCTCTGCCACAAACTTAAATCTCATAGCAATCCAAGAATAGGGCGATAACTAAGGCTGATTCACATCTGCGTCAACATGACAGCAACCACAAAAACTGCTGCTGTAACACTAGCAGTTTTACTGAGGCATCCTTGTTAATATCATTGTTACTTAGAGCAAACTGAATATAATCCACTTGTTAATATAAAGAAAATAAAGCTGACATTAATAAATACAAGTTTATGGCAAATAACCTTTTAAAAAATTAAGTACTTTTATATTACTAATGGTTACATTGACAGAAGAGAACATTTACCACCCAGTATTCATTATAAAGTGCACCCTTGCATAATTAGTATCCGTCCTATCTTTAAAATGTAATTACACGGTATAAAAACTGCAACATGCAGCTACAAACGTCACAGTCAGTGGCCATTCCACGTCAGACTTCCATCAAAGGATAAACCGGCAACCATCACAACATCCATCCAGGATTAAAAGGTAACAAATGACCCACTGGTTATTTTACCAAGGGCATGAGAACAAAAATCAACCTTTCTTAAATCTGTTATTCTGGCCTTTAGTGCGTCATAGCAAAATAGGGAGAAATGAAAAACAACAAACCCATGTTTGTTTTATATTACAGTGTGAAACACCTGTCCAAGCACAGACAGAGGGTTTCTCCTAAACTCATCCTCAGTCATTACCCTGACATCAGTACAGATAGAGTAATTTCCTGCTTAAAGGCAAAAGCAAATTTTTTTTTAAAAAAAAAAACATCATTTCACATATTCAAGATTTTTATTGTGAGTTTTTGTCAAATTTTGTGGGTAATAAAAATTGAGGCTGGTTTAATTGTTCAGTTGTAGCTTGGATGTTTCAAATTGTGAAAGAGTCTAGTGTTATGTGCAGATTTTAAAGGGCCTCTTTAGACCAAGTGAGGGTCTTCTAGCCCTTTGAACCCTGAGCTCCCTGGATGCCCAGGCCTCCCAAAACTTTTGAAAATCTCAAGCTACAACTTTTCAGACCAAACAAGTCACCGACTGGTTGGGAATTACCATATTATTCAAGGGTAAAGAAACAACCAATTCAGTTGGTAAACCAGCAATGTCAAAAACAAGTCATTCGATTCTTATATTGCTCCCCGTTTAGGCTAAATAATGCGCATAACAATAGCTTCTGACTGGATGTGAGGACAGTAAGCCTCTGAGAAGTACTGGCAGTGCTTCTTAAACTATTTCAGTGTCATTCACCCCAGAGTCTTTATCACAAAATTTCATTCACCCGCGACTAAATTTCCTCACGTTTTTGGTAATTTTCGTCTTACTCTCCCTTGTGTATAATCTTATATATAATTCATTTTGTCACATGAGCAAAAAAACATAAATTAACTCATTTCTTAAGTGTTTATTTTATTCAAGTTTTTTTTTTTTGAACATCCTAAAAATATGTAAAGAAAACTAGGAGTAACAGAAAAATTATTAGAATTTTTCTAGTTTACATAAATTTAAGTTAGTAAACAACCAGTCTTAGAACTTAGAATTAGATTCTTAGGAACAATGTTTTCTTATTGTGTGTGTTTACCAAGCAGTATACTTCTACACTTACAGATATGTTTTTTTATCATCAGTGACTAGGATGTTCCTGTACTCTTGTGACAAGCTTCTCAAACCGAGGTTCATTTTCCTTCTCTAAAGCAACCTGCCTTACTGAATCAACATACTGAAGTGAATTTCGGTTTTTGGTTTTCGATTCTACCAAGGTTGAAAATCCTTGTTCAGACAGGAAAGTTGTCGTCATCATTACTAGTGGTTGAAGGGCCTTCAAGGCGAGTAATCCAACCCAACAGTCTCCATAGTAGGAGCACATCTCAAAAGATGATCTTTGAGTGAAGTCGTAATGAAGCACCATCAACACTTCTGACATCCCCCCAACATCTGCTTGCTTGATGTGGCTGGTGATAAAAGGATTAACTATCCACATCTGATTTTCCAAGTCCTGCAGATGCTTCTGAGGAAAATGTGTTTCAAAATTTCTAGACAGCAACTGCAGATGGTTAGAAATGATGTCCTTCAGTGTTTTCTCCAGATCAGGTTGTTTTTCTTCCCACTCACACTCTTTGAGGAAGCTTTCCAAAAGTGGGAAATTGGAGAAATTGCCTTTACAAATGTTACTATGCCACATGGTGATCTTTATTTTCATGGCTTCTATTTTCCCAAGGACATCAAAGATGTCACCTTTACTTTGAAGTGACAAGTTGAGCCGATTCAAATGTTCAAAAATGGAAGTCCTGTAGCACAATTTGGCCAGCCAAAAATCATTGTTGAAATGCATTGCTTTCATGTCACCTAGCTCAGTAAAAAATACAGACAGTTCATTCTTCAGGGACAGTACTAACCATCGAACCTCAGAATTCAGGAGAATCATCTGATCTGCAGACATGTCCTTGCATTGCTCTGAAAACAGCCGACATTTTTGTGCTTATGGGCTCCTTTATGCTTCCTCACCATGGCTGCAGCACTGTCTGTAGTCACAGCAACACATTTGCTCCAAAGTAAATTTTCATTTTCCATGAATTTGTAAAGCTTGGAGAAAATAAATTCACCTGTAGTTTGCTCTCTGACTGGCAAACAAAAGAGATAATGCTCGACAATTTTTCCCAAGCTTTGATCCGGGAGACGACAATACACAATGAGTTGTGCATCGTTCTTAATGTCCGTGGTTTCATCAAACTGCAGAGTGAAAAATGGTGCTTCCGACAATTTTGCCATCAGCTGATGATTCAAATCTTCAGCAATCATAGTAGATCGAAGTTTCATTGTGTCACTGGACAAAGGAATTTGCCCTACTTTATCCACTGCTTGCTTTCCACCATGTAGTAGATTGGCAACGATTTTCAAACATGGTTTGACAACTTTCTCGGCCTCTGTGTATGGCTTTTTTCTTTCATGAGCACATGCTATTTGTAGAGGGGCAAGAAGAGGAGGTTTTTTTTAGTCACAGTGTCTTTCTTTACCATCGACTGGAAGAAATTTTGCTGCTTCCATAAATTCTCACAAATGTTTTTGAAAAACTGTATGGACTTGTTTTGATGATTGCTATGCTTTGTTCTTAAATGAGTCTGTAATTTTGAAGGAGCCAGGCACTGGTTGCTATATTTTACACTACAAAACATGCACTGAGCTCTGGGAGTAGGGCTTATTAGTTCATCTTGGGGAAGGAAAAAGCCATACTTGATATATTCTTCATTCCAATTTTCTTGAGTTTTGAGGAGAGAGAGTACTTTGGTCCTTGTGTTTCCTCTTGAGATTAAGTTTTTCCTTGCTTGTATCATTAGCAGAGTCATCATCTGTAGCATACATAGCTTTATCCTCAGTTTCCTTGTCACCTTTCACAAGTGACTTGCTTCACGAACATACCTCTTCTTGAGCTCTGTTTGTTTCACTTTCTTTCAGAAATTAACTACTTCCTTCTGCAAACTCTTCCTCTAGAGCTGGTTTCTTTAGGTACTTCAACAAAGACATGGTAACTTTTAAAGCAATTGATAATTTGGATTAGCTTCTTCCAAACAAATAAACTTAGCAAATAATAATTTTTTAAAATTATTTTGTATATAAATAATTGAACCGACCATCACATGAACTGTGGTAACTTTTAAAGCAATTAAACCAGTGCTTGTTTAGCCTACAGACATTCAAATGTACATAGCAAATAGCTTTTTTTTTAGTATAGAAAAAATCTAAATATCTGAGTAAATTAAATCATTCACCCTTTGTTCCCTCTGTCCTGGTCCATCAGTATGGACAGGTGCTGGTGGGGACAGTCTCCAGGCAGACAAAATAGGGTCCAAAGTGCTGGACATTTATATCTTTATGGGCCAGACAGGATTAGATCACTGGTGTCAGTAGTCTGTCCAGACTGGTGACTCACATTTGGTTTGATCAGCTGGGCCCAGCTATCAGACCCTGTCTAGTCTGAGCTGTGGACTACCTAACACCCTTCAGTTTCATTCACCAGTTTAAGAAGCACTGATCTATGGGATTATCCTATAGGCGAACTACCCTCAAAGGGTTACAAAAGGGTTAACTCTGGCTATTTCACATAGCTTGTAAATCTGAAGAGAAACTTTTATCAGCTCATTCTGTCCGACAGCCCAAGAATAAACTAAGGCGACACTTTCATATTTTTCTTCTGCTAACTAAATTTGGTGCATTCTTTCTTTACTTTTTACAAGATGGAGATCTTAATCAAACTCCTCACTCATCTGAAAAAAAGTATCTATTTATTCAATTTGATTATTTTCCTCATGTTAGAACTGAAAAATGAAATTGTTTCAACTAATCGTTGTTTTAAATTATATCTTTGCATTCTATTTAAATGGCAACAAGTAGAATGTGTTAAAAAATTAGTAAGTTCTGTTAATAATTCCACAAAATTAAATCATTCAATAATAATCTAACAACAACAACAACACTAAGTATATAAAGTTCAAGAAACAAAGGAGGAAAAAATCGTGTATCAACAACACTAAACCCAACTTACCCATTTCTTCTGTTCCTTCATCACAGGTATTCCCATTCAAAAACATGTCTGCCGTGCCATTGGTAACAGTTCCCCCTCCTGGTACTCCATCTGTCATCTCTATATCCTCGTTTTCTATCAATATAGAAACACTGCTGCCATTCATGGCAACATTGGTTGCGTTCATGTCTGCCTCTGATATACTAGTCTGGTCAGACAGGTTCTGTGTACTGTGAGAAATGTGGACTTTAACCGATATATTGCGATTGGGGCTGCTGCCCGCTGTGGTCCCCACAGAGCGCTGTGCATATAAACTGTACCCACTCACATGGTGACTCGGGCTCATGTTTGGACTAGAGCGACTGCTACCGCCGCTGTGAGACTTGGGACTGCGAATCACAGGTCCTCGTACCTCGCTATCTGTGCCGTTGACCATTTCGATAAATTGTCTGCATTTTAGAGTAAATAATAAATTGGCATTTCTGTCTAGCAGTCCTGGGTATAACTGGTGCGTTGTCTCGATGGCTTCTCCCATTCTACCTGCCAAAACTAATTTCTGTATTCCTACAAAGATTTTTTTAAAAAAAAATTATTTTTCAGGCAATTTTCAAGTTTAGCGTAGACATTAATTTACCACTAAAAGCACTTCCCAGTCAGATGTGGTGGCCTACACATTTCAAGAAATCTCAGGCCATGAGATCGTAAGACCCAAACGAAAAATAACAGCACTTCATGCCATTACCCACCCTTTTTTTCCTGCTACTGTTTCATTTAGTCAGATCTTCGTCAACTAGGTTCTACTAAAACTGATTTTTTTAAAAATTAATCAAACTATGTCTAAAGCACTAGATACTATCTATTCTCTTAACATTAATTACCCTACCATAAATTCACTTCATGCACAGGTATGACAGACTTCTTAACTAAATCAAAGTGCTGATTTAATCAGCCAGGTAATGACAGCAGAATAGCATTTAACAGTGTTAAATGACAAATTATTTAGAAACAGATGGAGAAGATCCACAAGCACATTTTTTTAAGTCACAGATTTCACAACCCTGATGTAAGAATACAAACTGCTGTTGAGCAAATATTTTTAAACAAGTTTCTCTCATTATTAGAAATATTACTTAAATCAGATGTATCTGGAAATAACACCTTAGAACCCATACTTGCTTTCTGAAATTCAATTTTTCCATAAGAAACATCCAGTTGAGATCCAGGTAGACCTCTTGAGACAGAAACAGGTCATTCCGGTTAGATAATAAGCAGAGTACTGCAAGCTATAAGGACAGGTAGAGGCAGAAGAATCGTCAGGGTGCGTAAAGCCATGCTAGGACAATGGAGTAAATCTACAAGACACTGGATATCTTGCTGTTATCACTTAACAAAGTGACTGACCAGTTCTAGAGGGGCCGCAAAATAACCATTCATGGGCATAAAAAGAAATTTGGAAACTGAACCCTAACAATCAATTGCAAATGTGGAACAACGTGTGGTGTCCATGACAACCATCAGATGTTATTTCCACAAGAAAGAGTACAATGGAAAAGCAGCAAATCACAGACCACTCATACAATGCCAGGCACCTATTGCAATGAGAAATACAAATGCTACCACACCCTCCTGCATTTTGGAACATTTGTTTTTCTCTGATAAGTCCAGGTTTTCACAGGTAAATGTCATTTAAGTGTGCAGCATCCAGTAAAGAATTTTCAATGATCTATTTGCAAGTCTAGACAAAATACAAGGGGGGGGGGGTGTGTCTGTCTGTCACTGTAGAGGTCACAGGAGGTGTATTGTAACTTATGCCAGATACCTTGTTCCCTATGGGGGGGGTATCTTTGCCAATGGTACCCCAGGTCACATCCAAGAGCATCACAAATATACTATGGCCCACCAATCAATCACCATAGATAAACTCTACTGAGCATGTAACTCAACTGATTCTGTGAAAGTATCTTCATAAACCTACTTCCTGGGACTCTTCAATACAGATTCTGTGCCAGGATGGGCTACAATTCTGAAAACTGAGATTGCTAATCACGTTCACAATATATTGCTGCCATGCATAAGGCAAAGAGCTCCAATACAAAGTAATAACCCACTCGTATTCTGCAAGTGTCATGCACAGGTGTTCTTTCAAAGTTGGGCATCTATTTTACTATGTCAAATATCTATGTATATACACGTTACAGGAATCTGTACATTCTTTGAAATTTTTGGGCTAACTATACATTTCCTGGGGCTTTTTTTTCTTTGAAAAGTACTGCGCTGTGGCAGTGACAAGATGTTTGATCTTACTCGGCTGAAATAGTCAGCACTTGGTGGGGGGAGTGGCCAAGCCATTTCTGCCAAAACAAAAAGGGTATTAAAAGTCCCCACTAGATATGGGAGTAAACCGGAGTACTGAGAGAAAAGCCACACAGCTGGCTGGTGAAGGAACCATGCTAGGGCGGTATGACAAACTAAACTGGTACCGACTGAGATTCAAACCCAGGCCCTTGATCTTTTTTTTTTTTTTTTTTGATGGGCCGCTCCTGGAGGTACTGCAATACCAGGCCAACCCGTGGCAAAGGTGGAGCAAGCCCCTGACACTTCGTCCTTGATCTTAGCAGTGCAGTCACCAGACTACCGCATTGTTCTTGCCTATTTTTATCACTTGAAAATTTGACAGATACTCCGCATTACATTCTATAAAACCAAAACTAACTCATGCCACCATGATTTTTTAACCAATACACTATTAAGACGTACCTTAAGTATTGCAAGGTGTAAGTTGTATAAATTGTTTTAATTCAAGTCCACAGGCAGTTTCACTAATCCCAGCACCGTTGAACAAATTCCTGACAACCACAAGTCTAAAGATTATTAACACACAAAAGTTACAGTTGACCTGTGCATTGAAGCATCTAACAGATTTGTTCTACACCAACTGGTCTCAAGACATTTATACTTCACAAATCCCTGGTCACTATGTATGGATTCATGCTGAATTGCTTAACCCTTTCACATCCAGGCTGTTGGACTAATGGCTGATCCCAGAAGTTCAGCAAAATCCAAGATGGCCTCCCAGATTTAAAGTTGGTTTATAAAATGAGCTATAACTAAAAAAATAAACAATTGCTTAGCCAGCAAATGCCTAACCTGAAAGTGTCATAAATTTGAAACCATTTTTTTTTTTTATTTAATGTATACATTATGTAGGCATTCACTGTTGATACATTTATGAACCACCAGAACAGGTACCTCCACCACTGCCTAGTTCATATTATGTTTTTTTTTGGTCCACTAAATCTACTCCTTCCATAAACATGTTGTAATTTTTGACTAACAGAGGTTTCTTTACTGCCTCATCGACGCTAAGGTTTTCAGGAGAAATAAAATTATCAAAAAATCTGTTGATTAATAATCCAACAAAGGACGAACTTTATAAAATCAATCTAAGTTTGTCTCACCTTTCTTCTGTTATTGTTCTATATCATTCAAATGAAGATATTGCAGAATGGAATGATATCTATTCTGGATATCATTTTTTGAATGAAACTATTCCCTATAGAATCATCAGTGCTCCAGTAATGTTGCATCGCCGAAAGATTATTAATTCCCATCACTATGGTAACTCCCAAAAAATTTCAATATCTCCAGCAGTCACAGGGTTCCACAAGGAATCGGGAGGCAGTGCATTGTCTAAAATCGGCATATTTGTTGGTTTACCTCGTGATCAGATCAACAAAATCTCTATCGACAAGAAGCCTAAAAAAATCAACAGTTGACTGTTTATATCCAAGTCAGCAGTAGGACCATATTTTTCAGAAAATTTTAAAATCTTTATCGGTTCCAAATCCTCTGTTCATGGTAGATCCTTCACAGTCATAAGATGCATCATCATCAATATTTGGATTATTATCGGATATCAATGTATCAAAAACTTCGATGTCAGATTCGTCAAAGTCAAGATCTTTCTGTTGCACGCTTGTTGTTGAATTCGCAACATCTTCTTCATCAAACCCCTCAAAATCAGAATTCGATAAATAAACGTCATTAGAATTTAAGAATTTTTGTTTAAAAAAATCTCCAGTTGCCATTTTGGAGTAAAATTCAAATCAAATACAAACCAAAACTTAAATTTCTCCTAAACCTTCTATAGCTACGAACATGTGCGTAATGGCCGACTTATAGTTACTCTCATTAAAAATCTCATGAGCAATGTGATTTTGTGAGGGAGCAAGACAATAAAGAGATATAGCACAATATTTCAAGTACTATCATTATGGGGCCTATTCTGGCTTTGAAAGAGTTAACACTGATCAAATATCGATATTAACCAACCATCAAGAGGTTACACACACAACTAGTTTCAGAGATACTTTCTTTGTAATATGTCATGCTCGATTGTGAAGGTGTGCAGATTATATAGTCACAAAGAAAATAAGGTTACTATGTCAACCAATGGGGCAAGAAATGCTTACTTAAAATGTTATTCAGTTGTGCACTTGGATAGGGCCTGACTTGAGCATTAGTGCAGTGTGCAAATACATCATAGCCATGAAGCTGTTTTAGACTCCCATCAATGGATGACATAAAACTAACTGTGGCATCTGAACCAAAAAGTACAGCAAACAGAACACTTGATTCCACTGTGGTGGCTAAAATTCTTCTGAAACTGAAATAAAGTTGAGGCTTCTAGTCATGATACGAGCATATTCTTTATAATTCAGCTGTCCCACTTCATAGAACCATGGTTCTGAGAATGAGTTAGTTTGACATGGACAATAATGTTAGACCAAAATTGCTTCAGTTTTATGATTGCCACTGCCATAAATACACAACCATTGTATGACTGCAATATTGTTGGTACACCAAATGTGAGAAATATACCTATAATCATAAACAATATAGAGGCATTGCGCTAACATGTTAGTGGGCAAAAAGACCAGATTGTGAATAAATGTTATTTGACTAACTTTACAATGACACTTACTTTGTCTGTTTTTGATGGATGTAATCTCTTCCTCAAAGGACTGACCAGTGGATTTTGCAAATGATTCTGCAGTTGCACAATATCCATGATGAACAAGGTAAGTTGAAACAATTCTGAGAGCAAAATAATACATACATACATAAAAAGGCTTTCAAAACTCTCAAGATCTATTGTTGCAATAAATTTATATTTACAGAAAGTAGAGGATTAGTTCAGGGATTCACCATTTCCTTGGAAAGATGCACAAACTCTCCCTCTACATTCTGTAAGTAACACATCACCAATAACTTCTGAGGTATGTTCTAAAATTTTAATTTTTTTTTTTAAATCCTTGAAATAAGCTTGTAGTATATAATGATCAACAGGCAAACCTCTATACAGTACAAATGTACCAGGAATAAAAAAACTTCAGTTCTGATCTCAATTTTGGTAATAAAACAATATTTCCTTCTTTACTAATTTTTTGACAAATGCTTCAAATGTAATAAACTGAACAATGTGGTGTCTGACCTTGTAAGTAGGGGAGCCAGCAGCAGCAAAGGGGCAGAGATAACCCTATTTACAGTGAGAAAGTAGTTCAATAGTATAAAAGAGCAGCAGACTTCATAAGTGTTAGAATTATGAGAAACATATTGCACAAAATAAATACATTTAAAAAAGATGCGGGCACTGTACATATTATTATTAGATACAAATGATCAAGGCCTGTGAATTTGAGGATAGAAATGCTATACCTTGATAAGTAGGTTTCTATACTAGGGGCCTTGTACATGCCCTAGTGTAACTACCACTAATGCAATAAGCAAATGAGATTAGAATACCTTTGTAGAGCAGTTTGCCACTCCCCTTTTCTGTCACTAACAGGAAATCGTTCTATTGTAAGGCGAGTCTTCATTCGCCATTCCTGGAAGAAAAAAAAATGCATATATAGATACATAGAGGTATAAGATATGGCTAAAAATCCTTAGACGTAAAAGCTGAGGAGTTGTGAGCAAAAACAAAGCCGCTATCAACATAGCAAAAATAAAAGTTAACAATACATTTTTTTTTAAAAAGTCAAATAAACAAAAAAAGGAAAAATAGTATCAGCGCCTTCAGTAACAAAATTAGGAAATTAAGAACATGTATCAAAGTTTTCAACAAATGCTTAGAAGGGAAATCTATGCAATTTCTGTGAAAAAGTTTTAATTTATATTTTTTAATTTAAAATTCCAGGCTTTCATTCCCGTCTAAGGACCTGTAACACTGTGATGGTGACAGAGAGGCTTGTGCATTTTATTACCACTAAGTTACACTAGTGGGACTTAAAACTTCTGGTAGGTAATTGCTCCAGGCTCTGCAAAGTGCAGCAACAATACCCACGGCGCTTCTCAACCTCATATATAGTTTATGGTGCTGCCACCTGGTGTATGAGGTACCAAACCCAACCAAAATTACAAGAAAGTTTTATCTGATTTCAAGAAGCCAGGGGTTCACATAAAAATAACTGACCAATATATAATCTGTTCTGTTTGATAAAATAAACTGATTTTTACAGTTGTTGCTTGCTGCCTATTAATACACTTTACCACTTTGCTCGATACATGTAACTGGTACACAAAAAACAACCACAAACTACAGAACGCAGTCAATTAGTAGAGTTTGTCTGCAAAAAAAAAAAAAAAAAAAAGCAAACACAAAAATTAATGCTCGATAGCGTGACTGCCATTCCATTTAGGTGTCAGACCAAAAGAATAATATGGAAGCCAAAACAAGAAAAAAAGATCCTCTCATGAAAATAGTTAGGGAGTAAATGTAAAAATTATGAAAACCATTTGTATGGCAGAAATTTGTACCACCTTGAAACAAGAAGTGACCTACTGGCCAAAAGCTTTAAAAACTTACTAAAGCCAGACATGAAGGTTTGAGAATTTTGACTGGAGCAAGGAGTTCTACACCAGTAAGAAAAAATGGAATAAATTACTACTTTTATTATCAGAGAAGTCCAGATGAATGAAATTCTACCCTATAAACCAAAGATTACTCAAACCCGAGAGTCAGTTATTTGCATAAGAAGAAGAAATAACCCAGTTTATAACAAACCAATTTTATGACATCCTTCTGGATCAAAATGCACTTCCTGAAGCCGAGTCAACAAGTACAGAGATCAAAAAGAAAGAACTTTTCTTTTGGATTCAAAGGCTTTTACTCCGAAATGATCAGACAAACTTACTCATCAACAGATGAGATGCAAGTCTATAAGATGGGTCTGCCAAATCAGCAGCTAGAGATGGCATAGCTGGAATATTCCAGTGGTCAGGAAACTGACAAAGCAGTTTCTATAGGTAATATCTATTCTATTTGCAGAAGATTTTAACACTGACAGAAGGATAGTATTTCTTTTAGATGCTTTATTTGTACTGGAAACCCCTAAAAGTAGCAACTCGAACCAGCATCGCTACAAGCCCTGTTCATTCTACAGGAGACATCAGCACATGAAGTTATCTACTGGATCCTTGCACAATGTAATCCTGACAGAAGACATCAAGTCAACACATTTTCTCTGAGGCCAGGCCACAACAGATTAAGATCTCAACTCTATAAGCAGCTCAGAACTATCACCAGAAACAGCTGAGCATGTTATTTATTACTCCAAATAATCCAGAGGAAATAATAATGGACTAGGAAATGCCAGGTCCACAAAAAAAACTCTATGGGGCAATGAAGGATCTTCCAGTAACTGTAGACAATGTTGTATGAAGAACACGGCTTCCAGCAAACTGCTTTACAGTATTCCAAATTGTGATCTGATATATAAACATCTATAAAAATCATCACAAAATAAATGTTTAAAAACTAGTTATTGATTCATAACTACTAAAATCTTTTGCAACATGCTTTGAAAACAGCAATAAAATGAATAAATTTCAAAGCATTCAAGCAACATATGATACAAGTGTTTTTAACAAATGCAATAAGTACTATTTTATCCACTTCAAAACTGAGCACGAACCGGGGCCATCTAAAGATGATTTACCGAAATGACATTATCTCAAACTAGGACCATGGATGTTCCTAGCTGATATTTTGTTAATGAGAAATCAAAGTATCCATTGAGAGCCAGACAAACTGCACATCCCAACAGTAACAAGATATTTAGTTCATTTAAATAAAAGCTACATATAGTTATTTTCTTTTAAAAACAAATGGCAAACTGTGAAAGTAGAAATAACACCAAATTCTAGATTTATCAAAAAATTCTAAAAAATTATGAAGGAAAGTAAATATTACGCTTATATGTAATATTTAAAAAAAACTCTGTAACCATAAACTAGAAATGCATCCATGTGTACACCCTGAAACAGCAGAGAATAGTTAAACATCCTAAATTAGCCCTAGTAAATGAAAACAATCCAAAAAAAAACCAAACTTTTTAAAAAAGGTAACTGTTCATGAACATTAACCAGAACGAATGCAGCCATTGTCATGATTCAATAAGTGGCCCTTTCAGAAATTGTCTATAACTGCAATGCCATGATCTGCAAAAATTCCCTGGTCGGTATATCAGTTTTATATGCTAACATCAAAAGGAAGCAGCTAACGGAAGCCCGAACAGATCCGGCGAACGGGAGAAGCTGACATCTGGCTCAACAAAAACCACACCACCCAACAGCCAGAATTGCGTCTGTTGCACCTGTGCCTGATGCTCTTATAGAAAAAAACCAGCTAGGAATCACTGCAGTTCTGAGATGGCACAAACGCTATCCACCTATGATAATTCCTTAATAACGAAACAATTCTCAAGCAAAGGCTACGGAACAAAAACAAAAATAAGATGTTTACTCACCCACATATAGTCTTCAATATCAAATACAAATGGAGTCTGACCAAAGTTTGCTTCAACTACCTCACCAGGAGTTTGAAGACCAACTGTAGGATACAAGTTTTGCTGAAACATAATAAAAACCCCTTTTTCTTTTCAGATTTCTAAACCAATTTTCTTGTTAAAAGTTTTCAGCAGTAATTTACGTGCAATTTTTAAAATTTATTGTGTAAGATATTAGTCATAAAAGGGTTACCAGCTGGTGTTTAAAAAGAATCTTTTTATCACTTTACAGAACATAATTTGCATGAAGTTTACAAAACTCTATTAAAAATAGCAGCTGAAAATACAAATTAAAGCCACCTTTTAATGTAATATATAGTTAAATAACTAAGCAGAAAGCAGGGAAGATAGCAAAAGTGGACTGTTCTTATGCACGTTCAAAAACATTCTTAAAGGAATTTGTTCAGCATCATAGATAATATAGAACCATAAAGCTTCCACTGATGTAGAGCAATTCTTCCACCACCTATTCATACACACACAAAGGTCAATAAACCACTTATTATACAACACGGTCTGGTTCTGAGAAACAGAGTCCAAACAAAATGGAAGTCAGCGAGAAATTACAAAACAAAGGGGGACCAGGCTCTATATCTTGGCACCAATCGTATCCTCAATTTCAGAAATACATCCCTTTGTATATTTTTGTTCTTCTTTTAAGGCAAAGAGAGTTAAACTTTCAGGGGAAATTATTTGTGAAATGTAAAAGATCAACAACTGCTATCTATAATGGCTTAAAGTCTGAATCGTGTGATGCATGAGTGTGAGGTTCAAACAAATGGTCATCCCAGGCATAAACACTGTACCTCTCTAGACGGCAACCGCCAGCTATGTATAATCAATCTGTTTTGGTTCCTGAAAAGTAAGGGTTTCCTCCTTACAAGTTAATAATATTAATTGTTTCAGAAGCTTATTATAAACAAAAAATAAAATAAAAAAAATCAGTCTGTAAAATACTTACAGGTAAATCTGTAAAAGCAATTCCTGGAAAATAAACAACAGCATTGGATTTAAATCAAAATCTGATTCAGTATTTTCAAGTACATATCACCAAATCCTTTAAAGCATCTCTGACAATCTATTATTTACTACTAAGAATGCAATTCCCTGCTAGAAACAGGAAATAATATCATTATCATATCCAGGTGATCGCCATCACTTCAGTGTAAAATTCTGAGTGCTAGTCAAAGATGATAAGTTTATTCTTTGCTGCCATTAACAAAATTTTACATTTTATTAAAGGAAATCAGAATTTTAAAAAAAATCTTATTTAATTTTTTAATCATTTAAATACCAAAGACATTTTAAATTGTTAATATTCTAGGGAAGATGATCACGAAACATTATACAATATAAAACTTCAGTCCTTGTACAGCGGACATCCAATTTTTTCCCTTTACACACGTTTTTCTTTAGTAAATGCTTTCAAGAAAAAAATCCTTGTCATCAATAGCTATTTCCGCAGTAATTGTCCTTACCAAGATTAATCCCGTTCTTTGTATAAAAACAAGTGTTATCGATAAGGTTGACACAGCAACCTATAACATCTCCAGTGGTGAAGGTTGGTCCATAAGGCTGCCCAGTACCAGAGGAGCAAAATGAGTGGCCATCATCACCATGGTAGCCATAGGAATTTTTGTCCCAGCCTGTACACAAATAATAACTTAAGTATGCAGTCTTTACCTACTCCCTCCTGCTTGGTGCTATTCTATGCAACTAATAACAAAAAATACAAGTTTCTTTCTCTCTACAACAAATAGTATAAAATCATTTACATAACTAATTAAATAACAAAGTATTCTTTTACAAACAAACCAATTTTTTATTTTTCTTTCCTTAAACATCAGAATTTTTATTCTTAATTTGTTAATATCATGGAAAACATGTGTTGTTCCATAAAACATATATTAGATACAGATTAATATTTTAAAATGTATTACAAAGGCAAACTCTAACATAAAGCAACATACTATTAAAATGTTAAGACAAGATTGTATTTGTTATTATTCTTCTTTCTTTCTTTATCACACAGCAAACTGAAAGTAAAACTAAGAAATATTTATTTTAAATGCAAAGTCTGGTTATAGATCTTGAAATTTCACCAAAGATTCTTGATTTAAATCAGAAATGTAGTCTGTTAACAGGATCAACTCCAAATACCACCCACACTCAACATTAACTAATGTATGCAAACTGCCAGTTTAAGGAATTCTAGTCTTTGCCATGTTTATTCAGAATGTGTCAACAATCAAACCTTTCTTTATCTGTTTAATTTTTTATGGATATGAAACACACGAGTTAGAAAACAACAACTTACCCGGAAGTCTGTTCATGTTAACTCCTTGTGTTGATAAACCGATACCCATGTACCTATTAAATAAAATGTTAAGATTGAAAAAAAAAAAAACAACATACAAAACAAATGTTGCAAAAAGTCTTGATTTTTGACAGCTTCTCCTTGTCTAACACTTTTGGCCTACCTGATCGCTGATGATACTCAACTGAACCAGTATCTTCAAATCTGCCAATCAATGCCCTCGGCTTTTCTGTTCAGAAGCTTTGCATCAGAAAATTCTTGTAAGAACTCATTTTGAACTCTTGTGGTGTATTTACCGTTATTCGCGTGCACTTTCTTGACGAGAAAGATTAGTTTGGCGTTTGAAAGAACCATTAAACAAAAATTGCAATCACACAAAAATCAAGTTTCGCTTTTGCAAATTTACTGCCAACACCTGTTGGTCATTTGGGGAACTACAGTACAAAACAACAAAACACGAGGAGAGGAGTAAAAAAATGATTACAAATATACTCCACTGCATAGTTACTTTCTGATCACCCTGTACAAAAATCAGTAAACTTCAAATGCCTTTGTTCATTCCAGAAGCACTCCACAATTTCTCATTTGTGTTCTGACTACCTCATTATTGGCTCTCGACTCCAAATATCACAGAGGCATCTCACCCACCTATGATTCTTCTACTGTTTATTGTTCTCACCACAACAGCTATGTTATGCTTTCAACAAAATCGGTCAGTCAGTGCTGCTATGGTTGGCACAATAAAGCTGTTTGTACTTATAGACAGAACAAAAAAAAACTGGGATAAATAATAATTTTTAAGTATTATCTAATGCTGCAGCCAACATGAACTTTGCTCGTATGATTGAGTAAAGCAAGATTTCAAGACAGGTTTAAACAATGCTTTAATTTTCTGTTTCTTTAACATTCATTCAAAAGAATTGTCCACATCACGCTAGAGTAAATGGGAAAACTTTCAAGCTTCTGCTAACCATAACCCTTGATTCTCCAGGTGGAATATTTCAAAAGTCTGAACACAGTTAATACAAATATGAATAATGAAGTGGTGGTTAATGAAGTGCTGTCTTTGTTAAAAAAAACCCCTGTAGGTTTACCCTAATTACTGAAGACACGATTCAATGCAAAAGGTGGAGAACTTAATTAATGACCGAACAAGGTTTATTATCACAGACTAAAGGTGGCAAGATGATAGCATTTATACTGCAAGAAGTCTTTATTAAATATGCCATCTTCATTAATGTATTTAAAAAAATTTTTTCCAGGATTAATATGTAACATTATGCTGTCACTCCCCGGTTTATGTAACACTTGATTATGTAATTTCGAGTTTATGGAAGAAATTTAATTTTGAATAAAATGAATAAAATTCTGTGGGAATTTTATAGACGTGGTACAGTACATGCATGCAAAAGGCGTGCCTTGAGAAGATGGGCCCCAATGGCGAAAGATTTAAGAAGGTCAACAGGATAGTTCACGAGAGTCTGTCTTGCTACAAGGCCATTTACGAAGACAAAAAGAAGGCTGCTGTGCAGTCCTCCCTCGATAGGGTCATCCATAAAGTTGAACAGTCACCAGCACCTTTAACATCAGCCGAGCCTGTACCTCCAACTTAAGCTGAACCTACATCTCTGCCTCTGGCTAAACTACACCTTCACCTCAAATAGAGGAGCCTGTAGCTTCACACTCAGCAGTAATGGTGGTTGAAGTCCCTTCTTTGTCCTCATCTAATTAACAACCCATCAACCTTCTCCCACTACCACCCCTTCCTGTGCATAAGCTAACACTTATTGCATTATATTATTTTGATAAAAAATAATTTCAGTTCCAGCACAATTTTTTTTCTTTTGAAGACTGTTTTATTTCTTTTTAAAAGTCAGACTATTATTATGCAATATCATGAAATACCTAAGAATTTATTAGGGATCAAGGTGCTACTGTCTAGAGAGATGGGTGGTGGATGGCCTGAATTTGATCTCCAAATGAAAACTGGTAAGACCCCATCCACCCAGAGTGCTATTAAAGATCAGAATTAGCTTACGTCTCTGAGCCGAGGATGCTGTCTGGATACGGCAGTAGCAAAAATGAAAACTAGTTGAAGCAGGATTAGTTCAACTAAAAAGTCACAACAAGTTCATACTTGCTAATATTAATCCATTGAATGGTATGAACTAAAACATACACACACAGACAGATCCATGACTGTGGATTCAAATGAAATATCTCCCAGAAATCGGTCAACCAGCCAGAACAATGTGTCGAATCCTACACAACTCTGATTGCAATGCTGTCTACGATACTTCCAGGGTCATGAATATAAATGAACTGTTTGTGCATATCAATGAACTACTTTATAGAATGGTCTTCTAGATGAATGGAGTATTGAAATAATTTTTCAACATATTTTAAACAAACTGCAAACATTATTGTCAGTTCTGATATCGAAAGCCTGGTGTCAATTTTTAGTTACTACAGGGCATCAGTGATCAGCAGGTGATCTTATATCATTTGCACCATGTTGAATCACCTACTTTAAAAAGTTTAATGGTCAGTTTTATCTATCTTCCACACTTTTATTTAATTTTGAGATACTAAAGCACACAAATTCAGAAATTCAACTCACAATTTCATTTTTGTGATAGCACGAGATGATATCCAGCAGTTTGAAGTTATCTGACATTAGGGGTTCATAACTTTGCCAAAATGGAGGTCAACATGCTCAGCTGTTCTCTGATTAGTTAACATGGTACACACCTCCAGGAAATCACCATGCTGACTACTGCATTCCATCAATCATCAGTTTGCAATTGGTTTGGTCTTTAGTTTCAGCTGTACAGCATTAAGTCCACAATACATGGTGTGTTGGGTTAGTAAATATCATTACGACTTATCCTGAATGTTAGTCCACCTATTTCCGCAGCCACAATTTGCTTTCATGGTCTTCTTCACAGTCTGTAAAATATCCTTTGCTTCACGCCAGTCCTAACATTTTTTGCTGATACTCTATTCACTGTGCACAATCCTATTATCACCATTTTCTTCAGCGAACTTAACTTCCAGCTTAGAAACTGCTGTTTACATCTTGTACGACTTTACAGGAGGCATTTTGAGATGAGGTAGAGAATTTGTTGGGGGTATTTATACCTTAATTAGTATTGAAAAGGATAGACGGGATGTAATTTGTGAATGCATTACAGTGAACTGCTCACCAAATCGACAAGCATTCCGGGCAATGGTTCCTGTTGTCTGTTTCAACTAAACAATGCCACAGTCTATTTCAGACAACAACAGATCTTGTCGTTACAGCAGCTTCAGTGATTACCAGGTAACACCCGAGCTCGGCTGCTAGGCAATCCATGCTCAATGCTATTTTGGCAACTTTCCTTGCTAAAGCCACAAAAGAAAAACTAAAATTCTTTGTTTAAGTGTTAACCGAAAGACCAAATCTTGTTGATTCTGACTTGAAAAAGCAGAAATATTTAGAAATGTGTTAGAAAATAGGACATTTCCATCACACATCAAACTTTTTAAAAATTGGTTTAGCAACCATTTTCCTTCTTTCTTTTAAAAAAAAATATATATATCTGTGCGTGGGCATATAAATGACTAAAATCCTGGTGTTTCCACTGGAAAATGTGGCCTCCATACAAAAAAAAGGCGGCGGCACACCAAAGATTTTAGCTAAAAAGCTAACGACAACAGTAAATTCAGATGAAAGTTATTGTTTATTCGTATCCGTGAATTAGTCTTCTCGAGCTCCAGTGGTTTAAAGTTTGGTTCATTTCATGTTCCAGAAAAGATTATTTAACAGCACTAAAATAAAGTAAAATTATTAATAATAAAAAGAGAGGTAATGGAATCAAGTAATAATTAAGCAATATCCAGTCTTCTATAACAACAACAATAAGATTGTAAGGATACCATTTCAGCATGTGATAAGAGCAAATTCTGTAGCCAGAAAGTTCATTCCATATCCATGCTAGTGTATCTGGAACTTCAAGAATTTTATTACATCCATGTGATTCCAAGAAAAATGATATGTCAACATAAAGCATGAGAGAAAAAATTATAAGTAATAAGTAAACAATTATCTTTTTGATTCTAAGATACTTGTCTATTCTGAAGAAGAAATCCATAGACCCTTCAGAAGCTGGCATAGTGATAGTAATGCAAAGTTGCTTTAACTGCCCCTTCTGAGTATTGTTTGTTGATTTGTGATGTAACAAACCACCAATAACTTTCAATCTTTTGTTTTTCCTGCAAGTACATATTTATGACATCTATGTAATTCCGTAGCTGTTTTACACTTCCAAACAAAAAAAAACAGTATGTTATAGAATCCAGGACCTGACAGATTAATTTTGTCCATTTTACGCCATAAAGAGAAATTTAATTTCATGTCATTGTCTTTAGAAATGTTTATTGTTAATATTTTGCAACTCTATATTTCACCAAAATTCATCTTTACTACAATATCCATCGGAAAATCTGACCGGTCATGTACTTAAAAATAAATAACTAAAATTCAGCGTTCTTTCCAAAAACAGAAGTGTGCAAAAAATGTGTTGTATCTCAGCTAAAAATATTAAACACGAAAACTTAGCTGCACTAAAGAAAGTCAAATCACAGGAGGAAAAGTGGAATACAATTTTAGAGTGTACACTTATCAACGCATCAAATATGCACCGTCAAGATTTATCACAAACAAATTCCCAGCAGAACGCTGTATGAACTTAGATGAATTTCTCACTAAAAAGTCACCTAAATGAACAGATTAGATGACACTTGTTTATTTTTTCTGGTATTACGCAGCACTGTAAAATGGCATTGAAAGAGTAAAACCACCTCTCTTTGCATGAATGATTTCTCCATGTTTCTTGAATAATTCTCGTTCAAAGACCATTCCTCTTTCATGAGAGAGAGAGAGAGAGGGAGAGAGAGAGAGAGAGAGAGGGAGGGAGGGAGGGAGAGAGAGAGAGAGAGAGAGAATCTTTTGTGATTTCTAAAAAAGCATCCAGTAAAAATGTTGTTTTGTTAAATAGCTAGCATATTTTTCAGCATACAAGTTGATACCCTTTTCACCTGGAAGTCTGGGCTTCAACTTAGTTAAGCATAGTCACTGAAACTGCTTTAATAAAATGTCAGTGTGTGTGTAATTTTCTGAAATAAACTGTAACATTGTTCATTTGAAACAGATACAGATATTACCGCCCAGAACATAGTTTGATTGGGCGAGTAATTCAGAGTTAATGCAAAATCATCCAATCAATAACAACCCCATGCCACCTGTAAAATCATACAAGCTGTGTAAGCTAGAAGTTAAATTTGCTGAAGAAAATGGTGGTAAGTGTGATTGCACACACAAAATACGGTATCAGCAAAAGATGTTAGGACCCGCATAAAGCAAAGGATGCTTTACAGACTAAGAAGAAAGCCATGAAGACAAATTGCGAGTGCAAAGCTAGGTGCACTAACTTTGTGGATAAGTTGGAATAATATCTACTAACCCAACCTGGTGTGTGCTGTGACTCAGTTTCAGCTCTATAGCACGAAAGACCAAATAAATCACAACTAATTACATTTCTTCCTTTCGTTTGCTTGCTGGTGTACAGTATTCACCATGGTGGTTTCCTGGAGGTCAGCTGTGCATGATAACCTCCATTCTGGCCTAGCTGCGAACTCCAAATGTTGGACAACTCGAAACTAAGCTGAATATCAACTCAAGCTATCAAATATTAAATTGAGTTGAATTTCTGAAACATGCTGTAATATGTCAAAATCAAATAAAAATATTGAAGATAGGTAAAACTAACACATTTGGCTTTTTAAACTAGGTGATTCAACACAGTGAAAATGGCACGAGATCAATGATATCGTGCAGCGACTAAAAGTAGACACCAGACTTTTGATACCAAAAACTGATAACAACATTTGCAGTTTATTTCAAATATCTCTCTATGATTATAAACACGTTGAAAAACTATCTCAACATCCCATTTGTCCAGGAGACTATCCCATAAAGTCGTTGAATTATAAGAATATTGAACAACTGTTTGCGCATGAGCTCAAAAGCACCATATACAGCGTGAAAGTGTTATGAAGGAGTTGACACACTGTTCTGACCGATTGAAAGTTTGGCCAACTACCATAGTTGATCCTAGCCTCATCTTATATTTCACATCAAATTATATGCCAAAAAATACAATATATACAGGGTGCAACAAAAGGCCTGATTAATTTTCCTAATGTATTCATTACTAGTTGGACACAACATTTTCCAGAAAATGAATTGGATGCATCTGAAGACTCATCTACAACAGCTAAAAGCTAACATCCAACGGAGGTGCAACAGCATAACTAAAAAAACAATTACTAAATGTTACATCCTTAAACATTAAAATTAACAAGTTCATGGAAGTAGATTGAGGACAGTTTGAATATTTACAATAAAAATTATATAGGATCAAACTTTTGTTGCACCCTGTATAGTGGCTGACCACTTTATTAAGACCTATATATGGTTTCAGACATGGACCTGACCTGCAGATGGAAATTAGGTTGACTAAATTATGTGACAGGTGATCCCATTCCCTCTTGTGTGGTACCAACTGTCTAGGCCTCTGGTGATAAGGCACATGTTTTGCTGACATACTCTAAGCCCCTGGGTACCTCTAGAAAGCAGAATGAATGCCAAAGTTTACCTCAGTATAATTTTTGGTCAAGTATATCCAGTGATGCCTCATGTGTAACCTGATGGAAATGGCTACTTTCTAAGACAAGAATCCTTCCATTCACAATGCTCACATTCTGCATTCATGGTTTAAGAAACAGGAGAGATTTTGGGATTCTTCCATATCTAGCATAATCCCCAGATCTCCATTCAAGTGAGCATTTGTGGGATGAACTTAAAAGACGTGATTGCCATCTCTTTACATTATGACAATATTATTGAATAAATGAGGAAATATCCTTCAGGGACACATTCTGGTAACTTGTGGATTCTGTTACATGGTGTCATTGCTGTTAGTTGGGAAAAACATGGCCCAATCTGTTATTAGGCATAGATTTTAATAAAGCAAAATAGTGTATATATACATTTTTTCTTTAAACACACCTACCAATTTATAACAAGGTTTGCATTATTAATAACAATAAAAATATAAATTCATTTTGTAAACACTAATGAATAAATTGTTTTCCATGTGACATATATTTACAGATGATCTGAAATGATCAGTACCCATGATTGTAAACAAAGCATAACCAACAACAAACCGGGTTAATTAGGTGTCTAGGTTCACAAAAAGATAGGGCAGACTAACTGTCTATTTCCTGTTTTTACCATTACACCGGGTCAGAACAAGTTTTTGCAGTTGTGAATCTAACTAAAATAGGTTGTGTGTTGCGTGCTATGGGTATTATTAGGATTGGGTTCAATTCAACTAGGTTGAGTCAGAGTTATATTTATCAGAGCTAAGAAAACAACACTAGATTAAGTTTTTTGGTCCCATCCCACCCCAACAGGTGTTTGGCTTGAAAGCATAAAGCACTTCAAATATGTTTGGAAAAGTTCCAGTTTATTATTCTAGTTCAGTGCTTAAAGGTTAATGATAAAAAAAAACAACAACAACAAAAAAAAATGGTGGAAAAAATCTAAATAAAACTAACAAATAGTATGAGGCAGACATTAAGATGCAAGAAAAGTTAAAACTATTATGCTGTATCAAATAGGTAATAGCGAGAAGTCTAAAAAGTGTAAACCATTTCAGATGATTAACAAGACTGTACACAGTCATTTTACTCTGAGTACGGAGCCTAAGTCTAGTTTGGTATAGGTGGTCAATGGGTTAAAACTAATGATTACCGAAGGTTTGGCAACTTTGTTTTCATACCATGAAACAAGAACTATGTTCATAGATAAAGGCTAGCAAATGAGCCAGCAAATTAAGATTTTAAAAACCCAGACATTCCCTATTTATACTGAAACTGTACAAAAATAATCTAAGATTCAAGGATAACTTTGCAATGTTTAAGTTCATGATTATTCAGTGTTCAAAAATAAGTTCCCATCTCTAAATTTAAAAAAAAAAACCCATCGAAATATTACTGTTGTCCATGGAAAGGAAAGATTCAGATAATATACACATTAGACCCCAAAATTATTGGACCAAAGGTGTTTTTATAGGTTCCACAAAATCATACAAATAATACCTATGGTGTTCAATTAAAGGTAAATAAAGGTTCTGAAATGTACAATTATAATTAATATAATACAAAATCAAGTTTCATTAAATACGGCAGTTCCATATTTTTAATGAAGTTATGTATATCTTCACTATTCCATTCAGACAGTTGTTGATTCTAAATTACTCTCGAGTCAGACCATTTAATATTCATGATAGCATTAGGCCATACAACTCCATTTCTCTCACATATACAAAAAAGGATCCAAGAAATCAGTCTAGAAAAACAAGCTGGCATAATCAATAAGGAATAATGAGGACTGAACATCTCTTTAAGATGTAGTACATTCTGACTATCCCAGAGATAGATAATCAAGTCTGTGTCAACAGTCAGACTCCAGCCAAAAGATGCTGGTATCCACGATTGTGTAGCATTTTGGAAAGAACTGCTCCTTCAAGAAAACAAGCAGAAACATAAGACATGGGCAAATGAACACCTTCAGTGGACCCAAAATAATGTCAGAAGGTCTTTTGAATCGATGAATCAAAGTTTGAGCTTTCTGGTAGTAAGAGCTGTGTTTATGTCTAATCACACACAGAATTAATTAATGGCTTTGTTCAGAACAAAGGTACAATGAGGAAAGAGGAATATAATCAAATTCTTCAGACTAATGGTATGCCATCTAGTGAAATGCTTGGATGCACATCCAAACCCTGTAAAGGGTACCTGGAACAACAGAAGGCTTATTAAATCTTTTAACATGAAATCAGAAAAGACAAATACAATATAAAATCCCACCATATTATTAAATTTACAGCTGTCAAATTTCCACAGCAGCACTATGGATCCAAACTATGCTATTGTTATCTTCAAAACAATTCACACTAGTTAAAACAAAACTGTCCAGCCTCAGTGTTCCTAACTACAAATTGCAATTGTGCACTGATAATTTGATAATGAAAATCAATAATCAAAAGCTTGTGTGATTACAGACAAAGCTATAGACTATTTTAATAGAAAAATTACATCTGTGAATTTAAATAAGGTAACGAATGCTGCCTTTCTTTCCAGTCCAATGTATGGAGGGACTAAAAAATAAAATGTCATTACTCACACACTTTACTTTGACAGACAGCACATTAGTCGGAACTTAGATCAATCCAGATTATTTAGTGTAATTCTAAGACCTATACTTTTTGATTAAGAGGACAAACTAATATTTTAAAATGTTTTTGCTATAGCCATTTATAATCTTATCTGACTGCAGTTTAGAAGATCACTTAGAGAGAACTAAATCATTAATGGTATTCATTACACTCTGTGAAATTTCTATATGGTCCCCTTCCTCTCAGACTGCTTCTAAAAATCTCTGAATTGTATGCAATACTATTCAAAATTATCTTATAAACATGTATAGGATTTAAACTCTTTTATTTTCATTTATTTATTTTATTTACATGTTTATTGCTTCTTGTTGCTGCTATGACAATCTGTGTATATTTGTTTATAATATGAAAAAACAAAACATGCCTGGTTTAGTTTTAATCCTACCTCGTCATCTAATGATCGATAAATATCATATATTTTTAAAGATTTCTTACAAGGTAATAAATGCCGATAACTTGAATAAAATATAAAATATTTAGTATTTCATTACTGATACATACAAAATTACTGTGAAATTCCTAAAATGAGGCAGTTAATATAGAGGAAATCAAGATAGTCACTCCAGATACAGACAGGTGCTAAAAGTACAAGTGAGAGTAACTGTGCTGGAAACTCTATCACAATATCAAACGTATCTCTATCTGAAAAGCCAGGGTCTACACAGAAGATATTTTCTAAAAAGAAAAAGCAAAAAAGCAGCAATTGACGAATGCCACCTTGAGTTTTCCAAAAGACGTATTGATTTAAAGAAAACTGGAGCTAAGAGTTGTAGATTCACAAATCAGAGCAACTAAGCAAGAAGGTAAGTCTATGCGAGAAAAAAAGATGAACCAATTAGGAAAAACTGTTTGTGCCATTAATCAAAACATGACAGAAGCGTAAAGATATTGGTTAAAGTAATAGATGCCACAAGAGACAAACAAGTGTCTGTAAACACATGGAGATATATAACAGATGTTGTGCGTAATCAAGAAAAAAGGAAGGCCACACAAGCTATTTTGTTGTTTTATTCACTAAAAGTAAACCATATTTATTTGAATAATGAATGTGATTCTCTTTTTAATTGCAAAACTCCAAAACAAAGCTGTAATAACAGGAGTTTTAAAAATCAATTTGTTTATTGTCACGTAGTAGTAACGTTTCATGAAGATTATTACAAAATACGGATGTGAAATTCTTCCTTTGTTGTTTTTTCTCTTTGTTCAGAAAACCCAGAGAAATAAAATCATAATTGTTTATTAAATTCACTGTCCATGCAAATGAGAAGATCTTTTTTTTTATCCATTACACTAAAGACTCCCGTCTGTTATACATCTTAATCATCGTGGTAGTTACCCGAGTGCATGTTTCACTAGTCTACCGCAAGACTAAAGCTCTGGAGGAAATTGGCCCTAGATGACCATTTATATGCAAACAGCAAGGACCTGTCCCACAGTCCAAACATGATGGCCAAGTGGTCATTCACTCAGTTAAAACAGTGTAGTGTAGGTAGACTAAAAAAATCAGTGAATCCAAGAAAAGAGAGAGTACTGTTACAGACTAATGTTCAACAGGTGAAATTATCAACCATATAGACAAATATTTTACTTTT
This sequence comes from Nautilus pompilius, assembly GCA_018389105.1. NCBI lineage: Eukaryota > Metazoa > Mollusca > Cephalopoda > Nautilida > Nautilidae > Nautilus > Nautilus pompilius. The sequence goes on along the minus strand of JACATO010000132.1, from coordinate 896,653 downwards.
TTTTTATCATAAAAAATAAATGATCAGTTTCTGTATTTTTTCTTGAAGTTTTATCCATCAGGTTTCTGCTACAATTTTGAATTCGGCTACAGCTTTCCGGTTGGAGTATCTGTCAGAAGTTTCTCTATCTGTGTTGATTGTGTTATTGCCAACAGCAAACCATTTTGATTTAAACGGAACCAATGTCCATCCCTCGCTGCAAATTACTGTTATTAGTTCAAAAAAACTAATATAAATACCATTTTAATAGAGTGACTAGGCAAGTTTGATTCCTGGCAGAGACCAGCTCAGTTTGTCGTACCTCCCTTGGCACGGTTTTTCTCAATCTCCTTCACTGGCTGGTCACAAGTTTCCTCAAAACACCTGTTTCCTCTGTCATATAAAAAGAACTCAGCATTTAGAACTCAATTCATCAGTATTACCATAATTTGTTTTCTTTTCTCCAATTTAGTATTTTTCTGGATCTTGTTGCGAACATGTAAGAACTTCCATGGAGGAGTTAGATTCATAAGATATTTCATAGAACAGGATCAGTTTAAGGTAGTTCTTCAGATAAAATCACCTCAATTTTAGAGCAATAATTTATAATCAGAAAAGGGTTGGGCAATTATTAAAATATGTTACATATAATTTGATGATCTACCAGCTTTCTGCAGCCACTTTAGATGTAGCATGTGTATTTGTACAGATGATGACACTATTTCTACAACTATGCTCCTGTTGTAGCTTTCCATCTTGCCAGTGTATTTCTAATCATAATCTGTATGCAAGTTTGCTCAAGAATACTTAATAGTCTTCACAATGGGTATTTACTAAAGACTGAGTAATTTCAGCATCTAATCATTAAATAAACCATGGTATTTATCACCATCAATGTGTGTAAATAATTTACTTTCTACATGGAATGAAACAATACTGAAAATGTTTGGAATCCTGTTATTCAAATGCATATGGCGCTTCCATAATTAATTTCACTAATGTAGGCAATATTTAGGGTGGGGATCAAATTAGCTTGGACAAAAGAAATCTCACGCAGTGGTAAGCTGCTGGCAATGAATGACAGTCAATGATAATTTTTGTGGATGGGTGAGCAGACAAGAACACCATTAGAATTTTATCCGTATTTCTGCACCTTAAACAAAAGAAATACTTCACTATACACAACCTATTAAGAGAAATGGAGACAGGAGAAAGCTATTAATGGCTTTGCCTCAGAAATAAGTTTTAAACTTTCCATACACAGGCTCTTCTAAAAGCTCATTCCATTTACGGAGTTCTGACACTAGGCCAGACTAAGTTTTAGCTAAATCTGTTTTAACAAAATTCATTTCTATAAGATCTCACATCAGATGGTTAGGGACTTGTGTACCAAGCAAACCAGATTGAATGAAATCAGAGATACTTCCTTTTTCTTGATGTTATTAAAGATGAAGATAGTTATGGAGAAAAAACCAAATTTATTACCAGTCCTAAACAAGAGAATACAACGGAGTTTCAGCCAGGGCTTATAAAATGTTAGCGCTGTGTTTCACATCTCTAACACCAAAAACTGAAAAGAGTCTTAAGCTCTGCCTAAGTCCAAAAAAAAAAAAACAATAAAAATAACATGATTTGATTCTTTAAAAATAAAAAAAATAATAATACTACAAAGAAAATGAGTTTGCTATGGATGATTCAAAGCATGTTTACTTTATGGTGAGTTCTTAAAAAACAAATATAAGATGACAGAAATTAAATGAGGTTCCAATAAATCTTCCTCAACTAATGATACTGGAAATTGAGTCGGTAACAAAACATATTTTAAAAATATTTCTAAGATACTATTTTAAAAAAAATTGTCATTCAGCTATTTTCTAAATTTAAGTTACTGACTCCAAGATTTTAGGTTAAAGGAAAAAACAAAAAACAATTAATTGGCAGAAATTAGCATCAAAAGGAGGAAGATAAGTAGTACATGAAACTGTCCAAATTTTATTCAGTCACTCAAAGTATTAATTAAAATGTATTTGCTAATAAAAATTAAAAAAAAAAACACCCTGAATAACTACTCAGTTCATGTAAACTTTTGAGATATATTGCAACATTCTGGCAATATATTTTTATGAGGAAGGAAAAACAAAGATACATGCAGATATATAGATTATTAAAGAAACGATCATTGCATAGAGTGGCTACTGTTATTAGAACATTCTCTTGCGGTATGTGTAGTTTAAATATATACTGTATATATCAGGAATTTGTTTTATAGAAATAGATCTAAAGCTTTGTTCTGATAAAGAAATGTCTCTCTTTCGTATAATCCAATGTAAGCAACCAATATAAAATTAGAATCTGATTTTCGTGATATAGAAAACCTTTCCAATGTTTTTGACTAATTATTAATTCTTAGCGATATTATCTGTTGACTGATCAGGAAGTGCTAATTCAAGTAACTGTCCTTTAAAATATTATCAAGCTGAGTGACCACGCTGCCACTGTGATCCTCTTCTCTTATGGAAAATACCTGTACGGTATAAGGGATGATTGTTGGGAGCCAAGCAGCTGGAGTTGATAAGCACAGCAGCCTTTGTTAATACACTACAATACTTAATTAATCAGATGTCATAGAACCTATATTGTGGTTGGTCATTATTTAAAAAATAGAATATTAGGGCTGATCATTTTTTTTTCAGATGCTGTTCAGCTAAGGAATTAACAATTGGAACTGTAGCAGGCTGACCACTGACACACTTCCATTTCTAGATAAGTGCCCAGGCATAGACATTTTAAAGGTTAAAATGTCTTCAAAAAGCTTTTTAAGAAATTATTCTGTGATTCAGAAAGATTCTATCAAAGCTAAATCCAAGCTTCGATCAAGAAATCTCTCAAGATGGTAAAACTGTAAAGAAACTGATAACACCAACACGATAAACCATTCAAAGATAAAGCATCTTGTTGAATACAATGCAGATGTGATTCAGCAGAAAGAAGAAATAATATTTGCTGCTGATGTTTCAAAAAAGGAAACTTGAAAAACAAATGACTACGGTGGAATCCCTTGACAAAGAAAAGTTGTGGTACATAAGAACACGTAGAGCCACAGCCTCACTCGGTTGGAGCAGACATTGAATTTAGAAAGATCCTCAGTCACTTGTCTTCTAGCCATAATATGCTGCACCATAACCTTTTCAGTCGAACAGAGATACCAGATATGTGCACCGGTGTTTCTCAAAAACTCCAAAAGAAGCTAAAAGAGGAAATGACAAGTATACATCTAGTACCGTAGGAGCACCATCATTTCTTAGTGTGACTGGGCGTTGACTAACACCTGATTCTGAAAGCCACTGAGCCAACCATCCTAAATGGGGTTCCATTTTAAGAACGGCACAGCCGACTACATGAGCGGGCTGATTTTAACTGGTTTGAAGAAAGGTGAAATATAAGTCTATTCGATTCTTTGCAACTATGCTACTAATATGGTTGCTGGACCTCTTAAAACTAAATTACCATCACTAGCTTGCTTTATCCATACATTAATGATGCCATACTTCCCCCCAACACTAATTCCTAACAATTTTATTTAACCTATAATGTTAATAACTGTATGTAAAATTGCTTATGTTTGTTGTGTAACTGGATCGGTTCCATGTTTCGCTGTCGCAGCTGTTTATAATTGGGGTTTATTACTTAGCCAATGAGAAGTGAAAGATATCTCTCAAATTAACTGAGAGATAGTTGGCCATTTCTCACAAAGGTGCCCAATCATGGCAACTACAGTAAACCATAATTTTCCAAATTTATTTCAATGAAGCCTGATTGAAAAATTTCATTGCCTTTTAACATCCTTTGAAGAAACCACAGAAGTTTATAATTAGGAAAATGAACTTCCATTTTAATTCCAACAATTTTAACTATAGAACTCCTCCAATACTACTTTCAAAGAAATCTTGACATCTGTGGATCAGCTAAAAGCAACTGTGCAAAGGTGTTTAGATAAGTAAATGGTAAATAAGCAGCTCTGCATTTCCGCATGCTTAGATCCTCGGTTCAAACTAAGTTCCAAAGTAAAACATGAATATAGATAGAATAAGGAGGCATTGATTGATTGAAGAAACTGAAAAAAAAAAAAAAGGAAAATGAAAAGATTAGGCAAAGTCCCATAAGATATCTAGTAACAAACTCATCATCAGTCTTGACAATCCAGACATATCGCAAACTTCAAGAGCTGAATCAATAGTAACAGTTCCAGGACTTTGGAACTACTATGAAGAAATAGCAACAAGAAAAAACAACAACAAGGTAATTCTTTTTGTTGTAAGGGTTTGATACAAAAGTGCGCTGGTACAAACTGAGTCTGTACAGGCCACAGGTCTGCATGCTGTGAGGACAGACTTTCCTCCTTTGTTTCACTCCTATCTGCATCCTTCCATCACTTCCACTTACTACGCTTCACCACTTGCTCATTGCTTAAAACTATATGTAATGTGGTTCATAAAAATTGTAATTTTCTTGCTGAGTGAGATCATAAATTGAGAGTATATCGCTTTACTAAATCTTTTTTGGCCATAATTCACAAGATAATGGCTAGTACAGATCAATTAATGTCCATGGAGGTATAAGGACCTTCATTTTAGCCTGATTGTGATTTTCACTCTTGGTGTCATTGATGGTTATCAGAAAAGATGGTCATCCCTGGTTTTGTGTTAATCAGGATAAAACCAATTTGTTGATATAAGTCGGTGCAATGTGAAACACAGAAAGGAGCAATATATTCCAGTTCTGCTTAATAATTGGCTAAATCAGCAAAATGACTGATTATTAATTATCTGCCAAATGATTAGCACACACCTAGATATATTCTAAATAAAACGAATACTCATTAACTAAAAAAAACAAACAAAACTACTAATATTAGTTAGTGACTGAAGATATGACGACTTAGTTATTGATAACATTTCCAATTCAGTTGAGAACAAAACGTTTTCTTAATGTGATATTACTGTTACAAAAATAAAAAAAAAAGTACTTCTTGTACAAAAGATACTATCTTAATTATGATAATCACTTTCAGTAAATTTAAACATTAACAGAAGAGGGAAAAAAAAAACAGAATTATTTCATTTAAAACTTACCCGTCTCTTCCTTTACTGATAATCTTCACTTCAAAATAATAAATTCCACATGAAGCTGGTATAGGATGGGTGGATCTAACACTGGCAGCATCCTTTGGAATTTTTCCAACACCTGAAACAAACATAAGAACTAGTCACGTTATAAGACTGAGTTTTTAAACTGTTTAGAGACAGAAACCACTTGCATGCACGTATGATGCAAACGCAAAAAAAATAATGAAGCAAAATTATTTAGGACATTTGAAATATTTAAAAAAAGTACTTTTTCATGTCACAAGTGAAAACATTAGTTTAAATATCCAAATAGTTGACATTAAACTTTAGTCATGGACAGAAGAGACTTAAATAAAAAATTTTGATTTAAAAATAAACAAGTAAAATTCAAAAAGTTCAGATGAAACTAAATGCCATGCTAGACTGACAGAATGCAACAAATCAATACTAAGTAAAATAGCATTGCCATCACTCACTTGTCTTGGATCCAGAATCATTAAATGCATAAAGAAATAAACATTTTCCTATTGCTACTTCAAAGACCATCAGTAAGCAACGATTATATTAAGCTATGAGAAAACGTTTTTCCAGATGTACAGTTCTTTCTTTTAAAAATGCATTCATAGTGTACATCACTACATCAAACTAATATGCAACAGTTACATGTATGAGATTCTAGAACTGATCACATCAATATAGCATCCAGGTTTATCCTAAAGGATATATTTACTGTTTTAAAGTCTTATGTTGAATTGCCACCAATACTTTCTTAAAGGTTATTTAGTTTTCTACAAACCGTCCATTCTAGAAAAAAACAAAATCACTACAGATTACTATACATTGTATGATATGAAAGAGAAATCCAAATATTAAAAAGCAACAATATTCATGTTTTTTGGGCTTTTTTTTTTATATACCCGAATTAAGAATTTGTTTACTTTAATGTGTAATAAATAGGTTTTTTTTATGTGTGTTAGAGATATTCTACATGCAGCATTTGTCCCACAGCAACTACGCTAGCTTTAGTAAAGCTAACAATAAAAAAAATCAAACTCATTTTTATCCACTGTTCAGCCTAAATTAATTCTGATAATGAACATCTGGGAACTAAACTTATAATAATAATTCCAAAGAAAAATTCAGAAAAACAAAATTTTGCTTCCTTTAAAAACAAACAAATAAACAATTAAGAGACTAAAACAAAATAATAAATTTGAGATGTTAAGTCATAGAATTTGGTGACTTTTAATGATAAGCATTCTGAATGTAGAAGCCTGATATTGTGCTTTAACATGGTTTGAATGGAGAGGATGTTACTGGGCACCAACAAGCTCTCTGCTATGAGCTGCTGCTCTTAGATATCCCAACATGACTTGCTCTTTACTAATCAATAAAAAATGTGTAGGCATTTGGAGAGAAATAATTATAAAACAAATCATAACAACCAATGTTTAGCTATCTCTCTCACAGTATTATTAAAGTACCTATCTCTGTATAATATATAAAAAGAGATTTTAGAGTAAATAATTTGTCTAACTAAATGAGAACTCACTTTAAAGAATTTTTTAAAAAAAATAACAAATCAAGTACCCAAACATTTATTCAGTATACAGGAGAATTTTAAGTTTAAAAGTTACATCTATATACTTCTGCCGCATACAAACATGTTCTTTAGATATACATTAGTTGTGAAAATAAAATGTCTTGTTATAAGATTTAATTTTTCCCTAAAAAATAAACGACAGACAAAATAAAATAAAACATTTGTCAAAGTGTTAAATTATTTTTTAAAACGTTGGCCATGACTTTTCAGGAACATTCGCCACTATGTGTATCCATAAATCATACAATGATCTGAGAAACAGAAATCTTAGAAAACACAGGTGTAACAAAGAAATCGCTATACTATTCCTTTAAACGACCTTTTTTGTCCCATGGATTAAACACTGCTGAGACAGTAGCAAACAATGAGGGGTCTATATTTAAAACTCACATCGTTAAAAATGAACTGGCCACCTGATGTTACTGGCATACACACATATATACACATACACACACACACACGCGCGCTATTTATACATATGCGACATAAGATTTTAACCGCCAAATAAAAAATAAGTTAAGAAATTAGTTCATCATTATTAAAAAAAAAACACAAGTTAAATCCAGGAGAAGCACATCGACAACTGTCGACGATTGCCCGAAAAGGGCAGAAGGAATAGTTGGTGCGTGGTTGTTTGGTGGGTGGGGGGGGGGGCCCGCCCTCGGCTCCCTCCTCCCCCCCCCCAACAACCACACACCATATCCTCAGATACCAATTCCCTCATCAGAATCCGCGGACGGCGCACACTTTCTCAGAGAGCAGCAGTCTCCCGCCAGACAGAGAAAGTCAAACCGGTATAACGAAATGCCAGCGACTCCAGAGCTACCCCTGAACCTGATCCCTAGCTATGTATTTCGCAAATATTCTGCTTTTATACTGACTTGCAGTTTCAACGCTACTACCTTTGTAGTGCACCCTCAGATTGTTTTGTGACAGCCCTATGTAAGTGTACTTGTCTTTTGGGCTCCAGGATCTTGGTAATTGCGTTTCCTCTTCATTTACAGCCGAATACAACAATTTCAGACGATCAAAAGAGTTTCGAGCTTCTCTATTTCGAGAGCTATGGCCACTATAACCATTATTAGTAGACGCCATCATTCACTCAACAACAAAACCCGGATGTCAATGTCCTTACTGGAAGCCCAAAGAGTCGTTTGTTACAACAGCATCGATTGGATGACTGTTTTGAGGCAGCCCAATAAAAACTATTTTAACATAAGTGTTTATTTATAGATAGTATTTCACTTCAGACTCCTTCGTAAAACTGAATGAGCCTGCAGGCGGCAAAATACTGATCAACATCTGTTTTTATGTTGATTTTATTATTATTATTATTATTTTTATTATTATTATTATTATTATTTTAGAAATAAAAATATCAATTTAATAAATGCACTCAAAAATTTAATAAACATGCGCGTTTTGTGTTTATCATATTAGTGGCCATGGATATACAGTAGTTGATTAATATCAAAATTTATTTTAATTTTATGCTGTTAGATTACAGAATTATTCATTAAAAATTCTTAAAACTTAAAAAAAATAAAACTCGTATATTTACTGATTTTATTTTTAAGCTGTAAATCGTTGACTTGAATAGACGGTTGTCATAGTTACGGACTACAAGATGGCGGTAGACAAATAGCTTAGCGTTTCTGCTACCCGGTAGAAGCGTTTGGAATAGAATGAGTGAAGAAAAGCCAGATGGATACCTACCTCCTCTTTCTGGGTAAATTAGAACCTACTGTTAGTACTCAGTAACTGATATTATCTGTTTCCAAGCCTATTTTATGACAAATGAGAATTCTAACTCGACCTGAAGGAAAGCCAGATGGATGTCTAGTCTACCTCCTCTTTCTGGGTAAATTAGAACCCATTGTTAATACCCAGTAACTGCTACTATCTGTTTCCAAATGGAATTAGTAGATTATGTTTAAGAGAAAGCTGTAGAGGATATGGGGGGATGCTAACAATACTTTAAAAGGGAGTGGTGTTTAAGGCTGAATGACACAATTCCTGGTAGTAAGTAAAACAGAGAGATTTAAAGGCAGTGTATGTTAAGTAAATGTATATCGATTTGTTTTAAGGATGTACCACAACATTAAAAAAAATAAAAAAATCCATATCGGTTTATTGGGCATTGCAGATATTTTAATTGTTACTATTATTTTTGTTTTAGGACACAAAGGAAAGTTCCCATGAGAGATGAAGAGAGCCTCCATATTTTTACAGATGGTCCACATTACAGTATGGGTGGCTATACACATTTTCTTCCATCTCCAAAGAGTTTAAAAGTATGAAAAATCAGTTGTTTGTATAGGCATTTATCAATTTAAGATGAAAAAGAAAAGTTTAAAATCTTTTTCATGATTGTATACTATTGTTATTTTTGAGGTTTTCATTATTTTATTTTTCAGATTGATATTCATATCTTTTATTTTCTTATTTTACAATGTGTAGTTTATGAAAAATCTTACACATTTAAGATGAGTATTAAGTGAATAAAAGCCACTTAAATAAAAAATAAAGATAAGGATGAAACGTTATCTGATGGCGACTTTCTAAAGACCTAAAATTAACAATTAGGAAATTCTTACCATCTTTTTAATTAATTATTTTTTATTTTCTAAATTATGTTTGTTGTTTCTTTGTTGCCATCAGGATTAGTCCATGAAAAGACTAATGTGGGTGTGCAAATAGTGGAGTTATTAAATAGTTATTATTATATTCAGTTTTTAATAGTTGGATCTTATCAATGCTGCAAGAAATCTAAATCAATCTTTCATTTTTATTAAATAACTATGTAACTAATTTTTTTTCTATTTATTTTACTAAATGTTTATTATTAAGACAAAATAAGTTAGGAAATATTTTTTTTTTACATAATAGACTCATGTAACCATGTCGATTCAATCTGTAGTTTGAACTGAAGAATAGCTTTTTTCCATATAATTAGTGCCGAGTGGAACATTGAAGTCCACAGAGTTACACCATATAATGCTATTATTTGTGATTTAGGTATAATGCTATAATTATTGCTCATAAATTAAGAAACATTGAACTATATTAATTCTTTGGAAACCACCATCTTGTGTTTTTGCACTTTTTTGAAGTGCACTCCTTACACATCTGTGATGCATGGTCAAATATTATAGAGAATTTTATATAACTATGATGCTTGTGAAGTAGTTTGTAGTCTTCTCGACAGGAGAATTATGGTGTCACTCATACTTTCCTTAAATTCTTGAAAATAATGTATCTAAATTTATAATCTTTGCTTATATATTTTTATAATTTGACAATCAATTTTTTTTTGATAGTACATATCTTTCTGGTTGGGATCAGATAAAGTTTGTATGAAGTTGATTTATTTTTCATTTGTTTTGTGGCAATAAAAAATTTTCTTTTTCACATTTCTGTTTAGCCCAATATGGACACCAGAGCTGGACAGCTAGACACCTGGCCAGCCAATTCCAGTGTTGGTCAAGGTAGCATTATTAAACTTACTAAAAGCAAGAGCCTAGTTCTGCTCAATGAAGAAGATTTAGGAAAAACGCAGTTAGTTCCTAAACCACATTTTCTCAGCAAACTCGAAGCATTTTTAAAGAAAGAGCTTATTTCTCTTGGAGTTGCTGATACAATGCCAAATGAACTAAGATTACAGGTTTGTAAAAGATTTCCTTTATTATCTCTAATGTTTTTCATAGTTTGGGATAGCTGTCCACAAACTGGATATTTCAAAATATTTTTCTGGTGTAGCAACATAATTTGAATATTTTCTTTGAATTTGTTGTTAATGATAAAAAAAGGTGAAAAAAATCTATTCTCAAAACTTTTTTAATGATAACATAAGTAGGTTTAGTGATCTGGGACTGTTTAATGAATAATTTTTATTGTAAGGCACTAAAAGAAAAAAAAACTCAGAAATAGCATCAACATTTTGATTGGCTGTAGGACCATCATTATCAAGGCTAAAATGCAAGTCAAACCAAAATTCACTTGTTTCAAAACAAATTGCTGGTGTCAGCTGTCATTCCAGAGCACATATATCACTTTCTCTCAGTCACACACTACCTATAGGTTTGAATGTTTTTGTAATATACAGAGAAAGTGTCATCAATTTTTGCCAGGTTGATGCTCTTATACTTATATAAAAATAATATCCTTTTCATATGTTTATTATAGGTCTACAGAGAAGTCTTTGAGTACTTAATGGAGGATTTCAAGACATATAAACCATTACTGTCATCAATAAAGAATGAATATGAAATGATGCTGGCTCATCTTCGTGAAGAAATTCAAAAATTGACACCTTTGAAAGTATGCCAAATTCCAGATTTATAAAACATTGCATTATTTAAAATAAGCAACAGAAAAAGTTTGTTTTAACTCATTTTTAACTGCTTATCATTTTTACTAGCAGTTACTCTCAAGAGAAAGTTTGCTAGCTTTCATGATATTTGTTTGTAATTCTCCTGCCATTCTGGTATCGCAGTATATTGCATGATATTTTGAATGTGAAATGTGTTCATTACTGTTTTTTTTTACTGCTTTCAAATATAATTTGAACATTCTAGTTTATAATAACGGATTATAGTAAAATTCTTAAATCATAGAGATTTAATCAGTTTGTTTCTATACTCTCGAAATCTTCAAGTCAACACATTTATTTTGTGATACAAGATGATGCATATGCATTCCTCAACCGCCAAAGAGTCATTTCAGTATTTTTGTTTTCAGCTCATCATAGTTTTGCAGATGTTGCTGGTAAACACAAGACTTGAGATGACAGGCAGCACTGTGTGGATTCCTGTGGAACATTGCCCCTTTTATAAACATGTCTGCTTGTTCTTTATAATCTCTCTGAGGGCTTTGCATTAAATTTATTAACTCATTCATTTTTTGGCTACATCTTGTTCATTCTACCTTCAAGAAAAGATGGTGTTATAGGCAGTGGTCTTTATGCACAGTTTACTGCTCTTTAGACTCTTTTTACCTTTGAACTTCTTAAAGGGTCATGTTAATATTTCTGAGTGTTTTCATTTTCAAAATGAGTTTGATATGCGATTCTTTTGTGTGGGCCCTTGGCTTGTGAAAAACCAGCGAAGGATATTATCAGAAATAGTCTTGTAGACATATGATTGTCATACATAGGTCATAAAAATATTCATATTATTGATGTGTTTGCTGATATGCGGGTATTTTCTGAGGCAGGCTTGAACTGATTAGTTTCTCCATTTCGTTTACATATAGGATTAGAATTAAAAATAAACTGCCTAAAAATTGATTATTTTTAAAGGTTATTTAATCATTAAATCTAACTTTTTAGAATTGGAACATTTTATTAGCTACTTTTTAAATAAATTTAACAGTTATTGTTTATCTGTCTTCTGTATTTAATTTGGCAGACAAATTATAATATTTGGATGTATTTGGAAAAAAATTTATTTCAACAACATTTTTTGTGCCTAAACTCATGTTAAAAATAGACTGTGGAAATTTAAATTCTACTAATACAGAATGATGGGTGCAATAGTTCTGTCAGAGTTACTTCCCTGTGATTGTATGTATATTTTGTAGCTCCCATTTGCATGAGGCGCTGTTCTTAAAAATGAAAAAAAAATTACGCTAAGGGCAAGTCTTCTCCGACTTTGAGAGGGGAAGAAATCTAGAGTGTGTTTAGGATGATTGGGAGCAAACTCACTTCACATTTCTTGAATAAACTTTGTTAAATTTACAATAGGGTTTCCATGCACTTCTGAAATATCGGTCTACATCTACCAATAGAAGATGGAACCAAGGCAGTGATAAATAGTTGATAACAATACAAATTTTATTTTTTCCTGTACTTATGTACAATGAATTGTGGACTTTTTTTTCTCTTACAAAATTTGAGAATTTTCCAATTTTTCACTCCCAGAAGAAAGGAAAAAGAACTTTTTTTTTTTTCATTGAGAACAAACAAGTTCAGCCTTCATCAGAGTTGATTTGCTTCATAGCCATTGCTTTCCTGAGAGTAAAAAAAGGAGAGATTACAGACTTTCGCCATAACCTTCATATTTCACTTTTTTTTTACATTGAGATAAAATAGAAAACCATAAGGTTTTTTTTTTCTTAAATTTAAAGTTCAGCTTGTCACATTTTGTCAAAATGAGTTAATTCATTTTAAAGCTCAGCTGTTTAATGCTGTCCTGAATTTGTAGGCATCATAAACCAAAAATACTATTTTGGAATTAGTCAACACTGCTATTAATTAATTTTTTTATGATAACTGAAAGCTCTTTTAAATTGTGGTAAGCACTAACAAATTTGAGGTTCACAGAAAAAGATGCAAGGTTTGTATACAGATGAGATAAAAGAGACTTTCCTTTAATGCATTTTTTTGTTTGTTTTTAAAGCAACTGCTAGTGGCTACTACTGAGAAATGTGAACAGCAAATATTAATTATGAGAGAGCAAGAAAAACAAGGTAAACTACAATATTTATTATTGTTAACATAACATCTGAGAATCAGTTTGTTTTTTTTTTTAAGGCTTGAAAAATTATTGCATTACTCCTGTTCATTCTTTGGGCTGGTTACCTTTGTGGCACATGTATTATAATCACTCTTCAGAGCTGAAGACTATAAATATCACCCAAACAAAATCCTCTACTTTTAATTTATCTGGTTAGCTCCATTTGACCACAAAGTAAATTTTGTAAATAATCATCTTGCTGAGCTGGAAAGTACAATGATATTAATAAGCAATATAAATTGTAAGTAAATTCAGTTCTGTGTATTTTTTCAGTGCATTTTCAGTTAGTTTGAATAAAGTGGGGGAGACGGGCGAGTTGTAAATTGGTACAACACCAGTAATTCCTAATTAAATGTATAATCCATGTCATATGTTTTGGCCTTCAATAAAATGGTTAAAGCTTATGGAGCTAAAAGGAAAATGCCATCTTCGTTGTATTGACTTTTAAAAAAATGATCTAGGATGCATTGCATACATAATGAGCGATAGTATAAAAGAATACATTATTATATGTTCTCTTATCAAAAGCTTTCATTACTAAATAAATCAAAAAGTTTAAGTTTTTTGAGGAGATAGTCTATTATTCTCTACTTTCTACAGACATAGTGGACTTAAAGATGGAGAGCAAATCTCTACAAAGGCACATTTTTAACATGAAAGAAAAGGAGAAGGATTTGATCTGCCAAGTAAAGAAACTGTCAGCAGAACTGGAAGAGACATATTTGAAATATAAAGATGAGCATGATGCTCGCAAACTTCTCATATCAGACATTAATGAGCTACGGTATGAGAAAGAAGAGGCAGCATTAATAAAACCTGAGGAAAAAGTAGTCGAAGAAGATCTGGTAACTTTGAAAATTAGTCTAAGGTAAAGCATTGTTTCTGACTTTTTCAATGTCAACCAACACTCCATAAATGTACGAAGCTTCACGATTGAGTGATCAATATTTGGAATACTGTTAATAAAAAATGAAGCCTTTTCTGATAAATCTAAGCCCTTAATGTTTGACAAGAATACACAATTTAATTTTCTGAAGTCAAGAGCCTCTGTGGGAAAGAAATTATGTGCACTACCTAGATTATAAGATTTAGAAATTGAAAGGATTAAATATAGCTAAGACTTGCCTGTAAACAGCAAAAATAGTTGAAGCTTACCTATAAATAATGGTGTCTATAACAATCAAATACAATTGAATCTCTTTTAAGGCAAAGAACAAAATACAATTACAATTTACCATAGCATATCCACAGATTTACACAAATTGGATGAATAAATGGCTGCAAATTGTACATTCCAATCTTTTAAGAGCTCCAAAATACTAAAGGAGAGTAGTCTTTATACAAGATTTATTAGTGTCCTAAACTGTTTTTAACTTTTATTTCTCAAGGAGACATGTTGATACTTCTGAGTGTTTTCACTCTTAAAATGAGCTTCATGGCCATTTGTTTGTGAAAAACCCAGTAAAAGATGTGATTAGAAATAGTTTTACAAATGTGTGGTTATCAAAATACAAAGATTTGATGATTAAAGTTCCTGTGATTTTTTCTACAATAGGATTAAAATTAAAATAGAATGCCTAAAAAAACTATTTCTTTGATTTAGTTTTAAAATCAGGAAATCTGTTTAGAATTGCAAATAATTAGTTCCTTTGTTAAGGAAGTAAACTGGACATGTCTTATTTGGCATACTAATTATGATTTGAAATTTGGTTGTCTATATTTGCTTTGTGCCTAAACTTTATATTAAAATTATGTATTCAGGGTATTCATCGGTCCAACTTGTTTATAGTTCTGCTGGTCACACTATTATGTGGTTGTTGTTTTCCTTTTTTCTAAGTAAACAAATATTGTGAAAATTTTTACAAAATCCAGAAAATTTACCATGCCTGCCCATGAAATAATATCTCCAGTGGTCTGCCTACAGGTCTGTGAGTTAGAAAATGCCAAAAAATGGAGAGGAAGACAGTTTCTCATGAAAGGACTACTAAAACTCTTTATTTCTAGATTTGAGAAGAAACCATGCCAGGGATGTACACCAAACCAAGCCAGTCTCAGTTGGAATTCCAACTAAAATGACCTACTGCGCCGCTGCCACCAGAAAATATATCCTCTCAACATGAACAGTCCTGGAGGTTCTGTCTGCTGTTAGTTCCACAGTTTAACTAAAAAGTCAACTATGGTTTTAAATTGCTGGTTGCACTTATATAAAGTTTTCTTCTTTTTAAAATTAAATTTTACATATTTTTGTCTTTTTATTATTATTTTTCAGAAAGATTCGCGAAGATGAGAAACGAGCTACCCAGAAATTGAATGAAATGGTGGCTAACTATGCTGATGTAATACCTCGACGGGAATTTGAGCAAATTAACCTCAGCTTTACCGTAAGTATCAGTTAAAAGACTTTCACAAGATTTTTTGAAGTTCTTTATTGTTAAAAAGCCAAATTAAACATGAAAATAAAGGAGAAAAAAGCCTCATCTGTTTATTTCATTTAGTGAATAAGTAAAATATGATTTAGTCTCAGCTGCCTATCTTTAGGGAAGAACCGAACCAGTGTTGGTACGTATAACTCACACACCTTGCTAGTATCAGACATTTTTACAATATTTATGCAATTCAGTGTTTATCTACCATTTAATAATTTCTTACAGATGACTAGTGATTAGAAATATTTATTTAAATAACTTTTTTTTAGAATAATATTATTTCAGACAAAAAAATAATAATATTTTTTGATAGTTTTTTATTAATACAAGTTTGTAAACCTTATAGAAATCCATTTGTTTTTAATATGAACTAACATTCCTACTATTTTTCTCATTTTTTTTTGTTTTTTTTAATTTGTAGCTCGAATATGATCATTTATTTTTTTATAGAGGTAATTTTATGAAATATTTTAAATAGATGCTTAATGTCTCTTATACTATAAAACTTGAATCAAACTATATACCTTCATCAGTATGACCGTGCATTTATTAGGACATCATCTTAGTTTTATGTGAATTCACACCATTACTTTTTTTGCATTATTCCAAATTTTCTTAAAGTGTTCTGGTTTTTTATTAGAAAATTTAATACCATTCAGAATGTTGGCACTATAAAAGCAATAAATAAAATATAAAGCTATAAAATTAATGTTCTTTATTTTTCAGCTTCAGAAACTAGTGTAGTGTTATTGTTTCTAATTTGGTAATTTTGCATCTTGATTTTGGGATCAACTAGATTCTGGGTAGTTCAGATGTTGTCATAAGATGGAGATGTTTGTAAAATGATGGTTATTATTATTATTGCTCTTGTTGTTATAGGAAACTAGAGAAAGCTACAAAACTCTTCAGGAAGATTTCCATAAACTGAAAGCAGAACATGAGTATGATTTTTTATTTGTTATTCCTTCACTTTAATTGGATGGCTGAATTTGTTGAAAGCATAAAACAGTTTTTAGCAATTTGAAATTTATATATATTTTTGTAAATACAGTCAACCCTCATCCAATGTGGATTTGCTTATATGTGCAAAAGTAAATGTGAACAATTTTTTGCAGAAAGCAGAAAATTTGAATATGCACGGTCCGCCAAAGACGCTACAGCTGTAATATTAGGAAAAACTGCTGTAGGGGAATAACACCAAGTATTACTATCAATGAATTATTTTCATTATTTATTATTTTTCTATAACAATTGTTAAAAGTGCAGACAATGCACTTGATTTGTGTCAACATAGTCAACCTGTTGTTGGAAACAATCTGACAGATACGATACCAGCTGGTATATTTAAAGATACACAAAACTCCCCTTCTTTCACTTTAATAATGATAATGGGGATGATAATATTGACTGTCCATTGTAACATGTTAAAGGTTTGGAAACAATGAAAGGACTCGCCAGTGATGACAAATATATCAGACATGTTTCACTCTGATATATAACTTAGTATCGCTTTTCTTAAACACTATTTTTTTTTATTATTATTATTATTGTTATTGTTGTTCTTATTATTTTTGATCCCACTGATCTCATCCCATCAACCACCATGTGCGCATAACTCCGCCTCAGTTTTGCTTACGCTGTTACCGTGTTGAGTTCAGTGCAGTGGTGTCGATCTATTTTTGCCGGGTTTTACCATTTTTTTTGCTATTACCCTTAGCCAACAGTATGGAATCCAAATGTAAAGCATCTCCAAGCGGTAGTGGAATAAAGAAAAGCCGTGAAGTTATGACAGTGGGTGAGAAAATTAAGATTCTGGATAAGTTGTGTGGTGGAATGAGCGGTGTAGCATTAGTTGGCTGTGAGTATCTTGCGAATGAGTTAACCATACTTACCATTTGAAAAGGTGAAGAGAAGATACGTGCAAGTGTTAAGGCTTCTGCTTCTGTAAGTGCCAAGGAATCTAAAATACCTAGGAGGAATCCTTTTATGGAAAA
This sequence comes from Nautilus pompilius, assembly GCA_018389105.1. Taxonomy (NCBI): domain Eukaryota; kingdom Metazoa; phylum Mollusca; class Cephalopoda; order Nautilida; family Nautilidae; genus Nautilus; species Nautilus pompilius. The sequence goes on along the minus strand of JACATO010000132.1, from coordinate 879,010 downwards.
AATGGAGATGTTGGATGTGTGGATAAGAGAAGTGAACAAAAAAGGCTGTGTTGTTAATGGCTCAGCTATACATGAGAAAGCTCTTAGTTTGTATAAACACGTGGTCTCCAATGAAAGTGATATGAGTACGAGTGATTTTCAGGCAAGCAAAGGCTGGTTTGCCAACTTTACACGACACTTCAACCTGCGTAAAGTGAAGTTACAAGGTGAAGTTGCATCACCCAATCATGAAGCAGCTGCACAATTCAAGTTCTGAGTTTCTTGAATTTATGAAGGAAAATGGATATACTCCTGAACAAGTGTTCAATGCAGATGAGACAGGTATCTTTTACAAGAAAATGGGCAACCCGACATACATCACCAAGGAGCAGAAGATAGCGCCTGGGTTCAAGGCCTTTGAGAATAGGCTAACTTTGCTTTTTTGTGGAAATGCATTGGGTGATTTCAAGTGCAAGCCCTTGTTAGTACATAAACCGTTCTGAAAGCCCATGTACATTAAAAGGCAAGCAAAAGCAACATTTGCCTGTTGTTTGGCGATCAAATAAAAAGGCTTTGGTAATGAGGAAGCTGTTCAACGACTGGTTGCAAAACAGTTTTGTGCATAAAGTGAAAGAATACCTGGAGAAGAAGAACCTCGACTTTAAAGTTTTATTGGTTTTGGATAATGCCCCCGGCCATAACCCAGAAACAAGGCAATTCAGAGCCATCCTAATGTCAAGATAATGTTTCTACCTCTGAACACCAAAGATCTACAGGCATGCAACCCAAGCTATAAACTCTGGTGTTTTTGACAGTTTAATGAAATTTTGTAAAGAATACAACATCAAGGACTGTATTGATATCATCAAAATGTCATGGGATGAGGTGAAAGCATCTACCATAAATGCAGGCTGGCACCATCTTTGGCCTGAAGTTGTAAACGATTTCAAGGGATTTCCAACAGTTGAGAAAGAGATGCCAAAATCACAACACTTGCTAAAGAAATTGGAGGTGAGGGATTTGATGATATGAGGGACAAAAAGGTGGAAGAGCTGCTGGAATCCCATTACCAAGAGCCAATGAATGGCGAGCTTGAAGCACTGATAGCTTCCAGCGAAAGTGAGAGTGATGATGACACTGAAGAGAAAGAATGCGCTAAACCAAGCCTAACAGCAAAGGCTGTGTCTGATTTTCTCTGCAAGGCAAACGAGCTGGCAGAAATGGCTATGGACATGGATCCCATAATGGAGAGAGGCCTTAAATTTAAAAGAAGGTTTAATGACCTTATAGCACCCTACAGGAAAATCTTGAAAGATTTTCGGAGGAAAGCAAAACAAAAGAAAATCACTGAGTTTATGAAGCCTAAAGCACCCACTCCACTTCCCGTTGATGCCAAACCATCAATTTCTGCATCTGTTTCATTAAAGTTTGAGGCCGAATTTTCCAATGATCCTGATGATCAATCAGCCTCAAGCAATTAACTTCTCAGCCTCCAAATTTATCATCATCGTCATCACCACCATCCAAAGTCTTCATTATTACTCATCATCAGAAGTCTTCGTCATCATCATTCATAGGTGAGTTACAATAAAATAATATTTTCATTTATAATATGTGAATATCATTATGTTTATAATTTTATTATATTCTTGTTTCATATACAATATAGGTAAGACTTTTCATTTATGCGTGTATAAAAATCTGCATACCTTAGTATTTATCGAGGACTTTACGCGGCCACATTCACCTATCCCCATTAATCCCATAAAATATTAAGTTTGTCCAACATGGATTTATCTAATGTGCCATTCTCAAGAAATGTAACCCTCCGTGTTGGACAAGGGTTAACTGTATTGTTTCACTTCTGTTGTAAATTTTCTGTTTTGGACACATGATGAAAATTAACACAAATCTATATTTTGTTGAAATATGGTAAGCTAAATTCATATGAAAGTATAATGTACAGTATATTAAAACAAAATGTACTGGTGACTACTGTGGATTTTTTAGAGCCTTACTTTATGTACACCAAGAAGTAACCCAACAGAGAGATGATTACTACATTGAGTGTGAGAGAATGAAGACAAGTGCCACTCCCAGGTTAGTGAAACATATTAACTAGAGAAATGTATTTGACATTTTCCAATTGTTTATTAAAGTCATGGGAATTACAAGGACAAAACAAAACTGGCAAATTTTTTTGAAATATTCAGCAATGTTTAACCTATGAGTTTTTGTTTTTTTGTTTGCCTCTTTAAATCAGATTTAATCATGCAATTCATATGCAAAAGAAACTGATGTAAAACTTAAGGTTTATTTCAGGACAAGACAACCTTATTTTTCTCTTTCCCTTTTAAAAGTTCAAGAGGAAAGAAATCACTTCCACCATATGTTTAAATACCGAAAATCTCTCTCCTTGGTTCCTTCTTTTAATGGTAGGCATCATTAGTTATAGCACCATCACCTTTTTATAGGGAAACTCTTTGTAGACATCAGTCAGTTACAGCATTAAGAATCTGTCTAGCCAGTTTATTGCTCCAAACTCATCTACCCCCACTCAAAAGTTTGAAACTAATCATTCCTAGAATATTCTTTTTAATAATAGTACCAACCTGCACAAAAAGACTAGATAATAATAATAATAATAATAATAACAACAACAATAACACATAGTTAAAGGGAAGTAACTCTGCCAATGTTACAATTATTTTTAATATGCTTTTGTATTTGAGATATCGTTTTCATTGCTTTCCCAACGTACTAGCGGGGGTGGAGAAATGCTCATCAGAGAAATTAATGGATTAATCAGTGAGAAAAGAAATTGTACAGAATAAATTTTACAATTTGATTGCTTAGAGAAGCATTTCTTTCATGTAAGAAATCATTTTAAAATCTGTAAAGTTGCTTTGTGGATAATTAATTCAAAGCTTTGCAGAGTAACTAGTATTTCCGAAGAGAAGATCATGTTGAATTTTCTAAAATTGAAGTTAATGAGGAGGCGAGAGTTTATTCAGGGATATTTATACGCTTTCTCCTAATATACGGATAGTACTAGGAGTTATACAATCGTTATTACTCTTCTCTGACTAGCTGACAAATACAACATTTCTTTCACTATAAATTTTTTTATTTAACTATGCCATTTAAAATGCAGTGTAATTATTATCAGGTTTTTGCAAAGTAAAATGGCTTTTTAAAATCAAACCAAGTTAATATAAAATTCATCTTACAAATATGAATTAAAAAACTAAAATAAGGGATTTATTACCATTTATATATTGGTTTTAAGATTTTTATTGGGCAAGAATTCTCTTGCCATGCTGGCAATAAGAGTTCGGTTCATTCTGATAGGTTAGAGTTCTGTTTACCTTGGATTCTCTTATTCTGGACCAGCCTTTCTTTAAGGGTTTTCTTTTGGATGCTTTGATATTCTGAACTGGAAGAGTTCCAGAAGTTTCTCTTTGTGCCAATGTTGGCAATACATTAACCTGGATACCACATGCTCTTCACAGATGTACACAAAAATATCTTCAACTTTGGCTGGTTCTGCTTGTATAATTGTCACTATCTCAATAGATTTTCAAAAAATTCTGATACTATTTTACCTGAAATAAACTACCAGCTACTTTATTAATCTGCAGCCTTAACTGTATTACTTAGTAAACAGATCTAAACAAATGAAACTTATTATTTGTGTATAAATTCCTAAAAGTATAGCTTTGGTTATCTGAGAAACTCTTTATATTCATGAGTAATGAAACATTGATCATTACAGCTTTTGTATGTTCAGTGCTTTGTCAATGCAGCTTTCATAAAAATGTGATGCACTGAAAAAAAACAAACAATATATATATGTAGCGGATGTTAGTTGGTCAAGACTTCATATAATTACTGGCAAATTGTTTGAAAGATCTTCTACAATTAGAAAATACATACTGTACAATATATCATCAGTTTATGACTTTTGGTTGTTGGTCAAGACTTTAATTTAAATCAATTTACTAGCTATAAGAAATTTTGTGTAACTTGGTTCTTCTTAACTCTTTTTATTATATACTTTATTCTCTAGTCTCCATTTTGTGTTGCTCCAGATAGTGATAATGTTCTAAACATTTTTGTTGATCATTGTCTTTAAGCTGAGGAAGGAGATAAGTGTACTTAGTGTTGTGCCTGTCCATGTATGTCTTGTGTTGGCCAAATCTCAGTAAGTTTAAGATATAAACTCAGAGCACTGCTTTGTCTTGAATACTTCTAAAGTTTTGGTCTATATCTACCTTTAAAAGAAGAAACCAAGGAACATTTAAACACATGGTCAGAAATTTACTAAAATAAATAAAATTCAGTAAAAAAGTTGTTAACTGTGGCCAATATTATTCATTAGAAGCTTTCTACTTTTAAAAACTGCAGGCTATATAATGAATCATTAGATTACTTACTTATACACAATTCAGTTCTATCCAAAATATTATCCAACTATTATATCACAATCTGCAGAAATAAATACAGCCAATACATATTTTTTTGTAAAACACCAGTAATTGCTATTATTGTAAAACAGTTAGATTTTCAAAATAATTGAAAATTAAAAAAAAAATGTTTTTGCAGACCTAACTGGGACAAATGTGCTGAGTATATCAATGGAGGCATGGCTCGCTGGAAGCTGTTATCTGAGGGTAAATCCAGCGAGGAATTAGTGGAGATTCTACTTAATGAACTGGCTGAGGGTGGTTTTGCTGATTCAACTAATGAAGAATTTTTTGATGGCAAAGTGAGACTCCATCAGTATTTTCCAGCATCATAGGCTGAATTTATAATTATGAACATTAATGATTTACTTTTACCTACAATGGCAATCAAGACTTGCTACTTTAATATTAGACTTCCTAAAATTACTTTAAAATCAAGAAATTTTATTCAGATTTAGATTCCCCAATTTCTGTTTAATTAATTTTGTTTAATCATCCACAGAACTAATATAAATTTAAAATATGAATGAATTTAGGGTGTAGGGAACACCATTCACCTGTAACTTGAAATGTTGTTTTTATTCATTAAAAAAACCAAATAAGAAAAAAAAGGAAGAAAGCAAAATAAAAATATTGAAAAAAAAAACCAGAACAGTAACTTTAACTATGCTTGCAAAGATTCAAGTACGTTTAAATATTTATTGACAAACCATAAAAATAGCACTTTTGAAATTTAGCACAAACTAGATATGTTTGTTTTTTCTTCCTTTGTTAATGATAGAAACATTTCTATAAATTGTCCTTTTCTTTTTAGGTAAATATTTCTCTGGAATGTTTTTAGAATTTAAACATTTAAAAATTACACATTATAGTTTAAAATATTAGATTTATGCAAGATGAACTCTACAGAGGTTTGTGGGTAGATATGGCAGTGGTTTTGAGAATAATTAATGTTTTGAGTGTGTAAATGGTTAGTAACAATTTCTTTCTAAATTGTCTAAGATGTTTGCATGGTTTGGTAGTTTTATTAATAGAATTTTAAATAAGTGATGTGGTGAGTGAAATGTTACTCTAGACTCAGTGGTACATACATAAATATTGAATACAATAGTTCATATATAACATAAGGGAGCCTGAGGCTAATTGTTACAGGGGTGAGTTGTTGCAGCATCAGTAATTCCTAATTAAATGTATAGATGAACTATAACCTACATCATCTGCTTTGATGTAATGATTGAAAAGTTAAAGCAAATGACATCATTTATAGCTTATCTAAACATTTAATTAGAAATTACTGGTGCTATAAAATCTTACCTCTGTAACAGCTAACCCTAGTCTCCCCTACTATACAAGTGAACTACTATCTATATTTGAAGCTGGTATAAATGTATGCAACTAGTGAATTCTAATTCTAAATACAAATTTGAAAATAGTTAAGTATAGCTTTTACAATAGTGTTATCAGAATTTTTATATGACCCTTAAAATGATACACCAGGGGTTTTTTATAGTGGTCTCCAGATGTTCCAGAGTATTATTCTCATGTTCTTCCCAAAAGATGGCATTCCAACATTAGAAACTGTATAACAGTTTCTTTAGTTGATATATCATCATGAGAGCTAGAACTAGGATATAGCTTGATTAGTCAGGCCAAGTTAATAATTTTGAAGGGTTTTTTCTTTGTAGCATCTTTAAATTAAACTAAACTACATTTATTCTTTTTTAGAACTTGTAAAGATATTATTTGAATTCTAAAATAATGAAATATTTGAAATGGTAATGCACTAATTAATAAACCTTTTATGGATTTTATATTTTAGGGTACAGGTGTAGATGTTCCCAAGTATCTTCAGCATGAAGGACCAGTCAAAAACAGGAGAATTTTGAAACGTGACTGTGCACTGATGGTCAGGGACATCTGGAGGGAAAAATACCAGCACGACCTGCAGGTTATTTGAGAGTTTTCTTTTTGTTTCAGTTTTCTTGGAAATAATTGGGATGTGAAATATCCACTGGAATAACCTGCTCACTTCCAGCATCTCAAGCAGAATGATGATGAATTTTTGCATACTCATCAGGGAATAATTTAAAAAAAAAACTCATGCAAAAACTAAATTTTTGTTTATACTTATGCAACATTTTCATGCAAAAATGACCGTTTTAAAACTATGGTTTGTCTTGTTTGCTAGGTTTATACAACTTTCTAATATTAAGGACTTTAGAACATACTACTATATATTTTTTGCTTATTAAGTACATTCAGTAATATATTTTTTTCTGAAATTATGTGCATTTAAAATGTCTGTTTTACAATTTCTTATTCAGATGTTTAGTGAAGTTCTTTAAATTTCTTACATTTTTTTAACTTACTATAGTTTTTTTTTCTTTTAAATCTATCTATTTATTTTGATATTAGAGTTTTTTAACTTCTTTGTAGATAACTGAAGGCCCACGTAGCACCCTGGCTGATTACCTGTACATCTATCTACAGAATAACTTTGCACTGGAACAGCTTGTCGTAGAATGGGCATACAATCTCGTTGATGCCTGCCATCGATATGCAAGTGATGAGAACATTGGACTTTTTGGAAAAATCTTAAGTGGAGAAGTAATTTTTCAAATAATTTATTAGAAAAGAGATAGGTTACTAAAAAATACAGTAACGAATTGTTTAATATTTGTATTTAATAGTAATCAGATCATAAGTCCAACTTACTTTTTATTCCTAATGAAATTTTAATACCATAAAGCCAAAACAGATATTTACTAGCAATGTGGCTTTGAAACATTTTCTTTGCTGATTTATTAATTTTTCAAGACGACAATCTCAGAAATCACTGACTGTTCTCAGGATGAAATAGTGTAACTAAGAGTAGAAGTTTGAAAGTATTCCAGTTGACCTAAGTAAATTAATGTTTATTTTCTGTTAGTAGATAATAAGTATGAAAATTATTGTAATGAATGACAATGGTGGCTGTATTGTGCAGCATATGTACATCAAAAAGTTTGCCAAGTTTTACTAGGCACAGTGAATCCTGTACAGCATATCGATAACGGAAATTTTACAGACACAGTGAGTCCTGTACAGCATACTGGTAATGTACTTTTTATAATCAGAGAAACTAATGGAATAGAGACCTAGTTTTATTTAAACACAAGGACTAACTTTTGATATGAAGTGTCTCCCTTTTATTATTAAAGAAAAACTGGGGTATGCTGATAAACTTTTCAATATAACATTCACTTCAAGGGAATATTAATGAATTTTAACTTCTGATGCTTTTCAAATATTTGTTGGTGATGGATGCCATAGATTTTAATGTCAAGACAACCACAAAACAATGTCACGTGTCATAGTTGTGCATAATGTAGTATTGCGCATTGTCAAGTATTGATATAATGAGAATAATAATTTGTTTTATCACTATGTAACTGATAACCATTGGATACAGATTTATCTTTACTTAATCTCTAATGACTGGAAAAATAAGGAAAGCCCATCTTTTTTTGCATTTATATGAACTTTCATTTGAAAATTATTAAATGTGATGTGAATGGAATGTAAGTATAATCTTTTGGTTTTTTATGCTATTCATTCAAAATGAAATAAAGATGTCCAGTGTAGCATTCAACCAAAAATTATTCTACCAGTATTTCTATAACATTTATTTTTTTAAAAATTTTGTAACACTGCATGTAAGATCCTAATCTGGTATGTTGTGGTTTGGTTTTTGCTTTCATTCTAAAATATTTGTAATTTTAAATACATTTCTGGTACAGAAGAGGCAGCTTGACCACCATGACTAAGTAATGTGTCATATTCAGAAAGAAAAGTCTCCCTTAAATATTAAATGTACAGGATGGAAAAATGTAGAAATATCTGTTAGATTTTGTATGAAATGAGTTTTGCAATGATTTGATTGCATAAACTAACGTTTTAGACAACAAGAAGGCCAAGCTTAAATGAGTATTAACATAAAATAAACATCCTAAGAATAATCTTATTAAAAAATTTAATTTTGTGTGTTAAGGTTGGTAGCTGAAAAGAAAAGTCAGACAAGAAACTAGTAGTGCTTATGTGGCTGATCGCGTCACTTGTAATCTGAGAGCTGTTTAGTCAATGGAGGACTGCTATATGATTAGTACGAAGCAGAGAGAAGAAAAGACTAATACAATATTATTTAAATTTCTGTTTGAGAAACTAAATTTGGAAACAGCAGTTATACATAGCACCTAACATGTAAGATTAATTTTAAAAAAATTTTTTAAAATATTTAAAAGCAGTTGGTTTTATTTATTTATTGTTTGCATTTTTGGTTAAAATCTAAAATAGCAGCTACGAACATAAGGAGTACAAAACTAATCTTGGTCATTCTAGAGGTCTCGAGGAAACATTGAAATTTTCTGATTTATTTGTGTTTTTGATATTCGTTATATTTTCAGACCACAAACAGAACCTTTTTCTTTTTTCACATGTTTATGAAAATAAATTTTGTTTCCCAAAACACTTTGGTGAAATGCCTCACTCTTCTAGTTAATGGTTGCAATGAATGGCATTTGTATTTTAAAATCACATGGTTTTGTGGACAAACAGCTCATTTACAATTTTAGGGCCCTGTGATCTGCTGGTGGTCAGACCTGTTATTAACTATTCCAACCCCCCTAACATGCTAACAAGACGGTCATCAAAAAATATACTGAAGCAACTTTGCTAAAAAGGATAAGCAAACACTCTGCTTTAAAATATAAGATATTTGGAAGAAGGAAATACCCGGGTAGTTATTGATTGTATTTTATTCAGTTTTTTGCAGACATTTTTTATACTTTTAGGCTTACAAATGCTTACAGCAGTTTGAGATTGGAAATGTTATTTCTATCAAATATTTTTGTTAAAATTTTTTCATATACTTAATCACTTTGAATGCAAAAAGATATTGCCATTTGAAATTTTTAATAAAATTTTTTGCTTGAGCACAAATATGCCACAACATTCTAGTAGCACTTGTCAAATCTCACTGGCCTATATTTCTAAACCTTGACTGGTCTGATGTATATAAGAATAATGAAATGCTTCTTCAAAAAAGTAAAATTAGCTAGGAGTTATGCCAAATACAAACACCTGATCTGGTAAATCTGGTAGATATGTTTTCATTGTAAGTCATTTTTCATCAGTGACACAAGGCACAGAAAACCGGGGTTAGTCATTATAGGGGTAAGTTGTTACAGCACCAGTAATTCCTAATTAAACATATAACTGAGGCTATAATCAACACCACATGCTTTGGTACAACTTACCCTGTAACAACTAGCTCATGTCTTCACTAATTAGTCAGTGTGCTACAAATTTACAATGGCATTGTATTTATATTGTAAGAATACGATTATATATTTCATTTCTTATATCAAAGTAAAGTTTATAATTTTTCTCATCATTTAGTTTTTTTACTTTTTTCTGCTGTGAATTATAATCAGTTTTGTTTTGCTAGGTCAATGAAGATGTTTATCATAGCCATCTGGAAATGATGTCAAAACTTATGGCACATGTAACCTCTCAGGAAGAAGCCAAAGAGAATAATGGCAAATTGAAGAAAGAATTTTTTAAAAAGACTCTTCAGGAGTTCTTGAATACAACAAATGATGATATTATACTAAATTTGGTTAAAGCTGCTGAAGAGGAGCTTGGAGCTACAGATGCTGAAGAAATAGAATGGCAGAATCTCTTTTTGGAGGCAAGTCTGGAACATATCTACAGGCTACCATTTTTTACTATTATGTCACAAAAAAAAAGTTATTTCTGTAGTTACATGACTGGGATATAATAGATGCTTCTAAGTAAATTTTCTGGATTTATTAAAATATCTGAACCCAATTTTTGTAATGACTTAATTTATCATTAATTTTGAAAAAAATTTAGTAAATTTAGATAATTTTCAAACATGGATCAAAGATACCTTAACTTTTTTTCAGGAAAATTACTAACAATAACAACATGTACCATAACTGTGCATAGTTTCTGTATGACATGATTGTGCATCATAGTTGGTTCTGACATCAATAGGATCACTTTAACAGATCAAAAGAGAAAGCTGTTTGAAATATCGATATATTTACTTAATTATTTCTTTTGATAATTTGATTAAAAATTTTACTATTGAAACCAAATCATAAATAGTAAGAATCAAAGTTATTGGTGAATTTAGTAAAAATTGCAAAGTGCATGAAATAAGCAATTTTGCAGATGCTTGTTCACATTACATTGAAACACTAGAGGATGCACCATTTTGATAATTACAAGAAAATAATTTGAGAAATGAAAATGAAGCTTTCAAATATCCAATTTTAAATACTCTAAACAGTTCAATTTAGAAAATAGCATTTGCTTTTTTTATTCATGTGTATTTTTCTTTTTTCCAAAAAATTGCATATAAAAAATTCTCTTTACTGCCTTCATGATTCTGATAGAAATGTTAAAATTAAAAGAATTTAGAAACAAAGATGGAAAAAAATATACAGATTAGAAAGGAAGAAGAGCAACCCAAATAATATTTCTAAGTTAAAGGGGTTAATGAGGTTTTGCACATCTTTTCACTGTTTTGTTTTTCATCTCTAAGTGGTGAATGATTGGTGTTTTGTTGCAGGATGATGAGGGTAATGTGGGTCCATTCTTATCAGGAATAAAAGCATGGCTAGAAAATGAAAAGGCTGCTTTTATAGAAGATATTGAAAAAGAGCTAGATGATACAAGGTATTGTAGCACTTGCTTTTAACTCTACTTTTCATGTGAATGACAATAATTAGTGTTTATTTTGTTTATAGATATATTGCAATTTGTGTGATTTCTTTTTTGGGGGAATTACTGTTTTATTTGATATCAGAGTTTTCCATTAAATTCTAAGAAATAATGGGCATTTGACTACTGTGGATGGTATATTTTTATACTCTAGTTTTGGTAAAGTTAGAGGTGTAAAATTTTATGCTAAAAAGTTATAGATGCTTAAATTAGATGGTTAGTTCAGGTATTTCTCATAACATTAGTAGTAGTGACTGAATAACTAATGGACTTACATTTTGGCAGTCTTTCTCTATTGCCATTATTAACGTTTAATTCTTTTATAGATTATTGAGAAATTGAAAAGAAATTAAATAAAAAAAGTTTAAAAAACTAAAAAAAGAAATAAACAGCAAGAGAAAGAGAGTTTATGGTGGTAGAGGATCAGTTTAGTTGGAAGAATGCATTGTAGTTTGCTTATATATGCCCACCAGGGAGTGTCTGTTTTACTTGGGAAGGAATATTTGTAGAAAATTGTCTTTTTCAGATTCACATAATTTAACTTTACATAGATTTAAGATAAAACACAAGGTTTTTGGTGATATGTTACTAGCCAAAAGTCAGTTTGGACATTTGCCATCATCTATTTGATAGTAACTGAACTAACTGATGAACCAAATTTACTTTATAAGTTACCTGTTATATTTAAAATAAAAGATGAAAATAAAATTAAAATTAAATTTTGGGGAATTTTTTTCGTTTTTTATGTGAAATGAGATGAAAAAAAAAAAAGTAACAATTTCTATATTGTACTTTTTTCAGGCCTGTTTCTGTAGAAGATTTAAAGAGGGCTTTAAGTTTAGCTGATCCAGAAATTGACGAGTTAACCATGGAGAGATATCTCTGCTGGGCTTTCCAAACCACAGCTGACTCACTCCCTGAGGCAGAACCAGTGGTGTTTTCAGATCTTGCAGTAAGACTTCAGAATGGCAACATTATAAGATGTGGAAGAAAGCTAGAATGATATCCCTTTTATTAAAAGAAAGATTATCTTTGACATGATATTATTGGGAGAAATAAAAATAAGTCATTGTACTTTTTACAACATACATTACTATTAGTGTTTGCAATAGGTGATAATAAATTATATATTTGTTATATTGATCTGTGTTGTTGTTTGAGAAGTTTTACTTTTGGTTTGATAATTAAAACTTTTAAAATTTATTGTATACAGATGATTTAAAAGGAAATTCAGTTAGCTAATTTGACTGACTTAGTCAAACTGCTTCAATGAATTTTGAAAGCTGCTGAAGTAGGCAAAGTAAAACCTTAAAAAAGAATAAGAAAATATGCTGTGGTGCTTTTCCACATGTTTAATTTTTGTCTTACAGAACAAAATTCTTCTTTATAAATTTGTATTTTCCATTTCATTTCATTGCTGCAATTTTAAGGATTTAAATGCATAATTCAAAAAAATGAAAATTTTTTTTTAAAACTTTTAAAGAAAACCATCAGCATGTTAATATAGTGACAGCTATCTCCATTGAAACGTTTACCAAGACACACACATCCACAGAAGGGCAGGAAAAATTTTTTATACTCTCATCTACAGTTTAAAAGTCCACTTATCCTCTTTTCTCCTTTTTTCGTTTAATGGTTTTCTTTGTGTCTGTGATCAAAACGGACTAAGCTTGCTTCACTGATTTCCTTTGTTTCTGCGCTTTTAATGGCAGATATTTTAGTTTATCACAAAATAACAAAAACATACGAAAGTCAAATATTTTAAAAAATTGGTAAACTCCCTTTATTTACTTGTGTTTTATCGCAGTAGAGTTATCCCCCTTCTACGGCTACACCGGCGGAAGTGGTAGTTTCTACGCAGTCTTCCGTCTCGCGGCAAGTACAAACACGACTACAGTCGGACCGAGTATTCTCGAGGTTTTGGCCATTGGTTTGTTTCCATTGTGCTGGTCTTTTAAGGGTTTTCTTTACGATAGATACACTAACGTTAAAAAAAAAAACACATTTCAGAATTGTTAAGTTCACTGCTGCAGATATCTGTAACCCGGGCTAACAATTCCTGATATCTTCTTAAATACGAGGAGGGAGACTCTGGCCCTCAAACGTGTGCTGACCCTGCTGCAGATATCTGTAACCTGGGCTAATAATTCCTGATATCTTCTTAAATACGAGGAGGGAGACTCCGGCCCTCAAACTTGTGCTGACCCTGCTGCAGATATCTGTAACCCGGGCTAATAATTCCTGATATCTTCTTAAATACGAGGAGGGAGACTCCGGCCCACAAACGTGTGCTGACCCTGCTGCAGATATCTGTAACCCGGGCTAACAATTCCTGATATCTTCTTAAATACGAGGAGGGAGACTCCGGCCCTCAAACTTGTGCTGACCCTGCTGCAGATATCTGTAACCCGGGCTAACAATTCCTGATATCTTCTTAAATACGAGGAGGGAGACTCCGGCCCTCAACCGTGTGCTGACCCTGCTGCAGATATCTGTAACCCGGGCTAACAATTCCTGATATCTTCTTAAATACGAGGAGGGAGACTCCGGCCCTCAACCGTGTGCTGACCCTGCTGCAGATATCTGTAACCCGGGCTAATAATTCCTGATATCTTCTTAAATACGAGGAGGGAGACTCCGGCCCCCAACCGTGTGCTGACCCTGCTGCAGATATCTGTACCCCGGGCTAATAATTCCTGATATCTTCTTAAATACGAGGAGGGAGACTCGGCCCTCAACCGTGTGCTGACCCTGCTGCAGATATCTGTAACCCGGGCTAACAATTCCTGATATCTTCTTAATACGAGGAGGGAGACTCCGGCCCTCAACCGTGTGCTGACCCTGCTGCAGATATCTGTAACCCGGGCTAACAATTCCTGATATCTTCTTAAATACGAGGAGGGAGACTCCGGCCCTCAACCGTGTGCTGACCCTGCTGCAGATATCTGTAACCCGGGCTAATAATTCCTGATATCTTCTTAAATACGAGGAGGGAGACTCCGGCCCTCAAACTTGTGCTGACCCTGCTGCAGATATCTGTAACCCGGGCTAATAATTCCTGATATCTTCTTAAATACGAGGAGGGAGACTCCGGCCCTCAACGTGTGCTGACCCTGCTGCAGATATCTGTAACCCGGGCTAACAATTCCTGATATCTTCTTAAATACGAGGAGGGAGACTCCGGCCCTCAACCGTGTGCTGACCCTGCTGCAGATATCTGTACCCCGGGCTAATAATTCCTGATATCTTCTTAAATACGAGGAGGGGACTCCGGCCCTCAACTTGTGCTGACCCTGCTGCAGATATCTGTAACCCGGGCTAATAATTCCTGATATCTTCTTAAATACGAGGAGGGAGACTCCGGCCCTCAACCGTGTGCTGACCCTGCTGCAGATATCTGTACCCCGGGCTAACAATTCCTGATATCTTCTTAAATACGAGGAGGGAGACTCCGGCCCTCAACCGTGTGCTGACCCTGCTGCAGATATCTGTACCCCGGGCTAATAATTCCTGATATCTTCTTAAATACGAGGAGGGAGACTCCGGCCCTCAAACTTGTGCTGACCCTGCTGCAGATATCTGTAACCCGGGCTAATAATTCCTGATATCTTCTTAAATACGAGGAGGGAGACTCCGGCCCTCAACCGTGTGCTGACCCTGCTGCAGATATCTGTAACCCGGGCTAATAATTCCTGATATCTTCTTAAATACGAGGAGGGAGACTCCGGCCCTCAACCGTGTGCTGACCCTGCTGCAGATATCTGTAACCCGGGCTAATAATTCCTGATATCTTCTTAAATACGAGGAGGGAGACTCCGGCCCTCAAACGTGTGCTGACCCTGCTGCAGATATCTATAACCCGGGCTAACAATTCCTGATATCATCTTAAATACGAGGAGGGAGACTCCGGCCCACAAACGTGTGCTGACCCTGCTGCAGATATTTGTAACCCGGGCTAATAATTCCTGATATCTTCTTAAATATGACTATGGTGTTTTCAAGATTCGGATAATCTGAGGACTTGCATAATGAAACTAAATATGTTGAAGATTTTGATTGATATTTCTGTTAATTACCCCCAACATCCCGCTAGTTTTGTTAGCTGCTCAAATGCATTGCCTTCTGATTTTCAGATTTTTATTAATGATAACTCCGAGATTGGCCATCTTCAGA
Organism: Nautilus pompilius; assembly: GCA_018389105.1. Lineage (NCBI taxonomy): Eukaryota > Metazoa > Mollusca > Cephalopoda > Nautilida > Nautilidae > Nautilus > Nautilus pompilius. The sequence goes on along the minus strand of JACATO010000132.1, from coordinate 863,603 downwards.
AATACATTACAGAAACAAAACAAAAATAGTAAGTGAATTATTTTTGTTAATGTGAAGATAGACAAATGTTTAACAGCCATTGTCTGAAAGCCTAGGTTATTTTAATTGCAATGGGAATGCATGTTTAACTTTGGACAGAGTTAAATTTAATGTATAAAGGCTCATCGATTTTAAAATGATATTCGGAAGCTGCTTGAGCCAGAGTTTTTGTTTTGGATATTTTGAATTTTTTAGCTGAGTTATTTGTTGATAGGTACTTCATTCATATGATGTTAGGCATGGGTAACAACTGTAAGTGCTCTTTGAACTTTGCCGATAGCATCAACACAATGTTTGATAATGAAATTAAATAGACTTTAAGTCAGTGAAAACAAACATAAATCCCTTATTTTCTACTTATATTAAAAACGTAAATTTGATTAGAAAAAAGAAGTGATAAGGTAATATCAGTAAACACTTTTTTAAACCCCCCAAAAAACAAAAAAAACAAGCCATTGAAAGAATTTGTAGTTTGTAATATTTAGAAATGTTTTTCATTTAATGTGGGTTATAAATGAAATGATACTGGTTTTCTATTTTACATGATCATGCTCCAGTTCAACAGTGGTTGTTTACTTCTGATACAAAATGGACTGGAACGCTAAAGAATTATCGCTAATAGATGCTGGGATTAGCATTCTTCACCTGCCTCCTGATGCAGACACACAAGTTTTGAATCTGCATGGAAATAACATTGAGTGCATTTCTAATGTGGCTTACCTTAGTAGCTTGCGAGAGTTGGACTTGTCTTCTAACAAGATTCTTAGAATTGATGGACTACAAGGGCTGTCATCACTTGAGCTGCTGAACCTGTCTTCCAATATAATCACCAAAGTTGAGGGACTTTCCTCATTAAGGTTGGCTTCATGTTTATCATTTTTTTTAAAGTATAATAGTTGGTTTTATAAAAATATAGGAAATTCATGTTTTTGTACACTGATGTCTACAAGGGAGACAACCCTGGTGAGAAATGAAGTGGCATGGTTGTCCACCAGAAACCATTGCCTACCCATGTGCCACAAGGAGACTGGCATTCCGATTTTTCCAGAGAAATTCCAACTAGAACTCTTAATTTTTAGATGTAAGAAGAAACCCACATGACTGGCTGGTAAAATTATTCCAGGGAAGTATAGCCAAACAGAGCTGGTTCTCTGCAGGTTTTTACTTTATATACTGCATTCCTTCAGCACATTGGAAGAAAGATCTATCAGTGAACATTGATGTCCCTTGTATACAGAGCGACCAAATTAATATGGCATGACACAACAATCATTCAGAATTTATATTTTAAAAAAATATTATGAATGTGTATATAAGTATATATAACTTATTTTATATTATGCTTAGAATTTTTATTGATTATGTATTTTTGCAGTTTTATGAATAGATGCACAATGTGTCATAAGGAGAAAAATTAACTCATGCACTTAATACATAAACATGTGTAAAAGATGATACTACAGAATATGGAATAAAATCCAAAATTGGTAGATTTAGTATTCTAAATACTTAAGTCTTGGAAGCATTTTAATAAATCTGTGCTGAACTCTTGAATAAATTGATATCTTTTCTTGAATAAGGATTTCATACATGCACAAGGTATTCAAGATGAGGATGAACAAAGGTTTTATATAACAGAACTAAAACTACTGTACTTTATTTTTGTGTTTGATATTCTCGATAAATAATTCCTACATTTTATTTGCTTTGCTGGAGATTGAAAAGCACTGCTATTCACATTTTAGATTTGGTTAACAATTACCTGTAGATCCTTTCTAAAAATATATTTTTCAGTTTAGTGTCACCCATATAATAAAGAGTATAATTTTTTAATTGCTTGTTTGAATGATTTCCTTTTTTCAGCAATAAATTCCATCCTCCTGTTTAATGAGCCATCAAACTAATTATTCCAGACTGATATGTCTATCCTTTTAATATTAGCATATATTTTAGTATCACCTGCAAACTTCTTTCCATTAATAACTACTACATTATCATTATTGTTTGTTCTGGTGTATTCTGAATGTTTTAATTACTGGCAGTTCTATCTCCTCTATCTAAAATGAATGGAAATGTAAAGTAGGTTAGAATATGTTTTTGTTTCCATAACTGAAATGTTTGCCCGTTGGATGGACCTAGTTAAAAAGTATTAATGATATTGTAATGTATAATAATGTAAAAGTGTCTAAAATTGAGACTTGGCAGACCTGTTAGGTGCAGTGGTTTTTCATAATAAGTTGGCAACCTGTAGCTATTGTATTATGTTAGTTTGGTATGAAAGAAAGAAAATGAAGATTGCTAAAGCTATAGAGTTCAACAATTTACTTTCAGAAAAGGTAATTTATAGAAAATATGTACAAACTTGTACTGGACCATTGTTGAATTGACTCTTTCATACATGATCCACAACCAAATGCCATTCAACACTATGCACAGTTGTGAAGTTGTTTGTGGTCTTTTTAATGGGACCTATGGCAATGACCATACATTTTTCAAAAGTATCAAAAGGTTCAGATTTTCTCAAGCTTTCAAATTAATGATAAAAAGAAAAGATATTACAAAATTACTTTTATTTACAGAGTAAGTTACATAGTTTATTAGCAGACTAACCTTCCTTTAAGATTACAATTCTTAAATTGCAAATAATAACTGGAAACATTAGATTTGTTCCTGTTTTCTTTTCTTTTCTTTTTTTTGTATGTCCCTGTATGCATAAAAAAATGTAATTTGTGGAGTTGGAAGGTGAACATTGTGGAGAAGAGCCACATCACTGAGAAACAAAAATTCTGGGAGTTGTCTTTCTGTCAATTCTGCCTAGAATGATTGCTGTTTCATGACTAATTTTAATTAATTTTGAGGATTTAATAATAAATTAGTTAAAGCATGCAGATAAACAAAGATGACTTCATTTAATTTATTTTTATTTACTCTTAATAGATTTTGAAGTGGCTAACAACCATCACTGTCTAGAGATCTTTCATTGACCATGAGATGGAGCCTAGTTTTTTTGTATCGCTTAGATAACTCTGCACTATACAGCCCATTTTTTAGTCTATGTGGATGTTACTTAAAAGCTTGTGACAAACAGTATGTAAAGTTTGCTTCAAATGCAAAATCTAATTGATTTGTTGTTTTTTAATAGTAAACATGCCCTAATTGGCCATAATTGTGGCCTCAACAATAAAATAATTCATCAGGTGCTTCTTGTGCAAAGAAAAAGTTTGTAAACAATGGATTTGTGAAGTCATGTATTTGTGTGAATGTGTTTATTTATGAATGTATATGAATATAACAGTAATTCTTTCTTAGTTTGATTTTATCAATCAGGATTTATGTGTTGTTTTCAGATCTTTGGTTCAAATAAATTTAAGTTACAACAGAATTGAGGACCTGTCGGGATTCAAGGAAATGTGGGGAGTTCAATATGCCCTCCTTCAGATTGATCTTCAGGGAAACAACATATTGTCTTCTCAGCACATTGGCAGTTGTTTAAGAGGTTGTACAAACTTGAAACGACTGACACTCAATCTTGATGGGTCTAGTAATCCTGTCTGTCAGTTACTCGGTAGGTACAGAGATTTGATAAATAATATATATATATATATATATAACTGATTATACATAGGGATATTATTTGTGAATAAAGAATGACCACAAAGTTGTCTTTGTAAAGGGCGTTTAATTAAATAAACCAGGAAGGTTCAAATTGAATGGTCATAGGCATGCTTTGGCATCATCCTAGAAATGATGACAAAATCTATCTTAAAATCAAGTTCATACAGCTTGACACTATATGTATGACCACTTCTAAATGTCTGCTTTTGAATATGTACTTCGAAGTCGCACTAGCTACAGGACTTTTAAGGTTTTTTTGAGAAACCCTGTATGTCATATTTGAAACTGCCACTTTTTTCAATTTTTTTTTTCATTTTTTAATTAAGTATGTGGAAAATTAGAGAGTGGTATGCACTTCAGTCAATCAACATAATGTTTTTATGTGAATTCAGCTTTATGAAGCAAAATTATAAAATTCTAGGATTATGGTACAGACAGAATAAGAAAGATTGTAGTTAGAGTTGGATGTTCACATTGATTAGCTTGACAGTTAAAGTCATAAATACTTTATTATAATTCTAGTAAAAATTAAAAACAGATAAGACAGACATATTACAGACTTCCAAGCTATATTTACTGAACATGATATAGTGAAAACTATCTATTTTTCAATTATTTCACATTGAAATGTTTACAATTTTCTAAAGTTTTTAATTAAAACAGAATTTTAGATATTTTATCATCTCAGATTTAAAAAAAAATATTAAGGCTTTTACAATTTGAAAATTTGTGTATATCTGATAGCAGCAGCAAATAATTCTATGAAATTTGTAATCTTGTACAATGCCTGGTTTGCGTTTTGAATTAATTTTAAATTTAGTGGGTAATATCTGATGTCTAAGTCTTTTTTAAAAATATGTACATAAATAAAATTTGAGGTATAGTTTACTATCTAACTGGAAAAACTGATAATTAATTGTGGTACTAATATTGATAAATATAAATCAAAATCAGTGTGTGTTAGAAATGTTAATTTTTAAATTAAACTATTTAAAACAAATCCCATTTAGCATTTGTATTATAAATTATTGAAAATTTTATTGAAAATTATGTGACTGAAAGAGGTAATCAATTAACATTTAAGATGAAGTTCAAAGGGAAATAAAAAATATTGTATATTTATGTATTACTGGCATTTTTTTATTATTCAGCAATATGTATCAACGAATATTTAGTAAAAGCTTCAAATAAAACCTTTTACATTTAGATAAATGACAACTTGAACGTATCGTTTAAGGGAGATAATCATGTATATTATCTTTTTCATAAAAAGAGTACACTGACCTCGTGTTGACAGAAGTACCCCAGTTATGGATTTTGGACAAGCTCTACAGATATGGACAACCCTTAGGTAGTTCAGATGTCATTTCAGCCTCAATAGGAAAGTGCATTTTTTTTTTATTGTTACTCCCCCTATTTTTTTCATATCTCTTATGGATCCAATACATCTATTCTTAGCTTTCTGTATTGTTTACACCTGCCTATCAGCCTATAGGCTATAAGTACAGTTTACAGGTATAATGTTTCTATAGTTATTTAAAAAGAAAACTCAATTTTGTCTAAAAGTACAAAATATTTTATTTCCTTTATATTTTTTGTTTATAATTTATTTGTTTGTTAAATTTTGTATTTAAACTTTTCTAAACATTTTTATGGGGCCTATGCCAGGAAAATACAGAACATTTGTGAGGAGTAAAGATAGCAACTAATACAAAATACATTTTATCCATGGGAGACAATCCATGATGGGAATCATTACTTTGATTCTGCTGCAGTGGATTTAGCCAACATTTGCCTAAATATACTGGTAACAGAGTGAACAATTAAAAATTTTAACAAACTTCTATGCGTCACCAAGCATTACCAATTTTATATTATTTAATGAAGTGGTTGAGAATGCTTTCTGGAAGAAAGTACTTTGATAGAAACTATTTGTTGGTCTCTAAAGAGCTCTGTTTTTTATGATAGTAAAATCCTGTTCTCTCAAATTTTTTACCACTGATTTTCTCTATCATTTGGAAACAATAATAAAATGGATGGGTAGTCTTTTAAATTTATTATTATTATTACTACTGCAGGATCTGTTGACAGCATATCTACTAACTATGATGTGATGAGAATGAAAAATCAAAAGGTAAGTTGTAATTAAGGTGCTGAGTGAAAAAAAGCAGCTGTTTGTTTGTCTCCTCTCAAGATGAGTGAAAACAAATTTAGTTCTCACCTGATGTGTACTTTCAATTTTTTATTATTTAAAAAAATTTTTTGGTGTTGCTGCAGAAACTCGGATCATCAGTCAAGTAAATGTGTTTTGTCGCTATAAAAAATGGAAGAAAAGAAAGAAACTTTCAGCTTCAGCTTATATTATTTTATTATTGCCATTTGCTATCTTCTCAAACTGAAGCAGAAATCTTCAGGAGTCTTGCCATGATATAGCTAGCTTGCAATATTTGTTTAGCTATCATGCCATGTGTTTTCTGTTATATAAGTTAGGGTAGCGAATCTGAAGCAAGTAAACCAGATTTCTTCAACACACTGACTGTTGCTGCAATTCTTCAAAATAACAATAGCATAAGTGGTTAACCCCTACATAATGAAAGCTGGGCTACACCATAGTTTCTATATCAATCAGGTGGGGCTTTTTGGTTGATATCTTCATGAGTAGAATTTAATTTATAGTTAATAACTTCACTTTATTTAATAGCAGTCATCATATTTCGCATCTTTTGAGAATATCGGCATTAGCCAGAAGTTAAATCATTTTGATTTCAGAAATAAACAGTCTGAATAGGGAATATTTGTTAAAGGAATATTGAAACACATTCAAATTGCATCATTTATCTTGTACCTGGTGAATTTGACTTGCATTAAGATTCTTGTTTCTGAAAACAATCCCTGTTTTTTTTTTGTGGTCAATTTTTGATATTTATGTATAAAAATGATTGATAAATCTGATAAAGTAAATAATGTAAATTTATTTTCTATTTTAGAACTTGTGTAATCCTACAGAGAACTTATAGCACCTTTCATCTAGCCATTTATGAAACAGTGACCATAACCTTTTGGGGTTTGGTTGGAAGATTAAGGACTCTTCTTCATCAGTTGCTAGGTGGTGGATGTCATAGCCAGAAGGTTAAATTACGGAGTATGTGTGATTACATGAGTTCTACATAAGAAATTGTTTTTCAACTTTTAGTTTGGGGAAATAGCATCATCCTAATGGTATCTAGCCAGGTTTCATATTTAAAAAAAAAAGTAAAATACATGTTAGCACAACTTTAATATTACAAATAATAATAATAATAATTATTATATATTTAGGCATTTTTTTTCCTAGTCTTTGAAATTTGTTTTTAAAAGGACCAGAATTGCTACTTGAGTTCCATATTTATTTTATTTCTGTCAGATGCCTTTATCAGAGACTTAAACAAGACAACCAATGTTTCTGGGAAATTTTATATCAGTTTTAATCATCAGAATTTATGAACTGAAAAAGTTAATAATTTCAAGTCATTCTTCATTTTATTGTATAAGAAAAATTATTTGTTCTCTCAGGACTTTGATCAGAATTAGCACAGAGACTGGCAGCCATTTATGGATGCCACTGAAGCAAAATGCTTATTTGTTTATTATTACCATTACTCTGCAATAATTGGGGATTAATGTCAAAGCAAAAAGAAAAAAAAAACTGCAGAAGGATACAAATCTTTAGGCTTCCAACAAACATTTTCTCAGATCTAAACATCTGCAAACTTTGAACTAATTACTTTGCATATGATTGTGCATTTCATAAATTAAGAAAATGATAGCATTGTATATTAACCCCTACATATACCATATTAGTTTTTACCTTATATCAGGCACAGCCTAGAGTAGTCAACACACTTGTAATTTTAAACATGTAAGTTTGCAATACTGACTTGTTGCAAAGAGTTATATTAATGAGGAATGTAATGTCATAGCTTCTATGGCTGTAGTTTTAAATATTTTTTCAGTGTGATCCCATTAACACAGTGACAGTGACCCTAACTTCGAGTACTGTCAATGCAAGCTACTCGCACGCACTCTGCTAGCGAGGTCTGGAGGTTGGGGAGAGCATACCACATGGAAAATAGGGTATATATATACAGTATTGGAAATAGTTATGGAAACAGGAAAAAAATGGATTTAAAATACAAATAACATCTGATATAATTGCATCTCCTGTGTAAAAAATTATATGCTCCATAGTAGTCATGTGATGCAAACAATCAGAAAGAGTCATATCATTGTAGTATGGTGAATACTTTGGTTCCTGGAAAGAAATATTACATGACAAACATATAAAAATCAAACTCTTACTAAAGGCTACTTCATGTGGCAGATAGCAGGCCAAGCAAGACTGAGAAAGATACACCAAACTGGTACTGTTGACAGTAGGCATGGTTGAGGAAGGAAACTCAACTTTCCGAAAGTGATGATAAGTACCTTAGGGTATGTACTTTACTTGGTAGATGATGAGCTAGTAGCGGTCTTGTAAATGACCTAGCTACTAGTGTTAACTTTTCTCTAAGAAGAGTAATACATATTAGCATGAAGTGGTCTCAGTGGGTGTGTAGCTACCTGAAAACGTTTGCTGAGCAGAGGAAACCAAATAGCAAAGCTGAAATGAAACAGTGGGTTGACCAAATCTGGTAGGTGCTCTTTACACATGAGTTAGAGTTTGAAGTATTTGACAAAAATTTAACTAGTTTGTTTTAAAGTGGACCATGAAGCGGTATGACAGTCATTGTACAACAGTTTCAGTGAAGCATGGGAGCTGATCATTACAAGTGTCAGCCAGCATGTTGGAGATTTGCATAAAATCAGAGGTATACTGATTGCCAACAAGTTCTCATTGGGTGGGAATTATTCTTCCAACATCACAGTGGCCCTAAACAAACAGGCCTTCATGGTGGAAAACTGAAATGTAAAGAGGCTGTATAAAAAAATTCTCAAAGATGTCTTGGCCTGCATAATGTCCTGAATTAAACAACATTGATGCTATATGGGGTTATATGGCTACTGAGAAAGTCAAATGGTAATCAAGCATCTTGGTTGAATTGTGGAAAGTACTATAGGATATTTGGAACAATATTTTGCAGTCATACATCAATAGCATGTATGGGAGCATGAAAAAAGGTACTGTGCTCCATGTAAAGCAGAGGGCTCGCATACCAGATATTGATGTGATGTACAACATATTCATTTTTTTGTATTTTCTATAATAATGCACTGTGTATATATATTATATGCCTCATTTGCAATCCTCATCAAAAGCAATTGAAAGATTAAATTCACATGAAAATGACCATCATACTGGCCAGCTTAATGACTCCATTCTTTCTTACTGAAACCCATTTTGGAACAGCTGCTTTATGGCTCAGCCTGTGTTGAGTAATACAGATTTGAAGGGTAGCGGGGTGCAAATATATCCCAGATAGCATACAGAGGCTTAAATTAGTTATTTCTAAGGGCATTCAAATGAAACTTGCTGGTCTTCATTTGAAAAATGTTCCTACTAGTTGACCAAAGAAATGCTAATTAATTTATGTGCTTTTTTTTTTCCTATATGATCATCAAATGTCACAAATTTAAATAAGTGATTCAGAAAAAGAGAGAATTGTATTTATTCTAACTTAAATCATTAACGCCAATAAACAAAACTTATTGTGAATATATTAAAAGGTGATTGAGTTGGTGGGAATAAGAATAAAGGAGTTTATGGAGTTCAGTAATGCCAATGAAATTGGTTTTGTTGTTTTCTCTCATTGGAAAAGTTTGCTTTGGAAAATGCTTCATTGATTCCCATTTCTGTTCCCTTCGAGTCTATTTGAATACTGGTACTAACGCTATCACTTGGTCTTTGACCATTGGCTATAAATATTAATGAACCAATTTGCATCAGTAATTTTCGGATATCTTGAATAGGAAACAACAAATTACTATGAATACACATTAAGAGCCAATCTTATAGGACTCAAAATTCTGCAAAACAATGTTCCATTACACTGAACTGTTAATAATAGCATTAGCTAACACTGTTTATATTCTCTCTTAAATTAAAGAAACTACTACTGTTATATTAATATTTTAATGTATATGGGTTTGATCCTTGTAAGTCATATGAATGTATGGTTTCACTCGAGGGAAAGATTACTAAAAATGATTTCATCATCAAGCCTACACTAAGTTAATTTCAGATGCCAGAAATATAAAAACAGAATACTGTTTTGCTAATGGCTCAGGTTTGATGCTCTGACATACCCTTTGTCAACATACCAAAGTGGAGTTCCAGTGTGGCTTCCTCAATTAAATATAGAAATCTTTTCTTGGCCTCTATGCAGGTGCTGTCACATTTTCTGAGCCTTTTGTTTTGTCATCTACTGTATACTGACAACACTCGATTGCATTTAAAACTATACATTGAGTTTGCTGCAGTAAATAATGAAGTTAGTTGAAAATGTTGTCCATCCAATTTGCAGGTTTATCATTGTATTTTTAGCCACAATTTTCTGCAAAAGCTAAGAGTGTCTCATCAAGTGGTGTCTTGATATAAAAAATATTTAAGTGTATTCCAAGCTGAGCAACTGTCAGTTTCTTTCAATGTTTATTTTTATAGACTAGCTTCATTTTGATTAATACAGAAAGGCAGGAAGCTTTCATGTATTATACAATTTAAAAAAATATCTATCACTGCTCATTTTGTTTCTTAGCTGTTCTCCCCTTTTTTATTCATTTGTTTAATTAATAAGTTTGATCCTGTGTGGTTTTAAAGCTGTCTCTGGGAGAGCATAATAAGCTAAATTTTTATTACATAATACTTTATTACTACTCTAATTATTTAATGGAACCTAAGTTTTTAGGACTATGGTATTTTTAAAAATCTGACAATACCAACAATGCTTTGATTAGGGCTCAATTATTAAATATTTGTGCTTTTATTGAAACTCTAGTTTATTAATGTTTACCAAAAGCAGTGGTCAGAAAGTGGTATCTTTACTAATGATATTATTATGGTTGTACTTTTGTTTTTATTTTTTCTTTTGGATGGTAAGAATTTCTAAAGTTTATAAAAAGCTGAGTACTGTAATGTTATTTACAAAAGTTTAAAGCCTCTCTCTCCTTCAATCTAACTATTCAAAGCTCTCTCAATGGAAATTAACGCATCACATTTTATCACTTTGCAAGACACGGTATTCCTTTTAGTCTCCTGTCTGTTACTGGCTGAGATCTGGCCTTCTATGATGTTTATGGCATGTAGATCATGTGTGCCTTGAGGCAATGAAAAACTAAAATCTGCTTATGCCTTCTTTACCTTTTCTAAATTCTAGATGTCCCAGTTAAATATCTCTGGAATCTTTGGAATGCCAGACTGGAAAGCTTAATTTGCATTACTATGAAGAACTGATTTAACATTTAATCACCCACCTGATTTTAGTAAAATATAGGCAGCCAGCAACGAAAGACATCTTTTGTAATCATCAAGATGCATGTTAGGGCTTTGTTACTGAAAACATGTGGAGATTCACAAATCTTTTAGTTTTTAAATAAATTTTAATTACTAATTTTGTGGTTTCTTATCAAAATATCTTACTGAACCATATGACCCTTTAACAATGGTATTGATTTTAGCATAATGAAAGAGAGAGTGAGTGTGTGTGTGTGTGTGTTTGTGATGGATGTTAATCGGTACAATCAAAATTAAAAATTTTATGCTGCCTTAGTTTTTTAAATTTGACCTTAACAATGAATGCATTCAAAATGCAGATTTTAGAGGAAGATAAACTTTGTTCATGTTTACTTAATATATTTTTTGATTGCATCAAGATTATTGACAAGATTTTATTTAAAATGCACCTTGTTGAGTTTTGCTAGTTTTCTTCTGTTTTATATATATATATATATATTTTTTAAATATGATGTGCTATTATCTCTGATGATGGATCAGCTAGATTTTCTTCTGCACTGAGTTGACACAATTATATGTTATTTTATTTCTTTAATTTAGGAACCAAAGTCAGCTGGATTTGTCACTCCCAGAATTGATGAAGCACTGAAAAAGTATCAGCAATTGCACTCGAGATCTGAAACAAGCATAGCACCATCAGCGAGTACTGATTTACAGGAGAGCTCCACTCAAAGGGTTGGTTGGTTGGTTTTTGTTGGCTGTAATATTTTGTTTAGGCTCTTATTTACCTAAAGACCTTTCCACCCCACCAACCCATCCATCCACTAGGAGCCTGATAGGAGGGAAATGTTAGCCAGATGTTTTGAGAATTTGTGTGAAGCGGGTGGAGAGAAAAGTGTAATTTTACTTCCTGTATTGGTTTTAACTATTTGCTGCTTGGGTGTCTATTGGAAGTCATCAAAATTCAGAAGTTGTGGGGATTATTGTGGTAAAAAAAAAAAAAAAAAAGTTAAAATTGATGAAAACTGAAAATGAAACCCAAACTTCTGTTGATCTGTACGTAATAAAAGACTGAAAAAGAAAACATTAAAACATCATCGAAGCAATTTTACTTGGTCGCTTTGTCAATGATGCTGCATACAGTTTGTAAAGCGAATGTCTTGGAAAAATTTGTCTTTTTGCGAAAAAGGTTAGGAATAGAAAATCAAAATAAAATGCGACTGGGCACAAATCAACTGCACTTTGTTTTACAGAGTTTGAACGTTGGATTTAACTTTACAGCATCCTTGATATTGCAGGAGCTGTTGCATTCTAAATGTTTGTTTCAGTCTTCTGCTGCTGGTGTTGAGTCAGTTTTTGTGAATTCTTGTGTAGACAGCATCTCCGTGGCTAGAAGAGACAAAACATTTGTTATGCCTAAAGTTTCATCTACTTTCCTGTGATTCAGGTACCATGATCATTACATTGAAAAACCAAGCAGCTTTTTTTTTACCCTCTTGCAGTTGCTTTCTTGTCTTGGGAAAGATAGCCGGTTTTTTCTTATCATCTTGTAAACCATTCTCAAATTCTTTTTCTGTCCTCACTAAATTTCTTTGCTGCTTTATTAATCTTCTGTACACCACCTGGGGTGCATTTGCATACAACTACTCTTAAAGTCTATATTACTCAGCACAGGTTGTGTCCTGTATGTTGCATTATGGCTACAGTTGGTTCAATATGAATACTGACGAGTGCTTTTAGGCTGGGGGAGCACATTTGACAATTTTGACATTCTGACTCCTGATGGCAATACATAATGCTTGTTATAAGAATTTCAAATGACTGAATGCATAGGAAGGAATTGGTCTTGTAGTAGAAAGACCTAATAGGGTAAAAGCACAGAAAATGATGATCTGACAATCACTGCACTTGTAGGGAGCATTTTTCAAAGTATTACCAAACAAAACACTATCCAATAAATACTGGAGAAGGCACAATGCAGATATGTAGTTATGGAGGCATATCAACAAATAATGAGTAACTATCCTGGACAAACTCTGTTTATCACTTGTGTGGATGGTGAAAAGGATTTTGAAGTAGGAGGCTAAAACTAATTTAAACTGAAATGGCTGATTTTTATTTAGTGTCTGTAAATAAAATGTGTCTACAGTGTACATTCTTCGATATAAACTTTGGGTTCACCCCTCACAACAAAAAGGATTATCTTTCAACCTTCCTGACCTTCATTGTTCAGCAGGAATTGGAGTAGCCATAGGAATTTAGAAGATGGCAAATCCACTCCAATCAAAATCATATTCAGAAGATAGATAAGACTTCATTTATGCAAATCATGAAACTCCAGCATAAGTGACACACAGCATTTTTCAGATACTGTGTTAATTAATCAAGCCTTTGGCTACTTAGAAGTCTAAAAAATTCACTTGACCTCCCTACTGTGATCCTATTGTAGCTGGTGACTAGAAAATTTCTGGAGCCCTGGGCTAATCTACAGAACAGAAAGAATTATTTGTAAGCATAGTGCATGAAGTCTACATCTAGGATATTTATGTCTATTGGCTGTAATACCCGCAGAGATATCCAATTAGCATAAGGTACCAGAGTTTTCTTTGCTACAAAAGATCATTGACTTTTTTTTTTTGTTGTTGCATTCATTTTCCTTACTTCACTGGCTGCTAAAATATTTTAATTGGATTAAAGAAAAATAAAATTGGTCTAACTTTTTCAGGCAGTAGTAAATATTAGCATACAAACAATGAGATGACAGTGGACTGGATGTCATTTGTTCTTGACCAGACAAGAAATCATTTTGAAAGTTATTTATTAAGAATGTAAAATATGTACTTACATTTAAATTTCTCAAATTATGTATTGTTTTTTTTTTTTTTGTAAAAAATCTACTCAGAGGACTGTGAGAAATCTGTTAACTGTGTGTGATGTCACTGTGATGGTGGCAGTGATCAGGGTGAGTCTTCCTGGTCATCAGTATTTTGCTATTAATCTCAAAGTCTCATCAGTGGATTTCCACCACATATTGTGTGATTCGGTTTATCTCATCATCATTACTTTGTAGTAGCTGGCTACAGTTTAAGGTTTTATTGAGATATTTCCATTTTTAACTTTAATTTACATTTTGAAAACTTCTGTTTTGTATCTAGATAAAAAAAATTTTACAAAAGCTCACTTGTCATTTCATGTATTGCTGCTTATATCTAATTTATACTCTTTTCTATGTGATGGATATTCTTAAAGTTTATCCAGTGTGTACAATATATTAAGGAAAAGAGAGTGCATTGTTTCTGTACATTTGTTGGCATAGAAATGAATAATGTATTATTGGTGATTTGTGTTTGAGGTTTTTATCTGCTAAAACATCCAGATTAGCTCCCATGGTAGATCTAACATTAAAGGAGATATGTTATGTTGGTATTAAATAGTTAATTTACCTTAAAAAACAATGTGTATGTGTAGCACAAAAAATAAATGCTCCTTCGGTTCAAAGGTCCGATAAGATCTTGATGTATCAGCAACATGTACTCTTCTATATGAGTCCAGGTTTCATCAATCAACTTCTGCAGGTTTTACCTGGGTTTGGGGAAGGCTAACAAAGACCTTCCATCTGTGGTCAAATATCAAGGTAGGAGTATCATGGTATGGATTAGGATAAAATTGGTGTTTATTAAAAATGTCTCAATTCTCCTTGGTACATTGCCATTTTAAAGTCATGCCTCTACTGTACCATACTGAGGTTATTTGATGTTCATATTCTTCAGGAGCATAGTGCTACATGGCACATCTCTCAAGTGCTCATAGTCTGGATAAGTAATCAAAACATTAAACTTCTTCCATGGGCAGCCAAAAGCCCCATATAAATCCAGTCAAGCATCTGAACATCTGGATTGCTTACATCCTGTTTATGTGATGGAATTAAGAAACATATAGTATGGATATGGGGAAACTTTGACCAAAGTACAATACAAAATCTTGTTGATTCATTGTAAAAACGTGATAGATGCTCTTTGTTGCAAAATGTGGTTTGAACTATGAATAACAAAGAATGTCACTATTGTTTATCTTTATTTGCCATTTTTGCAGCAAATTAACATGTAATAACAGCATGTTGCTAAATTATTATGGCAGGATGTTGCATATAACAGATAGTAGCAGAAAGAAAAACTACTTAAAAATGTCATCCTATATGGTTTTAGTAAAAATAAGATATCATAAACAATTTGTATTCATTATACATGTTTTCTACTGTCTCTAGTTTAAAAAAAAAAACAAATATTTATATTTTTTTCATATAAAGTTACCTTACCATTTTTTTTTTTTTCAAATTTTATATAAACTGACTACCTTTTAATATATTATTATTAATGAATATGCAAGGTTCAGCTCTTATCCCAATAAGATGCAAGGGGATCTAGGACTATCTGCTACAGCCAATTTTCCATGAGTTGTCTAGCCACTGGCCAGTTCACTGTGAGGGTTACTACACACAATACATATACGGTGCCTAGCGATGCTTCTGGAATCACTTAAAAATAGTGGAAATATATATGAATTTCAAAGTGACTAAATTTATTTTATTTTAAAATTAATTTTATACAAATTTAAGTTAATAAATAATTTAATATCATAATTAAAGTCTCAAATGTTACTCCATACTGTAATAATACACGTAACAAATTTTCAAAAGATTTCCAGTTATCCTGATTTTTCAATTGGTTATGGTCAGTTTTGGTGCTGATTGCTAACATAGCAGTGTCAGTTTTTTTACTCAGAATGTTACTTTAAACATTTTAACACATCATTACTGATAATACGGGTACAACTAACTAACTTTTCCCAAACCAAAAAGAAACAATCATTTTAACTCATGCAAAAGGTTATTCATTGCATTTATTTAATTCTTAAGTACAGTAAATATCTAAATTGCAGTTGCAGAAATCAAAAATGCACAACTTTTTTGGCTTTCCTTCTATGCATTGAAGTATCATCACGAATTAGACCCCAAATACAGTCACCCATCATTCTGACATCCCTTCTTCCCTGATATCTCTTTTTCATTGTTAGGATATCTTGGTGAAATCTCCCATGTTGTCTTTGAAAAAATCCAGATGAGAATGAAGGATGTGAAGCTTGAGAAACATTCACCATTCCAGGCTTTTCATGCTCATTTATTAAATCCTCGATCAATTGTGTATAGTTTTCACTTCTGTTTCCCAGGAAATTTTCGAAAACTAAACAAAATGCCTTCCATGCTCTTTTTTCTTGTTCTGACATCTTTTCTTCTAATTCTTCTGATTTGAGCATTTGACGAACTTGCGGCCCAACAAAAATCCCACCTTTTTGCATCTGAAAGATTTGGGAACAATTCGCGAATGTGTTGGAATGCTTCACTTTCTGTGTTAACAGCTTTAATGAACTGTTTGACAAGCCCCAGTTTTTATGTGCAGTGGAGGCATGAGGATTTTTTCTGATCTCACCAGGGGCTTGTATTTAACATTTTGTGTCCCAGGAATAAACTGATCTCTGGCTGGCCACACTTTTTTCCTGTAATGCTGTGATGTGGCACAACTATCCCAAAGACAGAGG
This sequence comes from Nautilus pompilius, assembly GCA_018389105.1. Taxonomy (NCBI): domain Eukaryota; kingdom Metazoa; phylum Mollusca; class Cephalopoda; order Nautilida; family Nautilidae; genus Nautilus; species Nautilus pompilius. Next base: position 846,928 of record JACATO010000132.1, on the reverse strand, counting down.
AAGCATGAGTATCTGGTAAATCCTTGCAGTCCTCTAAAAAACCAGTCATCTTAAAATCTCCACAAACGTCCCAGATATATTTTTGTAGTCATTTGTCTCCAGTAGAAACTGAACATTTTCATAATCCTCCTTCATATGTACAGAATGGCCAATGGGTATCGATGGATGTTTGTTTCCATTATGAAGGAGGACTGCTTTGGGACTTCTTGCTGAACTGTCAGTGAAGAGATTGTGCCCAATACCAATTTCATAAAACAAGCTATTAATGTCACTGCAGAAGCACAATTTGCCATTCACTGAGAAGTATCTCGAGAGAATTTTTCATGCCTCTTTCTGGAAGATGTAGATTTACAACTGCTGTCTAAGAGATTCCATTCTTTTAGCCTTGATATAAGAAGTTCAGCATTAGATTTTGTTAAACCTGAATCTCGTACTACGTCATCCAGTTCTTGCTCTGATTTGGAAAATGAGGCTTCTTTGAATATCATAGTTTTCATCTACAGGTGAATTTTCACTTTTTGACGACGAATTTGTTTCTTTGGATTTGGATTGTGGCTGTGGCACTAGTGCAATGGATGATGGAATATTTGGATACACAATATCATGTCAGTTTTTGGTGTTCCTGAATCTTGACACATCCACGAGACAAAAGTAGCAGTCATCTATGTGATTCTTAGGCTCTTGCCAAATACCAGGGATTGCAAATGGCATTGCTTTACAATCTCCTCTTAGCCATCCTTCTAGTGCTGATCTGCATGTTCCACAAGCGACATGAGGTGCCCATGCTTTATCTCGATCACCAATCTTCATTCCAGAGTATGATTCTTAGGTCAGTGAAAATTTATTTTTCAATATGAACATGTCTTGCTTGCTTTTGGCCAATATAGAATCCACAAACAACAAAATGAGTCTGCAGAGAGCTTGCATTTTTTATTTGCAGCCATTCTTATCTAATAACAGAATTTTAAAAAATCACCTGTTAAATGCTTTTATTTCATACTGGGCTGAGTGTGCACAAGGGTTTGTATACCTTGGTTTATGGATGAAAGTTCTAGAAAGTGTTAGAATGTTCTAAAAAGTTCTGGAAAGGTCTAGAATGTTCCATAAAGTGCTAGAATGCTTTAGAAAGTTTCTAAAAAAATGTACGAATTTTTAAGTTCTGTATTATGCACCCATTCTATCAACTATAATAGCATAATTATTTCTAACATATTTGACATTTATCAAAAACCAATGCTAGAACTGTATTTAACTTACAAACATTCCATGGAAAATGTAAAAAAATCAAGTTAACTAAATTGATAATCCTTGAAGATATGTTATAATGTCCCTGTTGTTATAATCTGTAGTAATTTTGAATATATGCTCATCTGCGTCATGACATTTCTTAAATTTTTGTGGTGGGTTGTGACCTGCTCATGATGAACTTTATGGAGTCCATCTATGACTTTCCATATTGTTTGGTGTATCATTTCCAATGTGGCTGTTTGTATTCTTTGATGCACAGCCTCTGCGTGGTTTTTGGTCCTGTCTTTGTCAAAAACACTGTTCTACAGTGACCACATCAGGGGAAACATTGATGGATCTCTTCCATTTCCTCAGCAAGCAAGGTGGCCTACATAATTTTGAAATCAAGCAAGCATTGAGTGCAGTTCTTCCACCATGGCCTTTTCCAAGTCCATGATAACTACAAATATACCAGGTTTTTGATTGCTTTGATATAAGTAGACTCCAATGGCACCCAAAAATAATCTTAGTGTCCTCCAGTGTAAAAGATATTCTATAAACTAACTAATTTTATTGCTTGCTTATTCTCTCTTGTGCTTCATTTATTCCCTACTATCCATGTCCACACACCATTGCATCTTGGTCAGTAAAAGTGCTGGCCAACAGTCCCATTCGTGTTGCAAGTTCTAGTGACTATGGAGAATGGGAGAGTAATGTAACTTGAGTGATTTGTGGTATGGTGTTTTGTGTTACATTACTTCTACATCCTCCATACTTACTGTATCTTGTGACTTCTGAGAGGCTACTGTTTTGCAGAGACACGCTCCATTCAGCTGCAACCAGCAGACTGAAGGAGGTTGCCAAGAATAGCATATGGCCAGTGTTCAGTGCTCTCTGTGAATATCAGGATAAGTATATCAGAAGTCAGGAGATTTTTTGAAAAGAATCATTCTTAAAACTAACTTGTGCATAGTCTGCTTTACGATATGATAGGTTCTCATATAGTATGCTAAATCTAACACACAAGTTTGATGAGTTGCATCATCATTTTAATTTCAATGTATGCAGCCAAACATGATCAATATTTAATGTGATAAGCAGCAAAGATAGGAAGGAAATGTAAATTGCTTTGAAAAAATTTTACACACACAGAGCTAGAAAGTGTAGTGCACTATTTAAAGTACTTATATTTATCTTACTACTTTTACATCATAACAAATTTTTATTTGCTCCTTTCTAGAATTGCTAATATATTTGTAGCATTTGTACTGATATATTTTTTCAGAGATGTATATTTACATTTTTGTGGATTTTTATTTTAAGAAAGCAATGAAAACTGAGGACAAAACTTGATCCATTGATCCATTTAAAATTTATTTTACAGGAAGAATCAGTTCAGGTATATGATCATGAAGCTGCTACATCAGAGCCTCTTGTATCTGAAAGAAGAGCATGTAAGTAAAAAACTTGAATAAAAAATGTCTTATTGGCTGGAAATAGCTGTTCTACAGTCCATACTATGTATGTTTACCCATTATTAGTAGCACATTAAAGAACTTATGAAAAAAAAGAAGCAAAATACAGAGAATCTATTCAAAATCATTGGGTATAGAAAGACATGTTTATCTTATCTGACCAGTACTAGTTGGTGATTTATCTATCTGAGGTTACATTTAAGCTGGGGTAAACGATAGAGCAAAGATTCTTGATGAACTTGATGTTAGACTTGTGTGGTAGTTGCAGGCAAGCTTCTGGAGTTCATTTGATTTTATGGTGAAGAAAGGTGTTGTTACCCTGTCTCAGGTGTAAAGAGTCACTTATTTTTTTTTTTTTTTTAAAAATGTGTACGAGTACATCACTTTTTGCTTGGCTCTCCTTCATATGTTAACATGCCCCATACCTCAGATTCTTGAATCTTTCTCCTGCAGTGTGAAATAAAATTCTAGCCTCTTCTGCAATGTTAACAGGCTCCATCCACGCCTCAGAACATTTGATGGTGTTTCACCAATGAATACTTTACCACAGCTACAAGTGATTGAGTAAATTATATCCTTGTTGAATATCAGATCTTGCTTTGGAGTCAGATGCATTAACTGATTTCTTAATGTTTCAGTACTTTTGTGAATGACAGACGTTAAAGTCCTTACAGGATTGGATTAAATATTCAGAAGTTTTTGTAGTATCTGCTGAAATATTTGAACCTGTTGTCTTTCTGATAAAATGTGCAGGATAACTAACCCTTCACAGGGCTGGGTATTAGATATCTTTCCAGTCATAGCTCCCACCATATTTAAACATGTTTGAAAGGGGGGAAATCTTTTTCTCTTTTATGGCCTGGATTTTTTAGAAACACTAATGACTTAACCCTGAGATTTCAGATTAACTAAATTTTATTTATAAAAATATGTGCATTATCATTTTTTTTTCTTCCTTTATACAAATTTCTTTATATACAGAAATAGGTGCAAAATTAAATCATCTGCTTTTACCAGTTTTGTATTTTTTTACCTTAGTGTTCTGGGTGCAGAAATTTGGTGGAGATTGATTTTATTTATTGGAGCATCTAATAACAGTGTTTAAGTCAAAGAAAACTCACCTGTAAATAGGGTGAGAGAGAGAGAGATGGAGAGAGAGAGAGAGACTGTGTGTGTGTGTTTGTTTGTGTGCCTGAATAACAATGTTTGAAAATTAACTGTTACATATTTTAATTGGAGTTTATTTGTTTAAGATGCAAATTCATTTTTTAAAAAAATTACTTTAAACTCAGACTTTGTCCTCATAGACACCACTTATTTGAAATGACTACATTACATTCCTTTGTGCAAAATATCTTAATAAATTTCTCTTTTTATGTCATTGTATTTTTATTATTTAATTCCAGATTCCTATTTTGTTGTTATGTTTGTTTGAGCAAGTTCATCTGTTCCATTACATTCCTAATTATTTTGTAGTCATTTTCAGTTTTGTTTGGCAAAAAGTAAAATATAACAACATAAAAGTAATGAAGAAAGAACCAAATAATCTTATAATATTTGCTATCTTTTTTAAGAGCAACTTTTAAAAATAAAGTCATTTTATATGTGTGTAAATGATTAATTTGAATATGAATTCCTGTTACACGTAAAAAAAAAAAAATTGTAAAGCACAGTGTACTTGTACGTAAATTTAGAAAGATTGTGACAGAGTCTTAGCATGTCTGGCCTGAGCCAAATTTATTGGTGCTACTATCAGATGTTGATGGTTTTTGTTGTAATGCTTTGTCTAAGAAACCATATTTCATCAGTCAGTCACAGCAGGAGCTTGTTCACTGTTCATCTGCCTATACAAACACACAGTTGAAGTTGTAAATAATTCACCCTGAAACCAGCATTCAAATGTTAAATATGACTATAGTATGCATCTTTAGGTCACTGTAGCGTGTGTGCGTGTACTTGCTGCAAAGATTATTTGTGTTCTCCTTTCTTTTTGCTCATGAAGTTTATGCCTGAAATAAGACAGGGCCATTAATGACTGTTACTGCCATAGCCAAATTGCAATTAAAACTTTTGTAGCATTGGATGATCAAGCAACAACCAACAGGCATCGTCTCCATAAACCATCTGTGACACATTATACCTTTGTTTGTTTTTTTCATTTAGCTGCATGTAGAAAAAAGTAGTAATGTATAGTTTCATCATGTACAGTGCTTTATTTTGTCCCTTTTGTATTTTATTGTTTCTCTATTTTCTTCTCTGCAAAATAATCAAAATTGGAAGTTGGTAAAAGTCATCTTGTTTTCTGAGTCTGAGATTGCAAAAAATAAGGGAACTGACTTCTGTTAGTCATCATTTGCTGAATAATGGAATCGATCACTGCGTGGACCTCATATAATACAATTTTTTTTTTTTGAATGATTGCATCAGCAGCTAAATCACGAATGAAAGATTGATGAAAGCACAGAATGTAATGATCTTTGAACATGCTTTCAGAGTCCCCACAGTTCTCTGTTGGAGAAAAATGAACAGCAATCTACTGAAAACAAAACACAAAAATTGGAAAAAAGATGGCGAGATGATTTTCTTCATTATTCTTCATAATTTTTTATAGTTGAAATCTGATAAATGAGTCAGGTACATTTAGGAAAGTTTAAATTTATTCATTCATTCATTTTAGTTTGTTTATCGCTTTTTTGAAGGAACCTGTAGAAAGAAGCCTCTTTTAAAAAGCAATTCATTTTATTGACATCTGAGTTAAGGTTGATTTTTAGTCAACTGGTTTTCAGTTGTTTCCTTATTATCACTGTGCTGTCGTTAATGCAATCATTACCAGGGCAGCAGCATTGACAGTGTTCACTTTTTTTGTATCAAAGTTTAGTTTTTCAGGGGTTTAAAAATCCATGTGTATTTTTCTGTCATGAATTTTAATTTATTAGCTAATCTTATGAATTTATTCATATGTATGCTTTCCCTCTTTGCATGGCCCCACACGCTCCTTCAGAATTTTTTCAAATAAAATTTCAGATTTTGGACAAGTTAAGGCATCAAAGAGTTTCTTCATTCCACTCCTAGGTATTCAGGTCACTTGATTCTGTCAGCCATCCAGATGAAGGATAAGGAATGCCAAACAAGTAGCTGTTTTATATGAATAGTTGAGGTTTTATAAATGTATCTTATGCTAACAATGAATGGATTCTAGTTTTTGTGGTCAGAATTAATGAAGTAGTATTGGGTATTTAACATTTAATTTTTTAAAAAAAATTAATTAAACAGGTATTCTGCAGATGGTTAATAATTTTCTGGTTTTAATCAAATATCAAATTTTAAAAAGAAATTTCAGCTTTCCATCTTACTTTCATTCATACAAACAGACAATGAAGACTAAATACAGGCAGTCCCTGCTATACATCTAAAAATAATGATAGCCCATCATTAAAGCATAAAGCTGGTAATAGTATCGTGACACGATCAAGCAACATTGTCCAGAGCCATAACAGACTAGCTGATAAAATAATGACATAACCTGTCTTACCACTATTGATAGACTATTGTTTGCCTTGGTCACCTGGACTGCTGCTTGCTGGTTCGCATATAAATTCTTCTGCATCTGGAGTCCACTCACTTTACAAGTGGGTTGATGCGACAGCGACACAACAAAAGCATGGAGTTTGATGAGACCAAAAAAGGTGGCAGGAAGCTTCTCTATGAAGCTATGTTCTGTTATTGACAGAGCGATACCCAATATTCAGTCCCTTGGACTGCGAGTGTGGTATGTGGAACCAGAAAATGCTCTACTGATTAAAAGTATATAGGTACTTGCATTTGTTCCACCAAATGATGTGATTGACACATTTAATGCTCTGATGTCTTCTCTTGATAACAAAACAGATGAAAGAATAGCAGACTTTTGGCCTATTTTGAGAACACTTGGCTCAGTATTATTACTTGAGGGAGATGAAGGTGATCCATGTCTGAGATTGAAATGTGGATGTCAACAGTGGAGGTCTAGACAATCTGCCTTGAACCAATAATTCTCTGGAGGGTTGGTAATGAGCTTTTGATCAAAGAATGATGATCTGACATTTCCATCAATTTGTAGGCTTGTCAAAAAACTAAGGAAAGAACAAGCCAGTGATGAAATTTTGACCGAACAGGTTGCAATGGGGTAAAGCCGCAAAACAAAAGGTACAACTTCATTAATAATTGCCTGAAGACACTAGTCTCCAACTATACCAGTGAGGGCTGACTTGCATATCTGAGAGAAATTGTTCATAATTTGCGACTGGTATGATTTTAATTCTCTATGATCCACTGAAATATACTTCAATCATTAATTTACTGCATTTCTATGGTTATTTCAAAATGTTTTATGTTGTGTTCATAATAAATTATGTATTGTTAGATTTTATTTTTTATTTTTGGCATAATGTCTGTCGGCATATTGTGCGCACGTGACAGCATCACCAAATAAACTGAACTTCACAAATAAATATCACTTCTTTTTATCACAGATAGGTCTGTAGGAAATATACAGCTGGTTTTTATGTACTTCAGTAAGGTATACTCATCTACATAAAATCAGGGTGTTTGAATACATTATTAATCTTATGTAAAGAAAATATATTTCAAGAATTTGTTTTTTGTGTGTTTAAGGTCTAATTTCATTAAAGCCTAATTCAGAATCATTAAAAAATTCCAGTAAGAAAGAAAACCCATCCTTTGGAAACATTCTATCAGGTCGTTAAAAAAGTTTTGTCAGTTTTTATATTATGTTAATTTGGGGTTCATTTTTTGTCTGCTTGTGAAGCTGTATGTAGATAAGTTATGTATCGTTTTGTAGTGTCTGCTTTGGCATACATTATGCAAAACATACCTTTTCAAAAATCATGAAATGGATATTTGTTTTAGGATTCTGAGTAAAGCATGGATAGAAAAGTTTCTCGTGGCATTTTACTTCACGTGCTCAAACTGGGCCACAAAGCGAGCGAGGCAACTCGTAGCATTAAGCAGGCATGGGACATGGACACAGCAAATGAGTGCACAGCTCAACGATGGTTTGCAAAGTTTTGATCAGGAAATGTGAGCCTCGAAGATGAGGAACGTAGCAGACGTCCTTCCAGCTGTGATGATGACCATCTGAAAGCCTCAGTTGAAGCTGATCCAAGAAAAATAGTGCAAGAAATTGCTGCAGAGCCTGATGTAAGCACTGCAACTGTTTCCCCGGCATCTTGATGTAATCAGCAAGGTGAAAAGGTTTGACAAGTGGATGCCTCATGAGTTGAGTGAACAACAACAAAACCATCGATTGGAGATCTGCTCTTCGCTAGTCATAAGAAAAAAAACCGATCCATTCCTTGACTGAATCATTGTGTGTGATGAAAAATAATCCTTTATGACAAATGCAAATGATCAGCACAGTGGCTCGACAGAGACAAGGCGCCTAACCACATTCCAAAACCAGCCTGCAGCCAAAGGTCATGGTCACTGTCTGGTGGACTGCCACTGGTGTCATCCACTATAACTTCTTGCAACCTGGCAAAACCACCACAGCTGAAAGATACTCTTGTGAATTAAAAGTTCATCATAAACTCTCCAAACAACAGTCAGCATTGATGAATCGAAGGGGCCCAATCCTGCTCCACAACAATGCTTGTCGTCATGTGGCAAAAATGACTCTTCAGAAACTGAACACGTTGGGGTATGAAGTTCTCCCTCACCCAGCCTATTCAACTGACCTTTCTCCCACAGATTTCTTCCCACCTTTTCAAACACCTTGAAAGCTTCCTTGGTATGAAATCCTTTTCCAACCAACCAGCAACTGAAACTGCCTTCCAACAGTTTATCGACTCCAGAAATCTAGATTTTTTTTCAAATTGGTATAAATGCGCTTGTAATTTGTTGGCAGAAGTGTATTGATTGTAATGATTGATTAATAAAGTTCATGTTAGTAACAGCCTAATAGTATATAAGTCTGCAAAATTTTATTGTTAAAAGCCAAATAATTGCTAAGTTAAGATAGACCACCACGGAGGAGAACTGTTATGAAGAATGTCTTCGTGTATAACAGCGAATTATCTGCATCAAAATAAACTAATTCACTTTTGTTCCATGACTGTCAACTGTTTGGTGAATGGAACCTTGGATATTTGTTTTTAAATGCAATTTTCTCTTTGGGTACTGAGATCTTCAAAATAAAGCTTGTCCCTAGATCCAGTTTAAATGGCAGCAGAGAGGAATTTTTTGCTTGTCAGTTAATGGAGATTTGAAAACATTTAACTTTTGCTAAGTTTTGAAGAATTTTCGGAAAAAACTCAGCCAACATTATTTCATTTTAATTTGTCTTATTCTGGGATTGTATTAATAAGGGGAATTTATAGATTTAGATTTAAAAAAAAAAAAAACATTTTATTTCGAGCTATTGTTTTGGAAATTTCTTTGCCCAATTTTTATAAACTGCTTATTGAAGTGATGAGATTGATAATGGTGGTGATGGAGAATGCAATTCTGATAAAGAAAATTTGGTATGGGTAGTTATAAAATAACCAATAATTTTTTTGACAGGTCATTTACCTTAGTTTAAATTTATCAACTTTTTATGTAGAAGATGGAGCTTGTCGTTTCTATTTACATTTTTATAGAGTAACTGTTTCTTGTACCTATGCAATTAAGGATTGCCCAGATGTGGGATGCAGAATTCATAGCATTATTAAGAACAATTTTTTATTTAATTTCCATTACAACAATTAAATGTTTTAGGGATTTTATTTCATATTACTTAACAGAGAAACTTTTTTTTTTCTTTTTGTCTGTGATGGTGACAAATTTAATTTAGTGTTATTTTTATGACTAGACTAGAATTTCATGTGATCACTATCAGTCAGTTTTTAATTTAATTTTAAAAAGAGATGGTGCTTGCAAAGAAAAAGTAATGTATTTAGCTTCATTTGCATTTTGCCTGCTTAATTTAAGTATCACATGCTTTATTATATATCTTAAGTTTGCTGAGAGTTGCAACTGTTCTAGTTTACCACATTCCCAATATGGCAGTGTAAAATCACCAAAAGAATTTCTTTCAGTGATTTTTAATCACTGTCCAAATCCTATCTTCTCCTTGCTGGTGACATCAGAATCCTACAACCATATAGCAGCAAAGTGAAGTATGTCACCTTTGCCAGTGCAGTAGAAATTTAGAACCAAGAAGAAAACTAATATATAAACTCTAATATTATATTTCTCGAAAATAAAGGTGCATCTTAATGTTTTCATTAGTCTGTTCACTAAGAACTATATTTATTTATCTATTTTTTAAATTACAGTTTTCATTGAAATTGTATCAGTTATTTCAACCTTTGCATTTTCTACCTCATCTACTTTGTTGTGTTAACCAATTTTAACAAATTTGAATTATGAACAGAATCTGACAGAAGCAGTAAGTAAAACAAACAACGGTAGACAAACTACTGGAGATATTTCCCCTCTACCTGTAACGTAGGTGCCTATTTTGGAGTTGATTATTTTTGCTGAAAGGGGCTGCAGTGGAAACACCTGCTGAACTAACCTCCACGTTTCTACCTTGAGAGCATAAAAGAAAGAAACTACACTTTCCTGCTCAGAATTTTGTCTCATTTTTTAAAAACAAAAGTAAAATAAATAAATGAAAATATGGAATCCCTTTGGTGTAGAGTATTATACATATACTATATTGTAAATACAGTTTGAATAGATGCTGGCATAGTGACATTGAAAAAGATAGTCAGCAAGGTTATTCTGGTCCTGCAAATAATCTTGAAGTTCAGTAAATGCTGTAACAAAAAATCATGATTAAGATAATGACAATTATTATTTATCCAGATTTTAGTAAGGGTTGAGAATTTCTCATCAATGTTTTGTTTGAAAAAGAATTAAAGATGTTGCGTTAATGAAAATGTATTGCTCTAACTTTATTATTTAGATAAAATGTATCACTTTTGAATGGTTTTGCATCTTCACTAAAAGATATTGCAAGGGAAGTGATCTCCTGAAGCTAATCTTATTTCTAATCTACAGAAGTGCCAATGATATTGGATTAGAGAATACTAAATTAGGAATTCACAACAGTGCCAAGTCATGTGACAAGGCTGATTCTCACAGCAACATCAGCTAATTCCAGGAAAATTTATAAATTTAACAACAGTCAGAACACAATAGAATTATCGTGTTTTATAAACTCTGTGAATGATTTTATGAAAGCCTAGTAAGTAGCTTGGAGCCTGGATATGGTGGTTTGTTTTTAACCACAAAAGTCGTTTATGAAGAAAAATTTTAAAAAAGAATTAATGGTTGGAAGAAAACAAAAACAGGGAGAGTCAAATGCACTTTCTGAGACATACTTTATTAGTAACATATAGTGTTCACACAGTCGGTCTGTTTGCATTTGATAATTGATGTATGATTTTGTGGCAGCAACAGTCATGTTTACTGGAATCTTCATCTTTTTGAGTATACTTTTTGGTTGATTTGATTTGCATGGCTGCACGATCAGAAATTGTGCTCTGTGATATCTCGACTCAGCTGGTTCGCTGTGTCTGAGGGGTTGTCTAGCTAGGCAGGAATTTCATGGTGTGGGGGGTGGATAATAGTAAGATAGTGTAGATGTGCACGTGTTCCAGTTTGTGGGGTGGAGAGAGGGGGAAAACTTTCTTTTCTCTATTTAATAGTAAATCAAAGTTATCTAAAAAGTAACAGATTGGTGCAGGTATGATCAAATAAGTGAGCTGTTGTACCTCTTTCATTAGCTGTTCATTCCATAGATTAAGAAGAAATATCTTTCAACTACCATTTACTGGCAAACAGGAAATGTTAGAAATACTTTTTTTTTTGTTTTTTTAACCATTTTGAGATGATAATCATTTTTTTTTTTGGTGAATATTAATGATTTAAACAGAACAAAAGAAAGAATTTGTAGTGGCTTTATTAATTCTTAACATTTAAAATATTTCACTATGGTTATATTTTGAAAATTCAAATACTTTTATTTGATTATTTATCACATAATTACTGCCTTTTTTAGCATGTGCTGTTACTTTATTCATCTTTAAATATCTCACGAATCCCTGACAAACTTGAGTCTGTGTATTGAGAGTGGAAAAAAAAATTGTCGAAACTAAACTTATCAAATGAAAATGATGAGCTGAACAGAATTCACTGCGGTGATTGAATACAATTACAATGTATGGAAAGTTACAATTCTATTAAAAGTTCAAAAGTGAAATGAAATGTAAATAATCTTGACTCTTCATGAGGGAAAATCATCAGATCGTTAGCTTATTGCTGAAGAAATTGTATTCGATATTTGTTAAAAATAGAGAAAATTTACTTCAGAAATGTAGATCTAGTAACAGATTGTTGGGCATCTAACAGCATCAGATCATGTTCATGTAGTGATGTTTAATAGATACGCTGTTTACATCAGTAAATGATGAACCTTTGGGGGAAGATTGTGTATATTAGTAACATGTTTCAAAAGATCTGATGTTTGTGTTTCTTTAAGGAAACATTTGGCATTAATCTATTAATTCTAGATGTAAATTTTGTCATTGGCTAATTTCTAAATCACCAGTTTTGCAATCATAAAGGAATTTATTAATCTTCTATATAAAACTTCAGTTTTTATCTTTCTTTTGATTTGGAGTGATTCAGATTTGTTGTCACAAAGGATCATGTACGTGAGGGAGGTGCTATTTGTCACATTTATGTGGCTTAACTTTTGCAAAATAATACAGATTTGAAGGGTAGAGGATACAAAGATACTCCAGGTGGTATATAGAAGGTTAAAAATACAAAGCCTTTATTAGACAGGCAGTGAATTTTAATACCTCTGTTTAAATTACATGGTATCAGCTCATTTTCATAATTTGTTTTAAAATTCTTTTGGAAAGGTGCTCAAGTTTGTATGGCAGGGATTTATACACAATGGGTTCAGTTGATCAAACAACAGAAAACCAAACAGGATGTGACCCACGATCTCGTAGAGTTTATCTGGCTGCGTGGAGTGATGAGGAAAGAGTTTAAATGTTTTTTTTTTTATTTTTGCAAGTCTGTAAATGAGTTTCTTTGTTTTCTTTCTTCATGATTGTCAGATAATACAATTCGATGATGGTCACTAAAAATGTAAAGTATATTTAGCTCTGTATTTTGATATTTCAGTTTGATAGATCTAGGAAGAGTGCTAGCAGTGGCAGAGCTTATCACAATACTGGGATGGTTTACAAAATTATGGTTAAAGTTAAAGTGCATAAGTCACTTGAAATAAAACTCCTCTTTTTGGAGGTTTTTTTTAACAAGGAGTTTGTTTTATTCTATTTAGAGGTTTCTGGTATTTCATTTCATTTTGAAGTTTTTTGTTTTTTTACACGCACGCACAGAGAGAAAGAGAGAGAGACTTACTGACAGGAACTCATGCACGCATGCGCGCACACTCAGACAATCTCACACACACACACACACTGACAGACAGACAGACAGACATACACACACACACACACACACACACACAGACAACCTCACGCTCACAAATGTGTCAATTAAACTCCAGCTTATCTCATTATGGAAGGATAATCTCAAGATGAAGTAACCTGATTTCTTTGCTATTATTTATCAATACATCTGGCAGTAAATGGAAAGGGGCCATTTGAATTTGAATTCATCTATTTGTTTATCAGTGAAACAAAGCTGTTGCAATAGCAATATTTATGCAAATATGAAATCAGCACAAGATATTGAAAAACCATTAAAAATCTATATATATTTATTCATTAGTAATAAAAATATTTTCAAGTTCTTTGGTAAACTGAAAGGTCAGAAGAGTCAAACTTAACAAGCTTGATGATCTTCTACTGCCAACTGATTTCTGCTTTCAGATTTAAAGAAAATTATATAAATTAGTGAATTTTAAATAAAAATATTTTAGAATTGCATATAAAGTAGTTTTATTTCTATATAAACTTTTAAAGAAAGTGAAATTTAAGAGTGGGAAGAAATAAGAATGTTGTCCATGTAGAACACACCTATTAGTTTCTTAATGATCAATAGTTCAGTTTTTTCATACTCTACAATGTTTATCTACATCATCATTGATCTTTGAAGATTCTGAGTTACTACATCTTCACAGTACTCATTCAATTCAAAGGTGACTACAGATTAAAAATTTTCAACAGTTGGCCTTTCATTTTTTTCCCGTGCAGCATCAGGTGCTCCAGCTCTTGCCATTCTGGAGTTAAGACCGAATCTTGACTCATTGGTAAACATTACTGACCCATCTGGCCTGCTTCCACTAACCACTAGCTAAGCATCTTTCTAATATCTTAGTCATGGGCAATGTAACATGGCTTGTAGTCATGTAAATGTTTAGCATGTATGAAGTTTGAAGAGAAACATTGGTACTCTGAACCCAAGATGTATCTGTAGTATCACCATTAAGTTTTTTTATGCTGCTGTCCACAATAAACCTGTCATCATGATCTGTTGCTCTGGATTGACCATTACTGGAGGTTCTAGTATTACTGCCTTCTCTGACCAATTGCAGGATGAGATACACCTATGTGTTCAGCACCCCCTCCATTAAGAATACTAACTGTGTAATCATGTTTGTCAAACATCATGAATCTTAGGATGCAGAATGGTTCATATAGTCTGTCTTTTGCACTGTCAAAACTTACTTATCTAATATGGGTAGTGGACTACATTCAGAAACATTAGTGTAAAAGAATCAGCACTTGATTTGACATTTGGCAAAGATAACATCTATATTATTGTAGTAATTTTAAAATAATGTGCACTGAAAAAATCCTCAAATTTCTGTGCACAGTAGGTATTTGAAAAAAAAATTATCAAATTTAATTTGCAGGAAAAATGGCTAATTAATGAAAAAGAATGAATGATTTTTTGTACTTTTATAAATAAAAAAAAACTAACTCAGTATTACTTAATGTAATGTCTTTTAATTTTTAAAAGTGTTATTTCTCTTGCTAAAGTATCTCAACAGTACTGACATTACAAATATAATTTATTTGTAACCAAAAATCTTATATGATCATTGTTTTAACTCGTTTAAAAAAAAAAAAGGAAAATGAATGTACAATTGAGATATTTTCTATGGATTATTTTAATTTTTTAAATGTTGATTAATTTTCGTATAATTCTATAGCATTGTTTTTCTTTTTTCTGTTACCTGTAAATGAAACATTTACATCACATAAAACAAAAGGTGAGATGACCCCCCCCCCCTCAACATTTCTCGTGGTCCAGTCGCCATGATCACAATGCTCCAGTCAATTGTGAAATTATGATACACTTATATGGGTCCACAGTTATGAGTAAATGACAATGAAAACTTGATCTGTGATATTTATCTTTTCATAGTCCATGAGCTACTGGCCAAACCACTTATGTACAAATGCTTTCCAGTATCCCAACTGTTCTTTCATGATACTATATAAAATGCTTTTCTCATCATATTTCATGAGCAATGCTGTCAATCTCACCTCTCCTCCTATCCTGACATGTTATTGTTTTGTATGTCTCCTGTTTGTGGTACAAAAGCCATTTTGGTTTCTGCTTTACATTGCACAAGTCTGCAATGTTACTTCACTTGCCAGTTCTTTTGTGTGGTGCCTCTTTTGGTATCATAATGGAAGATGTTTTTCTCGTAAATTTGCCTTTATGCTTTCAAATATATATGTATGTTGCATAAAGTTTTTATCTTCATTTATTTCTTTAGCTTTTCCTGTATATCTACTCATTTAAATAAAATAACAATTAATGCAGTATAACCAACAGCATGAAAGGTCTTGATTGATTTTTTGTTCAAATATGTACTTTTGAAAATATTATTAAACATTTTACTTTTTGAATTTCTGTTTATTTTTACGTGATTCCTCTTAAATTTTGTATCAGAAATACAATGTTTGTTTGTTTATTGTGGACAGGTGCTGCAGAAGACCAAGCAAACAGATGTGTTTCAAAAACTAAGAACAGCAAGCAGACTTCAAAGAATGTGAAGAAACAACAGCGAAAGATCGCTGCCACTCCTAGGATCAAAGAGGCTGAGCCAGTACATGGGCAAGATGTCAGGTAAGATGACAAAGTAAAGGATAGTTGGTGTATTTATCACAATAGCTGTCCACCATGGCCTTTACCTCTATTAGTGTGTAAATAAATTGTAAAGATAAGTTTTTCTGTTCTCTCTGTTTTGCATATTTTCCCCTTTTTTGTACTAATAATCTGTTTAACGAGAAACTAGTTACAGTAATTTTATGTTTAATACCTGGTTAGAAAAAGATTGGTTATCTTATATGTAAGTCTGTGACTGGGCACATAACTGTTATAAGTAATTAAATACTGAGATGGATTTTAAAAGCTCTGCTTTCACAACTCTCAAACTGGTGTACAGGAATTTCTTTCTTTCTTTTTTTTTGTTAATGCTGATTGGTTTGTCATTGAATCCAGGTTGGTTGTATTATTTAATTCCTACAGAAATACAGCGGGGTAAATGGTAAATATACCTATTTATTTATTTATAAATAAAAAAAAACATTTAAAGGATTCTTTCAATTCATATCATTTTTGGCCATGAAAATATTTGCTGCTTTTAATGGGTCCAAGCTGCCATTTTCAAAAGGCTTGATGTGTTTTTATCTCCTTGCTCTCTGGTGGAGACTGAATCAACCCTGAAATGCTGACTGCAGGGACCCCCTTTCTAGGATGTTTGGCAGGCTGGGGTACAATTAAATTAACTTTCTTGTGATCTAAACAGTTTATAAACCAAACATTATTTTTGCACTGATTTCATACGGTTCAGTGTTTCTTGTGTATAAACTAATTTTTTAGATTAAAAAAGAAAATTGTTTGATGTTCTACAACATTTGAACAATTGATTTTGGGTTCACTACTTTGCGAATGTTGATTCATTAGTACCTGGAGTTACAGAGATGACAATGTAACGATCACTTAGTGGTGGAACAACTCCCACGTGACCAGTGCTGGTGCTACAATCAGTAGTGACCATTTGATCCCCTCCACCATCTGAAGATGTAAGTACTACTGCTTCAGAATGTTTGTTGTTTTAATTTGTCTTGGAGTAAAAAGAAACTGTTTATTCATATATGCCTAAAATGTAGTAACTTCTTTAACTGTTCCATTATTTTAGTGTTGACTGCTTTAATTAGGTCGAATGCCATATGAGAAATTCGGAAATAATCTTTATATTTTTTGTTTTATTTTCTGAATTTTACAATTCCATAACTGAATTTTGAAAAACTACTTATACCATGCTGCCATCTATGTACTTTCGTACAGCATCTATAGAAAACTTTTGAGTGTTGGATTGGTTCACAGATAGACTATTTAATTTTAAATGATTATACAAAAAAATAAGTTTCTGATAACATATGTTGTTGTTCTATGACCCAGCCCTGATTAAACACACAGTGTTAGTAACAATGATAAAGGAGGCGAGTGACTTAGTTGCCACCTTCAGGTGTTTTGGGTCAGTAATGCTTGTTCTAGCTCCAGCCTTCTGCACTTGTGGCTGGTAATCTGCTTTCCTCTCCTTCTCTGGGTTCTCCACAATGTCAGTCATTGTCTTTAATTCCTAACGAATCAACAGTGATTGATGTCTGAAATTGTAGAAGTAGTGCGAATAATATCATAAATCTGGTGAACAGTATGGAGCATCGTTAAATTTACATGTTAGCTTCACATCTGATCCTCACTTGCTTAAAAGGGAGTAACTATATAAAACTGTTGTATATCACCTCAGATTTATAGAAAATGTTGAACTGAAGTGTGACAATTATTAAAATGCAATTGAAGTGAATCCCAACTAGCAACATTATTTTTTACAAGGCATAGTAATCAAATCAGGATTAGGGCTTAAGAGTTATAGCAATTGAGCTGTAAAGCATTTGATTTGAAAAAAAAAAAACAAAAAAGACTTTTAAAAGCTATTTAAAATTATTTCTGTATTACAGATTTTATTAATTTACACTGCTTTACAATTATTGTTGGTTTTTGTTAAGGACCATGAACAATCAAACTTACTTTCAAGAGGAACAAGTTCTTAAACATTTTGTGGGTAGCCATGTTTTTGTTTTGTTTTTATTTTCAAACACTCTTTCTCTAAAAATCTCAGATGAGTCTGCTGCAGGGGTTAGTACTAGGTTATTTTTTCCTGATTGTTTGTCGTGTCCAAGCAACTGCAGTGAAATGAATAATTTCTAGTTTCAGTCTATGATAGTTATTGGCCACTACTGTTTTCAAGAATGATGAGAGTAGACACTTAGAATGTTGCATGGAATGAATCTAACAATTCTTTCTTATAACCTGGTTTGATGAATTATACATTTCTATAAAGAAGAATTTAGAAGGCATTTTGATAGATTGACTTTGTTTTTTTAAAGCTGGATGTATAATAAATTGCATTGGAACTTTGGGGCTCTCAGTTTGGATGAAAATATAATTTTGGGGATATTTGTAACAGAAAATTTGTAGACTTGTTCTGATATGTTTGTTATACTCAATATTGCATTGCCATAGCACCTGAAGAAAGCTTTGTTGAAGTTCACACTGATCACAGCATTAAATGGCAACAACTTCTATTATCATATCATGAGATTCTTTTATTATTTTATAACTATAACAGAACAGCCTCAGATAAGATTGTTATAGATCACATGACATTGTGTAAGACTAAAAAGTTGGATACAGAGTTGATTTGAACACTTTTAAGCTTTGATTTTCAGACAATGAGGACTATACTTTTGAATTAGTCCTCACAAAAAAAGGAGTTATATGATTAACTATAGTAGTACTAATGATTTATTGACTTTTGGAGGAGCTTGCCAAATGCTGTGTTAAGAGTTAATTTCTCAGTTCTTGTTAATTTTCACATTGGTGGGACATGCCAACAAAAACCATAGCTTAATCAGCATGATCATCATCAGAGGAATGAAAAGAAAAATGTCTTCATCAATAGAAGAAGTTTTGGTATTTATTCTCCAATAGACTATGAAATTTTTCTTTTGGTGGGCATGAATATCTGGAAATGACTTTTTAGAAAACTTATATTAGTATGAAGAAGTGAAAACTAGTTCTTTAATACTTAGCTTTTGAGTTTTATTATCATGCTCTTAGCACTGGCCAGAAGTTAATGTAGTGAGACTGGTGATATGGTGGAAAAATACCGACATGACATGAACAAGGGTGGAGGAACCTACAAGAACTTTTCTGATTGAACAGAAAAAACTTGCATGGACTGAGACTGGCTAAGTAGTTATCTCATACACTGGACTCACTGAGGATAGAACAACCGTCACCATGATGAGTAAAAACACTTACCACCTTCTGGGATAAAATTGTTTTAGGTCTAGTTGTTTGTGGTTATTTTTAATTGTATTGACTTAACCAAAAGACTAGCTTTACAATGGTAAAATATAAAGAGAAGTTTAAACAAAAAAAACTACGTGAGGTACTGTTTCAAAGCTATCATGAAAGTGTTCTGGAATTTAGGGTTTGATTCTTATACTGAAAACAGGATACTTTTAATAATTATTATTTCTATATATTTAAAAGAATGGTAGCATTTGATAAATACCTACTACAGCATGGTTTCTTGAATGTTATATGTAGGAAGCTTTTCAAATCTTGTGAAATTCATTGATAAGCATTATCCATGCCGAAATGAATAGAAAAACATCTTGTGTTTTTCTTTGTTTTTTTTTTATTGGCATAGAAGTGAGATATGGTTGGCAAAGCTGCATTGAAATCATGCTTGGCATAGATCAAACATTGTTCATATTGTGTGATGCTGATATAGAAGCACAAAAGCTTTTTAGTGGATATCAAAATAGTAAAAGTAAACTTTCTCCTTGATAAGACTTGGCTTTTCACAAAGCTGAATCTTGGTGTAGCTGGTTTGGTGATGACAATTTGTTTTGGATAGAAACACGCTAAATGTACTAAAGACCATTTTAGTTAGTTTGTAAAATAAAGAATACACATCTAGATGGCTCAAGAATTCATCTTTTATCTTACATTATTCCTAGGAACTGAACCAGTGAACTTAGCAAATGTTACTTGCAATTTATTTTGAAAAATTAAAATACTGCATATGGTTTCCTGTGGTTTAGGATGTGCCTGCTGTGTCTTCCTGTCTAACTCCTGATGATGGCTATAAGCATTTATGTTCAGTAGGAAATTTCTCAATATAGGCTCATTAATTAGAATACTCTTCTGACTTACCTAAGCCATTTTTGTTAACATAAAGTTTACCATCAGATTTCCTACCTTTTTGATTGATAAATTTACAATACACTGATTCACTTATGGCATGAAAATGTACTTGTGATTAGATATTTAATTAACTAACGTGGAGACTGCATGCTATGAAAAGATATTTTAATGATTGATGGAACAGTATAGATAATACTTCAGCAACTAAGTAATGAAGTGGCAAAGTTTACTGATACTACATTTTTTATATATAAAGACAACATTGTAAATTGAAATGATAAAATGCATACAAAACTTTTATTTGAAAGTCGCTATCATGTTTATTTTTGGTTGTTATCAGAAACATACTTTTTTTTAAAATTCTCTTTGTACAAAACTGACCATCTCTGTCGCTAAATACGTGAAAAGTATGTTACCCTGACTAAGCTAACTTCCCTCAACATCAGCAGAAAATGAGAGAAAACACAATAAACATGCCCTTATTCTCATTTTTTTAGATTAACATTTGTAAGCAACTTGATAAATATGAAGCTTAAAATTATTCGTTTTGATAACAAAAGCTATTTTAACAAGCAAGAACCTGTTGTAATTATGCTGTATTTTAAACTTTACATTGGAAAGGATAAAACTCTGCTTGTTTTATTTATCAGCTAACCAGTGAGTAGAAAGTAATAATGGGTGTATGGACGTTAGCACTGTTTTTGTGTCAGAAGAATGCTTAGAAATATTATTGATTAAAGTTTCAACTTCATTAACTTTGATTTCAGACAATTCAACATGATCTTGTCTTCAGAAATAGTAGTTACTCTGCAGTTATTATGCAAACCTTTGAATTAATCATCTACAAGACAACTTAAAAATTTTAAAATAACTTCTTACACGAAAAAAGTTTCTTTATCTTATTTTCCTTGAGTTGGCAGTTTCCATTCAGTTTTTTTTTTTTTTTTTGTTTGTTTAAAATATTGGGCTGAAAGAAGTTAATAGAAACATTGATTTGTAGGATGAAATTTAACAGCAATGAGAAATTTCAAAATTTTAAATATGATAAATTACAGGAAAGTATTTTTCCAAGTTTCAGTATTTTTCCAATGGGTAATAAGCAGATTTTTGTAGAATGAAAGTCACATGGAATTGTTTGTTTCAACTCACCTTAAAAATTCCAAAATATGCTGTGAATATTTTTTTCTCAGTAATTGTCAGTTTCTCCAAACATCAATTTTTCTGATGACCAAATATGTTCCTTTTTTATTAAAAAAAAAGAAAACAATTTTTGAAAACCATTCTACAAATATCCTAAAAATTCAAGGTCCCTAGAAAACTAAAGTATTCGTATGTTGAAAAGCAGGTGATATTTGGGTAAATGTTCACATTTTTTTAAGTCAATGGAGATTTTAACTTAGATCTGTTTGAAATGAAGTCCAACTGGCAAAAGTACTGGAAATTAATATTTTGAAATACTTAATGTCTCAAAAGAAATCTCAGAAGCAGAACCTTTGTGATGTGTAATTGGTGAGCAGCTTTCATTATTCCAGCCTTGAACAGGTTTTTGTATGTTTTGAGGATTGGCCAAGAAGTTATGGGGGCAGGTGAGATGGTATAGTCATGGGTCCAGATATGAAGAATCCTTGCTATTACACAAAATCTATATATTACTGTCATGGTTTAAAATTGTTAAGAAAGCTAATTTATAGCTTAAGATCACTTTTACTGCAATATTACGAAACATACAATATACAGGGTGGAAAATATCCTGAATTAGTTTTAATATTTTGTCATCAGCTGATGAAGTAATGACTTATCTGTGTAATGGGTTTTGTTACTGTTGCTTTCAAGAGCAGTGAAGTTGCAAAGTCTTAGCCAA
Organism: Nautilus pompilius; assembly: GCA_018389105.1. Classification (NCBI taxonomy): domain Eukaryota; kingdom Metazoa; phylum Mollusca; class Cephalopoda; order Nautilida; family Nautilidae; genus Nautilus; species Nautilus pompilius. The sequence continues at coordinate 825,097 of JACATO010000132.1, read as the reverse complement.
ATAAGCGAATGCTGACAGCTCGTGTCTCTCTAAAGCTCCTAGTGTGGATAGATGGAGATTGAATACAGGGGTTTAAAGTGCTCAGCCAAGTAAGAAGTTGCACAGCGTTTTTATCATTAATGCAGGTAATAAAAGTGTACAAATATGCTTCACCGATAGATTTATACCCAGCAATATTTTTGCTTGATTGAACTTGCTACAGTTCTTCTTTTCAACAGATTATTGAATTTGAACATAAAATGAAAATTTGTTTTTCAGTATTTTGTTGGATCACCAACATGATAAGTAGCACTCCATCTTTGCAGATATAACATCTCAGGACTCACTATCTGTACATTTCTCAATAGTTTCCATTGCAATGTAATAAAATCCCATTTCTATTTTAACAACTTTGCTCTTTGTATTTTCTGATGGCCTCCAAATTTTAATTTATTTCTGGAAATAATTATGTATTTGGATGTTGTTTATACTGAATATTAAACAGATATGTAACTAACTCAGGGCAAAGTTTTCCTTGCTATGTTCACTGTTTCTGAAGTGAAAGAGTTGCTGTGTATTGTTTTACCTTGTAGAGTATTTAATCAGATTCTTTTAATTCAAATATGTAATGGAAACATAGCTTGAAAACAGTGGTATTTTATCTCTCAGTCTAATAATGCTTGTTTCCTGGAACTGATCTTGCAAATTGGCTAAGGCTTTTTGGACACTTGGTACATGCAGTAAGCAACGGAGAAGCGATTAATTTCTTAAAAAGTATTTTTCATGTGGTCATTTTTCTGTGATTAGCATAGCACAGCTTTAATGCTCACTAGAATGTTTCAATAAGCTATATTAATTTTTCCTCCTGTTTCATGACTGAAATAATCCTGTAAAGTTACTTCTTTATCCTGTTGTTTAACCTTTTTAAATGTGTGGCTGATGATAATTTATAAAAACAAACTACATTATTATTTTTTTTATTAATTTAGAAGCTTTTACGATGAAATGTTTAAACATCAATAGAGCAATAGATCTTGTTGTATTTCACAGTGGTTTTATTGGTTAGTTTAAAGTTGATATTAAACATTTGTTGCTTCATTCTTCTGCTGGGTTGATAGGGATTTAAATCAACAACTTGGCACAGGATGACTTAACAAATATAGAAGCCCTGTCAGTTAAAATCTGATTGTGCTGGTTTATAATATAGTTCATTTTCTTTAATCTACTTGCAATATCAAATCTTAGATACCTTTTTTTATTTTTACACAGACGTGCTTGTGCTGTCTATTTCATTTCCGCCTTTGGTGTGATAAACTCTTGTGCTGTTATTTTTCATTCGACTTACCAAACTCATAGACTCTGGCCTGTACCTGTAGCGATATGATGGTTTCTTAAATCTTGGACAAATTAATTTACAGAACACCTGCCTAAACTTCTTGCCAAAGAGGCAATAAAGTATGAAGTTAATGGCTGAATTAATCACAACCATGAGGTTGCTGATAGTTGTGAATTGCACATAAGTGAGTGAACAGTTTAGTTTTTCTGGATTAATTATTGTCCATAAAATGTTATCAGCAATTGCTGGCAATTGGCAAATCAAGAAGACACAGGTAACTGAAAAAAGCATCACCGTTAAGTTATTTTCTTTAGTTGTGAGAGCATTCATTTGTCGTCTTGTTGTTTTTGATGTTCGTATAGCACAAATAAGTTGTATATTTAGAAAGGCGAGAAGTGTAAATGGGAGCAGAAACATAACGATGAGGTTTAGGTAGATGAAGTAGACTTTTTGGTAAACCATATTTTTACCAAGCTCTGTGAGTTCATAATTTGAATGTGTAATATTTGTTTCATTATTCCATGTTTCTACTGTCTTATACTCAAACATTCTTGGAATATTGTAAATTATAGAGCAGAAGAATATGAGGATGATTGCCCTTTTTGATCTGGATAGTGTGCACACATTTGCTGCATGAAGTGGTCGGCATACAGCAAAATATCGTTCGATGGTAAATCCTACCGTTGTGTAGATAGTTCCGGTCTGAGCGATCAGTGCAATAGGATAGGCAATCGGGTGTATGTATGGGTAAAAAGAGTGGTAGTCTTCAAGTACCCCGATACTGATGTAGAGAATGGGTAGAGCTAGGAACAGTGCCATTGACAGTAACACGATGATGTCATATGCTGCGAGAGAAATAAGGTAAATGGATGTGGATGATCGCATTCTTTGGTGACTAAGCACAATAATTGAAAGGCCATTTCCAAGTAGCCCACAAAAGGCGATAATGTTGGCAACAATTCCCCATGCATAGAATTGGAAATCCACCATGATTTCTTCGTTAGTACTGCAGCCTGTGTCACTAGCATTGTATGTAATGTTCATTTTGAAATCCAAGTCTGAAACTGAAAAGGTAAAATAAGCTTGATAAGGGAATAAAGTGTTACTACTACTATGCACTATATTTCATTCTACTCGATATCTGTATCATTTCTGCTGTCATCAGTACTCTCAGATGACTTAACATTACTACTGTGCCACCATCTTATTAATGCTGTTGTGACTAGTTTCCAATACTACTATTAATATACAACTGAATGCTACTCCTGTTGCTGTTGTTACTAATACTCTATACTACCTCCTATTAGTTTTACTACTATTTTACAGAGTGTTTATGATGAGAGCTCAGTGTTTAACCATAAGATAGGGAATAAAAAGATTGCATTACAGAGCTGCACACCTAAAGTTTTTATTATTATTCAGAATGTTGTGAAACCAAAATGGCAATGATTAGGGAGCTGACTAACTGGAACTTTTGGCCTACTGAAACAAAATCAATTACTGCAGTAAGCAAACTTTCGGGTTACATGGCATCAATAATCCACAATGTTATAACTCCACTATTGGTTGGATGAGGTTTACTTAATGATAGAAAACGCTCAACTGATAACTGCTTTGATTCATGTGTTGTTGATGCAACCTCACTCTCAAAAATTTGCTAACTGTATGAAAACCCTTTCTTGAGCCTCTCATTAATTGAACATTCATTTTACAACAGTTCATTAATTTTTGAAAGTGAGGTTGCATCAACAAGACATGAATCAAAGCAGTTATCAGTCACATCATACACCAAGAGCTAGAGAATATGCTCCAAATATTGGTAAATAGGATTGAATCTTGTATTTTGTTCCCTGGTATTCACGGGGGTTACGTTCCTAGAGCACCCGCGAAGAGTGAAAAACCGCGAATATTGGACGTGGTCCATAAAAATGCCTACAAACGTCAAAATATAACGTAAAATATAATTAAAAAAATATAAGTAAATATATAATAATAATTTAATAAAAAAATGCAACACTCAGCGAAACACTCGAGATAGCTACACGCGGTAAACTGGGATGATGTGGGACTGCTGGGCTGCATCTGCCTGAGACAGCGCCTCATGGGCAGCAGCCAATCAGCAGCAAGGAGAAATGAATAACGCTCTCTGATTGGCTACTTTCAAACCTCCAGCCAATAGCGTTTATTTTATATTGATATTTTGCTGAATTTACGTTAGTATTTATATTACAAAATTAGTAAATTATATTGTTATTAATAATTTAGCGTTAAAAAGTGTGAAAAAATATATATTGCCACGAAAAAAGCCATAAAAAAATCACGGAAGATATTTGCGATTCTGCGAATATGCGGGGGTTTCCACGAACAATTATTAGTTAGGTTCTAAGGAAAATTCCACGAATAACCGGGGCCGCGAATGCCGAACCGCAATTACACGGGGGTTGACTGTATAGAAGTTTAGGGTTTTATTACTTCACCACCAAAGCATATGGATTTGTAATACAATTTACTTCGTTGGTGTTATCTTAGATTATCTTATGGCTATGAATGTGCAAACTCTCAAACTAGTAAACTACTTTCACTATCTGCTACCTGGCACTGATTTTACAGCTAAACTAGGCATGAAATTTACCTCAGTCACATTATCTACTGTTAAAGTTAATTGTGACAAAGCCTAGCAGTTTAAAAATCAAGCTCTTGCTTGACATGATACCCATCTGTCTCTATGTTTGAGTTCAATTTTACCACAGCACCTTTGTTACATTAGCTTTCTTTAAATCTAGAGTTAAATAGACCCTGAATTAAGGTACAACAAAATTTTTAAATTGCTTGTTTCATATGGTCAAATCTTGTTGGAAGGAGTATATTTTTCTCGTGCCATGAGACCTTTTATAAATCCAATATTACAGTTTGCCAAATTAGCAAACGATATTATTTTGAGATCTCCTCCATCTAATTTCACTTGTAGTAATAAATAGCAATATCTAGCAATAGCAATAAGAGTAGAAAAATGCAATAAAGGACTTTCACAGATTAGTGATAAAATAGACAGGATCAGTATTTAACTTTGAACTATTCACGTAATGTCAACTTTCATTAGTGATGATTTTTCACTCAGCTTGAAAGTAAAGATAATTAACTCCTCAATTCAAAGGTTTTAATTTGTTAGAAAAGAATATTTAGGTTAAAAGGTTATGAAGATATAATTTAGATAAAAAGTAACATTAGGCATTAATCCTAAATGGTAAACTCAACTCATTTTCTCTACAAGGACAATATTTCTCAAGAAATAAATATAAACTAATTACTTTTCTGACATAAATTATAAACAACATAAATTAAAGTTAATACACATTAGATACTGTATAGCACTAAATTTTCCAGTACTTACAAATTCAAGCTATTTGGTTTAATTGATGTGATGATAGAATTAATGTCTGGGTTCAAGCAGGTAAACAAATATTGATCAGAGTTTACTCAGGGGTACCTTAAATTAATTTTCTGGTATTTATAAGACCAAGAGTTTTAAATGTAAAATGAATACCATTCTCACAACAGTTTTTCTGAACTGTTAAGTTTTACTGTCATGTTACTGTTGTGCAATAAATCATTGCTTTAAGTGTTGCAAGGTGAGCATGAAAATGATATTTTTTTTAAATTATCTTGCATGATTTCTTATGGCCATGTGGATTTGAGAATCCAGGGAATTGGATAAATCTAAGATTATGAAAATCATAAAAGAATTTTTTTTAAAAATCAATTTCTTGAAATACTGTGGATTGACCATTGTTTGAAAATAAAAAAAAAACTATTGTATATATCTCATCTAATCTGAAGGTTTTATGAGTCATATTGCTACAGTATCAAAGTTTTGATGAATCTGATGCAGAGATGAAAAAGTAAATAAACTGTAAACTGAAATTATTTCTCAATGTCAGAAGGACCAAAGGAAAAATTTCTGTTTGTGGTTTGTTTTTATTAGTTTATAAATTTAGAATTTTATTCCTTGTTTAAAATCATTTCTCATTTATTACTACATCTTTATAGAAATTGTTTCTTAGCCAGAAAGTATAAGGTTTGGTTTAGTTCCATAGTAGCAGTAACTGAACTTGCGAATGAATTCATTTTTTGGAAATCTTTTCTAGTTCTGAAATTTTTGGGATAAAATCATGTTAAACGTCTGAACATCTCAAAACCTAGCAAACAACAGGTTGAGCCACACATACAGAAGAGAAGATCACTGAAACCCGAGGATCAGTTACTACTAATACTATTACTAAGATGATGGAAATACCTGAAGTAACCTTTTACTTTCTGCAAGTAATTTTTCTCAACCACTTTTTAATTTCTGCAGTATTGTTATAACTTACATTGTCTGAGGACATCTTTTGTCATTGTTTGTTATTATTGTCTCTGAGAACAACTAAAATATTTCAAATACTCAGTTGTTTTTTTTCCTTGGCCTGTTCACAATTTAACTGTCATTTATTTCATACAAACAAGATATATTTGAAAAATATATAAGGGAATATGATTTATAGAGTAAATTATATTTACCTCTGCTGTTCTGCTTGGTAGCTAAAAAATGGATGGCAACATTCTTAATACCATGGTTTACATAATAAGTTCAAAGGGATTTAGAAAAAAATGCTTTTATACTTATTGGTAAATACTACAAACAATCAGTTTTCTTTAAACACTGAACTTTTTTATTGTAGATTTAGATAAAAAGCTTATGCAGTATGAAAGTAAATATTTACTTTAGATACTTTTTTTTCACTATTACTTTATATAAAAATCTGTTTGCTGTTACCTTCATGAAACTAATGGTTCTATTACTATTTTCTTCATGCGGGTAACAACATTTTAGAGAAATTTTAATATAAATTTGTAATCACCTTTTTCTCTCAATTTTTTACCAGGGAAAATAACTCTACTGGATATAATGCTTAGAAGAAACAAATTCATTTTTTTTAAAAATGAGAAGAAAAGGAAATTTTTGTTAGAATACTTGGAACAAAAATGAGGTTATCTCAAAAACAGAATTTGTAGCTTCAGACAAATATACCTCATTTCCACCACAAATTACCTGCAAAAGGAATTTGTAGGAAAACAGTCAGTGGTATTGGTTGCTCAGCGATGTAAGCCCAATACTCAGATGCTCTTTTAAGAACTAAATTCAAGCAGGATTAGTAGTCTGTTATGGTACTATTCAATCTGTCTTGGATTGTAGATGTCTTTCACAAGAGCACTGGATGACTGGTCATTGTATGCAGGGAGTGCTGAGGAGCTTTTTGTTGCAAAGGACATCATAGAGGAAACAAAAATGATTGCACCAATATTATCTTAAAAACTGAAATTTGATGAGACAAATGATGAACTGAATGTATCCTATAAGCCAGAAACAACTATGAGAAGATACAGGTTTCTTTTACCTCAAATCTCATGCAGGAGGTGAGTCAGTAGCTATATTTTTTGCTGCATTATGAAGACATGTTAGTACATGTGACTTCAGAACTTTTCTGGAAGAGGCCCTGAAGGACTACCTGGTATGTGGGTATTGAGATGCGAGGCTAGATTTTGATGAGGCAGTACAGATTGCAACAAGTATGGAGGCTGCTATAAGCCAGATTTCAGATACAAATGTGATCCTTGTGAGTAGCATGGCTATTTGGCAAGGTCTTGCTGAAGTAGAAAGGATACCAGTTATCTGTCAGTTGATAAGAAAGGTAGGAAGTCACAAGATTTAAGAGTCAATGAGTACTTATGGTGATGAAAGTGAAACTGGACAGGTCAAGAGGAGTGTGAATTGTACAAGCTGAATGATGATGATTAACCCATTATGGTAACTGTAGAGTCAATGGTAAACAACTGTTGATGGAGGTAAAAATGGGCTCCAAGAAGGCAATTATAAGTGTGGTCTACAATACACTCTGCGATAACAGTAAGCCAGAGTCGCAGAAAACCAATGCAGTTTTGAAGACCTTTATGGGAAAGAGAGTTAAGTTCAATGGAGAAATTCTGGTTCAGAAAGCATATAATGAACATAGAGCTTCGATTATTTCTTGCCTCAGTTGAAGCACATCTCTTTTGAACTGCAAATGGCTGAGAAAGATTCAACTAGATTGGATAACATTTGCAAGAACAGTTGGTATCACTCAAACATATAAAATTTCAGGAAGTGCTTGGCAACTACTGGTTTAAAAAAAGAGATGGGGCAATTAAGAGGAGTGAAGGTTAGCTTAACAGTGGATCCCAAAGTGCCACCTAAATTTTACAAGACATGCTCGCTGTAATTTACATTCCACCCCAAGGTGAAAATGGAACAAAAATGTTTTCAGAAGAATGGAACTGTATCACCAATGAGTTATTGACTTTGGGCAGCTCCAGATGTCTCATTAATATAAGCAGATGACTGCATATCTCTGGATACTGCAAAATAACTGTTAATCAGATGTTAGTTGTTAATTCATACCTACCATTCACATAGGATAATTGATTTTCCACATTATCATGAGGGGTTGTATTCTCAGTTAACAAACTGAAAGATCAAGCTGAGTGACCAAGCTGCCACTGTGATCCTCTTCTCTTATGGAAAATACCTGTACGGTATAAGGGATGATTGTTGGGAGCCAAGCAGCTGGAGTTGATAAGCACAGCAGCCTTTGTTAATGACACTACAATACTTAATTAATCAGATGTCATAGAACCTATATTGTGGTTGGTCATTATTTAAAAAATAGAATATTAGGGCTGATCATTTTTTTTTTCAGATGCTGTTCAGCTAAGGAATTAACAATTGGAGCTGTAGCAGGTTGACCACTGACACACTTCCATTTCTAGATAAGTGCCCAGGCATAGACATTTTAAAGGTTAAAATGTCTTCAAAAAGCTTTTTAAGAAATTATTCTGTGATTCAGAAAGATTCTATCAAAGCTTCGATCAAGAAATCTCTCAAGATGGTAAAACTGTAAAGAAACTGATAACACCAACACGATAAACCATTCAAAGATAAAGCATCTTGTTGAATACAATGCAGATGTGATTCAGCAGAAAGAAGAAATAATATTTGCTGCTGATGTTTCAAAAAAGGAAACTTGAAAAACAAATGACTACGGTGGAATCCCTTGACAAAGAAAAGTTGTGGTACATAAGAACACGTAGAGCCACAGCCTCACTCGGTTGGAGCAGACATTGAATTTAGAAAGATCCTCAGTCACTTGTCTTCTAGCCATAATATGCTGCACCATAACCTTTTCAGTCGAACAGAGATACCAGATATGTGCACCGGTGTTTCTCAAAAACTCCAAAAGAAGCTAAAAGAGGAAATGACAAGTATACATCTAGTACCGTAGGAGCACCATCATTTCTTAGTGTGACTGGGCATTGACTAACACCTGATTCTGAAAGCCACTGAGCCAACCATCCTAAATGGGGTTCCATTTTAAGAACGGCACAGCCGACTACATGAGCGGGCTGATTTTAACTGGTTTGAAGAAAGGTGAAATATAAGTCTATTCGATTCTTTGCAACTATGCTACTAATATGGTTGCTGGACCTCTTAAAACTAAATTACCATCACTAGCTTGCTTTATCCATACATTAATGATGTCAATGAACAGTGAAGGAAGGATATCTTTCAAATTAATTGCGAGAACATTTCAACCATTTTCCTGCTGACTCTCAAAAGCTAAATGATTTTCAGGAATAAGTGAGAATCCACAAACACAGGCTTCTACTGAATGTATCTACTTGTTGGAATAGTTCATATTGTAGCTAGAATTTAATACTGAACAAAGACACAATTGTGGCATATGCAGTAGATAATTTTCAAATCTAACTTCACGAACCTAGCTGAAAACATTTTCGTTTTTTAAAACTCTTTGAAGTGATTACCAAAAATTGCTAGTTAGAAGAATGCAGCAGATCCAGTTTCTTACAATTTTATCTGTAGAACTTCCTGGTCAAACATCTAATTGATACAACTTTTGAAGGAAACTTGATAACTGCAGATTAGCTAAAATGTTCAAAGGTGATTATATTAATATTTTGAAAATGAGAAACCATGCATTTCCACATACTTTAAATTGGATTTTCAAAGTAAAGACATGAATATGGATAAAATAAGACAGACAGAGAAAATTGAAAAAAAAAATGGAAGAGATTAGGCAAAGCCTTAGGCAAAATGTAATTGGAGTCTCCAGTTAAAGTCTTGACAATGAGGACATATCTCAAACTTCAGCTGCTGAATCAATAGTGACAGTTCTCGGACTTTGGCTGCTAAATTTTCTACCAGAAAGCAAACTGAAGATTCTCAAGAAGTAAAAACAAAAACCAAAAAAAACAACAACTACTGTTATGGAGAAAGAGGGCATGGAACATCTTAACTTGTTCCCACTACCTAGACATGAAAATTTTTTGTTTTGGTGGAAAGGCAATAGTTTTTACTTCAGAATGTGGATAAACTGGCACTGATGTGCATTTATAGGCACTTCCATATACATTCAATGACTTCTTAGCATCAGTGGACATATATATGAGCCACTGCAAAACCATCTCAATCCAGAAAATGTGGGAAAGTTTGTTTCTGCATTATAATCTAAGAGCTTTTGACTTTAAGTACTAACCTATACTTTTGGCAGACTTTCAAAACCATTTTCAATTTCGAATTTGTCTGTAAACCAGCATTACTCTCATTACTTTATTTTTCATGCAGTTACATAATAATCTGGATTTGGAAGGGACTTATGTTTATTAGTTTAACATGGAAATCTTTAAGTTTTGAATTCAAGTAGAAAACGTTCATTCTATTTTTTGACAGTTTTTAGAAAGTTTACTAACTGTATTGAATTTTCTATCAACATTTGTAGAACACTCTTGCTCTACTATTTTGGCTTTTAAATTCACCTAGTTATGTATTAATTGGATTCTGATATACCTATATTGATTAGTTAACTTGAAACTTTTGAAGATTTCAATTTCCACTATAAACACTTTGGATTTTGGGGTTCACCTACTTTTGTGCAGGGGTGTTGATTCTGACTTGGCAGAGGGTGGGGATGCTCCCATAACAAGATATCCCCACCAATCCCAAAATGTATATGCAATTAGGTGTGTTTCTGTGTGTCTTTGTGAAATCAGGTAATTGAATGCCTATTGGATTTACTATCTTTATCCTCCTCCATTTCAAACCAGATTGATGCTCTTTGTTATGTTTTAATTTGGATAAATCAATTTGTTTATAGAACTTAGTGTACTATGAAAAACGGAGATTGGAACAATATTGTAGTTCTTTCTGACTAAAAGAATAATTTCCATTTATTGATATGCAGCCTAATAATGTTATAATTGATTAATCAGCAAAATGGTCAATTGGACTGGCACACTCCTAAAAATGCCATAGTAAATTCTGACTACTACTATGAGCTTGTAAATAATTTGGTTACTATTGTGGAAAATACCATAAACTTAGATATAACCATCAATAGTAAAGGCATTACAGGAAAAGATGGCACAAAACCAGTAAAGGTGCTGAATATGTTAACTCACACTACTTGGTGTAAGATATTGTTAGTTCTAGTTTGTGAGCTAACCAATTTCTTGGAGTATGCAGAATCTTTATTATTCCAGGGACAATGCCTGTTTGGCAAAAAGATAATTAAGGGTATATTATGATGATTATTGATCTCTATTTTCAGTCATAAAACAAAACAAAATAAAAGTCTTTAAAGGATCAGATTGTTTTGTTTCTGTTAATGTCATTGAAGGGAGACCTGATAAAAGTATTTCCATGTTAGAAGTGTGCTGATGTTGTCAATAACATTGATAAAATAAACAAATATTAGACTAAGATAAATGTTAGCCAGTTACTTTCTAACAGTGGAATATAAACACTGCTTCATATTACATAGAAATGACAAGAAAAATGTGTCAGTGGTTTACAAATAAAGCTTTATGTAAATTTTGAGATTTCCTGTGCCTCTGACTATGCCTGTTCCATTAGCTTTAACTATCTTGTGATGACTTCCAAGATTTTAGATTTTTTAAAAATAGTGTGTTATAGCACCTTTAGATAGTAGATGTGGTCTAACTTTCTCAAGTTTTATATTTTTTAATAGAATCTTGAAAATGAGAGTGAGCGATAATGCTATTTATTTTTTTTTAAAATTCTAATATATTGTATGAAAATAAGATTAAAAAAAGATAAAAAGTAATTTAAATGTAGTTGAAATAATATGGAATGAAGAACAACAATCATCATTCAAAAAAAAGAGGAAAGCTTACCTGTTATGTTACAGAATTAAAAACTTTTTCCGATATGTCTAATCACCGAACCAGTTTGTTGATAGGCAAGATCCACCAGAAATCAGAGCACACACGATGTTGCAGTAGCAGATGGATGAACAGATTTGCTCGTAGACTTCCGAAGGCTTATGCTGCTCAGCCAAGTTACAGTAATTGAAAATTCTACTGCAGAGCTATTATAGCAGCTTTTCTACAGCTGTCAATAGTTAGCTGGCTGCTGCTGTGAAGACACCTGTGGGGAGAGAGAGAGAGAGCATCTATGTAATCTTCTAGGCTGGTCAGCTGCCTCTTGGTTAAAGTGTTATTTCTTTGTATGTATGTCAGTGAATACTAATGAATGCTGTTGAGAAATAACATTTAAGCTTAACACTTTAACCTCAGATTAGTAAAGAAAAAAAATTCTTGTTGCTAGATTAAGTATGGATTTTTTTGTTTCTTGAAATCAATAGACATTTTTTTTTGGGAGGAACAGTATATATTATCTAATTAATATTTTGATATATTTATGACTTCTTTTATTTATTCCACTCAACTTTAGCATTATAAGAGTTTATTTTATGTACTAAATTTTCTTGGACTCTAAAGTGCAAATGTGTGATAGAGACATTAAAGTAAACTCTCTTTATGCAATAATAAAACTCCCCATTCTATAAAAAAAACAATATCAATCTTCTTGCTTACTGTAGTTGGGACGACTGTTTATTTGTAGTTGCTGGTGTCACTAAAATAAGCTGCTTGTCCCAAGAATAAACTTAAAAGTATATACAAGTTTATTTTACATTATTTCTTATGTGCACTACCATGACACACTACAAAAATATGACTTAAAATTGCTGTTAAATAGAATTATCATAATGCTAAACAATTCAGAAATTAAAAAAAAAAATTAACTCAAGCAACAATTTGCATAGTCCTTTGGATGTTTTTTCTTAGTTTAAAGATCATAGGGGGTGAGTCTTTGGAAAGTCTAGACTTCAGTATCTAAATGAAAATAAAGAAGCAAGCTCCAGACTGGTCTGAGGTGCTGGTGAAAAAAAAAAGATTTGCTTTTCAACTTTCCTTTGCCTCAACCATATTTGAAGATAGTTACTGTATAGCCAACATTTAGTATAATAATTATTATAATTTAAGGATGAGACAAACTTGTTACACTCCTGTGCATATGCAGAACACAACTTTAGAAATTGTTGCTTATCTTTATTGATTTGAATTACTGTACTTGTTGCTGATAAGTGCTTTTCTAAGAGAAAATTAACAAATTTTCTCTCTCTCTCTCTCTCATTATATATATAAGCCACATTAATCAGATTAGGAGAAAAATGCATGCTTTATTGTCACAAAAATATAGCATTTTGCTAATTAAATAAAAATATATTCTAGTTGAAGAGAAAGATTTATATCAATCTAAACTCCCTATAAGAAACAAGAAAATTTGCTGTTGGTTGGAGCTTAGTTAAATTGTTACGAGAAAACAAAATGGCTATCTGAAGTGAACATGCAAAATGCCAACTACACCAGTTTAAAAATGATCATAGGCAAATTGACACTGGCAGAAAAGGACTTTGATAATAATGTATGACCACAAATGAAACCAATACGTCGTGCCTGTATATGTCTTGGTATCAACTATATCGGATGATTCTGCTTTTTTGTGGGATGTTGCACATTCTTTTATTAGAGCAACATTAAGCTGATCAAGAGAATATGGTCAGAACTACAAATGTTCTTATCTACAATATCCCAAGCACGTTCAATCAGATCTAAGTTTGGAGATCACACAGGCCATACCATGCAAGTGATGCTGTGGATATGAAGTGCAGCAGTGGCAATATGTATGTAGTACAGATGGGCATTGTCATCAATGAAGATGAATTTGGAAAGTTGTCATTGGTTCATTGGGTGTAATGCTTTTATCTTTGTATTAGGTAATAATCGTAGCAGCGCTACTAAAGATTACATGATCATTGTAGCTAAGTTAAATGATAAGCCATACCATTACACCATCCCATCCAGTTTGATCATGCTTGGTAATGACAATTAACAAATTGTTCCACACTTCATCTCCAGACTCTACCAAGAATCTAGCATTATAGGTGAAAAGAACAAGGTGCTAATTCACTCCAGTTGCAATGTTGTCACCCATTGTATGCATTTCTATTGATGGCATCATGCTAGAGGAATAAGCAGCAGTGGTATTCTGGACCAAATACCATTAGCAGAAAACCTGTTGCAAATTGTCTATTTTGAAATGTTATGGTTGGTTGCTCTTTGGAGGTCATCATGAAGATATTGTGCTGTTAAAAAATAGTTTTCTTTAGTAAGGATGACAAGATACTGATCTTCCCAGAGTGTTGTAATTCTTGGGCAGCTCAAATATGATTTTCCCATAAACTGGCCAGTCTGTTGGAACCTTATTAGTGTTTTAGAAATGACATTGATGAACATATTACTAAGAAGCAATGGTAGTCTGTGTCTTCCCTCTCTGAATCAACTGTCCTAATAGCGGGAGCTATCCTGTTAAATGATACCAACATACAAGATGCATGTAGATTACATGGGAAAAGTTATTTGCAATTGAGTTTCCAAAGTCACTTTGTTCTGGATAAGATGACTAATTTTACATGTTGTATATGCAATGCCATCTTTGGGTTTTCTTAAGTATTTAGGTCCTCTTCAATCAGAATGTGAATGCATTTAAAAGTACTGTACAAGCTCTTGTTAATTATTGTAAGGAGTACATTTGTTCAGACTCTTAATTATTCTTTTATTAGATCTTTTGCATATTTATAAACCCATACAATAAACTCAAGTTTCTCAGATATTTCCTAAATGCCCAATTTTGAAAAAAAATTTCTGGAAATGTAGTGTTTGTAATTTCTGAATTAATATCTCCTTAATGATTTTTCACCTGTACTTCATATATAAGAGATTAAGCTTTTAGAAAAAAAAAGTTTGTTATTTTTGTTTTGTATGCACAACACTGATTAAAGACAATGGTGATGGTGTATGTATATGAGGAAGAGTAAAAGATATGGCATATTGGTTAAATATTGTCATCATCGTGGGTAAAATCCCTCCTAGATTTCTTCTGAATACCTGAAAAGCTGAAAAAATAACAGGGCCACCATAGAAACCATACCAATAGCAATATCTCCTGTTATAATAAGAACTCTCAGTTGCTCTCAACAAGGAAATGTATTATATTAACTTTTCACCTGGCTTTTATAACTAAGATGTAGATGACATTTTCTTGATGGACCTATGAATATCGTTATGTTAACAAAGTGACAAGGAATTGGTTTTACTTGGAACTTGTCAGAATTTATTATGCATAAAAATGAACTGAATTACAAAAATTTTGTGTGGGAGAATGGTTTTTTGTCTAGACAATGAACTGAGAAAATAGAAATGTGCACAACATGATATAAATAATGTACATTGGTTTCAAAAATTATTAAATCACCCAAAATAATCTTTAAAACTTTTCATTTTAAGATATGAAAGGAAACGTGTGCCCACATGGCTGGCTGAGTGAGAATAAACCATGCTATCGAGGCAGAACTCAGTCTGTGACTTTCAGGAGTTGAATTGGCACCCTCAACTTTAGCAGTCCAGTAGTCTGACCACTACACTACCCAAATACAGTGTCAGGCTAGAGACTGCAGTACACCTTGTATTTCTCTCTCTCATTTATTTATTTTTTTAATAAACAAAAGATTAGTTTTAGTTATTGTACAGACGCATGAAGTCAGGGCACCAACAGAAAAGAAAGACAGTGATTTTGTAAAGAAACTGGTTTACATTGTAATAAATCACCAGTGTTTGCTCAATTTGTTTAATTAATTTTCAATTAAATTAGTTTAAAAAAAAAAAAGATTTCCTTGATGCCAGGCCATACTGATATTCATTTTGGTTTGATTTTTTTCTGGTATTTTTACCTGTAGATAAGAACCCCTTATTATCCAGAAGGCAAATACCTACAATTATTTTAAGTTGTCTTTCATATTCTCTCTCTCTCCAGTGTCTAACAATGAAGCCAGATTGGTGTAATTGTCTTATTTATTTAGCACGCACAAATGTCTAATGACTGGAAACATTCTAAAGAGTGTTTTTATGAGTATCTTTTAAATAAAGATTCAATTTTCTACTGTGATTACTTAATTTAGTTTGTTTACAAGTTAAACACTCAACAAAGCAGATTAAATCAACCATATGTTATGTATCTTGTTGCAATAATTCATTGGAAACTCTCTCAGTTTTAAGAATTAATAAAATATTTGATTATCTAAAAGCTTTCGTGCATAGTTCTGCTGAACGATCTTATTATTTAGTGATGTTCAATTTATTCAGTATATTTGCAGGCCACCACCATTTGAAGGAGCAATTTTATAAAATAACAATTTCATGTGCAACAGCATTAACTACTACTATGTTCGTTGTAATTACTGAGTTTTGAGAGAAAAATGGTATATTGTCATTTAAATTTCCTGCTATGCACAAATGGCATCAAATCATACTAATGGTACTGACAGTAGATTTTATGTGGCTTCGGTATTGATTAAATGGTAGCTTAACCTTGCTATTCTCTTGACTTTTCATGATAACTAATATTCTGTAATTTTTCTATACTATTCTTGAGTACTTTTGTAATGTTCAAGCTTTACAGCTTTGTTTTACAGCATGAAGTATATTAACATGTAAGTGGCACTTTTTTATTGAAAAGAAATGAGCATTGAATATGTTACACAATAATATTTGCCATATGCCACTGAATCTTGTGAATTCTCATAAGACAAAACTTGGTAATCTTAGGTATTTGATTACACTTGGAAAATTAGTACAGTTATGCCAAAGTGTGATTCTCAGATCTTTCAGAAATAAAATCTTTTGAAGATGTCAAAACCTTTTTTAGTTAAATGCTGTGTGGATGAATATGCTTGGACAAGATGTTGGTATTTTAAATCATATTTAGCAGTTATATACTGATGAATTTTTTTTTTTTTTTTGGATATGGTGAAGAAAAGAAAGGAACAATTTGTTTTTTTAAGTCTGAAAGCTTTGTCCAGGATTTTATAAAAATTAGAATCTAATGATTGGTGGGAGAATTTTTTGGAAAATTTAATGTTTATCGACTTCATTTCATTTACTATCATCAATCTGAAATACCACGTTTTTTTCCTATGGAATGTGTGGTCAGGGAAAGATTTCAGAATACTGATCATAATTAAACTTTCTAATATTTGTAGTCGTTTTGTTTTTAGATGCAAAACCTTTAGCCAATTCCATGATGTGCTTTGTTTAGCATCTACAATGTGTAATAAGACATAAAAAAAGTGCGACAACTTAAGACTATAGGTTGTGGGGAAACTAAAACATGTCGTAAGTTTTAAGTACAGAACAAAACTGCTCTATAAAAAGTTAGTTTTATTTTACTTTTTAGATACAGTAAACAAGTTTTATCTGACCCTATTGTGACCTGGAGATAATCAAATACCTGGATGGACTGTGTTTAACCAAGTGTTGCTGCTTATCCAACAGTTTTTGTCTTGTTCTTTAGCTTTGCTTAATAATAAGAACTACGCACTTTCTTTTCTTTGGATTGCTTGCCAATGAAGTACCTCTACTATTATTAGATGACATACTACAATTATTATCATTGCTAAAATCACTACCAAGGTAGAATGAAAGTGATCAACAAGCAAGAGGTGCAAAGGCTGCTAACCGTGATCTGAGTGTGCACAGACAGCAGATTTAGCTCTCCTTGTGACTGACTTATGAAGTATAAAGGTTGGATAGCTGAAAACGAGCCAATCCTGATTTATGTTGGACAAGTTCTCAGCTGGTAATCCATTGGTACTGTGATTAAGTACTGGGGAATCATTGCATTTTCAAGGGGGGGGGTGTTATGATGTGTACTCTTTGTTTCCTCATGTTTCCAGGGTTGTTAATTTACTGAAAATGAGAGTAATATGTGAAGAAAGAAAAAAAAAAACAGAAATGTTGTCTTGTGTATTTTCAGAGTGTGATTAGATGTGCTGTTTATTTGCCTGGGAAGATAAGGTAATTAAAGGGATCTTATGTTTGTTGTGTGACTTGGCACTGAATGCGCTAACAATTCATTAGCCATGTTAGCTAGATAGATCAATACTGTTGCTAATCTATTTATCTGTGCATTTAATGGTTTCTAATGACGTCAAAGATTTCTAGCTTTTAAATTTTTTTTTAAAAATCTACAAATGCTGGGTAACCATAACAACATTGTTGCTACTTGTTTCACAAAAAAACTATACTTTTTGTATTTTTTTATTTTTAAAAAGAAAAAGAACTACTTAGTGTTGTGATTAAACCCATGATCTTTTGTTGAGAGATGTGAGTTTACCTTGCAATACTTCCATCGATCTTTGATGCTACTTGAAATCTCTTTCTCCAAATTATTTTTGGTCTCATAAGCAGCACTTCTAATTTTTTTTTTTTTTAAATGTAGGTAGGCGACTGGTCTTTGAACCAACAGTTGAGCCCTTAGTACGATAGTGTTGTTTTTTTTTTTCCTTCTACATTTATGGCTAACTACTTTGTGAGAATATTTCCACAACCCTAATTACTTCCCTTTCCTAGGCTCTTCTCAGATGAAAACAATTTTTTTGCCATTGAAACACTGTATGAGTTGGCTTGGCAATACACTGTTCAGCATGAAACGCTGCCAGGAACTGCATAATAATTGAAGGAAACAAAAAGAAAAAATGGTAAACAATGTTTATCATGAAGAAATATATTTACGCAGGTAATCATTAATGATTAACAAAGAACAACAAGACACTAATTACGATAAAACAAACAAATCTTTTTATTTTTTTGTTTACTTTTGGAATTGTAGGGAAATTAAAGAAAAACACCCTTTTAAAATAAATGATACTGCATTATGTTGGTCATTTTTATCAGGGAATATATACATTATATACATATACAGTATTTATGCAAAAGTCTTAGGTAATAAAACATTTTTATTCATAAATTTAATTGTAGAAAAGAATAAAACAAATTAATGAGACAACATGCATTTTAATAAGTGGATATTGTACAGTAAATGAATGTAATGAAATAAAGACTATGTATACTAATACTTAGGATGTTTCACCCTTTTTTTTTTCATGACTGCCTGAATGTGTCTTGGGAGATTCTCTTATAATTTTGAAATAATATCAACTGGAATGTTGTTCCATGTATCTAGGTGTGCTGTCCTAAGTTAATCTTTTCCACTCATTTTGCATCTCTTAACAAAATAACCTGCCCTTCTTTTAAAAATTGAAATTCTTATTGTCACATAACTAATGCAAGTAAATTAGACATTTGAACAAGTATTCACTAATGATGTGCTAGTGTGCTCATTGCTTGCCATTACTTTTACCAATTTTTTTCATTATTAAAAATTCTCTAAACAACTAAACTGCATGGATTGTTACTTAAGTATCAAAAGGGGAAAAAAATTCCTTTAGAAACACTTTTTTTTATTATTTTTGGAGAGACGTAAGTTTCACTTATACTTGCACTATATTGTATCTCCAAAAAAAAAGACAGCAGCTGGAACCTTTACAGTCAAAGAAGCAATTCTATCATTTGTAATTGTAAGTTACTTGAACACAGTGATTTAGTTAAACTGTTGTCGCCTTGCTGTGCCAGTTATCCCTAGATAGATGTTGGATCTGAATGCCATGAACATAATGCTAATTGTACCAGAACACAGTGGAAGAGACAATAAGGAACCAAAATTGAGATAAATTTCTTTGGATAAAGAGTATTGGCATTAAGAGTAACAACAGAATCTCATTGGCTTCAACAGATGCAATTTATCTAACAAGTGACACTAAGAAGCAGTCATTACTATAGCTCTTGCAAGGTTAATTTAATCTTTAATCTACATTTCCAGAGATAATAGTTTACCTCTTGGAATTCCTAAATTTCTGCAACGTTTCATTTGAGTCAGGACTATTAACATAACTTACGCACAGATGTCATTGGGTGTTTTTTAAAAATCATATTAGCTCTTAGTTTGTGTGGCAAAAATCGACATATATAAAATAGCCTATGACACGAAAGAGTAGCTCCTACCTTCAAAGTTTTATGAGATTCTAAGGTATTTTGTGCAGAATCCAAATAGCAAAAGGTTGAAACCTACTGCTTTTCTAGTCGGTTATTCGGAGTTATTGCATGGCAGGCATTATTGTGGAGATAGTGATCAAATATATTAATTTGTAACAAGTTTATAACAAGTGATGTAACTAGTAATAATGACATGCACTGCCTCGCCTGTATCTTCTTGTCAAATACTATAGAAACTTTGGGAACCTTTTGTATATCAAATCAATGAGTTCATGTTTAAATATGATGCCTGATTTCTTACATCACATTCAGTTTTTATGAGTTATTACAGAATGTTAAGACTGAGAATATAAATATGGGATATCACAATACAGTTGTCCCCCGGTATTCGCAGGGGTTACGTTCCTAGAGCACCCACGAAGAGTGAAAAACCGCAAATATTGGACGTGGTCCATAAAAATGCCTATAAATGTCAAAATATAACGTAAAATATAATAAAAAAATATAAGTAAATATATAATAATAATTTAATAAAGAATACAACACTCAGAGAAACACTCAGTGAAACACTCGAGATAGCTACACACGGTAAACTGGGATGATGCTGGGCTGCATCTGCCTGAGACAGCGCCTGGTGGGCAGCAGCCAATCAGCAGCGAGGAGAAATGAATAACGCTCTCTGATTGGCTACTTTCAAACCTCCAGCCAATAGTGTTTATTTTATATTGATATTTTGCTGAATTTACGTTAGTATTTATATTACAAAATTAGTAAATTATATTGTTATTAATAATTTAGCGTTAAAAAGTGTGAAAAAATATATATTGCCACGAAAAAAGCCATAAAAAATCGCGGAAGATATTTGCGATTCCGCGAATATGTGGGGGTTTCCACGAACAATTATTAGTTAGGTTCTAAGGAAAATTCCGCGAATAACCGGGGCCGCGAATGTCGAACCGCGATTACGCGGGGGTCGACTGTATTTGAATATTTTCTGCTCAATATGTCCTGTTACTATAAACTCCACAATAAGTCTAAAATGATACAGTGATCTAAAAGACCAGGCACTTCATTCCTATTTGTGTTATTTCGGCCATTGGAGTGTTTACATCTAACTGTTGATGCATGCTTTTTATTATGTGCTTAGGGTGGCTAGAGATGATAGTTGAATATTGTTTATGTTAATCTATACGTTAGATTGCAGTTAAAAAAAAAAAAAAACTTTGGTTGGCTGGGTGACCAGAGTGGTTGTGGGAAAAATTAGCACATGTAATTCTGATCACTGCCATGACCAAAAACAAGAGAAAACTTTAAGTCCAAGATAGAACTATGGTGTACTGTTATTGCTTTCATGAAATGCTTGATCTTTGTATTACTTGTGTTAAACAGGTGGAATCTATTCTATCAAGCTTTTTAATTGAGTAAGGAGATTGTAGAAAATAACTTAAATCTTATTGGGCAATTATTGTAGTATGCTTTTACTTCTCATGAGCTAGCTTAAGATTAATTTTTATTGATATTATAATATCATAGAATTGCTCCACTTAGCTAAACATATGGAAATATTTTTTACTGTATTTGCCACATTCAAAAGTCTCTATCTCTTCCCCTTACTATTTTTAAAATTTAATTACAGACATCTTTCTTGAAAATCATGTGTGAAAAATATTTAGAAAGAGACAATCCTGATTAAATAAAACCAGGTTGTCCAGTGGAGCTTTGCTGTATGATATCTGAATCAATGCTGACTAAAAGCATTTATTTTATACTCAGGCAACTTGCACCATAATTACGTTTGGTAATCTCTCAGAGAAAAGTTTTTCTCTTGGTGGTCATCCACATCTTACACAATGCCTGCTCATTTGTATCATTTAAAGAAATACTTCTTATCCAGATTTTGATTATTTTTTTTTTTGTCATTTATTTATATATCCTTGTTTTTCTGCAGGTCTTTTTTTTTCTGAAAAGTGATTGTTTTTATTGACACCCAAGATATTTAGTTTTTACTTGTTTACTAGCCTAATGGCTTCTACCACCTGATTAAATATGGCAGATATCAAAGCAGGCTCAAACAAGTTGCTCAGAAACCATAACTGGTTTTACATAAAAGCCGTCTTACTGTTTACAGTCGGTGGGGCAAAGTACCAGGAATTATTTTTTCAGCTCTTCTTATTTACTACATTTTTTTTTAAAAAAAATTTGCAGTACCACAGTATAGTATGTATTTCTACATAAAAAGAATCTCAATACCTTATGGGTGTTTAACTAGGCTTTATTGCGTTAATTTTAAATTTTCTTAGCTGCAGTAATTTGGATGATGTATTTATTAGATTCTCGCTTTCTGTTTATTTCAAAGGCTTCATCTGTCATTTCACATGTGATGTAAGAACATAGGAACTGATGGATCAGCATGTACACCCTGACGGACAATGTGGAGGGTTGGGTTATTGATGTCATGCTGCTTATTTGTTGGTCTCTGAGTGTCTGATGAAGTGGTTTTGCTTGTAATGTTTACACTGAATAATTAATAAAAGAAAGGAAACTTCGTCATTTTTCTAAATCTAGCAGCTTTTGATGCCAAACAAATCTTTTACATTTTTTTACAACGAAGATGGACTGAGATGGACCACAGGTATAACAGATTCTTATTTCAATTATTCCTAGATTTATTCACTAATCAGTTTTTGTTCTGAAGAGAAAGGTACAACAGTGAGCTCAGTTAGATCATTGAGCTGGGTACTTTTCAGGCCCCGATCCTCCTCATTACATTTTTGTTTCCGTTACACAAAACAACCCTTTACAGATTCCTATCACCCAGCACCATAGTGGACAAATTTTATATGAACATTTGGTGACACAAATGTTCACTCAGCAACACAAAGGGCATGCCCTCTATTGTCTAGACCTATGTTTCTCCTCCAGTGAGCCGTGACGCTGACCAATGTGAGCCCTATGTTTCTACCTTACGCAAGATTAGATTCGCGCTTTCAGAAATAAGGAAAAAATTTCAAATCTCTGGCCATCCCAATAATAATATTAATTGTTAATATTATTATTTGAAATCGAATTACGAAGAACGAAAAGGAGACCAATTCTCGTGACGCCACGCGTAAGTGGAAAAGACCTCAAAATGTTGACCCCATCGCGAATGTTGTACACAGCAGTGACGTAGTCCACACAATGACGTCAGTACGCTCGCACTTTTTACGCTGGTCGAAAAGCAGCCTCGTAGTACTAGAACCGGAACTGGAAGTTCAGCATATTGGCTACTGCGCAACATCCTGACAGCCTCGTTCTCGTTGAGTCATTGATCCTTGTGCTACTTGTACAAATTGTAGTGCGAGATCTTTCTATCATTTTCTCAGTACCCATAAAATGGATCGATTTATTGCAAAAAAAGGGAATCAGACAGCGAATCGACTGATAAAGGTGAGGGTTCTCGAAACAAGCCCGTCAAAGTGGGAAACTGGCGACATCACGAAAGTTACATCAAATATGGATTTTCTTCAGCTGGTGACCATTCACATCCATTGTCTGAATGTGTTGTCTGAGACTTTCAAATGAAGCCATGGTACCAAGTAAGCTAAAACAGCATCTAGAAACTAAACAGTCATCTTTAGTCGAGAAAGATGTGAATTATTTTAAGCTCTTACTAGACGGTAACTTAAAGCAAACAAATCTTATGGCCAGAAGTGTGAAGATTTCAGACAATGCACAGAAGTTGGATTATGTGGTAGCTCAGCTCGTATCATATACTACTGCAGAATCCTTAATTTTTCCAGCATGCTAAGAAATTAAGATTATGTCACAGAATGATGTTGCAGAAGAAATTAGTAAAGTTCCACTTTCAAATGACACTATTAGTTGAAATATCGATGATATGTCAAGTGATATCGAATCATCCCTAAACGTGAGATTAAGAACTGAGAAAAGGTTTTCTATTCAAATGGAAGAATCAACTGATATAAGCGGATTTGCTCAACTTATTTCTATCATCAGATTTGTAGACGCAGACTATATAAAATAGCACTTTCTCTTTTGCAAAGATTTACCTGAAGGAACAACAGGTGAAGAGATATTCAATGTTGTGAACAGTTACATGGAGGGAGAAAATGGTCAAGACTCTTCAGTGGTCAAATTGTATTGTAGCTTGTACTGATGGAGTAGCATCTTTGGTAGGAAAAATAAAAGGGTTCTTAGCTAAGGTTAGAGAGAAAAATCCTTACCACTGTGACACACTGCATGAGCCATCGTGAAGCTCTTATGGCCAAATCACTACCAGATGAACTAAATGAAGTAATGGAACAGGTTATCAAGATGGCTAACTTCATTAAGACACAAGCCCTTAGGTCACGTTTATTTTCTGTTCCATGTTCAGAAATGGGATCAGAGTACAAATTTCTGTCGTTACAGAGAAGTTCAATGGCTGTCAAAAGTGAAGTACTTACAAGGAGTATGAAATGCATCAAGAAATGAAAGTTATTTTTACACAAGAGGACTCTTAGATTTGTATGTGACAAATACTTGTGTGCAAAATTTGCATATCTTGCAGACATATTTGGCTTACAGAATATGTTAAATCTTGAAATGCAAAGCAAAGATGAAAATATCTTCACTGGTCGTAGCAGTCAAAGTGAACGAAGTTATTAAACAGCATCTATTATTGATTCAGGATCGCTTGAAACATTATTATTATCCATTGCTAGAAGTCAGTAATTTTGATTGGATCTGAAATCTGTTTTCAAAAGCATCTTGTGAGAGTCCTGAAAAGTCAGGAATACAACACAGGCAGAATTGGCAGAAATAAGTATGGACAGAAATTTAAAAATGAAATTTTCTGAAATATCTTTGGAGAAGTATGGTTGCTTGTGGACCCTGCAGTTGGCTATCAAGCAATACACGTTTTACTACCCTTTTGTTTGACATTCCTGTGTGAGTTGGCATTTTCAACATTAACTGTCATAAAGAACAACAAAAAGGAATGTTTGAGATCAGTCGATCAAGAGCTTTGAGTAGCCATAAGCACTATCGAGTTTCTATGTACAGCAAAGAAGCCTCAAATACCCTACTAATTATGATGATGAATAATACTCGTATAATCTAGGTAAATATTTGTATTGCTATATCTATTGATGTGCCTTAAAATTGCAATTTATAGTTAGTGCATCGTTGGGACAAAAAGGTTGGGAACCACTGAGCTATAATACAATCCCAGATGTTAAAAGAACCTCTACAACATTTAACTGTGGAAGTAGATTAGACACTAATTAAGAAAGTCCTTTCAAAATATTCTTTGATATATTGGCAATGAAATCACCAGCAGCTGTATCCAGATTTATCAGTCAGTGACACTAATTTGTAGCATTCATCAGTTCAGTTCTGTAAGGTTATAGAAAAAAAAATACTTTTTCTTGTTTGTAATCAGCTTGAAAGGTTGCTTACTAGTAATAAGCCCATCTTTCTAGCTTTAATCAGTGATTGCCAAACCAGCAAAGGGTTAACTTTTGAAATAGTTGTCTATAGCCACTTGCTAGCACAAAGATTTATCTTTTACTCCTTTCAAGAACAATACTTTTACATATTGTTCTTTTCTACTGCTATTTTGTTTTACCTTCCAAAACCTAATTTTTTCTTGCACAAACCAAGTTATTGTAAATCATATTATGGTTGTTTGTGCACCTCTCTTTCAGTCACTGAATTGTTTGTGAAGTAACCTATTAGGTAAGGGCTTTGATAAGTATTCATCTTTTTTAGGCCATGTTGTATTGAGGTAGGGGTGGCCTGTTAACCCTAATTAAGCACCTTAATTGTTCAACCACCTTTCGTGCCAATTAATGTGTATTTCACATTAAATATAACTGTGTTTGGACATTGAGATGACTATGTTATTTCTTAAGTATCTGGATGTTTGGGATTATTCTGATTGTACTGATTACTGCAGAGTCAAGATTTTGGAAGCCGAGATATAAAATGTATGCAAAGTTGTGTAGCTAAAACCTGTTACATTTGACGTATTGAAGTAATTTCCCTCACTTACATAGATGTACATTTTTTTCTTCACAAAATTTGAAATTCGAAGAAGAGCTGAGGGAGCACAAGTTGGAAATTTAATACTGCACCAAATCAAGCTGAGAAAGCAGGATAAAGATGCACTATGATACTATGATACAAAATAGAAAGAAAAAATGCATTCAGTATAAGAGTTACTGAGCAAACAATATGAAAATCTCACTGATTGTCTCCTGCAGTCCACTCACCATTTTGATTGTGGCATAGATATCTTCAGTGGTGCAGACCATCAGGATTGAGCTACAGCCAAAGGAAATGCTGTGTGGTTGGACAACTCATGTTTTGCATTATTTGTGTATGGATGGTAGGATAGAGCTTTGCTGATACCCCACAACATTGCGGATCTCACCTGTAACATTTCTGCTACAGTCTACCAGAGGTAGGAATAATTTAGGGAACCTCATTGACTAGTTGTCATTGTCTAACTAAAGGGCTGCATTACTTCCATTAAATATTTGCATATTACTGCAGATCTACTTTCTCATATTCAACTTAGGGTGAGTTTTTTTTTTCCAATGGCCCATTAATTTATGAAAATACACAATATAAGTTTTTTTTTTATAAAAGTTTTTAATTGTTTTTTAACTGAACAATATACATTATTATTATAATAAGTCCAAGAAAAAGTTGTTTACAAAATAAAAGGAATTTTTCTTTATTTAGCAAATTGGTAAATTATTTCTTTTGTCTCCATGTTAATGATTGTATGTACGTATAATAAGGCCAGGCCATGATTGATCTTGTGAAAGTTTTCAGCTCTCAGAGTGGTGAAAAAACTTCTTTCTGCATTTGCTTTTCCAGGGAGAAGGACAGCGAATGTCTTTAAAAATTAGACTTACATTTGGAAAATTGGTTTCATCAAACATATAATGGAATCAGTTACGTTATTTTGAATAGTTTCTTTTGTATTTCATTTTAACTGTAAGTTCTTAACTCTATTTTCCCATAAGCATGTCTGTCATCTTACCACATGGTAAAACTTCAGCATACATAATTATTATTTTATGACGACTTTTACTACATTGCAGTAACCCAGTGATTGTTTTGGTCTAAGATTTGCCAGGATAATAAGTTATATGCATAAAATCTAGAATAAAAATTAGAGGGAGACTGATCACTAAGTTTGGCCAACTGATGTTTCTCCAATAACATTATGAACATTTTGAAATCCCTCTGGGAGAGATAGAGGATTGAGAGGCTTTTTGATGCTATTTTAATATTACTAGGAGTGCTTAATAAGTAGGAGACATAAAGGATTAGAAAATGTAAACATAACAACTTGAAAGGAACTTTTTATGGCAGAAAAAAAAATAAAAATAAAATCACCACTAAACTGATATCTTAAACCAGCTGATAAGGACGGTTGAAAACAGTTCTGTTATTGATTCAATAGCTTTGTCATATCAAACATTCAGCCAGCATGTTGTTGTTTGTAACTGACATTTCTATCCTCTGGAAAGCATCTAAAATGAGTTGAATAGAAGATACCAGGAGAATGCTTATTCCAAATGTCACTTGAAATATATTTTAGTCTACACATTTTGTGTGATTAGAAATTTATCTACATCTTTTGAATTGAGTGAATCAACAGCAGCTTAAATTCAATAAGTGATTATTGAATAAGCAAAAGACATAATACTAATGCATGATGTTTTGTTATCTTGACAGTTTATCAAAATTCTGTAGATATGAAAAATGAAATGTTTTATTTGAGAATGAGATAAAAGAAAATCATAACCTATTGATGTATACAAGGACTGATGACTGACTCCAAGTTCTCTCTTATTCCAGACTAGATTACCGGGTGAGGGTGATCTATTTACTTCTATGAGTACCGCAAATTGATCTAGTCTGCCATATCCTGCTTTGTTTGGTGACAAAAGTAAAGATGTTTTAACATATTGAATTGAAAACTATTGAGTGTTTAGATTTTTCCAGAATGATGCTGTATATATCTTTAAAGTAAATAATAAGAAATGAAACAATTAGAGTGAGGACAAAGTTGAAAGATGTAGTGTAAAGATTCGGAAGACTGAAATGGAACTGGGATGGTCATGTAACAAGGAGTCATTGATATATCTCGTGATAAAAAATAGTCCTTTTTAATCCACTGTATATGCCATCTGATCAAGTATCATCAGGTCCATGACTACCACCCATTGATCATCTGATATTTAGCCAAAATCTCTGAAAATTGTATCCTTAATATGTTACATAACGACTCATGTGGGGTGCAGGGTAGCCCAAGATTTAGAAGAAGAATGTATCATGCGTGTAAAATTAGTGATGTTGAACACTGATGAAGTGAAATGTATGATAAATTTGTTGCTGGACATCAGACTGAAAGTTGTGCAAAAATGTAGGGGAGGTTTATATTCAACAATGGAAAACCAGACCTGGGGAGGGGGCAAAAGGATAATTACTACTTCAGTGGCAGCGAGATACTTATTTTCACTTTTTCAAACGTCACCACATTCAATTATACCAAGTTGAAATAGTTTTAAACTGAAGAAAGATGCATAATCAATTTTGTTATTTCATATTCAGTTTCTGAGTAATTGTTTGATTTTTTCCTAGGATTAGTTATTGGACGGTATGTTTACAAAAAAATTTGCATGGTGGCTAATTGGATGATCAATCATAAGCACAGATGTATTTTACTTGAATTAATGGTGGGCTATAATAACATTCTTTTGTGAGTATAAGTAAAGTTATTTACCCAAACAAATATTTTTAGTTTATGCAGATGATGATTTGTCATTATGTTTATGACACAAAAGAAAAATTAGGTAGTTTTGATGGTATTTAGTGAAGTAAAACAACAAGAAATGCTGAAAATAATAACAAGTGGTGGGTTCTATTTGGATTTAAATATATTAGTGAAATGCACACCTGTCTATCTATCTATTCTAATGGATATGGTGTTAGACAAAATCATTGCACCACTGAAAATAATATATATATATGTGTGTGTGTGTGTGGTTTAAATGTAGTTACACTATGATTAATGCAATTTTAAGCCTTTTTTTGATTAATCATTGTTTGCTAAACTAATATTCCTTAGTCAAAATTAGTAAAATTGAGCATTTATTGATTATTTTATTACTTTATAGTGTATTTCACAAGACATTACTTCAGTAAGTATGTTCAGTGCTGAGACCTTTGAAACAATGAGTAATTGGCTAAATATTTGTTTAAAAAGATAGGTGATGTATGGCAATGGCCAAAATTTATTGTAAGGCAATATTAAAAAAAAAATTTTTAATCAAATTTATTTGAGCATTTAACAAGTATCTGTAACAGTTTTACAGTTATTTGATTTTTCCTCACCAACATGACTGATAATGATGTTTGATAAAGTTATGGAAGTTTGGTGATGCTCTATTACAAAGAATAGTTAGTTGAAGCAGTCAGATTCCCACTGCCATACTTCTAAACAAATTTATCTTCTATCGATCTTAAAGAAACTGCAGTGTGATTGCTCACAAAATAATTTTTTTTTAATGCAGTCCTAGTAATTATGAAAAAATGAAAATTAGTTTTCATTTGGTGTATACACAACAACAGAGATGGATAAAAGTGAAAATGTTTGTAACACAGGTTTACGGTGCCATGATATATTGGCAACAATGTTTTATCTTAGATTTTGTGAAAGCATGCAAGGAACATGAAAACAGAAATATCTTTTTATATTTAGGTAGCCAGCTACTTCATATCTCTACTACAAAAGGGCTTTGTCTTAATCATATTTGTCTTACTTATTAACATTTGATGTGAAACCAATCTTGAAATGCCAAAGACATTTCTAGTTCCTTGATTTACATTATACATTCATAAATTTTTAGAGAAAAAAAGCATGTGTATATATATATATATATTTATATCTGTTTCAAATCTGTTATTCTGTTGCTTATTTATCTTTTATGGACATTTATGCCATACTTTGTTTTTGTTTGTATATATATTTTTTTTTCTTCTGAAACTGTATATATATATCAAAATGGCAGTAAATAATACATATAGAATAATTCAGTCTAAACTAGTTTATTATTAACTAGAAAAATCAAAACCTATGCAAAAAAAAGGCAGAGAAATGAAAAATATTTAAATATGCAAATTAAATGGAGATGTGGAGGTATTATTTTAATTTAAGAGTTGGGATTTAAATGTTTGATGAATATAAATTGCATTTGAAGTTTTAAATTCAAATAAGATTTGGCCTTTATCTTGAAATCATTTAAAATAAATTCATGGTTAGAATTTAAGGCTGTGTGGTTAACCAGCTCTGAGTCCTAGCATAACATATCTTGTGGGTGCTCTTACCCACACAGGTAGCCTTACATGACTGACATTGTATTTAACAACTAGATTAGGGTTCAGTTGATAACTGATTAAGATTAGTCTGAAATATTCTATTTATTTGTATCAATATTGTCTTTTTATTACCCTCTTTTTTTTTTTCTTGTTAAAATTTAGATATTTTAAAGTGGGTATAAATCTGACCAAAATTGGCATATATCAGATTATTTATATATTGGATGCTGAGTGCACATTGGTAATATGCCTATCTGCCATCATACTGAAAATGTGTAGATCCTGTATTTGTTGTTGGCCAATAACTCTACCTTGGGTAACCATTCAAATTTTGGCTAGAGTCAATGATAAATTGCTAAAAATTTTGAAATGTGGTAAAGACTAGTATAACATCATCTCCATCAAACTGGTTATAGAGGGTGTGTAGCATAGAAGAAACTCCTAAAAGAAACATTTCTGAGATCTGGAATAGGTTTAGGGTTAGCAATAACATGAAATGAAAATGATGAAGTGTGGATTGGCAGCTGAGAGCAACCAATCTTTGTCTCCAATATGATGGAAATTTGAGGAAGTTCTCATGGATATTGGAGAACATGGATTAGACTGGCAATGAACCAGCAAGATTTTGTATCAAACAGAGTAGAAGCCTTTTTCCTGCAAAAGGTGGCTTCACTAAGTATTGGCATTAAAAATACCATATGACTACTATTTTGTTGCTGTTTTCCACAATTTACTCTAATATTATAATAGCAGGTGGTGAAATCATTATGGTAGAATACATTTGTTTGTGCATATGTTGTACTGACATGATAATTGATATATTAACTATTTTTCAGGTTTGCAAATAGTGATTTATCCAGAGGCACAGTTAGTAACAGTAGAGCAGCTGGAAGAGTTTCCAGATCTTACAATGCTTTTAAAGTCACCTGCACAGATGAAGATTATCGTAATATTATTGAAGACACCTACACGGTAAGTTATCTCCATCACCAAAATTACCAAATCTTATAATAATTACAATCACCTGAACAGATGAAGATTGGCATAATGTAAAGGAATCTAATCCTTTTATGTAGCAGTTGTCACTTAATAAGATTTATAAACAACTTTAGTTTAAGAAACTTTAATGCCAAAGCTGAAAGTCATTGTAATATACGTTGTTAAAAGTAGTGTGATAGTGTTTTTAATGCACAAGACAAAAGGAAAGACAAAAATCCTGACATTTTTACTTGTCAGTTTTAGATATGAGAAATGAAATATCTTAAATATGAATTTTTAACCTTTAGATATACTTGAAAGAGCTGATTTTTTTTCTTTATATAGTTTCACTTAAATGTATGAAAGAAAACTATACTTTATATTTATCTTCCATTATCAGGTGAATTGATGTTGTACCAGTCTGATATAATATGGCAATGTGCATAGTTAGAACTGTTGAACCCCGTGATTTTAATGAAACAAGTTTTTATGGAACTGTTTGATCCAAGCATATTCTTCTGCAGTGTATTATACTTTGTTGTGAAATTATTTGAGATTTAATTTTTTGAAAACGATGTGACAACAATTGTAACTCTGAAATATAGATGGAAAATGTGTGTGTGTGTCTTTTAGTTCTGAGAATTGTGTTCACAAAAGGCCAATGGTTTCTGCTAGAACTACTAATCACAACTTTGCATTTAAGATATAATTAAACTATCTATCTATATGGATGCCATGCAGCATGCAAATATCTCAACATCATGACTTATGAACATCTGAGATTTTAACAGAGAACCTTTAATGTTAACCGTATGAAATTTAAAAAAGAAAAAAATCTTTAAAAGTTTTAACTTGCTGGAATTCCATTGAAATTAATGATATTGATAAATTATTACAAAAAATGTTTCAGTTATTTTTTTAAAACAAACTAGTGTTCTTTTGTATGTTTTTGTTTACTGGAATATTTCTGTGTAGTCAAAATGAACACTGTATTTTCTTTTTCTTTAAACTGTAACTTTAAAAAAAAAACAACAAAAACTGAGTATATGACTGCTGTTTGCAAACTGCTTGATCAGAATATGCATTTAGCTATTTACTGGTTGCTTAAGAAAGGTAACAATTTATTGTGCTCATTTTGGATTGTGCATCACATTAAGGTCACTACATCTACAGTACACATACAGTATTAGAAATAATTATGGAAACTCACAGGATATGTACACACAAAGAGTAAATGCACCTGAGAGATGTATATAATACGTACACAATGCATTATTATGGAAAATATACAAAAACCAAAATAAATATTTTGTACAGTGCATTAGTGTTTGGTATGTGAAGCACTTTTTTATGAGCATGACACCTTGTTTTCATACTTCCATACAGTTTATCAATGCATAATTGTAGAATGTTGTTCCAAATATCTTTTAGCACTTTCCACAATTCATCTAAGGTGTTTGGTTGCTGTTTAACTTTCTCACAGTAGCCATATAACCCTACTTCAGTGATGATCGTATCAAGAATTTGAGTGGGCTAAGAACTTTATTAATGCTCCATCAGTTGCTTTACGTTCCATATAGTTTTTCATCACACTGGCTGTATCTGTATGCTTGTGGTCATTGTCATGTTAGAAGATGAATCATCGCTCAATGAGATGTCTTCCTGAAGGAATGATATGATAGAAGAGAACTTGCCTGCATCCCCTGGCTGTTAGTATACCTTCAAATTTATGCAGATCTTTGACACCCTTGGTTGATATGCAGCCTCAAATTTATATTGATCTATCCCCATGCTTTACTGTAGCTATTATATACTGACTGTTATAATCCTCTCAGTCTACCTTTAAATAGATTGCCATTGACTATTGCCAAACAGTTCAAAATTAAACTCATCTGTAAAGTGCAGCATCTTCCAAATGTGGCCATCTCATTTTTTATTTATTCTGTCTATTTTAACTTTTCCATTTGATTGCCTCTTCTTAGGGAAATTTTTTTGGCAGCTAGATATCCATTGTGAAATGTATAATTTACTATTCTTCAACAAATGTTAACCCCATACTTGTAGCTAGGTTATTTACAAGATCTCTACTGGCTTGTTGTCTATCAAATGGAGAACATAATCTGAGGTACTTAACATCACTTTTGGAATTTTGGGCTTTCTTCTTGGACTGCGTTTATTTTCAACACCAGTTTGGTGTATCCTCAGTCTTGCATACAGCTTCTGAAACATGAAGTTGAGTTACAATCTACCATATGAAGTAGTCTTCACTAGCTAAGACTTTGAATAATATACACTTGTCATGTGATATTTTCATACTATGAGCCATGTGTTCACCATGCATTCAAGCACATGGTCTTTCTGCAGGTGTGGCACTTTCTAATTTTTTCCATAATATCCAGTCATTGTGTACTACATCTACACATGACCTTACTGTGGAGCATTTCATTTTTACACATGAGATGCAACTGTATCACATGTTATTTGAATTAAAAAGTTTTTCCCATTTCCATAATTATTTCAAATATCATGAGTGTGATTGAAACATTCCCAGATGGCATTTACTAACTATTCGCATGTACCCTTCAATGTAGTCACCTACTACACATATATACCTATTCCAGCAGCTCTGACATTTCTGGAAGGTGCTCTTGTGTTTTTTATTTGGAATTCTTTGTAATGTTACTTCTGTATTTACAATACTAGTGGCCACATGATCAAATCTTCCTTTTAGGGTATTCTTTATCTTGAAGAAGAGAGAAATAACTCATGGTGTCAGGTTTGGTAAATATTTTGGATGGGCATTGACTAGAATACAGTTTTTGGGTAAAAACTGATGCAGGGAGAATGATGTATTGGTGCATTATCATGATGCAACATTTGTTTTCGATTTCCAGTTCTGGCTATCATCTGCAAACGTTTTGTAGGCATTATAAAACAGTTATGTGCATATGTCTTGCTCACTGTCTGACCTTTTGGGGCAAATTCATGGTGCTCTAACCTTCTGTAGTCAATACTATTAGCATTGTCTTCACTTTCTGTTTCAACTGTCTTGCTTTGTTTGGTCTGGATGACAATGATGTCTTCCAGTGGAACGATTGGTGCTTGGTTTCTGAAATATAGCTTGAGGTCCTTGTACACAATGACATGATGCTCTTTCTGCTCATCAGTGAGAAGTCATGGAACAAACTTGGCAGAGAATTATCTTATAATAACTGACTACCAGACCATAGGAAATGTTAACTTTTTCAGCATCTTCTATGATAGTTATGCACCTGTTTGCATGAATGAAATCACAAACAAGATTGAATCAACTGTGTTTGAAATTACTGCCCATTCAGATCATGGAATCATCCTTACCACCAACCACTACACGCAACATTTGATGTTTATTTTCTGTTTTCTTTAATTTTGTACAAAAGTTAATGCACACTCACTGTTTGTGTATGTCTGACATCTTGAAATGTGCCAACCACTGCTGGTATGGCTATAACACATAATCAGCAGGAAATGATCATGCAATTTTGCTTTAGTTTTAGCTTTAGCTCAGCTAAAGGTGCATTTGGATGTAAAATACTAACTTTAAGCTATTGTTGTTGCCATGTTAAATTTAGTCTGGAAACCTTTTGCTCACACCCTGTATGTACTAGGGTTGTTCACATGAAACCTGGCCAAATGCCAATATGGTGATGTTGTTTTAGCCGAGTTTCACGTGAACACACTCTTGTGTACACATCACTTGACATTGAACCGGGAAAATGGGTGTATTACTGCATTTCTAGACACTGTTCTTTTCTTATTTCATGCTTGGTTAACTCAAATCACATTTAAAGATAAACCTGATAGAACAACATATGCAACATTGGCATTATTACAGTCTTTTGCATTAAAGTCAAAACATTTAATTCAGTGCATTCTTGTGTGTGCCGTGGTCCCCTCACCTGATTGATTTAATGTTAGGCATCTGCAAGAAGTATCTACTTCCATAGATCTAAACCATAAATGGCAGCTCATATTCTGATTAATGATGGGATTTCCCTTTAAATGTACAATGGATTTCATACTCACAACTTCTTGATCTCTATTGTCAGTCATGTAACGTTATTGTAATGTTTCTCTGAAAAAAAAAGAGAAAAATTTACGACTTCTGGATGGAACTAATGCTACTATCAGCAGTAAAAAAATATTGATGACTTGCTCTGATGAAGTTTTTTTCAGGAGAAGAATTTGTAATATGATGATTTGTTCTGTTTTCAGTAAATTAATATTAAAATTTTGATGAACTAAGTTGTAGTTCATACCACAATGCACAACTGAAGTAAATCATTATCAAGTAACAGTGGGTATTAACCATGGTAGGTCAACAACAGCATAAAGAAATCAACATCACCTGACCTCATTTACCCATTTGATCAGCTCCCTGTTTTGATTAGACACTCTGTACCTGTTTTCCAATGGAAAAAAAAACAAAAATAATTTTAGTGTCCCTGGCCTCTTGAGAAAGTGACTAAATCTCTCCTGAACTTTTTGTTCATGTGGAAAGATGGAATCTAAATTTAGATATATTTATCAGCATTCTAAACTTATAAGAATTTCCAATTTTGTTTCAGTCAAAAAAAAAAAAAAAGTGGTCAGTAAATTTATGTCTCTCTCATTCTTTTGTCTCCTTTCTGCTTTGTATGTGTGAAAGGGGTTTTGGTGATCACTGAGGAATCACTTTTTTAACACCCAGTTTGCAAGACAGTCTGTTAACTATATGCTTAGGACACGTCATCTTTGACTAAAATAGCATAATCTGATATTTTATGACAAAAGATCACATTTTTACTTAAGATTTTTTTTTTTTTAAAGAAGTTACAATGCTTTAACTATCCAAATATCTAACATTGATCCTGGAAGAAACAGCATGTTCATGGATTAATCACATGTACATCCTTTTTTCATTTTGGTTTTTATGGGCAATATCTTGGATTTGATATGGCTGGCCAAAGGATATGGAAAAGTCCTATTTTCAGTTTGAGATGTTATCTGTTTGAAGAGTCTGTTCCTTGAAGATTCATTGAGCATCAAGTGTTTGCTGGTGTAGTTTTGTACCATAGTACTAAAAAAAAAAATGTAATTGGAATGTTGAAGATGATATACTTGAGTGCTCCGCCTTTGTGTTTCTTCTGTAGCAGTGTAAATATAACTCATCATTTCTCATTTTTGACCAGAATACCTACACAATAGGGATAATTATTGACTGAGTATTCATACATTCTGCCTGGTCCAATCTCTTTTGCCGCATCTTCAGCACCATCTGGAAACAATGGAGCTATTTTTTCTTTGAATGGATCAATATACTTCGAATCATAGCAGGATCCATATGTGGGTTGGATGGCCCAACCATTGGGGAAATTTTCATTGCTATGGAATGGCACAACCTCTTCTGGAATACTGGTATCAGACATTAGTGTAAGTTTTTGCATGAATCAAAGTGGCAAGTGTTATATCGTGTCAACTTGCATCATTGGACATAAAAAGAGCTGATTACATGTAGGCCAC
Organism: Nautilus pompilius; assembly: GCA_018389105.1. Lineage (NCBI taxonomy): Eukaryota > Metazoa > Mollusca > Cephalopoda > Nautilida > Nautilidae > Nautilus > Nautilus pompilius. The sequence continues at coordinate 788,478 of JACATO010000132.1, read as the reverse complement.
TTTGAATTTTCTTCATTGGATTCAACAGATACAATGAATGAATCTAAGTGGGATTTCTTCCACCTCACATTAATTTTATTCTAGAGTTTACTTGTTTGCTTCATTGTATCATCACACTTTTTTCTTGGAATAATTTCAATGTGTCCTTGCATTTATATAAAAATTCTTTCATCTTTCAAATCAGGACGATTAATTCAGCAGTACTGTTGTCCATTCAACCATTATTTTATAACCCGTTGATAGCATTCATTTCTGTAACTATATTGTTTCCCTGGTTGCAGTAATGAATTAGAAGGGTCAAAGCTTTGGAAAAGTGACCATCAATTAGACCTTTTCTATCCTGAGTTTCAGTGTGGATAAATATCTTCATTGTTAGTCCTACTTTTTTTACAACAAACATTCCATACAACCATCTGATATTTTGGTAATAGTGAACATTGTCACTTTGAAAAATCACTCCTTTATTTCAGGGAAGTCGTCATTCTACCAGCTTGTAGTAAACTTGTTTTGCATTGTCATAATTCTTGTGGTTGCCCCATTTCTGGTTTTTGAGCAGCCTTCACTGAAGGATCAAGTACATAACTGCATGCATAACATTTACTGCAAGTTTTTTTGTTTGTTTTTTTTTTTTTTTTTACATTTTGCATGTTATCTCTGCAATTCCCATTCTATTTCAATATATATTTATACTTTTTATTTTGCTTCTCATGAACGAAAATGAAGAAATAAGAAAACAAGTTTGGTTTGGGGCATTCTAGGTGATAAAAACCAATTGCAAAATATAGCTGAAATGCTATTAGAAAAAAAATCCAATGTTAGAAGTTTGGTACAAAACTAACGGAAACATGCTTGTGAACTGGGGTTACGGGCAGTAACTTACTGGGATCTTATCTTAATTTATCAAGCTTTTCTGTGCATGACGACTTTATCTTGCATTTTACATACCTACTGCAGGAGTGTGTTAGTTCAGATGTCTGCGAGGGTGTTTTTCTTTCTGTGAATAAATAAGATGAAAACATTTACCTCTAAAGCAAATCTTAGTACATAAAATAACACACTTTTATTTTCCACTTGGTAATGCTCACTAGTTTTTTTTATAAAAATAAAATAACAAATAGATGTATTATAGCTCCTTTTGAATTAGTTTTTTGTTTGCTTTATTAACTAAATAGAGATCCAGTGAAGAAAGCAGAACTATGATTTGTAGCTTGTTGATTAGCAGTGTCTATCATCAGCAGAAAGATTGGCGAAAATAAGCAGATCATTTAACTTTAATTTAAAGTCAATGAGATGTTCTGATAAGAGATGGACAAATCACGATTGTGGTTTGAAATTTGTCAGTAAAGAAGAATCTTGATTCTCTTGGATGCTCCATATATATCTAACTTTTGTACACATGACTGACTTTCCAGTGTGAAACATTGCATTTTTAAATATTAGTAATATCTTAATGATTAAGAGCAATTACTGTAGATCAAAAGTAATCAAATTTTTAAATGGTATTTCTGTGAATCTGTAGGCAGCTATTAAGTCTTGTTTTCACTGATATATAGAATCCAGTATACATATGATGTAATCTGTACTAGTTAGGAAAACATTAGTAGACTAATTTCAGTTTGTTTTTCATATGATAATTTATTAAAAACAATTGGTTTTAGAAAATGAAAACTCTTGATTAAATATAAAATTTTAAATTTCACTTGACTTACTTTAAAGTTGAATGTTAGAATAAATGCAGAAGTCAAGAATGAAAGAAAGAAATATAAGTAAATCAGTCCTGTGAACCCTGTGTGGATTTGCAAGAAATTATGGCATAATGAAATGTAATTTCAGTTGTTGCATATATGTGTAGTCATTTTTGCATAAAAATATATAAGGTATCCAAATTTCAGTTTTTTATTCTAATTCCTGTCTGGAACTCTACTTTTAATATTGAAAATGTAATTTTGGATCCAATGGAAAGTATTTTAGAATTTATTTTTTCTTTCTTTTTGTGTTAAGGGATATCTTGATCAGATTTGCTATAGGAGGCAGCCAGGGTCCATGTTCTTGCTGTATCAGACATCAATGCTGAACTCAGGCTGTGACTATAATAATAATAATTATTATCATCATGTTTTAGATTTGTTTAGATTTGTGAGCAGTGCCCATTAATCTACCAAATGCTACTTTGATTTTATTCTGGTCTTTCTCTTGTTTGAATTGTCATAAATAAGATTCTTTTCAGTTCCCTTAAGATAATGTACTGAAGCTATTAAAACCCTATTCCTCTGAATTGTCAGGGCTCTTATTCTGTAGCCTTTGTAAACATTTGTGTAGTTTATCACACCAAGGCCTTTGTGCAGGTATTCATTGCTTGTGACCATGTGCCAAAGTGAAAGAGTATGGCAGTGCCATTAAATCTGAAACTCAGGAATTGCTGTAAATCTGGGAGTCTTTACAAACATAGAGGAAATAAATCCTATAGTCACATTGCTTAGGAATGTGAAATCTACTAAATCCATTTGTTTCTTGGACCTTCAGACTTGAGGCCACTATCTTGCTTTTTAAGACTCTCCATCTGAGTTGTTGATGTTTCCCCAGACTGCTTACCAATGCACTCTTAAATGTAGAAATCTATTTTAGTTCACAAGTTCACATCGTGAACCCACTCTCTCTCTCGCATTTTTAAAATAGAGTTCCGGGTTATCACTAATCTTATAGCATGCATAACATTTTTTAAAATCTGTACGGTGCATATTGGCATTACACCCTGACACTAATCCAGAATGCCTGAAGCAGTTATTCCCAATCTTTTTTCAGTGTTACCCCCATTAACAGTGGCAAATTCTTGCAACTCCAACTTCCAGCACCATCAGTGCAATGCTACAGCAGCAAAGGGATTGCAAAAATGCGACCTTAGAATATTTTGAAATAAACATCAGGGTGAAATAATGCAGTTTTGCATTCTAGACTACAAAATAAATGCATCTTGAGGTGTCTGTAGAAGGCTGGTGTCATGTGGTCAGTGCTCTTGTATGGATTATCTTACAGAAAATAGGATATACATCAACAACAGTTGAAAGATTAAATATTACATGAAAACAATCATGATACTGGCTTTCATGATCCATCCATAGTTTTGGAACTGTTGCCTAAAGCAACAAGCAACAAATACTTTTACAGATACTTTGTCTTTGGTATTGAATGTGTTAAAGATTTATTTTAAACGTCACAATCCCTGATGAATTTGATTGAAAATTGTTTTTAGAAAATGCAGAGTGGATTTTATACACATTTAAACATTGTTTTCTTTGTTTTAGTTGTGAAATAACTTGGGTATTGATTAATAAACTTACTTTGTTCCTCATAGAATTCTTTTATTAGGTAGACTCTTTTAAGGTACCGAGTATGAAAGTACATTGTGATTGATTGCACAGCTATTAATTTAGGTTCAGATTTTCTAAAGTATGTAAATCATGCAGTATGCGTCCTTTTTGAACATGTTTTTTTTATTAAATGAATTTGGTAAACTGCTCTGTTATTGTACAAACACCACTTTTTCTGTGAAATAATTCATATAATACATAACTAGGAAAACAGGTTATTCATATAAAAGAACATGTGAAAATTTCTAAAACAAATGGAGTGGCATTGTATCATTAATTCAGAAAGACTAGATTTGTATCATTTAGAGGGGAATCAGTTGGACAGTTAAAAATGCTTTTTGGAGCTGCTGCCATTAATAAGTCAGAATTATGCATTTACTGTACTATTAAATTGCTATTAATTTTAAAATGTTCTACAATGAAGCCCACTGTTGTGTAGTTTTGAATTGACCTAACAGTAAGGAAGTGAAAGAAAAAATCCCATAAGCTGGTTACCTTTTCTATTGATATCGTCAGTTTTGAGGTACTTTACTGTTCTATTGGTAAAATATTTCTGTAGCAATATAACAGTTGAGAAATGGCAAAGACAGAAAAGTAATGTTGAGATGCTTGTATATATATATATAATGCCCTGCCATATTAATCTGATCACCATCCTAACTGTATGTATCTGACTGAAATAAATTTGCATACTTTTCATACATATATATTGGATGTCTAGGTGGCCAGATAACCGGTGTGCTTTCATGTAGATTTTGTTGTGTTTGTTTTACCAAGTTTGTGTTATAGGCCATGCAGAGTGTGACCAATAGCAGAGTGCCAAAGATCAAGACATATCTTCCGGATCTGTTTCCAATGCCATTCATCATCAAAGTTCAAGGTAAATTCACTGCTGTGACAAAGTGGCCTGGGAGGTTGTCAACAGTGACATCACCTGGGTTTTAAGAAAACTGGCCTACACTCAGTGCCTTGTTATGGGCTGCAGTCTGGGCTATTGAAAAGACAGAATTGATGTTTGTTGAAGAATGCCTCCATTTTGGATGAGAACACTGCTATTTAAAGATATTGCTTACCATTGTTCCAAGATGGCATATTGTGATTTAATGTCCATATTCTGCTGGACAATAATGCTACCTCCCACATTTCTCAGGAAAAGAGAATGAATTTCCCTAGTTACCCAGAATTTTTGATATATCATTGAGCACCTGTGGGAGCATTGGATTGTCAGCTGAAAGAGGCATGTCCACTATCTGCTAATGTGATAGAATTAAAGGAAGTAACCTGGGCCAGACCATGATATAAAATCTAAATAATTCATTGCATACTGTATAGAGGCACTATATGTTATAAAAGTGGCTTGATCAGGTATCAACCTATATAATCTTGCTCTATGGCTTGTTTTAGTTTGTGGAAAATTGTAAACAAAGATATTGTAATGAAAAAAAGGTTGCCAAATTACTGTAGCAGGGCACTGCATTAGCATAGTATTTTCAGCTCCTGTGTGATACATCACATGCTTCATTGCCACTTTATTACAGGTTTCTATCTAATAGTAGATGGATAATTCATATGTAGATAATAAGATTTCTTTGAAAAGTACTGAGGTCTATCTTCATCAAATCTGTAAAATCATCTGTTTACATTTTCTATTCTTAATAAACATTAGTTTTCACTTTTGTCTATTCACAAATTAAATGAATCATTTTTGCATGTTTATTTCATATTTGGTTGTACAAATTGGTATTGGCCCAGGAAATAATGTGTGTACAGAATGTATGGTTTATGGGAAATTAGCACCAAGATTTCATGGATATTTGAAGGAACAGTATTTGTATTAAACTGATTGTATAATTATCAACATACTTGTAATACAAAACATGGGGTTGGAGTGATGCAGATTTGTTGTTAAAGCCCTTATAGCTCAACCTATGCTGAATAATAAAGAGTTGCTATGTAGTGGAATGCAATACAGGAGTTATTTAAAACGAAACAAAAAAAAAAAAAGAATTTAGCAGCCAACTGGTCATAGATTGTAGATCAGCTTAAGCCTTGTGTGTACATTCTATAATTACAAATATCTACTGCAAAATCATTACTGCTTTCGGAATTAATCATAATTCTTAGGTTCTATTGATCTTTTTCCCCTGACTATCGAGTTTTAGTGCTAAATGTATTATTTCTATTACTAAGTTGGTGGAAAATGTTTGAACTAACCAATAACTTAAACTCTAATATGTTTGAGTTAGTCATGCGACCCCCAAACTGGTCAGGTTGTTATCCATGTTCTGTTCTGACTTTAAGTGAAAAACTACTTAACCTTGGTTCCTTTGCTGCCTTAAACCTGAGACTAACCTTAGAATTCTTATTCATTCCTTTGGTTTCTTTATATTTTTCTTCTCCTTTTGGGTTTTTATAGTTAATACATTTGCATATTTCAGTAAATATTTCATGAAATGCAAACAGTATGTCTGAATCAGTAATTTTTTTACTTATGGTGTAACTGCCAATAGCTAGTTTTAGGTTAGGGTTAAAATAAGTAGGTAGATTAAAACTGAAAATAACTGTCTTGCTTCTCTCATTTTATTATTTTTCTTTTTTAAGTTCTTTCTTTACTTCAGTTACTTTTTATTAATACTGGACTGTTTTTGTATGTACAAGGAATTCTTCATGCATTTAGAATTTTTTTGGTAAGGGCTCTGGGTCCTTTTCTGTTTAATTTCAGGTATATGCTTCCTATCTATGTACAGCTTTTCTTATATGCAAAATGGCTACATATTTTCAGAGAGATTGTAGTGCAGTTTTCTCTTAAGTTTTTGACTAAATGGTATAAATAAGACCTTTTTAAAATAATGACTTTTTAAAAAAGAAAATGTAATCCAGCTCAGTGCATCAAATCTTGTTAGACTATGGCTGGCTATACAAGGTTTTATTTATTGATGACAGATGGACATTTAGATATTGTAGCGATGAAGATGTAACTAGGGAACAGATTTTTAGCAAAAACTTATTGTTATTTCCCTAGATAAGAGTTAGTTCCTGTGTGATGGATTTTTGGAGCAGACATACATTAACTTAACCTCAGTGAACCTGCATAATAAAATGATCAGTATTTGGTTGACTAAGGGGTTTTTCTTCTGAATACTCTATGAAAATATGAATTGAAGTACATATTTTGCTTTTAGGTTAATTGACTTATTGTTATAATCTTTCTGTAAAATTTGATAGGGGTCATGGGGATATAGACAACATGGCTAAAGAAGCAAATCTATTTACAATCCAGTTCACTAATGGTGGGCTATTTTATAGTGTAAGAACTTCATTGGTTTATTTACTTTAAAGTGCGTCATGGAGAATTTTGTTTCAGTAGAAATTATCATTTAAAAGAGTGTTAATCATTTCACCAACTTAACTTGAATTTCGATGAGAAACAACTGGATTTTGTGTGAGATTTTTCCTTAAGGAACTACTACAACTGGGCACAAAGAATCGGGAGATAGTGAATTTTAGGATGAATTTCTAAAAACAACCTACCATCAGGTGTTGTTGATTCATGTCTAAAATCTAATATAGGAAACAAGTGAAAAACACTGATAACACCTGCCTATATTTGATCCCATATTATTTCTTATCTAAAATGGTTCTATGGTGTGTAAAAACAATGAGATCTGAATTGCCTGCTCTATTATTGGTATAAGAACATGTGATGCTGTAAAACCTCCAGCAGTAGTTCAGACTCGCCCTGTAGCAAGTGGCTTGCAGTAGGTAAGTTTCAATATGTCAGTTTTTTTTAAAATTTCAATGTTTTTCAGTTAATAGCCTATTGTAGTATGTGCTGCAGTCTGGTAATAATATCTTTTCTGTTATACAAATGCTCATAATAGATGAATGAATCCACTTCCTCATGTAGGATTACACACTAAACATCTGTTGGTTTCTCCTCGGGTAACTATTATTATCTACTTGATAAGCCTGGTGCCATCAACACTGGATCCAATGGTAGCATGTGAATTTTTTTTTTGATAAAAGTCGGTTCAACTTTTCATTTTTCACTCATGCATTTCTGTGATATCCTTGGCAGGATTGCAATGCTCAGTTATTTCTTTGGCCAAAGAGTGGCAAGCAGGGAAGGTGAGATAATCAGAAACGTTATGTGGGATATTATCCATATAGCCCTGGGAATCTGTAGTCATTACTGATTGTGCTAATCATGTTGTTTATTTATTTTAACTATGTAGAGGAGGGAGTAATTGTACAAATTGTGTTATATCATTTCTCCATTAAAATGTTATAATGAATTTCAAGTACTAATTTGGCTAATGAATAAATAGGTTTCTATTATTCCCAATCATTTTGAGCATTTGTTATCAGTTTGAGCCATTAATTTACTGGTAGGATGATGAGAAAGACAGAAACTAGATGGTTAGTTTAACTAATATTATATCAAAAACATTTTGTCCTTAGCATTTAATGTAGTTTTTTTCTATAGTAGTGATAGAACAGCTTTGTAGTAGGCTGTCATCTTCAGCAGCTTTGCCACCATTGTCTGATATGAGAGCTACAGATGGCAAATATTCATAATATTGTAACTAACAGACAGCTTTCCTATAGCCATCTCAGTGATCTCATCGCCTAAAGATGAAACTTTTCCAACAGTTTGGTTGAATGATGATTTTTTTAAAGGAATTAATTAGTTTGGTCTCTTTCTGCCAAGTCGTTTTTCTCACACACTGATATTCACACAAAAATCACATTCATAAGCTACGACTCAACCTTTCTTTATCTGTACTTTTATGCAAGTAAAGAATGTCCTTTTTTTTTTCTTCTTTTTCCATGGTTGACCTTTCAGTAATTTGTCTGTGTCGTAATTCATTCCCAGAGAGTTAGGATTGGTATAATGTCATATGATCCCATGTTTTAATTTCTTTTACATAATTTTGTTTGCCTATCAAGCCAAGTGTTAGAATGTTTTTCTAAATGTTTAAACCATGTATTATTATCTTTTAAAATTCTTACATAATTTTTTTTTTCTAAATGTACCTAGTAATTTGTCATAAATTGAATATCTACCACTAAATTTTGAATCTTTTATATTAAGCTTTTAAATTACAAGTACCCATATTTAAATGTACAATTGTAGCTTTTTTAAGCTACAACTATCACAAATATTTTTATTTAGATAACATTAACTTCCGAAGTATAGGCTTACTTAACTCTGTTAAAAAAAAGGGGGGGCTTATACTTTAGAAAATCAAACATGTAAAAGTTAATAAACTCAGTTTTATGCTAGACATTAACGAATAGAATATTTTAAATAAAATTTTTTTGCTATTAAAATTAATGGATTAAAAGTGCTGGATATGAGTGTATGAAGTCAACCAATAAATAATGTAAAAATAGAGATGGAATTCAAGACAGGCTTTTGAAACAATTTTGGGAAGTTAAAAAAAAACAAAACGTGTGCCATTTTGCTTTCAAATGTTTGTAGTCTGATGATATCTACCAGATTTTTGCTAATCAAAATCTTGGTACTTTCTAAATTTCTAAGGATTTTTTTATTGTCTGTTTTTCTTGGCAATTGGTTTTATTTTGTGATTTTTATGTTGACACTGTAAGGTGGATACTTAAACTCATCTCAGTTCTTAGAGATTTTCACTATTTACATCTGTGGTCCTGCCCTCATACTGTTCATTGCATCACAGGTAGAATGATCAATAAGTACACGATAACAGCAGAGCTGCTACTTACCTTGATTTACAGCTGTTTTTAAAAACATTTCTTACAAATGTAGTGTTACAAGCATTGATTGGTATTATACCACATAATAGCATCTACTTAACATTAAACATTAATGTACTTGGTGTAAATATTTCTCTCTTGACCATGTGTTTGTATGAAATGCATACAACTTTGAATGGACAAAGTGAAGTCAGCTTTTTACTTGAACAATAGCTCGGCAATAAAGGTAGACTTTACAGGTTTGCAATCTTGAAACTAACTTAAATTTCCTTATCTATTCATTCTTCAGAATAAAATGGAGAAAATTAATAATTAAAACATTTGTGAAATAAACACAAATCTAGCATGTACCTGTGGCTCACACCCACACCAGGTAATTATGTGGGGAGGCCCTCCATGTATAACTTTGTATGATTAGTCATTTTCACTTTCATCTGTGTAACAATTGTTCTTTCTATGCTAACAAAGCTATGGCGATAAACACATTTGTGGTGTCCTTGCTGTGCTTGATCTCCTGTAAGGTGAGACCTCTAACTGTCCAGGCAGGGACAACAAGTGCATGACAACAGAAATTACAGCAAGCACATACCTGCCCACTTCTCTGTAACTTTAACTGACCTAACAAAGTCCCTACTGTAGAAATTCTCATTGTGAGAAGAAAGATGAAAACAATATCAGCAATAAAGAAGACAAGTTCAAGAAAATTATATTTTTATGATATAAAAATGTCTTTAACTAAAAAATAACTAAGTCAACCAGACTTCTACTGAGGGTGACTGTGACTACAGTCCTAAATATGAAACAGCTGTTATAATTTTAATGATTGTCAATGTGATTATTAGATATTCTAGTGAAACAATGTACAAACTGATACAAGACACTGGACAGGCTGAAACAAATTTAACAGCTGTACATTTAAAGAAATCATTTTTAGTTATGTACTGGAAAGAACTGAGATTTAGTACAAAATATGATGTCTAAGTAACTTTGAATTATTTAATCCCCAAAATACCATATTTTCTGGCATATAAGTCGATACTTTTTTTTCTGCAAGGTCCTGACCATCAACTTATACTCCACTCCAACTTATATATGGATGGAATCATGATACCGGGAACACGGGACCCTTAAATACCATGGGAAAGTTTATATATGATTGTGGGTGCACGCCAACTTAGATTCAGTTACCTCCCTTAGATCTCTGTTGACCTGGGAGGCTCATGTTGTCTTTGGTCTACTCTGAGGACGATTTGTAAACAAAGACGGTTTTTACATCACTACGCAAATGTGCAAATAATGCAGTCTAAATGGTTATACCGCTACACTCACTGATTTCTAAGAACTATTTCTAAGGGTTCACATAATTGATAATACCATACACGTGATTCAACTTTTTATTTGATGGGAAAAAATCATATCGAACTGTGTTCCATGCAGATTTAAGCTTCCTTATTTTGCCTTCATTCTCTTTCTTTTGCCTAAAACTCTTTCCTTCCTCAAATCTCTCACTTTGGTGTTATCCACCACTGCTGTTTTATAACCCTGACAGAAATTTGATACTGTTTTTACTGTACATAAGTGTGATTGTAGTATCGACTTATATACCACTTTGACTTATATGCGAATGAAGGCTTGGAAAACGGGAAAATTGATCTATCCGATTTATCCTCTATATCATCTTATAACCCAACAAATACGGTATATCTGATGTTTTAATTACAGTGTACTGTAATTATTTTATGATTCAATATGGATCGATTTTTTAAAATAAAATCTATCAATTACAACATCTCTTAATTTTGTGTTCTTTGAAATGTCTATGAATTTTGGTTGGCGAATCCTGATGCACTATTTAGGCTGAGATTCTACAGTGTAACTACTTTCATTTCTTAGTTTACTTACTGTGGACAAAGTGATGTGACATCATTGAACTAAACCGCCTTGCTTTTATAACTACTTTCACTTTCTGATGCTGTAATTTATGACTTGTATTTTTTTTTCTCTTCCATTAAATATTTTTAAGGACATAATTACAAACCACTTTTGTTTGTATTGTTTTATTAATCATGTAACTAATTTTTTTATGTGGGCCATTCGCAGCAATAATTCATATCTTAGATAAAAACTCTAGAATTGTACTTATTTGATTTTGTGGATAGAAGCTAAATAATTATTACGGTACTTCCACAAAAATCTACATTGGCATTTCCAGTTGTCTAAATGATAAAGAATCCTATAATGGGAAAGAAAAAAAGAACCAAAAACATCAAACCACTTTATTTTTTAAAGACTATTTTATGAATAATTTTCTGAAGGTGTAATTGCCCTGTTTTATTAAAGAGCCAATTTGTAGCTCTCTAGATTCCAGAATTTATTCCTTTCAATTTAGTTGTCGTCATCAGCAAACTATACATGCACTTAATGTTTTGTAATGCTATGGTTACTGCTAGCAATCATTGTCATTTTTGCATTGTTTATTATTTTAATTACAGAAATCATCGTATAAAGGTTTGAGAGAAATAGGTTATCAGCTAATAAAGATACCTTAAAATTTGGTTGTTTATAATTAATATTTTGTTACAACAAGATTTGCACTGTTAAATTTTCTTTTCACTATCTCAGTGAAGATTGTACAAATATAACTGTTATAGAATATAGTTCATATCAGGATGTGGGAGATAACAGGTGAATCATTTATGTTGCACAATATATTCTGACACATTGTTTTAAATAGATGATTACAAATTAGGGTGTTTTAGTGATCTTTGGCCTTTGATTCTGAATATTGGGTTATTCAACTAAACTAAAGTTATTTTCACAATTGTCAAAATCATTTGGCACTATCGTGCATCATAAAAGGAAAACCTACGTAATTCTGCAAAATTTGTTCATAACCGTGAACCATTTGTCTATCTGTCCTCTTATAAATGAACGATGACGACAAAAAAAAAAACCTCAAAACAATGCTGAAATTAGAAATTCAGAGCAACAAGAATTCAAATCCTCTGGCAATAATTTAATGATCATGGCTCATAATTGATTTGTTTGAGTAAGCAAGATTTCCCTGGCAAGTTCAATGACCAAGACAGTTGGTTTTTTAAATAATTTTTCCACATTAATTAAGAGAACATTGTTATAATATTTCCTGAGCTGCTCAATGTATTTTACAAAATTAATGAAAAATTTGGATGTCGTTTTTCTCAGTACTTCTAATTATTGATTTGGTTAACAATTTTCTGAAACTAATGTGTTGATTCATGTAGCATTAGAGCGATTTTTGGTTATTTTATTATCACATTTTTTTTTACAAGATCAAACTCATTGAATATTTTACAAAACCTTATATATATATATATTTATATAAAGTTTATTCTTTGAACCTTTCTGCCAACAACGGTGCATAAGGCATCCACTAAATGAAATTCCCTGATTTGCTTAGTTGATTTTATGGCTTATGTTTGTAAGGTAACCCAGGGAAGAAAAATAGCCACCAATATGATTCTTCAATTGGTTGAAACTGTTAATATTAACCACACTTGCCAGTGTAATCTAGTCTTCTTGTTAAGAATTCTATTGTTAAAGAAATTTTTTTAAAATATATAACCAGTGTTGGAATTTTCACTAATTTGTAATTATGACCCCTGTTATTGTTAACTTCAGATGGATGGTAAAATTTTTCCCTGTCCACATGCTCAAACTCCTAATTATTTTAAAAATCTCTCTCAGGTGTTTTCCTAACCATCTAAAAGTATCTGATACTTTTGTTTAGTGAATTTCAAATTTTGAAGTCCTGCAAGTATTCCAGTAAATCCATGCAGAACTATCTCTATTAAATCAATATCCTTTCCCACATAATGGCTACAGTATGTTGAAGAGGAGCACAAAAACTTCTTTTTATGTTCAATAATCCTAACATTTTATTTGCTTTGTTTGTAATCAAAATGAAGTGCTCTTAATATTTGATGTTTTAAATACTGCACAATTGTATTTTTCAGGAGTTTTAGTTAATAATGAGATAAGATGGTAGGTTTGCTTTCTGTGGAGAGAATTTGTGCGCGTTCTCAATTCTGGCAGCCATTTGGAAAAGCTTTTTTAAAATAAAAATGCTGCTCATTAACAACAACAACAACAAAAAGAATTGGTGTTACAACCGAAAAACATTTCTACAGTTTAAATTTATGGTATTGGAAAAGATTCTAACAGCTCAATAGATTCTCTTAGAGCCTGTTTTTCATTAGTTTATTTCACTTACAAATTTTAAAATGTTAAAATTTGTCACAAGCTTAAAATATACTAATTTTGTAGCACTTACTAAAAGACACACCAATATCTCCACAGTTGTAACCTATTGTGTTGCAACTGTTTATGATTGGGTTTCAGTGCGAAAATGACTATCACAATTTATCAAATGTATGTGAAATTATTACATTTTTTTATTAATGATTTGATGATGGTTTTTTTTTTTTTTTTGAGTTTTTTAGAAATGAAAGAAGTGATGTCGGGGCCCATGCAAATACTGCATAGGTCACCATCGCCTTGCACAACTACGACCAAATGCTTTATGACATTTACACAACTGACGCAAAATGTTCTGTGTCAGCAGAAGAGCTGTAGATGTTTAAAGCATCCAGGTTTTAAATTTACTGAAATTCCCCTGAACTTAATCTGCCTTCACATGCAGTCTGGATCTGGTTTTTGTCTGTCAGTAATTTAGAAACCACACTATGAAAACTCATTATCGTTCTCGTTGCTTCTGAGCATTTAGCTAGCAAATCAGTATGGTTGATGGAGTAAAATGCTTGAAGAAGAGAAGATTCCACTAGAAAGAAATCTCACTAAAAAAAAAAAAAAAAGAAAAAGCAAACACATTTAGCCTGTAGATCTGCTTTTGGAAGCTTGGTGGGCATTTTACCAAACTGTACTGGTGAGCAGTTTTGAGTCTTTGTAGTGTTGCATTGAGGGAAGATTTCCTAAATTATCACTAGATTCAGATTACAGCGACCTTGGGCTTGGCTTAATGTTTATCATTATTCTCATAATAAGTGGACATATTTGTTATTGTTTAAATCTTAATCAGATGCAAAATAAAAACGAAGCAGATTTATGTTAAAAACAGGTTTAGTATTTTATGCAGCTATACACTGAAAAGATAATTAAAAGAAAATAGTGATTTTATTTATATTAATATGTTTGTATTACTAGATCTGACTGGCATATGTCCATTACATTATATAATAATAGTAAGTTGTATGGAGACCTAGTGTAAAAAAACAAAAATGGACATCCGTCAGATTTTTAAGATGATTTAAACTCAAACTCAACAATTTTATTTAAATCATTTCAAGAGCTTACAAAAAACATACCTATCTTCAGGTGGTTCTGTTTATAAAAGTAACTCCCGTAATAGTTTGTGTGTGCATACCCCTACTTTATAATTGTATCATCCATTTTAAAAACCACTTTTTCAATCAGAACAACTAACTTTGTTTTGGACCTTTTGGCGTTAAAACAGGTTTCCTGAAGCCTTTATTTATATATAACTGTCTGCATTTTAAATTTTGTGTCAGCATCTGTGCCACCACTCTTAGTCTGGAAAGACAGATGCTTTCTCAATTTAAAAGATACTTTGTTTAGGTCTGTCAAAGTCAAGAGACTGCTAATTTAGGTTTGGAACTCCCTCATCAGGTAGCATACAATTGAAAAACACAATTGAGATGGCATGGTGCATTGAGCAGAATTAGAAAATCTAAAATCAGATTTAGTTTGATTATACAGGGTGTTTCAAAAGTTTGTCACATTCTAAGAACTCTTATATCATGAACTACAAATGGTAGCATGATTGAACTGGTACCATTTAAAAGCTAAAAGTGTCAAGTTTTCTTCTGTTAATTTAATTTTAACACCACTCTGCCTGACAGATGGGTCGGACGTTCCGGACAGACTGATCGCGTGTTCCTACGATGGCCACCTAGGTCTCCAGACCTCACACCATGTGACTTCTTCCTCTGGGGGTATGTGAAAGGCCTCGTGTACGTACCTCCCCTTCCCAGAGAAGTGGATGATCTGAAGACTCAAATAACTGAAGCCTTGGCAACCATTGACAATGCTATGCTTGGTCGCGTTTGGCAAGAATTGGATTATCGTTTGGATGTGTGTCGTATAACCTGCGGCACTCACATTGAACACCTGTAAAAACCTGTATAGAAACTTGGAAATATTAGCTTTCAGGTAATATAAATTGTGTTTTGATATCCTCAATAGTTATTAAGATATACAGTGTCGTAATGTGACATAGACTTTTGAAACACCCTGTATTACTATTAGAAAGTCTGCTTAAAACATATCCACTAAAAGTAGGTAGAAACTCCACCTATTTTTTTTAATTTGATTCATTTGAGGTATACTAATTTTCAGATCAAAACCTTAACCTTTTCCAAGTGCTTTTTGTTTGCTTGTTTCATAATAATAATGGGAAAAATCATCATGTAAATGATCTTCAGTTAATCTTAAGTAATAGCTTAGTGCTCTTGATAACTTTTGTTTTTCATATTCACTCAAAGAAAGCCCATAAAAATACTACTACTACATTTATTTAGATTTATAAATGTATAGTCTACAAAGGCCTAAGTATTTGCATGGCAATTTTGGTTTAATCTTAAACATTACATCAGCTAAGCTATCTTTCTTTTAATGTTATCGCAGAACTCGCTTTGATGGTTTCAGGAGGTTCCCTGGTGGTCATCTACTGTGACTAATTTTTATTCCCCTGGCTATATTCAATGGCTATGCATTACCATCCTTTTGTGTGGAAAACATTGCACACCGATTGACAATCTTGATTTTCTTATGATGGTCAGCAGCTCCGTGCATATCACTCATTGTTGTGCAGAAAATGTCCCACTGAGTGAAGACAGGAAAAGTTTGGAGACTGCAGCCTGGCCCACAGTTTTGGAAGCTCTTGTGATAAGAACAGGAATAAAAGACTGACAAGGAGGAGATTGGCAACATGAGGAGTCCCAAGGAAATTTTGTTGGACCAGGAGATAATTTGACCTTCAAGAAGCAATGATTTTCCAGTTGTTCAACTGTTCTAGCATCTCCAATGTATAAGAATATAATTAATTTTAAAAAATCAACCAGATTATCATTCATTAAAACCAGAAGATAAAATCTTTGAATTGAATCCTAATAGAGTTCTTAAACTGTTCTCTACAATGTACATTGAAATCAACTTTATAGCCAGAACTAATAACAATAATACATTTGAGAGTAGCAGGATTAGCATTGATTGTAATTTAATAATATTTGTTTGAATCACAATTGTTATTGTTCATCTGTCTTTGAATTCCATATAAATCTGTTGGTAAAGTTAATATTATACAGTTAGGTCAATAAGCACTATAAATAAAAATATGAATATTTGAAAAAAAAATTTCTGAAGATCAATCAGTGTTCAAGTTTTGTGGAATCTAAAATTAGTGTTGCATAAAAATCTGTTTTAAAATTTATAGCTGATAAGACAAACCATAGGAATCGTTATGTTTTACCAATTGTTCTGTGCGTTTTGCTATTTTTTTTAGTTCATGTATTTATAATATTTTTTTTAAAAAACTAGGTTTATCTATTAAATTAAATTTAAATATTTGACTGACAGTTGCATTTATTTCAGTAAACACGTTTTTTCTAGCCTGTTTATATCCTAAAAGGAAACTAAGTTTTTCAATTATCTTATTTGGATCTGACTGTATAAATAAAATACCTGTTCCATCAAAGGTTTTCAGACCAAAATATGATGGTTTCAAAGTTTGAAGTCTACAGTCTTAATCTAGTTGAATTTTTTGCTGGATTTTTATTTATTTTATGTTACTTTTTTTTATCTGAATCCAGGAAGAATGTTTGATGGGTTGAAATGTCCACTTTTTATTGTTTGATATTCAGTTATATGTTTTTGGGAAATCATTGCATTAATTTGGACTAGTCAAAGGAGCCTGGATCCAGGTACATACTCATAGATAGAGTTGTTTTGCTGCAGTACACTTATGCCTGTAGGTAATAAAAGATAAGGATCTTTACTTTTTATTTTCCCAATAAATTTTTAATCCATTAATTTTCACCTGGTTTAATATGTTTAGCTTCAGACTTCATTTTCATTTTCTTCTGTAAACACAAGACTCAGCAGAATCTTCAAATTTTTTCCTAATCTTTAGACTTGAATGTACTCTCTTCAGCTATAAAAGATTTTAATCCGAATTCCTTATATTGTTTGGAAAATTTAGATTTGTATTCACCTACACTAAAAATTCTTCATTAGCCTCTTTCATTGGCATTTAAATTAGGAAAAATCTATAAAATAAAAATATCCTTAAATGTAAAAGAAAAACTGATACAAAATACATTATTAGTGGGGATATAGAGAGTAGTTGGAACGCATTGCCTAGTTCCCCTTGGGAAAAATATCTAAGTGAAGCTCCTTTACCAAGGAATAATTACTGTAGAACAGGAACGTGATTAGATTTAAGATTAACCCCAGATAATCAAAACCAAGTAAAGAACCTGTTAATAAAGTTGATTGATCATGCTATAAATATAATTTAAGAAAGAAAAAATGATTCTGCTGGCAGATAGAGCTAGACAAAAAGAAAATGGACAAATTTGATTCATGTTCTTGATAACATTAAAAATCTTAGTTTAAGGGGAAAGACCGGTAGAGGTTTAATTGAAGCTGTGATTAAAGTCGAAATAACTATTAAGGGTTGTTACAAGTTCCAGTTCAAATAAAAAAAGTAAACCAAAAAACTTGAAGACGCCTGCCTTACACTAGCTGAAATTACTCAAGAAGGTGAGATATCTGGTTGGTGTATTTAGTTGGCATGCAGGCTTTTTCTAGCTGGAATTAATGTTAGATGCATGGAGTGTTTCCTTAAGAAAAACAAAAATATAAACAAAAACTGGAAAATTGTTAATAAAAGTATTTAAATCTTAATCTACTGTAATAAAATAATTGATCAACAGAACTTTTAATAACTTGAACAACATATGCGTAAAGTACTGTAGTTGAAATGGTTAATGAAACCTTTAAAAATATGGAAAAGGTTTAGATAGTATTAGTAATTAGATAAGCTTTAGATAAATTACTGAGTATAGGAACAAGAATGCATCTTTGTATGTCACTGAAGGAAGCAGTAAAAAACAAAGTAGAAATAATTAACATCTATTTAAAATTAATAAGTTAGTACCAACATTTCACTGTGAAATCATTTTGAAAAAGAACCCACTAAAAGTTGGACTGAAGAAATATTTAAAATCTAAGAAGTATCTGGATCAGTTTATCAGCAGGATTTACAAACAACAAACAAATGTCATTAAGGAAGACTAATAAGGTAAACTGATAATTTTATCATTTAGTAGGTGTAGCTTATCATCAAAAAAGATATAATGCAACTTTAGTGGGATTAATTGTATGTTTTTTTTCCAATCTAATTACATTCATATTTTATGTATTTGTTCTGTATTATATAAAGGATATTATATAAATGTTCATGACTGTATTTTTATAATGCACAAAATATTCTAGTAAAACTCATCTTCTAAAACAATCAGTGAGAAGAGGCTGTCACGCAGAGATTATTTGCATCTAAGTAGATAAAATTTTCTTTTGGATCATAATTTACATTTACAACTTAGCATTTTTCTTCATCTAATTTGAAGACATCTGGTTTTATATCTGGTGCTTCTTTTATATTAAATAAATCAACTCTTTATATCACCATTACATAAGGATTATTAGAAATTGCATCTCTGTTAAGCCTTACAGATTCCACCTCTTTTTACCCTATTCAGTCATCAATAACATAATATAACCTGTAAAAGATCTAATTTTATTTTAGTTATTTAGGAACAAGCTTTTCATTTTATAGGAAAAAATATAAAGAAATGCCATGGATTTTAATAGATGTGCCTTTTAACATTTCCAAAGTTTTCAAATACATCAGCTAAGAGTAAAACGTCAGATTTAAGACTGATATCATCATATTTAGCTAATGTTTAAATGTTGCACTTTTGACACATTTCTTTATAATACTTAAAAGCTAAATCTTAGGAAAGTTTTTATTTTTTTAAAAAATGTTTCATCGGTGTGTGCATAAATTGTTTTGGTTTTAAATCAAATTCTAGATAAAGAATCTAAACACTTACATTTTGTTTATATTCTACTCTGACAGATTCTTTAATCTTTAGATAAGAAAGCTAATAAAGATATGATATCTTTCACCCTCCACCTAAGTCTTAAAAAAAATGTGAATCATAATTAGTTAAATTATGGAACATTACAGCTGGTTATGTTGTTGGAATATTTAAAGTTAAGATTGCACTCATGCTGATCTCTCAACTTTCTATTGAGGTGACAATGGTTTTCACTTTTAAAAAAAATTCTTCAATACTATAAGTTTTTTCGTAGATATGATAAAATTTAAAATATAAAGTTTATGATTTTAAAAAAAAATCTTATAAAGATTTTATTAATATTCACTCTATTTTTTGGAACAGATAATCAGATGCAACATAACAAAAGGATGATAGAATACTTCTCTTATAATATTTTGTGCTTTTAGTAAATCCTCCTTTTAGAAAAATGCTTCCAAAATCTGCATAAATTACAAAGGACATTTTCAATTTTGCTGCAAAGTTTTATAATTCTAAAATTATATTTTAGGCAATCCGGGTAAAACTGGTGAACTTTTTTCTACCTGTTCAGTGTTTTATAAGTTCTCTTGTCTATTATTTAACAAACAGCTGGGGTGCACAAACTTTATTTGTGCTTTAATTTGTCTAAAGAAATTTTTAATTAGAGTATGAGTTTGATCTTTGTGTAATAAGTAGATGTAGAAGCACTTACTTCATAGACTATAGACAATTTCATTGTGACATCTTTAAAGTGACATTTATAAAAAATTTTCTGATAAAGGAATGCATAAAGATGGATAGGCTACTAGAAAAGATTTGCCACTAAAAGTCATAAGTAGATAAGTAAACAGTATATATGCTTGGATTACTTTCTCAAACCAGCAGGTAGTGGAAGGTTATTTTGTTTTAAATAAAATAAGCTTGCACTTATAGCAAAAAGATCATTATGCAATTTTTAAAAAATATTCCTGCCCTTAAAAGAACTTGATATCCTTGTATCTATATCCAAACTCTTTGTATAAACAAAGCAAAAATTGAACCACACACAATTTGATGCCAAGTGAGGTATAGTGGTGGCCAAATTATCATCTCACCTCATTTTTAAACCAATTGTTCAGCTTCAGGTAGTATGTATAGGAAGAAGCTTCTGTGCCATCCATTTTAAATTTTAAAACTGCACTTTCTACCTTTTCAATCCAAAATCACAGCTATCAAAACTTGTTTTGTTTACTGCAACAGGGTAAGTTATGCCTGCCATATTTAATTCAGATTCATAATTTTATATTTTGTTACTTTAAATGGCTGACTTTTATTATCAACTGGATATGGACACCAAACTAAGCTTTTTATTCACTCGAAGCTTTAATATAGCAGTTTTCTTTTTAAAAATGTCTGGTAATTCCATATATGGTGATGATGATTAAGCAGATCACCTATTTCTATATCAGCATTTTTTAAATTAAAGTTATCAAAAAGTTCATGCATTTTCTTCTCTCTTATACTTCAAGGTCTTTACATTTTACATATAATATACACTGAAATAGAAAGTTCTTTTCTTAGCTCTTGAAAGATCTTTTGACCGTAGGTCTCTCATGTTGTATAAAAGATTTCAAATTCTTTAAATTTACATTTTGATTTCATAGTCACTAAGTCAAAAAATATAACCTTAACATTTAATCTTTTTTCTTTTTAATGCTTACAATTAAAATATTTAATTCTAGAAAAACAATCTAATGTTTTCATCTTATTGTTGTAAGTCTAATCGATGTAAGACCTGGGTGGTTGCTCCAAATATTCTAAGTTAAGAAAAAGAAAGGTTCTAATTAATTAAAAGATGAGATTAAGATTTTTTGCATATATTTTAATACAAGAATTTTTATGAGTTTTGTTTCATCAAATTCTTCATCATACTTAACTGTTACTTTACTAAAATAACATAATATTTTTTTTGCATGACAATATTCTTCTATAAAATTTCCAAAAAGTTAAAGTCAGTATTCTACTTATTTATGCATTCATTTCTTTTGTTTTACTTATAATGAAATGATGGGCAGCTAGAACTGAGGGAGCTGTGGTTGAAATAAGATAATAGACCTAGTATTAATAAATGATTTGAAAGTTATGGCATGGTATCATGCAGTTGGATCTTATAAACTATAAAGTAATTTCAACTTCAAGATAAGAAGAAAGTTTTGATTTTATACTTGTCTGTAGCTGGGCATAAACTATTTGTATAGAGTCAGCCTCTTATTGATCAGTGCATAAAGAAAGCACTGGGCCGTTATCCTGTTGTTATAACAATAAATATTGTATGTGCAGTCTGCTTGACATTAAGGTCAATCTTCTAGCATTCTATAGAGCAACCCTGTACCATGTAAAGATTCTTTTACAATACTATTGTATAAAGCAGTTTTAGAATTATCTGAGCAATAGCCATAGTATATATAATAAAAATGTTATATCTGGCTGATTTTAGGAAATGAACTTATTAGGTTGTTCTCTAGTTTTCCTTTTTTCTCTCTTGATTTATGTTTGTCATTGTTCTGTCTGGTCTCTGGGACGAGGCAAACACCTTTGTAAATCATTGTTTGTCATTGTTCTGTCTGGTCTCTGGGACGAGGCAAACACCTTTGTAAATCATAGAGAAGGAGAAAATCATAGAGACCAACTTACCAAAAACATTCTAAAAATCTCCTAGAAGCAAAACCATTACCACTGACCAGAATCACTGTTGGGGTGTTTAGAACAGTGTGCAGGGTATCCAATCAGATTCTGATGATGATTGCCAGTTTAATAGCCTGTAGTATGGTTAGATTTTTTAAAAGTTCTGCTCAACACACCCAGCCATCTTAATATTATTAATAAACAGTATTATACAACACGCCCAGCCATCTTAATATTATTAATAAACAGTATTATACAACACGCCCAGCCATCTTAATATTATTAATAAACAGTATTATACAACACGCCCAGCCATCTTAATATTATTAATAAACAGTATTATACAACACGCCCAGCCATCTTAGTATTATTAATAAACAGTATTATACAACACACCCAGCCATCTTGATTTTTTTAAAAAAAAAATTCTTCATTATCAGGTGAGTGGCTGGCTACACACGCACACATTTGGGAGCTTCTGAATTAGTTTTTCAAAATTAAACAAAACTGCTTGAACTCTTCTTGTAGGCCCCTGATAGCTGTGATTTTGGATTGAAAAGGTAGAAAGTGCAGTTTTAAAATTTAAAATGGATGGCACAGAAGCTTCTTCCTATACATACTACCAGAAGCTGAACAATTGGTTTAAAAATGAGGTGAGATGATAATTTGGCCACCACCATACCTCACTTGGCATCAAATTATGTGTGGTTCAATTTTTGCTTTGTTTATACAAAGGGTTTGGATATAGATACAAGGATATCAAGTTCTTTTAAGGGCAGGAATATTTTTTAAAAATTGCATAATGATCTTTTTGCTATAAGTGCAAGCTTATTTTATTTAAAACAAAATAACCTTCCACTACCTGCTGGTTTGAGAAAGTAATCCAAGCATATATACTGTTTACTTATCTACTTATGACTTTTAGTGGCAAATCTTTTCTAGTAGCCTATCCATCTTTATGCATTCCTTTATCAGAAAATTTTTTATAAATGTCACTTTAAAGATGTCACAATGAAATTGTCTATAGTCTATGAAGTAATTTTAGTTCTTCACCACTAATCAATTTAGTAAGCCACTTTTTCCAAAGTATAGCTTAATGATGTGTGGCTCCATCTGAACTGCGAGCTTTAAAAGGTATGTGACATGATTTAGTGCTCTAGTACAATTTAGCATATCTATTTGATTTGAGACATGCTCACTCGGCTCTTACTATGAGTAATGAATGGCAGCAGGCAATTCTTTCTTGAAAAAAAAAAATTACACAAAGGTTGATTATTCAGATACTGGATTTTCCTCATCTCAGTCACCATTAACTTTTCTTTCCATGTCTGTATTAATAATGAAGTAAGCTCTTCTATTCTGAAGAGCTAGAAAGGGAAATAACAAAGAAGCGTTCTCTTCGAGGGAGAGTGAGTTTTTTTGTTTTTTTTTTCCTTTGAAATGTTTGTAAAATTTAAACAGTAATCCAGGCTGACAGCAGTCAATTTAATTATCTTCTGGTACTTGTTTTTTTTCTCTAAACTCATTACAGCATTAATATAATTTACTAGTTTCTGTGATTATACAAACCTGGATAAAATCTTTCCTTTTAGCTTCCCATTTTTTATACAGAGACAAAAAGAAACATTTATTGTGGATTAAGTTTCTCTATTCCCTTTGCAATCAGACTTTCACAAATCCAAGAGGTAGACAAATTTAATAAGACATTTGTTGCAATCTGATACCATCACTGAACAAATAATGAACATCTATTCTAAAAAGACTGGTTTGGACAGGTAAGTTGACAGTAGAGGATGCTAAATATCAAATGTTGATCATTGTTGTCTTATTTTAAAGCTTTTTGTAATTCAGTTATTCTCTAGTAGCCTTTGCTTTGAAATTGGATGCACAACTAAAAAAAAAAAGTTACCAAGTGTTGCAATAACTAACAGTGCTGCTTTTGTTCTCAGAAAATAAAATGTATGTTTAAGAAGCTTTCAGATTGGACAACTTACGGGCTTCATCAACATCACTGCAATGCTGATAATTTAGGAAACTCTGTATATAGTAGTATAAACTAACAAATAAATTGGGTGTACACTCAAACATGGATGCCAGATCTGAGCTAAAAAGATGTCTGAAGCTGGATTAGTGTTGAACTTTGAAAACCTTTTTTCTTCAAACTGCTTTAAAATTTAAGAAAGTTATGAAAGTTAAAACAGTTTAAAAACAGACAGTCTACTGTGTTTTCTGTTAATAAGCAAAATATACCAAGTGATAACTTTTCATCATAGTGACTGGCTGATAGAATTTTTAGCTGCCACAATCCTACAGGGGTATTAAACAAATATTTTACCATCTTGGTATAATCAGCTTTTAGTGGAATAGCTGGTTGCTGAATGTTTCCCTGCCTATACAGTATATTGTCACTTGGTGTTTTCATATAAAGCAAATACAGTAGGAAAATAAATATGACTGTGCTAATAATGTACTGCTTATTACAGCATGAAAATTACTGTCAAATAAATATTCAACCAGTTTAAATTTGCAGAATATTAATAACTATGTTTGTTTCAAAGTTTTATAGTACTGATATTTTTAACCCTAATGGCAGTTTACACACATTTTTGGATGGAGGAAACTAAACTTCTACATTTTCAACAACAGTGTTAGTTTCTTCTGGTTCATTCTTGGTTTCATATCTTTTCACACCTATTCAACTAGGTTTACATCTGGAGAGTATGGACCATTCCAGAATCTTATGGAAAAACTCTACATAATTTGAAGTCTTATTGTCCTCTGAAAAATATATAATTTCATTCCAAAACTTTATTTGATGATGTTTTTCTAGTATGTTCTTATACATATGTTTGTCTGATTAATTGTATCAATTCTAATTGAACAACTGAAGTCATGCAAACCCAGAACAGAGCTTTCTGATTGTCATTCTTAAAGTGGCACATATTTATCAGATTTTTCACCAGTTTGCCTCCAGACCCAAGCTATATTGCATCTTGTTATTTTCCTCTTGGATAAATGACTTCTTTTTGGATTTTTTTATGATATGCTTTCATTTGATCTATTTCTTATTTTGGGAACCATTCTTCTGCAGCTCTTTGGCAACTAGTATACCAGCTTTTCTATTCTTCTCTTACAATTCTTATTGTTGTCTATTTTCTTCCTTTTCTTTCTTGGTTGGCCATGGGGTGCTGATTTCAAAAATAAAATTGTATTTTACCTATCACATCAAGTTTTTGTTCCACAGCATTTTGCATTTGTTCAAGTTTTTGTTCTATGGGATCTTAAAATGGTTAACCCTTTACTTGGTCAACAAAGACGATACACAAAATATCCATGTTTCTTGTGTCTGTGGGATAGTAGAGCTAAGAACAAGCATTGGACTCAGAAGAACTGGCCGGTGAGAACACGCTTAAACGTCAGAGAACCAAATATCAAAAATCAGCCACTAGTAGATCGGGTAAAAATAATCTTTCCTCCTCTCCACATCAAACTGGGTCTAACGAAGCAGTATGTTAAAGCTCTGAGCATAGAAGGTGACTGTTTTAAGTGCATATGCACAACATTTCCTAGCCTCAGTTATGAAAAAATAAAAGCTGGTGTGTTTGATGGGCCACAAATCAGAAAACTGATGAGAGATCAACATTACACAAGCTCCATGGATGATATGGAGAAAAGTGAATGGAATTCTTTCGTGGCTGTTGTGAAAAATTTCCTGGGTGGGGGGGGGGGCTGAAAATTACAAAGATCTTATTCAAACATTGCTTAAGAATTTTCATTGTCTGGGTCGCAACATGAGCATAAAGGTTCATTTCCTCAACAGTCATCTTGATAAATTTCCTCAAAATCTAGGTGACGTAAGTGATGAGCAAGATGAAAGGTTCATCAAGATATACAAGCTATGGAGGAGCGATACCAGGAAGGTGGGATACTCACCTGATGGCCGAGTACAGTTGGAATATTAAGAGAGACTGTCTGGAAATGAAACACTCCAGAAAAGCCTATAAACGAAAATGTAATCCATGAAGGAAGAATGTCTCATTTACTGATATCAGTTAATGTAAATAAACCCCGATGTCTGTCATTGTTTTGTTTGTACAGTATTCTAAATGAAATGATAAGAATAGGATTCAGGTGACTGCAGAAATCATTGTGATCAGGTACTTTTTTATGGTGATTGATCAAAAATGAGGGTATGCTATAAAGAAAAAACTTGACATGATAGGTAAAAACCAATGTGATATTTGAGTTCAGCGCCCCCAAATTAGTCAGAAACAAGTCTCAGATATAAGTCAGCAAAAATTGTGTTGACCAGTGTAATACATTGAAACATATCAGGATCTAGCTCTTTCAAAAAAGACTGGTTACTGAGGTAACTTAATATTTTTGAGTCATTCTGTACACAACTTTTACATTTTATCTTATAATTATCATCTGAGCTTTAATTTGAAAATTAAAGACATTCCAGTTTTTTTTCCTTTAGCTACAATTTGATTTAAGTTTCCTATTGACACAAACATAAATAGTATAATGATAACTTAAATAGTTTTGTTTGCATGTATTGTATGTTTTATATAGTAGTTTACATCCATAAAACCAGCAAGGTACACTACAATAATAATAATATTCACTGGATCTAGAAATAAAGAAAATTCTTTACAAATAAGCATAGACATTTTAAAATATTACATTTGACATTCTATTATAGATATACATCCACTCCTAGGGATTTGCAGATAGCAACATTTTCCAGATAGTTGATGTTCAACTAGGCTAGGTTATGCCAAGCACCATTTGCATTGTGACTTTTTATTGTTTATTTTTTTAAAAACAATAAGGACATATAAAATGTTAAATGTATAGAAAAGTAGTATTCTATTATCTCTAAATGTACATACAGGTAGGGGTGTATATGAGGCCTAGACGTACTTGTAGGCAATACAAATCAAAAATAATAAAAATGCCAATGCACACCAGCTATGTTTTCATTATACACCTGCTCTGGCATAAGGTTATGTGGCTCAACTAAGCCCCAAAACCCGGCAGCATGTCTTCAACAGCCACGGGGTTTGCTGGACACTTTTCACCTGCGAGTGATCAAGAGCATGCACAGACCATGATGCCGTTTCCAACAAGTCAAATATTCAGATTTCTCCTGGATGTCCATTTTTTGCTGATTGCCTTAGGCCCACCCACTGCTGTCCCCGTCGGGTGAACTTGTTTGAACCACTCACATGCGACTTTACCAATGGGAGGAAACTTGGATCCCTGAAGAATCTCCCCCAAAGCCCCCTCTCTTTTTTTTTTTTTTTTGTTGCTTTCCTGGCAGCTTTTGGTCAGTGTAAAACTCCATCAGGTCCAGCTTCCGCTTATGGATGCTACTTATTGTTCAAATCTGATAGGCAAAAGGATACTGTACTACTCGTCTTTCTTGAGATGTCGAACTTATTTCTTATCATCAGTACAACTTGTTTCCTCTTTGAAGCTGAAGATGATTGACCATCTAAAGAGTGGTGAGAGCTTGCTGCAGTAATCCAGATGGCTAAAATAAAAGTGCTGTGAATGTTGTGGAAGCTGGTTTTGAACCGGTGCTGCCTGCCTTTGTTTTGATGCGCATTCATCACAACCAGCACTGATTGATGGACTCCCTTCCCCTAGCTCATACTCACGTGCTGTTGGCTGAATAAGAGAACTACGTTGAGATGTGAGCGGAAGTTCTGTTAAAGGTATGCCGATGCACATGTTGGTTTTATACGAGTAGTTGACATTTGGGGATAATTAAGAGTTGTGTGCACATCCTAAATACTGGAAGAAACCATTGTGAAATCAGCAATTCTGATAATATTGTCATTTGTATGGCTTTTCTCATCTCCTTATTAGTAGCTGTAAACCTGTTTTGTAAATCTTTCCAGGTTTTATGGAAAACCCTAAACTAATCTTCTAACTTTTTAAAATAACACATCGCCTATATCTTTCCATTCATATTTTCTGAGTAATCAGTATTACAGTATAAAAATGCATTTCTTACATGACACAACATAAAGTCAGTGAAGTGTTGTTTCGATGATCATTGGGCCTTCAGACAAACATTCTTTTTAATGTAAAGGTAGATTAACAGAACATTAAACCTCAATACATGGCTACTTTTCAGGACTGCTTTCACTAAAGTATATTATATTAACTAAAGAAATGCTCTCTTTACATGTAAGAATTATTTCAGGGATACAGTTATTCTGGCTATCACTGTTTAGAAATAACTGAATTTTAGTTAAAAGGCCACACACAAGTTCTTACAGTTCACATAATATGAAAGCAATTTGAGAGGATGGATTTACATTTCATCATTTTCATGTGATGCTACAACACTAACTCTTCAGTACATAGCATGTTGAGGAGAGGAATGGAGAACTTGTAAAGTTTTGTTCTTTCAAATCTATCAGCAATGGTTTCCTAGAGATTTACCAGGTAAATTAGCAACAAAAGTTGACAAATTTATCAACAAGTTGATGAGAGAACAATTAAAGGCCATCTTTGAACTGTTTCTAAATGAGTGCAGGATTTAAGTAATAGGATTGAGTGACAAATACTGGTGTGGGTTCAGCATCTTGTACTACTTGATTTTCCACATTCAAGGAGATAACACAACCACCTGCTGATGCAGTTTATGGATCACTTGCAGTATTTTCATGTTCAACCCTTGAAGGATAATAAATAATGATACTTTAGATATTTTTCTTCCTAGATCTTTTTTCTAAAAAATAATTGAAAAAAATTTTAAAAATTAGACTACGGACAAAATTATATTCCTTTTCAGCTTCAGTTACTCGTTTTGCTAGAAATTTAAATTTGAAAGATGCTACAGATTAGTTGTAATCTGTTAATAATTATGTCATCATCCTATTTAGCCCAATATATTTTTATATACTTTCTTAAAACCTTTTTTTTTTACTTTTAATTTAGATTAACTGATTTATTAGTTAAATTGTTTTTAGCAACTATATCTAATAACATTTTTCAAAAGTATTGTTTGCAGATGGTGCATTTTTTGTTTTATGGTATTTAAATCACCACAAGCAATGATGTATTAAAGGTCTGCTGACATTCACAGCATTTAACTGATATCACTACTCTGTGTGACTTGATTTTATTAGCTTTATATAAGAAATAATTGTAATTTTGAAGTAGGGTTAGACAAAGAAAGGAAAGAAGTCATGCACTCGAAAGCTGTGGTTTTTTCGATAAAAGAACTTTGGCATATCCATGCATGTTTGAAAAAATGTGGGCAGTTTAAATTTACTGAAATCTCCTTAATGACAGAGAGAAATTATTGACACAGAAACACATTTTACGTTACAGAATAGATAAAGTTGTGCTTGTTAACAGACATTGGTCATCGTTAAGTGGAGAATCATTTACTTTATAGTGAAAGATACTGCCAATAAAAATGCCAACACAAAAACTGAAAGTTTGATTCTGAGGGGGGGGGCTCTGCTGAGAGAGAGAAAAGGCTATCAGAAGTAGACCACAGGCAGCATTTTTTGCAAACCATTGTTATCACTGCTTCCAGTTTTCTTTGATAAATAACTGAAAAAATCCAAGACTTAATAGCCAGTTAATATGCAAAAAAAATATTCATACTTCATTAATAATATATTTTTTTTAATGATTATTTTTTAAGGTATAAATTTAGCTATATATGTCGACAATTTTACACACGGTTTAAAAAAAAGAAAGTTTAGTTTCAGATGTGCAGAGAGTGTTGTTGTTGTTGCTGTTCATCTGTTTTTGGGGATCATTGGTACTTGCTGCTGAGAACAGCTGTATATGTTAGGATGAAGAATGTGTCAATGATTGCCTATACAATTTTTTATTAAAAGGGTCAAGATACCACTGCTGGAATAAGCAGATACTGCCTGA
Source organism: Nautilus pompilius (assembly GCA_018389105.1). Taxonomy (NCBI): domain Eukaryota; kingdom Metazoa; phylum Mollusca; class Cephalopoda; order Nautilida; family Nautilidae; genus Nautilus; species Nautilus pompilius. Next base: position 758,615 of record JACATO010000132.1, on the reverse strand, counting down.
ATCTTAGGAATAACAGAAAAGATGGGTCATGGGTTGGCTGGAGAATGTATGTAGGTCAATCAATTGAATTGACTTACCATCATGAAACTAGAGGAGTAAGCAAGGATTGGCCTAGATTTGGCCAGTCTTGTGTTGTGATGCAGCATCCATGAAATCATTATTTAACTAAGATTTATAGTACATTAATGACTGTAGGCTTTAATGATTTCCAAGTACAGCCAAATTACCTTCATCAGGAGACTCAGAACAGACAATAGCAGGCATAATAACAGCAGCATTGCATATGTCAGCAATTTACATAGGAATAATCATAGTGCCACAGGTTTTGAACTAATGCCACTTTCATATGATTCATGATTTGGTTTGTCATTTGGTGATGGAACTACCAGGTTCCTAATTTTTTAAAATTAAGTGGCTCTAAAGCAGCGTTGTACACATCATTGTGAACTGCATTCTTTCAGATATTAGTGTGCCTGACTGGCCATCCAAGTCTTCTGATCTTATCCTTATTAGTGTATTTAGTATTAGCTAGGCCATGTTTGGCATATTATCTCATACCAGAGACATATCAACAATTTTTCACAAAACCGAAATAAGAGTGGAACATCCTTACAGCAGAATATGAGAAAATGCCCATTTTCATAGCTATAGATTTGATTCATCACTTGTAGCAAGAGGTAGGCTATACTAAATATTGACCTATTGTCACATGATGTTTTATAATTCAGAAATGTAGATAGAAAACAGTCATAGATATTTCAATAATGGTCAAATTGTATTTCTTCAAATTTTCTTGTATGATGGTAGTATTTATTATGTACTAACAAATAATACAACTAGTACCAATTTTACAGTGTTTGAGTATAGTTATCAGAGTTTTTGATAATAGCACATTCCAACAACCCATGAAGATAAGGTAACTTTGAAAAAATTTTTAATTTAAAAAACAGCTGATTCTAGCTGGACGGCTTAGGAGGGCACTCCACCTTAATACTTTTCTAACTGTATAATCAAGCTAGAATAGAAGACTGCTTTAAGGATGATTGCAAGTGCCATAAAATGTTTGTATATTTTCTTTAATTTACCAAACAATTTTATATGAATTATTCCTGATCCTGTGCCTTTCTTTCTGCTTAAATCATATTTTTATAAACCTGTCACTTTCATTTTTTTTTAGCCTAGGCACTCTAATAACATAGCCTTTATGTAGAGTAGGTCTGCTGGCAAGAACGGGTAATTTTCTTTTTGAAGAAACAGATTTGATCACTTATTTCAGGGGCCCTAGTTAAAAATTACTATTTTGACACACACACCTATGATTTTTAGTTACACACGATATAAAATCTCAAGAAAATACCAGAATAAGACCAAAAGAAATAGTGATCAAATGAATTCAACCGCATGTTTTGTTGTTTGGTGCTTGGAGACTTCCTGCCTGAATATGTCTTGTCTCTAGTGTCATTCTTTTCACTGTGGAACTGTAAAGACTACCACCTGACACTCATATAATCGATGCCAGACTCACCACACATTATGTTGACATGCATGAACCTTTTAAAGCTTAGACTCTTTTATATGATGAACTCTAGCACAACTGTTTCAAAACTGTTCAGGGTAGACTTCTTTTGTAGTGGCTACTTTGCTGCCAGATGAAGAGTAATACTAATAATGTTAACAGGTAGATCCAGCATTGTGTGTCACAGTGGTTTTCTGTAATCAATTATGTATATTTACCTTCAGTACATTTCTTTTCTTTTTTGGTACTGTTTCAGTCTCAAATTTGTTTGTACCTTTCAACTAAGCCAACATGCTTGCACATACAGAAACAAAGAGAATAATAATAGTTAATTTTCAGCAGTATTAATGTGGATTATTCTCATAGAATCTTTCATCAATAAACATTGAATATCATGATCAGCTGCATGGAAGTCCATAATTACACTGATCTGCAGCATTAAATAAAGATATTTTGATTATTGACATACGTGAAAGTTTAAACTTCATGTGTATTTAATTGGTTGAGTTGGAATTGCAGAGAAAACTAAATCTTTTCTTTAATGAGAAAATATTTAAAATTTTCCTCCTTATTACTCTATTTTGCCTAGTTTGAAGAACTATCTTATTATTCCATTGAGCTAAAAAACTGAACTGGAATTACAGAAAAATCAATTACAGTATATATATATATATACATATGGTAATTAAAGGAAAAGTTCATATGAAAATTTATGGTAAATAAATTTAATAATTGTATTAAAGTGTATGCTTTACAAATATTTTTAGGCCTCAATATTGGGGCTGTGATTTATACTGACTAGAGTTTTAGTCTAATGTATTTTAAGTTGCTATTTTAGCAAGAAAGTAATCATATAAAGGTTATAATGCAAATAACAAACAACAGTTTTATGACTAAATAATAATTGCATCAGTTTACAGTATGATGCAGCATCCATGGTAAAGTTGGTAACAAAATAGAGTTTGTCCTCTGCATAATAACTAAAACCATATCTTCACAATAAATACTTTAACCAATATGAAATTTAAAAAAAGGAGAAGAAATATTGAAAAATGATTATATATTGGTCTTCACAAAAGCAACCAAAGTTTAATAAGGATGGATTTGAGGAAACAAATCAAAATTGGCTGTTGTCACACAATGCAAAACAAAGTGCTTACAGGAGGAGACTTGCAGAGTCACCATCATACCCTCCCCCTTCATACTGTAATACAGGAGAGACAATTGTGCACATTCTAGAATAGTCAGTGTATTACTTCACATTGAGACTAGCTATAGGGAGTAGTTCCATCACCACAAGAGTTTTTTTCTGCATAGTGAACTCCATTAGACTGTACTTGAGCTAGTGTCAGAAGAGCCATTATGCCACAGATCTTTAAAGGAGATCACAAAGGTGAAGACAGTGCAAGAAAAAAATAGCTTTGCAATATTAATATTTACTGATATTAGCATCAATATATATGCTTTATGAAATTAATTAATAGTCACTAAATCTAACACTGTGCTGCCTACTGTTTACTGAGGTCATATACATTGTAGCATTACTTCTGTTTATGCGCCACTTAAAAAAAGAGAAATTCACATTTAGTCATAATATGCCCAAAAATATATTTGCAATTTTAGATTGGACAGATGGGTATTGTATCAAAAAATTACTACTAGTGACCATTTTCAAGATCCAGTATCTATTAAACCATTCAACCTAGACCTCTGTAATCTTCAGCAATAATACATCCAGTTGCTCTTTATGAAAATCTAGAGACAAATATATTTCATGTGGAAAAAAAAAAAAAATTCTAGGCAATGTCAGAAATGAACAATTTGCCAGTGCAGTATTTCATGGACATATTTTTTGAACATTGATTATGCTAAAAAAAATTTTTAAGCAAAAAAAAAAAAAAAAGTCAATTTTAAGCCTCATACTGGTTAGATGGAATCAGTCCAGCTACTGATGTGCCAGCAAGCCAACCTGTCACTTAGTTCCTTAGGTGGGGGAGGTGGGGCATATCTTTGGAAAGTCTAGAACTAGGAAGTAAAACTTGATTTGACTCTATCGAATAGGTTGACATATCTGCGCATAAAAAAAAAATCCAATTCTGAGATGGTCAGGTGATGGCATTTCTGAATATTTATTGAATTGATGCAGACTGACCTATGAATTATTTTTTTTTAAATGTAAAATTTTTCAGAAAACACTTTCTGAGGTTTGAACTTGCTTCTATGGCACCTGTTACCTAGCAACTGATAAAACAGCAACTGTATCTACAAGGCCAATCTCTGAAGCAAGAACAAGTATGTTCTGGGTTTATATTATAGAATCTATTCAACAATTATACACCGGAGTTTCTATTTTGAATATGCAGCTAGTTATCTCAAGCATACGTAAAACTAGCATAATGTTAAAAAGACTAATAAGTAAATAGATGAATTATCACAGTCTACGTATGGTTTAACTCAATTTGCTATTCACCATTTAACAACTTTCCAGTTTGTTTGAGAGCCATACTTATTTATGCAGTATCATGCTTTCAAAAGCACACCCATGTTTGGCTTTGAAAGTACATGCAAAGACGTACACTGCCACACATTATTGTAAACTAACCAACAAAATATCCGTCTCTTAATTTATCGGTGCATGCAGTTAGCAAATTTTTAAAAAATGTGCAGAAACGTGTTTACATTTTAATGAAAAGAAAAAATGGCAGCATAAAATTATTATTATTAACTGCTTTGTTTTTGTTTGTTTCTTTTAATTTAATCAGATAATACAAATATGAAAAGGTTGCATTGAAATACACTGACAACACAACAGAAAATCTGTTATTCTAATTTTCATGAGACTGAATAAATTAGTTGAGTATGTAAGCACAAAGGAGGGAATTACACGATCTACACACACTAGCTGCTAGATATGAACCCTGACTTTTTTGTGTGTGTTTATTTTTTCAAAATTTTGCTTTCATTGAATATAGTGTTCAAAAACACATCTTCTAATAAAACAGTGTTTTTGACATTACTGACCAAATTAAATTAGGATATCAAATTAGTGTCTTTAATAATGTTAAACTACTACTAATACACTGTGAATAGTGGATTACAGATATTTCCTATAATTTGTTTTCCTTTCAGCCAAGTAAGTACAGTTTTGGATAATTAATTTCTAAATTGTCATCCTAAAATAATTTAAAAATTGAAAAGTTCTTCAACTGTAAAGTTTGATCAGTTTGTCACTTCTCTTTATGAGCACAAGAAAACAATGTTCTTAAATTATCCTCTGAATGTTTTGTGCTTCATAATTTGTCTGAAAGGAAAACACTGAAACTTGCTCAATAATACAGTTTCTGAATCTGATCATCCCAGTTGAATCAAAACCAACTGTTGACTCCCTAAATTTCATAAACAAGGATGTTTTCTGAGACCTATTTTGTCAACAGTGGGCTCTCACAATTATAACCTTGCTTCTTATCACTTTATGTTGCTAAAGTCTATTGCAATCAATGGTTAATTACATTATTAAAATTTTATTTTTTAAAGAAATGTTAATACAAATAACCACATAATGTATAATTTTGATGCTGCTTTTGACATTCATTTCTCAATCAGTGATGCATACATTGTTAGTTTTGGCTACTTCAGTTTGTTTTATTTTCAGTGATAAATTTTAAGAGTAAATCTTGCAGCAGACCCATGAGATTTCTTCTGGGTCTCATCTTATCAATGTTTTTCAGGTGTTCTGATGAAGAAAAATTTTCACAATTTACCATTCAACATTTTCACTTTTGTTGCAGGTATTTTGATGACACATGCAGCGTTTTTATTTGTTAATGCCCACCAGTAACTTTTTTAAAGTGGCTAACTAGCTGTGTCAGCATGATGGGAAATGCTCTTCTTGATATCCTATGCAGTCACAATGAAAGTCTTGTTGCTTATTTTTACTGTAAAATTATACACAGAGGACTGACAAAAGTTCATTTTGTTTACATTTTACTCTTTTAAAAATTTTTCTACTAATTTTCATAAAGATCTAGTATTTCAGCAGAATGGTTTTCTATAATCTGTCTTTTCCAATAATTTATGCAAACTACTCCAAAATGTTGTCTATCTGAAGCAGCTAAATATGACTTTGCAAAGCAAGTTATTCTCTTGATAATTCCATACTTGTAGAATATTACTTGCATAACTGCATAAAACTGTTTTATGCTGTTCTTGGTTGTATTTGAAATTATTTATAACAGATATAAAAATAGATCAGCACTAAGACGATTAGATTATCTTCTGGTCACAGACATGCTAAGCTGTATCATCATTGTTCATGCATTATTCTGGTGCCAGTCCACTGAATTTGATTGTTATTCCATAATTGCAGACTATGATATATTCTGCTAAGTTTTTAATCAGTGTCAACATTCTACTATGATATTTTTTTTTTTAATGAAACAATTTTGAAACCATATTGTGTATTTTCTGCATGCCTGTTAACACTATTACATATTAAAAGATAACATTTATTCTAGACTTATTTTTATACCATATAATTTCTATTGACAGTATTCATTACTGCTGATTCATTCACCTCCGAAGACTAATATTGATTAAATATGTAGATTTTTGTGCTACTAGCGAGAAAATGTTATGCAACATAAAATAAGTTCTAGTCGTAAAAATTTCAACATCATAAATTTGATGATTCAAATTTAGAGATGCAATGCATACAGCAGGAATAGAATTCTACTCATTGCTTCTATAATATCTTGCCACAAAAGAAACAATGGAATCTTATATTGATTTCAAGCTGCAACAATTATCTATGACTTGGCATAGTTATTAAATTGTTGATAATGGTTTTAAAATTCTTGAGACTCACTAATTGAAAAGATAATTTTGGTTTGTTTAGCAATTTCATTACAATGTTGAAATATTGGCGTGTGTTGTTGCTCTTAAGAGTGAAGCGCTGTTAGAAGCTCGTTGAGAGTTTCAGAGACTAAAACAATTGAAACACACAAGGATGTTTACCTGCATGATACTTGAGTTTCAAAATTTTAAAGTTATGTAGTAGGAGACTCAAAATATTTTTTCACAAAATGTGCCTTTTTTAAAGTTGTGAAGGTAGTTTGGAGTTAAAAGCAGACAGCACTTTCTGTATATCCTCAACTTAATCCAAAAAAAATCCCACCAAAATTACAGAAAATGCAAATAATGTGTGAAAGAATCACATCTTGTGTAAAAATGAAATGCTCCATAGTACTATCCTGCTTGATAAATGGTAGAAAGACTGTAAAAATATAGGCTACAATATCATTGTAGTGTAATGAATACTATGGCTCCTGGTTTTAAAGTATCACATGACAAGCTACTTCACACAGCAGAGTGCAACACAATTTCATGTTTCAGAAAGAGCTGTCTGTATACAAGACTCTGAGGAGATGTGAAACTGTGACTGTAAAAGTCCAAACTCTCCAAAACTAATGCTAAGTATCTCAGGATATGTTGTCTATGTGATAGACAATGAGACAGTAATGATCTTGCAAATGGCCTAACTGTAAGTAGGAAATTTAATGCTGCTTTAAGAACAGTAATATATGCATAAATAAGAAGTGGTTTTAATGGATGTGTAGCTTCCCAAAAACCTTTGCTGATAAGATACAACTAAACGTGATGGCTGAAATGGGTAGCAGAAATGAAGCAATGAGATGCACAACCCTAGAAGAAAGTGCTCTTTAAAAATGAGTCCAAGTTTGAATTCTCTGGCAATGATCAGTGACGGTTTATTCAAAATTGGACAATAGAGCTGTATAGCAGTCAGTGTACAAGTATAGTGAAGCATTGGGATATACTGATTGCCAAAAGGTACAGACAAGTTTTTATCCATCATGACATTTCTCCAGGAACACATCTTATTGAGATTTATTCTCCAATAGGAAAATGACCCCAAGCATACAGTCATTGTGGTGAAAAAGTATCTAGAACATAAAGAGACTGATGGAAAACTCACAAGATGCCTTGGCCTGCACAAAGTCCTGATATGAACATAATTAATTATATGGCTACTGAAAAAGTCAAACGGCAATTAAATATCTTGGATGAATTGTGCAAAGTGCTACAGTATATTGGGAATAACATTCCACAGTCATACAAAGGATAACCTGTATCGGAGTATGAATACAAGTTTTCATGCTCCATATAAAGCGAGGGACTCACATACCAAATACTAATTCACTGTATAACATATTTATTTTGTTTTTGTATTTTTTTTAATAATGCACAGTGTATGTATTATAGATGTTTCTTATTTGGAATTACTCATTATTTGTCCATACCCCTGTTTTAAAATCATATTTCCAGTACTGTATGTCAAAAAATTTAAGGGAATTTAAGCTTTCAATACTTTTCAAGCATGTGGCTGATGCCATTTAAGTTCCAAAGCTAACAAATGTTTCTTTGTAAGTTGGACAACCACATTGTAAGATCTTAACAGCATTGCTATTTGAAAAGTTTTACCAAAGTGGTGAACTTCTGTAGTAGTACAACATTAATTTAGAGTGTTTTACCTGCCAGAATTGTGTAGACTTATATTGAGTTTCCTTTGAAGAATGATATGCCAAACTAGGTAATTCTACTAGTTAAAGATGTTCTTCATAATTAACTGCTTGTACCTTTTATCAGACAAGTATAGCTTTGTGAGCTGTCAGATTTATTTACATCTTTAACATAACAGAATAAATCACTTTCTAGGTTTCTTAATGATGAGATTGTGAGCAATATGGTACACTGTAATTGCAGATAATTTCTTTATTTTAAGATAAATTTTGTTTGTTTCTTTTGTTATCTTTGTATACTGAAGAAGAAAAAAAAACATTCATTCACTCATATTCTTCCATTATGTAACATTTTCAGACTTAATAGAAGTAATGAGAGATGGTTTGGTTATATTTCTTAACACCCTAAACTAACTGTTAGATTTTTCTTGGTTGCCACTACCAAAATTTTGTATTAAATCTTGCTTTTGGATGCAATCATTTTAATTTGCAATAGATTTTTCTATTTTTGGTTTGTCCAAGTGGTGTAAACTCAGTCTTGAAGCCGCAACCTGTGGGCATTAAGTTTTGGATGTTAATTTTTTACCAAAACTTTAGTCCATTATCTAACTGGGACAGTAGAAAATCTTAGTCAATATTAAAAACTTACCAGCAATCTGGTCGTAGATTCAAGACAAGTTCAGACGATTTGTACAGTCATTTCAAAAATAGAAATGGCTTACTGCAAATTATCATTATTACACTGATATAGGGCAAAGACTTGATGGTAGCAACAAAGAAAGAATGATGAAATGTAATTCATAGATTATTAAACATTTTCACCTTTATTAGCAGTAATTGAGCTAACCTTTCACTGTCTGTAAATAGCCACTAACTTTACTTTTGAGCAACAATTGCTCTTTGGCAGTTAATGAGTTAAGTAGCTAAATGAATGCTTCAGTTTATACACAAATATCACAAGGAAATGCTTTCTCAGGCTTACAGATTTTTGTACTTAAGAATGTTTTTCCTTATCTTGATTATTCAAACTTTAAGAATGCGGAAAACTTTGGAATAAACAGCTGAAATGAAATGCTCCAAAAAAATGCCTGAGGAAAATTGTATGTTTATCACCAACTTGCAAGTGCTAAATATTAGGCTTATTGTAGAGATGCTACTTGACTATTCCATTGAATTATAGCACTTATTTTATCCCTGAGGGGTTTTTCAAGCACTCAAGCTAGATCTTGTGTTGGGTCAAAATGCCAGAGATAGCTGTATATGCTGCTAGTTGAAATATGCAAATCTTAGCAGCAGCAGCAATCATTTTTTCTTGGTTATTCAGCATGTATCTACATTTCATATCATTAGCTGGGAATCCTAGCAGGTAGGCAGGTTTATGAAGCAATGGCAGGCATCATTCCATTTTTGCTAGAGATTGCTTGAAAAACACGATATGTAACTGAAAGAAAATTAAATATGAAATGCTTAAAATCTGGAAAAAGAAAACAAAAAATGGGAGAAAAGTACAGGTGTTCATGCTCATTTTAGCCAGTGTGTGCCTGACTTCATGCATAGAAAAAAACGTGTATAAAGTATATTTTTTACAGCATAATTATTGTATAATGTGGTTTTAAAGTTTACATATTACCATATAGATTTATCTCATACTTGTGCATTTTAATAATGTGGCAAGCAAATAATAGTGATGATGATGATGTAGACTTTAGTCAGTTCCTGTGTGAGTATCAGTTGCCTCCTTCACTATTAATGTCTATAGCAATGGAATATTTGGCATATACAATGGATCTAATGCTAAAGTCTAGACAATGGATCTAACGGTTTAGATAGATGTAGAATAGAGTTGACTTGTTAGTGTCTGGATTACCTGTCATTGTAAGTTCCTTATTGATTTGGAATGAAGTAGAATTATGTTGGAATTTTAACTGATTTCATCGATTGAACTGATTTTCACATGTAAAAAAGCAAGAATAAAAGTTTATGCACTTCGAAAGATTAGATAACTCTACTTATATTGTTATTGCCTAATTGTATGTTCTCTATTTGAAAATCTTCAAAATTTACACTATTTATTGTTTACATAAAAATGTATACCAGTGTTGGTAGAATTTTTTTTCTTTCCTCTGTAAAGTTTTTATGGACAGTTAAAGCTAAGTTAGCACACTATGCTGATTCAAATAACAAAACATAATTCACAATCTAATTTTTTTTTCTCAAAAGTATTCAGACAAACAAGTTTTGCCATTATAATTTTAAAAAGAATCCTGAACAGCAGGTAAATGTTTCTATGTAAAAAACACCCATTCAGGAATATTTTTCTCAGCACAGATACAAGGGATCACAAAAACACTATACTTTTTTATTTCTTGCGGTCAATAAGAATAGATTAGTTTGTACAGAAATACCCATAATTTATCAGTTTTCCCATGCTGTGCATATTTCAGACACTCTTCTTTTTGACTGACAAAGGATGAAAATTATATTATAAAGACTAAGTTTTTAAAATGATTTTGTTTGTTTGAAAAAAAAATAGTAGCAAGTCCTGTCTGACAGTTAGCCACAGCACGCATACTTTTGTTTATACAGCTACTTTACAAATCTTATAACAAAGTAATGTAATATATATTTTTAAAAATTGTAAAAAAAAAAACAGATATTTGTGCAAAGAAAAGGAAAACTCTTGACAATTTCTTTTTCTTTTTAATTAAGTCAGTAAAAAAATCTAAATTCCAGCTTTTACATAGCATTTAATTGAAAAGTTGACATTGACTGATAAAAAAATCCATGTTTTGAAAGAATTTGTTATGTACCAAAATGCTTTCTATTTTTTTTTTTTTTTTGACTAATTCTGTTTTCCTTTTGTTGGTTTTATCTATATTTTTAATTCTTTTTTACCACTTTAAGGTGGGCATAACTGCTGATGTTAAATCGTGGTAACACAGAATTAATAAGGATTTTTTCTTTACCCACTGGCTGCAAACTTAGAGTATGGTCCAACCACTAATGCAGAGAGAGAGAAAGAGTGGTGTTATCTACTGATGAAGATGTAGATTTTCTATTGGTTATCAGGATATGTCTACCAATGGAGTTGTGCTCGCTGCTTTTATTTTTTTTTTTTAAATGATGCCATTTTAGGAACACTCTTCTTGCTGCCTCGATAACCATATTCACCCACTTTGGAAAATGAGCTTTTGTTGAGTACCTGGTGTTCTATTTTTTAAAGATATTTCTTTTCCATAATTTGTACTAAATGGTTGTGTATGCTTACATGCATTATATAAATACGTCACCATGCTAAGTAGAGAATGAAAGCCATGTAGCTTTTAAAGATAAATCATATACATTGGTTATTATAATTGCGGACTCAACAGTGAAGTATCCCAGGGTAAGATTCTGATGAAAAATGTTTTGTGTTGTCATGTTTTTTTAGTGTCACATGATTTTAGCTGCTAGTGTGTGTATTTCTTTGAAAAAGCCTTTTCTTATAACTATAAAGGATTCTTTTATAGAGAAAAAGTAACTTGTAATGGAACTGAAAATGTTATATTTTAAATGCACATGAAAGGTGGGTTTTTTTTTTAAAAAAAGCTCTCAAGCTATCATTTCTATTTAAATAAGATTAACATTTTAAAAGAAAATATTAGAAATAAAAATTATCCTGTATTCAATCTTCATTTCATTCCAAGAGCAATAAAAAAAGAAAATGTAGCATTAGTTTTTTAAACTTTTTCTACTATATCTGTGATAGAGAAGGGGTCATGGATGTCTGTATCCTCATACATCTTATAGTAAGCACCTTTCACTACATCACCCTACCAGCAAATTGATGGAAAACAGAGCATTAGAGCATCTTTCATCAATTTATGTACCTTTTTTTTTTTTTTTACAATTTTTTTAACTTATAACAACAACAAAAAAAATTCTATAAGACAGATAATTTTGACTTATGCTGTAAATTTTATAAAATATAACAATTACTGACTAACCTTTCATTAAGTCGTTGCCCTTACTGCATTTCCATGTGGGTCCACTTTAAGCCTGCTAGGCTGTGCTTTCTCTCTTCTGTAGCAGTCACATTTACAAGTGATCTGGTTTGTTCACACACTACTAACCGATCAATGGGCTGGCTGCTGCTGCTGCTGCTGCTCTCACTGCTTTGTGGGTAGTTATCTTTGGAGTAACCAGATCTCACTTCCCTGTGCACTGTTAGCAGACTAACTTTGCCACTAATTAATAATTTTATTTCGTAATCTTTCATCATTTAATGACTCTCATTTGTGGTAGTATTTTCTCTACTTCACTCGCTTTGTGATTTGTTTTTATTCTTTCCATTATTTTGAATGGTGCCATTTGTATAATACAGATTTTTTAAATACCTGTAAAATAATGAAAGAATAAGTCAGAAACTGATAAAACCCTGAAGTGCAGAACTCATTAATTGTCAACTGTGTATCATTTATTCATTGCATGCATATAGATTTCATTATTTTGTAAGGACTACTTGTCTTTAATTTCTTCTTTGGGACCCTAATTTCAGAGATCTAAAATGGCGAATTAAAAAGTTCAGTTTCCAGTTTTTATGAATTGCAAATATTTAAAAATAAAGATTTTTAAAAGTTAAGCTATGCAATGCAGTATTTTAGTAAAATTTCACATGAATAAATTTGATATTTTTATTATCTAAAAAATTCTGAGGTAATATACTTGCAGCCATCGGGTTACTGTAGGGCTAACAGCAAAAATACTGTGATGTGTTTATGCTGACTGCATACATGACATTACCTGACATCAATTTCTGTTAGATTGCTTTTACAGGTAATTGGAAATACAGTCAAACAAAGTCAACCTGAAAGTTTTATCCATATCTGCCAGGCACTTTTATTTTACCTTTTCCAGAAAAATGCTGTCTTCATGAATTAAGCTTATGCTACAGGATCAGTAATACTATCAGTCACAGCACATTGTTTCCACTTAAAGCCTTGGATTACAAACATTTGGGATCTAGGTGACATTAGGGTCAGTTGTATGGCAGGAAGGATAAGAGAAACTGTACATTGTGGAATTGTCTCACTCCCAAAGCTTGGTTCAGCAGAGAAATACACCATTAATAATCTCTCTTTCTCTGCATCCATGTCTGTCTAAACATTTTTTTCTGGTTAAAACTGTAGAATTTGTATTGTTGGAAAAAAACAACAAAAGAAACACAATTTTTAGTACTTAGCAGCTAGTTTAGGTAGGATCTGCTGTACCCCTTATTTAAAATGTTCATTTATTGCTCTCAAAACTTTACAACTGTTTAACAGAGTTTTGGACTGGATTCATTTGTGTCATAACTAACTTATATGACTAAACCATGATTAATACCCAGCAGTTTTCAGCAAGCTGAATGATTATAGTGGTGGCAGAGCTCTTTTATGGACCTTAATGTGCCTCATAGCTTTCTTGGTATGGCTCCTTTTCTTGTCACACATTTCTTTGTTATCTGTAGCTATGTTAATGACAAGAAAATGCCATTAGCTTTAAGCTGACATTACTGGGAAAACTAATTAAAATTTTTTTAAAAAAAAAAATGGTTTTAAAAATACTGAAGTTTGGTATTATAGATTGTTAGTATAATTTTGAAAGGTCACCTGTGAGATTATAACTTTTATGATTTTTTTAGAGTCAAGAACTCTGTTGAGTAGAGTTACTTTCTTAAAGAGACACAATGGGAATTACTTTGCTAACTTTTGATGTTAAATCTTTGCCAGTTCAGCTGGCAGTTATCAGTATAATTAAAATGCTTGCCAAAGTGATCTGTGTATTAGTTTGTTGCATACATTGAAAATTTTTTAAAGAATCTTTGAAAAATGTAACTAAAAGAAACAAGCTTACCTGACTTAATGCACTTCTGGAGACAGTGTGTATCACTTTCACAGCGCTACACATTTAAACATCGATGCACCCTGTCCAAACTGAACAACTCAGCAGGTTTTGGTAGGGAAATAAACAGCCAACTTGGTTATATGAGACATCTGATTAATGCCATCACACTACTTACAGCTGATATTATTTTTGGTATAATATCTTCTACATGTTTTAATATATGTATTATGGATTTATGTCAGTTCACCTCCAGGTTCCCTATTTCATAAGATCTACATTACATATACTATTAAACATTTGATTTTTTTATATTTCAGATTAAACAATTTTCTTTTTTATATCACCATAATTTATTCATGATGGTGTCATCACCCATTCTATGCCGCTTGCTTTTTTTTAGTCATTTTATTTAGAATCTGAGTATTTGTTTTCGTGTGTTTATTGTAGAAGACTCTTATTAGAGCTACCAAAGGTACATACGTATCTATAGCTGCTGGAGCAGTCGTGTAAAACTGCTATCCTGTGAGTTTTTATTTGTTGTTTAACATGCTCACACTCAACAGAACTTTTTTTTTTTTCAAAAATATGATGGTAGGTTCAGGATGTATAATACTAAAAACAAAGCACACCTAGATGCTTCTGCAATGTCACTTGCAGTAAGCATGGAAGTCACAATTTATGCTGCAGGTTTTGCTAATCATTTTGCATTTTTCCTTTCCTCAACATATTTTAGATCAAGTTTTCTGCTAGCTGAAGCATGAAGTTCCAACTACTGGTCATTTTTCCCCATGGTTTATTTGTAAGGGATGCATAAATTGATGCCTTCTAGGTCGAGGATCTTATAGAACACCTGAACAGGTTATCTAGTCAAATGTATTAGCTCTTGGACTTATAAACTCAACATTCTATGGAATTATCTTGGCTTACACCTGTAGACTGCTAAGGTCCAGCTGTAGTGCTTCAGCAGTTAAACAGAGCTCTGTATTTAGATTTGTCGCTGGCAGTGGAAATCTCCCAATGCACTCTAATATTCTGACCAGGCTTGTTTTTTTTCTGCAACTGTTTTACCAATTTTAGTGATGTAAGAGAAGTTGTCATTAGTAAAGTTCTTACATTTTCTTTCTTAGAGTTGCATTAGGCAGAGAACTACACTTTCACCCAGCATTTGGTTGAGATGAGGCAAGGTCATTCTGTAGTTGTGAGCTTTATCTTCAGTGCATTGATATTTTGTTGAAGCATAGGCTCATCTGTTAAGAGTCTGAAAGCTCTCAGATACCCTCTTCATTGATGTGGCTTCTTGCATACAGAGTTGACCTGAAGCTTTCTTTAACTCATTCTGTTGAGGCAATGTTCCTGCAGCCTGCACAACAAGATTTATAATATTCCCCACAGTACCATCTTGAACAACCTTTTGATTACTTGTGGTGCCAGTGCTTGCATCTGAATTTAGATTGGCACATAGCATCGTCCATTTTCACATCCGGGTGTGACTATGCTTGTTTGACCTGTTGAAGGTAATTTCTGTCTCCTAGGTGGCAAGGAAAATTGAGCTCGAGTAGGCAGCCGTGGTTTTGTTGGTCCTCGTCTCAAAACTGTTTACTATTTTTGGCTTTGCTGGAAAATTCACCACAGTGGCTGCTGTCAGGACTTTCCCCTATTAAAACTTATTGTGATCACAGTAATTTCCATTACTGTGTAGAACTATTTCATCTCTGTCTGCAGATTTTGCTTATTACAAGCTATAATAACTGATTGCATGATCTTGCAGTCAGACATTTTCTTGGTCTGTTCATTTTCATTGTACATTAAATTTCACAGCAGATAAATTTCATTTGGTGTGAAAAGTTTCATTTTAGCTACAAAATTCATGCACTTTTTGAAGTTTAGCTAAAGGGGCATTCTCACAGTAGGTGGGTCATATGATTATGAAGTCAAATAGCTTGATTTCTCTTGGTCAGAATGACTGCTCTGGCAGTTATAGCTATAACACCATTAGTTTTCCAGTCCTGCTGTTTAATATTTAAGTGTAGGAAAAGTTTTAAAAAAATGCTCAGTCTCTTAGTTGCCAGATTAAAATCCATGTAAAAACAGCAAGTGGTCAAAATTTGAGTTCTAGTGCTAAAAGGGGCTTAAAACTGATAGTAGACATAACTTATCCTCGGGAGGAAATACATTTTTCTGATCTAATTAAATTATCTGTAATCTGATATTATGTTAAAAAACAGATTTTTACAGGCCTTTTTTGATTTAACATCAGATGCATACATCTTAGATCTAACTCTTCAGAATTCAGTTATAATTTTCTTCTGCCTATTCACTTTTCATTTCCTGTGTCAGGGTGATTTGGAAAATGAGTGGATGTATAATGGAGATCTGTATCATTTTCACAATTATCAGTATGCAAAAGTAATAGAGTTATCTTGATTTCTAACATTAAAAGAAAATTATACATGTTAAAAGTAATCAAGAATGCACATATCTGAAATTAAAGGGATTAAAAAATTAATAGCTTTGTTTTTAAAATATAGTAAGACTAGTTCTTCATTAATAATATCTTTTCTATTATACCGATTTTATTCACATGTGCTTTTCAGAGTTGTGCAAACTTTCATAATTGTTTCTTTTCATAGATTCTCCATAGTCTTTCCATATATTGAATTATTCATTAACTTATAAGTCTTTTAAAAAATCATTTGTTAACCTAGTTCTCACAGAGTTTAGTTCACTATTAGGTTTTAGCCAAGGTGGCTGACTAATTTTTGATTTTTCATAGCTATGGATTTATAAAGCTGAAGATTTCTGTAATACACAACACATTCATTTTTTATTGTATAATCATTTTATTTTTGATAGGGAGATAACCACTCTTCTTATGTTTTATACAGCAAGAGGGTAATCTTTGCTGGGTATTCTTGATCTATTTCATATATTACTGAAATTGGTGGTAGCTGTAGAGATTGCTATCATCTAAATAAATAATATTTGATTTATCTTTATTTGGACCAGAATTTTACATTTAATATTAATTTAAGAGTAAGTCAACAAATTTTGAAACAACTCATAGTTGTTTTAAAATTTATATATTGTACCAGCCTTTATCTGAATCATTAAATTTTCTTAATTGATTTGGATAATATTATGGTTAATAGTAGTCTATTTATGAATAAGGAGAGACACCTTTTCCAAATGCTAAATCTGTTTTATAATTTATCTAGATGCTAGCATCCATAATTCTGACTGAATTTTAAAGAAAAACATTATTTAAATCATTTATAGCTAATTTGTTGTTAAATATAATATCAACTTTCTATTTAAATGAAAAAGATATATTTTTCAGCCTTTTTATTTTTTTAAACATCTTCAATAAATAGATGGGCATAAGAATAATTATGGAAAAATAGCAGATTTGGATGTTTAAAATTTAGGTGTATTATAAGTGTCTTTACAAAGTCTCCATTAAATGGCATTGATCTCTGAATTGCTTATTTTCTATTTTAAAAAGTTCTTCACAAATATGACAGAGTAGTTTAATGAATCTTCATCTTTTCGTGTAAAAGTCTTCTGTTCGGGAAATTTTATAATATAAGCATTGGGAATGTCTCCTTAAATTTATTTTATGAAAAATTGTGGTAAATTTTGAGCCTCTCTGAAGACATCGGTTCTGAAATTGTTAAAAATGTACACTGATTTTTTTCCTGTTACAATATAATAGAAAAAATGAATGGGAACTAAATTTTGTACTCTTGATCTTGCGGTCTGTTCTTGGTGACACATGTTCAGATTGAGCATGAATCACAAAAAGAACTTTGAAATTAGCTGGGTGATCACTGAATTTTAGAGGGTTGTTGGATTTAATCAGAAGATTAGATAAAATAGATCTGTTATCTCCACATGTTGATTGAGTTTTAATTTATATTCCTTATTACACTGGTCAACAAGTATTTTTCATCAAGCATATGTCAAGGTGTACTTAGTGTAGTTTTTAATGCTGATTTCAAATATACAATTACTTTTTTGACATCACGTACAGTTTTCAAGATGAGAAAGTTTTTTGGTTTTAGCTCATGCATTATATAGAAATTCCAATTAATGACGTGTATGCATGTATTTCATTTACATCATGGAAACATACCTTTAAAATAAACTACATTATTCATTGCTGCATAGTTCAGATGCAATATTTCATCATCTTAAATTAACCAATCAAGTTTTGTCTGATGAAATAGGTATTTCAACATCTCAAATTGTCCAGTCATAATTGGTCTGATGAAATATTTCATCATCTCAAATTCAATATAAGTATAACCGTTTGTATCTATTTCCTTACTTGTTTTACAGTGTTAACAATGTCAAGACAGTGTAGAAATCCTCCTGATGTGTTTTGTTATGTCTGTGGACAATTTATTGTGAAAGCTCAAAAATGTACAATAACACCAGAGATCAAGAAGATTTATAAGCTATAGATGTTTTTTTTAAAAAGCTGTACTTCTCCATAATGGTAATTTGAAGCCCTCCATCCCTATTGCACACTCTGTTCATCTTCATGAATCATATGAGAATATGGAACTTTTACTTCATGCCATTGCCTATGAAAGATACTCATGGAAAATATGTGGAGATTTAAAAGTCATTGGAATGTTAATGGGAATGCAGTCAGGTTTCACAAAATACTGTTGTTTCTTGTGTCTATGGGATAGTCGGGTAACTGACAGACATTATTCGGAATCAAACTGGCAGACAAGAACATCATACCAGCCAGGACTGTCTAGCGTCAAGAATACACCTCTTGTAGATCCATGTAATGTCCTATTGCCTCCTTTGCACATAAAGCTTGGACTGATGAAACAGTTTGTAAAGACACTAGGGAAGAGAAATGCCAGAGGGTTTGAGTATATTGTAGAAAAGTTTCCCAAAATCACACAGGCGAAGTTGAAAGAGGGTATCTTTGTCGGACCCCAAATTAGAGAAGTACTCAAAGATGTCAACTTCAAGACAACACTGGATGAGCTGGAACTGCCTGCCTGGAATGCTTTCAATTGGATCTGTGAGAATTTCTTGGGCAACAAGAAGGCAATGGACTACAAGGATGGCATCGAGAATCTTCTGAAATGTTACTCAGCAATGGGTTGTCGCATGTCACTGAAAGTTCACTTCTCGGACTCCCATCTGGATTTCTTTGCAGATAACCTTGGAGCAGTGTCTGATGAACATGGTGAAATATTTCACCAGGACATTAGTGCTATGGAGAAACGGTACCAAGGCTTCTGGAATGACAGTATGCTGGCTGGCTACTGCTGGACACTTTACCCTGATCAACCAGATCAGGAACACCTCAGGAAATCCAAATCACAATGTTTCTAACTCTGTTGTTCTAACTTTGTCTGTTTTGTCTGACCCATTTTTTGTGTATTCACTCTTTGTAGAATGATAGTGATGATTTTTAACTCAATAAATTCATTTACTTTCTAAAAATAATATGTCCTTATTTATTATGTTAATGATTTCATATATACAAATATGTAAATATTTGCATTTATCTACTGAAAAACTGATACGTGCTGCATACAAATGGAGTGAAATTTTTAAATCAGCATGAAAAATTAGTCAGTTGGTTTGCATTCATAATGAGTATAATACATTTAATTTTGTTGACCAGTGTTATTTAGACATTTTTACATAGAAAGGCTTTTCTTTCATTTAGTGTTAACTATGATCAAACTAATCTTGATAGTTTTTTTAAAATTAAGATATAATCACAATTATTCTCATATGCATGTTGAGTTATTTCTTACATAAATAAGTTGTTATTTAGTGTGAAACAACTTTCATTTTATCTTCATATGTGTATATACACACACACACATTTACAGTGTTTTGTTTTTTTCTCCATTGATTTCCTTCATCAGCATGAGTTGTTTCTGAATATCAACTGGTTAGTGCCTTTTGTTTATACAAAAATATTTATAAGAATGATTTTAGGTTTTAATTTTTCAGAGTTGTTTAATTATCCTTGATTTATTCTCTAATCTTAATTTTTTTTTTGGAGGGGGGGAGGTGGGTAGCTGATGAAAAACGTTATTGCACAGCATCAATTATCATCTTTTCGAGAATTTTTGACCGCATTTAGATTTGTTAGTTTATTTCTATTCAATGTATTTCCTTAGTTATTTACCAGCAGCCACACTCTGGAATAGCTCCAACAGAATTTTTGTTTTGTGCAGCATACAGAAATATTGCTGAAAGACTCAGCTTCCAGTAAATCTGCCATTCTAGTTAAGGGTGCCAGCAGTATTAAGCATGGCAATGCAGCTATTAACACAAAAAGCTCTAGATAATCAACTTTTGAATTTTAGATTTTAATTTGCTTAATGTTTTCATTCTCCAGCTTTATTTTGTAGCCTATAGAAGATGCCTTTTGTTGTGCTGGTAGGTGTGCGATGAGTAATTAGTGCTGTTGGAGATTTTTCTTGGTTTCTGATAAAAAATATTACAATATATGTTCATTTTCACATGAAGCATTGGTTCGTGAATAAGCACCAGAAATTTTGATAGGAAAAGGTAGGTCCAAAATTCGGTATTTTTTGTTTGGTTTTTTAGATGGTACCCGTTTTTCTCTTGGAGTTAACGAGGACAATCCAGTAATTAGCATTGTACTGCGATTTACTACAGCAAAGACATTTGCCATTGCTCCTCTACATTCATTGCTCAAGTATAGCATAGGTACCAATGGAATCATTCCTGCTAAAAAGAGATATCCCATTTATGTAGTAAAAAACTCACTTTGAAATATTTAGCTTTTATACAGTTTGCTATATGCAGCTGATAATTTTACAATATTACATTATTTGGGAGTATCTTTTTATAGCAGAACATTTGGAAATTGCTGAAGTCCAAAATAATGAAGTCTAGCAATAATGTTTCTAAGAAGTGTGTGTTTTATACCTTAAATCCGGGTAGAACGAATTGAACAGTTTTTACCTACATTACTGCCATTTAAGATCCAGTTTTGATCCTAGACTAACTAATCGCAAATTATTAAATATCATATTAGTTCAATAAATATTCTTAAATTGATACTTGTAAAATTGCTGTTTGGTGTTTTCGAACTTTTTCTAAAGTGACAGTGGAAAATGGGTGACATCAGAACCCATACAAAAGGTACATTGGAACCTCTGTTCACAAACATAATTCATTCCTGAATTCTGTTCGTAAACCGATTTGGTCGTAGGTTGAGTCAATTTTTTCCATAAGGTTGTATTGAAATATAATTAATCTGTTTCCGACCCCACCGAAACCTATGTAATTTATATTTTTCAGGTTTTTATAGTAAAAAAATATGAAACAAAATATAAAAAAGCCTTAAATATACAAAAATAATACTAAATTTAATACTAAATATGAAAAAAACAGCACAGAAGAGAGAGAGAACATTTAATTTTTACATGGCATATTGCTCATGTATCTTTCTTAGGGAGACTTGCTGGCATGAAGGAATGGAAGAGTGGAAGATTATGAGAGGAAGTTACTGTTTGGAAGATGAGCCCTCTTCCATAATAACACTGGATAACTCTCCTTCAGGGGTTTTCTGTCTTTTTGCTCTCTTTGCCTCTGGTTCATCCTTGGAACCCGTTTTAAAAAAAAATCTATCCAGCTATATTTGTTTCTTTCTGTGCTGTAGAATAGTCCTAAAATATGACATCACATTGTCATTCATGATGTTTAGGGCTCTGTTCGCCACTGTTTTGTTTGAATGAAACTTTTCGGCAAAGGCTTGCACTTCACCCCACTTAGCACAAATGTTTCTTATCATTTTGCTGGTAGCTTCCTTCCTTTCTCCCCTCTTCCTCGGACGACTGTTCCTCCACCAAGGCCGATGAGTTTGTCGGTCATGAGTTTGTCCCTATGACCGTCAACCAACCCCTCCACGTCCGAAAAGTCGACATGCTCTTGCCCATGGACACGATATCCTCCACTACTGCTACGTCCTCAGTCTCAAAGCCCTCAAAATCTCTTTCAGGGACACAATCTGGCCACAGTTTCTTCCGGGCTGCTCTCAAGGTCCAGTAAGTGACGTCTTTCTAGGCTTTATCAATGAGGTTTATGCAGTGGAGAATATTGAAGTGATCTTTCCAAAATTCTCTCAGGGTCAGATAGGTGTTGTTTGTAACCTGAAAGCACCATGCGAGGAGCGCCTTCGTGTACAGTTTGTTAAAATTTGCCATCACTTGATTGTCCATGGGCTGCAGGAGAGGAGTCGTGTTTGGGGGCAGGAACTTGACCTTGATAAAGTCGAACTCGGCATCCAACTCATCCTCCAAGCCTGGTGGGCGTGCCGGAGCATTGTCCATGACCAGGAGGCACTTAAGGGGCAGATTCTTCTCTTGCAGGTATTGTTCCACGCTTGGTGCGAACACCTCTTGTAGCCATTCCATGAAGAGGAGCCTTGTCACCCAAGCCTTCGTGTTCGCCCTCCACAATACAGGCAGTTTACTCTTCATAACTTTGTTCTTTTTGAATACGCGTGGGTTTTCAGAGTGATAGACGAGCATCGGCTTCACTTTGAAATCCCCACTCGCATTGGCGCACAACAAAACGGTGAGCCTGTCCTTCTTTGGCTTGTGCCCCAATAATGCCTTCTCCTCCTGGGTGATGTATGTCCTTTTTGGCATCATCTTTGAAAACAAGCCTGTTTCATCACAGTTAAAACCTTGATTTGGAAGATAACCTTCAGCATCCACGAATTTGCCAAATTCTTTCGCGAATGCATCCGCAGCTGCCTTGTCCGAACTCGCAGCCTCACCGTGCCTTATTACACTATGAATGCCACTTCTCTTTTGGAATTTCTCAAACCACCCCCTACTCACTTTGAAATCTTCACTTTCAGCACTTGTACTGGGGGTTTTCTGCAGCAAATCACTGTGTAACTGTTTCGCTTTTTCACAAATTATTGCCTCACTCACGCTATCACCGGCCAGCTGCTTTTCATTATTCCTCACTAATAAAAGTTTTTCAACTTCCTCTAACACTTGAGACCTTTGCTTAGTTAGCACACTTACTCCTTTTGCCACATTAGCTGCTTTGATGGCCTCTTTATTTTTCAAAATTGTCGAGATTGTTGACTTGGCCATTTTGTATTTGGACGCGAGATCCGACACACAAACACCCCGTTCATGCTTCTCAATAATTTCTTTCTTCACTTCCATGGTTATTTTCTTCACCTTCTCAACACCACTATCGCTCTTCATTTTCTTAGGGGCCATGCTGGAATTATTATTATTACTGTAAATTATAGAAATAATGTGAAAATACCACAACATTGGTTACAACTGCTGCGTGTAGGTCTGCTCGGGACCAAGGACTAGGCGAGAGTGATCCACTCATGTAATGCTGGGTGACGGCGATATTCTATCGGCAAATGAATGTTACACCATGGACCAATGAAATTGCTGGAAAGAACAGTCCCTAAGTTGTGGCGAACTTTTATTTTGGTGTAATTCATTCACATACACTCACATGTTAAATACTAGGAAAGCCCATCATTAAGTAAACAGGTTATAAGTGTAATTTTCTGTTTCATCTTATCAAAAAATAAACTATTTGGCAGAATTTAAAGAAGTTCTTTCCAAAATGCTTAAAACTCAATTATGCAACTAACTTATCAATTATATGATAAAAGGCAGAAAGGACATTGTTTTCTTAAAAATAAACGTCTGAAAAACTTCATTAACACCAATTTATGTGCAAACATTACTGAATTTTTACAAAAAATAATATTTCAGATTCTCTAAGAATAGTCCATTTTGATTGGTCCATGGTGCATTTGTCAATGGTTCACTACCCTGGGCGACACGCTCATACCTTTGTTTAGCTGATAGCGGCAGCTTGGGACCCCGGGACTCTGGTCATACCCCGAGACGGAGTTCGTGAACAGAGGCAAAATTTTGATGAAATTTTTGGTCGTAACCCGATTTGTTCGTACTCAGAAGCATTCGTGAACTGCTGTTCCACTGTATATGACTACCATTTTATGCAGCTGTAATGTTCAGACATGATGCACATGAAATTGCTTATAGCTTTCTTGACATAAAAGTTATAGCAGTGCTCCATACATCTGAAAAGTATTGAGAATTTTAATCTGCTGTACTTCCCTTGAAATTAACAATATGGATTGGTTAATACCAAACTTCTTTTTAATTAAGTTTAGTACAGAAAGTAGGTTAGTTTAGACATTTCTGATCAAGTTAGTAGTAGTAACTGAAGTATGTTTTAGATAATTTTTCCTCTTCAGGATTAAAGCCTGAAGGGACAGGAAGGATCATCAAAACATTGCTTCATTAGTTAGTTAGGGCAAATGTCATCAAAATTAACTCTCTACTTTAAATAATGCATACATAAATTTTCTCTTTTTTATATTGTAGATAATTTTTAGAAGGTTGTTATCTTGTAAAACTTCATGACATTGAAAAAACAAGATGAAGTTATTCTTTCCCTTTAAGACTTTAAGAATGTCTACATTTTTACACCTTGCTGGTTAGGTGTGGTAGAGTGTACCTTTCAGGTAAAATCCTGAAATAATCAGCCTTGGTATAATTGCTTTCACTTAGCAGACAAAACATTATTTTAAATGAATTCACTTGCTGGCAAAATCTTACAGTTTGGAAAAGGAAAAAATAAAAAATTTCTAGTTTTCAGTAACTGTGTGTGTTCTGTTAAAGTGCTTAGTTAACTTAATGATTTGATGGAATTTTTGAAAATGTCATTGAAAAATAAATGAAGATGATAAAGAAGCAGTAATTATTATAGATGGCTTCACGAATCAACTGGTAGAAATGACTAACATTTGAGGCATATAATCTGTTTATAAAAATAATTAAACTGTAGTTAATTGAGTACCTAATTTTTGGGTATTTTTTATTTGTCTCAGTTTTTCAGTAACAGGAATGGTTAATGTTATTAATGAAACACTATCTTTCTAGACTTCTAGGCATCTGAAATTTTGTATGTATTTACATATATAATTTGAGAGATTTGAATTGTATTCAATGAAGGCGTTTTACTGCTTAAGAGGACTTCTCACCTGTAAACCCTTGTCTTTTCTTGAAATAGTTCTAAGCCCATATCAACACTGACAAAAGAACTTAGGCTATTCTAAGCTTATATTATGTAAAACTAATGCTGTGTCAAGTGAATGTGTAAAATCCCAAAAAGTTTGCTTTAAAAAGAATTAATTTTTTAAAAATATTAATTAGATTTTGGATTATAAATATCTAAACAAATCTAAATGTAATGTTAAAATGCTTCTAGAATGCATACACATTAATACTGTAAGCCACTGTGAATGCTTGATCAAACAATTGATTACATACAATAAGTCAAAATAAGTTAGCTGTTAGTTTTAACACAGTTTCACTGGTCAGAGTTATCCAGACTCCATCTTTAGATGCCAAATGTGATGAACCAAAAGATTTTTTACACAACATTAAATATAAAAGACAGTAAAGGCCGTGCAAATACAGCATAAAATGTTTTTAATATTATTTCTTAGATTAAGATGATGGCCGATGATATTTTAGGAGATTGCATGATCATGAGCAGGTTCATTCTAATTGAATTGGAAAGACTTAGCAATTGTGTTATAAATGCCATTTTGTAAAAAAAATTAGAAAGGACCGATAAAAGCAGCCACAGGAATGAATTAGCATTGTTGAGCCCAGTTTTTACTGGAGCCAGCCAAGTGTTACAATGTGAAGTCGGCTGCATAAACCATAAAGGAGATTTAGACATTGTTTTTTTAGTTTAGTTATAAATTAGATCCATCTTCCTCCAGTGTATTGAAGTTGAAGACTACTATTAAATGCTTGTTTCATTACTCTTAAATCATTTTAATTTGATGTATTTTAATTGTTTAGGTTTAAATATGATGCAAAACTTTGACATAGATCATGGTTGGAAATTTTAGACTATGACTTTCGTTTCAACATATTCTTTTCTGTGGGAGCTGTGACAAAAAGAAACAACAAAAAATCCCAAATATGTTTTAACATGACTTAAAACCATTGCTGCACCCATATTAGGTTTTTAATTTAAAGTGCAACTCGTCATTCGTAGAGAATACCAGGCGTTTCTGTGGAAGCCACTGTATTCTGGTATATTTTTTCTTTTTCTTTTCTTTTACATGCATTTGACATCGGTGTCTTGCTTAGATTTTTGAATATTACAAAGATGACATGACTGACAAGAGATACGTGTGTGTGTGTGTGTGTGTGTGTGTGTGTGTGTGTGTGTACTTGTACTTTCTCTCTTTCTGTGTGATAAGTCATTAAACTAACATTGATTGCTGTTATCTCAGAGAAGCTGATTTCTCACAGGTTCGCCACAGAAAATATAATATTTTTTATTTTCTTCATCTTTTCTTGGTGATTTAAAGGGTATAAACACTTACCTTAATACCTAACCATTGCCTTAGATTTTTAAAAGACATACAAGTGTGTTATTGAAGAACATTCTGGGACACTTGGCGTAAAGTCTGTAATTCTGTAATTGTTCAGCGATTTTTAGATTACATTCAACTCTTTTTTTTTTTCCATCAGGTTTGTTTGTTTTTGGCTTTGCAGATTGGTAAATAGCATAGACTGTTGACTCAGGAATTATCGTGTCAGTTAAGAGGTCTCCTGTATGTTTGATCAGAATTTCTGGCCATAAATTTTCCTTGTCAATGGTAGCATGGAGCAACCATTTTTTACTTTAGAAAACTGCAGTCAATATTAGTTTTGCAAATTATTACCATCAACTAAAACTAATGGTATGAAAAAAAAAAGCAAACAACTAAATATTTCTTTTAGATTTAAAAAAAAAAAGTTATAGAAGAAAAAACTTCCCTGACCTTTCCACAGTGTTTTGCCTCACTCTTAATACTAAAAATGATATTGTTACTGGGAAAGAATTAAAGCTGAACCATTTGTGGAAAACCCATGAAATCTGCAGGTGCATAGTGATGACTGCAGTTTATTAAAGCTGATTTCATAAGGAACTAAAGCATGACAGGTGGTTTTGACACAAGTGATATAGTTAAACAACCCCAGATGGCAGCTTTAAATATAAGGGAAACAGGTAGAACATACATACACCTAGTGTTTAAATCAAACAAACTAGTCATAAGTTTTGTTTCACTGTTAGGCTTAATCACTTAAAAATAGAAATTTGAAGACTGCATAATTTACTGGCACTGATGAATATTCATGTTTTTGATATTTAGGCTCTAACATGGATCTGATGATTCTACCTTTCACGCTAATTAAAAGATGCTGCCCCATTTCACTATTCTTCTTGGCAAAGATGTTTTTTAGCTGTCAGCTTTGTGAAAAAGTGCATTGTTTATCCAGGCTCTGATATGGCCAATACATTTCAATTTATGGTGGTGGCTTATTCACACTTTCTGGTATAAATTATTTTTATTGGGGCCAGAGTAAAGATTGTAATGTGGCTACACATCATCTGTGTTCTTTCAGTGTTCCATCCATCTATGCTTAATTACACTCTTCATTAGTCTCTGATGGGAAAAGATAGACACTGGGCTTTCTAATTGGCTCACTTTCAGCTGTTTAATGTTCATGTACTTTGGGTGTTTTATTTTCTTTCTTCAATTTGGCTTGGAATCTCTTAGACTATTATTTTGACTAAGTAAGAGTTTTTTGGTGCACAAGTGTTACGTTTTCATAAAGGTACTTACTTGAGAGGAATTCGTAAGAGGCAAAGTTTCAAGAAGTGCAGGCAGTCTGCAGGATATTTTTTATCTGCAACTATTCTTTGGAGGGAAGTATTCATGTCCTTAAGATGATTCATTGCCCATTGGTAGAAATGGTTTTTGAGATGATCAGTGCTGTTTTTTAAATGAAGTGGTTTTTTATATTCTTGTGTAAGACATCATATTCTATGAAGAACTTCAGTAGTAGGAGGATTTTTGCTTGCTTCTATTTCAAGAGCTTATATTGGTGAGTTGACTTGCCTTATTCTGAATTATTTGCAACTTCAGTACATGGCTTTTGGCACATTTCCACAATAACGATAATCTCTCCTTTGATGAAAACAAGATGGAAACATCTCAAGGTTGTAAAATCAACTATGATTTTCATGAAGGTGCTCTCTGCAGGTTTGTCATGTACATTTTTAAATATCATTTAAATAGTCGTATTATTTTTTTTACTAATCCCCTATTTAAATTTTTTCACATTTTAAAATCATTTTGAAGAGTTGGATTAGAATTGGATGAATTAAGAGGTTCTGTAGGATAACAGTAGAGTTAAAATGCATTGATGGTATTAAAGAATTTGCCTGTTCTCCATTTTAAGCAATAAGATTTTCATGCACACAGTTGTAGCCATGAATTATGGTGTAATTATTCACTTCATATATAATCAAATTATTCGAGCTTATAGTTAAATTATATTAGCATATCACTTAAAAATTATGTAAATGACTCTTTCATAAAAAATCATTTTGATTGGCGGGTCTTCAATTATGGCCCCAGTGTTTTGGGTATTTTTAAACTCCCTGCCCTCATACTTATACTTTTAATAACTAACCATTACTCAGGAATAAATAATATCCTCATTTAAAAATGTACTTTTAAGACTTTCTTGGCAATTGTTAGCAGAAATCTTAAAATGGAACTAAGCTTAACCTTGAACTTGTCACTTTGCCTTTTTGTAGTAATCTAAAATATTGGAACAAACTACACAGATGGTTAAATGTTATTAAATGTCAACTGTTACTCATGCACCGCTTTTCGAATTAATTTCTTTTTCTGCTCACATGGCAAACAGATGTGAAGGAGCTGTTGTAGGATGCTGCTTGTGCTATAGTATATGAATAATCAAATCGAATGCCATGTTATCTTACAAGATTTATAAACATTAGAAATGAAATGGTGATAGACAACAAAAATTCCTTTGCTAATGTTATCTGATTCCAGAGGCTGAAATGAACCCAGCCTGTTAAACTTTTAAAAAAGTTTTTTCAATGTGAATAATTTACATTAAAAGCATTTACACATTCATATTACTGCTTTCTGTCTGTGTATCAGCATTCAGTGGAAATCTTCAGATTATTAAATTTCAAAAACAGATTAATTGTGAATTCAAATAAAATCATGCATATTTATTTGCTACTACATGTAAACAAAAGGATAACTACTTGGAAAAACAATCTATAAGCTGTAGTCAATGCATTTTCAGGGAACAATATGAAGATAGTAACACTGATAAGAATAAAAACATCATAGCTGATTTGATTGTTCAATTGTAGACTGGCCAGTGACTTCAGTATTACAGTAGCCTTACTTAGACCTCACAGTGGATAATCACTGCTGTATTTCCATGGTTTTTTCGTTTTTTTCCACCAGCCATACTTGTGGATTTTCTCCTACATCTAAAAAATTAAGAGTTATATTAGAAATTTCCTGTCAAAGTTGAAAGAGCCAGGCCCATGTAGTGCAGGATTATCTGCATTTCTTAGGTCAACTGCAGCATTTTTCTCTCTCATCAAGCTTCTCTTCAGTGTACAGAAATTATTTGTTGTTGAGACCAATGTACAGAGCAACAGCTTTGGAGAAAATATGTTTATGATTAGCTTCTCTTTCCTATGTCTAGTGCAAAGTTTTCAGTGAGTACAAGCATCCTTATACACCATCTTGTTGCCAATAAAAGTTTGGTACTCGAATCTACTTTCAGTGTTTCAATATCTTACTTCATGATGATTTTAAATTGCTTTTGTTGTTTGTTTGTTTATTTATGTCTACATTATCATTGTAGATGTGAGAAGACTTTAAGAGTAACATTTGTTTTTTTTATGTGTGTTCCTTCCCTTTATCTGGGGTTCTGTTTGGCACTAGCCAAGCATGTCTGAGATTAAATGGAGCATTCAAAAAATCATTTGGTGTATGTAATAGTACTGATCATCATCATAATCATTACATCTATCTGGCTTGACATAACTGCAGTATGTTGGCTCATGGGATTTGTGTCCAGCAGACTGTGAGAAACCAGTTGCTTTTTGTTAATCTTAATACTAGTTATCCAATATTTCACATGTCGAGATTGTGGTGAGGTAGGATTTATTTGTGCCAGATTCTGGCAGACTGGAGATGATGAGTAACTTTAGCCTCCTTCACTTTGCTGATGGTCATATATGGATTTGGTGGAAACTAAATTGAGCAATGATCACTATGACACATTAGACAGGGAAGGAATGTTTTGTGGTTGGTGGTGTTCTGGTTTCAATCGCTGTATCACATGACCATAAAAGTGAACCAATGTGCTTTGGTGGAACTGTTAAAGGTAAATGCTATCCAGATAACTCAATAGAATTGCTACATCATTTGTACAATGTTGTGGTAATCTTTTTGCCTTTTTGCCTCATGGACAATAGTACAAAGAGACATTGGGAAAAAACAGTCTGGAATTTCTCTAGCTGCACTGGGGACCATCCAGAACTATATCAACCATTGACTACTGGGTGGAACACACTGCCTTAAGACTGCATCAGAGTCTGGTACAGTCGACCCCCGTGTAATCGCGGTTCAGCATTTGCAGCCCTGGTTATTCGCGAAATCTTCCTTAGAACCTAATTAATAATCGTTCGTGGAAACCCCCGCATATTCGTGGAATGGCAAATATCTTCAGTGATTTTTTAATGGCTTTTTTCGTGGCAATATGTATTTTTTCACGCTTTTTAATGCTAAATTATTAATAACAATATAATTTACTAATTTTGTAATATAAATACTAACATAAATTCAGCAAAATATCGATATAAAATAAACACTATTGGCTGGAGGTTTGAAAGTAGCCAATCCGAGAGCGTTATTCATTTCTCCTCGCTGCTGATTGGCTGCTGCCCATGAGGCGCTGTCTCAGGCAGATGCAGCCCAGCAGCCCCGCATCATCCCAGTTTACAGCGTGTAGCTATCTCGAGTGTTTCTCTGAGTGTTGTATTCTTTATTAAATTATTATATATTTACTTATATATTTTTTATTATATATTACGTTACATTTTGATGTTTATAGGCATTTTTATGGACCACGTACAATATTCACGGTTTTTCACTCTTCACGGATGCTCTCGGAACTTAACCCCCACGAATACCGGGGGACAACTGTAAACACCCTGACATGCAGCAGCTGTTGTTGTTGTTATTGTTGCGTCACCTCAGGCACCTGAGGATAGTCCTCAGTAGCGCTGTGGCTGCACGTGGAAGTCGAGAGAGTTCATCGTAGGAGAGACCCAGCTGATGGTGATGACGGTTCACCAGGAAAGCAGGGCAGCGCATCCAAAGGTGTTCAGATGACTCTTCCTCTTCCGCGCAGAACCGGCAGATGTCGGTCTCGGCTTTGCCTGTGAGGCACAGCCAGCATCGGAATTATGGATGATGCCCGGACTGAAACCTGATGAGGTCCATCAGTTCTGATTTCTCCAGTAGATTCTCCTTGCTCGGTGTGCTTGTCTGCAGTGATTGCAGTCTGGCGTCGATCCAGTCGGCGGATGATAGCCTGGTGTGTGAACGCATCTACACCCTTTTCGACTTGTGTTGCAGCTGAGCCCAACCTTGCCTGTTTATCTGCCATGTTGTTCCCCATCAGGTTGCAATGACTGGGTACCCAGACTATGTGTACCTCCTTGGTTGTTAGTAGTTGGGAGATGGTCAATTGCAGCGCCAGCATGGAAGAATCAGGTTGTAGCGGATTGCCAATCACAGACAATAGTTGCGGAATGCCAGTCATCTTGATTCTCTAACCATTCGAGGGCGGTTTGTAGTGCCACCTTTTTGGACAGGTAGGAACTGCTGTGCGCACCTGTTGGGGCATGCCATTGGTGGATGAGGTCCGTCCCCTGTAGGACCACTAAACCAGCTCCGCTGTTCCTGACCCATTCCATAGTGGATCTATCAGTGTAGAGTTGAATGTCGGTTTCACTGGCATCTTTGATGGTCTGGACAGCTCTTGCAAGCTGTATGGAGGTTGGCATCGATTTGTCAGCTGATGTCAGCAAAATGGCGCTGGAGGTGGGCGATCCCACGGTGGGGGCGGAGGTAGCGTGACTATGAAGTCTTGCAGGAG
Organism: Nautilus pompilius; assembly: GCA_018389105.1. NCBI lineage: Eukaryota > Metazoa > Mollusca > Cephalopoda > Nautilida > Nautilidae > Nautilus > Nautilus pompilius. Next base: position 726,585 of record JACATO010000132.1, on the reverse strand, counting down.
GTTGAGTTCCGTCAGGCCAGGATACACTTGACTTCGCCAGTTGCTCCTTGCCAGTCTACGCTTGACGTCGCACGTTGCCATCCATCTCCTTGGGTCTGTCACTGCGAGGTGAAACCAAGAGTCAGCTTTCAGAAGGGACAGGGTCCTAAAACGAGTGGCTAGGGGAGTGAGGTTGGTTTCTTGTAGGACAAACTCTGCAGGGGTTGATTGAAGATGGCCAGTGATGGCGCGTGCGGTGTTTAGTTGCACGCACTCTAGCTTGTTCAAGTTGGTTTTGGAAATCCGGGGTGCCCAAGTTGTTGCAGCGTATTCGGCGAGACTGCGCTGGGTAGCAATGTACACCATGCGTAGATCCGCTTGCCGCCATCCCCAAGTTGTGCTCCCAAGGGCGCGGAGGAGGTTTCTTCTACTTGACATCGCTTGGCAGGTCTACTTGACGTGTTCATTGAAGGACAACTGTCTATTGTAGCGCACGCCAAGAAAGGTTAGAGCCGGATTATGATTGAGGCATGAGCCTTTAATGGTGATGTTCGGCTGCCAGCGTGCCTCATTGGATGCAAGACTAAAGAATGGCACCTCACATTTTGACGTGTTGAGGGTGAGGTGCGCTTCATCATTCCAGGAAACCATTTTATCCACTTCTGCCTGCAGTTTGTGATTGACATCTTGTTCTGGGTACTGCATGCTATCACCAAGTCGTCGGCATATGCGCTGACAAGGGTTGGTTCCTCAAAGTGACTTAAGAGGTCATTTATGTAGATGACAAATAGGAGAGGTGATAGTACCGATCCCTGTGGTAGACCTTTGAAGTTGCGTGGTCTGCTCTCAGAGGAGGTTATGTGAACTCTGGCAATGCGATTTGTTAGCCACTCAGACACCCATCTCAGGAAGTGCTGCGGTACACCAACCTGCTTCATCTTATGCAGTAACCCCGTTCTCCAAACGGAGTCATAAGCTTTGCTGAAATCGAAGAAGGCGATCCCAGTCCGGAGTCTCTGTGATGATTGAAAGCCGTTGGCAATGTGTTGTGACAACCGGAGACATTGGTCTGCAGTGCTGCGCCCCTTACGGAAGCCAGCTTGCCACGGGCTCAGCAATGAATGCACTTCTAGCCACCATGAGAGACGGTTTACAATCATCCGCTCTAGCACTTTCCTGATGGTAGATGTGAGTGTGATGGGGCGATAGCTTTCTATTGCTTGTGGATCTTTCCCTTTCTTCAGAAATGGGACGATAACAGCGGTTCTCCATGACTGTGGGCACCATCCTTCTAGCCAGCTGTGGTTTAGGATTTTCAACATTTCTGCCGATACAGCGGTACATAGATGTTTGAGAAGGTCTGGCGCGATGTCATCAGGGCCTGCAGCTTTCCCAGCTTTTAGTTGTGCAAGTGCAACTTCCAGCTCCTCACAATTGAATGCCTGCTCAATGGTCTGCCTCGGACATGTGTTGAGGTTTCTTAGCCCTTTCCTCACCTCATTTACTGTCCATCTGGATGTTTGGTCACTTTTTCAACCACTGACAGATGTGTACGCATGGATAAAGGCGTTGGCTTTCGCACAGTCACTGAAACATTCCTTCTCACGGTACTTGATTGCTTTGCCGGAGGGTTGTGGTTTCTTATCTTTGAGAGCCCTGACTGTCAGCCGTGCCTGTGTTGTGTCTTTTTCATAGGCGATTTTGGTCAGATGGGTTCTCCAGGCCAACCTTTTGGCCTCGTCTGTGTTTTCGGCGATCTGCTTGCATTTTTCTATCCAGGCCATTCTGTTGTTTGTCAGGTCCCGCCATAACCGGTTACGCTCCTTGATGAGTGACTTTAGTTCATTGTTCATCAAAGGTGTCTCTTTCTGCCTGTAGACTCACAGTGGGATGGTAATAGTGGCTGTGTTCTTTAAAGCACGGATGAAGGCATTGAGTTTCTTTGAGGGAGCCTTTTCATCTGCGATTGATGGCATGGCGTCTGTGAGAAGCTGCTGGTATTCAGACCAGTTGGCTTTATGAAAGTTTTGACGCAGTCGGGGTTTCTGGCGCTCGTACCGGATGGACTGGTTCCACCTGATGATTATTGGTTGGTGATCAGAGTTAAGCTCATTGACTGGCTCCCAGTAAAATCGTTCCGCAGAATGTGCATCGATGATGGTGATATCTGTGGCGCTCAGACTGGATCTTTGATGACCGCACAAAGCTCTTGTTGGGGTTCCGTCGTTGAGAACAAGCTTTGAGTTCTCTTCACACCATTGGTGGAGGGCTGCACCGCAGTTATCAGCGTGGGCATATTCATCCCAGAGCGGATGATGAGCGTTGAAATCCCCACAGATGAGACCTAGGTCGGTCGGTAGACTGTTGAGCCATTGTGATGGGTTTGACGCTCTGGCCGTGGAGTCTGATCTCTCTGGCAGATAGTAGATGTTTGAGATGGCAATTTGACATCTACTTGAGATCAGGAGGAAGATTTTTTGAGTCTCCACGGGAGCGACTGGGTTGGTAGTGGCGATGGAGTACTGGAGGCCCTTCCAAATGAACATCAGGAGACCCCCGCCTCTATGGTATTTGGTGCCACCGGTGTTGGATCCTCGAGACCAATCTTTGTTTCTTGGATGGCCACAATGTCAACATCATATTTCCTGACAGCACAACCCAATTCTGTGATTTTTTATGCCAGGTAGTCAGTTCCATTGGAGAATGGTCAGAGTGTTGAGGGTGTTTTGGGGGGCTATTTGCAAGCAGGGGGCTGGTAGATTTGGCTGGCTGCCAAGGGCACCCTGGCACATTTGACAAGCCCAATTGTTCAGTGATCGGAGCCTTTCAAGGGCAGTGTGCATTTAAGGTGGAAGCCCCTTTTGCAGTGTTTGCAGATTAACAGGGTTCTTGATGCAACGAGTCTGCATCGGCATGCTGGGAAGAACTTGTTTGGCAGAGGTGCTGGTGGTGTAATTGGTTGCAAATGCGGAGGTGTGTCTGAGCAGGTGTCACAGTGCCAGGTCACATTCCTTTCATATCTTGGTAGCTTTGTGCATGCCCCGTGACAGACATTTGTGCAGGCTTGGCATTTAATTGGATGGCACATTAGACGAAACTTCGTTTTGCAGATGAAGCACATCCGATTTTGCCCCAACAGTACAGTCTGCTTAGCTGGATTGGCGACATTATTTCCTGAACATTGGCTGCAGACAAAGCCTTGTGTGTCCTTTTGGTATCGAGATAGGCCGGCGCAGCTTCTGTGGAAATGTTCACCACATGCAGAGCAGATGATGGGGGAGAAATCTCGACGAATCATCTTAGTGCACCCTGAGCAGGAAGGCCCAGGGTTCACCTCGACATCACCTACCTGTAGCAGAAGAGACTGGAGATGCAGGACGGGCCGAACATCTCCAGTTGCCAAAAAGGGGAGGAACTAGTCTCCCACTGTGCAGCTCGGGTGGATTGGGCTGGATTTGTAGGCCATCAAGGATGGCCCGACCAGAGGCATTCAGACATGCTGCTAAGAGTCATGTGACTTTAGGATGTATAGGTGGTAACTATTCTTTATTATTATGTCTCAAATAGCATCTGGATATTGCACAAAATAACCTTTATATGTCAGGCTTATGATAAATATTGGATTGTTTGAAAATGTTTTATTCTTAATAAGTCCATGCAGTTTATATCATAGTATATTGTTTTTCGTCAGTGTGTCTTCCATGATGTAAATAGGCAGAGAGAATGAAAAATGCTTTTTGATTTAGAGAAAACTTTTTCTAATAAGATATCAAAGAGTAAATAAATAATGAAAATTAATAATATTCAATGTTGCATATATCTAAAATGATTTGGTCACTGAACTCTAGACTATTTTGCATGGAATAAGTTTTGTCTTGAAGACGTGAGAATTTTGGACAGATCCTGTATGGACTTTAATTAATCAGTTAATGGAATCCATTTTTATGTATATTCAAGAATTTGAATGAACAATAAAAACTGTTTTCCTTGTAAACTTGTGATCCTTATTACCCTTAGAAAATCTTCCGCAGATAATACTATCTAATTATTTTTTAAATTTATTTATTGTTCCATTTAATGTAACTTTACTCTTCAGTTTTAAACAAACTTGTTTATATTTCTGACAAAAAAAATAGTGTATAGCGGTAAATGACAAAGATGATGGATTAAGCTGTTTGTAAAAAAAAATGGGAATAATTAGACAGCAACTGAAGTCCACAAGCTAAGTATGAATGAGTAGTTTATGATGTGACGACTTCACCTCCAAGCTCCAGAAGTAGCACACATGGCAGAAACCCAGTGTTTGTAACTGCTTAGCCTGGTTCTTAACCCTTCTGGTAGTAATCAGGCAAGGGACCAGCTATTATAATACAGTTTATAAAGGCCATGATACTATTTTACATTAATTAGAGAGATTGTTTAACTCTAACTGATAGACCAAAATTTGATTGCTCTTTTTTTTGATGATATCTGCCAATTACTTCTGTATTATTTCTTTAAACTTAGTCACAAAGACAATTGAATTTGTTTCATTAGCCTTTCAAATGTGAAACTACTAAAGCAGGATATAGGTGTGATGGCAACAAATGATGATGTACAAGAGCATTAACATAACTGCAAGTCTTTACTTCCCAGGTGAAATACTTATCGAATTGCAGTCTAAACATTTGTCTGGTTTCTACTTGGCAGTCCTTTCTTTGATTTGATTTTTCCCTGGTCAACTGCCGGTACCTGAGGTCTTCTATTTTCACTGACATCATTGGAGATGACACTACCAACCATTACTGTTAATCTTTTGCATCTTCCTGCTTCATCTGTTTAGCTTTCATGTCTGTCTGTTCTGTGTGTGTATTCTTGTTTCTTAGCAGAAAATGGCAGCTGATATTCTTTTGCCAAAGTGAGGAAGTTTTTCTTGGTTGTTTGGTAGACTTAGTAAAATCATTGTCTTTTTCCATATTATTAGTATAAGTTATTCATTATGTATGGTGTTGCTATTATTAATTATGCATTGATTTCATCGAAATAAAACTTACCTGTTCAATAATTTATAAGGTTAGCTATCAGAATGATATACACCAAGAATAAAAAAAGGGTGATTAATGAGGTTATAAGTACTAGTGTTCTCAGAAAGCTTATAATCATGATTTAGTGGGATTTTATTGAAATTAGTGGAAAATTTATTTTTTATACTTGTCATCAGAAATTTACTACTTCATTAGTAGGTTTCATGTTTTCCTGGAGTAATGAGCGAAAACGCCAAACATAATTATCGGTATGTTAGTGCTATTAATTAACTGAAAACCATCAAAACTAAATATTTATTCTTATTAACTTAAATTTTATGGATAAATATGAATAAAGTTCCAAGGGAAGAAATACATTAATTCTTTTAACACTGGTCATTTTGAAATTAATTTGAAATAGTTAATTCTGTTGGAGAAGTACACGGTCTGTCCAAAAAGAAAGCGAACTTTTAAAACCGCACGCAACCCAGCCAGCACAGCATGCATGCGACTGCAGTGCTATGTATTGGTGACTTTGACCTTAAGTCTAATAATAGCTGCATCATGCCACGTCGGTTAGTCACCGATCTACACGCGCTAGAGTGAACGTATGTATAGTGCGCTTGGCGATTTGTCACAAGTTGAACAATGAAGGATCTTGAAGAGCAACGTGTTTGTGTGAAATTCTGTTTCAATTTAGGAAAAATGTTTACGGAGACTTTTCTAATGTTGCAACAGGCCTATGGGGAGGATTGTTTGAGCCGTACTCAATGTCACAAGTGGTACCAGCATTTCAAATCGGGAAGAACATCCACCGAAGACAATCCCAAATCTGGATGAACTTCCACTACAACAGACAACAATCACATTGAAAAAGTGCGTGCTCTGATCCATGGAAATTGGGCATCTGTAAAAGTTCGTGCCGCATGATTTTTAAAAGAAAAATTGAACATGCATCGTGTAGCTGCAAAGTTGGTGCCGCATCTGCTGACACATGAACAAAAAGAGAACCGAGTCACAGTCAGTCAGTCAGGAGCTCTTTGATCATTCGAATGCTGATGAAAGGTCATCCAGATTTGGGATTGTTTTCGGTGGATGTTCTTCCCAATTTGAAACGCTGGTACCACTCGTGACATTGTGTACGGCTCAAACAATCCTCCCCATAGGCCTGTTGCAACATTAGAAAAGTCTCCGTAACCTTTTTTCCTAATTTGAAACCAAATTTCACACAAACACGTTGCTCTTCAAGATCCTTCATTGTGGAACTTGTGACAAATTGCCAAGCGCACTAAGCATACGTTCACTCTATTGTGTGTAGATCGATGACTAACTGACATGACGTGATGTGGCTATTATTAGACTAAAGGTCAAGGTCACCAATACATAGCACTGCAGTCGCATGCACGCTGTGCCGGCTGGGTGGCACACTGTTTTAAAAGTTCGCTTTCTTTTTTGGACAGACCGCGTATATAGTAGTGGCCAAAATTATCATAGCCCTTATGGTTTTGAAGAAAATTATTCAGTGTTTACTATATTTATTAATTATACCTCTTGAAAACCATGTCCATATATTTACAAGTGGTAGGTATTAACCATGATAGCATAAGCCCATAAGTATGTTTCCATGGCTTTATGGCCAGGATCAGTACCCACTTCTTGTAAATTCAAATATATTTCCAATTTTTAAGTGATTCCAGAAGCATCACTAGGCACTGGCCACTATGTTTCATGCACAGTAATCCTTGTGGCAAACTGGCCTGCAGCTAAGTGTGTCTTAGTGAATTTTCTTCGTGGTGAACCAGCTGTGGGCAATAGTCCTAGACCACCTGGCAAACAAGGTTTTTGATTTGTTTTGTATCCACTGATTGCCATTCTGGTTGATAGTTAGATGCTCTCTCATTTCTTTGATGGGATAGTGCATACATAACCTGATGTTAATTTTTCTCATTTGTGAATCCAAGATTCACAATTTGGCTCTTTATTTGACCTCAATCTTACTTTGTGATCATGCAACCTCATGTAAATGGCAATGTATGTACACCAACTGTACAATGCATCTGTAACTTTCTACCAGCATATTTATCTCATTCCACACCTTGGTCTTATGGGTGACATGGGCTGTTTCATTGTTTTCATAGGTACTTATTTTAATTTGCAGGGCTCTGTACATTTATATAATTAAATTAATGAATTTTCATCTTTAAATATACACAACAGCAAGATAGTTTAATTTGAAATTATTGATTTGAAGTTAAAGATACTATTTCTGAGTTTATCTTAATTTATTACTTTAGCACTATCAAGAATTATATTTGAGAGTTCTTCTGTTGAGATGGAAGAGAAAGGAGGAGAATTCTTCTCTGATGGTAAACTTAAAATTGCAATGCTTAATTCATATTTCTTGATGCTATTTCTTGCTTTAAGCTCTGGTAAATTCTTTGTGTGCTTATGCTGTGATAAATTGCTAATGAGAAGTAAATGGACTGTTTTGGTGTTCAAAATGAGTCAGAATAGAATAACTAAACGTAAAAATGGAACCAGCAAAATGTCAGTGTTTTGTCTGTACTTATTAAGACTGTAGCTATAGCTACAGATGGTGGCTCATTGAAAACCATTCCACAAGAGAAGTCTTAAAATAACAGCTTATTTATTGAATATATTTAGTAAAATCTAAAAATTTATTTTAAACTAAAAGTTCATAAATGCATTGCCTTTTTCAGTCCCAGGTTTTTAGGCATTGAAAAACTAAAGCATCGGTTTTTATTTGATTTGCTTAGATTTCAATAAAATAAAAAAATCTTTGCAAGTTTAATTATTGATAACTATTTTTGTTAGCATTATTATGTTTGTAGCAGGTAATAGTTATAACAGGTTGGTGGTTAGGTTTTGTATGTTTTCTTTGCTGTATCCTTTTATATAAGAATGCTATTATAACAGAAACAATGATAAATTAACAATAATGGACAAAGAACTCTATTACTTTATGCCAGAAAAAAAAAGTGCAACATTAGAGACCCAGCAAAGATTTCTTACTGAAGACTGATGTTTATGTATTATGTAAGCTGATGGGTTTGTGTGCAAGAGGTGCTGGTTATTGTCATCTTTGTATGACCATAGTTTACAAAAGGTGAGGAGGATTTTATAAGTTTACATAGAGCACTTGGTATTCATTTGATGTTTCTTATTAGTGTGAATGAACTGACCCTGACTTCATTAGGAAAAATACTTATCAGAAACCTTCTTATTGATAACAGGAAAAAACTCAAGAGTCTGGTATAGAAATACAGAATAAACCACTCAGGTAATGTTCATAGGGGGGGATTTGAGCTCTCTACAGCAGCATAGAGTCTATGATTATGTTGCTTCCTGACTTTCAGCATTGTCTAATTAGATTTAATATTGCAGATGCTGGATCTCATTTGTAGTACACATGATATCCTCCAAGGTTGTGATATGTTAATTAAGCTGTTTTTTTTGTTTTTTTTTTAATTTTATTTTCTTTTTTTTAAGCCCAGGAAGGAAGATCCTTTTTAAATATTTGGAAATAAAACAAAATCCTGGACTGTTAAATTTACAGAAACTGAAATGTGACTGTTTAGACACTTGTTTTAAAAAGAAATACTGCACACTTTCAGTCTCTGAATGCAGTTGAAAACTGCCATCAAACTAAACTCTCTGCCATTACAAAATCAAAGCTTGATTAATGAGTACAGCATACAGTTATGCTTTTGAACACCATGTCCTGCTTTCAAAATTTACCTTAAAAGTTTGATTATATTTCAGACAATACAACTATTTTGAAATTAACCTTGGTGGGATATGAGCACATTTTAAAGAATATTTCCCTTCCTTTTATTTAAGACCTTCCACCAGTCCTGTACAGAGTGCAAAGATTATAAATAGGTATGAAAACCTATAATCTTGATTTAGTAACGATTCTAATGATTAATATTACTTGCATTATACATTTGAGTTAATTTTATTTGAAGGAAGTCACTTTGCAAAAGTGCTTCTGTCTAATCTTCATTTAGTAATTTTGAGAATCACCAAAGAAGAATAGATGGCAGAAAAATATGGAATGATTCAGGAAAGAAAAGAATACTATAGAGAAACAGCTCAAGAATGCCAGTGAGTCTGAGAAAGTAGGACTAAAACAGATTTGGAATGGTTAAAAAATACAGCATAGTGCATTGAGTTAGGAAGTGAAAGGAAAAAAAGATTTAAGAGGAAAACATTTGCAAGAGTTATTTGAGCAACCCACATCAGCAAAATTGGAAATAGAGGAGGAAGATCTTTGAAGAGCCCTCAAGGAATATGTACAGTGATATGGAAAGTGAACTACAAGGAACTGATGGGATAGTATGGTTAACAAACTCAGATTTTAATATGAGGAATCACTTTCTAAATTTGCAGAAATTTTGTGTTATTCATAAGGCAAAGACAAAATTGGCACCAAGACCAAATGACATACCATGCATACTTTACAAGTGTTCAAAGATGTTGAGGTTACTACACATCCTGCCATGTGAGCAAATAATCGGACATAGTAAGTCTACATGCCAAAAGAAAACGTCTGGAAAGACTTATCACAATGCTGACGAGTCTCACTCCTAAATGTAGAGGCAAAGATATTCTTCTCAGTCATTGCCTGGTGGTTGATCTCACATCTTATGGAGGGACATGTTGATAGCCTGGCATGCTGGGCACTGCACTAATGTATCTAGAACATATCTGCTTGATTTAGGAAGCCATCAGATAAACTAGACTTGGATGTCATTTGGCTGGACATCTGTTCTTTGGCTGTGAACCATACTGATTGCTATGATTGGCACTGCATATGTATCATATCTCAAAATCATTCATAAGAATGTTAAAAGGGTACAAGGATTAAAAATTAGGTTTTCAACAAATGATTTTGACAATGAATCAATCAAGTTGCCAACTGAGAATGCAATGGGCTGCACCATGAAGAAAAAAATTAACACAAGACAAAGAAATATACTTGTTGACTGTTTATATTATTATTATTATTATTATTATTATTATTATTATTATTATTATTATTATTATTATACTATTAGCAACTAAAGCTTATTTGCAGTACTATGTTACAAGTATATATATAAATAAGATTATTTTAAATTTAAAGAGAAAAAAGAAAGATAAAGTAAACTTATCACCAGAGAAAACAAATTCTTCCACACATCTACATAAGACTATGAGTCATCAGCAGTATTTCATCAATTTTAAGATTAAGGTTAAATTTCTGTTGGTAGAATTAAAAATGTTGTGATGGAAAGTCCTGGTCATGGTAAAATGTGTGTGGATGTGGGGAAAAGGTTTTTCTTAAAATTGTATTCTGAATCTTTTCACAATTATCTGTCCAAGATCTTGAGGCTTAGGTGTACAGCTGCTAATGCATTTCCCCTTACAATGGAAATTTTGTTGCTGGTCACATCTTTCCATTACAGAATTAAAGTTTTTTTACTACAGATAACAGTGAACTTAATCTAAGATATTAAAGAAATGTTGTTTGTTAAATCACCTCTCTAGCTTTCAAGGAATATATATATATATTCGTTTAGTTTCTTTTTTTAAAATTATATTTCACCAGTTGTTCCTTTTTCAGTTAAGGCTGTCCTCTTTTAAAATTCTTTTATTTTATTTCCTGCTTACTATTTACCATTTTTTTTCAGCATAGTTTTTAAACAAAAAAAAAATTAGCTTTGCTTTTGTAACTGTGTATTTATGAAGAGTTTTTGTATGTCTGTCATAGCATAAACCACCTGAAATTACCATAAAGATTTTTTTCTTAATTTCTACTTTAATTTTAATTTTCTAATAGTCCTTCATCCTGAACTGATTCTAATGACCTAATGACTTTATTTCAGTAAGTAGTTTACCAGGTATTTTAAATATTAGTGAATTCCCAGGAATCAATTAGGATTGTTATTCTAGTGCATTTTAGAAGTTAGAAGCATTAAGGTCTCTGATTATTTAAAAATGATATTCAATTGTGGTATGTTGTGTTTAGATGTTAGACATGTTGGCAGACTGTATCTGATAACCCCCCCTTTTTTTTTTTTGGACTCAGTGGATTAACTTAGAGGATAATATTTTTTACTTTTTTGCTCTGATGTATTAAACAACTATGTTTTTGTTGTATGATGGGAAAAAAATAAACCAAAACATAAAATACCTATGTGAGAAAAGCATCAACACATTATTTCCTTTCTTGTGTTGATTAGGAATTGAGGTATTTGAGCTGAAGCAAATTGCAGTCATTTTTGCAAATTGTTGTGACTTTGTGAAATTCCATCATTCAGTTGGTGTTGGAAAATATCTGTTACTCACATAGTAATCTGTCTGTATGGTATTATTCCACCAGCAGCAGTAGCCACAAATAGCATTAAAAGTTCAAACTGGGGAAGCTGATTACTCAATGGATGTGTACTGCATACAAAACTGGAAGTGATAAAACTGATGGTCATATAAAACAGACATAAATAAAAAGTCAAATAATAAAATCTATTTAATATTGTTTTTGTAAATAAAATGAAGCAGGGTGTCATCATGATTTTTATTGGGTTCTGCCCCTCCCCACTGTTTTCTTCTCATGGCCTGGTTAACAAATGTGGTTTTTAAATTGTTTAACACTGTTCCTGTGATGCATCTTCTGTATTATCACTTTCACAACTGGATAGAGAAGTTTCCCTTCTAATTATCCTGATAAAACCTTTCCCTTACATAAATATATCTATGACAAAACATAAGAATGTAAAATTATTGAGGATGTGTTATTTATAAAGAGTAGAGTTGGTTGGAGAATTTCTCATCAGATTACTAGCATTTATTAAACTGAGTAATAAACCTGTGTTTCAGTGATCTTCTGTTTTAATCATCAGGATTCAGAAAGATATTTTGGAAGAGCAACAGAGTTAATTCACTGTAGATGCTTCTATTTTTGAGTTGTATAAGTGGCCTGAGTTGGTTTTGAACCCTGGCTTGTTGACTTATTTGATGTAGTTTTTGACCAATCATGTACAATTTTTAAAAAATGTAAATGTCTGCTGCCAATTTGCATGGATGCTTTCAATCTGGGAATTTCTGATGATGGTAACAAGGAAAAATTATAGAAACGTAAGTTCATCAGTTTATGCTGTTACTACTTGTAAGGTGATGAGAGATGCTTTTAACTAATTCTCTTCTTTATGTTTGTTAAAATAGTTCAAATGCATATGGATGAACAAAATGTCTGAGAAAAAATGCAAATAATTCATGATATTTTTAAATATTTTCTTTAATACTTTTGCCAGTTCTTCTCCATTCCTCAAAAGAATTTTTTGCATTATATTTCTCCATTGTTGCCCATACTTTCTCAGTTTGAGTTAAATAGCAGAATTCTCAGCCAAATCTCCAAACCAATGAATTTTCTTGTTCTTGAACTAGGAGAGAACTCCGTACCTTACCTTGTTAAACCAAACGTTTCCATCATGATAAAGTTTCTTAGCAGACTAAAAAATCTGTTTTTAGAAGAATAAAATACCAATTTGTATTCATTGATGTTTCTTTTTGGTAGGATTATCAAATAGCCTTTACCATTTCAGAGAAACAGTCCCAGATGAGGACTTTCTGGGTTGGTAAAATACCGTTTGATTTATATCTTTCATCTGATTTTCTTCTGTCTCTTAAAGCACCATGATTACCAAAAAGATTAAGTAAACAATCACCTTGCTTCAATTTTCTTACTGTTAATTTTGATATTTCTTACAGGAAAGTCATTTTTTAGATGGGATATATGATTTGAACCTCACTCTTACCAAATATCTTCTACCAGATTTAATATCCAGTTCACAATATATAATTTCAATTTGTTAGCTAATGTAGCACCAGATGCAAACCTGTCTTTTTCTTTAAACCTAGCTGTCAGGTTCTTATTGATCCATCTCTTTTGCTTAAAAAAGCTGTTAAATTTCCTTAATCCAATAATCCTGCAAATAGTTTTACTGGAAGACCAAGTTTTTCAACAATTTCTTAACATGTCAGACTCATTAGACATACAAGGATGGACAAATGTTTAAGAATGATGTCAAGACAAACATAAAATGACATGTAAATCATATAAAAAATAAATATTCCCCAAGGTAAGGACTTATGCTGAAAGAAAAAGCAATTTTTTTTTGTTCTTTTGATTAATGTGTACATTAATGTGATCAGTAGTAAATATTTTGCACTAGCGAGAGCACCCGGCACTGAACAGAAAGAAATGGTTATACAAAAAAAAAAGGTTTTATATCAACATGAAAAACAAGTTGTATTTTTTGAACACACAATCAGTGAATGAACGTTGTTGTATTGATGCTAATTATACATTTCTTAACATTCTGTAAGCTGTACACTTAAATGTAACTTTGTTCTATAATATCCTCTTTATATAAAATGTTTTTAGTTTTTCCTGTGGTGAAAAGCAAAATAGATTTTTGTTTTGACCAACACTTGAGCATCCAACATACGTTGTTCATGGGGAAAGCAAGCACTATACAGATTGAGGCCAACTTTCAAATGACTGATCCTGTGCTTTATTGATGATCATAGCAAAGCTGAGTTTTATAGATAACTGGATTCTCTCGAATTCAAAGGAAATGAGGCCATGCTCTGGTACCCTTGGATCCTGCCTTTGATCCTGAGATACCTTCATTATAATTTGAGGCTGCTAAATAACCTATTTTGAATGAGTGCAGTGAACTTTTGAAAAGTGGACTTTTTGTGGCCTGAAAATAGCATTCAAAGTCAACGTCTGGTAACTTAAAACCATGCCCAGATTCTGAAGTAGCTACACCAAAAATTTGGTGCATATAACTGCTACTGTTCAGCTATGAAAAGATGGACAATGCAAAAACACTTGAAATCATTTATTGGATACACTTTACTTTCTTACATTATGACAGAAATCCATGGTAATGAAATTTAAGAATAAATCAAAAATATTCAAAATTTTGTCTCACAAACAAAATTTTTTGAAATTACTCAAGATAAACAGACCAAGGAACTATTAGTGTTTGGTCATGTAGCCATAAACAATACTGATGTGTGGGGTCCACAGGATGAATGCATCATCAGTTTATGCATATATTGATCTAATACGACTCACTAATTTGGAATTATTGATAAAGATCTCTGGACTTTTTTATCTGAATAGTTTTGTCTATGTTGTTCCATAGATTTTTTATTGGATTCAAATCAGAGTTTATGATGTTTTGGATCATCATCCTGTTGGAAAATCCAGTTTAGGGAGTGCTGCAGGCGTCAGGATATAGCTCTAGTGAATTGGTCAAATTGTCGAGATAAAGAAATAGATCGATTATTCCTTAGATACAATGAATAGGTTCTATCCCCCCTTTTTTTTTTGAAGAATCAGCTCTGGGTGGCTCCAGAGGGGTTCACCAGATGCCCATGAATCCACTCCTGCCAATTTTTTGGACACAATATCCAAATAAATCTAATAATAGAGAACAGTATCATATGATCATACAATGAAATATCATTGTGGGTGAATTGCAAGTCTTTTCAATATGCTAAGCATTGTCAATTATTCTGTCGCAATATTGAAATTTGGACTTGGCTTTTAAGCAAATGGCAGCATCTTCTGGATTCTCACCTACAACAAACTGAACTAAAATTTGGAAAAACTTCAGCCCATAAATCTCAGTCCTAAATCGTATGGTACACTTTGGATGGAATGTTTCACCAAATCTCAGCATATATACCATTTATCTAAACCTCTGGAGTTTTTTATTCATAGGACCAGAACATCCTGGCTCACAGATCCAGAATCCAAGGGAGATGGTCATTAGCAAACTGAAGTTGGGCCCTTTAATTTTTTTTCAAGAAAACAAACTGTTTTTTCTTTGCAAAACACTTCATCAATTCAAAGTCAAAGAGCTATCTCTGGACACTTCTCATAGATATTAGTAGGTTCTGTAAATTCCTGAAAATTCAATTTTCATCTTTTGCCAGTCTATTTCAGACAGATGTTTGATTCTCCAATTAGTCTGAATATCACTTTTTTTCACATTTGATACAGCTGCCTGCTTATTTGTATAGTTGTTTTACTGCACTTGATTTGCTTAACAATCCTGGAGCATGAGATTTTCATTTTTAGCAGCTGTACGATCCAAGCTTGTGTTGTTGGGTTCAATCAGGCTTCTTTACCCATTGTAGGATGCTAAAAGACATATGCATTAGTAAATCTTATTGTTTCCAAATAAACCACAAATATGAGCAGTTGGTATTCATAAACTTTAGTCCCCATGAAATTCCATAATAATTTAAGAGAAGCAAGTGTATGCAGAATATCTTTTATTGATTTTGTCGATGTTCTCTCAGTTGATATATAGTACAAAAAATTGATTTTCTATCAGTGGAAAGCTCTTCCATACTGGAATATTTAATTTTACATGTCAATTTATTTTTCTTTTTGTTCACCTATGTATGTAGTAACCTGCTGTCTATCATGATCACTGACATACCTTGTTTCTCAATTCAGGATTAATACTTTTTTTCTGAAAAATTTCTTAATTGAATGATGTTGGTGAAACACATGATTATTTCTAAACATAGAAAAAGTCATGAATAAATTCCTAGGAATATCCAGATTGAAAAGAAAGTTCTGTTATTTTTTTCAAAGCATAACAGAAAGGATAAGGTATAATATTGAATATAATGGAAAATTCCAGAATATTAATGCTGATGCATATAATTCCTATTCATATTAAAACTGCCATTTTACATGTATTTGATATTTTACACACAATTTTGTATAATATGAACAAGGAAAAACATTTTTATTGTTAGACATTTAGATCAAAAGCTTTGAGTTGGCCAAATTGACTGCACGTGGCTGTATAATATTTATGATTTCTATGGTTCCATTAAAAAAATAAACAAATAAACAATGACAAATGCCAATTATCTCAGTCAGTTCATTATTAAATCAAATAAAACGAAAATATGATGCGGAATGATCACTGAGAAATTGCATTTTCTTACAATGTTATTTACTTTGTTTCTTACTTTTTATACCGTTAGTTAATACTTTTTGTATGTCAGCTAATGTGTTGTTGTTTTCTTTTGTAAACTTTTGTAGCATTTTGTTGAGGAATTGGACCAGGAGCGAGAGAGACGCTGGAAGGCAGAGCAGGCCTTGAAGGAACTTACTAATTTTTTGAAAGATTCCCAAGAAAAAGGTATATAAATTTTTTTGTTGTTGTTGTTTTTGTTTTTTTAAATGTTTTTCTACTTTCAGAAAATCGGTCAAGGTATTAAACATGATCAGGGTATCAGAGTCTTAATACTTCATTGTGCTTTATCAATTACTTCCTTCTTCACACAACAATATTTGAGATGAAATTTTCAATATGTCGTCCTTAATGCTAGCTCTAATATTATTAGTATAGCTGTACTGTATTTGTATCAAAATGTGGAATTTAAAATCTCAAGTGCATTAACATTTAAGTTTATTTACAGTTAACAATTGAGATAAAAATGGCTAGTTATTGGTGATGTCCCATGGGCACACTGGGCTAAAAAGTTAATCAGTTGACAAAGCAAAACTTACCAATCAGCAGGTGACAAATTGAAGATCATCTCAGACCACTTGTACATTCCAAAGAATAGAAATCTTTACTGAAAATTAACATCATTACACTCAAAATTGGGACTAATGTTTGATGGTAGTGACTTGGGAAAATCAGTAAAATTGATGTTCATTGATTTTCTTACTAGTATTAAGGTGATGTGAAATCTCTAGACTAATCCTTTACTGACTGACTGGCCAGTTTGCTTCTACATGATGAAACTAATCCAACAACAAATGCATGCATTTTGAGATTACATGGTTACTTTAGCATACCAAGATTGTATGGCTGTTAGCTTATGAATATTTCATGCAAAGTAGCAAAGCTCCTAAATAGACAACACCACTAGCAATATCAGTTTGATTTATTTTATCAAGCAGAAAACCAATGTTTGCAACTAGATTATCTCAAGGTAGAGCTGATTGTGTTGATGGATTTTTTTGGAAAATTACTCATTTCTGATGCATGACTGCGTACCCATTTGTATTAGATCACAAACGAAAGCGTCTGTTCTATATTTAACTGCCTGATACAAGATGCAGTAGCAAAATATACCTTTCGTCCAGATGGAAGTTATGCTTTTAAAAAGCTCCCTTGTAGAAATCAAACACATCCATTACTGTAGTGATGTCTTAGCAACACAGTACAAGGTTTACAAGAATTTGGTGATGTCAGAGATGAATGGAAGTTTTTTGCAACTGTTCTTAGCAGGATTGAGAGGTACAGTAAGTAAAGTTCCTGGAACTCAGTGGAAACTTTCAGCAGCCTATAGAGCATCAATCCCTAATTTCTAGCAATCTTCTCAGCTACTGCATGTAGAATGTGCAAGGAATATCTTTCTCATTTATTTTAAGGATAGGTGTGGAAGCACTGATATCATTCCATGAAGAAAGATTTCAATTTGGACATGCAGTAGAAGCCAGATCAAGGGAAATTCACCATTTTGCCCAAATAATGAGAGTCAAATCTAAGTTATATGGGTATCAAAAATAACATATCATTTCCAATAAATGTTTTCATTTCCACTCATTTGGTTACAAAAAATTTAAAGCTGCAACAAGGGCAATGTTTCCTGCATCTATAATGGGAAACTAGTGGACAGGAAATGTCAGGCTGGTTTCAATGGTAGAGAAGGATGGGTTATTCAGTTCATGTATCCCATGGCTAGCACACATTTTTTCACTGGCAACAAGAAGAGATGAGTGTTTGGTGTCAGAATAACATAATATGCTGTATTCCTGCACCCATAGCAATCGCATTAGCAAGACTATAGGCTGCCTTACCCGACAGCTGTTAGTAGCCATTGGTTCTCTGTTTGATAAATTGATATTTTTCTCTAATTGGTGAAGATGTTTGTAAAGGTGCTTTGCTACTATGCATATTACATATATATTTGCATGTGTGCTCCTGCTGATAGCTGTCCATTGTTGGTTGGCTGAAGTGATCATGTGATGATTTTAAAATATACAAATGCACAATTAAATATCATCCAACTATATATATTATTTAATAACAAAATGGCCAAACATTTTTTCAGTGAATGGCTCTGCCTAAAATGCTCTTCACTATCAAACTTCTCACTGTCTCAAAGAAAGTCCTGCTAAGAACTGTTTGGTTGCTATTATTAATCCAAACTTCATGCAGTATTCAGATTGGTTTATAGATTATATTTAGTGACATTTGTTTTTTAAAGATTATATTTCCTCCTCATTATACTGTCAGGATTACAGGAACCTATTAAACTCAGGCTTTCCGGTGCATGGTTAGCCATTAGTCATACTTGTTTGTATTTGACAGTTTCTGTACAAATTATTAATGGAAATTCCAGAATAAGGACACACTTACCGTAGTACCTTGCTTATAACGGATGCCATGCCATTATAAGTGAAACAGACTTTGACCAATTTTTTGTAGTGGAGCAACCAATGCCTCAGACTTTGGGCTTTGTTACCCATTACAAAGTGTTGGTGTAAAATTCAACTTTTCGAACATGGCCTCTGTTGATGATGATGTTTAGGTGATTGAGTCAAGAAATTTCTGAGTGTGGGAGTGGCTCTGATCATTCCTGTTGAAGGTGGTGAAGCTTTCAGTGATGGATCAGATGTTGAAGAGAAAAATAAGGAATAAATCTTGAAATGTTTTGTTGAAAAAAGTTTTGGTTTGCTATGTAAATTATACTGAGCTGTACCAACTTGGTTTTTGTGCTATTGCTGACATATAGCTTATTTTTTGCATTTTGAACGTTGTCTCACCTATAACGGATGCCATGCCGTTATCAGTGAAACAGACATTTTCTTGAAAACCTCATAACAGCATGGCATCTGTTATAAGTGGGTAGGATTTTCATAAATCAGTGAAAATTAAATCTAAAAGAAGCTCCAAAAAGATAATGGTTTCTATGCTTTGATAAGAGATTGTTTCTTTTTTTCTAATATAGTTTTTGATTAGATATTTTAGTTTTGAAACCTTATTGTAAATGGTGATGGTTATGCAAGTTAAACTGTTATTTTCTGTTTGAATGTACCTGATATTTAAAAAAAAAACAAAACAAATAAATAGTAGTAATAATAATTATATCTTTTGCAAAACTTTATCAAAATGTATGCACTCTGATTATTTGTATTCTTCTGTTGTGGTGTCAGTGATCCAACTTTTTCTTTTTCTCCTTATAATGCAAAAATTAAATGCCTGTTAGCATGAAACTCTGATTTTTATGTCTGCAGTAAAAAGCTCTCAGTAAACCATTCAGTGCATAAAAAATAAATAACGATAGAAGCCCTTTTAAAAAAGTCAATTGGTGATGAAAGACATTAGTACATTTCTGTTAATCTGATCCAGTGTCCACAAGGTGGTTGTGACTAGGTTTTTGTCCAACTTGTACAACTCTTTCTTTTTCTTCTAACTTGCCATTTATAATGGGCTTGTAATTGTTTGCTGTTTACTACTACTGGCGACATCAAGTTACTTCTGTAACCCCTATCATTAAAACCTCTTAGTCCTTTTGTCTTTTAATTTACTTACTATTTATTTTTCTTTCTGATTTTCACATTTCAATTCCTTGTTTGTTGTTTTCGTTTGGCCTGGAGAGGGAGGGGAGGGGGCGTAGTCTAGAATGTATTTTGACGAACATTAAAGCGTTAAAAGAGCTAAAAGATATCAAGATTTGCAATTTACAGTTATGGCTATGATTATCAAGTCAGTGTTTTCAAGCAAAATATTGAGTTTATTTTGTAACAATACATATTTAATATAATAAAGCCAATTAATCAGTATTTTGATATTTATAGGGTTGCTGAGGGTTGTCGAGTTAGACATTCTTACTGTAGTAGCATCTTGTAGAGATGTGACTATAAAGTAATAAAAAAAAAGATATTCAACAAGTGCACAATTTGTAATATGATACTAAAAGAAATATGCAAGTAATAATTGAGAAACATACTATATGCTTAAGCACTTCTTTAGTTAGGGTATAATTACACGAGTAAGGAAGAGTGAGTTTGTGTGAATTAGTGATTTTGGCCATCACTGTAACTTCGTTTGAGAATAGCTTTTCTTTTCATGGTGAAAGTGAAATTAGATGTCATTCATTATTTTCACATTTTCAGAAGAAATTTTCTGTATGAATGTTAGCAGCTTTGACAGGAAACAAGCAAAATGTAGAAATTATTTCAAACATATCAAAAGTGTTAATAAAGGAATAGTAATAGATCATGCGATTGTCAAAATCACTGATTATTATTTTTTAAAATTGTAAATTCTAAATAATTATTGATTTGTTCAAAAATTAGGGTAAGTAATATTGAAAACTGTCAACTGACAGGAAGCTTATATTTTAAAATGTTAAGTTTTAGCTGTATTTGAAGATTTCGAATACGTTTTTTAATAAGGCTGGCCAAATTTTTTTTTTTTTTTTTTGTTATGAGAGGCATGTCAGCATTTGATTTCCATGGTAAGCTTTTGTTCTGTGGTTGAGAAATAGTTGATTGATTCTCATATTTGGTGAGTGTTGTTTCAGATTATATCTGGAAAATGGTAAAATCTTTGTTTTATATCGCAAACTTATTTTCATCTAGAATTAGTTTATAGTAGCTTTTGAAGTAAAAGAAAGTTTTCACTATTTCACATGTAAATAGTGTTCTATCAGTGATTTAAAAACAAAATTAGGATATATTTCAATATTTAAAACTACTTTTGGCAATGATTAATGTTGCTGGTATAAATATCTTGTTTCTCCATTGCTCTTAGTTCTTTATGTTACTAAATGGCATTACACTTCAGTGTTTTATACCTTTTTTTAACCATGAAGGCTTAAAGAAAAGTAAGCATTTTGGTTTTATCAGGCATTTAATAACAAAGCACAACAAAGAAAATTTACCCCCAAAAATCTTAAATTATAACAACAAAAATTGGTTAGAACTGCAGTATCTCTTTTTTTTTTTGTTAATATTTTGACTAGTAACCTTTTCTTTACCTGGCTTTGTTTAAGCCAATGTTTTCTATGGTTGAATATTTTCCCAAACCACCTTAAAGACTTTCAGCTATTCTTTTCTATTCCTTGAAAAATATTTTTGGAATATATTTCTCCACTGCTGCCCATACTTTCTCAGTTTGAGTTAAATAGCAGAATTCTCAGCACAATCTCCAAACCAATGAATTTTATTGTTCTTGAACTAGGAAACGACTCTCTTGGGGAATTGTACCTTACCTTGTTAAACCAAACGTTTCCATCATGATAAAGTTTCTTAGCAGACTAAAAAATCTGTTTTTAGAAGATTAAAATACCAATTTGTATTCATTGATGTTTCTTTTTGTTAGGATTACCAAATAGCCTTTACCATTTCAGAGAAACAGTCCCAGATGAGGACTTTCTGGGTTGGTAAAATACTGTTTGATTTAAATCTTTCATCTGATTTTCTTCTGTCTCTTAAAGCACCATGATTACCAAAAAGATTAAATGAAATTTCATCTTCATATATCTCCTTGCTCCATTTTTCTACTTACCAGTTATGATATTTCTTACAGAAATGAAATTTCTCTTCTCTTTTTATGACAGAAAGTCTTAGTTTTTAGCTGGGATGTGAAACACATTTTTATGAAACATCTTGTTGGCATTGCCTTCTTCCAGATCCTTGGGTATGGCACCATAAGGAAAACACCTCTCTCTCTGGAAGCCTTACCGAAACACATTCTTCTCGTGGTCAACTTTTTTGTCAATCTCAAGTTTTTCAACAATTTTTGATTGTCATGCCTATTGATATCCGCCATCCTAGCATGATCACTTACACATTTCCTTTGCATTATTTTATAATTCATGATTAATATTTTTTACTGAAAAACTACTTCAAGATTGATCAAAGATGTCGATGCATGAAATAATAAGTTATTAATAAATTCGTAGAAATCATCAGAATTTTCTAGATTGAAAAAAATGTTCTGACAGCTTTGGTGGTGAAGGTTGTATCAGCAAGAAACAAAAGCACACACAATCCGTGGTAAACAGTGCTAGAAAAACAATTTATGAACCAAATCTTCACTGACTTCCTGCTAAAGCCATTTTTTAAAAAAAATAACTACTTTAACTCATAATTTAAATGATTGATAATTTAAAATGAAAAATAAATACTCTAATCAATTTAAAATTTTGACAATTTTAAAAAAATGTACAGATGAGGGCTGCTGTAACTGTTTGTCAAAGAGAACAGCAACAGCTTTGTGGGTATCACATTTGAGCATAGTGATGTTTGGTTGTACATTAGCATTGTGGAAGACAGTTCAGCTTTAATTTTTATGACTCATATCTCACTCAAGCCAAAAGAGTGCAAAGCATATTGTGGTCTATGATATATGAATATGAGAATATTATGTTTCCTGATATATATTTGTTAATTTGTCTAGTAATTTTAGCATCGAATTTAAATTATAAGTAATTTAGAAAAAGAAAAAAGAAAATGTGCAAAAATCTGTCAGCTTAATTTCAAATTTTCTTAGATCAGTATATTACTTGATTCTATTTTACTTTATTTTTATGTCTTTTGTTTTTTTTTAAAAAAACTGAAAACAAATTTGTGATTATATAATGTAATGGTGACAAATCATGCATTGCAGAACTAAATAATAAAATATGGTAATATACCTTATAATGTGTTTTTAATGAAAATCATATCAATGAGCCACCAATTAATGAAGAACCTAATTGAAAGTTCTCAAAGCATGTTTTCTCAGAGTCTGTCACTGAAGCCATATATCATCTGCATCTTTTAGCAGTCTCTCAATCAAATTTGGCTGACCTATATATACTTGTACACAGTCTTGCTACTTGTTATGCTGCTGTAAGGTGGTCTACTTCATCATCTTGCACATGTAATATTTGAGATGTATGCTAGTGAGGGAAGTGGTCCCTTTTTACAGATGTAGATAACAAAGTTTTGTTTAGTATATATAGTAGCTTTTGATAAAAAACAATTTAACTTATAGAAATATATAACTTATATGGGACTTTATTCTAGATTAAATACTATACTAGTGATATGCAAATACTGAGGTCTTGAGAACTTAGCAGTTTTAACTTATTAAAATTTAAATCCAAAATGACTTTGCTTATAAAAAAAATGTATCGATTTACTGGCAAAAAAAAAATCATAGCTAATATAAAAAAACAGCAAACAAGTACTATGCAGATTTCTGCAGGGTTGTTGGTTGGCTCAACTCATTTAAATTGAATGTTACTTTATCCATGTCATTTACTGAAGGACAACCATTTTCATGGTGATAGAGCAACTTTGTTTCAACCACATTTTCAAGAATGAAAAATTCGTCACCATTCATGTACAAAAGGCTGGGAATTATTTGCCAGTCTATCAATGCCACAGTAAAAGAGATCTACATTTGTTTTCATGTAAATTTTTAAGAAAATTCTTTGTGGGAGGCATGTTAAATGACTCTTCTAGGACAGGTATGATAGATCTCTCTCAAAGCTGCTTTTGGCTCCAAACTTTTACATTTTTTATTTAAATGATTACCTGTCAGAGATCTAAGTGTTAAAAATTGTTGAAATGTAATGTGTATGTATTAAAAATTGTATTAACAGTGTAATGTTGTTTTTTGAAATAAGAATAAATGTTCAAAAGATTTATTCCATGAAACAGTTCAAAGTTTTTGGTCTTCATGCAGCCATTGTAAGAATGTTCAGGATTAGTGTGCCAGATTATTCAGAGCCATACCTCATCTCCATTGTTTATCCATGGCAGAACTTGAAGTGTAATATTGCCAACTTTTCTAGTTATTGCAAGTTTTAAAATATTTGTATTATGTATATGAATTTTGTACTTCAAAGATTATCCATGATACACACAGTTTTGTCATTTTCCATGATTGCTGACTCTCTTCTCTTGGAATGTTAAAAAAAAGTTGTTTGTAAGGTGCAAAAGTGAAAATATTTATGTGCAGCAAAACAAGCCAGACAGTCAAATTGAAGTTTAAACCTAAGCTTTTTTATTTTATCAACTTTGTGTGCACAGAGTCAAAAATAATTTTAAAAAGATGTTGAAATGAATGTTGAGATGAATGATCTCATGTAAAAAATTTGGAAGGAAATGCCTTAGGTAGAAATGTAACTACTGAGGAGAGTGATTTGTATTTTGCTCAGTTTTTTAGCTATCAGTTTATGATTTTACATGGAGGAAAATCTTATGCTTTAAATAGAAATAGCTTACAGCTTGTTAACCTTATAAATATTTTTAAGAAAATTTTTTTGTGAAAGAATGCTTATATGTGACAAATTTGCATTTTAAAAACTTGACAAGTTTTGGGGGTAGCTTTGCTTTAGTGAGTCATTAGTTTAAGAAAACTCGTTCTACAACTGATTCTTCTTGCACATTACCTCATTTGAAGGTTTAAGCCTGTGGAGGTGTGGCAGGCATTGAACAAAACAGGTTGTTTAAACATGAGGCTTTCCTTTTAAGAAATATCCTCGTAGTATATTTGAAAAATATATATTTTTTGTTAGTGTTTCAGAAATGAATTATACAGAATACTGTGTTTACGGTAATTAGAGCTAGTAACATCATGTGCGCTACATTTTGAATTGTGGAATCCAAAAAAAAAATTAAAGCAGGTTGCAGACATTTAGAGAGTTTCACCTGTAATTATCTTTTGAAAAAGTTTTCTTAATGATTTTCAACCAATTACAACCCCTTTTTACATTAAATTTTATTTTTATTTTTTTTAATGTAAACTTTTGTATCTGTGTGAGTTTGTCTACTCAGTCTGTGACTCTCTTGATGTGTTATTTAACCAAATGAAAATCGTCAATTTCTCATTATGTAAAAGTTTTCAAAGGAAGAAGACAGGTTGTGATATTGTTTTGTTTTCCACTTAAAACCCTGTTTCTTGTTGAAGTGAACATATGATCCTATGTGTTATACCTCAAATGAATAAGAGACGAAAATAAGTGATGTTTTGGTGTCATATTTGCTTTGATTTGGCAGAACTGGTTTACTCTAGTTTTGATTTTGCATCTTGATGATTCATGAAATCTTATGATTAAAAAAGATTATACTGACTTTTAAATTGATGTAGATTGGATATCGTCAAGCTAGACAGGAATGAATGTATTCGCTTTTAGCATTTAGACTGCTGGAAAAGAATTTTTAAAATAAGTAAATAGATATTGGATAGAACTTGGTAATCAATTAGATTCTTCCTAGAAATTTGAGGGAAATTCCAGAGTTAAGCTCACAAGAATAATTGACCAGATTCTGCTTATAGAATTTAACCAAAATACTGCCTAATATTTAACCGAGATATTTTTTACAAAATCTGCATCATCCATATTTGATACTTTAAAAACGAAGAAAACATATAATCTCAGTTTTATTTCAGATTGATTGTAGAAGATAACTGTTATGCTCTACTGACCTGGAAATAATTAATGAATGGCTTCACCTTGGAAAGCAGTAATTAATTATAATAACAGCATCTTTCTGGACTTGGAGGTTTTTATTGGAACATCAGAAACTCTTAGCTGTGGTTTAATAAATGAGAATGATAACAAATTATTGCCATTACATCTAGTTTTGTTTTGTTTTTTAATTATGTTAATAATAATAACTTTTGTTTTTCTGTTTTAATAAAATAATACATAATAAATTGGAGTCCATTTATTCGTAAGGCTATTTTAAATCAGAGTATTCTGAGAGGAATTTAAATTAATGGAATATAGTACAATAAGTTTGCTTATTGATTAGGAAAGTATGTATCTTAAATGAAAACAGATTGATTTAGTCTGCTCGGGTGTTAAATTTCTCAAAGAACTGTTGTTCATTACCAGTGAATGAAAACAGAATTTATATACTTCCCATCTTTATAATTTTGCATAATGAACTAAATAATGTTTGAAATATTTGTTTTGCTTATATCAATTTGAATTATGCAGTTTATTTCTAATTTTTTGTGTGAAAAAAAGTATTTTCAATTTACACAACCTTTTCAGGTGTGTATTAACAGCAAATTTAGAATGAAAAAAATGAGAAGAATATATTTGGTTCAGAATAGCAAAGTGGAAAGACGGATATAGTTAAGGCTGGAGAAGAGAGTAAGATGTTTTGGTTAAGAATAAAGATTCTGGTGAGAAAGAAATAATCTTAAGTAGAGTATTTGATTGATGAAGGGACAAGTCTCTTCAGGCACTGGCAAGGCTTAAAATGTCATGTCTGGTTAGTGTCCAATTAAATCTATATATCTTTTGTTATGATATGGGGAAACTAGTGTAAAGCTAGTCCTGTCACTTGCTTCCAAAATAGTGTATGCATAATGACTAATTGTAATTTTTCATGATGTAATCTAAAAAATTCCATGATCTGAATCATGAGAAATTGGAAGTAACGAACTGGGAAATTGGAATCATAATGGAGAGAGAAACAATGGTAAATGATAATTGATTGGGTTCACTAGGGATGAATAGTTCTGAAAGAATTTGTATAAAAGAAAGAAAAAAGAAAAATCCCAATGGTTTTCTCATTATCTTCTCTTTAAATAATTTGTACACAATACACTTTATTTATGTCTTGGGTTAAAGAAATAAAAAATACCCAATTTTGGCTAGAAAACTGAACATAAGATTTCAGGGGGGGGGGGGGGAATTGTTTTTCCTTAAACCAAGCAACAACAAAAATTATTTCTCAGTTTGACATAAATCTTGGTGAACTGGGACCAAACTTAGACCACACGACACAGTGGCACATGGATAGACAGGAAGTACCCATTTTGTTCTTTTTGTTTTAGTTTTTACATTTTTACAATGAAATACTTGTGGCCTGTTAGTAAATAAATAAACATAACAAGTCATCAGATTTTCTGGAAAAACATGTGAGACTGCTACAGTGGAACTAAGCAATTAAAGCAGGTGGCTGCACGTGTACTTTCAATCTGTCAGTAATGAACATCCTTTCCTACTGTATGAAACGCAGCATTGATTCTAACAGAAATCGAAGATTACTTTCAACAGTTGAGATTCTTCAGTAAGAACTCCTTGTTGCTAAATAAAATTATCTGTCATATACTTTTATTAGTATCCATTTAATGATAAATTCACCACCTCCCAGCTATCTTTCAGTAATTTAGAAAAAAAAAGGAATTTTCAAAACGTTTATTTGTTCAATTTAATTTTAGAAGGAAAAGTATTAAAATTTCTGAGGAAGTTGGAGGTGGAATAACTGGATTAAAGGGCAAATGCCATGTTTAATTTGTTATTGGAAGGTTAAACTGCATATATTGGAAGATGCCGTGTGTTATACACAGTTTTTTAAAGAAAATTTACCCTTCAGAAATTGGGTGATACAAGATATCAAACTTCACAAACTTTTTTCCAGACCACGAGCCATCACCGGTGACAGATGAGCAAGTGATAATACATACCTATGCATTAGAAAATCTGATGTGGCGATTTGACTGAATATTAATAGAAAAATAGTTGTTGGTGTCTTGCTTTGTGTGTTTTGCAGGATAAGAGTATTGAATGTCACTG
This sequence comes from Nautilus pompilius, assembly GCA_018389105.1. Lineage (NCBI taxonomy): Eukaryota > Metazoa > Mollusca > Cephalopoda > Nautilida > Nautilidae > Nautilus > Nautilus pompilius. The sequence goes on along the minus strand of JACATO010000132.1, from coordinate 698,944 downwards.
TGTTGAGTATCATTGATATTGGTAATGAAATGGGTAGCAACAGAACAAGGAGTTTATACTGTTACTCCGTGTAAAATTTAACCACGAAAACAAAAATGTGAGTAACATTTTTTTCACAATTTTATTGAAATTCGATGAAATTCAGAAATATAATGCAGGATAGGTGACATGCATTGATATGATGTACATCTAGATTAAAACCCATCAAACTCATCTCAGCTGTCGTCTTCCCTCCACTGCAAGAACTGTTCATCAGTCATGGTAGCATTTGTGTCGTAGTAGATATTGTTGTCATTGCCCTCTGATGTTTCTACTGCCTCATTATCCCTCGGTTCAGACCACAGGATGTCATCTTCAGTTCCATCCATGGCATTGGACAGTCAGCCCCTGAGTTTACTTCCATCAGCCATACAGCCAGCATGACTGTGAAGTGGGTCTTCTCGTGGCCAGTCATGGTCTTCGACCCGATGGAAGCCACTGCAGTTGTAGGGATGGTTGATTGTCATGGGTATCTAGCTGCCATTCATGTGACTCAGGTGGTAGTCATGTTGTTTTTTTCAGTTTGATGACAAGTAGTTTCTGGGTGATGGTGGGTGGTTTGCCAGTGTATGCTCAGTTGGTTGCAGGCCATGAAGCGTGCGCACCATTTCTGAGATGCCTTAAAATTGGGCAAAGATTGAGTTTTGTAGACAGAAAGTGCATGCATGCATATCTGTGGTGGAAACCTCCACACCCTGCATGTGACTTTCATTGATGAAGGAAAGTACCTCCTCTTCAAGCTTGGGATAGGCCGGGATTATCCCAGTGCGGAGCTTATGTATATATACGTTACCGTAATACCTCGATCACTACACCATGCCGGTGAGGTGCTGTATAAATGAGGGTGGCATAATAATTGAAACGAAATTTTTTCTCGAAGTCCTTTGAATGCCGTCGCATAATACGTGAGGTATTCATGAAAAACCTGATTTGTGCATTCTGGTGACTGAGTTTACCACGTCACTACTGCAGCTGGCTGAGTCGTTTTTTTGGGGGGTTTTTGGGAAACTATTACATATGTCCCATGAAATATCTCTACATTTAGCTTATTCTGGATGGCCCCACTAAAGGAAAGATGTCGAAATTTTTCAGTTGATTCAAGTTGAGGATAGCCATTTGTCTGTTTCATAGCATCCGTTCTTCTTCAGGTTGGCCCAATCTGAAGACACCTGAAATATGAGCTAAATATGCCTGCGTGTTATAATGGGAATTATACATTTTTTGGAGTTTTTACAGATCAAGATTGGGGTGTGTATTATAAATGATAGCATATAATACATAGAATTTTACAGTGTATACTTGTCAGTATTTGTCAGAATGTTTGTAATCATATAAAGAAATTGCATATTAAACTGCTTATGTTGTGAAATGATAAAGCTGAAAGGAAATTCTCCTCAAAAATTTTTTTATTGGCTGGGTTCTTGAAGAGAAATGCTAGTAGCAAAATCTTGAAGTTTTGGGGGTTTAGTTCTGTTAGTAATGATTTATACCGCATTTAGATCAGTGACATGGCGTTAAAGTTAATCATGGTGTTTAAAAATTTATCTTCCACTAGTTGTCAATCATGGTAATAATACAGCTAACTAGGTATGGCACTGCTGCTTAGTATGCTGTCATATTCATGTACATACTGTAATTAGAGTTTTTCCAAGTTAAAAAAAGCTTAGTCATTTGGTCAGAGGTTCAACTTACAATCAATTTTAGATGTGTAATATTTTAAATAATAAATATTAAATCCAAATGTTTACTATAAGTCGGTAACCTCCTGTCCTGACAGATTGGATCTGCTTTACACATGTCCTGACCTCGGAAAGGTGGGAGGGATTCTAGTTCATTGGCCAGTGCCATGTGCAGACACAGATTTTGTAAATATATTCAGTTTAAATTTATGTATTATCAGCCTTACCTTTACTTAACTGAATATGATTCCCTCCCCACCACACCCCACCATTTTACATACTGGTCTGCCTATAAGCTGTCATAACTGCAAAGAGAGACAAAATTTTGAAAAGCAAAATTCAAGTTTCTACTGTAGGTATATTTTAAGTCATCTTTTAAACAATTATGCTTTATAGTAACAGCATGGATGAAGAAGCAAATGGCATGATAGATTGTATACAATGTTTTTTTGGCTTGTGAAAAATTGTTTGAGTTATATAGTAAGAATAATGTAAAACCATTATATAGACTTTTAAAGAAGAAGTTGACAAGGAAACTTAATTTTTTATGCCTTTCATGGTGCTCATTTTCATTTGGTATTTTTATGGATATATTTTCCGAAAACATCTCTTAAATATGAAATTCCATATTTATAAAATTTGAACTTCCTTCTCTTTAGTAGTTTATTTGCAAATGTACAAGTTAAAATATGTTGAACTGATTTAAAAACATTAGTACAGACACCTCCCTGGTTATGCAAGAGTTCTGTTCCTGAACCCTTTGCGTAAGTTGAAAGTGACCCTCCCATAGGTATTCATTAAGTACACACAGTACTGTACAATAGTTTACTGTATACAGTATTGTATAATGACTAATAATAATGAAAATCAGAGTAGATTTCGAAGGTACCGAGCTGTTCACATGTTCTTTTGTACGTATACTGTCCTTTATAAGATAATGTTCATTGTTGAGGTAGTGTAACCAAGTTCCTTAGCGATAGAGGAAAGCATTTGTCCTCCTACAAATCGTCAATTATTTTCATTTTCTCCTCTAAGTTTGTTTTTTTTTTTTTTACTATGAGGGGATTGTCCAGTCTTACTAGCATCTCCTTGCATTTTCCAGTCATTGTCGATACATAATTAAGGGCGATTATGGAAAATTAACCAAAAAAGAAAAAAATCGAGAAAAATGCGTAAGAAATACTCACTGTAACAATATTAGAACACAATAAAAGACAAAGTGGCGCCTTCAGGATCGACATTAACAGCCTCTCTGCTACTCTGTATATTCTTCCACTTCACTCGGAACGCACATTACTTGCCCGCCTTGCATAAGTACCATAAACTTCCACAACTTTTAGAAGGGCTTACGGGAAACCTTTGCATAATTCAAGCATTACGTGACCAGAGGAGTGTCTGTACAATAAAACTTATATTTAACAGGTTGATTTCCATGGACTATGGATTATCTGAAGAAAAAATAAATAAACCAAGCCCTGCATACCATACACCAGCATTGATTTTGCTGATACTACATGGATCATCCAAGAAAGCAGTTTGAAACTATACAGAGCTTTAGTTGAAGAGATAATGAACACTTCTGCCATTTGAGCCAAGTGTTTTCTCTAAGTATTTTAGAGTAATAATATATAGACTAAGCAACTCTTCCAAATCATTATTTTTTTAAGGAAAATCACAATCTGAATCTTTAGCAACAAGGTTATGGTCATGTCCACCATAAGGATCTCTGCAGTTTCTTTAGCAGCAAATCATTGTCATGTCATGGTAAGCACTTTTTTCATATGTGGAACTAATAAACCAAGCATGGGATGTTTTTGGCACTGAGTTTGTTGTGAAAACCCTGTTGACTCTCTTCAGCAACTCAGGATCACCCACCAGCAGCAGGGATGCTAATGCATCAGGGCTTTCTCAGAAGATTCATAGGTTTGATAAGAGAGTGCTGTGCAGTTCTTGCGAAAAACCGCAGACGACACTTGGTGTTGGTGCTTTTCAGGTCAGAGTTGGATGTGAAAGACAATTGTTTTTTTTCTTTTTCATGTTATCATTTTCAAGAAGTTTCTATCAATAAAATGCAGTTTTAATGATAACAACATGTATTTACATGCAAAAATGGATAACATCCAATTTGGTATATAATTCCAATATTAGATTGGTTATTGAAATTTTGCATGAGCTGAAAATTGGCAGGGCATTTTTAAGTTAGTTCATTATATGTTGATGCAAATACATCTATCTGATGCCTATTCCTTCTGACACCTCAGTGTCTATCTGCTTAACATGCACACATCTAAACATCTAAAGTGTTTTGATGCAAGTAGCCCTGTACCATTTGCTCAAACATTTTATGTAAATATGCATCAAAATTCACCTATTCTTGAAAGATGCTATTACTTTTACACAACCTTATAGATATCCTCTAAATGTTGTTGTGAAATTTTTATTGATCTTCACAGTATCCACAAATCATCCCATTGAACATTTTATTTTTTCCAGTCATAGTCTGTTTTGATGATGAATGCAATAATTCACCATGATAAAGAAGCTGAAGTGAAGTGGGTTCTTTGACAGTACAAAAGATTATTTTTTTTTTATTTTGGTGTGATATAAAATTCAAAATTTATCCTACACTTGGTTAGAGGAATTTGTAATCTAAAATGACAGTTACTGGTTTATTTAGCTTATTGCTTGACAAAAGTTAATAATTTTTAGATTATTTTATATTAATAGAACAAGTAAACATCTACTGCTTGTTTGTTTATTAAAAACTAAGCACAACTATGTGTTGATCAGATTAAATCTCCGATGTATTCTTGTGATTAGTATTTTTTTCTTAGAATCCATGTAATATGTTGAATAAGAAGAACATTTATGCGGAGAATAATAGCAGACTGTTCTAAAATTGGGTACATAATCAGATAGCTAGTTTTATATTTCTTTTTTATTGCAAGACTCATTTCTGAAATAGTTTTTGTTAATGCTGTTGTTTTTCTGGCAGGTCTCATTTTTACAGTACGATAACTCATCATCTGAAAACCAGTTAGTCCTGATCAATCAACAACATGTATAGCAGTTGGTGTTGCTATATAAGCATGATATTGTCCAAATTTTTATACATTCATGCATAAATTATGATAATGCAAACCTCTGCATGTTAATGGCCAAGTAGAATTTATTTATTATGAACAATACCTATTAATAGAAATGTCTAAACATAAGTTCATCAATTAGTTCAGTAACTTCTAATGAGATTATTTCAATTAACCTTTCTTTTGTAAATAACACATTGCCAGTAACCTTCTATTCTTAAATCTTTTTCTATCTTACCGAAGTCCTTCCTCAACTATTATCAGTTTGTACACCAATGGGGGATACTTTCATCTTTGTGGATATTCCAAAAGAATGGACTTCCATTCTTTCTAAAGCTTTTCTTGGATTTATGGGATTTTCTATGCCTTTCCCTATTTTTATGATCTCATAATGATTTTACAATGTTTATAATGATACCAACTTACGGAACTCATAAAAGTTATCAAGAAATATACTATTGAAAACCTCCAAAATGGATTTTTTCATATAATCTCAATTGTTATGCTTTAATTCCAATCCCATGCTGAATGAATCTTATGGTTACTAATGTCTTGTCTTCAAATTATTTGCTGCAAAATAGGTTGTTTCTGTTTATGCACAAAAGTGTGTATCACGAAAGGAAACATTATATTGATTTTTTAAAAAAAAGTTTTATAGGCCTCCAACCTGATATTGTGCAAATTGTCTAGATAGAGTTAATGTTGTCGCTAAGATAGATTTCAGTCATGAACAGTTACACACAATGGATAAAGTAAACCACTGTAAACATCATTATACATGGTGGTTTTTATTATAAGAGATTCTGTATAAATTTAGTTGCACACTGGTAAGTGTGAAACATGTTCTCTTGCTCTGCTGGTTTATTTATCATTGTCGATATTTGCTGAGAAAACATCAGTTCTTCTACTGTTCCTCCTCCTATATATGCACATGCAGAGTGGATTTATTCGATCATCTTACTGGCATGTCTGCCCGACATACTAAGATTGGTAGTCGGGTGGGGTGGGGGGGAATCTAGCCACCTACATTTAATGGTGTTTGGCTAGTTTGGAAGGAAGCACTGTGTCCGAAAGTTTTCCTCAACAGTTGGCTTCTACGCTGAGTTATCTACAGCGGACATACATCACTATTAAACTTTAGTTGGATCCACAAGAGAAATTCCATTTAGATGGGATTTGAGGCTCTTTTGCGAAGTTATTCATTATAACTGTTCTTGTTTTGGGTAATTTTAAGGTCATACAAATACCTCATCAAAAATGATATTTACTAGTTAGATTTTATTTATTTAACTTCCACACATTCAGATGATTTGAAGTTTGACTTGGTTATAAAGTTTAAAATCAGCTAGACAAAATAATGCTTAATATAAAATAAAGCTAGAAACACTAATGGTGGATTACCTCCGTATTATTCATCCATCTCTCTCAGGCCACTAGTATAACATATTCACAAGTATTACTAATTAGGTAGAGACAGATTTATGTTTTAATTAAATGCTGTGGTTAAACTCAAGTAATGAATGAAATCTAATCTCTCTATTTCGTCATAGTTTCTGGAGGTTTTGAACCAAAAGTATAAGAGTAATTTAGAAATAATTATGAAGTGAAATTGAAATACATTTGCGAGATAGACATTTGGATTCCGGGTTTAACTTATTTTAATCTATTTTAATCTAGCTGGCATGTAGTGTAAACTTTTGAGAAATAGAAGTAAAACAAACTGCCTGGTAGAGTTGATATCACGCGGTGTCTCTGTTCTGGAAAGTTGGGAGTGTGTTGGGGGGGGGGATAAGCCAAATAAGATGTCATTAGATGCATTTTTTTCATTGTATGGTAAGTGAAGCAGAGTATTTGAGGAATTTCTGTTTCATCCTTAGAGAAGAGTTTTTCAAGCATAAATTTCTGCTGAAACTGCTGCCAAGGAATGACTGTTATATTACATTAACTCTAAATCAAAATGATGATTCTTTAAAAGTAAAACAAGAGGGAAAGATGGAGTTTCTGCATATTGTCACAGAAATAAGATTATTTTACAGTAATTCAAATCTACAAACTTCCATTGTTTTAGAAAAAGAAAAAAATTATAGCAAAAAGATTCAATAACTGAAATGAAAAACACTATCCATCCTCAAAATAAATGATCCAATTAAAAACTCTGAAGCATGTTTTTCAGAAATATTTTCTGAGCTTGTTCATCAATGAATTTACCAAGAAAACCATTTGCTATTATTAATTAATTCAGTCTTTTTATGGCAGTAAGTAAAGGAACAACATTTTATGAGCACCAAAAACAAGAATAAAGAAAATGGTTTTGAAAATGTTAGGAATGAATGGAGACTGTTTGGCTGTAAACTCAGTCGATGTACATTTAGATAAACCACAACAGTAACATTACTAACTTCATCTGACCTGTTGTTTTTTTTAAGTATAAATTTCTATAGGTGCTATATAATTTAATTTTATGACTAGAAACACACTTGTTTTGTTGCATTCGTCTGTTGTAGCATTTTTATCCAGAATAATTTTTTAAAAAATTATTAGCATTGTAAATGATTTATTTGTATGTAACTGAGTGAGGTTAAGGAACCACTGTTTGAAAGATAGTTTACAAAATCCAAAGCAGATTTCAGATTTGGTGAACCACAGAGAAGAACTGCAACATAGATGCTGTTCAGCATCAGTGCTGTGGGTGCTTTGATTGTTTTTTTTTTTCATTGGATGGCATTAGTATTTTTAGGAAAGCTGAAGCTACAAAACCAATTACTCATTAGCTGTAATTCCTTCTAATGCAACACAAATGATATTAATAGTTCCAGGAGATTACTTCATTTTTAGACAAGAAAGAAATTTTTTTTTTCTTTTTAAAGATTATGTGCACTTTGACTGGATCAGATTGTAGTTCAGAAGCAATTTAGCGGATAGTACCAACTTGTATTTATTAGGCAGTTCGTGTAGTGTTGCATTGTGGGAAGAGTTTTATAAATTATTGTTAGATGGAGGCTAGATCCAGATCGCGCATGGTACTTAGTCCTTTCAGAAACTACTTTCCTTTCCTTTCCAGTTTTTTTAACCTGCCCCTCACGATCCAGGTGGTCACTTTCTCATTGATACAAAAACCCAGGTCATTTCAGAAAAATAGATTTCGTTTGTTTTTTTTTTTTTTGTTTGAGAATCTCCGTGTGTGGAGAGAAGCTGTTTACCGCCCTCTATTTTATTTTTGCTTCATCACATGAGAAATTATTGAAAAATCTCTTCCCCAACTTCGAGGTAGAAACTCTAGCGAACTGTTGATAATGTCCAGTAAAACAAAAGAAGTACCTTGAATTATTATTTGACTAGTCCCGCAACAGCACTGATGATGTTCAAGGAAGACAGTCAGATGAACAGCTTTCCTACCGATGATGAAGCTAACAGCTTCATCAGTTCATTCATGCAGAAATGCAGGAGGCAGTGCACAGCAGTAGGTCCGAATTGATCACACGTGCTCTCTGCTTCCCATGTTGTATTGCCTTGGGACTATATCCGCATACTTTAGTATACATTTGTATTGCGTACTACTGAAAACTCAAATGCCTTTAACCTTTTCATTTTCTTTTCAATTTTCATCCTGAAAGACGTTTTGAAATCTGTGTGGTGTGATACGTTTGAATATCACCGTTTCGGATGCTTCCACAAAGATGACCTAGGGAATGTCAGCAAACCCCCATAGTAAAAAGTGATGAGTTAAAATTATGAAACTACACTCCTCTTCCACACATTCTCCCTCTGAGTTTTGGGAATGTAAATTGTTAATAATTTTTGTGAATTCTTTCATAAATCAACACTGCCAGGCAATTTTGTTACTATAAATGTATTTTCTAACATCAGGCCATGCTGAAACTTAACTGCTTCATAATCCCTCTTATTGGTAACTGGATAACTGAGAGAATTTATTCATTGTTCTTGCACTCAATAACTCTTAATTATTTTGCAAATATTCACCATGAACATATGACCAGACTGGAAATCTAATAATTTTTTGTGAGGGTTAGACATAGCTGAGAAGTGCATTAGTTTAATTAAATTGAAAATTCTGATTTAGCTTTAAAATGGCAAAGATTTTTGCGTGAAAAAACAAAAATATTATTAAACTATTCAGAAGGGTGGGTAGGTAAATTATTTGCTTCATGTAATTATCTTTTTTCAACCTTAATCCTCACTAAATGCATTTGCAAAAAAGTCTTTGATGCTAGTGTCATTAGTTTTAAACAATAATAATGATTCAGCGTCAGGCAGAGTAGGTTGTGATTGACAAAAACACATTTTCCATATAAAAAAAAGGATAACTCTTTGAATGATTTCTTAAAATGAGTAACTTTCTCCACATTTACTTCTGTGGTCTCTATTTGAGGGTTGGTTGTATCTCACCCTCCATTTGTACTCATTTGTCATGTCCATGCTGGTCAGTCTCCTTAGCACAACAATTCTAGCACAATTTTTGTATCTGTCCTGTGCCCAGTGTAACAACAGCAGCATTCGCAGGACATGGACTGGGACCTTCTCGCGGTGTCCTGTGTCAGGTCATCACCCGATGGCTGTGGAACCCAGCCCAACTCACCCAGACTGCGTCTCAGGAGGCGCACCCCCTTTTTTTTCGTTTTGCTAACCGGAGCTGTTCATCCTGCCCTACATCTCCGGTTACTGCTCCCGAGAGCGGGAGACATCGAGGCGAATCTTGGACCCACCTCCCCAGGATGTGCTAAGACGATACGGAGCGACTTTGTGCCTATCAACTGTACTGCCTGCAGACAGAGTTTCCATAGGAAATGCACTGGCCTGACTTGAACACAACAAAAGAGTCTCCAAGGCTTCATTTGTGACTCCTGTCCCAGACGTTCTGCCTTGCCATTACAACCGCAGCCAGCTGTTTTGGACATGACCGACAAAAGATGCTGTATATGTGATACCAAGTTTCGCTCAAACATCAATCCATTACACTGCCAGACCTGCCCCAACCTTTCACATAGATCCTGTTCAGGACTCTCTCACTACACCAAAAACATACAGTGGCACTGCTCTACATTCTACATGCACTAGCCAAACTGTTGTCCCCAATGCATACCCCAAATCCAACCCAACACAGCATAACAACCCCAGGCAAACCACTCCACCTCCAAACCAAACCTGTCCCATCTGCCAAAATCGACTTGTCTCCAATAGACATCCCCTTGTTTGTCAATCTTGTTGCCAGGGCTTCCACTTAAAGCATGCGACTGAAAAATGCCATGCCTTAAATTGCCTACACAGGGCGAATGCCTGGACCCACCAAACATGTCAGACTGACCATTCTCCTCCGTCCGACAGAAGAACAGTGCTGCCAGAGACACTAGTCCAGTCTCTGACATTTCTACAATGGAACTGTGACTACCTCGCCTCAAAAATAATAGAACTCAAAGACGTGGTCCACCGCTACAAGGTCAGTATAGTCATCCTCCAGGAGAATAAATTGGGGCTTGAAGATCCCACACCTTGTCTTGACGGATATGATGCGTCCGCCACGATTGGGAAGGCAGCGGTACAAGATTCCATGGAGGTGGTGGCCTACCCATTTATGTCTGCAAAGGCATCCAATATTCGGTTCCAGCTGGGGCCAGCACTAACCCTATAGAGATGCAACATATCCTGCTCCACACTGTCCATCACAAGCAATTATCGATCACCAACGTGTACCTCCCGCCTATCATGTCGGATTATTCGGGCGACTCATCGGACCTCTACTGGCTAAGTCGGCTAGCCTGGGATGAGTACGCTCAGGCAGACAGAAGGGCACGGAGCTGGCAAACTGGGTAGAGGACAACAGCAAGCTTTTCCTCAACGATGACTCACTGACAAGAATTGCACGATACCCACAAGGCCCGGGGATGAGCGCTCCTGATCTGACAATAGTGGACTCCGCTCTTGCAGAACATTTCTACTGGGAGCCACTAAATGAATGCAATTCCAACCACCCAATACTCATTCAATGGAGCCAGGAGCTGAAGCTTGAGCACCCCAAATGTTGCACACACCTAAATTTCCAGAAGGCTGACTGGCAGCAGTTTAAGGGCATTCTTTTGGAGAAGTTACCACTGCTTACGGCAGAAGAGAACATATCCACGAAGCTCACACTCCTAACCAAACAACTAAAGGATGCGGCATTTCTCTCGGTCCCAACTAAGGTTATTTGGAGGAAAGAGACTCCCTGGATGAATGACGAACTGAAAGCCCTTATCTGTGAAAGGAATCGCCTGAGACAGGATATGGCGAAAAATCGAGTGGCTTGGCTGGAGAAGTCAAAAGAGGTGGCCATCAAAACAGAGGAGGCCAAATGCTCGTCATGGCATGCCCACCTTGAGAGAATTGGGCCCAAAAGGATGCCAAGCAGGCCTGGGCAGTTGTCAAATCGATCTCCGGCAGCAACACCCAGCAGTCCGGCAAGACACTGCTTTACGACGGCTGCGAATTTACCAGCGACAAGGCTAAGGTGAATGCCTTCATAAAGGAATATGTCTCTCTTAATAAGCAAAAGAGTGACTGGTCGAGTAGGAGGGCCATACGAATGCTTCGAAGAGATGCTCGAGGACTACAGGGCTCCACTTGACTGGCGCTCGAAGAGGCCTTCACGCTGAGTGAGCTACAAAGGGCCCTTCAACAAATGAAACCCAGAAAAGCAGCAGGACCGGCTGGAGTTAGCCCAGACTACCTCAAGCACCTCCCACCTTCAATGACGGAGGATCTGTTAAAGGTTCTGAACCACTCTTGCCTCAAAAAGGCTGGTGCCCTCAGGCATGGAGAAAAGTGAACATCCTGCCGTTCCTCAAAAAGGGGAAGGATCCTCAAGCCGTTGGGAGTTATTGCCCGATATCACTTACCTCAACGATCGGGAAAGCACTAGAACGCATGATCACAAACCACCTGTCCTGATGGCTAGAGGAGCGTGAGCTTCTAAGTCCCTGGCAGGCCGGTTTCAGGAAAGGATGCAGTACCGCAGACCAGTGCCTCCGACTATCTTAGTTCATCGCTGATGGCTTCCAGTCGTCGAGGCACCTCCGCACCATCACTAACTTCTACGATTTCAGAAAAACCTATGATCGAGTGTGGAGGACTGGTCTGCTGCAGAAGATTCTGAGGCTAGGTGTACCCCTCCAGTTTGTCCAATGGATTGCTGCCTGGTTCATTAACCAAACAGCAAGGGTCCAGATCAACAGTGTTCTCAGAAGATCGCGCACCTTCAAGGAAGGCCTCCCACAAGGCTCAGTTCTCTCACCGCTCTTGTTCATCATATACATAAACGACCTGCTGGAACAGTTTGAGGACACCAATCTGGTCAGCGCCTACGCAGATGACCGAGCCCTTGCGTGTTGTGGTAGGGATAAAGAAGCTGTCGCACGATAGCTGCAAACTGAGGTTGATAAGGTCGTCCGCTGGAGTGATGAGGCCCGCCTGTCACTAAACACCTCCAAATGTGAAGTGGCCTTCTTTAGTCTAGACTATGCAGAAGCCTCTTGGCAGCCAGACATTCGCATCAACCGGTCAAGGCTGCAGTGCAACCAGGTCCCCACCTTCCTTGGTGTCAGCTACAATAGACAACTGTCATTCGGGGAACACATGAAACAAATCTGTCAATTGATGTCAAGACGTACCAATCTTTTACGTGTCTTGGGTGGCACAACATGGGGCTGGCAGCCTTCGGGCCTATGGACTGTGTACATCGTGACTCAGCAGAGTCTTGCGGAGTATGCTGCCCATGCTTGGACACCATGGCTAGCTGTCACAGGCCATGTCCGGACAGCACCCCATGAGGCAGTCCTGCATGAGGCCATCTCACCATGCTATCTACGCGCTACTGGGTCCTGACCTTGTTGAAGGCTGACGATTGGACTTGCCTGGATCCTAATGACGCATGCTACCAGGTGCTGATGACCGACTCCAGACATCGTCTAAAAAGAACCGACTGGCGTTACATTGCCCGACCAGCCCTCACACAACTGGACCTACTTCCCTCTCCACCGGCCACCCTAAGGCCACTCTCCACTCCCCCCTGGGACATCCCCACCATTGTTCCTCCGATCATCATGCCTACCACCAAGTCCCAGCCCCCTCACCTACAATTGGAGCGTGCCAAACACACCCTCAGCCTGATTGACACCCCAGACCTGGAACTGTATACAGATGGCTCTGTAATTGACGGGATCAGAAACGGAGGAGCAGGCCTCATAGTTATGAGATCACAGGAGGTCATCCACCACTGGCATCGACCCACTGGCACCTGGAGTAGCTCATACCAATCGGAGAAATCTGCAATGGAAGCTGCCCTCTCCTGGCTCAGCCAATACCAAGACTGGTCCTCTGCGATCATCATCTGTGATTGCAAGTCGCTGGTCGAGGCAATTGGCGACAACCACACGCCTGACTCCACCATTATAAAGCTACAAATAGATGTCTTGCGGCTTCAGTCATTAAAGCGATTGCAGTTAGTCTGGGTCCCAGGACATTGCAACCTCACCGGAAATGATCTTGCAGATCAACAAGCGAAACTTGGCTCAGCAGAGCACCAACCCTCCACCCCACTTGACCCCTTGACCCGCCAGGCTATCATCAGACGACAAGACACTCTCCCACCACCACAGCATCCACGAGTCACCCTAGTCTTCCCCAAGAACCACCATAATGTCGAAGAATCTTCCCTTTCCAAAACTGAGCTGATGGAGCCGATTCGCTTCCAAAGTGGCCATCACCCCCAGCTAAGACGCTGGCTCCACCTGTCATGGAAAGCCGACACTGACCGGTGCTCACTTTGCACAGAGGAAGAGGAATCAGCAGAACACCTATGGCTTCGGTGTCCTGCCCTGATGGCCGAACATTACCATTGCCAGCTTGGTTCATCATTCGATGACCTGGTGCACCTCCTGGCCGCAGCCCTAGTGCTTCTGAAGGTGATCCTCAGGCGCCTGTGATGATTCAACAACAACAACACAGCAGCGTTCTTCCTCCACCTCCACCTGCAGCAAAATTTGGGGATCTGCTATTGGACAACTTCATAAATCCTAGGAAAGGAAAGAATATGCATACACTGTACACTGACAATCATGGTGGCATCATTCCTTGTCAATAATAAGAATTCTAATTCCTAAATAAAATATTCTTAGATTTTTTAGCTAATTTACTTTGAATAGTTTAGGATTATAAAACAACAAAAAACAATGATACATTTTAAATTTCTCTACTAAAAGAATTCTACCCACATGCCAGCTATTTAACCATCAGTTTTCGTTTTTCAAGTTTGATGAGTCAGAAAACAAACCTGATAAATCAGTATTACAAAGACTCTTCAGTAAAATTTGTTAGAACATGCACATGTCTGAAACTAATTATTTTGCTGTCATATTTGGCTAACTGTTTGGTATGGTTTCTTTCCATTGAAGTTTCGCACTTTTCTTTTTCCATATTTAATTTTATCTACCATATTGATTTGACTGTTTATGGGTTCCAACATTTTAGCTGTTATCAGCGACTAACTGCTGGTGTTGTATTGTGGGAAGCAGATAGAAACCAGATTCAGGTTGCATACATAGATCCTTTAAATTGTTTCCACTTGAAGAACTCATTGGACAGTTAAGCAGTTGATGTTGCAGCTTAGTTGTTTCCAGCTTACCTACTGTAGTCAGCTAAGCACAACTTCATAACTGCAAGATGCTCCATGTGGAAATGTAATTAAGTGTGGGTGAGCGTGGTAAGTTGCTATGGCAACACGTTTTTTGTCAACACTTCTCATAATGAACAGCAGAAATTTCAGCTAAGTAGTTTCTAGACTGATCACCACTAATGAGGATGCTATGCTTAAATACAACATATTTTACTGGTTTCATGTGAAAAAAGTTATCATCATTTTTAAAAAAGAAGAGAGTGAAATTTCTGCCATATTTATAGTCCAATTAAAAGGTTTGTTTCCACAGTTAAAAATATCTTTTTTGTTCATCATTTTCAGGTGCATTTAATTTCTTCAAGGCTGCTGTTTTGAATGGGATGATATTTTTTGAATAATTGTTATCAGCTTTCTAAAAGTATTTTACTTTTTTAAAAACAAGTCCTTTGTAAATAATATTTCTCTTTGGGCATCATAGTGTATAGATTATAGTAAATGTATAGAGATGTTTTGATTATCACATCTGTATTCATTTAATTAAACATAATACAGACAGTCGTCGACTTACGACCGCATTCCGTTCTGACTGACCGCTTGTAAGTCAAATTGGACGTAAGTCGGACTGGCATATCTATAGATTCCGCATTACTGCATGTATAGTACTGTATAATAAAGATACCTTATCCTTAAGTCATATTGTTTCTTTTCTATCCTTTTTACCATTATTCTTTGCACATCGTATAGATTTTCTATCAATTTCTTTGTAAATTATTTTTAGACAAAGACAAAGGCATTTTCCCCTTGGTGGACATCATAGAGGGCTTTGGTGGTATTGAAATATAAATAAATGTAGACGAAACCGATATATAGAGATAAATGTAGATGAAACCGATGCTGGTGTATGACTGAGCATGGGAAGATGAGCGTTGCCAGCCATGGTGCAGAAACTATCATATCCCCAGCTGGCTTGGGCTAGGCAACACTGCCAGAGTTGCGGTCGAACATTTGTAAGTCGACGACTGTCTGTAACACCAACTATACTCTTACTTTATCATAGTCCTAACTCTCAATTTTGACAAAAAGTAAGTTTATGTAAAATTTTTTTTAATGGTAAAAAAGAAAAAAAAGAACATCTTACACAGTTCTACATCCATTTTTGTGGTTCACATCCAGCATTTGTAACTCATGATAACCAACGTTTTTATGAATGGTGACTGTCATGCTATCTGATTTTGAGTTTTGATAGCCATCTTTCAGTGGTCCATGCAAATGCTGAGAGCAAACAGGATGCTATGAGATTTTCATGTATACAAGTGCTAGTTGGGATAATTAAATGAAAAGTCATGGTTACTAGTGTTACAGTCAAAATAAGGAGAGTTTCACTACATTATTAGCAAAAAGAACTATGTGATTAACCTATGTTTCAACTATCATTCCCTCTTACCTATATCAGGGTTTGTTCTGTTAATGCTTATTGATTTTATCCACAGCTAAATAAATATAG
Organism: Nautilus pompilius; assembly: GCA_018389105.1. Taxonomy (NCBI): domain Eukaryota; kingdom Metazoa; phylum Mollusca; class Cephalopoda; order Nautilida; family Nautilidae; genus Nautilus; species Nautilus pompilius. Next base: position 682,972 of record JACATO010000132.1, on the reverse strand, counting down.
GAGTAACTTTCTTAAACTCCCCTCTATGCTGTACATTCTAAAATCATTCTGTTATTTCTGTGATAGATTTTTTTTTGAAATTTGATCATTTCTTTAATGAGCCATTAGAGAGGAATATTTACCTAGTTTATTTACTGTATATTCTCCATAATTATTTTAAATGAAAAACTATAGCACTGGTCTGTGTTTTGTCAGCAATGGATCCTATGCATCAAAACTGGTTAGATAGGAAGAGGCAGGAAGTTTTAAAATTTGCATAAAGCTTTTTCCAAAAGGATAGTGTCTGGTCTATTCGATCTAATTTAATAGGTATTCCAAGCAGATAATACATGATCAGCTTAGCAAAGAAACATTTCCCAACTTCTAGGGAACAGTTCTTATTTTACGTAGCTTTTAATTTATGTTGTGCCAGTGTATTAAATATGTCTAAGTGTTTGTATGTGTGTTCCTTTTGAAAAAAATACATTTAAAATCTTCATTCCTTTCGCCATGAACATGTCTGCTGATCTAACATTTCTTGATCAGTAAGATTACATAAATTGCTATTCAGCTTTGCAAACCTTTCTTTAAACCAATTTCCCAAGATATTTCTGTCATTTGCATGCTTGGATTTATTGATATTTATTTTGATTGTATATTACTTAGTGTTGTTATTTTACTTTAATTTAGTGATTAAAAATGTCTTTTATGGCTGCTGAGAAAAAATTAATTATTAAATCATTAGTTTTTGTTACACAAACAAATATGTTCTGTTTGTTTTAACTTGAAAGTTAAAACTTATTTAGTACCCTAAAGCAAAATAAAGAACAAAAATAGGAAAATATTTATGGTACATGTGCACACTTTAAAATATGGGCACATTTTTGATTTTCATTAATTAGCCTGACTTCAACTTTTCCTAATGAAGCTGTGCATGCAGAAAACATCTTCCTATGACCAGGTATTCTTAACCTGCTTCCACCGCTATGAAACTTCTGATTTAAAGAATCAAGTAAAGTAAAGCTTTGTTTTGATTGATTGCGAATTTACTTTGCAGTTCTTCAGTAGCTGGAAATAAGTATATAAAGTATTCTAGTGGGTTATCAGTCTGCAACTTAAATCTGTTTTATGGTATTTTTGTTATTGTTTTTCAGTAGCAAAGATGGAGAAGTTGATGTTTGTTCATGGCTAACAAGAAATATGAACCGCGGATAAAATAATCTTAAATCATATAAAAGTAGATGACTATTTATCATATACAATTTTATGTAGTTTATAACACCCCATATTCGTGTAACTATTTAAAGAGGAAGTAGTGTGAGAAGGATTATACAGGAAAATTGATGGTGACCATAGATGTACAATGCCTACTGATTTTCTTTATGTTAGAAAAATATGGGCTGATTAGATCTCAACTCTTCACGACATCATACAAGAGGAAAGACATTTTTGTGAAGACCTGGAAGAGGATTTCTTCTAATGAAACTACAATTTTCTTTTTAATTCACATTTACTTAATTTACCACCAAAATATAATCATTCTCTGGATTATTGAAATCACAAAAAATATAATTTGCTGTAGACTTGAGTAAATGCATTTCTGGGATTTGTTGTTGTTTTTTCCTTCTGTTTTTCTGTGTTTTTTATTATTTTGATATTCTTGATACCACCAATGGAATAGCTAATTATCTATTCATACACACACACACATTTCTGTTTTTTAAATGCATTCCAATACACTGCTGGCCTGTTGAGTTAAAGACTGAGTATTAGATCTTCACTGATTTTATTATCTTATACTTCCATACATCTTTACAAAACTGCCAGAATCGGATTCCAACCTTCAGTATCTTTACATCTACTTTCTTTGGCTGCATTGCCCTTTGCCTCAAGTTGTTTTTTCCCATAACTGTGGACCCTCCATGCGTCTTGTATTGTTGAATTCTTGTTCGACCCAAGTTCCAACATTAACTTATTTAGGCAAAAGATTTGAAATGCAAATTCATTGTTAATGTGTTATAGAACTAGGTCTAGAAATGAAATTTATGGGAAATAAATAGACACACCTGCTTAACTTGGGAATCTGTGATAGGGAGATACAGCTGGTTTTATTTATTACAGGTGGTGTTCCAGTCAAGAAAGCACACTCCATTGATGCTGTACAAAATGTCAGTTGGAAAAATGCTTTCCAATGATCCTGGATTTTTCAACACCTTTTGTAGTTTAATAACCTTTTTATTTATTTATTTATTTCTGATGGAGATTTAGTATTTCACTACTCAAATATTGCAATAACTAACAAAATCAATGTCTATGCATTTTTAAAGAAATCAGTGGTTCTTTACTTTGAAATGAATATGGAAGAAAATTTATGCTAAGTAAACACAGAAAAGTTACCACAGGGATAACTGGCTTGTGGCGGCCAAGCGTTCATAGCGACGTCGCTCTTTGATCCTTCGATGTCGGCTCTTCCTATCATGCTCGAAGCAGAATTCGCCAAGCGTTGGATTCACCTACTAACAGGGAACGTGAGCTGGGTTTAAACCGTCGTGAGACAGGTTAGTTTTATCCTACCGATGAAGCCAAGTCGTCGCCATGGTAACGTCCCGCTCAGTACGACAGGAACGGCGGAGCAGGATCAACGGTTCGCGTGCTTGGTCGAATGGCCGACGGTGCCAAGCCGCATCTGGGCGATAACGGTTGAATGCCTCTAAGCCGGAATCGCGCCCAGTTGAGCGATGATGCCCCTGATCAAAAAGGGTAACCAGGCACCTCCAGAAGCGTGTCGGCAGGGGCTGGAATAGAACGAATTCGTTTCATTCGGGTAATGCCTCGCGGCGTTGACCTCGAGTGGACGATGGAAAAGGAGCGTCCGCGGTCGTGTCGGTATCGTTCGGAACGTGAGAGGTGAAGAATCGCTTGTAAACCACTCGAATGCTTGGGCTCGGGGTGTTGTAAGAGGTAGAGCAGAAACCACGCTGTGATCCTCTGAGACTCATCCCCTGCCACCAGCCGGAATTCATAAAAAAAAAAAAAAATAGTAAATACTACTTGGTTTTTTTTTTCATGGCAGTCATCAGACATGATGGAAAGATGATGATGAGCAAACACCTAAAAATTAGAGGGAAGAATTTTATTTTAATTTCAGTTTCAGTTATGATCAAAGAAGATAGTGGTACCATAATTACATGAACTCAAGTCCTTGAAATCGTTATCAACTGCTAAGCCATATATTATCCACTAACAGCAGCAAGTTACAAACAATTACTAAAAGGTTGAAGTTGCAGTGCATATTAATCTACAACTTGCTTTAGAGCTACAACATCATCACTATCTTTAAGGATAGATTTATCTCATTTTTATTTCACCAAATGTAGGTATTATGTTTTATACATAAATAAAAATGCTAGATTTGCAGAGCACCTAAGTGGTAGGTGATTTTCATTTTCCTTTCACATGAAGTTTAAAATCTTGATCAACTTTTTCATCTCTGATATCAGAAAACTTATTACTGATGGTTTTGACTATAAATGAATTGACTCTTTCTTTTCCAAGTCTGATTTGCTCAGAAGGATGTTTGCTACCTTTGCTAATTTTTAACCATCCTTATTTATTTTGGTTTCCTGCTGCTGATGGGTGTATCTGATCTATAAGTTACAGGACTTTTTTATTTTCTTTTTTTTTTTTTAGCTTATCTGTGTTTTGTTTACCTTCATTTCTGTGTTTAAAGCATCTATGGTATTTTTCTTGTGTCATTTACAAGTAATAGAGATGTGTCTGAATGCACCATCTACTCTATTTGCAGACATTGTTATATTTTATAGAGTGAGGTGATAAGTATTATTGGAATATTTCAATCTGAATATGAGAATGTCTATTAAAAAGTAACTTGCTATAATGTTGATGCAGAAGACCTTGTGTTGTTAACTTTTACTGTGGAATTATGGATCACTTTTGCTATATCCTGGTGCACTAGCATTTCATGTGCCACAACATCTAACTATTATTTTGATGATGCTTTATGGCAGCTGTTTTCTATTGTTTGTCTTATCGGTTTCAGCTTTCAAGACTTGGTAGCAGTTACTACATTGATCAATACTACTTTTGCTCTCTGCTCCCAAAGATGGCTAAATTGAATATCAGTAAATTTTCATTTGTGTCAATACATATTTTATTTTGGCATTTATATTCTTAAAATGGTAAACATCAAAACTTTTAACTTAAGAGGTAATGTGGTTATTGTATTTGCTTTTTTTTTTTCAGCTAGAGAAAAGGGAACGAAACAGGAGAAGTGCTTTCAAGAAAACCATCATTTAAAACAATGTATAAAGGCAGAGAAAGAAATGGTGGCCAGATTGGAAGAACAACTGAAAAGTGTCAAGGTAAAATCTTCAAGTTTCATGAAAACTGTTGTATGGCATTGGCAGATTCATAGCACAAGCTGTTTTTTTTTTGGCATGAAATAATTTTGCAGTAAAATTGTCATATTTCAGTAACTATAGAAATATCCATATATATATATATATTCCATTATTCTTAAAACATTTAATTGTGCCCATGGAAATACATCCTTGGAAAAGCAAAGCACCCATCTCATAATTGTGGAATCCCAAATTTTTGTCATCTTAGGTTCTGAAGACATGCTTTCTTTTTATTTTTTAAAAAATTTTCTTTTTTGGTGTACAGCTAAAAAAAAAAAAAAACATTTAAAGCTGTTTCAAAGAAGCAAATTGGTTTTTGTTATATTAATTAAAATTAAATTAGTTCTTTATGCTAATTTTATTTATATATTTATTTTGCTTTTTGATATTCTTCTTTAGATTGGATGGTTTAAGTCTTGATAAACATTTCCACATTTTTTTTTTTGTTGTATGACATAACTACTGGATGGCAAGATTATTGATGTAATCACACTGTGGAGTATTCACTCTTTGATAAGATCAAACAAAGGCTCTACTCTAGTTACTTTTCTCGAAAGTTATTGTTTGCCTTTGATTGAAACTAGATTGGTACAAAGTCTTCGAATATTTTATGGAAATGCTAAGATAGTTACTGCCAAACCCAATCTTTGACAGATTAAAAGAATTTCACTTCTGCATCCAACATTTTCTTTTGTGACTAGTTTTTTCATCAGTCATCACTGTCCTGAAATAATTACACACCTTTTCAATGAGTAATAGAGAATGTTTTTGCATTATGATATAGTGCATTGCATTATTATATGAAAACATGCTAATGACTTTGACGTATTTAACTGAATACCTTAGAGACAGACTATTGAAGTGTAAATACCAAATACCATCTCTAAGAATACCAACAAGAACAATTAACAGTATTCTTGTCCTGCCTGCTTAGATGCGGACATTTCATTTTTGTTTAAATCCATCATTATCATCATCCTCACTATCAGTTTCATCTCATACATAAAACAGGTAACATCTGACAGAAGAGCATACCTTTATAGGACCTGACAATTGCTTTTGACCTCAAACTCCACATCTAATAACTATAATAATACTATTTAAAAATCTATAAATACTGGATCAATACAAATATTAATACCAAAACACACAACACAAAAAAAGCTATAAATACAACATACAAATTATTAATATCAAATACCTGTAATAGAATACATAGAAATAATAATTACATACAATTGTATAATCTTACTTTTTGGAAGCTGTACTTGTTCTTCAGGATATCCAGCAGGTCCTATCTACTATTGGGGGGGGATCTCTCCTCTTTCTTCTTGGGCAACTACATATATACATAAATAATATTGAGATTTTTTTTCAACTACTTAATTTTCAAGACAAAAAATCTATAGTTTACTTCTATATCGTGAATATAAAGTTACTGCTAGTGTAGAACTGATGCTAGTTAAAATCTGTTGGTCTTTATACTGATTCGCTGTACTCAGGGAATCATAAACGATGGAGATACCACTACATTCCATGGTGCATATCAATTTGAGAAGAACTATTAACATTTACTGTACAAGTTGGATACACACCCATATACTCAAATTCAAATTTCAAACACACAAACACACACACACACACACACACATGCCTAACATGCCTAACATGCCCAACTCTCTTGGTATAATTTTTTAAAAAGTACTTTATTTATGGTTATGTTTTCATTTTCATCGCTTTCAAAATGCAAATTTTTTCTCTTCTGTTAAAGATTTGGATCTGACTGGTCTTCAGATATCTGCATAGATGTCCTTAAAAAGAAGCTACTAATTCTATTGTATAACAATTAATATGTCATCATTTTGTACATTTCCATACTAACTATATACTTATTTCATCAGCAGATAACCTATGCTTTTCATGGACTTTTATTTGGCACCTTTGGGAGAACACAACTTCTGAAAAAATGGCAGACAACTAATCAAAACTTTTTTTTTTTAATTTTAAAATTATGGGAAGATAAATGTATTCATTAATGTTAAATCCAATTAATTTCTCTAAACATTTAAACAAAAATATGATGCAATAATACTTGGAAGCAAATGAATTGCTCTTTCCTAGTACAAGGTTTGTTTCCAGTGCTACTTTATAAAGGAAAATTATTGATCCATGTGGCTGTTTACATAAATATGGGTGAAAAAGCAAAATGGTCAATCAGCTTGGATCATGATTAGGAAAAATCTGCATACAGGCTTAATGCCAATGAATGACATATTTGGTTTTAAAATGAAGATGGTCTTACCACTAAATTTGACTTTTTCTGTATATGGTTCTGTGGACCCTTTAACAGTGTTTACTGAAAACTCTACTGTCTTTTTTTGATCTTGATGAACTCTTTTTTTTGGCTGTGTGACTATGACTTTTTTAGGGGGAATCAGTCTGTTTTTGAAGTCTTTCTCATTCCCTCCAACTACCCGGCTTACTTTAGTAATCAACTCAAGATGTGCCTTCTTGATTGTAAAACGTTTTGGAGAAATGTTTCTGTCCACAACCACAGTGGACACACATTCATTTTCTGTGTAGCCTGGAACCAGTTGTCATTATTTCACAGTTATCTTTTAAGACGAAGCAGTTAATTATGCTGCTCAAATGTTTCTTTTGAATATACACCCGTAAAACTTAAAAAAGAAAAATGTCAAATTAAATAAAGCATTGTTTCTCCAGGAGGAGGATTGGAACAGTAAACAATATGCATGCTGCCAACAAGATATCTATTTTAGTGTGATGAGTTCAGGGGGGGGACTACTAAGGGTACAAGTTAAACCTGCGGTGTTCAACCTGCGGCCCTCAAGACATTTTGTTGACCATTACCCACATACATGACGAAACAACCCAGCCTCTGTCAAAGTTGCTCCATTCAGCTGACATCATCAGGGAGGCTATTTCATCAGTTGTCTGCACTTAACAATGGGTAAATCTTTTTTTGCTTCTCGATATAATTTACACCTGATTTAAATTAACTCCTTAATTTAATTAAATTCACACATACAGTATTTATTTTCTAACATGGCAATACTGGTATGCCTGATTTCAATCTTGTCTTGTGGCCCATTGAGGAGAAGACAGGCTAATCATGCAGCCCTCTTACTAGCCTAGGTTTCCCATCACTGAGTTAAACACTAATAATTTTTATAGAAGTAGAGGAACAAAAACAGCAAGTTCAATTATAATTTTACAAGACATGAAAAAAAAATCTTTACCATCCTACTGCTTTCTGAAAATGCATTTACCTTATATTTCCTTAAGAATTATTACCTTTGGAAATCTTTAACTTAAAAAAAATACTATTTTCCTATATAAAAACACTCCTTCCATTTTACATTGCTATAGGATTTTCTGTAAGGGATAGTTAGATATCAGAGAATATTTTCTTTTACTAATAGAATTGTTAATGAGGGGAATAAATTCTTGATGCATGTAGTTAATAGTGTTAATAAATTTCAGAATCACATTATTGACCATTTCTTGGGCCCTAGAATGTTTTAATTGTTTGTATAGTTTTCACGGGATCCTATCCCATTTTAAACTATTACCTGACACCTTATACCTATCCTCTACCATGCTACTGTTTTCTGGATGATTTTACCAGTCAGTGTCCCTGGTTCAAAAAGGATGGTTAAACAAATTAAATGTCTGAGACTTTTAAATATATTGATATTTGAGAAGTTTTATTGGAAACACATTTTATTTATTCATTTATTTAATACAAAGATGATCAGCCAACCAAGACCCATTTACAATATAAGCCTTTATCCAACAATTCACCAGAGTGTGTATATGGTAAATAAAGTCATTGGAAAGAAATATAATATTACACTTATTCTACCTCTGGATGTTTTGTATTCTATCATTAGGTGGATTTCTTTTTCATTTATATGCAAAGTAAAATAGGTGTTATAGGTGTATTTTGATCATAAATATAATTTGTGACATGCTGCACAGTAGCTGTAGCAATATTTCCTAGAATACATGGTATGTAATCATTTCACTTGGACAATGAAATGCTTGTGTGCATTGTTTGATTGTTGTTTTTTTTTTCTTTTATACAACAAATTAACTCCATTAATTTTGATTTCTGTGTTTTATTATTAGATCTCTCACTTTTTTGTCTCCTTTAATTTTGACAAATTAATAGATATTATGAAATATTTTTTTTAAAAATTAATAATTTGAAAATATTTATATTTGATGTGTTTCTAGAATGTTAATAACTTTTTCAAAAAAAATTGTTAATGGACAATTCCTTCTGGGGGATTTAAGAGCCAAAAAGGAAAATTGAATTAATCATTTTACTATGGGCTTCAATTCTCGGCACAGAATTTCAATGAAAACCTCACTAGCCCCCCCCCCACCAAGAAACAATAATAAAACAGAAGCCATGCACATTGTAAGCTAGTTTTTTTGGCTGCACTAACAATCAAGTACTTGCACAATGTTGGTTTTAGGTTTTTTTTTGGACATTAGCCCTCCTGAGCAACTCTTCTGCTCTCAATAGAAAACAGACCTTGCCGCAAACAGGTGCTTGAGAGACAGATTGAATACATAGTGCTGTTATAATAGACAGCCAAATTTTAATAGAAGCAGACAAGCTTTATTGTAAAATGTTTAATATTTACTTGTGTTTACTTCCAAACAAGAGAAAATGAATTTTAGATGTATTAATAGAAGTACATTATGTTCAGTGTACTTTGATGTAGACTAAAACTACTGATTTGGCAACATGTCATTTATTCAGCCATTTCCATAGAAAGTAACAAAATAAACTTGGATTTTGTTTATAGTTTTATTACAGATGTCATTGGATGTAAGTTTTAAAGAAATTTTACTATATTAAAAGAAAAACAAAACAGTTATCTGCAGATGGCTAGGTCATTTTACCTATACTTGGTAAGGGGAGGGGCTGCATTTGTATTGCTCAATTGAAATTTTAAGTAGAAAATTCATCTAGACCACAAAAGTAGGAATAAGCAACAAATAAAATAATTTTAAAATGTAATTTGGTATAAAGTTGAGAAAATTGTTCATCCTTTAGTGATTTTTTTTTTTTTTGCTATGCACAGGGTGACTGTCAAAGGGCTTCTTTTGGTTCAGAATACAATAGTTGGTTGGTATATCGCAATGCCCACATGTCTGCTTGGCACCATAGCCAGCCATAACAGAGTGGCTCTCAATGTATGTAGCTCAGTACATCACATGAGATGCTCATAAAAACAAATTGCACATGAACTCATAAAGAGGGTTAGTATCTATTTGTTGTTCTTATTATCACAGTGCTTGCAGAAAGGGAGTTTTCAGGCTAGTTTAGAGAATAATCAGAAGATGGAATTGATATTTGCTTTATGGTTAGTTTGTTTACTTACTCGGTGTGCAATTTTAGTGATGGTGTGTTCAGATAAACAGCATGCCAGCAGAGGAAAACTGGTGTTAATTTGAAAAAAAAATAATCATCCATTTACATTGAGGTATAATTGTTCATTTAGTCTGTAAACATTCTGGAATAATTTTGGGTCGTAACTTTAGCAGGGGAACGTTTATCACATTAGAATTGGTTTATTTACATCAAGACAGACTGATTTACTTACACCATAAATATTTCAGAGATAGAATGAGTTGTTGTCACATGAATGCCATTTGTTATTTATATCAACGATGGATCTCACTTTGTTTCAGCATTAATAATTTATAACATTTATTTTCCAGGTAGACATTCATTCCATCCAGCATACTTTACTGGCTTTCATCAACTTTCATTTAATATCTTATTGCTTATTCAATAACTATAGCAGGTGAAATAACAGAAATTTTGAAAATATGCATATATTTTAAAGTTATTAATTTGCACTTTATTTAATCTTTTGTGCAGTTAAATACACAAATTTAATGGGTTTTTTTAGTTGAGTATATCTTGTAAAACTCTAAATGATTATTTTAGATTTTACATTTTAATTGTGTACAATGGAAATTTTTTGTTTGCTTATTAAACATTTTGAAAAAAATGCTCAAGGAAAGACAGTTAATATGTGACTACCTGACTTTGAATATGGTCTGTTTACACTGTAGATATGCCATTTGCCAAGTGTTGTAACTGGAGAATTTGTTTTTTTCTTTTTTGGTGAAAAATTACCAATTGAAGTATTTTTTGATTTGTATATATATATATATATACAGGGTGTCCGTAAAGTTACTATACAGTCTTACAAGTTACTGGTCGTTGTTTCAATGCCGGTACGATGACATTTCTCAGTTTGTCCAGGTACCTTTCTCCTGTAACAGTTCCGTCGAAGAACTGTGGACCCACAATTCCATCAGACGATATTCCTGCCCAGACAGTTATTCCAGGCTGGTTCAATTGGGACGTGATCGTAAACTGGTAAGACTGTATAGTAACTTTACGGACACCCTGTATATCTGGTTGAAGTGCTGTGTGTTTCTGTCCAGGTATGAAGAATGCAGGGTATTTTCTTTAAGGTGGCTCTTGTATATGAGCAGCATAATCCTGCTCACTTCATAGAGAGATCCACCTGTATTTACATAGTGGCAGTTCACACTGCTCATTTGCCAATCTATTTGTCTGATTTATACAGTACGGGAACTAATCATGGAACTTGCAGGATATGCACAGATAGTAAGTCATTGACACTAGGAGATTGCATTATTAGAAAATATACAAAACAAAATGAGTAAATTGCATAGTTATAGTGCATTAATATTTAGAACATCATCCTTTTGCTTTTATGCTCCAAATATCCGATAGCACTTTTCACAATCTGTCCATCAAAGGTGTTTGGTTGCTGTTTGAATTTCTCAATAGCCTTAGTGGTGTTTGTATCAGGGCTTTACATTCTAAATGGGTTTTCACCTCTTTGGTTGTATATTCGTGGTTATTGTCATGTTGGAAGATGAATTCCTACTCACTGAGATGTCTTCCTGAGAGATTGGCTTGATGGATGATAATCTTTTTATATTTTTTAGCAGTTAGTATATTTTCATCTTTATGTAACTCTCCGAAACTCCTTCTGGACACGCAACCCACACATGTATTGATCTATGCTTCATGCTTTGTTGTGGATATTATACATAGACTGTTATATGACTCCCTAATCCGCCTTCAAATAAAGTGTCATTGATTATTGCTGAAACAGTTAGAATTTTTCTCTAAGAGCACCTTTTAGCTTTGGTCATTCCAATGTTTGTTTGTTTGTTTTGTTTTTTTTCCCAATTTAGCTTTGCCCTATGGTTTCCTCTTCTCATAAAAGATTTTGGACAGCTACAAATCCATTGAGACTAATGTGCATTTTACTGTTCTTGAAGAAGTGTTAACACCCATACTTGCAGCTAGATCATCTGCAGAATCTACTGATTCATCATCTATCAAATAGAGAATATAACTTGATGTATGTAACATCTCTGTTGGAAAGTTTGGGTTTTCTTTGAGCACCTATATTGTCAACACCACCAGTTTCACATATTCTTCTTTTAATTTTGCAAATGACTCTCTGAAACAGGAAATCTGGCTGCAGTCTGCTACATTCAGTAGCCTTCACTAGCTAAACTTTGATTTCAGTATGTAAGTCATACGATATTTCCTTCCCAGGAGGAGTCATGGTATTCACCACACTATGATGATATTGTTGCCTATACTTTTATAGTCTTTCTTCAGGTGTGGTATTTACTGATTGCTTACAAGACAATAATTTACATTGTTCTATGTCAACACATTTAGGTACTGTGAAACTTTTTATTTTTACACAAGTGATGCAATTCTGTCATGTGTTATTTGCATTTTATTCCAAATATTTTCAATGCTGTTTATATACATTTTTGTCAGATAGATTCATGTGACTCTATACACTGGCTGGCTACCTTTTGCCCAAATAATAGTTATAACATGAAGTGGCACAGAATTCACAAGATATTAGGTGTCCTAAGGGATATCTTCACTTTCACTCATTAATATTGTATGCAATATATGTTGCAAGGTAAGCACAAGATTGTGATAGTGAATGTTTCCGTTAAGTTAACCTGCATATGCTCAGATTGAGATCTGGCGATGTCATTATTCATAGGAAATGCCTGGAATTTTTGTCATGCTCCTCAAACTATAAACACAATGGGGAGCATGGTGGGTGAGAAGATTTGTCACCTTAAAGGTAGCCATCACAATCACAATACACATGGAGCATATGCACTTGATCAGAAATGATGCTTAGGTAAGCTTTGCTATTCATTCTGCTTCTTTAGGGACCAAAGGGTTTAGGGTATGTCAGCAAAACATCCCGGCCTAAATTATGTCTTCACTAGAGGCCTGAACATTTTGGTTTAAGCAAAAGATGGCTTTCTCCGAATCTCTCTCTTTTTTTCTTTCTCATCTGTGCAAAAAAAAATAAAAGTAAAGGTTGAGGCATTACTTTTTTACTTTTGACAATCCTATGTCTACTCCACCTACAAGGCATCTTTTCGTGTAGTTTATGCAACGGCCTCCTGCTGCCGTAGTCCATTCATTGCATTGTTCTCTACAAAGTACAGCTGGCACTACTTGTGAATTGCCCTACAATGAGTGTCTCTGGCAGGTTAATCTATAGTTGGACTTCACTGTCCTATCTAACTGCTCTTTTGTCAATGTGTACTTTCGGCTACAATTCCACATTGCAGTAGATATTTTTTTCACCTTTTCCATTGCTGATAATCACTGATGTCTTAAAGCAACCAACCAATGAAAAGTCAATATGTAACATAGTAGGTGTGCGCCCTTTTCCCTATTATGCTAACTGCAAATGTGCTTGTTCATGTCCTATATAGTGCTGTAGGTATCATCTGTCAAATCATGCAGTTAACCTAATTTGCTTCTACAACTCATGTCATTTTCAAGTCTGAAAGGTAAAATATAATTATAGGTGATTAATATCTTGTTTCAACATTTGCTTTGTTTATAATTTATCATTTATCTTAAAATAATTGAGATTTTACTCAAAACAATATTGTAAAATTTTCTGTTATAGTGTTTACATTATTTCTAATGCAGTCTGACCTATATTCAGGTTGACAATAGCTTTCCTATATGAAAGAATGGCAGACCTCATCATTTGAAGTTTTTAGTCTGCATTATGAATGATAGTTATTTTGTATATATCCAATTGGTGTATAGTTTCAAGTAAAACTCATGAACATAACTGTATTAAAGGGTAGGTCAAAACATCTACTGATATTGTAATTGCTAAGTACCAAGTGAAAAAGCAGGGATGTTTCTGTAAATGCATAATGATTAAGTTAAGTGTTCTGTTCATGCATAGCTACAAGCCTCTAGATTCTAGAAGTATTCGGGTTAGAGGGCTATCTGGCTACTGACTAGACACCAAATCTGGCTTAATCCCATCAGGAATGCACTGCATGGTCCCAGTGTGGATATGCCTGATAGTCATGTTTATCATTTGCAAAATTATACAGGCAAATGGATGTCAGAAATTATCACATCATAATCATCATCAAAAAGTCAAAAATGCTTTTGTCATCCATTTATCAGTGGTGTTATTAACACGAATTCATGTCAGAGCAAGAATTTTTATTTCAAGATTCTGCCTTATGGTCTGCTGAAATTAACTGCTTACAAACACAACATTTCCAAAGTTGTTATATTCCTAAGTTGTATACTTCTGAAGAAATCGTAAAATAGCAGCTTTTAGTTTTTGGTGTTGTGAACGGAATGTAGAGCAATGAAAGCCAGGGGCGGTGTGCATGTTGGTTCTATTCGACCATAAAATCAAATGGCCAATAAATCCTCATCATGTGGTGTCCTTTAATATCTGCAGGTCAGTAATTTTTTTTTTTTTTTACTTTTTCCTATTATATTTTGTCAATTGGTTTTACCAGAATTGCTCGTTTGTTTACCTCACAAGATTTTAAGATTGTGTGCATTATGCAGGTTACGATGCCTTAGTAAAAGATATTCATCAGCTTTGGTCATTTGTATGCTGATCATGTTTTTGAATTTTAAAGAAAAGAAAAAATGAGAGATGCTATAATGGAAGATATTTGTGCTGGTTTTTGTTGGAGTTTAATGCAATGATTTGATAATAGTGGACATTTTTGTTTAATTAAATAATAATGAAGCTGATTAAATCAAGCTGAACCATGATATTCTGAATGTAAAAAGAACATTGGGAATTGCTTTTATTTTTTGTTATCTAAATACATTGGCAAAGAGTAAATTTATAGCATAATGATGAAGATTTGAATTCAGAAATTATCAATGTAGTTGTGCATTAAAACAATGAGAGACAGCATTACTCAGTTACAGTACACTGATATCCATGTTAGGGTCAGCAATGGTGAAGATGCATAGTAAAATTTAGGGCTGCTGCTGTTTAAAGAGGAGTTTCGTGGTTTCTCTGCTGTATCACTGCACAGTTCTTGAGAGTGGCTGACCTCAGCGGAAGTTTATGAATGGCCCCATAGAACAATGAAAGGTTATGGACTCACAAAACTTAGCTGATGATTATGGGGAGTACTTTACATATTTGTGTAGTTCACTAAATCTGGTGGTTGTTTTTTTTTTTTCTGTTGGAGATAGCTCTGTTGCTGACAAAAGAGTAGGCTGCTACTCTTTCGGTCATATGAAGCCTGACGCTTTCACCTTCAACAGGAAATCCTTACTTCATTTTTTTAGATGTGAGAGGAAACTGGAGTGCATACAGGAAACCCTTGCAGATGGCTGGTGAAGAGAAGTGAGAAGAAATGATGACAACAAACGAAGTTGGTCTCCTGGAACTCTAGTTTTATTTTAGTATATCATTTGGATTCTTATAAATGGCTGAATTAATATCTTTTCAAATACCATTATTTTGTAATTAAACGAAGGTAATAATATCACCAGCTCTTTTTCATTATTTGATTTTTGACAAATCACTTGTGTAAATTAAAGATATGGTTTAGTTATTGATTTCTTTCTTGACTAATGTGTAAATGATGGAATGTATAGATTTATTAATATATGTACATGCTTTCTGGAGTGAATGTGATCAGTGGGGGAAAAACACATTAGTTTCAAACATTTGAATGAGAATGCTTTAAGTGAATCGGAACAACACTAGCCCTCCTTCCACATACTGCGTGGGAAAGTTTGCTTGTTGGTGAATTATGGCTGATCTCTTATCAGTCCCATCATTTGTTTCCAGATGGTCCTGTTATATTATTGGCATTGATTTGTTGGCTACAGGATAATCAAAGAATGTGCCCATGAGTTGTTGAGAAACAGATTCAACACTGTTGGGTGTTTTTGGTTTGGCATAACTTTTTTTTTTTTTTTAATGATGTTAAAATTTAAACCGATTAATCAGAAAATTGACTGAAATTTTTAAGCTATAAAGGATCTTAGTTGTCTTTCACTGAATGCCAAATCCAATTATCAGTCGAATGAAACACACAATATACAATTCTTATTACTTTTTTTTTTGTTGCTGTTATATCAACAGCCGAACCACAAACAGAAGACCAGTGACAGTGTAGGATGCGAAGAACTGCGAATGTTAAACATTTTAAAAAAAAAAGTTTCCTGCTGAAGAAAATGAATGATGACTTAAAATTAAAATAAAAGTAGGGTGGAAGTTAATGAAGTAATTTTGCTCTTTTTTAAAATATTTTTTCTGATTAAATGGGGCAGTCACTTTTAAAGAAATTTTGAATTTATTTATATTTTATTTCTTTGTATTCTTATTATTTTCTTATTAGACGTTACATGTAGAAGCATCATTTAAAAAATTTAATCTGGACTGATGAAATGAGGTTATTTTTAGTCCAGTTTTCATTTTATCCTTATTATCGCTGCACTGATGTTAATACAATCAGCAGCACCCGACAGAAGAGTGACCTCCTGGGTCCTTGGGGCTCCCGCCAGTGTAGGGTGGACTGGGCCGCTTGTCGGCTTGATAAATGTCTCTCAATCACCAGGAGGACCCTTGTTCCACAGGAGAGTGACCACCTGGGTCCTTGGGGCTCCCGCCAGTGTAGGGTGGACTGGGCCGCTTGTCGGCTTGATAAATGTCTCTCAATCACCAGGAGGACCCTTGTTCCACAGGAGAGTGACCTCCTGGGTCCTTGGGGCTCTGGGTGTAGGGTGGACTGGGCTGCTTGTCGGCTTGATAAACGTCTCTCAATCATGAGGAGGACCCTTGTTGGACAGGAGAGTGACCTCCCGGGTCCTTGGGGCTCCAGGTGTAGGATGGACCAGGCGGCTTGTGGGCTTGATAAACGTCTCTCAATCACGAGGAGGACTCTTGTTTGGAAGTCCAACTCGCTCAACAATAACAACAACAATACCGGGTTCGATCCCAGGTTGGGGTCGGAGGAGACTTGTCGCTGATGATCGGCATAGCGTGAAACAGCTGTACGGCATTTCCTTGGTGCCTGACTTGAGAGAGACCTCCTGGGTCCTTGGGGCCCACGGTGTCGGGGACCGGGCCACTTGTCGGCTCGACGAACATCTCTCAGTTACGAGGAGGACTCGGCATTTGGACGTCCAACTCGCTTAACAACAGCAGCAGCAGCAGCAAACTGACAGTATTCACTATGAATCAGATTTCAGTTTTTCAGAAATGTCAAAAAGTCCATATGGATTTGTGTGTGTGTGTGTGTGTGTGTGATAACCCGTATCTTTTCTTTTTACTAGCTCATCTTATAAATTAATTAGTATCATTAATCTTGAAAATTTGAAGAAATTTTAAAATATCCTATAAATTTGATGAGCTTTACTAGAGATCTCCTAAGTCAGATTTTGGATAATTAAAGCACTGATTATAGTTTGGATACTATTAAGTTAGATGATGTAATACTCCCCATTTTAATCAAAAGCCAACTTTGACGTGCATTCTAAAGATATATTCTCATGCATTTTTCTATTCTTAATAAACGGAGAATTGAACATTTTCAGTTTATAGTACTTGTTAAGTCTGGATACTATATGGGTATACACATTTATACTATTTTTAATTGTTCAGAAAAATTAAAATTGCTTACCAGATCATCTAAAAGTGTTTATTTATAGTGAGCAGAGATGATGCTAAGAGGTATCATAGATTAGCTTAATCCTTGGCAAGGCTTCTAGTTGCTAAGGCTTGATACCATCAAACAATTCATACATTAATAAAATAGTTTGTTGTTCTACAGTCATCAATTTTTTTTTTCTCTTTTGACTGATGTTATTTTTTTGCTTTAATGATGGCTTTCTTGCCTAGAAGTAGATTCCACCATCTCTTACTTAATGCCTAACAGTAATAGGGGATACTTGCAGGGGTTAAATTGAAGGGGTTACCAAGTAAAACAACAGAACTCTGACAGAAAAATTATGGCATATGGTTGTGTTTGTCAGTTCAGCTAATGGGGTCTAATTCATTTAATAGTGGTATGTTTTATTTAAACTATTCTTCTTTTAATTTGTTAAAGTAGGCTATTTATTTTCAACAAAACACTGCATTTTGTTATTTAACTCTTTACATAATATCTGATGGTACATTTGCATTCCACTACGTTTCGGATTTTATTACTCAGCGCAGGTTGAGTTACAAGGGTTTTGACACGCATAATTTGTCTGCCTTTATGTGTGCAAGTAAAAAAAGCTCACTATGAGCTGTTGTAAACAACGAAGAGAGAGACGAATGGTGTCAGCAGTGTATCATAGATCAAGAACAGCATTTTGGAGGGTGGCAGAGTGCTTCAAAGACAGTGATATGAATGATAAGTATCACCACCAAGTTTTGCTATTATAAATGGTAGGGAAGACTGGCATTAGCTGGAACACTTTTCAAAGAAAAACAAATTTTGAGTAACACCTTTAATTCAGTAAAAATACAAAGTGACACAAAAGAAGTGGCTTATTTATGATACTCTAATATTATGGCTTTTTTTTTGTTGTTTGTTTTAACTAGCTCCATAACAGGGGCTTGTTGGAATATTTGTTTGGGTTAAGTGGAATGGTAGTTAGTTTTAGTTTAAACAGTATTAGAAATAATAGTACAAATGGTATGACTGCTATAAATGATCATGATAATTCAACTAGTATGTAGTTAGTTTTCTAATTCTTTAACTATGATTCTTGAAAACTTTTTTTTTTTTGTATTTCATCTCTATTACTTTTTTTAAAAAATGTATGGCTGTTTATTTTTTCCTGGTATGTCTGTCAAAATCCTGGTCTTCCCAGTTTTTTTCCTGCTCCATGATTTTTCTTGGTGCTGGTTTGTTAAATGGCAGATCTTCTTCCGTGGCTGGAGTAGCAGAGCAGTAGGCAGTTAGCTGGGCTGGTCTTATAAATTCATTTTCATTAAATACATTCTGATCAATGGGACATAATCCAGTGATCTTGAAGCTGAGATGGATATTGGTAGGGGTCTTTGCTTTAAGGAAGGCCTTCGCCACTAGTCCTGGAATGTTATAAATGGCAAGAGTTCTCCCTTGGATTTTGGGCAACTGTTTGTCACAAACTGAACTGTAGAATTTCTTAAAGGGAAAGAAGGGACTTCTGTGAAGTGACTGTGGCATGCTAGAATAATTGCATGATAATCATATTTTTCTTGGCATAGTATAGGACCAAGAGAAATATGAGATTCATGGTTGTCTAATAGTAGGAGCAGTTTTTCATGAGCAGAACAATGAATATTTATAATAAGGTACTTCCTTAACTTATTGCAGTCATCCAACAAAGATAATCTGCTCCTATAGATCCAGGGGAACTTCCATTGCAGAAACCACAGTACCAATTGGTTTGGTTGCATCTGCTGTAATTATCTTATCCGTTTTTTTTTTACGGGTCGTACAGCCCGTTTCATCATATTGTGCCTGTTGAAACTTGTTTCATGGTCAAGTAAAGTTGCTTTAGTGGTTCTCATTGTTTAGAAACACTATTATCTAATCTGTCATTCTATTATCAGCTCACAATGGTAGTAGATGCTTCCTAATTGATACCATACTTGTAGGCTATTTTCCTCAGTTTGGTACATATTCAAGAAAACAGTTTTATGGTCTTCAGGCTTATGACATTCATTAACACAATTTTTTGGTAGTATCCAACATGCATGCTTAACACTAGTTCTACTTTTGACATTATCTACAGAGTGGCATGTGAAATGTTGTACTTGCAACTGTGTGACAGAGAACTTATGGTGATTAACTTCCCTTTCATTTATCTCTGGTGGAATCTGCCCTTTGTTTGACTTTGTGAAATGTTCCCATGCCTAAAAATAAATATACCTTGTCATTAAAATTGGGCTGCAATATATAAACACAAGTGCATCATGGTTATATTACTATTAGGTCTACTAATTGATATAATTGCTGGGCACACTATTTATAGGCCTGCGAGTAGAGAAATATTTTTTAAAAAAAAAACAGTCTTTTACTCTTTATATACCACCTAGGGTGCATTTGAAACTCCAGATAGAAGCTCTAATATTTGTGTTGAACTGGCTGCATATTTAATCAAGACAATTGTAATGCAAAACACAGGGGGTTGGAGTGACAATGATTTGCTGTCACAAAGAAATAGATTAATGAAGTAGTGGAGTTCACAGAGTTTGTTGAGAAAATGCAATTAGCTTTTTAATGTATAGTATAGATGTCATTTAATTTGTTTTTTTTTAGCCTATTGTTATTACATGTTAGAAATATGGTATACTTTTTCTGCATATATCAACTGGAAAGTAGAACTTATTTATATAATCTAAAATAAACAGATGGCATTTGCTAGTACATCTGCACTATGCACAAAAAAAATTAAAATTTCATTGTTCCAACAAATTCTGGTGTTCTTAGCCTTCCTTGTTAATATAACCCTCTGTAATAGCAAATGTGTATCACTAAAACCTCTCATGTTTTTAATTACAAGTAGGTTGACTGAGTATACAGTCAGTTCAATACTTAATATTGCTTCTAGTCAAGGATAGTAATGCACCTGAGGTGGTATAAGTAAGGTAAAAATTGTTGTTATGTGGTGAGTTGAAGACTTACGTTGTGTGTTATTTTGTCAGTGACCAGTTTGTGTTCCTGATAAAATTAATTGTAGCCATTTATTTCTGAAAAAATAAAATTGATTTTTAACAAGATCACTGTCCACAGATGATTCGATTCTGTAGACGATGTACTCTCATGACTAGTCTTGGTGAATCTTAAGGATAGTAGCCAGGGCCAATTGAGCATTTGTGCAAATGAATAGTCAACCTTTGAGATCTTTTATAAAGTTTATAAGGAAATAGACATAAATATAAACTGGAAGCAATACTAAGCATTAAGTAATCATTACTTTTAAAAAATACAAATAGTTGACAACAACAAATATCCTTTAACATTTTTAATTGCAACAAATTTTTATTTGAATTTGTGACCATAAAGAGGCTTTTGGAGAAACTTATGGAATTCAGACATAGTGTATATGTTTGTATATAGATACTATGACAAAAGTTCAAAGAACTTAACAGGGATAATTAGTTATATATCCTGGTGA
Organism: Nautilus pompilius; assembly: GCA_018389105.1. Lineage (NCBI taxonomy): Eukaryota > Metazoa > Mollusca > Cephalopoda > Nautilida > Nautilidae > Nautilus > Nautilus pompilius. Next base: position 662,029 of record JACATO010000132.1, on the reverse strand, counting down.
CAGGATTGGAAGCTCTAAGGCCTTTTCTTGGTAGGAATGCCTAAAGGTAGCTAATTTTTTGTTTGTTTTTTTTTACACTAGTAGATATAACATTACATAGGTCCATAATTATAAGATACACAGGGAACTAACTAACGTCATTATCCTTTAGAAAATGGATTTTATTTACTGATTAATATCTGTTAAATATTCTTGCAAACCAAAAAGTGGAAACAGAAAAAAGAGAATATTTCCTACAGTATGCTGGATGCACATTTTTGGAAAATGGCTCTATATAATTTTTTAAAGCTTCTTGGTTTCTTCATTCTCATGTTTGTGTGTGAGAGAGAGAGAGAGAGAGTGAACCATAGCATGTGAAACATTGGTGATAGCAAACAGCTAAACACCAAAAAAAGAAAAGAGGATATAACTAATATTATGACGAGGAAAAAGTGCTATTTGCAGCAGCAGAAAAATTGATGTCAAATTATAGTTAAAACAATGCTACTTAGAGACAGACAAAACACACACAATTAAATGTTACAAAAAAATCTGTCATTAAACAAATGACCCAAAGCAGAATTCTGGCAGCAGCATTGTTTAACTAAAAAAAAGACATTCAATTGTGCTGGCTGGATTTTCTATATTCTGAAGAAACACCACCACAGGCCATGGTCAAACATGCAGACTGATGCCAGTCCAGACAAATCAGGTATCCAATTTTCTTTATAGATTACATGACAACAGTTCTTCCAAATATAGTCAAAGACTTGAGATATGCTTAAAAACGAAAAACCAGCCATCTAGCAACAGCGCAAATGGCAAAGAATAAACAAATAATAGTTGGCCACTGTTAAGACTTACTCTCCACTGCAATGGTTCACAATGAAAAAACATTGGACATCCAAAGAACAAATGCTTGATATTTTCCATACAAATGCCTTACTATCAACATGCATCATGGTACAAAAAGCACACCTTCACCATTGTTGAACCAATATCTTTCTATATTGGCAAGTTGAAAATTAAGTTGTTTTATTCTGTTGATTTGCTGAAAAATTTTATTATTCTGTTTTTGGTTTATAATTTTTTCTTTTGTTAATATATTAGTTAGTCAAAATGAAAAGAATGCATTTATTTAATTTTACTGCTTTATTACTGTAGTTATCTTTACTAGAAATTACCACTTGAAGGATGTTTAGCACAAAGACCCTATATTTATTAAAACACTACTTCATTGCCTTTCTTATGTTAAAATTATTTTATTACAGCCTGGACTTTATACTTTTGATTTATCAAAATATCTTCATTTTGCTTCAGATACTACTCGACAGGTTCTTGGAAGTCTCCAAATTAATTATGAGATAATTCTTCGCTATTGCATTTCAAGGTCTCTCTAAGAATTGCCACAACTGTTTGGCTGAAGATGATGGTTTATCTTTCACTCATATATTTATTTCTCCAATACAATTTCAGTTAAGTTTATGTCCAGTCATTTTGGTGTCCACCTTATGCTGATGAGAACGTTTTGTCAAAACTATTTATGCAAAAATTTGACAAAAAGAGCTTAGAAATGTGTTGTGTGTCTTTGTCTTGCTATAAAATACATTGTTGACCAACCAAACATAAAACAAATGGAATGGCATGTTTCTGGAGTATGTAGTGATCACCTTGCTTGTTTAGAGTATTCTCAATTTATAAAGGTCTGACTCTATCAAAAGCAACATGACCTAAGACTGTTATATTTCCTCTTCCTTGCTTAGACACTATACAGTTTTTTAGCATGCATTCATCCACTTTGGGATGAACATAAATTGTATGATTTGATCCAAATATTTGAGATTTGGATTCATAATTCCAGAGAACATGTTTCAATTACCAATTGTCCAATTTTCTTAATGTTCAGTTTAGGCAAGGCTTTTGACTTTGCTTTATTCCTTAATTGTTGTTTACCTGTTGCTTTTAGCCTTATTTTCAGTAGATGCAAACATGGGATTATTTTGTGCAATCAAGGCAGCAGTTATCCAGTGGTTGGACAGCCATTTATTACAGAGTCTTGTGACCTTAATGTAGCGATCTTCCTGTTCTACTATGGCCAGGCTTCATACCAGTCTTTGGTACAGTATTGTATAAGCAACTTTGTACATTTTTTTCCATTAGTTTTTTTGCAATTTCTTGCACAGATATTTTATTCATTCCTTAGTATAGCAATAGCCCTTCTTTCTTAAAATGATAGTAAATCGGTCTTTGGCATCATCACCTTTTCATGAGCAATTAATTTCAGACTTATACTACTATTTTCACTCATTTTTAAACAGAATATTTAGCAGTCCTTGTTTAAAAGCAGTGACTTGAATTCTGGCAATAAACAGGGACTTTTATAGATGAACTACTTTATTTTTATTGCTCACAAACTATCTCATGTTTTCCATAAATTTCTGTGATCCATAGATTTACATTTACTTAGATACAGTACCCAGCATAGATGGATATTTGACCATAAAATAGATTTGATTAACTATTAGCATGAATGTTATGTTGATAAAATCATTTTAATCCTATTTTTAGGCCTTACTTAAAAAAATTACTGTGGTGTACCCAAACTTTTGAGTGGTATATATAATCAATACTAATAAATGTGAGAAAATGCACTAATGAATCAGATGGCCATATAGGATTTAAAATTCTTTTTTTTTATTAGAATGTTCAAAAGAGTGGATATATATATATATATATATATATATATATATATATATATGTAATAGATTCAATTCATATTTGCAAAAAAAGATGTGTAATTATCAGAATGTGTGCAGAGAAAAGAGAGTTTTACTGTTTTTTTCCCTTTCTCTTTTAATGCAGAATAGTGGATTATGAGATCAAATCAATGCCCAAGAGTAGTAAGACTGCAGAATCTTTCAAGAAATATTACTAGAAAAAGATGTGCAAGCTTAGTTTACTGTTGATTTCTATAGTAAATGAGTCTACACCAGAGAATTGATTTAATATTGCTAATGTCTTGTGAATGCTTGATTCATGAACACAAACACATCTTACATGTTTGAGAAAATACAATGTTTATTCTGTTCAACAAGATTCTCTTGAAATGCACTTAGCATTTGATCCATTTAGCTACCTGGTATAAATAATAAGTATATTTAAGTGAATACATTGATTATTCGGGACCTGTTGCGTACAGAATAATTCTGTATTTCCTTTGTGTTTCTAGAAGAAAACAAATATGCCATCAGGAGGATGTTGTGTGTGTTTGGAATGGTATTACACAAAATGGCTGCTAATTTTTCATACAGATCAATGTCATAATAATTTGAACACCTTAGTTTTTGCACATTGATACTATTCTCTGTTACATGTGTTATGACTTCAAAAAGTCATTTAGACTATTTAGTATGCAAACCTTTTGTATTGTATAGCATATTTTCTACAGAATTTTTAGAAATTCATTTTTTGATTGAAAATATGTAAAGAACATGTCAAAATGTTTGTTTCACCAGGTAAAGCTATGATGAAGCTTTACTGACATTTGTTACTAATGGTTTCCATTAAGCAATCTGTGCAGAATATCCATGTTGTTGCAGGAGCTGTTACAGATTAGTGATGCAGGACAATAGTTTATTCTGCATATGCAGTGGTTACATTTTCCCAAATAAGTTGAATTATTTGATGCACAAAACCTACAGAATGTGAAAGATTAATAGCTATATAGTGAATAGACTAATTGACCTCAGATTGGCTATTTATGTGACTTTTGGAAAATATCTTGCCTATCAAATATTTTCCAAAAATTTTAGTTCTCACATGATACATTTGGGATGTATGCATCTGGAGTTGAGCTTGACTCATGCTCCCATGCCAGCAAGGCAGAAATCCTGGAAACACTCAGGCATCTAGGAATTTTTGTTTGACTGATGTTATTTGGTTAGCTTCTACCATGAACTAAGTACAAATTGATCAGTTGACTATTTATATTGTGCATGTTTATTACAAAATTGGAATCTTACCAGTCACTTATTAGTATTTAAGGATGGAGAAAATCATGTAGTATTAGTTGTGTAACCTGGCTTTTTGCACTTGCACTTCCTCTTGCTCTATGCAATCATGGCAGATAGTATGGAAAGAAAATATTTCCAAAGAATATTTACATTTCCCAAAAATTGGATGGCCAAATTACACATTTTTATGTGAAGGTCCATGAAATGCAGTGTTTTGCACAATACAGCTTCTCATGGAAGCAAGGGATTTGAAAACAGTCCAATCAGTGGTGATGACTTGTTGAAATTTTCAAATGCTTTGAGCACTCATCTAACATATATCGAAATAGTATAGCTCTTTCGTTTTTCTTGTCAACTTTGAGCCTCAAGCAAGATTAAAGAAGTCATTTTAAGATTGTGTGTGTATATAAAATGTGCTTTCTACTTTCACATTTAACCAACTGTTACAGAGATACCCATGCATTTACCTTTTGTTTATGAAGGTTTTTGGAATGAGTACAAGGAGTTCTCAAGTTAGGGAAATTTGATCAGCTTGAAGCTTACTTGAAGGAAAACTTGAGGAACATATTTTCCATTACAAAAGTAGAGTGTCAATGGCTATTGGCGTTACTACAAAACTGAAACTGAGTATCTTGAGATTGGAATAACATTCAAGTGACAAGCTGTGGAGAGCTTTGTAGTTTTATGCCGATTTTATTTTGGATCTGCAACATACATACATAAGAACTCTCTTATGAGACTTTGGAGAATTAACTGAGATGAATGTATGCAGATGGATTTTGATTTAAACATTTTGGTACAAAAGTGAGTGTTTTTTTTATTTGGAGATTCTTAGTAAAATAACTCGTTCTACTTGTAGTTTCATGATAGTGGTGGCAGTGCAAGTGCAAGAAGGTTAAGAGAATAGTTTTCATTTTTACTTTTTACTTGACTGTAAGAGAGAATGAACTTCTTTTGTATGATCAGTTGATTGATTACAGTTGAAGGATTTAGATTTATCATAAGAAGTCAAGTAAGCTATGACTGAATGCTTTGAAAAGCATTACCAAGCTACTAGTCTGCACCGCATTCTAGGATCTCAGCAAGACAGCAAAGTTTGTTTTAATGCTGTCTCTTAATGGTGCAGAAAAAGAAAAGGCATTTAATATTGTCAGGAAGAACAAAATGTGCTTCAGGAAAAATCTGAAAATCAATGGAACTCTGAGCTCTGTGATGACCATTAGTATGAATTTGAATGGCTCTTATTTTCAGAACAAGACATCAGAGAAAGTAGTGAAGAAATCTTGGAAGAACATGAGAGCACAAACATTGACACTAATTGAATCTTTGGCCTTAACTTTTTTTTTTTACATAGTTTAACTACTTCACTCATTCACTATCTTCAACCTTGGAGTATTTGATTTTCAGCATCACACTTTTCTTGTCAGTAACCCATTTTATAGCAGTGGCATTGATCATATAAATAATGGATAACTTCTGTTTTTCTGTTTAGATTATTTACAGGGATGTGTAATATTTGTGTTGATATTGGAAAAAAAAATTGTTTAAGTTCACATCTGCTACTATTTGAATGAATATATATATTAATCTTTTCATTATAAATGTATCATTTTGAAAAATTGGTAAAATCATCCAGCATATAAATTTTGCATGCATCAGTGTATAGCAAAAATCAGAAAACTGGATCAAATACAAGAGGACTAGTGATAAAAGTGTTAACCTATTTCTGTTATACTTTCCATAATAATATTTATTTAATCCTTTAATTTTCATAGTAATACCATTGTTAGTAAATCAGTAATTCTGTATAAAAGCTATTCTTTGGAGAAACTGCTATTTCTCATTTATGAATGTTATTCTTTTCATCTATAATTTTTGTATGTACACATCAGACTTTTTCTTTAAAGAGCAAATAAATTATTTTAAATTCCAGATATTCATCTGAACTATTATGTCACAAGGTTGGAAGTTCTCTTTATTCACAGACAATTCAATTTAAACTGGTGTCTGTGCTTTAGTCTCTGTTTAATTTATGATTACACAGTTGTCTCATCACCATAAAATAATAAGGCATGTATTTCGGATGTTTAATCTAAGCTGAATAATAGCTAACTGGTATAATAAGCATAATGTAGACCACTTGGCCACCAGGTTTGAGAGCCTGTGTTTAGTTCCTTGTCAGGAACAGTTTGGTTTGGTATACCTCCCTGGCATAGTTTATTTTCACCTCCATCAGCTGGACATGGTTTTCTGAGCACATTTGATGTAGGATTGGTGGCTAAATCTTCACTGGCTTTCACTTTGACCATTGCTCAAGAGCCTCCAACCATACCTAGGTAACTACTCGATCACCAGGGCAGATACCCTATTCAAGCTCACTGCTGTGAGTCATCCTTAGACCTTCAAAGTCAGAATAAGGCTTTGACAAAGTATAAAACACTTTCTTAAATGGAATTTAAATTTTAAAGTGAATGTAATTTCTTTCCCTGGTGTACAGTATTCGCCATAGTGATGTTTCCCACGGGTGCGTGCTGTATTATCCAGTCAGAAAACAGTTGAGTGTGTTGTCATCTATGTTTGCCTAGTTGTAAACCCCAGTTGTCAGACAACCTGAAACGATGCAAAATACTGGCTTGTGCCATCAAAAATGAAATTGCAAGTAGAATTTCTGAATTTCAATGTGCTTTAATATTTCAAAATCAAATAAAAGTGACAAAGACAGACAAAACTAACACATTTGGTTTTTTAAAGTATGTAATTTAGCACAGCACAAATGACACAAGATTACCTCATAGTAACTGATTTCATGCAATGAATAGAAATAGACACTGTGTTTTCCATTCCAAAACAACAATTATGTTTGCATTTTGTTTCAAATGCATCTCTATAATTACAAACATGTTGAAAATTTATTTCAACACCCATTTATTCAGTAGATCATCCCACAAATAGCTCAGTGATATTCATAAGCTTGGAAGTATCATAGTGATATGATGTAATGTTGTTGTGAAGGATTTGGCACATTGTTCTGACTGGTTGAAAGTTTGGCTAACTACCATAGTTGACCTAGCCCTGTATTATATTCCACATCAACAACATCAAAGAATACATTAATTTTAAATGAAGCGCTTATTTATTCTTGGATATAATTATTAACTAGTTGAACTAAGGCTTCTGAACGTTCAGCATCTTTTTAAGCAGATGCATGTAATTAAAAATTGCTTTTGCAATGAGTTAACTTCACTTGCAGGTGTAATTGTGCATCCACCAATAAAATAATGCAAAAATGAAATTATCTCATTGAAAACAGTTTTGCATGTCAAAAGATTGTAAATCTCTCCTCCCCCCTTTTTCTTTTTTTTTTAATGTGTATGGAATTTTAGACATCAAAGTGTACGTACCTGATTTATGTAGAAACATAATATCTTATTGGTAGCTCCATACTAGTGTATAGTTCTAAAATGTTTCGTAATAACTTACCTACTCAGTAAAACCGAAGGAATTTAAGTAAAATTAAACTTATTATCTGACTCATATAATTTACATTTTATCTCTTCTGTCAAGAAAACTACAAAGAACTATATGTGCATCATAGCTGTACAAGGTGGAGCATTTTGTGATGCTTGCACATGTTTTGGTATCAGGGACGCTCTACTTAAAATAAGAATGTGTGGTGTTTGCACGTGTTCTGACATGAGTACTTTTTCTACTTTCCCTTAAAAAACCTTAACAACACAAGATGGCTGTCTCCATATTATTAATATGAGAAGAATTAATTATTTTTCCATTCATTAGCTAATTTTTGATTATTTATTATACTAATGAAACCAAATCATCACTATTTGTAATATATCTTAAAATACAGTCCATTCTTTTGATGTTGATTACTTTCAACAAAAGTTTTTTTTTTAATGCCTCAATGAATTTCAGGCTATTTTGGTAGTGACTCTGTACAATAGCCATGGCTGATGGAAGCATTCTGAAACCACATTTGCCAGATAGATTATATCAGTTTTAAAAAAAAACTCTTGCAATGATTGTTAAACTGTCTCAAAATAAGAAATTGTACTTTCATCCACCAATTTTTTTACATTTGTTGCTGACTGGACATTATTTCAAGCAAATTTCACAGACAAATAGGTTTTCAGATGTTTGGATTCTTTTATATCTCCAGTTTGCTTTTAGAAACAGGGAAGATATTTAATGATGGTGCACCGGACCAGAAAACATTTAGATGTGAAGGTGTATATCTTATATCTTGGGTACTACCTCTTTAAGTTAGTGTTGTGTAGACTTTACCCGAAGCCAGTCAGTAGGGTGCAGGCTTTTTCATATTTACTTTCTGAATATAGTACATTTGTTCATTAAAATGGCCAAATCTCAATGTAACTTTAGGCTGTTTCTGATTATTTTCAAAGTTTAGTGTGACTACTATTTATTGGTATTTTTTTATATCACCAAACTCTCTGACAGATGCAGATTAACCAGTTGTACACTACCAACCATTAACATCAGCCATTTATCAGTTTCTTGAACTCAATGACATATTTAGTGTTGTAGAATTTTCTTGTCAGAATTCCTTTTTTCTTTTCAGGTTTATCTGGGAAAAATGTCCCTTTCCATGTTGGTTGATCGCTTATTAATCTGAATCTGTAATTTACACTTCACCAAAACTTATGTTGAGGCTTTTTTTTTTCCTTCTCTTCCCCAATATATTTTTCTTTTCTATGGGCCAGAGCATTATCCTTGGCAAATAGGATAGAAGAGATTTATTGTAGTATTCCTTTGTGAAACAATAAAATTGCATACTAGAAACTTTAAATGATATTATTTTGTGCAAAAATGTCTAACTAATTAGCCAGAGAACAAAAAATAAATGCCATTCTTACTAGATTTCTATGGCTAGTTGAAGCATGGCTATGCCAAGAAATAGCTTCTCATTTTTACCAGTCAGATTAATCTCTTTTTTAGCCACAGAGTTTTTTCAAATAGATTCTTTACACCTGTGTAAGACAAGATGCCATTTTTAAGCATTAGGTAAGCATGTATCATGATCTTTCTGTTGAGCTATGTTTTAAAAACACATATAATAAGTTGTTATATCACCCTACACTCCACCACTACTACTAGATTAGATTCTATATAGCGTGTTGTACAGTAATCTGGGAACTACAAGCTTGTCTTAATTTTCAGTCAAGACAAATGCTAGTAGTGATTTTATTGTTTATTACAATGCTATAAACTACTATTTTTCAGGAAACCTTTAATAATAATAACTAAGACCATTGTACCATCAGTGAATAGGATTTTGTGCCAGACAGTAGGTTGCTTATGTCCTCCTGTTTTTTGTTTTTTTTTATTTTATATAAGGACAGTAGGGATCTGAAAAGTATGGTTGGTGTTTTGGATTTAATTTTGAATGGCATTCTTTAAGGTTAGGTATTTATGTATTATTTCTGGTTGTCTGAAGAGATTCCAAATTAAGCTACAACCAGAAATCCAATAACAGGTGTATTGTGCACTGAATCACTTTGCATAAGATTTTCTGAGGGCTTCCAGCCTACATGGCATTATAAATATTGAGTATAACCATGGCTGCTCTTGTTGCATTGATACCCAAGAAATGGAAACTGTCTGAGATTTATAGTTATTCTGAGATTACTGTCTACTTTATAATATCTTTGATTGCTGCACAGAATGGTTATTTTAATTCTTAAAATACAGTATCTTAGTGCCATCTACTTTTAGCATATATTCCACTAATAGTATTCCCATCATTGTTCACCTGGGGAAAACTGATTTGGTTTTGTTTTTACAATGGTGAAATAACTGTGATAACATTATGTTGACTGTATGTCTTGTACATTAGAAATGTTACAAATTAAAAAAATAATTAATTAAAATTTGATTGTGATTAATATTCTAAAGGGATAATGATAAATTTAGGAAATATTCTTGTGAAGTTTGAACTTGACTGGATCAAATGACATAATTGTATTTGAAAGATAAAATCAATACAGTTTGGATTTCAAGGTTTTCTGTGGTTGTGAAGGGGTTAAAGTAAACATACTGCATTCTAAGTTTTGATTGATGTTGTAAATATTTTCATTAGTTCGGCCAGATTTGAATGATGTCATCAGATATGCAGAAAGTGCAACTTGCTAACGGTTTCATTTCGTTTAAGGGTTTTCTTTTCTCAGCACAAGCATCTGTTGATAAGAATAGCCACAGATTTCAGAAGTTCAAGAGAGAAAATGATTGCCTATAAACTTTGTTATAAGTACTATTATAAAAGTATTGAGATGACGTGACTAAAATAAACATGCTGGATGGTGGTTTACTCCACAGGGTGCTCATATGCTTGCTTTAAATCAGTTTTATGCTCTTGTAAAACTGTAAACATCATCTGAGACAAGCCTACCTAAACTTGCATTAGGACACACCACACCATAAAGACCCACTGATAGCATCCAAATTTCTGTGTAATGCTAAGTCTGTACAACTGTAGAAACACAGGACTATGAGTCATATAGTCATCATTATGAAAAGGTTAAAATCAGACAACATAGGAGACTGACATTATCATGTATATTAGTAATTTCTATTTTCCTATACTCAGCATCCCAAATTTTTGTTAATGTAAGAGTTATAATCTAATTTGCTGTTAACTAGTGGCACAGACCAACTTTACCACCATCCACATGAATCACTTACTTACTGAAACATGTGACAAGAGCAGGTTCATGGTAGCTACTGCAGAAGCTAATTTCCATTGTCAGCTAATGGTTTCGAACCAGAATCCATTAGTCCAGTGGTATGTGAACTTTCTTCAGGGATATGGACTGCACCTGATGATCCAGAAGAGCAAAACCTATTTGAACCAAACAATGATGCCACAAACTTGAAGTCAGAACAATGTTGATATGCATGACTGGCCATTCAGACCTTCCTCCCAATCTGAGCCTTATCAAGCACATTCACGATGAGTTAAGGTGTTTTTTTCAGAAACATGGTGATATACATTGTCATCATCAGCATGTCAATGTACTGCAACAGGTGGAACAAAATTAATTTCTGCATCCAAGATATGCTACCCTCTGAGCATAGACTTTATGTCTATGGATACCACTGATTTCTTGCAAGACTGCTGCCACAAGTCATTATATCATTCACAATCACCAGTGTTCAATGGTGAACTATGTTTTTGTGGGGGTTCCATAAAGTTGAAATTACACCTTTATCAGTATCCCTTCAATAAATAGTGCTTATTATATTATGGCCAGCAAAACCTAGTGCTGTTTGAGCATTGTTCCAGGTTTATACTACATATTCTCTTGGTCATTTGGTACTTCAAAGGTTAATATGATATGTTAATATCACACATCTACAGTACTCTATAAAAAAATACGCAAAGAAACAAACAATTATAAAAGTGATGTTTTCATGTATATGTATGAGGTCTGTCGAAAAAGTATCCGACCTTAGGCTGAGAAAAAAAATTACATACTTGGTGGGGTTCAATTGCTAATCCCCTTCTAAGTAGGCCCCTTGTGCCTCCACATACTTAGCCCAGCGATCCTTCCACTGTTCAAAGTACATCTGGAATGCTTCTGAAATGGCTCTCAGCTCCGCTGTCGCATTCTGCATGATGTCATCTCGGCTCTCAAAGCGGGAGCCTTTCAGTGGCATCTTCATTTTTGGGAACAACCAGAAGTCATAAGGAACCATGTCTGGAGAGTAGGGAGCCTGGCAAATAAGTGAAATAAATGCCTTTCTTTGCCAAGAAACCTTGGATCAGCTGTGACAAATGAGCTGGGGCATTGTCATGATGCAGCTGCCAGTTTTGCGAGGCCCACAGATCTGGTCTCTTGCGCCGAACTGCCTCCAGAGGACTTCCTGATAGTACTCCTTTGTAACTGTTTGTCCTTCTGGTGCGTATTCGTGATGCACAATGCCATGGTAGTTGAAGAAAACAGTCAGCATCACCTTGATTTTGCTCCAGACCTGACGTTGGGTGCTTCCACTGTGATGACTGAGCTTTGGTTTCGGGGGTTGTACCCATACACCCACGTCTCATCTCCAGTTATCACGGTATTCTGGAACTCACGATCCCTGTTGGCAGTATCCAGCAGGTCCTGTGTAACCTCAAGACGAAGGTGGTGTTGTTCCTGAGAAAGCAACTTGGGCACAGCACAAGCCAAAATCCTCCTTTAAAATTGCATGTGCAGAATCTTTACTGATCCCCACCTCATCAGCAATTTCCCACACCATCAAACAATGATCCTCCATTATCAAAGTCTGCACTTTCTCGATAACAACTGCATTGCAGCTTGTTGACAGCCTCCCAGAATGCTGGTCACACTCCACCAATGTGCGGCCATCTTTGAACCTGTTGTACCATTCTTTTATTTGGGTAACACCCATGGCATTGTCACCAAAAGCCTGTTGAATTTTGCAAATTGTTTCCACTTGGGTATCTCCAAGCTTTTGGCAAAACTTGATGCAAGATCATTGCTCCACACATTCTGTCATCACGGGCGAAATGAAAATGCAACAAGTAGTACAGCACCTCAGACACTGGCTGCCTGACAGCGACTGACGCATGAAGGCATGTGGCTCCACTATGCACACTTTTGCCTCCCTAACGTCATTACTTCCCAGGGGAAAAAATAAAATTGGATACTTTTTCGACAGACCTCGTATAAACAAGCAACATCTGTGGTGCTGAAAAAAATTTTTTAAATTATCGATTGGGAATAGAATGTCGAGTTTCCTCAAATGTTTATTCCTTTTTTAACCTGAAGCTGTTAATAATATGGGTTGTGTAGATTACTAGTTTATGGTTGAGTGTAACTGATAGCAATGGTTTTCAAAAGCAGCTTACTTTGGTGGGTTTCTTCCTACTTCAATCCATCTGAGTTGTACTAAGTTGGTGAAGTTCAAGAGTATAGGGTTAGACTGGCCAATGTTAATGATCTTTTTTTAGTAAATTTTTTCATGGCTTATTTGTGCTTCATGTTGCTCAGAGAAACAGGATGGCAAGAAGTCTATACTAGCTGTACTGCAAACAGTATCTTCTGTTCAGATCACCTACCAAGACACTACAGTGCTAATACAGGGTAAAAAAGGAATAAGCTAAAAAGATTTATGATGCTCAAATTACAATGATATTTGGTCTGGAGCATGGAGTCCATAGAATTTTTTCATGGGAGAGGCAAAATAAAAAAGTTTGCATTACAGAAGAGGATAATTGACAAAATAATACTACATCTGGGGATTGTGCCCAGTAATGAAAGCATACTAATGTCAAAAAATAAGAAGATACTATTTTTTTTCCTATCAATAGTTTTTTTATACATAGAAATATTTCTGCGATTCATTTAGAATTTTTAGAATTCAACTTATTTTTTTTACATTAGTTTTCTTCCTTTGCTATTCTGCTATCCTATCAGAGCTCACAATAACAGAACAATATATACATATATAATTTTTTTTAATTCAACATTATCATTATTGTTTACAACTTTTAAATGTCTTTGGTCTTGTCTAAATTCATCATTTACCTTTTTGAATAAGTTTGCGCTTGTTAGCTGTAACTTTTGCTCTATAAACATTTATTATACAAAGTCCAGACAGATGACCATCTGCCACTGTTGACCTCAGCCATCTTTTCACTCTTTCCATTATGCTAAACGATCTTTCTGCTGTGCAGCTTGTTTGTTAGAGCAATATTAGCTGCTTGATGAATGGAAGGAAATAGATCAATGCACCCTAACAACTCAATAAGTCCATTTTTAAATTTACTAAGAAATTGTACCCTGTTTTATACCACATCTCAAATGAGGTGACAGCTTCAGCTTCCAGGTTTTCAATTTTGTACACTAAATTTAGTTTTATAATTTGGCTTTTGAACCTCTCATTGCTAATGTGCACCATTTGTACAGGATGAAGGCAAAAAAGACAGAAATTTTGTTTATTTCTATAGCAAATTGATTTTCTAGTGACAAAATGTTTAAGTTCAAATATGGTATAAACAATGTTTGAAAAAATATTCCTCTACAATTGAGCCACCAACATTAGATCAAAATGTTTACCATTTGCAGTGACTGGTAACAGATAATTCAATAGTGAATTTCTTCAACAACTGTTGAACATTAGTGAAAAGTTTGTTGAATTGTTGTTCAGCTTCTAGTTGGTGTTCATGAAACACAAACTCCTGAACATGATCAGACACTTTTATGATATCAAGTTCAACAGCTTGGAGAGCTTGTGTTTCAAATATTATTATTGCAAAATAGCTATAAAATACTGTCAAATAAAACATAAAGGTCATTGTGCTTGAAGAAAATTCTAATTGGTATGTATCTTGTCATGTTTTACTTAAAGCTGCTTAGCTGATCAAATATGCATCTAAGATTGTTTTAAAAAATTCTGATACTTTTGTATTTTGCAGTCCAATGTGTTTCAGATTGTAGATTATGATAGCTTTGATTGTACCAATTGTATTGAATGTCACAGTTACACAATTCAAGTCATTCACAACCTGATTGAGTTTATAAGCAGTGCAATGGACAAACACAGCTTTTAGATATTTATATTTTATTGTAGCTTGCATACCACTTTCCTGTCATTGTAGAATACCCACCATAGACTTGGCCATTTTGTTTTTCTACATTTAAGCCAAACTTTGTACACTGATCAATGATGCAGATCCAAGAAATTCCTTTTGGACATTAAGTGAGGATTGCTCCTTTTCAGATATGTTATCAGCAGTTATTGAAAATCTAGTGGAATTGTTTGTTGAAGAAACTATTTCTTTCTTGAAAGCTTCTTCAGAGACTCATCAATTCATTTTCTACATGGAGCATGGATGTATAGCAAACATTAGCTGGAGCATTTTCAAAATGGTTTCGTAGCATCTCCTCTGATTCAGTATGAAATTAAATAGGCTTTGAATATTTCCAGTTTTGGTTCCTTTAACATATAAAGCAATTTCATATGTACAAAAAATAGAATGGCCAACAATATTGGATATTATACTTTCCAGTTCTGTTCAACATCCAGCTTTACACAATGTTCATTTCTAGTTTTTTTACCTGATGGCCAAAAGTTTGATGCATCCACTTTTGCTTTTCTGTGAAAAGCAGTAAGAATGTGACTACTTGCATTTTCATGTAAGTCTTTGTACCTTGTAAAAGATGCTGATGAACTGGCTGTGGGAAAATTCTACAATATTTACAGATTGCTCATTTTAGTTGTGGAGAATAACTAAGCTATGGTGAATACTGATTTAGCCACACATGGAAGAAATTCCGTGCTCTTTTTGCGACTTTTTTGAAATCATGATTTTCAAGAGATTATTCCCTTTTATCAAGTAGATTGTGTTTAAGATTTCATTTAGTTTTATAGATGAATTAACATACAATCCAATATCATCAGGATTATCATCAGAATGATTAGGTTGATCACATTTAACTGATGTTTTTGAATATAGACCAGAGATAGTGAAGCTTTTTTTGTAAATTCTTTCCATCTTCTCTGCTTCCTTCTCTGCTTTGCTAAAAAAAACTTCTGATACCATTTTCAGAGCATGAGCATTAATGGATTTAAAACAAATAAAATATAAACAGTACTTGGCATGACTTGAATATTGTGTGGAAATTTCCTTGCCAATTTTTATAGCATAGTGGGATCTGAGAGTGGCTTCTAGCACTTAATTCGGTTAACCAATTAAAAGCACTGCTACTGTAGGTCACTCATTAACTAATCAAAACATAGTTATACTAACCAATTGGTGACTTCCTCATTTCTTAATTAACCTATCAGCTTGCTTCTCAAAACAAGAGAGAGACAGATGGTTTAGCTACACAGGCTCTGCAGCACCTTATATAGTATTTTCCTATCTTGCTACTCTCTTCTCTGCCTTTGGCTGGATGTAGTAGTCAGACTCGTTATTTCTTGCAGGGTTCTCCATGCACCACAGAGCAAAAAAATAATGCTATCACTATCACCATCCCTTGCAGATGCCCATTGTCTGGAGTGAGATATGTGGAAATATATAGGTTTGCTTGCATGTGCATGTATCTGGAAGGGAAAGTTTGGCTCTGTTAAACTGCATTGTTTTTAATTATGGCCATAAATTTAATGCCGGTATGACCAGACATGTCTTGTTTGAATTTTAAACTCAGATTCCTAAGTCGTCATTCATGATAGAGTCTCCCATCCTCAACAATTAAAGGTTCCTCCATCCTCTCATTTTGAAAATTATTTTCATTGTTTATTCATATTTTCTCTACTTTAATTTCTTTAACTACGCATTTTTTTTTTTGCATTTTGTGCCTGTTATGATGATGTTTTTTATGGTAATGTTCAATTGTTGTCGTTCTGTATGCCAATCTCTAAAACAGAGATTCATTGGACACTGGTGAGCATTGCCTATCTTGCACCATTGGGAGAGTGGCACTTCTGCCTTCAGCAGAACAATCCCTGGAGAAAACCCGACTCATCCTTGGATGCCCAGTAGTCTAATTACCATTTTGCCTTGTGTGAATGGATTAAGTTGAATTCAAAATCTTCATTTAAGTTGGTTTCCTTTTTGTTAGAATATGCCACATCAAAATTTTGAAATAAAAGGTGCACCTGCATACCTCATTTTTATTTATTTATTAGACCTCTGGAAAACCATATCCATATATTTACAATGGATTGGTATTAATCCTGATAGCATAAACCCATAAGTATGTTTCCATGGTTTTATGGCCAGGATCAGTACCCACTTTTTGTAAATTTGCAGGTGTACTTTCAAAGGGTGAAGAATTCTTTTGTATTTCTTGATAACTACATGTTTTTAAAAGATTCTCACTGTGTTTGCCATAATTCAGAGTATTTTTACGTTGACTGCATCTCTTTATAGCAGACATTTTTAAAACAAAACAAAAAGTCATTGTCTAAATCTGTACAAATATGCAGGAAGGGATGAATCTATTGTAATCAGTTTAGGTGATTGTGAAGCAGTCAGAAGTTAGACTTTTTCATTGTTTTTTACAAACTGAAGATTAGTTGGTTTGTTTTTATATTGCTATATTGATCTTAGCTTCTCCATTATAATGAACAAACCAAGGATGTAACTCAGTACAAATCAGATTCATGGTTTAAGTTTACACATTCTGAATCATTTCTAACGAATTTTACATTTAAAATCTTTAATGTTTTGAAATCTGTAAAACCTGTTTCAAGGATTTTCATTGGATATCTAAAGTACTGTCTGAATTTGATTATGTTTTTAAGAAATATAAGTATTTTTTTCTCTTGTAGGCAGTTTGCGGCTCTTCTCTGTGCAGCATTCAATAGTAGTCTGCAATCATGTTGACGTTCCACCTACCCTGGTATCTGCGTTCCATCTCCTTGATATCTTGATGAAATCTTTCCCCCTGCTCTTCACTAACAGCACCAAGATTTTTGAGGAAGTAGTCTAAATGAGAATGCAGGAAGTGCACCTTCAAGCTCATTGAACAACCCAAATCTTTGAATTTCATCAGCATGTCTTCCACAATACACTTAAAGTTGGGATCCTTATAGTTTCCAAGAAATTTCTGTACAACCTCTTTGAAAGCTTTCCAGGCCTCTTTTTCAACTGTTTCCATTTTTGTTTCAAATACATCATGATCATCTTTCATAAGTTTCCGAATATCTGGACCGACGAAAACACCTTTCACTTTTGCTTCTGACAGTCCCAGAAACTTGTTGCGCAGGTATTTAAAACACCCTCCTCCTTTTGACAGAGCCTTTACAAATTGTTTCCTCAATCCAAGCTTGATATGAAGTGGAGGCAGGAGGACTTTTCTTGGATCAACCAAACTTTCCCGTACTACATTTTTGCTTCCGGGTTCTAATTCTACCCTACACAGCCACTCCTTTTTGTTCCAGTATTGGCCCCTATCCCGGCTGTCCCATTCACACAAGAAGCAAGGGTACTTGGTGTATCCTCCCTGCTGTCCAAGAAGCATGGAAATTACTTTTAGATCGCCGCATATCGTCCATTCATGATCCTTGTATTTTAGTTCGTTGAGAATTAAAGCTAAATTCTCGTAGCATTCTTTCAGATACACAGAATACCCTACTGGTACTGAAGCATACTTGCTGCCATTGAGAAGCACTGCTGAGGCTTCTTTTTGATGAGTCATTAAAGAGCCTCCACTCGTTCACATCATACTGTATGTTAAACCTCTCTCTCCATTAGGTCAGGGACATCACTACAGTAAACCAGGTCACTTTCTTTAGAAAAGTATGGAATGAAATATTTTTCTCTATTTCTAAACCATGAGAAAGAGGTATCAGGGGCCAACAAGTTCTTTTCCTTTAACCTAGAGCCTGACAGTTCTGCTGCATCTTTAGGAAGACCCAAGTCTCTGACTAAGTCATTCAATTCATGCTGTGAAAAAAGTTGGGGCTCGCTGCTGCCTGAAACATCATGAAAGTCCTCATCAGAATCCTGGCCTTCTTTTTCAGAGTCTTCAGGTGTGCCTTCTAGTTTTTCTGGAGGTAAAGGTACTGGCATACCTGGGCCATGAGGTACAGGGCGTATTGCTGACGAGAGGTTTGGATAGAAAATTTCTTTCTTAGTTTTTCTGAAACATCATGAAAGTCCTCATCAGAATCCTGGCCTTCTTTTTCGGAGTCTTCAGGTGTGCCTTCTAGTTTTTCTGGAGGTAAAGGTACTGGTATACCTGGGCCATGAGGTACAGGGCATATTGCCGACGAGAGGTTTGGATAGAAAATTTCTTTCTTATTTTTTAGATTGAACCTCTGTACGTTACACGAACAAAAGTAACAGTCATCACTGTGATTTCTGGGTTCCCTCCAGATCATAGGGATCCCAAAACGGAAAGACTTTTTCTTACCTTGAGACCACTGTCGGAGTTCTTCCACACAAATAGAACGCGTTTTATGTGGGGCCCAGGACTTATCCTGGTCACCAAGTTTCACACCAGAATACGCATAATACACTTTCTTAACAAAGTCTGTAATGTTTCTTTGCTGTTTCTTCACTACATAGATACCACAAATGTAACAAAAGTTATCAGCTGCATTAAGACAAACCCTTGCAGCCATTTAGTACACTTATAAACAGAAGAAAACTGCAAATAAAAACCACAGGAAAAAGGAGAGAAAAAAGTAAACTTCTGCAGAAATGACACGTCTGGAAAAGTACACTGGTTATGACAGAATCTTCTCTCACAGAGATCTCATTGCAACTGAGTCCAAGTAGGGAGTGTGGAGAGAGGGAAACAAAAAAAGATGAAGAAAAATTAATTATAATTAATTTTTTGTTTAGAAGCTTAATACAGTGATTCTGGAGATATTGAAATTGAAAATTTGAGTTTGTGGGAAAATGGTACGTGATGGAGTTTTAAAACTATTTTTACTGAAAACAGCACCAAAAAATCTGTAAGAATCAGCTGTTAGTTTTCAGATAATTTTTATATTGCAGGCCTGTGTTATAAATTAGTTGTTCCAAACTATCATGGTTTGGTTTTTATATGTTTTATTCTGCCTGAATAACAACTGACTCAATGTTCTTTGTAGTAATTCTACATTTTTTTTACTTGCAGTCTCTTTTTAAATAGTCATACATCTGATATGAATCATTTACTCAAATTAAGATAAACCTGATATAAAGAACATAAGTCCCAAGCAAATGTTGATAAATAAAAGTGTGTGCTGTTGGACAGTGCATATTTCCAAAGATGATGACAAAGTTTTTCTTAGATACAAACCGCGCTTGCTTAGCAGTTCTTATAGGTAAATATTCTGTGCATATCTGTTATTTAGTTATCAGAATCTAAATCTAACTGGCAGTTTACAGATATTTTATAGAATTACAGTATATGCTATGAAAGCTAAATGCTTCTACAGATAATCTCTTGAAGCTATGTAAACTACTTATCTTCTGCTAGCAACAAAGTAAATAGATTTTGAAACCTCACTAAACTGCCACTGCTGTTTTTCTCTAAACAAGATGTAATTATAAGGAGGTTGCTAGTTGTAGTCAGTGAACTATCTTGCAATGTTGCTGTCAGTAAAAACAAAAAAGCGTTTTTTCAGTATGGATTATTCCTGTCATTTTGTCAAATTAATTACTCACAACATTCTCCCTGCACACCTGTATGCAACTCTTCTAATTACTTCGTCCTTTTCAATTGCGGTTATCTCTTTAAAAGCTATTTATTTTTTTGTGCACCAATTTGAGTCTTCAGAAATTTTGGCAGTCTGTCTTACAGAAAGAGATTAGATGAATGTGCAATTACAAATGTGGTCCGTCCTGTTGTCTGTGCACACTGAGGATGTGTATCAATTTAATGGTGGCTACCTCTCGTATCTTGATTACCAAAGGGATGCAATTATCCACACTTGGTGGTTTTCCCATGGCCGTGCTGATAATATCTGGTCAATATTCTGGTTGCTGCTACCACATTGTTTCTATTACAATTTGAAAAAATTCAGAGTTTATTTAGTTATTACCCATTTTTCTTTTTTCTTTTTTTTTTGTTTTACTTAATCTTTGCTCTCTCTTTCTCTCTTTTTTTAAATGAAAAAAATAGTGGTATGAACATTTTTGAGCAAATTGATTTTTCTCTGTTTTTATGATCTGTCACTACCAATTTGCCTTAGCGACAATAATGACCTGTTGTATACATGTCCATGTTAACCACAGGTGCCGAGTAATATACAGATAGCCAGTTGCATGTGGTATCTGACTATTTAAAATATAAACTTAATGAAAAGCATTGCTTACACACAGTTATATTCAAGCTGATTTTAATAACTGTGTGAACATTTCATTCAGTGCAGCAGTTTTCTAAAAATTAAATGAGAATTAAAATCTTTTTAAAGTGATTTTAGGCAATATTCTATAAGTCTTGATAAAATTTATTTTTGCTTTGTAAATTAAATTACTGACATTAGTAAAACTAAAAGTAAAAAAAGAAAACCAACCTGGAATCTGACCAAATTTGCAGTTAAACTGCTTATTTACTTGACACTCTACTGTCGGGCATTACCCTTGGTGGGCCAGCAGAGTTCTTTAGAAAACCAGGATACATTCGCATCATACGGGTTATAGTATGGATTTGACATAGTTGACCAGACCAGTTACCAGGATGCAGGAGGTGGTGCCTCACCTGGGGATCATGTGCTATTCCAGGGGTGGGGGACACTAGGACTTTCGTCTCTCCTACAAGAATGCAGAAAAGGCTAGCCCAGGGCTGCATAAGTAATGAATGCATGATGTGCTCTTACAGTTTTCTGGAAGGAGTTTCGTGTTTATATTAAATGGATAGCAGGACATGTCAGCTTTCCAAGCAATAGAAAAGTTGACAGAATTGCCAAAACTGTCAGCAAGTTATCTCAGTGTCTAGCTGGTACCGACTTCTTGAACATGAAAGCATGTCTACCGAAAAATTAAGGATCAGTGTAGGATTTAATTTAAAAAGAACTCGTACCTCAATATTTAGTATAGTAGTGCCCACTCCAAAGACATGCCCCAAGTAACATGGCTGAAACTGTGAAACAGTATCTCAGAGAATGTCCAAAATACACTCAAGACAGACAAATCTCTTTAGGCAGCACTTCTGAGATGTTTTTTAAATGCATTAAAGCAACAACACAGTTTATGTTAGGAGGACCATGACAGCAGTGGTCTGAAATGCCAGGAGACCATTAAACAGTGCCCTTTCTTACCCTGGCATGACAGCCTCATCACTACAGCAGAGTCCCCAAACTTGAGTTGTTTTTGTTTTTTTTATCTTCTTGAAAATTAAGCAAAATAAATCCTACTACACATCTCCAGTATTTATGCGTGAGTTTAGTGACCTCCTTGAGTTAGTTTCCAATTCAGAAGAGTAAAGTTTCAGATTTGTGTAAGTTAAGGATGATTTCATAGCGAAATGTATAGTATACTGGTTGAAATGATGAACTTGTATGCAAACAAGCTGAGTATTGACAACATCACTTGGAAAAGAGGTTGATAGAACTTCTCAGTAGAAGCTGAGGTGTCTTGTCTTCATTTGCTTTTTTAAAATTCTTCTTTATTATTTATTTATGATATTTTTTACAGGTTCTGTAATTTTCTTCAGAAATCTCTTGATTTTTATTTGACACTTGACTTTGATACTCAGTCATGTTTTTTGCATGTTGAACATTACTGATTATGGTACCAGGAAGCAAGCCATTAATACATTGTGTATGATTTATGTCTGGTATCATAACCTGTTTTCTTTTTATTTACCTTTTATGTATTATAAATCTGATGTAACTTTGCTAAATTTTATAGTAAAACACTAAAGCCACAAATCAGCAAATTAAACTGAATTATCAAGAAGACTAGAACAGGAGAGAAAGGAATGATTGTGGTGTTTCAGATTGAATAGAGTTCAGAACTTTTATGGATTTTTTTCATATTAAATAGTCAATAATGCATGTGAAATAATCCATGACTTTCTTGCGTTTTAATTATATATTTTTTTTATAATTCATGCATATTCACTATTATTATTGCAGACAAAGAAATATGAGTTAATGTAAAATACTTTTGGTAAATTAAGGTGATGCTTAAATATATTTTGTGGTGTATATCAACAATCTTTATGGGCTATATGTATGAACAATATTCAGGTTTTTATGGTATTTCCATAGATTTTGTATATTTACTAAACACCAAAAAACAGCAAAAGAAAGCAAATACCTGGAATATTTTCAGGCGAACACAATTTTAATTCCAAACCAAATGTACCATCATTACAAATAATTAAATCTGTATTTAAAGATTTTCTGTTCCTTTAATTTTTTCTAATTTTATTTGATAATCTGTATATATTTTCTACCATGTGTGTGATATATATATATATATCAGTCTTGTTTACTAGATGAATCTAGTTTTATACTTTTTTGAGAGTGAACATATTTTGTTTGATACTGTGGTGTTATAATTATAGAATCACTCAAAATCTGATTATTTTAAGCTTGTTTGTAGCATCACTAAGGTGCTGCTTAACTATTTCGTTTTATTTTCTTATCATTTGTGTACTCATTTTGCTTCCTAAAATAATAATCTTAGTCAAAACAGTATCACAGAGTGAGCTTGAAGTTTACTGCTTTGTTATTGTGTGTGTACAATGCAAATACTGCAAGATATTTTGTTTATAGTGTAGGTAAAAGCTACTGAGGTACTATGACCTGGTGTTGAGGAATGTCCAAGAAGGGTAGACAACTGGTATAGAGCCCCCTTAAATATCAAAACAGTTGGCTTAATTACCTCTAATATATTAAAAATGCATCATAACACACAAAATAAATGCATTTATATTTGTTTTATTAAAATTCTATTTCTGCCCTATTTTGATCTAAGAAATACTTGTTTATTTGGCAGGAGGAATGTGAAGAAATTCAGAGGCAGTTTAGAGAAGCAAAGTTAGCAGTGGAATCTCAGAAAAAAGCCATAAGTGTTGTCGAGGAAATTGCCTCAAAGCAAGAAAGCAGGCAGCTCCAGCTTCTGATAGAAGAGGTACTGTACATTACTTTTCAAAGATTTCTAAGCTGTTACTTTATACATCACTTGTCAAACTTCCACTTATTGTGGTAATTCAGCAGAGTAGTGATGTGAAAACAATGGGAAAATAGTAGTTTTAATATTTAATTTAAAGAAAATTAGGTTTGCATTAGAATATAATAAAATTCTCTTGATGACTATTCCCATGGGTTTCCTTTGGCTTTTTGAATTACTTTTTCTGGTTACCAGTATCATGAAAAAAATTATGATAACTGTATTCTAGATATTTGAAGAAAGAAAAATCTGGAAGTGGCTTGAATACCACCATTCTTGAACTCCAGTTTAAATAATTTGGTGAAATTATTTTTTATACTTTCATTTTATGACAGTTGTACCATCTGATCAAATCACAACATCTGCATATTATGGACTGCTAATTTTGTTTCAGAATTTAAATATTTATCTATTTCTTTTCTTATCTCATTTTATAAAATCACTAAGTCAGTAATTTGATAAATTTATTTCAGTCTTGTTACATCTGTATTTGGAAATAGAGTTTAGAAGCTGTTGTACTGTAACTAATTACTGCTTGCTTGAAGTTTTTTCTGTCATTAGAATTTTAGTTTTTTTTTTTTAAAGTTTGAATGTTTGCTGATTCTTGACTGTCTTGTACATAACCTGTTTTCTAGTCTGGTGCTTCTCAAAGACTGAGGTCTACCATCACTGAATTAATGGTGGGGATGTCAGATGGCCTGCCATGGTAGAGCTTCAAAGGTTGATTCAGGTTGAATACATAGAACATTGCATTCTCCAAGCAGCACAGATGGAGAACACAAACAATAATAGGGTAGATTAGCATTGAGTAGATTGGGTTGACCACTGGTGGATTTCCTGTCATTAGTGCCCCATTGACCAATTGTACTGGATCTCCAGCATCATGATTCACATAAATATGATGCAACCTGAATCTGTTTTATGTGTGTCTATAATTTAGAAAACCTGCCTACAATACAAACTCTGAATGATGAAGTTGTCAAATTTTCTACTGAGTTTTGTACAGTTTTCCAGAAATATTTAATTGGAAAATTGGGGTTTGAATGTAAGAATTTAAATGAGTATTAATAGCAAAAGCCTTAAACATTTAAACATAATAATGAATAATGTGCTTAAACCAGTATCAGTTCAGTGAACTTCATTCTTCTGGCCATGGTTTCATATCAACATAAGGTTGTGCCATTTGTAGGTTAATGGGGAAGCAGTAGTAGGGAAATATTTTAACCTGGCTCTTAAGAGTTTTCAATATTATTTGGTTGGAGAAAGTATAAAAGTTACAAATTTATTAATTATTATAAAGTCCCAGGAAGTATCTTTTATGAACCCATACTTAATGTTTTTCATTTTGTTCAATTCCTTAAGGATTTTACTACTATATAAAATATTTTCAGTTATCTAACTATGCTGAACTCTTAGCTAATTTGTAATTATGACCCTTAGCTAAAAGAAGTTGAAAATGTCTATACAGTATGTTCATAAAACCCTAATTATTTTGAAAACTTCTATTATGTTTTTTCTCAAATGTCTACAGCTTAAAGTTGGTGGATGTAGTATTTTAAGACATGCAGACATTCTAAGAAATCAATGCTGAACTGTCTCTGTTAATCAGTATTCTTTATCAAATAAAGACTCCACACAGCATGGCATATTAAGCAGTTAGATTTTATTCTTTTATCTTAGGTGTAGTATTAATGTGAAAATAAAACAAGATTTTCGTGACTTTAATTACCACTCTAGGTTTATTTTGTTTTATTCTTTAAATTCTAATGAATGTCCCTTTAATAAGGATACAATTATCATTAGACAATTCATGAAGTATATTTTAAAAATACAAATAAAATAGCAACTGAATTTTGCATAAGCCTGATTTAACAAAATTATTAGCATGAATAAATTTCAGCTTTGAAGTTTTATTACTTTTTGACATGGGTTAACTGAACTTAGCAGGTTATCTTTTAGCAGCAGTTAAGGCAGGAGTTCTGAAAGAATCAAATTAATAGTTAAAGTATGCTAGTCAGGTTAAGTCTGTAAGAATTGGTGCAATTTCCTTTTGCACATCAACTTAAACTTTTTCTAGATCTTCTAGTTTGTTTCCATTTAATTTGAAAGGCTCTGGTATTTTCTAGTTGAGTTCCTTTTAGCTCAACTCTGTAGTAACATCTTATAATGTTTAACTTTGTGGTTATGCTAACATTTTTATGGTATTTTATTTTTAAACAAGCTGTTTTATGTTTGCTTTAATGATACTGAACATGTGTTATTATTAATAATTAAAAATTCAGATGTCCACTATTTTCATCTTATGCAATGTTACATTAAATATTAAAGCTTTGTTCATTAATATCATAAGAATTACATCTAAAACCCATTTTTAGGGAAAAAATGTAAAATTATCTTTTTTATGGTCTGACTGATTGAAGGAAGGGAAACTTCATTTGTGTTATATCCCTTTCCTGCTATTTTGGAAAGTATTTTCCATTCTTTTGCACCATCTAATGAGAAGACATGATGCAATTATTTTGTAGAAGAGATGGATCGTGAAATGAATTACTGTTCATTTTTAAATGATTAAATAGGTATTGAGTTCCTCACCTTTCTTAGTAACTACCAGTTTATGAAGACCTAATTATTTTACTTTATTTTTTGCACTTCATCTTGAAGCTAGGCTTTTTGTCATCTACAGAAAAAAGTTTCTTATGGCAGTAAGGATAACATTCTTACAGCAGCTTCTTTCTCAGCCTCTGTTAGTGATCTTATAGAACAGCTTTGATAGTAATCACGTGTTGCTTCTTTGGATTATCTTACCAGAGTAAAACTATTTTATTATCTACAGAAAATCCAAAGCAGATTTTAGTTTTGTAAAACCTCTTCTTGCTGGTAACCAGCTTTACTTATTGCTATCTTAAAATAATGTCATGGGTCAAAGAACTTTTACGGTAATGGTTCTTTTAAGGAAAGGTTTATTTTCTTTATGACAATCCAATTACAGTGAATTTAAACCGGTATGCCAAATATACATCATATGGGAAACATCAGTAGTATGTTTTTTTTTCTCTTTTTGATATAGCAATTATAAAATTCGTCAGGTCAGTAATTTACTCTGCTTTGTTCTCCACTTATTGGGCATTTTAGGAGATTAAAATGTTGCCTTGTAATTCTTTTATTTGTATGTGTATCTCTTATTTTATTCTAAAACATTTTTTTGGTCCCCCCCAACTGTATTTTTCATGTTCTCCATGGAATTGTAAGAAGCTGAAAAATGGTTTGCTTTTTTTAAAAGTAATTTCGTTTAAAGAAATCCATCATGAGACAAGAAAATTGTCTACCATACATTAACTTTTCATGTGGTAATTTATAGAATTTTAATATTTTTGTTCTTAAATAAATACTATGGTTTACAGCTGAATAATAGAGAATCAGTAACATTGATTATCTCTGCTTCAGAAAGTATCTTTACACATGCATACACTCATTTTTAGAAAACAGTATCTTGAGGGGCATTTTATAGTTTTATGAGAATGTATTAGCACAAAAAAATAAATTTAACAAGTTTAATATTTCTGTTTTGCCAGTTTATTTAATAAAATAATTCTGATTTGATGTGTGGAAACCACACAGCCATGTATAGTTCTGTAATAAAGAAAACCATACAAATAGTGATCGTGGAGCATTAAAGTCACCTGGGGACGCACACTAGATTGAGCATTCGAAGATCTTTGCAATCTAATTGAACAATTTCTTTCTCCGTAATTTTCAAATAAATAGTAAAATAAATATTGTTTATCAGCACTTTTTTTTTTGTTAACTAATAATGTGTTTTGTACTTCTAGGGACCTTTAACTTTATAACTATAAATAATTTTTTTTGTGATCTATATCACAGACTTAGAGAAACTTTTATCAAATGTCACAGATGCAGACAGGAAGGGAGTAGCACACAACATTTTCAGCAGCTACGGTACTCAGTAGGCTTATTATGCCAGTTTAATATTATATAAAATGAAAATATCAGTGTGCATTATGATCCACTTTGTTTTGGCACTGACTTAAAACAAATCATGGTGAATGTTTTAGCTTCCGATACAAACTCTAACACTGTCATCATTTCCAGAAAGAAAGAAAAATCTTTTGGCTTGTGAATGAATCATGCAAGATAAAATCAAAGAGTGTTCAACTGATGTTTTGGATCACCAATGACTTTCCGTTCACATCACTCCTCCAAAATGTCTCTGGTATAAAATAGCAACATAATCTTTTTTTTTTGTATTTCTTTTCAGTCTGGACTGCATGCTTGAAAAAGAGTAAAGCTGACAAATGGAAACCTGATCTGTAGTATGACATAAATTGCCAACAAATCTATTTAATTTTAGATGCATTTTCATAATTTCTTTGACTTTCCAAAGCATTTTGTTTCTCACCTAAATCTTCCCCAGAACTATTCCTGATGTAACCATTTTAGTTTATATTAGTGACTTATGTTGAAGACTTCCCTTTTTATAGATCAGTTTACTGGGCAATTTAAATTAAATTGCATATTTATAATAGTATTATCATTAGTCTTGTTCCATTTAATTCTCACATTTTGTAAGGCTAGAGAACAGAACCCCTGCAGCCCACCACTAGTTTTACCTAGAAATTCAGCCATGGTCCTAAATGGTACTTCAGACTTTGTTACATAAGTAATCCTTGATCCAAAGTAAAAAGTTGTTACATCAAATTTGAAGTGAAAAAAGATGTAATTCACATGGTGAGAATACTTTTCTGTATGATATTTTGGTAATTTTGTGGCCAACTGTTGTTGGTTGTGATGTAGTAAAGCAGAAGTGATGCTCAACTTTCAGACTCACTTGTGTTTGTTTGGCTAATATTTGAAGTATTTGATCTTTAAATAGATGTTTTCCAAGAAGAAGCAAGAAATTTAATTTAGCAAATACTGTAGTCAGATTTGTTTTTTTGTTGTTTTGTAGAATTTTATTATATTTCCTTGGAATATTCAAATAAAACCTGACTGAACATTGCTGTAATGGTATCCGACCAGATTTCATCTGAACATCCTGTTTAGTTGTTCAACACATCAGTGCTGATGAATTTTATTAACAAAAGATTGTCTTATTGACTTTGCTTCAGTAGGTAACCAATGCTGCCTATTATTTTTTAACAATTTTAAAACGTTTTTTATTAAATATTTGTTTAATCTTTCTCTGTATATGATTTTTAGCTAATCAGGTGTAAGAATATTTACAAACCATACAAATTGTTTTGGAATAATTTTATATTTTAGCCTGTAGGCTTTTATTGTAATGATTCTAGGATTTTCCCTTCATTTAATTT
The DNA here is from genome assembly GCA_018389105.1 of Nautilus pompilius. Lineage (NCBI taxonomy): Eukaryota > Metazoa > Mollusca > Cephalopoda > Nautilida > Nautilidae > Nautilus > Nautilus pompilius. The sequence continues at coordinate 633,107 of JACATO010000132.1, read as the reverse complement.
TTCATGAAACCCGTTACACCTGTGTGATTTTGTCAAAGATAAATTTGACTCATTGCTGAAGGTGTAACATTTCTTGACAATTCTAAGTGAGATTTTTCTCTTAGCAATTTCATTTAGGTTTTAAAATAAAAAAAAAGTATATCATTTTACAGTTTTATGCATAGCATAGTCAGTTCCTTCAGGAAAAGATTTTTTCTGTTGTTTTTTAAAGAAGAAATGCTGATGTGTCTCTCCCCTGGCCTCCTTTTGTATAAAATAGAAAGTTTAGTTTCCATTGTAATTTTTCCACTTCCAAAGAAAATTTAAAATATAATAAGAGGTAAGAACTCTTGTACAACAGGAATAATTTTTAAATTAAAGTTGAATACCTTGGTAAATGTTTCTTTATGTTGGGCACCAGGACTTGTAGAAGTTGTTGTTGTTGTTGTTTTTTTTAAACTATATCTAAATGTTAGCAGAAAGTACAGATTTACTGCCAAAATTGATTTTACAGATGCATTATTACTATTAAACAAACCATACAGAAAAACTCCGATATGACATAAATTGGAAATAATGGACCCATTTTGGATTGGCTATGTATACCTGGGACTCCCTATTCATGTGCGATTTATGATTAAAATTACTGTGGGTTCTCATTGGTACAGCCAAAATGTAATTCTGCATTTTTTTCTTTTTTACATGTTTGCAAGGTAGACAATCCTGGTGAAAGAGCATATTGCTGTGGTTGTCTGCTATGATACTGCCAACCCTGTGTGCCACTAAGGAGCTGACGCTTCCAACTTCAACAGGGAAATCCCTACTAGAACTTTCCATTTTTTAGATATAGGAGGAAACCAACATGGCTGTCTGGTTGACTAATTGACTGACTGGTGAAAAAGAGCAGGAAGAAACAATGCTAGTGGGGTATGCCAAAATGTGCAGATTCCAATTAGGATTCAATAAAATGTGATATATAGTGGTGATCATAAGTGTGGGCTCACCAGTAAAATAATTCCTCAAGCATAGAGAGGGATATTTTTTGAAAGAAAAAAATCTTATTCAATAAATGTATACCTGACAAACTAAGAATAAACTTAAAATAGAATCAGTCATATGATACTCCATTAGATGAAATTTTAAATAGATATGATTCACTTATTTTCTTTATCTGTGATAAAGGTGTACCATTTTCTATCTGCATCCAGTCCTCATGTTATTAAAACTAATGACTTTTGCATTGTCCTCTCCCTGCCCATGTGTTCTTAAATTGGTTTAAATTGAGATGATTCCAAAGAAAATCTTCACCACAATTAATTTTATTTTTCATGAACCAAAAGACATTCTTCGCTGTATGACATGCTGCCCTATCTTGTAAAAAAAATGTTACTACCACAGTGGAGTTTCTTGGTAGATTCTGCAAAATCTTTTTTTAAAGATTCAAATATCAATTTGTATTCATTGATATTTCTTTTAGTTTTTGTCATTAGTGAAGAAACAGGTCCAGATTTGGGCACTTACAATTTTTCTAAGTTGATAAAATATAGTTTGATTTAAATCTAATTTTATATAGGCCAATTTTGGTATTTCTAATTAAAATGGAAGTCTCTTTTTTCTTTGTATGAAAGAAAGTCTTAAGTTTGTTTTTAAGAGATCTATCTGATGATATCTTGGCACTACTTTCTTACAATTAATTAGCTAATGCACCATTTGTGCAAAGTCTTTCTTCTTGTAAAGCCTTGCTAAACCCAGTTTTTCCCTTGGTGACATTTTTTGTTGACCCATCTCTTTTCTTAGGAGAAAATTTATAATCCTGCCAACAGTTGGTTCTTAATGGAGGACAAAGATTTCCAACAATTTCTGAACATGTCAGCCTCATTTCAACATATGCAGCAATCTGTTGTCTGTCACAATCACTTAAACACATTCCACACATTTTCACAATTCAGGATCAATATTTTTTGCTGAAAAATTACTTCAACATCGACTGAAATTGCTGATGCGTGGATGGGTATTTCTATACATGAAAAAGTTATGAAGAAATTCCTAGAAATCTCAGAATTTTCTCGATTGAAAGGAAAGTTCTGAGATATTCTAGAACGTAGTAAAAAGATCATGAATCATATAGAATATGATGAAAATTTAATGGCTAAGGCTTTACCTTGTAATGCTTTACAAACATGGAACTGAAATAAGACTGTATTGAAATGGAACAAAAAATAACATTGTTTCTTGAGAACTTAAGTGCTGTTGTAACACTTTCCATAATGATTGTATAACTTCATGCTGTTTTGGGGAGATACAGTTTAAGTTAAAACCGAGCAATTCATCATTCCATATATGAGAAGGGAGCATTAAAATTACCTGTAATGTGCTTTTATAAAGAACACTATAAGTTCAACTCTTGATTAGGATGCAAACTATTTTCATGCACAAAGCACAATGAGCATATTTAATTTATTTTACTATAAAATCAGAGTCACAATATCTTAAAATGTAAAAAAAAAAAAAAAAAAAATTTTTTTTTTTTAGAATGGCAGTTAATTGAGGTGGCTTGAAAATTATTTTCACTAATCTTTTTCCATTTTGTTTTGAGGGCTAGAACATTTCTTTTCTGGTTAGATTCCACTTTTTGTAAACCAAATTTTGGTTAAAGATAAGTTACCAGATCATCCCTACTTGAACATGCTGTCTTTCTGAGATAGAAGTTCCGGTATCTTCTGTTATTTCCTTGTTTTTTTTTCTTGAGGATGGAAGCCTGGTATGGTGTAACAAGCAGTCTTTTTTCTTAAGAAATTTCTAATTATGGGCATTTTGATTGTAATCTAGCTACATTATTTCCACGTTTAGCTATCATAGCTATCCACAGGCAAACAAGTTTAAAAACCTGTGAGAGTTACATGTAGTTATCAGGTATCCAGCCACCAAACTCTCTACCAGAGGCAGAAGAAGTGTGATTTATGCAGTGCTTAACAGCATTTACCATCTGCATACTCCATAGAAAAGTAAGAATTCTCTTGCTTTGGTCCTTGTTCATAGACTTACATATTTAGCATGTTTACAAAAGGAGCAAGTTTTGTATAAATATTTTACAAAACGTTTTAGAAAAGGTCACTTGCTGTTTTGTTACTTTGATCGATCAACTGATTAAATTCCATTTTGCAGAGAGCGAGAGAGAGAGCGAGCGAGAGAGTGCAAATTAAATGATTAGTGACTTTTTCATCCTAGCCTATCTTAGGAATTTTTCTGTATGTATGTATTCATACCTGGTTTTCCATTGTCCATGCACATTACTAATTAACCAACATCTGAAAACATACCATAGTGAATAGTACTGGAATGTTTAATGGTGATGTGCTCAACTTCTTAAATAATTCTGATAAATAAGCTCTGCTGGTGTTGATCTACCAAATGCTGAAGTTCTGCAAGACCACTCCAAATTTTTGGCATGCTGAAGTAATTGGAAAATTTAATAAGATGTATCTGTTCTTTTTATGGATAAAGTCAAGCTATGTGGCTGTATAGATGACACTGGCCAATATTTTTTCACTTTTTTTCTACTGACTAAGATCTGACACTTGTTTTTAACTGATTTTTGGGTGCTGATTTCAAAATTAAAACCAGTTTTTGCCTATCATGTCAAGTTTTTGTTCTACGGGATCTTAAAATGGTCAACTTTTTACTTGGTCAACAAGGAGGATACACAAAATATCCATGTTTCTTGTGTCTGTGGGATAGTAGAGCTAAGAACAAGCATTGGACTCAGAAGAACTGGCCGGTGAGAACATGCTTAAACGTCAGAGAACCGAATATCAAAAATCAGCCACTAGTAGATCGGGGAAAAATCATCTTTCTGGGTCTAACAAAGCAATATATTAAAGCTCTGAGCATAGAAGGTGACTGTTTTAAGTGCATATGCACAACATTTCCTAGCCTCAGTTATGAAAAAATAAAAGCTGGTGTGTTTGATGGGCCACAAATCAGAAAACTGATGAGAGATCAACATTTCACAAGCTCCATGAATATGGAGAAAAGAGCATGGAATTCTTTCGTGGCTGTTGTGAAAAATTTCCTGGGAAACAAAAAAGCTGAAAATTACAAAGATCTTATTCAAACATTGCTTAAGAATTTTCATTGTCTGGGTCGCAACATGAGCATAAAGGTTCATTTCCTCAACAGTCATCTTGATAAATTTCCTGAAAATCTAGGTGACATAAGTGATGAGCAAGGTGAAAGGTTCCATCAAGATATACAAGCTATGGAGGAGCGATACCAAGGAAGGTGGGATACTCACCTGATGGCCGAGTACTGTTGGAATATTAAGAGAGACTGTCTGGAAATGAAGCACTCCAGAAAAGCCTATAAACGAAAATTTAATCCATGAAGGAAGAATGTCTCATTTACTGATATCAGTTAATGTAAATAAACCCATGTCTGTCATTGTTTTGTTTGTACAGTATTCTAAATGAAATGATAAGAATAGGATTCAGGTGACTGCAGAAATCATTGTGATCAGGTACTTTTTTAAGGTGATTGATCAAAAATGGGCGTATGCTATAGAGCAAAAACTTGGCATGATAGGCAAAAACCAATGTGATATTTTAGTTCAGCGCCCCCAAATTAGTCAGAAACAAGTCTCAGATATAAGTCAGCAAAAACTGTGTTGACCAGTGTAATACAAGGATTTGAGCCAGTTATTTTACTTTAGGGACACAATTTTGGGATCCATGTGAGTTTACGATCAAGAAATATAGTCATAATTTCAGTGAAACATTGTTTTCTTTTTTGTTTAAAAGAAAAACAAACAAACAAAAATATTCTGGTAACAGATTATAGATGATTTCTATTCAGCATTATGCTAGATTTACAATGATCTGCTCCAGATTTAATTAAAAATTACAGTTTAGTTTTATATTATACCTTTCTTTACCATCATTTTCACTTTCCTTTTTTTTTTTTTTAACATTCAGATATTTATTTTTTTTGATTAATACTAAAAATAGTGGAAGTTGCCAATGATCCAAAGAAACCACACTGAAAAATGACTGTAAACGTACAGATCATCATATTTCACACTGGCTACTGAAATCTCAACTTATCATCTATTGGAGCTTTAAGATGACTGATAAACTGGCAGAACATAACAGAACAGCCATATATATCAGTGCATACATAGAATAAATATTAAATTTTAAAAAGCCAAATTTTAATGTTTGAGTGCTTACTAGTAGTGGATCTAGTTTATCCTATTCTAATGTAACAGTCCATTCACTATGGTTTTATTTATTTTATTGTGTTTTTTTTTTTGTATCATCTACTAATTTAAAGAGTTTCTAGTAAATGTTTCCATTGCTGAAGTCCCCTATATTCAGCTTGCTTATGCACTAATGTGATTGGTCACAAGTTTGATACACTTAGTATCTTGTAGAAAATGGCAAATAAGGCATGGAATAGAATAAAATTAGTTCTGTTTGGTTGAGCTACTTTTGTACCATGAAGAGCCTCTACTCATCGTGTCACTAAATCAAAAGGAGAACCATAGGAACCATTGAGATCATTTGCAATCTCATTGACTCTGGCCATACACTGAATAATTTATAACACTATTTCAGGTAAATAGAATAATGCTGTGTTTAACACATCAGTTGACATGTATAGTGATTGTGATTTCTTTAGCTGAAAGTGAGACCCAATTATAGGAATCAAAGTGGTTATTTGACCTGGCTGCCATGTGTAAACTGCTGTATATTTTACTAAAGTTGAAAATAAGTTTGTTTTTCTTGTTTACAAGTTTTTGAAGTTCTATCTATATGATTTGTAGTTTCCAGGAGTAAAATTCTGGTGAACCCTAAAGTAATTACCACATCTGAAGGTCAAAACATTGGCTGTTTACTTTCCCACATGAAGTCAGCATAAAGCCAGCGAATTTACTGAACAACCTGCAATGATAAAAAAATCCATACCTGTCCTTTCTATTATTACAGCGTCTTCTCATTTCTTTATATTAGCCCAGATTATATTAAACCAAAAATCTATAAATCTACACTAAAATATTGCTGAAAAGCCTAGCGAAATTGATTATTGAGAGAGAGTACTATGAGTTAGCTTAGTTAATACAAAGAGACCAAAGGAAGTGTTGTTAATGCTTTTGTTTATCCGGGTTAAAAACATAGATATCAATAGAATTGGTGAACTGATTAATGTTGTTACTATCTATGAATGCCACTTGTGATTGATTTTACTCATCCATAATTTTGTTATCAGGGACACATTTTTCCTTCCGCCTATGCAGGTGGTTTAGGTAATTTGTTGTTTGGTTCTCTAGTTTTTTTTTGTTTTTTTTTTTAATTTGTCAGTAATTGAGAATATTTGAAATATCATTAACATAGATCTCAACAATCTGAAAACCTTTGAAATCAAGTTTCTGAATCAGAACATGCATTTTAGAGAACAGAATCAAATATTCCTACTAATTTTTATTTGATAACTGAACAGTAAGTGATCTATTTATCAGGCAACTGGAAAAAGAATTTTAAATAATTGGCATTAATCTGCCATCACAATAAGATATGTTACTATCTAAAAAGTGCTTGTCCAATTTTAATATATAATTTGAGCATCATATATGAAGGCAGTTACATAATATATTCACAACCCAGCTGACTGTGTTTACTCGTGACAAACAATTATGTAAAATAAAAGTGAGGTTCAGCTGGTTACTTGGTGCCGTTAGCCGTCGAACACCAATCTGTTGTACATTGTTTGTCCAAGAAAACAACAGCCAAATCTATAGACTCACTGTAAAAGAAGTGCTGTATAGCACTGACAGAAAAGCATTTATTATCTGAGAGAGAAAGAATGGCAGACACACACTCATAGAAAAAGAACTGAGGTTTCCACTTCAGAAAGTGAGACTGAAAATCCAAAGGAAACACACAATTCCGTCCCAGACTACTCTGAGGAAGCCGCTGGACAATGAGTCGGAAAGTGCACAGTCGCTGACATATAGAAGGCAAGGGAAAAGTGGCCGAATGTGACAGAAGTTTCCTCATCCCTCAAAACGCTGGAGGAACTTTTAGTTTTGATGAATGAGATGACAGCAAAAGAAGTAGCTATAAATGTTGAAATACTGATTAGAAAAGCAAAATATTTTGGAAAAAATATGAGAATGGAAGACTTTGCCTACTCTTGCAGTTGGCTGGCTCATTGTAAGTCAGGCCGTTGTATTTCAGAGAGAGCTCACAATAGAGAAACAGCCAGCACTGATACAATGGTTGTGGTGAAAGGACCTGTGAACTGGACACTATCTGAACATGGGATTGCATTTGCTGTTTGTGTGCAAAGGTATGATGGTCCAGTTATTTTGAGAAAAATACTTCAATCTTACATAAATTGCAATGTGATTTTTTTTTTAAAACATCAATGAATCACAACAGCAAGATTCATGTGTTCTTTTAGAGCCATTATCATTGTCTATTGATCATTTGCATCTTTTTTTGTCAAATAATTCTTAAACTTTACTGTTTTTCACACAAAACAAATTCAAATTAAATAATAAATTTCAGTTGCTTGTATAACATTTTTTCTGTTTTAGTTTTTACTTAATACATGTAAGAATGCAAACTGTATCAATGATAGTATTTTGCATCTCTTTTCTGTTTACATTTACTATAAGGGGAAGAAACTCCTTAAATCCAAGATTTATAGTTGTGTTCCAACAATACTGATTTTTGTTTATTCAAGCAGATTTTGTGGAAACACAGTTGTTCAGATTAATTATATACATAATGTATTTCTTCTAAATTAAACTAAGGAATTCATTCATTCATTTATTTATTTTATTTTTATTGTTCTTACCGTGTTACACATTGAAGCCTAACCATTTCTAATTATCTATAATAATAATAATAATTATTTTTAGTAAAATCCGTACCAGCAGCTATACTGTATTAGAGATGATGTTGTATTCAAGGAAACCAATGTCTCACAATTTCAACTTTTATTACCACTATTTGTTTTAAATGTTGAATTATTAATCATAAATTATCATGTGACTTCTCTTGAAATGATGATTAAGAGTAATGGCATCAGAACCCTGACACACAACTGAGCAATATATAAGTTATTAAACATGTGTCTTGTTTATGAAGTACATCAAGTCAATTTAATATGTTCTGGACACTTTCTAACAGACTTTATATTTTGTTTTAATATATTTTGTCCTTACTATTTTTGTCTTATTGCTTTGACAAAGCTGGATGCAATCATTGAAAGCCTAGCTCTCTTTGTGGTAACTTAGTGTTTTTTGCTTGTTTAAAAATTATGCTGTCAGTTTATTAGATTTCAACATATTTTAAATTTTTTTAAAATAATGTTACTAAATTTCTATATTTGTGTTCATTTTCTCTTATTTTTTTCTGATAATTAACATAATATATATTTTAATCTTTTTTGTAAGTGTTCAATTTCATATTTACTTACTGACTAATTGTGGCTACTTGTGTATATTTTTGAAAAGGAAAACAGAATTTTGGAGTATCTATGGAATGCATTTTTAAACAGGTAATACAACAGTTCCTTTTCTTTTTCTTGTTTGTTCTGTTATGGGGGGCATATTAAAAGACTTGCTAATGTTTAAATTAGCCATATCTATTTTAGATGATTTGTAGGGACAGCCCCATCAGTTTATTTCAGTTAGATATTTTAGAGAGCTACTTAAGGTTTGTTTTCTTATAATCTATAATTATTGCACATAACTTTCTTTGGTATTCGATTTAGCTAATAAAGGACTCAAAGGTTACAATCTCTCTATTTCACAATCGGTATTCATTTGCACCCATTATTTAGGACAAAGAATACAAGACTGGTTTTTAAACTTGTATTCTTTGATCTTAGCAACTTTTGAGTGCTGGTTTATCTTGATTTTTCAGCAGGCATTCAGCCTGCTGCACACCCAGCAGCCATTAGTCAGAAATCAACAAGACAGCTTAGCAGCTAAAAGGTCACTCACTGGTGCAAGATCAGCCGCTTCTGTTACCTTATAAATCTGAGCTTTAAATAAAACAGAAATGAATTCTGAAGCATGCTTTAATTATTAATCACTTGATTTATTACCAACAATATGTTGTAAAAATTCCTAAATTATTTTTTTTTTCTATTTCTGTAAGTAAACTATTCATTGTTATATAAATAACCTGAATTAGATCTCAACTAAATTAAGTATAGCAATGGGCAAAATTCTCACATTAAAATAAAATATTAACTATAAAATGCATTTTTACAATAATAAAGCCAATTAAGCTTTGTTTTGGTATTTGTAAGATTCTGTACTAAATATCACATTAGTCATGGTATAGTTACACTTAAAAATCTTATTTTAGTTGCAGGAGTAATTTTAGCTGACCTCTGCATGTATGTATGTGGTTGCTGTACTCGAAATGAAACTGTATCAATGTTGCTGTATTTGGTAATCTTCTAGGCAGTAGGGTTAATCATGCTAATGACTGTCGGTGATCATAGAAAGTGGTGGATCCACCCAATCATCATAAGCTTTTTTTGCTCAATTTCTTCTGCATTTTTCAATTTCCTAACAACAACATAAAAGTTGATTTCTTTCTTGTTACCAATAATTTTTCAGAATGTAAAGAAGGAAGATTATTGACTTTTTAAGATTGATTTTTTTTATATACATATAACCAGAAAAAAACAAGGATTGATCGGAATCTTGTTTTCCAAGCTAAGTTGGTCGGAAAGATGCATTGTTTTGTTGAAACCTTTATTAGGGTTATTATTTTGGCTTATAGACTAAAATCTGTGGACATACATATGCTTGAGTTAGTGGATGGGGCACTTTAAAAAACAAAATGAGGTATGAAAGAACATGGGGTTTTGGAGATATAGGAAAGAAAAGGTTTTAATAAGGATTTCCTCAATATCTAAAAAGAATTGTTTTTTTACTTAACAAATTGCAATTCCTCTGGTGTTCTCACCAGTCTGATTGTCTACCTCTGTATTTCTGTCAGTTTAGTGATATTGGCAGCTATCTGACTAATGTTATATAGTTTTAAAACGATAAAAAAAACATGGTTTATTCCTCTCCTTGTTGATATATCTAATGATTTTACACTAGCTAATCATCATTATCTGTTGTATTTTGAATAGATGACTGCCCCATAAAATAGAATATCTGATAAATCAGCATAGTATAATATATTGTTCAAGTGAACCAGATTAGATTCTAAACAAAGTGCTGTTATAAATGAATTGGTCTTTAAACATGAATACATGCTATACTAATGTATGGAAGCATACCCTTTATGTATTGTATTTAAAATACATCTAAGGCAAGTCAGAAGAAGTCTGCAAAGCATTTCATGAATCTGCAAGAACCTTTCCTAATATTAAATCAATTCTGATGTTTTAAAATCTCAGCCATTGATCATGTGCACCTATCATTGGAAATTTGGTCATGTTTGTTTTTGCTAGCAAGATTTTGTGAAATGTGTTTATTTCTATAGAAGCCAGATAGATTAGTTCATGCTTTTAATTCGAGGTTGTGTTTTTTTACAATTATTCAAGCAAAGCCACTCTGATTTTGCAGTGAGAACAAATGCAGAGGAGGAGGTATGTTTGCTTTGTTTTCAGTTGGTTTATTAAGATGCTTTCTAACTAGATTAATTTTTTAACCAGAATCACACTCAATTGTCCATATGTTCTCTGCCACTTCTGGCCATGGCAGAGTTGTTTGGCCTATTACCCAAATGGCCAGTTGGTTCATCTCCTCCTGATTGCTTTTCTGTTTTTGTTGTGACTGTCTTATTCTTTTTTTACACTGCCTTCTTTTGGTAAACAGGCCAGCTGGTCTTTTCACCTATCATTTCTTTATTTACTGTGTTGGCATGTTCTTTGATGATTTTACACCTGTAGCCAAACAGGTTTGGATTATGGCCTGGTTAACAAATATGTTTGCTCAATCATTGATCTTGGCTCTGCTCCTACACTAACAATAGTCCCACTTAAGCTTTGACTACTGTTTAATTCTTTGTTCTGTATTGGTCTTAAGTGCCCATTCTGGGTCTGAGTCAGCATGCTCCATGAGTCAGTGAATTTTGCCATATTCCTTTATTCTTATACTGGATGTTGAGCTGATATGCTGTACTGTCTTTCATTATTGTTTTTTTTTTACTTTTGTCTAATTTTGATTGACTAACCAGATCTTTGGCACCTTATGATAGATCCATTAGTATAGATGAACCAATGTTCTTTCCTGTTAATGCTTTCTTTGAGCAATCTGACTTTTGTCTGTTTCTGCTGAAGTTGATGACATCATTTATGGATGGTTTAATTTCTCTTTGGTGTTTCTGCTTGTTCATAACCTCTAACTAGTGACTGATCACTTCTGATTATGACAGAGTCACCTTTTTTTGGTGTGGTGCTAAAGTTGGGGTGTGTGTGTGAAATTGCATATGTGTGTTTGGGAGCTGGGTCGGTTCCACGACCGGCCGCCACAGCTGTTTACAAGTGAGGCCTTATTTCAACCTGTGTATTGTGTGCATGTTCCTCAACCTAGTGAGAGCAGCGGGCTACCCAACTCCTTCGTATTGCACGGCAGGGGGGGTAGGTTTCTCCAGGTTGAACTCTCTAGAACAGAGTTTTCTCTCTGTGTGTCCTTGAACTGAGAGGGAAAGTTTGGGCCACTGTTTATTTTTCAAATTTCCAAATGGAAGTATGGGATGGAATGAGTTCTATTTTTATTTTGCAGGATGATGGATGGAGACATGTTCTCCCTCCATTTTTTATCTTTATTTGAGTCCTCCCTCATAGGGGAATCAGAGATTCCCGTGATCTTATTGAGAAAACAGATGATCTTTACGATCATTGTTTTTCTCCCACGTAGGGGGACCAAAGGTTCCCTATCTGGTGGTCAAGCCGGGAAGTAGCTCGACCGTTGTGGTGATTGTCATCGACGACCGATGCCACATTCCACACCACTTTCAAATCTTGAGTCTTCTTCTTTAAGCTGTTATATGGACTTCTGTGTGTGTGGATTTAAACGAAGAAAGAATCATGGTTAGTCCATGGAAAATTATTTGGGATGGAGTACTTTATAAATAAGTAGAGGCTTAGACTGAAGAGGGGGGGACTGGGATGTTAATAATATTATTTTGATACAAGTTAAATATTTATATTACAAGAATTTATCATAATAATGAATTTACATATAAGGGTTATCATGTAATTCAAAAGATAAGAACTCTTGAAAAGAGTTATTGTATTCTAAATAGAATCCTAGAAGGATTTATTAAGTAATAAAGAATCCTAGGTAATATTGATTTATTAAACAAGTAAAGTATGCATTAAGTAAGAAAAAGAAAGGAGAAAGAGTAGAAGAAGAGGAAAGAAGAAAAAAATAATTTAAACAGGATAGGGAAAGGAAAGGGTTGACTCAGGGTGGTTGGTCTAAGGTGGTGAAGTGTCAAAGTGTAGTTGTAATTGTTTTTCTGTGTTGATGTATCCTAAGGCATTATTAGTTAGCCAAGTGGATGAATAGGTTAGTCTGTCATTTATACTAGATTTCATGACTGTATATTTTTGTTGTAACCAATTGGTTACATAGTTTTGAAATAGGAGTTTTGTTCAGGTATGTTGACTGCCTTCTAAAGCCTTTCGGCTACCCCAAGCTATCCGCTGAGCAGTAAAAACCAGAAAGTTCCAAAGACAGTCCTTTTTAGTTCTATTGTTAAAACCAAAGATGCGCCAGAACGAAGTAAGTTTGTTCTGGGGACTCTTAATTTTAAAAATCAAATCTCGGACTAGGCACCACAGTTCTATATTCATCGGACATGAGAATAAGCAATGGATTGCTGTTTTGTCCTCCTCATGACAAGTGAGGCATTTGGGAGAATTTATTAGTTTCCATTTATGTTTGTTTTCCCTTGTGGGAAGAACATTTCTTAGTAATTTCCAGTGAATGTCAGATGTATATCCATCCACGAGACGATTAATTGAACTATTCCAAATTCTGCCCTATGGAAGTGTTCCTGAATTTAGGGTACCTTCCCATCTCTTCCTATAATTCGGTTCCTCGATGGGTCGTGACGACAGGAAGAGGTAGATGTCTCATTGGGATAATTTGTCTAGATCAATTTTAGTATCTCCTAAGCTTACTTGGTTTTCTGTTCCTATAGAGATGTTGCAGCTAATCCAGTGTTGTAGGGCGGTTATATGGTAGTCTGTTAGTAAGTTTTTTTGTGCTCTATATAATTTTAATTTTGTGGGTGAGAACATCGACCCCGTCAAGGGTGTCAAATGCTTTCGCTAAATGGGTGATGAGGAGTTTTTGCCATCTTGGTCTATTGTTTACTGTTCTTATGATATCTATTATATTTAATATTTGTTGAGCACCTATTTTGCTCTCTAGGTTTATGAGGTTTAAATCTCCTTGGCTCCGAGGGCATCTAGTTATTTGTTTATTGTCCAGGTGTTTACGCCCCTGCCACAGAAATCGATTTAACTCAGCGTCTATGGAGGAGCGCACCCAGCCTGGCATTCATATTATTTTAGATTTATAATAAATTTTAGGAGCTAAATAGGTGTTTACTAGTTCGGTTTTAGTGAAGAAGGAAAGGTTACCTTAGCCATTCAGGACTGCCATCTGATCAGCCTTGGCTCTTTTTTAATATTATATTCTTTGAATCACTTTTTTTGCAACTTTTAAATGTGAGTCCAGATTTTTTACTGATCCCCTAAGAGAAAAGTGATATGCCCAGTAACATTATAAATGAATAGTCATTAATGGATGTGGGAAGAAAGACATCAGCCTATAGTGTTGTACATCACTTTTCAGACAAGTGAATCTATTACCCAGCAGTATATTGATGATGTAATGGATTCCACCATGGAATTTCATCTCAATAATGATGTTCTTCAAATAATAAATCCTTCTAGATTAAAATCTGACAAATCTCAAGGAATCTTGGAAGCTTCTACATCAACAATGAAGGAGCACTTTGAAGAATGGGACAAGATTCAACAAAACTCATGCATGGGATTAGCAGAGACTAGTAAATAGTTTTTAAAAAGACTGATTAATAAACATTTTGATATAACTTACTAAAAGCAATGAATTAATGGTGATTTTAAGGTTTACTGAAGTCATAACATATGTTACTACAATTTATTATTCAGTTTCATTGTGAAACGTATCAATCACAAATTACCAAAATGATACTTGAAGTGATTAATTAAATAATTTCCTGTTAGCACTTCATAGATGGACATCTTTTGGAGTTCTGAGAATAAACATTAAAATTACTGATGCCTGAGCTTGTATAAATACATGGAGCGCACACAACTGGGACACACATGAAGCCACTTTTGATCTACTTGGCGACTATTATATGTTTGAAAAATATTGAAAGTTTAATTTATGTCAATTTGAAATTAATCAGATGGGTAATTTATAACAAAAATAATTTTAAGATTTGTCTGTGCAGAACATTTCTTAATTGTTATGCATAATTCTGATGTTTTTTTTACTTGCCTGCAAACTTTACAAATTAACAGCAGTGTTGGTGAGTTGTGTGCCTACTCCCATCCCGCTCTACGCCATTTTAGGGTATTATTCTCATGGTCCTTCAAAAAGAAGTCAATCCAACCTAGCAGTTTTATCGTCTAGGTTAGAACTTGGAGTTTACTTGGTTGGTCAGACCAGTTACTAGGAGGCAATTTTTGCGCCTCACTCCTGGAGACTGTGCTATTCCAGGAGGAAAGACACAGATGTACCTATATTGCAACTTGTCAATAAGTTTGTAATGTATAATGTATTTTGTCACATGAGACACACACACTTCCCTTAAAAGTCTTTCTTATTAAAAAAAATGCTCAAGTGAGACCTGGCTGAACTAGAAATGCAGCAAGCAGATTTGTCCAGGTTTCATTTGAATGCCCTAAGTATAAATTCTTATTAAGATGATTCCTTAACTTATTTTTTTTTATAGTTAATGGAATCTTTTCATTGTTTTACCTTTGTAGTCATTTTGTATCAGTATCAATTGGCCTTTTAACTGTTCTTCTATGTAGATGATAATACTACTGTAGAATCTTCTTGTTCCAGCCATTTACTTCAGGACTATGTGACATACTCCACCCCCAGTAAATTGAAAGTACTATAGATCCATAAACGGATATTTATCTGAGGATAAACACGAGACCTTTTGAAGCAGTTAATTCTAATTTTAAAAAAAAAAATAATAATTTATTCATATTTTTCTTTTTTTATTTATGAGGCTAAGTCCCCCCTGTATTAGTAAAATCTTTTGAATGAGTATAAAACACTATAAGGTATTTAAATAACTGAGCTTTTGTTAACTTTGTAATCTGCTGAATA
The DNA here is from genome assembly GCA_018389105.1 of Nautilus pompilius. Classification (NCBI taxonomy): domain Eukaryota; kingdom Metazoa; phylum Mollusca; class Cephalopoda; order Nautilida; family Nautilidae; genus Nautilus; species Nautilus pompilius. The sequence continues at coordinate 617,740 of JACATO010000132.1, read as the reverse complement.
CAGAGTCACTTAACACAGTTATTTTGATACCTTAGAGTGTTTTATTTATTTTCAAAAGATTTTACTGTTACACTGAAAAAGTTCCAAGAAGTTATAAATCCAGTGATATGTGCCATTTTCACTTATATGAAGAAATTTAAATCAAAGTGAAATAAAGAGAAATTTCTTTGTATTTGCATTTACACTTTTTTTTTTTTTTTTGAAAAATTATTCTTTGAATACTCATGACTTTGTGAAATATCTGCAAATCCCTATAGAACTTCTGGTGGAATGTCACTACAGAGAGAGAGTGTTGGCTTCATGGAATGCTGAAGTACCTGCTTTTGCATCACGAGGTTTGCTTGCAGCTATAGATGCCATCAGATGAAAATTCTGTAGCTTTTTTGTTACCATGGAAGATGTTTCTATACTCCTTTTTGCTGCTATTTTTTGGAGTAATTTTTCTGAAACTAAATCCTGTCTGACCTTTCACCAAACCAGAATGAGTGACCCTTGGAACAATTAGACTTATTAAGGGGCACAGTTTATTCTCTGCTCTATCTTTAATGTCCAGTTTTCAGCTCGAAATGCTTTTGTTTGCTATTGTCAGAAAATGGACCTGAGGCTGTGTGAAATATTAATGTTTCTAGAGATTACTCACTCTTTAAAAATACATTTAATCTACTTTTGGGTGTTTCATTTCCTTTCCCTCTCAGAAACAAATTCTTGCTTTCACAAAAAAGTAAACAACAAAAAAGCAGTAAATTTGAAAAACCACAGAGAAATTTGTAGTTATTTTCATCTGCTCTGTTGATTGATTTCCTAAGTCATGAGTAGAGGACGGCACTCTACTGCTTGCTCTTGAGACTTGTCTATTACTAGGGAAACACAAGGTCTCACACAACTTCTACTTGTATCAATTAGGCTAAATTCATTCATAAAGGGGGGGGCAATTTCTGTTCACCCAAGCATGCATACTAAAACCTGTTCAGTTGGTGGTATCAATCTTTAGTAAAATTCTGTCTGTTGCTTCTTTTTTTAAATTTTATTATAGGTTGCTTAAACAAAATAATGACAACAAATGCTGACTGAAACTAGGCGATTAGTATGGATTAACCTACTTTAGTGATACTTTCTTGTTATCAGCATTAGGAATTCTCAGAAAAGCATTTTTATTTTTTAATATCTCCAAGTGACCTTGATCTGGTCTTGAACATTTTCCTGCTAGTTTTTGTGCTTTAGTATGTACAACTAGGTTGATTTTGTAGGCTAAGCAGGCTCTCAGCCCACTTTTTAGATTATGATTTATCTAAAACTCTCACATTTTTTCAAATAAGTTAGGTCTAGCTTTCATCTGTAGGGTAATTTTCATTTTCTTGATTTGCCCAAACATATGGAATTTTGATGCCTTGTTTTATTTTAATCCCAATAAACCAAACAGTAAAGTTGCTTTTCAAGTAATTTCAGGTTATTGCTTATGATCTGTTTGACCTATGTGTTGTGTGTGTCTGTGTTTATACATACACGATCACGTTAACAGTTATTTTGCATGATCTAGTTACTGAGATTATTTTAGTTAAGCTAACCATCAAATTTAACCTGTCAGATGTACAGGGGGCATCAAGAAAAACCTGAAAACGCTCTTATCAAATAAGTTGTGTAATATAGTAATTGCTCAGGCATAAGTCCAAAGCATAGAGAGTACATAAGTTTTACCTATAAAAATTAATTTTCATTTACTTATTTCTTGGAAGAAATGTCAATAATTTTTTTTTGTTTTTTCTGGTCACAAATAAGGTGCCATCACTGCCCCCTTTTAGAGCCCTTTCCTCTTGTAATGGTTGTGGCATCTCATAAAATGTGCCTTTCCTCCACAACAAAGCTACAGATCACACAAAAGTTGACTGTAATCAATTCTTACCTAAAACGATGATTAATTTTCATTAAATGAAACAGAGTGGCATGGTATTTTTCTAGATGTTTGCTAGTATTACACCATAAACTCCTTCAGGCCACTCCATGCTTAAGGAAGAACAGCAGTTTTAATGACTTTTAGAAACATCCCTATATTTATTTATTGATTTTTGGTTGTTTTTTTTACTTAAAGAATATTGGTGCCATTGCTGTGTTTTACTGTCACCAGCAGTCAGATTAAATTGGACATGTTTTAGACAGACAGACAGGAAATTGCTTGATGAGTTAACTCTAAATGTAATTCCTTTACAAAACCAAGCTGGAACCTTTCTTTCTCAGTTGACAATAATCCAAATGAGCAAAAACTGTAATATAATGTAATGTTTAAAAGATATGTATATATTTGATAGCTAAAGATAATTATTTAAAAATTCTTAGTTATTTATTTGCAAAAAAGTTGAAATAAGTTGGTTGGCTCATTGTTCAATACTTGTTTTTATGTGACAATATTTACTTGGGAGGTTCACCTGATTATATCTGTCTATATTTAGTAAGTTACTTAGGCTCTAATAAATTCCATTGTTGTTTTGTTTTTATAAAGCACCCAACTGATTAACATTTTAAATATTATACCTTACACCAAGGCATAATAGGCAAAGAGTTTCATTTTTTTTCTGAAAATATAAAACTACAGTTTACAAAATTAAGTGCCAGAAACAGTCAACAATCAGTTGTAATGCATGTTCAGTAAAAATCTGAAAACGTTAAAGTTATTCTGCAACAGCAACAAAAAAAAAGACATTCATTTTGTGGTTTTTTGCCAACATGCTTTGCTTTCATTCTTTCTCTTTCCTTTTTTTTCATCAATTTCTTCAAGAAACTCAGAATCTTCACCAACCACATCTCCACCCTCATCAACAAGCAATCTCTTCATCAGAACCACTTTCATCCTCAGAAATAGACTCAACCAACTCCACATCAGCATCATCTTCAGAATCAATCAATTCACGCAGACATGAATGCAGATCATGCTTGTGGATTTTCTCTCCATCGGCAGCAATGCCACACACACACACACACACACACGCACACACACACAGAAGGATTTTTTTTCACAACTTCCGAATTCAACTTCTTCAAACCAACTGACACCATATGCACAATCTAAGAATAGAACGGGGGGTTACGACTCCAACTGCTGGTGAACACGATTTTTTAATCATCTTTGAACCACTCAGACCATAGCTCATGCTCATATGACTTAAGCAGTGTATTCGTGACAACATCCAGAGGCTGCAAAACACTCACCCGATGCTTTGGGACGAACATGCACTCCGTGTTGTATGTATTCTTCAGATGCTTCTCTCTCTCGTGCAAGTGCCATATTGACCCATGTGAAGTAGGCTTTTCAAGCTACCCAGCACTGCAAAAAAAAACCTGAGGTTTACTTTCTTTTATAGATTATTAATATTAAAGAGGTTTAGTTCACTCATCTCGAAATACTACTTTCACACTTTAGAATTTTATAAAGATGATCCCATAATGTTGGAAAGAATTCGAGTCAGGGATCATTGCTGGGGGATGTGGTGTACGTCAGAATTTTCAACATCGTTTGTGGTGTTTGTTACTAAGAATTACAAATTACGGCATCATAGGTGCATTCTTTCTGAACCACTGGAAAGATAGCGACTCCAATATTAGAGTTTTAGAAAAGAAATATATGCAAACGGAAAGTTCTTGTAGATTTAACCTTTTTACTCCTGGCCTTAACACAAGATTACATCTTAGTAGATTAAGGGTTTGATATTACAATTACCGTAAACAAACATGTTAGACAAAACAAAAGTGCAACTCTCCACTCCTCTCTTTCTCTCTCACAAAGGAATTCAAATTTTAGGTGAACAATAGTTCTACCCTAGGATACAAAAATTTAGGTAGATCAGGGTAAACCAACAAATACCTCATGTACTACACCATGGCATTCAAAGGTCTTCGCGAAAGTGCATTTCACCTACTACGCCATGGTGTAGTAACCAAGGTATTATGGTACTCTTTGTATAGATGCACTGTAGTAATAAACATCTGTTATGAGGATAGGGAAGATTATTAGAGTATGTAATTTTAAAGAATCATTATTGTCAGACCAACTTATTGTCTCATAGTCACATTTATAAACATTAAAATGAAATAAATTATTAGTTTGCTGTTTCTCTTCCCACATTCATGACTGTCAGTCTTAGTACTTAGTATTTTTGTAAAACATTATTTATTCTTTCAAGAAATGACTAATGCTGCTGCTTTAGTAAATATGGACATTCCTGAGGAGTTGAAAGGTGATGCTTGCATTTAGTGAAACCATCATCCATCATTGTTAAAGTTGCACAGTGTAAGAACAGAGTTATTTTCAAAGAGTAGATGGTTAGTTTAGATGCTTCCCATCACCCTATTGGTAGTAACTAACACCAAAAATTTAGATTCCATTAATTCTATTGCTACTAATAAACTGATGGAAAATGCTCAAGCTAACTCTTTATTTCTATTACTTCATGTTGAGTGTCAATATATATATATTTCTTACCCTACCAATATCAAAGATTTCTTTTTTAATGCTTATTTTTTGGAACTTTTTTCTAATAAATCTTCAACTCTTCTTGAGGTTTAATGTTAGAAAAAATTACAATATTTAGCTATTTAAGATGAATATAGTATTTAGTAGTAAAAAATGTAATTGCTTTCAGTCTAATACAGTAATACCCTTTTCAAAGCTGATCCACCATTAAGCTCTTGGCATTGGCTTCTTTTTTAAAATTCTATTAAGTAAGTAAAAAAAATTGCCAAATTTGAATATACCAGGCACACCTGTCATTTTTGTTTATACTTGCTAAGCCAACGAAGAGCAGCGTACTAGAGCAATTGGAGCCAATCAGCATTTAGCTGCTTCAACTTAGACTCAAACTCACCTACCTTTGCTGTCGCCACTCAAGAGCGCTGGCACTTTCTCTATTGACAGTGTCTTCAGCAATTAATAAATGATATTCATTGTTTGCATACCCCTTCGTTTATTCCTTAATCAATTGTCTATGTCATCATGTGCCACTCATAGGTAAGAAAAAACATTGTTAGGAAGGTATCGCCATATCAAATATATCATAATGACCCCCATCGAAAGCTTTCTTCTCCAGGAACACATCCAGAACTTTCAACAAGGTATTACTGTAAATAAAAGAAACTAGATTAACCAGATGTTACATCTTTACCATGGTAACGATATGTGTTCTGTCACCAATCTTAACACTTGCTGCAGAATTATCTACTTCCATTTGGCATCATTACACCTGAAAAAGTTTTTTCCTCAGACTTAAATTCTGAACATGAATGATTATTGAAATACATGCTGCTAAGTTAGTTTATTGACGGCTAATAAGGTGACAGAAAATGTTTGCGCCAGTCTTATACTTTCTACAGAGTTATTTAAGTTCTCAATTTTTGATAGTAGATACACAATTTGTGAAAGGTCTGTTCTTAAAACAATGAAAATGGTTTTCAAATTTATAGTGATTTTAGATTTTAAAAAGTATTTAAATGCAAATAACGATGCAGGCTTATTAATACCTGCCTTGTTACTGTACTTTTTTACCTCTTTAGAACAAACTTGGCTATTGGGTGCCATTTCTTTATTAAATAATTATGTAATAATTTGCACCACTTAAAAAGCAGACTGTTTATGATTTGCCAGTGTAAAATGGACCACTAAGGTAGGCAGACATTTTCTCTTAGAAAAGTACATAGTAAATTCTGTAGTTGGGCTTTCAGTAATTCATCTATTCCACACATTCTTTAGATTCAGCCATTACAACAACAACATAACTGTGCAACAGGAAGTACACTGGATTGGTTTATTAAGGGAAGCCATTGTTAGCTGATGTGAATAAAGGCTCTGGCTGGCCTTGCATATTGGCATATCTTCATGGATGAGTAAAACATTTCCCAATTTTTATCCACAAGACATGCATTGGTGTGGAGAAAGGTTGACAAAAGCTTCTAATCTGTGTCCTTTATAATCAGCTGTTAATCTTAGTAGATTTATTGCAATAGTGTGAGCAGGGATTTGATATATGTCTAAAATATATTTGTGTATTCATTGTAAGACATCCAAATTTCAACTGCTGCTGCATATCCTTCCAATAGTGAAAAGAAACAGCCATCGATCCGATTCTTAAATTGATTAATACTGTCATTGCTAACTAACTACATTTGGTAATAATGTATTCTTTTTTTAATAATTCTATTATTTAAATAGAAAGTTTCTGATATCTAATCATGCCAAACTCTTGGTTAATTTATAATTATATGAGGGTAAGTCAAAAATTATCCGCACTTTCACCATAACACATCTTTGAGTTTGTCACACTGCCTTCTGCTCGTGCGTGCTTATAGTTGGTACTATTGTGGTCACATGATCGAAGTTTGAGCTTGATCGCGCCAGTTTTCTTGCTGCTGTTACAGTGTAAACATGGCCGCTCCACTAGCAGTGTGCACCAAGGAGAACAAAGAGCAGTGATCCGATTTCTCTGGTCAGAAGGTGTCTGGTTGAAATTCATCGAAGGCTTTTAACAAAATATGGCGACAGTGCACTACCGTGTAGAAGTGTGTATGAGTGGATCGCGAAGTTTAAAAGTGGCCGGACAAGCGTGATGCACAAAGGAGCAGGACGCCCATCAACCTCCACTACTGACGAGAAGATTCAGCAAGCTCGAGAGATGGTAATGGCAAACCGGCAATTTATCATCGATGAGGTGGCATGTTCTCTGCAGATTAGTCATGGTTCTGCCTATCAAATCATCCATAACGAGCTCGGTTTCCATAAAGTCTGTGCGAGATAGGTGCCAGCAGATAATTTTGACTTTCCCTCGTAGTAGTAATAACAGATAGCCAGAAAGATTGGTTTTTCACTGCACACAGAAACTGCCCTGTGAATGACTTTCTTAAAGCTGTTCATTCTTTATTGATAACTCAAACAAATCATTTCCTCTTATGAGACCAGAAATAATTTGTGCTGAAAACAAGTTGACAAATTCAGAACAACCAGTACAACTGATATCCTTCTCAATTTATATTAGGATGAATAAATCTTCTAATCAGTTTTTTGTTTTAAATTTTTTTGGAATCATTCAACATTCTACAGTTCTTAAATGGATCTGCTGCCATGTCCCACACGATTTCGTTCTTTCTCTATTCCCCTTTCAGTTGTTTAACTAAGATGGACTATGCATCACACCTGTAATCAGTTTAATATTTTTACCAGGGTTCGATTTTATTCAACCAGCCATCTTTGGTTATGAGGAGTTGATATTATTATCATCAATATTTAGGGAGAAAGGTTCTTTTTTAACTGCATGGGGACATCTGTACATTGTTTGTTTTTCTTTCTGTATGTCAATGGTATTTTTATTTATCTGGCTGATTGAAAGAGTTATCCTACCTTGATTTCTTTTAATGCAGCCAGATTAATTATGCCACACTGTTCTGTAGGTAGGTAATTGACTTATATACCAACGATTGTCTTAAGTACTAAATAGTTCAAAAGCAACTGGAAATTTAAAAAAAAACAAATACTATTTTTGTGAATATACTATGAGAAAGTGCCATTGAAAACTCTTGATTAATTTTTAATCAACATCTGACTGTTTCCAAATTTTTCACTATTAAATCACTATGGCAGATGAAGAAAGATGCCCAAAGAAAAGAAAATACAAAATCTTCACCAGAAAGAAATAGTGCTAAAAATAAAAATATGATGACAAAAGAATTAACTATGGATTTACTTTTGGCAGACATTTTCTTGATTTCTACTTGTAGGTATTCATAAGTTTTCTTAGTGTAGTGCTGTATTGTGGGAAGATTTTTAAAATGTCTCAGTCAGATCTCCACATAATATTTCATATATAAAGGTAAGAAGTTTAATATTTGCTACTTGCTCAAAATAATTCTCTTTTTTTTTTATTTGCAAAATCATTCTAGTAAGGGTAACCCTTTCAAACAGACAGTCTTGAAAAGGTAAGAACATGAAGCTGGACTGTGTACTTTAAATAATGTCTAACCCAAGCTATAAATGTACAAATAATAATTCATTTCAGTTTGTCATACCAATGATCCAATCACACTTGGCTGTAGCTGATAGTTGGAGATCTTGTTCATCAATACTGTTGTTAAGAGAGATTTGATTAATATTACTCTGATAAATGGATTAAAACTAATTTTTTAGTGTCTTTAAAAGATAATTAGTCTGAAACAGGTTAGTGATTTATCTGTAATCAATAAATAATGTGACATGGAATTTTTAATGAGAGATTGAACTATAGTGCTTCAGATCTTAGAAGCTCTGGATGTACTACAATGGCATCCATTAAGGTTTAAGTACTTTTTGTCCGCCCTTGATCTAGCTTTAGTCACCATATCTGATTTCCTTGCTTCAGCATCTTTTGATGTCTCTCGTGTTTTTAGTTGTTTGGTCTGTATCTACAGAATTTAAAATTTAGTTGCCTGAACAGTTTTTCTATTGTAAGTTATCGTTAGATTTGTATTTTTAAAAAAGACATTTTCTTGCAGCAATGTAAACATGCATACATTTAGTTACATTTCTAGTGATATTTATTGATTTGAACAATGAGGTACCATTTACATTCCATAGTTTTTTTTTTTTTTCCAGTAAGAAAATTTTACAGTATTTCTATTTTATTTTGGAAACTCATTTGAATCCAGATTTTGTTGTAAAATTGCCAGTATCCTTATCAGAAAAAGTGCTAGGATCTCATTACAGTTATGATTTGAAAGACACTTTTGCATATTATTTCAAGAAACATTTCTGGCTATTATTCATACATTTAGAATGTCCTGTACGTTTATATTATATTTTTGATTATTGCTGGTTCTTTGATTTACATGGAATTCACAAAAGTAGGATGCTTTAGATTTGCAGATAATAATTAAAGAGAGGAGATGGTGGATGATAAAATTCTTTCATCTCTATCTAAATTGATTATTGCTATATCCAAATACAGTGTGCATATTCAGTGACTGTGAATATTTTAAATTAGTTACCTGTATGGTTACTTTATAATTCATTTATATATATGCACTTCTTGGATAGCTCTTCAGAGAGCTGGTTTTGATACAAGCTTGCATAATTCACTATGACATATTCCTTGAGGTAATCTGTATTTAATTTTTTCCCACTCCAGTTTTATACTTCATTTGAATTTTTTTTTCCATGATAGACCTCCAAGGCTCCTGCAGCATCAGCTGGGTTGAGGCAATTTTTAAATTATTTTATTTGACCTACCATGTAATTGATCAGCATTCTTCATTTTCTTCTGTCTGTTGAGATGCCAGCAAAGTTTTCTGTCTGTTGGGCCAGTCCGTGAGCATTTTTTGAATTTCTATACTTCTGTTCTAGATAAGAAAAAACGTGCCGAATATCTCAGATAACTGAAAGATTCTGGTAACTTTACCCCCTCCTTTTTTTAAAAAAAAATTCTGTATTTTTTAATTGAATGCAAGTATATAGAAGTTTCTGTCATAATTTAATGAAGATGCAAAGTTTCCTTTTAGACAGTACTAATAAAGAGAAAGTTAGTTTAGCCTGGTTACTGTTAGAAAGTTGGAATCGGTGATTGTGACATATTCGCAAAGTTATATCTTACAACATAAATTTAGAAAATGTATCTTTTCTTTTAGGCATGACAAGAAGCAGTTCAATAATTAGAGACCCCCACCAAATCAAAACAGTAAACCAATTAATAAGCAGACCACAGCAAAAATGATGTTTTGTTTCTAAATACCTATTTGTAGTTTCACTTTTTTTTTGTTAACATGTCTCCGTCAACATTAGATATGAACTTATATTGAAAAGTGTGTGGAAGTATTATTACTAAATACATGATGTATACATAGATATTAAGAATGAGAATCAATGTTACTTTTTTTCTCCCTTTAAGCATCATAATTGATATCATGATTTTGGAAAATGTTTGACTACTAAGATTTTATTAAATATGTCATTGTTTTGATATATTTGATAAAGACTGACCACTAACATATTTGGTAACATGGTTTCTTTTCCTTTTTTCTTGCTAGCTTGGCTTCAGATTATAAAGGATTAGCTTGAATACTTCTTGTCATCTTATTAGCAGTGACAGAACTAACTAATAAACCTATCCTTTGATGATCTTTCTCTGCTGACATTATCAGAGTTTAATTCTGGTGTGCATTGAAAGGTAATTTTCTTTAGAATTTTATTTCTGGAAACAGGGAAAGCTTACCAAAAAGTAGATTTATTAGTTAGTTTAGTTACTGCTAATAAGGCAAAGGGAAACAGGCTCATTTTATCAATAAATAACATTTCATCTGTTCTTATTTTCCCAAATTGTAAGTGTAGTTAGGAAAATCTTTATTCCAGTTACCTTCATCACTCATCATCAAAAAGACCCATTTAATTAAGGCTTTTTCGTAAGCAAAACCAAATCAGAACAAAGTGTTTCAGTGGTTTGATGTAGAAACGGTTGCCTGTCTAGCATGTATTAAATTGGCAAACATAGTTCTGTGTATTATGGATGCCAGGTGCTTGATCATGATAAACTTAGAACAAAGTTTTTTCATAGTTTGGGCAATTTACTAATGCAGTGAGCAAACTGCATATGTGTACTGACCTCTGAAATTAATAGGTTTCATTAAACATCATTTTACTTTGATAAGTACTTATTGTTTCTTTTTATTATTTAGTTCAGTTGTTTAAGTGGCAAGAAGTCATCACAGTTTAAAACAAGGTCTCTTCTCCAAGGAAAAGAAATTCCTGTCAATTTCAATCTTACATTATTAATATCAGAAAGTATTGCTGATAATTTATTCCATTAATTTACATTTCAAATTCTAATACTAAAAGTGTTTATGATTGTTATTTTCTAATATCAAGCCATAGCCCATAGTAATTTAAACTGTAGTTGGCCAATATCTACATATTCAAGACCCTTACTTAGTTTGAAAATCTCTATCTCATCCCCATTTATGCATTTAAAGATCAAACAAGGTTACTCTAATAATTCATTCGAAATATTCTGATTGTGTGAAACCTTTAAACATTTAAGTCTTTCTAATATTTTAAACATGGAGTCTGCATAAGAGGTGTTTGTGAAGACATATATATATATATAAGGTACAAATATTTTTTTAGTTCTTAGTATTTTAGTAGCATTATCAGTAGTTGAAATACATTGTTCTTTATGCAAAGGTTTTTGCTATTAATATTTTCAAAGACCTCTTTCTGAATACATTTTCTTATTTAGTATTCGCTATATAATCAGGATTATAGTTTATATTTTCTGTATGAATTGTTTTTACTAAATAATTTCAAGATTACAAGATTTACTAATTAGCATCATTGATAATTTTAACTATTTTTCCAGCACTGCGACTGATAGGATAGTATCTTATATTTTTAGACAATCACTGAGTCTTTTTCTTTAAAATCTAAACAAATGTCCAAAAGATCTCAATCTCAGACATTTGTAGATATAGATTATCAACAAACTATTGTATATGGTAAAATATATAGTTTGTTTACTTCATTGAGGTTAACTAACTGTTACGTTAAAAAGTCCCTTTGATTGTGACAGATAATAAGAAATGAGATAAAGACTAGGGATGACACCCATCTGTCAAAAGTTGCACTTGAAGGAACTTGTAGTTGGAAAATATTTAAAAAAAAAAAAAGTTATATCATCTGATAATTCTTTTTTTTTCTATGGCAAATTGGTTTTAGATACTTGTTATTTTGCACTTGCTAATAGTTAAGATGTTTTCTGTGCATTTGCCTCAGCCCATGTGGGTTAGATGTGGATCAAAGCCATTCTATTTAAGTGTTTAGTCTATTTTTGTTTTTTTTAAATATCTAAATGATTTAATATGCAATATTCCATCTATTTTCTAATGTTTAATCAAGAGAATTTCATATTATATATCACTAGAAACCATAAGTATATGTGCAACTACTATCAAAGATTCTAGCAATCGTTATGTATCTCTTTCCAGAAAAGTTTTCAGTTATATCACTTTTGTCTAATAGGAATGATATGCTTTAAATGTCTGGTTAGACATAGTAAAACCCCCTGTATGCTGCTGACATGTGCTCTTTTTTTATGAATCCAGGTTTCAGCAATCCATGTCTGGAAGTTGCATTGGATTTGGAGAAGACCTAATGGAGACCTTTACCTCCAGTGTTTTTAGTCTACAGTTATGAATACAGAATTGATGTTTATCAAAGGATATCTCAAATCTGTCAGGCTCTTTACTGTTTAAAAATCTTTTTTGCCCATTGTACCAACAATGCATATTGAGATTCATTGGTCATATTTCAGTAAAATGGCACTACAAACCTCATCTAATGTTACCACAGTCTACAAAAAAAATCAGTATATTCAACATTGGTCCCGTGTACCCATTGATATGATTTGAAATGCCAGCTGAAATCAGCCCATCCATTTAACACCAGTATGATGGAATTAATGGAAGCTCTAATATGGAAATGGAGGGACCTTGACTAGATGATACAAATTCTCACTGATTCATTCCGAAGCAGAGTGGAGATGTGAAAGCTGGCCCGACCAAGTACTACACAAGGAATTTCACTCTATTGCTTAAGTTTACTTGTTTTTCATGACAAGCTAGCATATTATACTAACAAGCAACAAAATTATTATGGCAGGGCAATATATACAGTACTGGAAATCTTTATGGAAACACAGACAGAATATGCACAAATATTGAGGAATTGTAACTGAGACCCATATAATACATACACAATGCATTGTTACAGAAAATATGCAAATCAAAATTATTACATTGTACAATGAATTTGTATTTGGTATGTGAGCCTTTTTCTATACAGAGAGCATGCCACCTTGTTTTCATGCTTCCATACAAGTTACTGCTGTATGACTGTGGACTGTTCCAAATATCCTCTAGTACTTTCCACCCACAATTTATCCAAGGTGTTCATTTACCATTTGACTTTTTAAATAACCATTTAAACCCATATGACCTTAGTGATGATCATATCAGGGCATTGTGCAAGCCAAGACATCTCTGTGAGTTAGCCCAATTACATACCAGATAGTTTCTTACCACTCTGGCTGTGTGCTTGGTTCATTGTCATCTTGGAAGATGAATTCCTGCCCAATGGGATGTCTTCCTGAAGGAATGACATAATGGATGAAAAACTGTCTGTGCTGTTGGTGGTCAGTATACTTTCACAATTTTATACAAATTTCCAAAAACTATGGTCGATATGCCATTTCACAGTTGTATTTATTCACTCTCATGCTTCACTTTGGTTGTTGTACACTGACTGTTATACTGCTTACCAGTTTGTCTTCAAATTTGCAAACAGTTCAAACTTGGACTCATCTGTAAAGAGCACTTTCTTCCAGATTTGGTCATCCTACCGTTTCATTCTTATTTTTAGTCTAGCCTTTTGGTTGTCTCTCCTCAGGAAATGTTTTTGGGAAGCTACACATCCATTGAGACCACTTCATGCTAATGTGTATCTTACTATTCTAGAAGAAATGTTAACACCCTTAACAGTAGCTATGTAATTTTCAAAATCTCTATTGGCTCACCGTTTATCAAATAGAGAACATACTCTAAGGTGCTCAATCACTGTTGGAGGAGGGTTTGGGCTTTTTATTTTGGACTGCATGCATACAGCTTTTTCTGAAACATGAAGTTTGGCTACATTGCCACATGGAGTAACCTTCACCAGCTAAGACTTTGATTTCTGTATGTTTTCATGCGATATTTCATTCTCACCACACTACGTTGATATCATTACTTATATTTTTATTGTTCTTATGCAGGTATAACACTTTCTGATTGATTGCATGACCACCAATCACAGTGTATAATAGGACACTACTATGTAGCATTTTATTTTTACACGATGCAATTTTATCATGTTATTTGTGTTCTCTGCCTAGTTTTCTCTTTGTTTCCATAATTATTTCTAATGCTCAACATAAACAGACATTTTCAGTTTTGTGTTTGATTTTTCTTTAGCTATCGTTATTTATTAACTATCAGGATTCTATATTTCTTTGTTTCTTTTTTTTTTAACTTGGTTTCCTCTGGTGCATATAAAACTAGCTAACATTTATTTTGGTGTTTCTTATCAAAACTTTTTATTTCCAAATTCATTTACTTTGAGATTACTAGGATATATCCCTAGATTTACAGTATCCAAGAATTAACTGTTTGTACCTCGGAATGCAAGCACTCTAAAAGACATTTCATTATTAATAAGAAATCATGAGTGTTACAGATTTGCACCTGTTATTCAATTTTCCATTCAGCCCCTGTCTCTAATGGCTGATGGCATTAAAAGCTTAATCACTGAGAGAATTGAACTTTCTAATGAAATGTGAGCTACTATCCCATAATTTAAAGAAGAGAATATGTCTTGTAACTTTAATAAATTCAATAGTGATGACTTTCTCTGTAGCTATCAGGTGAGGTGTCCTCTAATTTCAGAATTAGGAAACTGGTCAGTCATGAGTACAGAGCTTTCATTTTTTTTCTTTCTGTGATTCCACAAGAAACATTTGCAAGTCTGATAGAAAATCTATAATGAATGATGCAGAGATCTTTTTTGAATAATTTTAATGAAGGAATAACAAAAGATTTCATTAATTCTGTGTTGGAAAAGTAAACCTCATTTCCAGTGCACTGAAGTGAGGATTACTGGTTTGCTATTTTTTGATTGCTGTCTTGTAGAGTTTCTGATTTTCCTATCTCACACCAGGGGAAACTCAACTAATAATATCTGCATACACATTTTATTAGATTTTATTTCATTTTAACAACACAAAATTGTTCTTTTAAGTTCAAACATCTAATATTTGCAGATATCTAGATTTGGTGATGCTGCTCATAATCTAATTTATAGCTCATTTATATCTCTAATTTTTCAGTTCATTCCTACATAAATACTGATCCATTAAGTCACATATTTGTTGAAATTTTATTTTTACTAGGCAGCAAATTTCATTTCTTTTTTGGGTTTTGTTATCTTCATTGGCATTCACAAAGGTATAGCTTTGTCTGTATAAAACTACCATACCCTGAGATCTTCTAGAAGTATTTTCCAGATACAATAACCATATTACATAAACCCTTCTAATTAAAGAACCTACTTTACTTTACATAATTTTATATATATATATATTAAAGCAGCTATGTGTGTAATCTGAATCTGCTTTATACAACACTATAAATTGTTGGTACATTACAACTTATTAACTTAAATATGGTTGCAGAAAGTAGAAGTGGAGATTTAGTTAGTATTTGCCATGAACCATTGTTTAGCGGTCTTTCTCTGTTAGCATTATTAAGTTTGGTGTTGTAATAGAATCCAAAGATTGCTAAAATGTGTTCATTATATATGTTCTGTAATAACACATCATCAATAACTTTCCATTCTTGTATTAATGAATCATGTCAATAATGACTAAAATATTGTGTCTTTGCTTCTTCTTTATTTAGTATTTTATTTCATTTTATCTTAGTCTTTCCCTTTTCTAAAATAAATTTTCAATTTTTGGAGATTTTCAGGATAAGCAACCACATGACACTGGACATTGGATTTTGGACTTAGCAGCTGAGCTCTCCCCTACCTCATTTCTATATATAATTTTTTCCATTTGTTTTGCAAGCTTCACCATTTTGACAGTGACTGCTTTTTTTTCTTTTGCAGAGGAAAAAGGTTCAGCAGACTCAGCAGCGGGCATCTGCATCTAAGCATGAGGTGGAAATTCTCCAAAACTCAATAACTTCACTGACTACACAGGTTCATCAACTGCAGACACTTTTGGCCTCTCGAGAACTTGAGCACAAGTGAGCTACTTCAGTCTGACGTCTGTTACACATTTGTTACCTGTGTAATCTGCAGTGTTTAGACTGATTTTTCTTTCTTTTATGTAGAAGCTAGAGTTTTTTTTTAATCAAGGGCAGAAATTCTGTTATAGAAATAAACTTTTTGTGTATTGCTGATATTGCTAAACATCTATAGAGCATCACAAATAGACATTACTTCGAAAGATGACCACTTTAGACTGACAACGGGGGATTTATACATAAAATAACTTGTCAAATGCAAATTATAAATATGTGAATATTTTGGAGGAATTTTTTAAGCAGTGTATAAAAGAGAAATGTTGTGCCCCAATAATACTCATCTTAAAAATTTTTTGTAAACAAGGAAAGTACTGGACAGAAGTAGCTTATGAATGTTGAAATACTCTAGCTTCTTCTTATATATTCTGTAGAGTTATTTCGATTTTGCCTGTTTTGTTTGCTTATGTGTAACAAATAAATTCCACATTTTTATGTATAATACTGATGCATTGCAATAAGCTGATATTTATAAATGATAATGTGTTATCTTGATTCCACGCATGTTTATAGGTTGAAAAAGGAAGCACCTAGTGTATAAGTAACTATTTATTTAATTATGTTTAAACCATTAAGTCTAATAGGGTGGCACAATAGTCCAGTAGCTGGACTACACCGGCATGGTTTCTTCTCACTGTGATGCCACCATGTGAGAAGAACTATTAATTCTGATTGGAGATGCAGAAGTTACTGATTTCCTGAAAAAATTTTATTAAAAAGTATGAATTGTGTTTATTAGTACACTGAAGGAGATTAAAGATGAGTTTGCAAGCAAAACTTGAAAAGGAAAAAAAAAAAAAACAGAATTAATGTATACAGTATTCAGAAATTTACTGGATGTGATTTTGTTTTCTGTTAGTTTTTGGTTAGACATAGGTTTTTGGCTGATTACTTTGGTTAATATGTTTACTGCGCTATCTGTTTCAAATATGATATCGAAAAAATAGGAATTCCTTGAAAATAAAATAGAAACTTTTTATATTTCCCATCTTGATATTTCAATCAACTTTTCCAAAACAATTAACCAAGAGAAAGCTCAGTAGTGGTACCTGTTTTAAGTCAGAATTACTTAACATATGTAAAGGTGTTATAAGTATGCGTTAGAATTGTCTTTTGTTGCTGCCTATTGTTTGTTAGATTCTTATTGTTACCCAAAGGAGAGTTCAATTCTTATTGAAGTATTTCTACAATGAATGACAAAAAAAAGAAGACCAAGTTACACTGTAAAGTTTCTGCTCACTGGTCCCTCATCTTTCCATTGCTAAGTTCTGGATTCTTCAGGCATTACCTAAACAAATATTCTTTGAAGTTGGACAGTTGTTTGCAAGATCTTTTGTTCATAAAGAACAGTGTTGAGCTTTCCTTATTAAAATAATACTTGCCCAAAGCAAAACTTAGAACATTAATAACTAATATGATAAACAAACATTGTACAAACAGACCTTGCTTCAGTTTTGCATGCTAATTAAGTCAAATGGTTCCCAACACTGTCTGGATTGGATCAGATTATCTTTTTATTTCTAGCCAGAACATGTACCAGTCATATGGGCTCTTGATTATTGGAAAGTTCGTGCTGACTCTCCTAATGATACTTAAAATTGAGTTAAAGTGTTTTTTGTTTGTGTAACATTAATGGCCTTAAAATCATAATTAGTGGATTTACACCTTTTAAATAAAGGGAAAATTGAATATTTGGATACTTAATGTGTTTTGTCACATTGAACCTCATTCCTTCATTTAAAACTGAAAGTAAAACAAGTTGTCCTGTCATTTACCTGGTGTTAGCTGACTGCTAATGTGCCTGGTAAAATCATTGAGAATCTCCAGCTATATTACTGTCGGCCCTGGTCTTACATGCTGACACATGAGAAGACATTTCTGGATGGCACTTCCATAAATTGTATGTGCCTTATTGGAATATAAATTGCTTCTTTAAAATGTCACACACACAATAATATTTTGCAGACTACATCCTCTCTTTTTTTAAAATTAAGTGTCGTCTTGTTTCTGCAACTTTACTTAGAATAAGAATTTTGGTGTTTGAAATTGTCTTTGTATAAGTGAAAATTTTGGGATACTTTTCCTTGACATATTTTAGAAATAGTACTCCTGTTCAATTTAATAATTGAAATGAATAATCTGTGTATGTGAAAAATAATCAGAAACAAAATATATTGTATGTACTATTGTACTATCCGGTGAAAATTGCAAGATTTTATTTCTTCTTTAGCTTATGATAAACTTTGTTTTTGTACAGTATTTCTTTGTGCATCAGTACAGTAATAAACATACTGTTCAGTGTAGCCACTCCACAAAAAGGGGAAGCTATTTGCATGGGTATCCACTACATTGGCCCTTTGTGACGTTAACCATATTTTATTAGCATATTAGCCCTGTATATACACAAAATGAAAGCACAGCAATACATCAAAATAGTCACCAGCAGTAATATAAGTATAGGGACTTCTGTGGCATCCTTCTATTTTAAAACTTCATTTGTTCAATTGGTATCCATGTTTCTCTTCTATATTTGTGACTGAGATTCCATGCAATCACCCCCTATTTGTTAATTTGCGAATGGACTTCTGCACTACACCTCAATTTATTTCAAATATTGTGCCATGGAATTTAAAAAATCTAAAATTACTCTAGTTTATTAAAACATGCAAAAACCAAATGTCCAGTTATCAGCTTTTCAATGGGGACAACTAGGCTCATTAAAAGGCACCAGGGTGAGATGCCAGTTCTTCAGCTAAGTACTCCACTCTGGTCTGTCACACCCACCTCTCTCTTTGAAACAAATTTGATACTATGGAAATGCAAATACAGACACAGAATTACACCTGCTGTTGTGAATTTCTATTATAAATTTAACAGCTAAGTATTAATAGGCCTCTTGATATTGACTTGTAATAGATACCGACCTAAAACCAGCATGTGACAGCCAAACTTTGAGCCATTGTTTTTTCCCTTGTATATAAAGTAAGCTAGCTTCTTTACAGTACATTTTGATGTAATATAATTTAAATGTATTAAAATATTTTAACTTTTAAATTTCAAAAAAATATTTACAACTAAATGTTTGCCAGGTTAGCTAAGTGCATTATACAATAACATAATGAAATAGCTCACATGGAGTGGGGGTTACGCTCCATGGCCACGCTTACACAACTTGCTGGGTACTTCATATACCCCATTCACTCGATACCCTTATAATATAGAATACAGAAATAGTATTACCTTTGATACTAAAAAATATAGTGAACAAATATACTTTTATTTACCTTTAATATCGTGATTATCATGATCTTGGGAGAAGGGAGGCTGGTTAGTGATGATGATGCTGGTGGACGGTGGAGGTAGAGGCAGAGGTGGCAGTTAGTCCTTTCATGAGAGAGAGAAAAATGATGTAACGAAGAAATCTTTAAAAATCTATTTTAAGAATTTAAGCCAAACTCATGAGAAGATACAGAGGTATTAATTTATAGATATCAGTGCCAATGACGACAATTAAGACATTTGTGTGATCTGTCCCTAACCATCACACTCAGTTCCTAAGCCCATTTTAATTTGAGGAAAGAATTAAATTTTTGAATGAGAAAAATAGTAAAGTGAAAGTTATGAACGTTGCTCTTTAAGGTTGTTCTCTATTTAGAGATCATAGCATCAAAATGTTGTTTAGAGCATCTAAGACCAGAAGTAGAAAAGACCCTTTTTTTAGAGTTAAGGAGGCATTATAATTTTACATTTCAGTTTATATAATGTACAGAATTTAAAGACATTGGAACTAATGTGAGAGAGTTGAACGCACGCTCCACTGAAAGTAGACGTGTGCGCTTTCTGATGACTTAGCTTATGATGTAGAAAGTGTGGTATACAAATCAACAAAGTGGACACATGGAAAACCATCCAGCTTAGAGCATCATATAGAGAATTACCAGGTGTTTTCAAAAATATATACCAAACATTCAAAATAAAGATTAGAATATTTTCTTTGTTGTGTACTTGGACATCTACATCCAGTTGATGGTAAAAGTCGCCCATATAGAGTAACAAAGTACTAAAATTATGAATCTGAATTAAATATGAAGAGGAAATACTCACCGTGTTGTAGTAAACCAAATAAGTTTGAAAGCAACATTTCAATTAATGTGTACAGGCAACAACAAAGTTGTGCCACATGATTACAAATTTAAATGATGAGAGAGAGATGTAGATCTCTTGCTTATTATACTCTGATTTAAAATCTCTTTAAACTGATGAGAATGTAAACAAATATCCTTGTGCGCATCAACTGTTTGTTAAATAATACAAGTGAGAAAGAACTTGTAAAAATTCACCGTTTTACCTAAAACATAACAACAACAACTTAGAATTTGAAAGCATTGCAGCAAGGTTAAAGTATTCTTTGTAATTTATGCAGATTATGAAAAGTGCTTTGCTAAAAGTAAAATGACATCTAAAATCACAAATTATTAGTAAAGAAGATACTATTGCTAAAATATTTGTAAAATACATTTAAAGATCCAACTTTATAATTTTATCATATCTTTCAAGAACCATCTGAGAGTCACTGTCACTTTGCTGGTAAATTTATAGGTGCCTCGCATGATGAGTGTAATTTAAACATTAAATACCCAATTGCACACCTGTTATATTTCATAATTTTTCCGATTACAGTCTACATCTTGTCCGGCTAACTATTTCTATTATATCAGAAACATCTGAAAAGTATGTTTCATTTCTATATTAAAAACCTGTTGATAAAGATAAGAGATAACACAATAAAGTTACAACCAAATGTCTCTGAGTTGGATTTTTAGATTTATAGGAACAGGATGAGATTAGTTGATGGCAAATCTAAAACGAAGACATTTTATGCATACAAGTGACGAAACCTTTAGAAGAAAAGGGGTCTTTCTATACTCTTCTCTGACAATTTTACTAAGTATAATGTGGCTACAAGTGAAATCACAAAAGTAAATTTTGTTAACGTATTTGATGAAAAGAGCATCTCAGATGTTGAGTATTATAAATTCGTTTGTCAAAAGTACAACACTCAAATATTAGGGGAGTATAATATCTACCTATCTTAAAGTTGGTGTTTTACTTTGGCTGAAGTATTTGAAAACTAGAATTATATGCCAAAATGTTTATAAATTAGATTCATGTCAATTCGTTACAGCCTATTCTGTTGTCTGGATTGCTTTTTTTAACGATGACTGAAATAAAATTAGATTTCTTATCAGATTTTGTTATTATTCATAGAATAAAGCATAAGTAGAATTGCTATGGTAATAAACAGATGCAGCACACCTATGTAAATATATCTAAAGATATAAAATTCTCAAAGTATCTAATATAGATGTAATTGGTGGCGGAGGTATCAGATTTCACTTTCTCTTAACTACAACTGCTTTACTCTCATCATCATAATAAAATTCACTTCCCATATCATAATTTTATTCAGTTTTATGCTGGACGTTTTAAATAAATATCTAAATGCTCCTGTTAAAGATTTTCCAGCTTTATTTTTTAAAGGAACCACTCCGTGCATATTTATAAAAAAAGGTCTAGAACCTTTATCCCAGTTAAAAAAAAAAACCTTGCCTACCATTTAAATCTATCCATCAGGTACCATTACTGTCTTCCATGGTAATTTTAATTAACAGGCTTATGAAACCTTTCAGCTAGAACTAGGAAGGGGCCTTCAATTTTTTTTTTTTGGTTTATCTTTTTTTTATTTCAACTGGTGAGACCCCCAACAGATATTTTACCCTTTATTGCAGTTTTAACTAAATCTCAATTTTTTTCTACTTAAACTAGGCTTTGAATATTAATAAGATCTTGAATTAAATCTATATCAGCTTTCAGACTGCTTCTAATAGCAGCAGAACTACCAGTGGAATCACCATGGTTTCTTCATGTTTCGGTGAATTATGTGGATTTAAATTTTAATTTAACTGTGTTCCTGGACCATGGTAGTTAAATCCTAGTAAATGTTTTTCACAGGATATTTAGCTGAAGGAAAACAAGGAATATTTCTTAAAGATGACTGTATCACTCCTGAGAACAGTTTTCCTTTTGTCACAAATTTGACTCGCTTCTCTTACTTAACATTAGTAGATTTTTCTTACTGTTCTTTATTTTTTTTGCATTAGTTTTACATTTTGAAAAATAAATGTTAGTCCTTTTTATTTATATAAATTAATCTAAATTTAAATTACAGAACAGTATATTTCAACTGATTCCTTTTTCTTCAGGATGGTGAAAATGGTTCAGATAGAGATTATCAAGAGTTTCTTCTGATGGCTTTAAGTTTACAGCGGGATGTGAGAGTGAGCATGAAACTTAACACATTAAGTGGAGTTAAAACTTAACCATTTCCTTTCTTTTACAAAAGAGCAAATTTAAAGTTTATTATGTAAATAAAAAGAGTTAAAAATCAAAATTTTCTCTTTACCTGTAAACATTCATGGAATGATTACTGTATGGGAGAAACTTGATGTTGCCAAACCACTCTACATGCAGGGTTTTTTGTATTCTGAATTATATACATTTTTTTAAACAACCTGAACACCAAATAATAAAAACTGGGTTCGCTAATCAGTTTAGCAAATGACAGATAATGAATATTTTTGCAATGCATTAAAGAGTGAAAATGTAGACCCACAAAATGTTTGCAAAATAATAGGAGAGTCAACAAGAAATGTGGGTAAAAAATACTTCTAAGATCCAAATAATTTTCCTGATCCACTATTAATTAATTACAAATTTTAATTTTTCCTTATTTCTGATGATCCCATGTGTGACACAAATCAATAAACCCTGAATCATTTTATATTGATACATTTTATATTCTTTAGAACCATCACAAACTTCTCAGACAAACCATCAGATAGAAGTAATTCAAACCTTATTCTCCTTTTGCATTATCTGATCTCAAACATATTTTGGATAAGTTGGTTATTGGAGATCTGATTTTAGTGAATCTAAATATTTTACAGAAAAATGTTGGTAATCAAACTATGAGTTTGTAGTTGTGGACAAATCATTTGGTAGACATACTGGAAGATATTCCTCAGAGTTATCCCACCTAATGATTCTCTAGAAAGTTTTACACACGGGAAGCTCTGCTTATATTGTTAGAAAATGCCAAAGAATTTTTTTCTTATTTTAAATGGCTTTTTATGAAATAAATGAGAAAAGAGATAAACAAATTTAAGGATTTGATTTCTTATAAAAAGATGTTAAAGAAACAATCTTTTGACAAAAAAAATAGGTCAGGAGGAGGATTTAGCAAAATTAAATATTAACAGGCAGCTACCAACTTCTCAGAGTTTAGAAGTGCTGCCTTAAGCACCCAGAAAATGAATACCAAAAGACAGCACCATCTCAGCTATGAACAAAGTTATCGTCTCTACCTCAAAGAATAGTCTATTTTCCCTTGACTGTGATCCACAATAAATAGCAGATCTTCATTAGGATGGGTGCTCAAAGATATTGATATATATTTCTGCAAAATTATTATAACCAGTTCCTTACTAGAAAATCTAAGCAAAGCTCTTGGGAAAACAACTATTCTGAAAAAAATAATGAAGAACTCCTTTTAATGCTAGTAGACAGACTCTTTTTAAACTAAAATATTTTACCAAGAGAAATATTTGTATACTTATTAGATTAATAATGATAATTACCTTTCTAGACACCCATTAGTTATACAGATATGTTTGGAAGCATGAAATGCTGCAATATTTTTTGTATATGCAATAATAATTTGGTTATGTAGAGAGATGTCAATTTCTTTTCAGCTGGTGCATATACTCTATTGAATTGTATCTGTCACAACTCTTTACTGGAAACAAGCATTCTTTGGATGATGTAGAAAGTGACACGGAACCAAACTGTGGGTTAAGCTGTGACATACTCAATCACAGTTATACAGGCTTCCAAGCGTTTAGATTTGTACAGTGTTTTGAGCCTACTTCATGAAATGGATCTACCATCAATTTATGTGAAAAATAAACATTAGTAGGCATTTTAATCAGAATAACTTAATATCTGAATTTTGAGCTTTTTATTTCCATCGAATTTCTGAAATAAAAAAAAAAATTTTTTTTTTAATATTCTTTTCCATGCATAAAATTTCTGGGATTGATTCCATAATAATCAGAATAATTTGTTTTTTTTATTTTTTTGATTGACCATTTGCTTATTAAAGAAACAGGATATTTATTTCAAAAAATGGGATTACATATCAATTTGTACTCCTTTTCCTTTTACAAAGTAACTACAAGGGCACAACACAGATTTTTTCTGTCAAAGTTAAGATGTTCAACTTTTGTAAAGACTAAGATTGCCATGGAAACAGACCATTTAGAAATTTTATGTATACCTATGTTATTAAGTAACTACAAAGCAGTCTCTCTTTTTTTTTTTACCTATGTCAGTAAAGCTGTGTATATTCAAATAGTGCCAAGTATAAACAGACTTCAACTTATTAACAGTATTGTTGACATCTTACTACATAATAAGGTCAGTGCAGATTTTTGCTAAGGGGCTGTTCATAAATTACATAACGCTATTTTTGCTGAAATCTGACAACCACCCACCCTCTGTAACGATGCACAGACCAACCCTTAAGATATTATGTAATGCTTGTAGGTACTCCCCCTTCAATATTCATTCTTTAATAAATTGATTATAAACTCTAGGATACTACCACTGTATTAAAACCACAGCAGCTGAACTTATTTAATTAATAAAAAATCTATTCAATTGCATGCAATACCATAGAGTTGCTCACAACTATAAAAATACGTTATAGATATAAGAATAATAACTTCATTTCATAACAATATGGTATCGTAATCAATATTTAGTTTAATCACTTCATGAGCCGTGGACAGGTTGATAGAGAAAAGCTCTTTAAAGTACTCATAGAAGGTTATGGAAAAGCCCATCCAGAAATTCCAATCCAATTCATCAGCACAGCTACTCCACTACTTCCACCTGAATCTGGAGACCCACACTGGGAAGAACAAATCTAAATACTCAAATTAAATTGTTGTTTTACAAACATAACCCCCAGCAACTACATTTCTTTTATTTTAATTTTAACTGAATAAAGTTTTGTCTGTTAGGAACTGTCTCTGTTTCCAATTCATTAATATATATTAGTTTATGTTCCCCATTTCACAGACTTCTTCAATCAAAAATCCGTTTCTGTGCTATATAGGATGATCTAAAAATCTTAAATTCATTCAAGGTTTATTCAACATGTGTGATATATCTTTTTAAATACAGATCTAGATTTTTTAGTTTAAGCAGAAAAATGTGCTAACAAAAAAAAAAAAAAAACATTGTACTTTGCTAATTTGAAAATCAGGAATTTAATTTTCCAAAGCACACATTTAATATACACTCAGGAAAATGGTGAAATGAAACACAAGAACAAATTCATATTTTATGCTTAACTTAGGTGTTTATATTAGTCAATCTCACAGCTAATCACAAGTCTTTTGTTGTATTGTTGTTGCACAGCAGAATGCTTTTAAATACTTCATTCTCAAAAATGACATGAGAAATCTAGTTTTGACAAACAAATCCCAAAGTGTTACATAATTTTTGAACAGCCCTAAAGCTGACATATCCCATTGAGTGCCAACTTGGTTTGACATACCTTCCTGGCATGCATGCATGCTTTCTTTTCTTCATGGGCTGGTCACACTGGGTTCTGGGCTCCTCCCACTTCTAGAAATAAAGAGTTCTAGTAGTGCTGGCCACACACACACATCAAATACTGTTCGTAACCCTAAACCTTAGACTGGGGCTATTTTTTTTCATTGTCCACCATTGGGGTGAGGTTGTCATTGAGAGCTATGGGACAAGCTTTGTATCAGTGAGTTTGGAAAGATTTTTATTTAAGAAATTTACAAAAACAGAAATTGTTACTAATAAATTTTATGAATACGAGTCTAGTTGTGTTTTCACAAAGAGCATTTTTTTTTGTTGCTTCAGTTGATTTGTTTTGTTGTTTTCAACACTAATACATAAATTAAAGGTGGTGATAATGAAATTTACCATAAGGATTTATGTCATTTCAATATATATCACAATCAGCCTTGGACCAGTAGGTGTTTATTTGTGACCTAATATCAACTAGTCTTAATAAATTTGAGCACACCTGGTCATTCATTCATCACTTAAATAGATCTTTCCAGGGAAAAAGCTCAATGAAAATGAACAATCTATTAAATTCTTTGCTCTGTTGTTAGTATTCTGCCTTATGTGCCAATGCAAATTAGAATGCCAAATAAACAAGAAAGATCTGTTGTCATGACAGCTTAGTTTGATTTGGCCATTTTGAACAATTGCATTGATTTCATCCTTAACCACAAAAAAAAAAAAAGATTTGTAATATATTTTTTATAGTTTTCTTTTTTAATCTTTTGGCAATGGCAACCTTTGAAAGGCATAAAATTTTTTATACCACTCTAGTATCTTAAAATGATTTATGTCATTTCTTTCTATGTGAACTTCTGTTCAGACACCATGCTGGAGGACATCTCACAAGTAAGCTGGAAGAGGGAGATGCGGGGCATCAGCTTGGTACATTTTGGGGGGGGGGGCCTCTTGAGAAGGTGCAAGCTGGTCAGGAGTGACCTATAAAACCCCATCACAAGTAACCTGAAAATCCTTACTATGTTTAGCTGTTAGGAGAAATTGGAGAGCCCAGAGGAATCCGGTGCAAATGTACTGGTACAGAAGTACGAGAAGAAACCATGTTGTGAGAGGTTATCAAATTGACTTGGATCCAGGATCCAGACAGGGCCAGTGTACTACATACATGGCCATTCACTGCTCATTGGTATCATTAAAGGTTATGAATTTCTGTATTTTGTATTTTATGGGAAAAAATTACACAGATATCACATTAATGCTTCTTAATTTAAAAAAGGAATGCTATTAATCTGAAAGAATTTACCCCATAATAATTTTTTTAAATATAATAATAATAATAACTTAACTGCATCATGTCAAAAGAATTTCAGTAAATGTAAGCTGCAAACTTTCAGACATGTTTGAATGACATTGCAGCTCTTCTGCACCTGAGGTGGGCTGTATAGCTACACTAGTATTATATCACCACACACTAATTCCAATTTTAAATGACAAAAAAAAACAAGATGGTAATCTCTGATGTATTGTTACACTTATATGCATTGGTAATTTCAATTCATAAAGTATTTATGTAATTTTAATGATGGTACTACAACTATGTTTCAGGTTTATATCACTAGTTTATTAAACTTAAACTTTCCACTGGTTTACGTGAGGATAATCTTGATAAAGTTTCTTTGGTTCAAATGGCTTAATTTCATTTATTCTCAATTTTTGTGGTGAGGATAATATTCAACACCTGGTCAGGCATCTCAATGTTCTTAGATTATTTATTCAGTATTGCCCACTTCAAACCTGTGAACTTCTGCTGACAATTCAACATTGGTTCTTCTTGAGGGCTTCCTACTGTTCATTACTAGGTAGATTGAGCATTGAATTTTCACCATGATTAATGTCGTGTTTGAGTATTTGTTTTGTTCCTGATTTATTGTTTATGATAATATTTAATAAAACCAATGTTTCAAGTTATCACTATAGTTCCATGTCATGTCCACAGGAACTTATTACGTTGTGTAAGATGTTTAGTATGATGATCTTATGAATGATCACATTGCAACACAAAGATAAGACAATGTTTTGTGTAAAATCATGGTAAGCAACAAGATTATGTCATTTGAAAATAAATAAGAAATAAATTCAATTTGTTGCTTATCAAGATTTTTCATTTTTGTTAAGTTAAAAGTAGTTGTTAAACTTTAATATAGTAGCAGCAAATATCTAATTAAAATAGTTTTATACAGAATATTGCAAATCCTTTTTCAAAATAATTTTCCCTGTGAAATATTTTGCAACAATACTGTGAGCATGCTTCAAATGATGTGACCATAAATGTTTGGCAGCATCTTGATTTAAAGAAATATCACCTATCTTTTGATGGGGAAAAAATATATTTTTGTAGGTTTTTACTGTACACACATACATTTGGCTACAATATGATGGCCAAGGTATGGTGTATTTAATAAAATATAGAGATATTTTCGTGCTTTGGTCAGTGTGCTCTAGAACCTCCAGCTTAGCACAACAATACCCATTCACTAATTGTTTTGATTTAGCAAAATAATTACACTTTGTAGTGGGATTTTTTAAAAAAAAATTTATGATTATTTGATCTGTATATGTTCGAGAACCTTCAGCTTCATGTTCAAAGCAAATCATTTGTTCTGATCTACTTAGCAAAATTAAGTATGTAACACAAAATGAGGTTGTTCTTGTCTTATTTGACAGCAGCCTTTGTATTAAAACCATTGTGAAAGTGAAAAAGAATATTTTCTGTTATTAACTAAAAAAGATTTATAATAAAAAGACTGCTAATATTTTTTGCATGTTTGGCAAACAGTATTTTGCCTGTGTGGAATCTTGAATTGAATATTTACTAATTATTCTGTCAGCAAACATTACAAATAATTTTTTTTTGTTTATTTAGGTGGCTTACATTTAAATTTACAGTTAACTGCTATAAACTGAGAGTCTGATTACTACTTGGTTAGAACTAAGATTTTCAAAATCATACTGTAGACTTTTGTGATAGCACTGTTCTACCAACATTTTCTTGTAGAAACAAATGTTAAAAGAATAATCATAGATTTATGGCACTGCCCACTATAATTTGTCAAAAAGAAATACAACAATTTTCTGTAGTTATTATATACCATAGCACAGTAAATTTTTAGTAATGGAATTTTCATTGTTACCATAAATAATCACATTTTTGTAAGTATTACAGTGGATTTACCACTGGGTTGTTCACGGGACGCTGAGTAGAACATTGTTGACTAAGAGATAAATATCAACATCTAATGCAAAAGATGATATAATATAAAAATGATTTACCTTTACACCAGTTAAAATGTAGAACAATCAATACATATCCCAGATGATATTATTTTAAAATGTCATGACCTCTTACATTTGGTTTATTTAATTTCAGAGAGGAGCTGAAAGGGCACTATAAATTAGGGAGCAAAGAACTACAGGAAGCTATAGACCAAGAGATGAAACGAGTGGAACTTCAACATCTGGAGAAAATGAAGATACAAGATGAAAAGTATTTACCTTTACACTAGTGAAAATGTGCCTTTATCTTATATATTGATTTTATTAAGTTTTGTTCTCTGTTTAGTGTACACTACAAAGTTAACATTTAAGAGACACGTCTTGACTCCAGTTGAAAAATAGTTCCCCTATTCAAAAACTGATGACATTTCTGATTGGTTAAAAGATTTTCATACCTTTCATGGAAGCAGCCAACTTCCTTTGAATTCAAATGGTTGTTCCAATTTATGTTTATGAATATCTTGATGCTAATGTTTGTTTGTTTTTTATAAGAATGTGGCTACAATTGTTGACAGTTTAGAGTAGGGGTTGGCAACCTGCGGCCCGTGGGCTGGATCTGGCCCGCGAGCAAATATTGTTATACTATGCTTATCTGGCCTGCGAACGTTGGCATTAGCCAATGGGGGTGCGGCTCGATTGCGTCAGTCCTACTGCAGTAACAGTTCGAGTTCCGTCTCCTGTCGCCAGCATGTATTGTCCGTGTTTCTATCAGGGTGGCGGAGCAACAGGAAGTTGTCGGGGGAGCCGGTGATACAAGTGTGAGTTACTGCAGAGGCCTGTGACACAAGCAGGAGGAGTGCCCACCGTAAGGGACAAGCCTTCGTGGGCGAGTGGCTGGCTATAACCTGAAGGTTCTGGTAACAATACCCAGAACATTGATTATGGCAAGCGGCTAATTTTTAAATCATTTTAAATAAAGTGTTTGGGACCAACTGATTTTGATAACAATAACCATTTGATAACATCATCCATGATTATAATAAATAGCTTCCTCTGTATATACAAATAATGCGAAAGCAAGCTACCTTATTAATATGTATTAGATACTCTCTGCGTGTGTGCACATTTCCATGTGAGATTGTTCAAATTTGTGATCAGAAACAGTGTAGGCAAATGATTTGCAAGGAATATTTCGGACTAATTACCCCTTTTCTACGTCTGCTGCGGAGTAATGCTTCCTCAGATTTGGTGGTTAAAAGGCATGCTAGGGCAACAGTCCATGCACTAGTAGGTATATCACATGACTTCTTGACATCTCTTGCAACAACAGAATATCAGGTGAGCCAGATATTTACATGTGCTACGATACTTGTTGAATAACTTGCGTTTCAAAATAAAATCGAAGAAAAAATTCCCTTGGCAATGAATGCAAAACGCAGGAAGGTAGACTGACAAAATTTCCAAGACACGTGGACACTCGATTACTTCTTCATCGAGCACTCACTGGGAAACCAGTTTGTCTCATTTGCCTAGAAAGGTGGCAAATATCAGGTAACATTACGGGACCCTCCCTAGTGGAAATTTTAAGAAGTTTACTGGGCAAGAAGCGAGGAAAGATGGAGTTGATCGACTGAAGGCTGATTTTGGAAAACAAACATCATTTTTTTGCCAAGATAAGCAGTGAAAATAAAGGAAATATCTGTGCCAGCTATGTAGTCTCAAAACGTATTGCAGAAAAGATGAAGCCTTTTACAAATGGAGAGTTTGTCACAGAATGTTTACTGGCAGTGGTGGATATTGTTTGTCCTGAAAAGAAATCTTTATTTGCATCTATCAGCCTGTCTGCAAGAACGATCACATGACGAGTTGAAGAAATGTCAGCAGATGTTAAAAGTTGTTTAAGGGATGCTTGCAACAAATTGAAATTTTTTTCAATTGCACTTGACAAGAGCACAGACTTGAGAGACACTTCTCGACTTGCAGTGTTTGTGCGAGGGGTGATGTTAAATTTTCAAATTTTGGAAGAGTTTATTCAATTAGTTCTTATGAAGGAGATGGTTACTGGAGCAGACATTTTTGAAGCTTTGTTTAAAATGTCATAAATAAAACTTGATGTGTCAAAGCTAATTGGCACCACAACTGATGGGGCACCAGCAGCGGTGGGACAGAAAAAAGGCATCATCGCATTGCTGGCAAGGACAAATGGAATAACACAGAAACTGGTTAAAATTCATTGCATTATCCATCAAGAGGCATTATGTGCTAAGTCTTTGAAATTAAAGAATGTTATGGACATTGTTGTGAAGTCAGTAAATCTAATTCTATCTCGTGGATTGAATCATCACCAGTTTCAGCAATTTTTGTTGGATACGGAGGCAGAATATGGGGACCTATTGGCATCAACAGGTCTGTCACCCAATATTGAGGAGCTTTCAAGCAACAAACAGCATCAAGTTTCACACTGATTCATCGACTCTTTGCTTTAAAATTAGGTAAGTTTTTTTTATTTTACTTAATTTACCACCATTCAATGCATCATGTTTATACTTTTTATGCTTTAAAGATTCTGCATTTTTAATAGTTTCAAAAGATTCCTTGATTGAAATAAATTGCGACTAAACTGAGTTCTTTGATTACTAATTGGCATCCTTGGTTAAGCAAAAATGATTTTCTAGCATGCGTTATTCATTGATTTCATGCCAAATATAACTAGATGTATTTGAAATGGATAATTCCCATATTTCAAGTTTGTTTATGGCATTTATCTGGCCCACCATCCACTCATTAATATGCCATCTGGCCTGCAGAGGCAAAAAGGTTGCCGACCCCTGGTTTAGAGCATAAATAGAAGTATTTGCTGATTAGGGGTCAAGTGAGGATGACCTCATGAGATTTGCTTATGATCATTTTTAAGAAGCCTGAACAATTTGTAGCAGCTTTGTGATAATTCCAGTGATGTTAACATACTTTTTTAAGAAAAAATGCAATGTCCTTGGTAATGCTTTTGAGCCCAGAAATGATGATAGGGAGGGAGTAACTCTGCCCCCACCTTGAAAGTTGATAGTGATAATGTAATAATGGTATTATTGTTTTACCTGATTCACCACACACCAATGAACATGGTGAATCAGGGAAGAAATAACAACTCCGACTGCACCTGGCCAGAGGCCAAAGGGTCAAATGCTTGGGAGAGAGCAGCAATATAGGAAAATACAAGCACTGGCAGAGCTTTGAAATGCCTCCCTCTTGGAAAACATCTTAATGACACCCATAGTAGGGACACTGTCATTCCAGTTCTGTTGATGAATATAGTCCAATGAATCTTCAGAGATCACAGTTAGTATATAGAAGTGGAAAAGTCAGGGCTCACACTGTACAAATAATATTGATTGATTCCATTATTTTCATATGCTATCTCATGATTTTCTTTTGTTCAGTTTTCTCTAACTTTCATAATTGTCATAATAAGCTTATTATTTTGATTTTATTTGAACAATGATTTTGGAAATAATTCCATAACACCACTCACCTTAGGCGAGAAGAAACTGGTCAAATTAGTATTTGAAAATATTTTGACAGACTGTTGATGGACGTTTTGAAATATATTCAGGACCAGTTATGTACATACATATTTAGCTATTCAAGTCTTCTAATGGTTGAATGATGGTAATTACAGAGGTCAGCATTTGTAGATTCTTTTTCCCAAGTGCATTCGATAATGATCTTGAGAATGCATCTTCTGTAATCTTTCCACCAGTTTGAGAATTATTACAAGAATCTATTAAATATTTATCAACTAGTTATGAATAAATTAAGAAGAATCATTATAGTTTATTTGATTAGTTATTCCTGCTGAACTATTCAACACGAATATAAATATTCAATTATTGATAGCAAGTTCATGACCAGTTTCTATCATTAATCAAATATTCAAGCATTATTTTTATTGCACATGGAATGTACTTCAGAAAGCACATTTTTATCAACTTTTACAGATTTTCCAACTTTAACTTTCTCCTAAATGAAGACTTGTTTTCAAATAAACAGAGGCTAACATGAGTATTATGCACTTTATTAGCAATTCTCTGACATGAGTATAATGCACTTTATTAGCAATTCTCTGACATGAGTATAATGCACTTTATTAGTAATTCTCTGACAGGAGTATTATGCACTTTATTAGTAATTCTCTGACACAAGTATAATGCACTTTATTAGCAATTCTCTGACTTGAGTATAATGCACTTTATTAGCAATTCTTTGACATGAGTAAATGCATTTTATTAGTAATTCTCTGACACGAGTATAATGCACTTTATTAGTAATTCTCTGACATGAATATAATGCACTTCATTAGTAAGTCTCTGACACAAGTATAATGCACTTTATTAGTAATTCTCTGACATGAATATAATGCACTTCATTAGTAAGTCTCTGACACAAGTATAATGCACTTTATTAGTAATTCTCTGACATGAATATAATGCACTTCATTTTTAAGTCTCTGACATGAATATAATGCACTTCATTAGTAATTCTCTGACATGAATATAATGCACTTCATTAGTAATTCTCTGACATGAATATAATGCACTTCATTAGTAAGCTCTGACACAAGTATAATGCACTTTATTAGTAATTCTCTGACATTTATAATGCTCTTTATTAGAAATTCTCTGACACGAGTATTATGCATTTTATTAGTATTCTTTAATTATTCATCTTAAATTGAGCAATTTTTTTTTCAAGTTGCAGATAACACTTGTTTAAATGTAATGTCATGTATATGTTTCACTTTTTTGTTTTTTTTTAATTTTTGAGAATGGCAAAACAAAAAAAAATTGTTATCACTCAAAATTTAATTAATACACACAAAACCTGTTGATTGTTTCTGTCATACTATGGTCAGACTCCATTTCAATTTGGATCAGGAATGGAAATGGGTTTTAGGAACAAGGTACACGCTTGTGAAAAGGAGAAAAGACAGACAGACAGAAGAGAGAGAAAGAGACACACACACACACGTGCACTTACGCACATCAACTTTTGGTGATCATGCAATATATAAGTAAATTCTACAATTTCTACTTATTCATTAAAGAACAAATGCAGCAGTCAAATGTATTAGACTCAGTACAGAATGTCTTATAAGGATATATAATCATTTTTTTCTGTCATCACCTCTTTCTGCATGCTGTTTCTTCAGCATGCCTTCTGCCACTAAAAAGCCATGTCTTCACATATTCTTTGGGGTTTAATCTTGACAGAGGATGTCCCACTAACTTAATAAAGAGTAGAGTTGAAAGATGATCAATTTCAGGTCATGCATGTTGTGGCGACATACATAAATTCATTCCACTGAAGCTTCTTTCACATTCTGCGTTGACACCAGAATCGTACTTACAGTCATTAGCAGCTGCTGAAGATATGCAGAAACTGTTTTTCCTTTAGAATCCTTAAATTATTTGTAGGCTCTGATACATAGCCTACCATTTAAGCCAAACTGATCTGCCATTTCTTCGATACCATTATCCCCAAAGGTAAAAATTGAATTTTCTGGAATATTAATATCTAAACATTTTGACAATAAAATGTGTGAAAATGTCTCTCTAAGGACCAACCTACCTCTATATTACTGACCATATTCTCTCTGTTGCTGAAAAATAAATCTAGTATATTCTCTCCACATGAAGCTTTTAAAATATATTGATGGGAGAAAGTTTTATATTTTTATAATTAAGTGCAGAAAAACACTTAATTTGGTTGTTACGGAGTCTTATCAGAAAGTCACATATAATATATATCATTTATAATTAATAGCTGTTGTATTATCATATATTATAATATCTACCAATAGAAAGTCCTAAAACAGGGGCACCTCCGGTTTTCTTAATTTGTTGTGACAACGTTGTTTATATGTATTTTCGTGTCCAACAGACATTAGTAAACCTGTCTTTGAACCAATTCTTGTCCGTGTGAGTTTCTTACCATCAACAGTTACGAAACAATTGAACAATAGCTAAAAAAACACAGGTTGTAATTAAGTCTTCTGTGAAGGTGGAGAGGTCATTACGAGGTCACTAGGTCATGACCATGGTTATCATTAAATCTATTTTGATATAAATGATATAGGCCCTCTATCACTAATTATGAATGGTTTCATAGTTAGAAGTTTAAATTTAATCTCGTTATCATCACTTCCTAAGGACCCACCTACCTCTGCATTACTGACCATATCCTCTCTGTTGCTGAAAACTAAAACTTCAGAGATTGAACATAAAAAAGGGGGAAATTGAGAAGTAGGTACAGGCTGTGTACCTCCTCCATTTCCATCACTGGTTTGGATTCTGTTTTTCAACACCAGTACAACCCATTAGTTATTTCTTGTTTTTTAATGTATTTTTCTCAAAACTAAAATAATGTACTACCTGGAAAATGTTCAAAAATTTTTTTTTAAAGATTTAAAATATTTTAATAGAATTTCTTGTTCTTTACTGAAATATCTGTAAACCATAATAGGGAAATTCAACTGATATAGATGCTTTACAGGTTCTAATTAAGATTAGTTCATCTTCAAGAGAATACTTCAAATGTTTTCTCATCACTGCTGGGAATGGGTGTTAAAACCATTTATCCAAAGCTAATAACCAAAATGGATTTCCATTTAGACAAATCTCTAACCATCAGCCCAAAATTTTCAGTTGATAAAGGCATCACTTCTTTTGAACAAAAGCTAATAATGTCTGCAAGATATGACGTCTCTGCACATTTTAACATAGACATATCCTTAATTAGATTTGTTATTCTGAGGGGGGAAGGCTCTTACAAATGGTGATCCAGAGAAG
Source organism: Nautilus pompilius (assembly GCA_018389105.1). Taxonomy (NCBI): domain Eukaryota; kingdom Metazoa; phylum Mollusca; class Cephalopoda; order Nautilida; family Nautilidae; genus Nautilus; species Nautilus pompilius. The sequence continues at coordinate 582,047 of JACATO010000132.1, read as the reverse complement.
AATTTTTGTATATTGGCAAACAGCTGAGAGAAGGGATCAAATTAGAAATGTTGTCATTAAACTTTAGGAAGTACAAATCTACTTATTAACAGAGTTGATTGTTTCAAAATTATAAAAATTATGGGGATAAAAATATTCCCTGATGTGCTTTTTTTTTTCTTATGCCAAATGCTTTTGTTAGCCCGACTTTATCATAAGTCAGTGGTAGCTCGGCCGTACCGGTGTGATCCTTGCTTTCTAATCTGTACTCAGAATCTCTGAAACATGGCATGCAGTAGATGGGGTCTCAAACTACTTATTGAGGCTAATATTTGTTAGCTCTGTCCAAAGATGAAACAAACTGATTATGTCATTTTACATTTGTATTATGAACCATGTTCTTTTTCCTTATAATAACGTTGCAACTGAATGCTGTACACTACACTTCAGAAATTTAAAATTTTTTGAAAATTTTTAATGTGTATTCAGTTTCTCATTCAAATGACAAACTTTACAGACTGTCCATTTGGAATAGCTCTTTGGTGCCTCTTCTGTAAGATGCTTTTAACGGATGGCATTACAAACCATTATCACCTCTCTTGATTCTATTCTTCTTGAGCTATGGCAAAACCTAAAAGCTTCTAAAATCTGAAACATGATATTATCTTTGTCATTTCTCTCCTGTGTACTTTATCTCCTTGGTGTGGCAATGTTATTTCAGGTCACCACAAGAGCTTGAGACTATTTTTACTGGCAGATCAGAGATAAGATGATGTTGAACGTGTGAGGTTTTAAAAATGCTAATCAGCTAAAAGTCTCCTCTTATCTGCATATTGTACAAACAGACTAAGCATTTGGCTTTATGTCATGTTTACACAGCAGCAGGAATTCATCATGGTTATGCGTGATTTGCCTCAAATGTGTATTTTATTTCTCTATTTTTAAACTATACAGTTTTGTGACTTTAGCTGGATAAATTTGAACTCATTTTTGTTTGAGCACACCTGCAATTACATTGGATTTCTGTTATGAGTATGCAGTCAAATTTAAATCATAGACTGTTCCAACAAATGGAAATAAGATGCAAGTGTCTTAGCTTTGGACAGGATCTGGCCTCTTTTGGAGTTTGTGGTTTCACCTTTTGTGGATATTAATATCTAAGATATAATTGGATGATTAGCAATAAAGACTTTTTGACTATCTAGTTTAGGCTCCAAACATTTTGATGGGGGACATGATTAAAGTTTGCAAACTCTCTTCTAGGATTGAATTTTCCAAATTAGATAAGTATGTTAGAATGAATAGTTTGTATCATTTCATTTATTACTCATGTGGTATCTACCTTGAATGCTTTGCCAAACCAGGTAATGAAAGTAGAAAACAGATTTATTTATTTATTTTTAAAATAAAACATGCACTTTCTTGCTGGTAGGTTCTTATATCTTTTTCTTCATTATCTCCCTTCCTCCAAAATTACATCTTACTGGTTGGTTCATTACTATAAATTATCAGTCTTTTTTTTTTTATCTGATATCAACTTTCAGCTTTTATAGATCTACAGTGATGACAATGATTGTGGAATCTCCAGTGGAAATTTTCATATTTCTTACATAAAGCAGCCTATTAAAATATTTAATTGCATATGTACACAACATGTGACCAGGACTGCTGAATTTGTAATGTCAGTAAAGTGGAATGTAATTGTAAAACTAATGTTGCTATCCATGCAGGCAAGAGCAGCTTAAAAGGTGGCTTCTCCATTAGACCATTAGTAATAATAAAGTAGGAAATGTTTTTCAAGTTTGCTTTTCATTCACTTTACTGACTTTATCTCTTGTACCAAAGTTGAACCTTGAATTACTACTGAGTTCAGCATCAGTTCACTATATTGGTTTAGTATCTTGAAAATTTAGAATGTACCGAATGATTAAAATCACTGGGAAGCATAGTAATCCACTAGAGTCCCTAAGTTTAAGGTTCAAGTACACTTCCCATATGAAAGGTACGGTTCATTCTCTGTCCTTATCCAGCTATACTGTTTTCTTTACTCTGGTTTACTCCCACATCCAATATTGAAAACTTCCATTAGGGTTTTCGCTGCCAATGTCTGAAGTGTTGGGTGCCGTATAATGCAGGATTGCAAGCACTTCTTCAGGGAATATTTACCTTGTAGATGCCGGTGCACAACAACTAATGGATTTACTTAGTTTGGGGGCTTTTTTAGTAATATTAGGGCCACATTTATAAATGTGTTTAAATTCTTACATATCTCAATATTAGGAAGAGATTTTTTTGGTTATGGGATTATTAATTAATGGGATTAACTACCGGCATTGGTTGTTTAGTGGTAGTGTAAAATCTTATTCATAGATACTTCTCTTGTCTGAGACTCTGGGAGCCTTACATTAGCTATAATAGCTTTCTGGCCCCTTAAAACAAATAAACTAACAAAAACAAACTCTTTGATGAAACCTGTTTTCTGATTACTACAATTAAATGAAGTCAATTTAAAACATTTCTAAAAGTCAGCTAAGCAATTCTTCCTAGTGAAGATGTATTTGGGAAAGCCTTTCTATCCTGATGTTCTATGCCAACTGTGCTGCCTGTTAATTATTTGTTGTGAATGATAACAAAGGGTAGCATCAGCAAAGTAGCTTTACAATTTCATTTTAATATTTTTGCATTCTCTCTCCTCATACTCTCTACATGCTTACACAATAGTTAGACTAATTCTTCTATATGGTTTTACATTATTATATATATTATTCTATTAAGTTTAACTAATTATTTTTCTTTACCTTATTAGTTAGTCATGTGCTTGAGTTATGTGTTTCATTTGCCAGTTTTGTGCTCTCACAAACTTTGTTGAAACTTTCAACATTTCTGATCTTTTTGAAAGAAATGCTGCACTCTCTCAACTTCCATCAACTCCAGCTGTCCTTGTTTAACAGTGCATACGTACTAAGGCCCTGCAAGCACTGGCCTCACCCAAGAGGTTTCGTAAATTTTCTGACACTCACAGCTTGGAATTATTTTCTGTGCTTACCCAGAGATGCAAATTCTTTTCTGATGAATTTTAGATTTTATCAGAAATATGCAACTGTGCCAAAACAAGCTGATAAAATCAGGAGACTTAGCCAAAGTTTTTTTACCTTATTCACTCACATTCACCAAGTATTTATTCCGAAACATTAAAAAATCAACCCACATTTAGATAATTTATCTCCACCTGTAAGGAGAAGGGGGGGGGGAGATTTAGCACTAAACTTTGAAGAAAAAACAAATTTTTAAGAAGCAAATTGTTTGTTTTTTTACATGGTGGAAAAAAAAATTATGCTGATAGGTTTGGGAAAATCCTGCAACATATCAAGCTTCCAAATTTTATTTTTTAAAAATAAATGGATGGTTGAAAAGCAAGAGACCATAGCAATCATAGCAATAATTGTAAAACAAATAATGCATTGATTCTAATTGCTGTCTACACTTTAATATCTTCCCTATTTTATTCATAAAAGTTATCAAAAAAAACACTGATTTTATGAATTTTTCCAATAAATTCTCAGTCAGTCTGTTTGGAATTTTTCAGCACATGAATATCAACTATTGAACAAGATGCTAAGTTAAAATCAGCCTTTTCAGTTCAGATCAGTTGTAGCCTATCTCAAAGTCATTTTCATGATTAAAGCATTTATGATAACCATGTTCTTTATTTGTAATATTTGCTTTTTGTTTGTTGATACACTTACCTATCTACATACTTACATTGTGTCCTCCATAACATTCACTGGATATTGCCTTGTTTGGTAATACTTCAAAAAGTGTTCCTCGTTTGGATATGTGATTGTGGCATTGCTGATCATGGGAGATAATATTTAAGTAACACGTGTTTATTTGTGAGGCAATAATTTATTGTACTTTTACCATATTAGGTTGTCGTCTTCTTTTACTACTACTACTACTACTACTTTTCTATATGTTCACCCAAGCAAAGGAAACCTTGTACATGAAGGATATAAAAGAGTTAGAATCACAAATTAAAATTCCAAAGCTGGCAAGCTACACAAACAAGGTAGAGTTAGATGCTGCAAATTATGGAAAATATATATATATATCAATTAGTGATGCAGCAAAGCAATTTGATTTGGGAAGGAAATTAGTTTAAGAGTTGCTACAACAAGCCGATGATAAGTGAAAACTGATTATGAACATGGCCAAGACTAAGTGGCCACATGGAGATGGTCAAAAAATGTAAGATTCTGAAAGAGATCAACAACTATTGAACTGATTTTCTGAGTGTCATGATCATGGCATACAGATCACATGAGAAAAAGATGAAACTCAAGCCAATGTTAATTTTTGTGGCCACAGATATTTCAATAGAATGCAGCAACTCCACTTTGCTCAAATCAGAAACTTGGATGAGGCAACTGTTTGTTTTGACTGACGTGCTGGGCCACATGACTCCATACCACTCTAGGGAGAAAACTGTCCTAACCAAAACATTAGCCGTTTAAGCAAAATATTCAAGAGAAGTTGGATGGTAGATGGAAGGCAGACACGTGAGAAAAACTGAACCACTCCATCTTCTGATGTGAAGAGGAAAAATTTCAAGATGGGGGTACTCTATGGTCTAGATGGCATAGGAGATAACAATGAATTGAAATTTCCAGAATTCACATCACAGAATTGCTATGTTTCAGCTACAATGTGAGAAGAAACTGGACAAAGATGAAGTTACAGAGATATCAAAGAGTGACTTGGAAGTCAGATTCTTTGATAAAACTAGCTCCCAAAAGAGACATGTTTTTGAGACATTTAGCTTTTTGGATTATGTATGTGCCAAAGTGAGAGCTAAATATGCATTTACACCTGTTTCAAATGCAGTATGAATTATGAGCGAAACAGTTCTGAAGTGAATTCACTTTGGCAGTAATAGTAATATTGATATTTATGTATACCACTACTATTTATAATTCATTTAATGATCATGCATTACCAAGCATGCATTACCAAGTATATAGATAAGGTAAGTATTTCCATATTGATACTTTGAATACTGCCATCATTTGTTTTATCTGTTTTGAAAGGGGAGTATAAAAAGCTGTTGTGAGAATCCTGATAAATGCCATACTCCTGTATGGCTATGACACACAACTGAACACTGTGCACAACTCCTATGTCCAGTAACTGTTTTTCTTTTTATTTTTTTCCCATCTTGACAAGAAAGCTCATCACCAATAGTCAAAGAGTATCAAAGGATTAAATTTATTAAAACCCTCTTAAAGCTAATGATAACGGCATTTCAAAAATGTTTTTTGTAATGAAGTAAATGAACAAACTTTAATATTAAATCCATAATAGTTCTCACCTGGTTTTTCAGAAATTTTCTGAATAAATTTGATATTATTCATGCTTTGTATTCTTCGTGTTTTTTTAAATGTGTACTTAATATATTGGACTGTGTTAATATACACTGCTTCATTACAGCTGACATCTTTTACATGGTTAATGTGTTTTGTTTATTAAATTCTTAGCTGGTATCATTGAGGCATTGCTCGTCAACTGTAGCAATGCCGATAAACATGGGCAGCTCTTGCACAACACAACTATGGCACTGGTTGTCAGTACTACCTTCCTTGTCTTAATGTGTTTACAGTTGCAACCCCAAAACTGTTGTTTTTGTTGTGCTGTGGTTATCACAGAAGTAGAACTAGTAAAAAAACATTTGTATGCATTGTTTTATGTGGTATAAGATACAAAGAACATTTTCATGGATAATTTTCTATGGAATTGTACAGTCTGACAGTCTTGGTATTAAATATTTCTATTGTTTCTTATTATACTGTTATTTATTAAAATAAACTTGGCTACAGTCAGATGCATTGAAGTTCTTCAGTTTTAATATATAAAGGGAAGACCAAGGTTTAAAGTAACAGAGGTAGGTTGTAACACTGTCTATACCTTGTAAGTATATGGTTTTAGCAGTGTTCATGTTCTTTGAAAAGGCTTTACTCAATACATTTGTTGTGGGAATTAATTGGAAAGAAACCCACTGATGCTCCTCACACTGGGAGGGGTTCTATTTTTACACTATAAAAGTGAATATTTACCTGTTGAAAAGTGCTGTTTTGCTTTTCACTTGCGAGGCTCAAATGTTTTGACTTTTGGTGTTTCTGCCGCTATATTTTATCAAGGTTAACCATTTAGGCCGGGCACAATACTGCATTGTCTTGGGTTGTAACAAAAGGTAAATAAGTCCTCTGGTCAGTAAATCAGTACATACGGTATTTGTTTTCATGATTCGAATTAAATACAAACAAAGATTTCTTTAAGTCAAGTCAAACAATAAGAGCATCATTTTTGCCGTTCCATGTGTGGATCTCGATTGTTCATAAAAATCCCAGTTTCCAGGGAAGAGAAAGTTGAAAATAAAATTACTTTCGGTAAGAATTTAATGTCTTTAGTCTTCTCCATCTTATTCTGATGCTTCTCTGTCCACAATATTGGATTTTTAATAATTCAGCTAATTTTTTTTTATAGAACCTGGAAAATGTTTACAGAAATAAAATAAATAGAAGACTATGGGGGGGGGAATTGTCAAAGATTTTCTGTGGATTATCCTCCTAAGGACCGCAAGATATCTCCTTTTGAGCTGGTAAAAGATATAACATTAAAGCTCCAGATTCGTGGTAACTTAACGAAAGTTCTGGACCAGATTGGTTTGGCTCTTTCATGAAGCATCATCCAACTTTATCAATCAGAGAACCTGAAGACACCAGAATCTAACAGGGGAAAATGTTGGAGTTTTACTCACTTAAAGGTTTTTATCCAGTTTGATGCCCAACAGAATTCCTCTTTCTGTGTATAATTTTGGTGTAACCACTTAACTCGATGTGTGTTACGACTCGCCCCAACCTGGGGTAAATTGCTCAGTCTTGCCCTCCAAGCTATCATACCACCAATGAGCAACCACTGTAGCAGTCATAGGTGTAGACAAAAGCAGGGCTCATAAAAAGTAGCAGTTCAATACAACCTAGTCCCATCACCCTGCAGTGGTCTATGGTTATTAGTATGCAGATACAGGCTTTTCTTCACTGTATACCACTAGTTTCAAACTGAATACATATAGTTTAGGTTCAGATATTGACACCTGTTGCATTTTGAAGATCAGGTCTCAACTGAGTTCCTGTCCAGAAAAGGTTTCTTCTCATTTGCAAGACCACAATCTGAATATGGCTTTTGGATGCCAATAATTTAGAAAACCTTCCCAAACAATGCTGTAAAATGTCTACCAATCTTTTAAAGCAGATTTCAGGTTAATGTTTGGAGAAACCTGGCAAATCATCTTTTGTTTGCTGTTATTTGGTGCTGTTATGAATTGTTGAGAAACTGTCACAGGAAACAACAGTTCTTTGAAGATTTTACTGAAAGTAGATTATTCAATTTTCTACACCCAACTTGCTAGGGAAAATGAGTTTTTTAACATTCTGCTGTGAAACTCCTTGATTTTTTTTTATTTGCTTCACATGACAGTTACTACATAAAAGCCTCTTTTTTTTCCTTTTTTTTTCATTTTTCATCGTCTATTGTTAAAAAGGCAATTTATCTTTAAGTGACATATTATGTGTCTTAATTGTTGGTGTCCAGTGTAAGAACTTTGGGAAGCAACTACTCCGTGGTATGACTTTAATCGACTGCTGTTATACTAGTTGATGTTTGTTCTCGCATGTAATAATAACAGCAGCTAATTTTTTTTTATATATATACATATCTTTTCTTCCTGGTGAAAATTGACTGGGACATGCATTAGGCTACCTATTATTATTTTTTTTTTAAAAAAAAAAAAACATCAGTTTCTGTCTGCAGTGAGATTTTAAAGTATTTTTGGGTGGGTAATTTTATTCCATTTGCCCCCTCTTATTCTGTAAACCGTTGTTTACAGATTACTCTCTGTAGTCGTGCAGAGTTCCTTCCAACAGTTAAAAAAAGAACCTGATTTGATGATGATGACTAAATTTGTAATTCAGAATTTTTCCACTTTGAGAAGACTTCTTAGAAGACTCACAATTGACTTAAACTTTTGGAAAATGTCTGACATGTGAACCTCAAGATCTTCAGTAATGATGGCATGCATGTTGTTGTGGCACACTGGTCATCTTTGAGCATTGTCATAGATTGACTAATAAAAACAAGCTGAAACTTTTATGTCATTATAAGTCATATTTTATAAATATTATAAATGAATATTGTGGATAATTAAGTTTCTCAATAATGGCTTTAAAATGTTTCAATCATCAATAATGAAAATCAAAAAAAAAAAAAATTCTCTGATTGAACTTGCTTTGTGTTTATGCAGGTTTCCACAAAGTTCTAGCTATATCACCAGCTTATTTTGTACTAATATCTTGTAAATATGCTATCATTTCATTTAGAGAAAACACTTTTTTTTAAAAGTTTTGTAAACAAACCCAGCAATTTTCCTTATTCGTGAGTTTGATTTTGAAAGCTTTTAGTAGAATATTTGAAAACAACTCCATGCCACATAAAAGGAAAATATGCATTCAATCAAAACAATGCCAGTTATAAGGACTAGGGAGGGATAGTTTGATATTGAAAATATGGGAGATGCCAGACTGGAAAAGTTATGTGAGGACAGCAGCACATGAAAGGTTGTAAATGTGATGAAATCCAAATTAACAAGACAACATTTATCAAACCCACCTGTGTAATTTGTGTGGCTAACACACACACCTGTGAAATTTTCTCTTTTTCATTACTAATGTGAAATTATGTATTTAATGCTCTTGTTAAGTTTTCTAATACTCCTGGAAAATAATTAATTGAGTTCTAGAAAACTTTAACGTTAATAAGTTATTTAGTCTTATTGCATAATGCTGGTACATTCTCTAAATGGGAATTAATCACTGTAAGTTATGGAAATAGCAGAGCTTTTGGTAATTCTGTATTCAGTTTTGTTGTACTTTTGTAACTTTTTTTGTTAGGTATGTTTTTATTATTTTTAAAAACCGGAATACAGAGTCAATAAAAGTTTATCTCCAAAACTTGTACCGTTTTTATTCTAGTTTATGGATTATACTTGAACAATCCTTGCATTTGTTCCTTTTCTTTGTTTTTACAAAACCTGATCCAGAATATCTTAGCATGCATAATCTATGTACCATCCATTATTAAACCCTTTTTTTCCCTTCAAAATAGATACACAACTAAATTTCTTTTATGTTTTTGTTTTTCCAAATTTCTAATTCCATGCAATTGGTGGTTTCTTAATTTGATAATCATTTGATCATAAATCTACCAAGTAATTAATTAGTTTTTACCAATTATTATTTTATTCAGAAGTTTATTTTATTATCATGTGTTTAAATTTATCTTGTTAATGAATTTTGCACCTATACTGATGGGATAATTTGAGAAGACTTCAGCTGCTACACTTTCAGGCATTTCCCATCATCACCTTAGTAACAGAACTAAGTAACAGAGTAACATTTTTAATATATTTTCCTGTGGCTATCCTCAGCATTTCATTGTAGCGATGTTCAAGTATAGTTGATATTTTGCTTTTTTTTTACATTTTTTTTAAGTCCAACACACCCTCCATTGTTTCATCTGGGTATCTGCACAGAAAACCAGAAAAATATAATATGGAATAATCTTGTATATTCTGTGATATTAAAGTGAATGTGCATTTTGTATTACTGTAATTTATCATACTGTGCTTCTAGACTTTTTGCACAGATGTCCATCTTACATTTGGTAACAAGGAAACGTTAGTTCCATAGAAGTTACTTTCTTAGCATATGACAGTATTGGAAACAGTGTTGGTAGGCTCATCGCAGTTTGGTTTTAATATCTCTTGTGCCCCATTAGCAGAGAACACTTGTAAAAAGAAAAGGGCCATTCCTTGTTTGTAGAAAACTGAATAGATGTGACCAGTATTCCATTCCTCCTTGTATCTGTCAACTTCAAAGTGGTAGAGCTAACCAGACATGGGATGGCATTGTTCACTTTAGATAATTTAAAATATGGACTGGGTGCTGTTGCAGCTTATGAATAGAAAAGTGATGGTATTCAGTATATCATCTCTTGTATCCAAGAACATTGAGTGTCTAGAATTAGTTGTCTTTAGAAATCTACCTGCAAACAACATGATTTATGAAAGTAGAGAGTTTGTTTGAGCATTTTTCCTTAGTAATAGTAATAGAAATAACTACTGAATCCATGTTTTTGTCTTTTGTTCCCTATTCCATTGTCAGGGTTTAGCTTTGTTTTTGAGTTCATTGATGTTGATTTGTAGTCAGCATTTCTAGCTTTCAGATTGTGCAAGTGGATTTAGCTGGTCTGGAACCCACAACCTGTTGGTCTCTCTGTTTTAATGTTCTTTGGATGATCACCTTTGGTGGCAGGGAAAGATTGCTGAAACATTTGGTTCATTAGATAGTTCTACTAGTAATGTGGTGATGGAAAATATCCAAGCTACTGTCTTTAAGATGGAGTCAGCCTAACAACAGTTGGGCAGTGTTGAAACATGGTGATGCAGAGAAACATATGGTGTGTTGGTTAAGTTCACCATTATCAGATTTTAAACATTTATGTCACTGCCATCAGCACAGTGCCATCGGCTATCCAAAGTCTGGTAGGTTATGCGGGATAATACCATTTTATATGAGTTACCCATCTTCAGAATTCACTACAGGAGATAAAATCTCTACTCTGAGCCACAAAGCATTAGTGCAAGATATCAGTAAGTAAAAACTATTTTGTAATATTTGTCATTATTGCTAAGTTTTGTTCTGTTTTTGTTTTGTTTTTTTTTATAGTACATTAACAAAGTAGTGGTAACTTTGTTTTCTCTCTTCTGTTTTACCCTAAGGAATTATTAAATTTCTTGTAAAGGATGTCCTTGACCTAGAAACGTTTGTTCTATTTTTAGTCATTTTACTTATTGAGTGGGCTAATTGATGTTCTTTTCTCTCTGTTTGTTTATGTACTGTATCACCTGTTGGACAGGTTTAGCTTTTATTATTGTTTATGACCTTTTGGCTAATAAACTTCCAATTTTTAAATGTGTAATGTGTGTCTATTTTTCTGTTTTGTTTTTACTACAGTTACATTTGCTTTAATTATTCAATTCCTTTTCTTTTTTTCTGCAGGCTAAAAATAATGAGGAAGCATTTTTCTGAACTGGAAAAAGAATTCAATTTGGCATTACAGATGGAGTCTGGCCAGCTGAAGGAGGTTGGTTATTGTCTCTGTCTTATTGTTCCTGAGGGGGACATCTAAACTAACCATCTGCTTTCTGGGCACATTAAGGTCATGAAAAAGTATGTTATTTTCCTTATAAATTTTAATCTTCATTTGGTCCAAGGGAAAAACAAAAATGTAAGCCATGCCCTTCTTAGCTCACTAGGTGGCTAGACTATTTATCAAAGACTGAAATTAATAAATACAGAGCTAATTTTAGTATTTTAGATTTTCCAATTTGATTAGGAAACACAAATCTTGATGATTTCAACTGATTTAGACTTTGTCAAATGGTCACATTCTCTCTCTTAAGTTTAACAACCTTTAACTGTGGACTAAAATTGATAACAAGAATAGTTTTTGTTGCTGAAGAAGCTGCCTGATGAACTGAGCTTTCTCTTTAATGCGTTTTAAAAGTAGCTATTGTTTCCATTCCATGGTGACTCACTCTTCCTCCTATTCTCTACATTAGCCCAGTAGAGTTAACAAGATTGGGCTGATTTATCAGTCTCTTAGATACTATTGCACAAACAGTTTAACTGTTTTAAGATGCAAAAAGGTTGGTTATTACTCCAGAGAATGTTTGCTAGGTCATATACATTACTTTTCTTATATTATTTAACATTGTCAATGGCTTTTGTAAAGGTTTTCTTCTATTTTGTTTGTTTTTTTTTTAAATTTAATGCAGGTTTGCTTTTTTTTTTCATGTTTACAGGAAAGTGTTTGTTAACCCTTCCATGGCGATTCATGATGTTATCTTATAAATGGCTGGCCAGCACAATGTTCTTTTGGTCCCCACTTTATTTCCCCTTAAAACAGGGATGTTTGAGTTAATTCAGTCTGCGTTCATTTACTTAGGTTAGTTTGGAAAGTTAAAAAGTTTCTTAATGACATGCAAAGTCAAAAGCACCCCGAAAAACAAGATCTTAAATAGATTTCTACGAAGCCAAAAGACTAACCCAGAATATTAATGAAATTACAGTCCAGATCGTTCGTCACGTAAATGTAGGCTAATTTTTGTCACTTTTTTTTTTTTTTTTTGTCTGTCTCTCAAAATTTGGAAAGCTGCCTATGAAGCTTCCCAACCCATATACTACACGCTGTGTCACATCGGTGCTTCTCTTTACCATTGGGCATCTCCCATCTTGTTTTCATGTCTGCTGTTTGGATCTAGAATAAAACTATGCTGTAATTTTTTTTTTTAAAATTCACCTGTTGTAGACAGAATTGCTACATATGACATCTACCAAATTTGTTCCTTTTTATATATAAATTAAAATTAACTTTTTTTTTTACCCAACAAGTTTATGCATATGAAATCACTGCTCATTTCAGAAAATTCCAATAGATTTCTAAAAAAATATTTTAACATGTTTTGATAATAATTATCTGTAGCAGGTCTGTACAAGATACACAGATTCTAAGATCTGTCTAAGAGCAAATCCAAATAAATAAGCAATCCAGATAATTTTTTATCTTTTTTTTTAACTTTAACCTCTTCAGGAACATTGCAATACTAAAACTCTGAACTGGCTGACTGTTTTCAGCATCAATCTCCTGCTAATACAACAACAACATTCTCCTGGCTCAGCCAGTGTTATGAATCTCCCAGAGGTGACATTCCAATTATAGATTTACCTATATTTTGGAGATGATCTTTTCTGTAGCTAGCTATGGAATTTCTGATTTGAGTCAATCTTACATTTGGTTTGAAAGGGTTCATTAAAAATTAAGTTTAACTTTCGCAACTAATCTAATGCTAAATAAACCAACACTTCAGAGTTAGCAGTTATTTTCTTTATTTCAAAAAGAATGTGATGCCATTAGAGTTTAATTTCCAAAAATTGTATCAATTTTATTATTAAAAAAAATGGTAGGTTGGCACTGACTAAAAAAATTCTGCTTGACTACATCAGGCCAGGAAATACAATAAAAATAAAGATAAAGAACGATCTAAAACAGGTGAATGGTTAAGAAGACATCACTTCCTTGCAATATGTTAATAAATATCTAATGGTTTTTGTGTGTTCAGGTAAACTAATTTGTTTGAATCCAGGTGAAACAGAATTGTTGTCTTTTTTGTGTTTGACCCAGAATCCCCTCCTCCCAATCAAAATTGAACAATTTTCAATATCTTAAAGTTTACTGATTATTTTATGTATTCTTAACTTACATTTTTGTTAGATGTAGATAATGTAGCAAGAGGTGTATTAACACCTGGATAAAGCCTTTCTTTTCCTTAAAACAAGTACCTAATAGAATTTTTTTTTTTTTTGCTGTTTTTTTTTTTTTTTACCACGTTACAGTCTATTCTTTTGAATCAAATAACAAGGTCTGACCTCATCCATTAACAAGCTGGGTATGTAAAAAAGAAGTCCCTGTCTCAAGTGATTTAAGCACTTCACTTCCGCCTTTAATGGTGAGTTAAAGCTCATGAGACCAACCACATGGCCAAGCAGAATGGCAACATTGTTTTTACCCAAAAACCAAGCAGAAAAGGCCCATTAACACTGGGATTATGCCATTATGCTAGATTAATAACAGTTTTATTGTTGTTTGTCTGGGGTAGAGATACCATTAACTCTGCATCCAAGAAGGTCTCATGATAGTGGAAATTGAAATATATTTTAATATCCATTTTTGTTGCTGTGTATCTTTCCTCCTAAATATTTTAAAACATTTTTTAAAGTAGTTGTAGTACAATTTTTGTGTATCTGTTTAATTTCCCAAGTTGTTTATCTGCTGTTTAGTTTAGTTTAGTAGCTAGCTGCAAGGAGGCAGGAAACCATCATGCCTCATAAATTGGTCCCCAGAGCTATCATTAGAATTTTTAAAATTGATTATTTGCTGGTAATATATTCTACTCATTAAAAATTCTAGTACTAAAAGCATATTTCCTGTTGTCTAACCATGCCAGAGCTTTAGCTTATTTGTAATTATAACCTCTAATGTTAGTGATTGTAGCTAGTTAAAATTGGTTCTTGTTGATATGCTCATGTCACTCCGTAATTAATTTGGAAACCTCTATTAGGTCTTCACTTGAATATCTAAATTGAAGCTCTGGAAACATTCTAGGAAATTTATGCTGATCTTTCTTTAATAAATCAGTATTCTTTCTCAAATAAGGATTCCTTATTCAGGCTGTGAATGAACTATGGGTCTACATGATGGATCTGAAACATTTTTAACTGTCATGTGTGATGCTCCATTAATTGAAATTCTGAGCAAGTTCTGTATGGCTTAGAATCGCTCATAGTTTGTTTGATACATATTTATTTTAAGGTAAACCAATTGAAGAAAACTAAATACAAAGTCCAAACAGATGGCGTTTATTTACTCAAATGTCAGGAATCTTTTTTACTTGCATGTTGTTTTTTTTTCCCGATTATCCCATTATCCTGGTATAATAACCAGGATCAAAACCTTACAAGTTGTCTCTCTCTTTTTTTATGTTTTTCCCTGACCTGCAGGTTGGTTTTTTTGTAAGTGTGTCGTAAGCAAACCTATGGTTTTCTATTATTTTGGTATGTCATCTGGCAGTCTCTGTTGTCACTGTCATAATCTAAGATAATCGGGATAGATTGTCAAAACAAAAACATCTTAGTCTAGTTACTGTTAATAAAGTGTCAGGAGATCTCTAACCCTAACCCACTAGCTTTCTTGAATAGCACAACCAATAACCCTTTTGTTTATTTCACAAAATAGCAGCTTCGATACATTTTCTTCTTTTCTTTAGATTTTTATACTTTTTTTTCAAATTTGAAACATAACATGAAACTGCATAGAAGCAGGTTGCTTTCTTGGTTCATTCAGATTCGTATAATTCAACAACCCTCTTGAGCATATTAAGAATGTTTCTATGCAATAAAAGACATAGCCATTGGCAACTATAAAACCTTTATCCTTTTACAAATCTGTTTACATGCGTAAAACTTTGGACGAGGCTGCAAGTGATTTTAATGATTTCTCATACTGTCTTGTATGAAAATAAACATTTGGTTTCTGTATACTGCCATTCTGTAGGCAAACGATAACTTTTTGCTAAATGGTCGCCATCTGGTCTATTTTGTTAGAATAGATTAATTTTTTCAGTCGTATTTCACTACTATTATTTGTAAACTGGATAAATTGTGCTGGTAATATCATATTTTTTCCTAGATGTTACTGGGATCATTGGTCACTGTCGAGCAGTAGTTTATCTGTATGTTTTCCAGATTTTTAATTTTTGATTTTCATAATTTAATTTTTAGCACAAAATCGAAACTGAAGATTTTGTTTTTAATTCCAGGAATAAGAGATTTCTACACCATTATCTCCCCTATGAAAGTGTAAATGTTAGTATAGTGCACATTCATATAGAATACAAGCATATTTATTGAAGATGCTAACTTATTTCTCACTACATTTCATTAACAGTGTCAAAATGTACATGTATTTAAACTTATCTTTTGTTCCCACAAATTAATCAGCTACTTTATTAACATATCATTCTTGCTCCATGCAGAATTGATTTTGTGTAATTACCATTACTGTATTAGCAACAAGCAAACTATTGTTTTTGCCAAACATCTGTAACCATATCTTTTGCATAAATTATACACAGTATATTTTCATTAAATCAGTCCACTAGTCAATAATTTCTTCATATACAGTAACCAATCAACCTGTAATTTAAAAAAATTAAAATTAGATGTTGCAAAATGAACATTAACAAAATTATAAAATTAACACAGCACACAACATTAACATCAAAATAATATCAATTATTCACCTACAAGTTGCTTATCCCTTCTGCCTAGCCAGGAAAGGTAGCATTTAAATAGTTTATGTTGTATATAATTCTGTTTTAGCTGCAAGAGGCATTTGGGAAGTCCAGCCAGGAAAATGCAGAAAACAGACATTCACTTCTTCTTGCTCAAGTTAAGGATGAGCGAACAACAGAGACACTGGCACAGCTCACTAATGTAAGTTGATGTCATTTGCCTAATGTGTTTGTTCTGACAGAAATGAACTCTAAATTATTTCTATTTTGGGCATTTTTACTATTATTTTAGGAATGGGTACAATCTTGTATGTACTATATACTGAGTTGCTTTCCTTGCCAAAATCTAACAATAACAAAAAATAAATAAAAAATTGAAAATGCATTAATGAAAACAATAAAGGGATAACCTAATATAAATTTTATAATTCTATTGAGGATAAAACATTTGATTTTAATTTTTTAAATGGCTATAATGTTTGACATATTGTTGTTTGTTTTTTTTGCATAATCTCTGAACCTTGTTTGATAAATTTAGTGATATCATAATAATAATGAATATAGTCACTACCTTCACACCCTAAAGTCACACTATTTTTATTAGCCATATATGGCTGCCACTGTTTGCACTACACAAGTCACTCTTTTATCAAGGCTTGACACAGTTTTGAAATGGTCCCATGAGCACATGGTCACTGAAAGACATTGTTTGAGAGATAATCTCAGATGTGCTATAGGGTTAGATTTGGGGAGAATGAGCAGGACACAAAAGACGGGATATTTTCCTCATAAGATTGATTTATGAATATTCTTGCATGATGACCTATTGCACTATTGCTCATCAAGGAGAAATGATTAATGACTTTATACAAATGTCATAACAACAGGTCTGATGACGTCAGCCAGTTTGTCCTGACCTGTAAGATTAAGAGTTTCATCAAAGAGAAACATTTCACTTTTCTGATCACATAATATAGCTAACCAGACTAAAATACTGCTTCTCCCTAAACAGTTTCTCTCTAACTTTTTACAGAGAGCATTACATCGGTTTGGTTCTCACCAAAGATAATGATCATTAGTAAAGTGAAAGTGGCATTTACTCTCATCAGAGAAGTGAAGCAAGTTAAGTTTGTTAAAGTCTATTGCAACTCAGTCATAGTTTACTCCATTTTCATCCTACAAAGCACTGGTGCTAAGTGTGCGAAATACTGTGTGTTTAGAATGTAGATTACCAGAGTGTAGCCAATTTTAAACAGTCTCCTCAGAGTTATGAATCTCAAGAACCTGCTGCTATTTATTCTGTATAAAATCTGCTAATATAGCATGGCTATGTCAAGCCAGATAGGCACTGTAATAATTACTATGATGATTAGTACTGCTGTGGCACCACCCTCTACTAGGTTTTTCAGGAACTGAACCAGAGTTTCTCTCTTTCTGCCATAGTTTGTCAGGTGATAACACTTTATTACACCAAGTTCATTGTTTACTTCAGTCTGTAGCATAGCTCTGGCTGGGCATTGCTACTCATCCCTGTCATTCTAGAAGTGCCATATTGTTAATGTTTGGTAACTTCATTATATGAACATCTGATTGGTTTTTATCCAGTTTAACAATTCTTATACAAATTTGAATTGATTGACAGGTGTGAATTGTGGGTACCTCCCAACCAGAGACCCTCATGCAGCCAGGCTTTGAGTTGACAAAGAGGTGACAAAATATATACATATAGTAGTCCCTCCTCCATAGCATGAGTTACATTCCAGACCCACCTGCGATAAGTGAAAATCCGCGAAATAGAAATACCCTATTTAAATACACCATAGGCATGTTTTTATAACTTTTACAGTACTTTTAAATGCATTTTAAGGTCTTTAAACACACTTTTAAAATAATAGAAACACATTTAAACACATAAAAGATATTGAGAGAAAGCAAGAGCAATGGAAAACACAAAAATCTTCTTTAGAACCTCTTTGATCGGCAAAAGTGTCATACAGCTTCTTTGCCCTGTTCTTGATGGTGTTACCATCCAAAGTGATGTTTTTCTTTTGGCAATCTTGGATCCAAAAAGCCAAGACAGTTTCCATCCTGACGATGTTTTTATTGCGGATAGAAACAACTCGTTTTGCACTTTCATTGATGCACAGTGAGGCGGTTGCCCTGATATTTTTCTCATCTTTATTGATGTAGCGAACCGTTGACTCATTCATACCGTAATGACAGGCTATGGCAGCGTAACTCTGTCCTTCCTTTATCATATCGAGAAGTTCCACCTTCTCCTGAATCGTCAAGAACTTTCTCTTCTTTGTTCACCAGAAGCCTTAGATGATGGGCATTTGGGTGGCATCCTTGGGGTTATCAATAAAACAGCAAGGCGAACAGCTTCTCTCCCTGCAAGATGCGAAGCAGCGAGATGTTTCTAAAACAGAACAGCCAATCAGCAGAGATTTAAACTCATAAAAAATGCTACGGAATGCTGCAAAATTGCGAAAACATACGTGATATGAAAATTAATAGGTCTTACAGAAAAAACCGCGAAATAGCGGGACCGCGAAAACTGAACCGCGATATGACGGGGGTTTACTTATATATATATAATGTTTAAGTAATATGTTTATGTAATGTGAGGACAGTTATCTTTTATGGATGCAGGTTGTGAAGAAACAAAAAGAACAGATTGCTGAAATGGTGAATTCTAGGCATGAGATTTTGTCAAAATACAAGGTGAGTGATATCTGGGGCATTTTTACTTGTCAATCATTTTTGTAAAGTAGTTTTACTTTGTCACTGCTTTAAAAGAACATTGATCTTCAGTAGGTTTTGCAAATAATGATTTACTTAATAAAAACTAGCTATAGATTGTATTTGATACATGAAATAATGTTAGTAAGTAATCTAAACAGTGTGCAAGGCTCTGATTTACACATCACAATTTTACCATCAGAATATCAATTTCCTACTTTAATGTTCTAGTCAGTACCTGCTTCTACAACAGCATCCAATGATAGTTAGTTTTATAAACATTCCTATGAAATATAGCTTGATTTTCTATTTCCTTACCTTAAAGGATTACTGTGGTTTTAATACTTAGATTATTTACTCCATAACTAAAATGATTAATGTGTATCATTAATTTTGCTCAGATTTTAGCATAAATTTTTTTTAATGCATTTATAGGAAACACAACTATAATTTTGTGGTTTAGTTGGTCTTGAACCCATCACCTGTTGGCTGCTATGCTTTGATGCGCTTTTACTTTGCCAATTCTTTAGCTCATCGCACCACTGGGACATTTTTTAAAAACTTATATCAGAACTTGGCAATCAACAGGTCACATGGGGTTCAAGATCAGTTCAGGGCACTTGTACAATTCAAAAAATAGGAGCATCTATTGCAAAAACATTTACTTCCATGTCTCTTTATTATTATTTTTTGACTGTTTTTAATTAATTTATTTGTTTGTGTGCATAACAGAGAAAAAATTTTTTTTTTAATTAGAAACAAATAATGGCTTTTGAAAGTCAGTTGGATGATGCCAAGAAAAAGTCAGCACAAATGGAACTGTTAAAACAAGTAAGTGATCATTGCTGTCCTGACCCTTACACTGCTGATTTATACCAGGGATGGTGTTCAGATGAAATCAGTGGCTGGTAACCCAAAATTTTCATCTTTAAAACCTTATATCTTTTAGACAGAGCATAGATTAACGTATTCTCTTTCAAATTAATTTTAACATATTTCCTCAGTAAAGTTTAGCTTTCCCTTAAAGCTACTTCTATTCTTTCATTTTTGTTTTCTTCATGTTTTGTCACAATGCCATAGTTATTAAGATAATGAATATAAATTAACTAATTTTTGTTTAGATAATGTAAATAAATTGCATTGTATACATAAATATTACTCTATTGTTTTCATCATTATTCTAGACCATTTCTTTTCTCGAAAAGTTAATAATTAATTAGATTTGTGGGAGACAATTAATTCTCTCTCGATTAAATAGCAGAATTATTATCTATAGTAATTCTTTCACCAATCATGCCTTATTGCCATCTGCTTTTGGTATTTTTGAGAAATCTATACTTGTTTTATGTTAATTTTTTTATTCTTCTGAGAATTCATTTAAAATTGCTCTTCATTTTTCACATGTAGGCAATAGTTATTCTTTGCTCTGACTTCTTGCCAAGTGCAGCCATGTGATTGCTCATTTTAAAATTACAAATCAACTCTCTCACATTCTTAGGCAGTCTTATATCGGTGCTGATTTTTTAAATTGTTTTTTTTTTATTCCTGAGTTTTACTTGATAAACCTTGAATGTTGTACTTTCTTAATTTGTGTTATTTGTTGGTGTCTCCAACCATCTAATTTTGTCTAGGATTATCAGTCTTTGTGACTGATGGATTTTGTTATTTTGGATTGCCAACTCTAACATTGGCTGTGATAGTAGACTGGAATTTTGTGCAGTGGATACTTACTGCCATGATCAGTTTTTTTTGTAATCCATGAATCACATTTAACATCAGGTTTTCTCTTGTTTCGATTTCTGTTTACAAAATTATTTTACCTGGATTTACACTTACTTAAACAATATATAACTTAGTATTTGTTTTGTGCTATCTATTACACTGGACAACAGAATGAAACATTTTGTCTGCCACTGAGCATAATGTGGGCGATTTTAGCTAAATTTTGGGTGCTGATTTCAAATCTGATGTCAGGATTTGACTGGGACGTCAGGTTTTTGAGATATGCGTAAGGAGGAATTTCACCACTAACTCTATCTTATGACTTACGTTGTATGAACCATATAAAGCTTGAACAACAATATTTGGTATTCAAATGTTTAATGTGAAACATATTTGCCATGATCAGACAACAGATGCACAAGAAAGACTGATAAAAGCAGTATGGAAGATATGGAATGCATTTAACTTACATAGTAGGTACATTCCAAATGTTCAAAAATGTTTCAGACACTTGTTGTTGCACTTATGTGAGGTATCAGTCTCCCTTTGGAGGAACCAACAGTAGTCACCCACCATGTTGGGATTGAATTTGCCCTGATATTAATACTTTGGTCTTCACGATGCTGTCACAATACTGATATTCTTTTTAAGATGGCCTACAAGTTAAGGATCCTTTTTCTGCCACCAGTTGATAAACCTGAAACATTCAGATAATGACCACCTTTCATGACATTTTATTTTCTGTACTGTAAATCATTTTGAATAGCATTTGAAGTTTTCTTTAACTTTGGTGGCCTCTCATCATCTGTATCAGAAATTCCTTTTGTTTTGATGAATGACTGACTAATGTCATTTGTACTTATGTGTACTCAAATGGCAAGATATTGGTTTTTTGTATGCCAGCATGATCAGCTACATGACCAAGATGTCAAGGCCAGCCTAGGAATAAATCTTGGGTGGGACTGGTGAGAGACACTACTATGGTAAAACCAAAAAAGTAACCATACCCCAAATGTAGCCAGGACACAGAAGGAGCCACCATGGCCAGCAACTATGTTATATGCTATGATATCCCAGAGAGAGAGATATGCAGCATATCACATTCTTGAAATTTTAAAACTTGCTTGGTACTATTAATAATTGTTTTATTACTATTGTATTCTTTTTTCTGAATATTTTATTTGTACAAGTGAATATATTTTAATTCAAACAAGATGTGAAATCTTGAATGTAAACAACAAAATTTTTTTAAAATTCTACTCAGTTTAAAATTAAATAAGGAAAACCTTGAGGCAGTAAGTGGCCCCCACACAGATAGAGGAAAAACTATTAATTGTGGTTTATGGTGCTGGCCAAAATTTCTGTTTTACCTCAATCTTTTAATGCATTTTAAGAGTTTTTTTTAAGGATGCCTATTATAGGATGCTATAATTTTTAATTCCTAATGTGTTCATTTCTTGTGGAGATACAAAGCAGTAAATCAGTTATAGCTTTGTCTAAATACTGTCTTAACAAAAACAATAAACAAAGCAAATATTTAAACATCACATTAGTCACAGCATGTGTATATAATTATACTTAAACCCAAAAAAGCAATTATTTTGGTCACCAGTGTATAATTACTGCTCTGACCAAACCAATTGATAGCACTGAATAACCATACTGGTGCTGTTATTATCCTTAAGTTTCCCAAAACAAAACAAAACACTGAATCTTGCATTCAACTTTGTTGACTGCAAAACTCTTTATTACTAAGTAGTAGTTTTTGCTGCAATATACTTATTATCTAGAGGAGTTTCTGCATTTAAAAACTTCTGTTACCTTACTTAAAATTCTATTTATTGTGATATTTCAGGAAGATTAAATTTAATAGACAATAAAACAAACTAATCACCTTATGTAATACAAGGAGTTTTCTACTGATAGCATTGCTTACCTTCATTGCTCTTTCACAAATGGCGAGCGAAGAAAGATTGGAAAGAGCTAAATCAATTTAAAAAGCATTATTTCTGAAAAAGTTGATTTAATTTCCAACAGGAGAAATGTAAGCTTCTTGCTAAAGTGGAAGCCCAGGAGTCACTTATTGAGGGATTGCGTGCAGAACGGAGACTCTGGGAGGAAGAACTGGCCCAGCAAGGTAGCTGCACACTGATAGTTGTTCACTGTTATCTGACTTGTTTGCAAGTTAACAGAGATTAAGACTTCCTTTCCACATTAAAATTCTTGGCCATTTATTTGTTAAAAGCTGAGCAGTTCATTTAAAATTTAATTAAGAAATCTGAAAATGTCTTTAACTCTTTTTTTATTGCTGTTTTTATAAACCATTTACTGTATTACCTCCCATGTGTTCTGCATTTAATTGTTCCATCATTAGATTATTTTGCCTGAAATGATACATACGAATCTTATTAGAAGCTATTGCATGAAGTTGTGTAAAGGAAAGATTTCGTTTTATCTTTCTCTTACTTAATTTATCCCTGTTTTTATTTGTAATTTTAATGAGAAATTCCTCGATATTCAGTCACTGTATGTATTTGTACAATATTTACTTTAATTTAAATATTTTCATGAAAATTGACAAAATCAGTTTCAAAATAAGACTATGATAAGTCAAAATTTAAAAAAAACTGCTATTTATTAAGATGAAAGTCAATTTCAATCGACTGAATAAGCAAAGGAATCTAATTAAGCAGAATAAACTAAATCCAAATGTGATTTTCCATTACTTTGAGGAATTGGATAGGAGACATAGCTATAGAGCAACTTCATCTATTTGGAGCATCAAAAATGTCTAAATAACTCATCAACCAACTTAATATATTGTACAGGGATAAAGAATAATTCTTTAGTATCTTCTGGATAAATTTTGCTCCTAAAGCATCTTGGGTTTGTATCACAAAAGTCCAGCTTCTCTGTTACCCAAATATGGAAATCCTTACAGAAGTTAAGATGTTTTACATCACTATTTTATGTTGAGTCTGATTTTTATGTAGATGAAAGAGCTAGAAAGAAGACAGAATACATATTTTATCACAACAAAGATCCATTGTTCATTTTAGATCTCAGACTTTATTATTACAAAATTTTAATGCTAAACAACAATTAAATTTCCCTCTTAAGATCAGTCATTTCTGTTTATTACCTATGACATTGGTTAGGTTCAAGAATAAAGTAGTCCATTCACTGAATTGCTAACAAATTGCATGCACAAGATATGTGTATTGCATGATTTCTTGATATAGTATTTTAAAATTAAAAAAGGAAAATTATTGTATAAAAAACGAGAATAAAAATGTACACAAATTTATTTATTTTAAAATAAACATATGATCAATAATAGTTTCTTTACTTTAAAAAAATACAAGTTAATTTTTTTTTTTTACATTTTCTAAAATAATTATTCTAAGTGATAATTAAAAGTGAAAAGTTAATAAAATTTGTTCACTTTGATCATCAACAGGTACATCACTGGCCCAAGACAGGGGTCGTCTTGAAATAAAGATTGAAACTCTTACAACAGAAACAGAATATTTGAAGAAGCAGCTAAGAGTGAGTGTTGCTTTTGTTTTTCTTCATTACCGTAAAATTATTAATGACCGCTCGCTTCTCTAATATCTGAGTAGTTGGCTTTGTCTTTCACTCTGTATAAAGGTCACTCTCTA
This sequence comes from Nautilus pompilius, assembly GCA_018389105.1. NCBI lineage: Eukaryota > Metazoa > Mollusca > Cephalopoda > Nautilida > Nautilidae > Nautilus > Nautilus pompilius. The sequence goes on along the minus strand of JACATO010000132.1, from coordinate 557,918 downwards.
TGATGAGTTGAGAGCCTCTTGAAGTAAATGTTGTAGATAATGGGCCATTATCCCATTTTATAAAATTTGTTTAGAGAATAGCACTAGATTTTTAACTACTTTTTTCTGAAAAACTGCAAAATAATAATATGGCTTTCATAACATGATCTGTGTTTTTTTATTTAAAAAAAAACAATGATTTATGTAATAATTATTTAAATAAGTTCAGCACTAAGGGGAAAAGAAAATGATTTTGTTTATATGGTAAGTCTTTTTAAAAAAATAGGAAATATAAGTCTGCCAATAAATTAATTTGGTGCACTCTATAAGTGAAAACATTTATTTAATAATACGGTTAGTGACTTTAGCAATGAAACTAAATAATAAACAGAATAAGTTCATTATGTTTCTTTTTAAAAGGTGCCCACAGATATTCTGAAATGCACTTCGTATAATAATAAAAGGGCACAGAAATTGTCGCTTTGTTCATTATGATGTTGTACATGAGGAAAGTGATCTTGCTAGTCAACACCTGCTCTGTCAGTTATGGATCTCTGGAGTGAAGATCATGTGATGATGAACTAACTGATGGCTAACAACAGTCCTGTGTGTGATGTCATTTAGACTCAAAGAAGGTCACATGTTTTTCTTTTCTCTATTTATAAGCTAATACAAACATTTTATTTCATGGAATTTCTCACTGCTTTGCCATGGTCAATGTTACATTTCTCTTCCTATCAGCCAGGCAGCAGAATTCATTAACTACTTAACTTTCATTTTATAAAGGCTTTCCTCGTGTGGCTTTTAATTTATCTTTTCTTTTTATAGATTATGATCATTGTTTAGTAATTTGAAGAACCCTGTTTTTACCGATCAGGGTCAGTAAGTGATTATGTTTCTAATTGACAACATAACATTTTTTTTTTAGAGCAAGAACGGACCAGGCAGTGCTTATTTGAAAGGCCTGCTGGGTGTAGTTTATCATTGTGGTTTTTTTAATATATATTTTTTATAATACAACTACTGAGCAATTTAAAATATGGCTGATATGTGATAGCCAGGTCAGCGCGACAGCGTTGGAGTGCCGTTAAGTTCCTGCATCTTAAGTAAGGTCTTTAGGAGCCCAGTATCTCTGCACTAAGTGTACTGATAAATGTGATGATTTACACCAGATGTGACTCGTGAATATTTAATTTATTTCTCAAAACTCAAATTACTTTGTCCTACTACTGGTGAGTTAGGTGTGGGTTAGGGTTTATCCTGTTTGAGCTTATGAATGAATAGAAATCTGGAAATTATGAAACCATGAACAACTGAAGTTGGTGGGGTTTTGTGTTGTTGTTTTTTAGATGGAAAACCATGTATTATTATGATAAGATTGCACAGACTGTTTACAGCTGATTCTTCATCATTTACATCAGTTTCGCTTCATGCATTGGTGAAGCTTATTTTGTTTTGTTTTCAACGTGCAATCATTTTAAGAAGTAACGCGAATGCACTGCAGTTAATAACCTGATACTTGGTTGTGTATATGCACGAGTAGGTTCTTTGTGTGTGCATAATTTTAGAAAAGGGCATTTAACATTTTCTTGCTGCTGTACCAGATGTGATAAAAGTCACTGTCTGATTGTATTTAGGCATCAAAATATTGCTGCTTTTTTGCTCCTTTCTTGATAGACATATACTGATACAAGTACAGTACGCACATTTAAAAGAAAATACTATTGTAAATTTAATAAGGTTTATCCAACATAATCTCAGACACCAGTTGGCTTCAAATACTCTCTCCTCCCACTTTATGTATATTTCCTTCAAGAATAGTAATCATCAGATATTCTTGAAACAGGAGTGCCATCTGGCACAGTGGTAGGACTATGAAGGTAAGCACACAATGAACAATGAAAGGCATGGCTGATGGGAAGTAACTCAGATGGAACTGTTAAACCCACAAATGTGACAAAATAGCTAAAGTACCACAAAATGAATAAAATGTCAGATAAATCAGAATACAGTAGACATAATATTGTTAATAACATTAGAATGTCAGTTGTGGGCAAGATTTTTCTTTAACTTCCATGAGTAATTGTGCAATACCTAGCTGCTTTACCATTTTTACTTCATCACAAACGATGGCCGTGTAGAACCAGAAGACCAGCTCTATGCAACATTCACTTTTTCAATTTAATGTCATGTAATCACCATGTAAAATTGATCTTTGGATCCTTTTAGGGATAAAATAGCAGCACTGTGATGGCGTCTTGCCAGGTTTGGATGTCCGTAGTATATGGATATCAATGCGATTTATCACATTGCCAAAAGCTTTTTCACAGAATTTTAAAGTACCTTCGCACTATAAGGCAAAATACTTTTACAAATCGTCTGCAATGGCGTGATGTGCCTATCTTGGATAATTGACTCATCTTAAACAATGATTTCTTTACCAGTCTCTGTAAGGAAAACTACTACTACGGAGGTAGAGCACAGTGCTTCAATTATTTGCTAGAACCTGCACAAAGTCCAAGCATTTTCATGGGGAAGTCCTTAGTAGAACCTTATTTTTAGATGTAGGGAGAAGCTGAGGAAATTGAAAGAAGCCCAAATGACCTTGGCAGTTCAGTAATTCAACCACTGTACCATTGGTTTCCCAAAATGAATCTTTATGACATGTCACCATTTTTTGATGATGTGCATAGTATGCATTATTATTTATGCAGTAATAACTTTATTTTAAATAATTAAAATACTACGGTATATTTGCATAATTTTTATAAAATGACAGCTTTCAGTCTGTTTTCTATATGTAATTTGAACATCTTACTACTTTATGGTATTACTTTCTCTGTCAAAACTTGTTCATCGAATCTAGGAGCTACCAATTGCATAACAGATGACTATTTACTTTTCTAATTAGTCAACATTGATCTTGCTTATCAATAAAGAAATAACGAAAGACATTATGTGGAATTAGCAGCTTTCTAAAAATGTGCATTATTGTATCATTATCAGTTGAACTAGCATTGCAATGGTAATTCATAAAATAATCATCCTTTAGTCTGACAGTTTTGCTGAAGATGTTTGGTTTTCTTTTCTGTAAAATACTTAAGTGGGAAAATGTTAATACCAAATATCTGTGTTTCAGTACAGATGAGTTTTAGAAAAGGAAATAATTTGTTCATTTTGAATCTCCAGATCTAGACAGTTGTTTTTTTTTTGTTTTGTTTTTGTTTTAAAGATTTTTTTTTAAAAATCGTTATCAGTTTTACAGTGAAGTTAAATAAGTCTGATAGACAGCTGTGTGGTAACACAAGAGAGTGACTGACAGCAGCAGCACTTCAATCACCAGTAGAAAGCACTTAGTGAGGATGTTAAAACGAGTTTTGTAGCCGCATATCTTAATACCAGTCTGCATCATTTTAACGTAGAAACAAAGCCATTTTGTTTAGCAGCGCCGATGAATGTTCTGTCAACAAATCAACAAATGCATGCAGCAGTTTCATAGCCAGATAATCCTATATATCGGATACTTTGGTCGTGTATTTTATGTTTTGGGGATTTGTTCTGTTTTAAAACATCCAAGCAAAAAAAAATTTTTTTTTTTCTTTCCCTTTTTGGATACATTATTTTGTTTTTAACAAGTTTTGTTTACTTTTCAAATTTTATTCTAATGGCAAAAGCTTCTGTTGTTGCTTTTTTTAGAGATGAAAAATAATAAAATCAAGAACCTGTTTGTTTCTCAGGATCAACCATTTTTCTGCAGTTGTTTAGACTTTGTTATTGCTTTGGGTGGTGGTGAGGTTAGTCTCGTCTTCAGAGCAGGTTCTTTGTTGTTTTTAAATCTTTTTATTGCGATTTTTACATTTAAGATGTAATGGAGGGTTAGTTGTTATTCTCTTTAGCTCTTTATGTTATAAAATAAAGAAAATCAATTGTTTGCTTTATTGGATTCTCTCAGAAGTCAAATTATAAACATCTGAGGAGCTTTTACTAAAACTTTGAGCCAGGATTTCTTAATTAATCTCCTGATATAGGCATATATCACAAAATATTTAAGCTTCTCCTCCTTATTTATACACTTCAGTACTGTACCATTACATTTGAAATAAATCAACTCCAATACTTTTCTAATTTTATTATTTTATGTTTTTATTTTAGGCATTTCATGCATTAGATATATATCTGACTTGGGGAATCATCCTTAATCTTTATATGGTGTTTACAGAACATTAGATATGAAAGAAAAGTGAATTTCATGGAATGTTGGTCTTTTGGTTTCTCATTTCATTCAAAGAAATAAGGGTAACTCTATCCAATGTTTTAATGATAAAAAAGAACAAATTAGTAGCCGTCGTTTAGTCCTGTGTATCAAACTCACCCCTCCATTTTATTGTATTTCAGTAAATCATGATTTTATTGATATGAATGGTGATAGAAATTGTAACTAAATTCTGTCCCCACTCAGAATTTATTTATTCTGTAATATTTGTCATTTACTACATGGTTGTGAAATATGACTTAGGTTGAATAAAAGTAAATTGTACTGAAACGAAAATTGTGGGTTCTGGTGTAGTCCATTTGTCATAATTTTCAGTTCTCTTTTTTAATCCTTTTATCTAAAATCTCACTTTTTATCGATTTTCAGGAGTCATACAATTTCAGAAATCTTTCCATAATAGATCTTGAACCCCCTTATAAGGTAGAGATGGTTTTATCCTTTTATCTTGAATTTGCAACCTTGACATGGTGGAAGAGTTTCTTTGCCCTAATAAATCTAAGAATTATGCCAGGGGGATTTCACCTTTTTGCAAGATCAAATCCAGGCTCCAGCTGGTGCAGACATGGCTGGTGTTAATGTGTCGTATTTTACCTTGTGATCTTTACATGCTTTTCCCATTGAATTTTACCAAGCATGTGAAGTGCAAGATTTCATTCCTTAAATAGGTACACTGAGGACTCATTTTCAGGAAACAGCTGCCTGTACATGTTTTATAGGCAGTCCCCAGAAACCACCATTTAATTCAAGAGGTTCTCAGTGGCTCTCTGCAGTGTTTTTCCAGTTTGGAGATTTGTGGAACCTCTAAAACACCATATCTGGGAATCAAGACTGCAGCTACAGCAACGTTGTTTGAGGGAGAGGAGAAGGTTCCTTCCTAAGAGAGAAAGTTTATTTTATTTTTATCTTGGAATATTTACACAGTTAGTAACAGTTCATTATATAAGCATTTAATTCAAATTACTTGTTCTTTACATGCAGCCATGAAGTGGTCAAATAATGGTAGCAGCTTAGCAATAGTACTGGGGGTTGTTCAAATGAAAACCGGCTAAATGTGATTTAGCAATTATATTACCAGCCAGGTTTCATTTGAACAACGTTAGTAGTAGTATTATTTTAAACAATTGTGCTTTCAAGACCGGAATATAACAGAAATTATGGAAGATTCTTCACCAATTAAGTTATAATCATTGTTTTGTTGTAATCTACATTGAAACTGTGGACAGAAGCCAGTCTTGTCATCAATAAAAATTAATTCAGCATGCATATCATGAAGTATTTTCCTTTTCTGTGGATCCATTAATAAGAGAAATCTTTTGCTATGATCATTTTTTTTTTGTACATCAATGCCCACAAAAGAGAGAACTCTAGTGAGATTACATAGTGCCACATCATTCACTAGGAAGCATTGCTAATCTTGCACCACTAGTCTAGAATTTCTGACAGGGAAATTCCTATTAGAGCTCTTCATTTCTTTTAGATGTGGGAGAAAACCAAAGTAAACTCACATGGCCACCTTGTGGTGAAGAGTGAGAGGAAACCATGCCATGGAGATTGAACAACCAGAGTTATTGGGTCCTCAACCACAGCAGTCCAGCACTCCTGCACTGGACTACCGTGTCATCCCTGTAAATGTTTTCATTTGTTTCCATTATGCACTTACCAACTTGAGTTAATAAATCTGGGTTAAAATAATGTGCCATATAAAAAAATTAATTATTTTAAGGTACAGTTTATACTTAGTTTCATTTGTTAGTAAAATTCTAATTTAAGATAGATACCAGGGAAGCTGTGTGTTCCATCTCAATGATGCATACAAATTTACCATTTTGTCACACCAATTTTTAGAGATCACACTAGCAGTAAGATGTTCCAAAACTATAATGCACTTCCACATATTAATTAAGGAAGTGGAAGCAACACTAAAAGCACAGATCAAAAGGGGTCTAATAGACTGCTACTGTGGCATGGGTGCAAACAGAGAGGAATGATAATGCCCACTGGATTCTTGTTGAAATTGAATGCATATGGTCATAGCAAAACTCAGTAATACTAAAATTATACAAACCATTTTGTGGCTGGCTGACATCTTACTAACCAAGAAATTGACTTATCCTTTTTGCATTTTTTCTGGTTGATGGCAAGATCAGCTGTTTTAATTTTATTTTCAACATTACAAGAGAACTTATTTCTTTTAATCTTTGAAAATTTCTACAAACACAAGTTGCAATGCATTTATATTGTGTTTGTAAGCATGGTCCTAAAGATGGACTGTTGAAGTAAATAGGTGCAGAATATCTACTGTTCCACCAAGACTTGTCATGTGGTGTTACTGACCCACTGTGATCATCCAACATGTTTCAAATATTTCAACTTTTACCATCTTTCTTTTCTATTTTTCTTAATTTTATTTATTAGGCAGAAGTGGATGCTGTGAAAATAAAAACCAAAATGATAGATGACCAAACTGATACCATCAGCAAATTGAAAGAAGTAAGAATCTGTTATCATTTTCTTGTCACAATGCAAAGAATTCCAGCAGTACCATTATCCATGGAGTGATGCCATTACTGGATTAGTTTTAAAATTTCCTGGCTTTTACCAGCACCTGAACCTATCTGTTATCAATGCTTTGGAAATATTTTTTCTTTCTTTTTTTTTCCAGTTGGGGACTGTTTGGTTTTATTGTAGTTGTTTTTTTTATTTCAACAAATCTTATTAGTAAAGTTGCTGAAAAAAAAAACACTTTGAAAAACAATTGGCAGCAATGGTTTTCAAAAATGTTGATATAAGGTCATTTTTGGTGATAAAAAGCCGGTTTTAAGATACGATATTATATTGCATTACCAATTATAGATTTCAAATTCAAAGTATTTTGGATATATTTGCGTTGAATAGTCAGTTGGCAAGGAGTTACAGTATTAACAGTAAAATATAATTATAATTTTCTCCAGTCAGATGTAATTTCTATTATTTATTACTAATTTTTCACAGGGAACTGATGACAAATTGAGTTAGCATTTTAAAACAATATTACGACCCTCAATACTTATTAAACCTAGTAAATGAAACATTAGGTACCTTCACTCAAGACTTGGATGTATACAGATGGAGTGGTAGAAGATGTTAGGTCTGGTTGGAGTTAACAATAATAATAACAGAGAAGGGAAAATAAGGTAGAAGTACCAGCCAGTGTTATCTGTAGCAGCTATCACACAGTTATCTCTAGAAAAGGCTTAAAATACCTGCTTTTACTTGAGGTACTTTGCCTTCCTCTTACATTGTTTAAGAATGCAGGGGAAATTGGTCTGGATTTAAAAGAGCAGTGAATATATTATGTGCTCATAGAACTAATTGAAAGAGATTCCACATTTATATTGTAATGGGTACCAAGAGGACATATTTACCTATCAGGCAATGAAAAAGTTGCCAAAATTACTATAGCTGCCACTGGTTTACCTCATAGTGCATGGAGTTAATTATACTAGATAGGTTGTTTAATAAAAGTAATTGCCTTGCCCAATGTATTTTAGATATTGGTGGGCTTCATCTCCACATATATTTAACTTTCATCAATTTGCATATTCTACACATAAATGGATCTAAAAAAATATTTGTGAGCCTCTGACTTATTACATTTGCAACTCATCGAGCATAACACATTTAGAACAATATTGTGTGTGTGTGTGTGTGTTGGGAGGATAAAACAGCTCTTTCATTTATTGATGGACATCTAAATTCTATCTGTTATGTATTCATCCTTCTGACTACCTGATTATATTTTTTGAAAAAATAGTAAAAGAAACTGTGCAGTTCACTTGCAAACCTTTACCTATTTTTTTATTTAATATATCATTACAAAAAGGCCTTTCCAAATAAAAGTAAAGCTGAAAATGTTACACCTATTTTTTTCAAAAGGTGATAAAAGTGATCCTGGTAATTATAGACCAGTTTAAAATCTTAATAAACATAGGATTCATGTTAAAAGATCTTAGCATAACAAATCTAAAATGTTTGAAAGACAAAGAATTTATGGTAAAAATTGAACTTTGTTAATTATTTAGATATTAATGGAGTTTTTGATAAGTTCAGCATAAAATTGAGGGCTCTGGATAGAGAATGTATTTGAAAATAGACAAAAATAACACAATATCAAATAGAGTATCATTATCATATTAACAAGTCTCTGGTGGTATGTCACAGGGTTTAGTTTTTGGTCCTGTATTGTTTTTTTATATATATGTGTGTGTGTAAGTGATATTGATTGTGTGACAGATGTTAATAGTAAAATGTTTGCAGATGATGCAAAATATATGCTGGTATTAACTCTTTACCAGATTGAAATGTTCATTTTTTTCCACATAAGAACAGCTTTTGACACCTCCATGTCCATAATGAATACTTTTGATGCTTCCAAACTACCTATTGAATGAAGGATTTTCCATGCAAAAGCTTTCTATGAATTAACTAGCAATGTTGGTTATCTATTAATATAAATACATACGAAACTACTTTAGCCGATTCCAGAAGCATCTGCATGACATCTATGTGCAATAGTCATTTCTGACAAATGGTGTCATCATATGGTAAAGAGTTAATACTGAAAAAAATAGAAACAACTTTCAGGTAAGTCTGACTAATTTATTAGATTGGTCAGTTAAGTAGAAAATTGAATTCAATGCTTAAAAGTGAGGTAGTCATTAAACGGGTGACACTAAACTAAAAAATGTAGTTTCAGAAAAAGATCTAGGGCTAATTGTTAATCAGAATCTCAACTGTGAAAAGCAAGCAGATCAACTACAAACAGAGTAAAGAGATTGTTTGAAGTAAAAAAAAAAAACACAATATCAAATTTATAAGTATAGAATTTTCAGTTCCTTTTTAAATTCTTGGTTCATCTACATTTTGAATAAGCTGCATGGGAATGGAGTTGGAATTCTTATATGAGAAAGGAGATTGATATTAGAGAGTGTTCAATGTAGATTTATTTGAATGCTTCCAGGTCTTAAGCATTTGGAATGCACTGAAAAACTAAAAGTATTGGATTTAATCCATCTTCAGTTTTTGATATTCAAGAGAAGAAAATAGTTTTAATAGTTTTGAACATATGATCAGGGAGAAATCATTTCTGGCTATCTACAGTTTCACAAATAAATATCAGAAAATTTTTTTTTTACTTTAATGTTTTAGTTATATAATTGTGATGATACTAGAGAAATTCAAATGAAATCCAGCTGTATACCACAGGGATTCCAGCTCATTTGGGTTTCATTTGAACGAGCCTAGTATTAATCAATTCAAGAATCATATTGACAGACGTTTCTTATTGCTGGGTGTTCTCGTATAGGCCTTGATGACTTTTTGCTGACTCAGAGCTAGTAAACTCCCTCTTGCTTGTGCTTGACCCACCATAACTACCATATCCTGCAGGAAGGTGGAACAACATGCAGGGCTGTATTTAGACCTTGGGAGGTCCGGAGCACTTCAGGTTCGGGGGGGTGGGGGGGTTAGGCCCCTCAACATAGAAATTAAATTACATGAAAAATAAACGAATGATAAACAGCATTTCTTCAAAAATATATAAGTTAGGTTCCAAAGAAGAAGTCTGATTTTAATTTTCTCAGTTTTATTGACTATAAGAACAACTTTGACTACAATTTTCAGTTTGTAATATAGGCCATAGTGATATAACTTACCAGTGATCAGATAAGGTATGAAATGTTGTGGTGCCTTTATTTCTTTAAATTATACACATCACTGCTAAGATTTTCTTTTTTTATATACTGCTGTATAAGATGTTATTGTATTCACACTAAATAACAGCCGAGCCAAAGAATAATAAAGTTTAGTTTTCTCAGTTTCTATTCACGATAAGCAACAAAAGTTTAAAATGAATCACACTCATTAAAAATGCATAACAACATACGAGAGCAAGTCAAAAAAAGGTTCCTGGCAAATACGCTTTTGAAGTCATTAGACTGGGATAAGTAAATTTCTTGCATAATCTTTCCAGCCTGCAGCAAATCACCAAATTTACCAATCACACATTACATAGGTAATTGGAACTGACAAGTCATACATCACATTTATGCATCACACTACAATATCTACAAAAAGTCTTTCTTTCTACACTTAGCATCTGCAATATCTTTAACTAACTCATCAGACTGTATCATCTTGAGGACACTGCTCTTGACATCCAGTAGGCACAGAGCACTTAGTCTTTCATGGTCATCGTGGTTCTCAGATAATTCTTTATCAGTGCCAATTTTCTGAACAACCTTTCTCCCGAACAACTAGTGACCATCATGCTCAAATATACTCTAAGGGCTACATTAACACCTGGAAAGGTATCAGCAAACCCTTCATCATGTAGTAAAACCACCTGTTGAGATGGAGTGAGACATGAACTGTGCTGGACAATTTCCTCAACAAACACACTACTGAAGTCTTGAGGGAAAGCACTGGTAAGTTTCTTAGCCCTGGTTTTTATCTCTGCTTCAGGTAGACTGCATAAGTTGACTATTACTTTGAACCTGTCATATCTTGCTTGGTATGCTACCCTGCATTGTTGTAAAGCAACAGACAACTGATCTAAAATGATATTGAAAGTTTCACATCTGAATTTTTCTCTTGGAGAAAAAAAACAACTTCCTCTGAGACTGATGTTGGGTTTGCATCATATCGCTTGTTTCTCTTTCTTGGCCTGCCTGTAGTTGATTTGTAGTCTGTGTTGCCACAGAAGTTCCTGGCATCCAGTTCCAGCTCTTCATACCTATCTTGAAGTGATTTCAGAAACTTTTCCAGAGAATCAATTAGATCCACCACCTTTTTCAGATCAACATCAACACCTTGGAAAGCTTTACTTGTACTGTTGAACCGTACAAGAATTATGTTCCAGATTTTTTTTTTTTTTCAAGACAGTCCATTTTGTCTCCCAGTGCCCAAGCTTCATGTCTTGCTTCAGGTGTTTGCTCCAAGTCACTTTCAATATCTCTGAGGGCATTTTGAATAGAGTTGTATCCATCTACAAGGGCTTCAGTAGCATCGGCTCTTCCTGACCAACGAGTGTCTGAAAGAAACTTCACAGTTAGCGCTCTTTTCTTTCCTTCCAAAGACTTCATTAGATTTGCCCATCTGTGTGTTGACGCAGAAAAAAATGTGTATAAGCTCTGTATGAAGCCAAAATAACTAACAGCTTCAACACAGCAAAAGGCAGCAGCAGCCTGTCCTACAAGATTCAATGAGTGAGCACCACAGGGAATAAAAGCTGCTGCTGAATTCTTATTTTTAAAGTCTGCATTCTTGTGTAGCAACCGGACATATTGCTGGCATTGTCATAGAACGGTCCTCTGCAGCCTTCAAAATTAATACCTTTTTCTAGAAATTCTAGCAGAGATGCAGCCAGCACTTCAGCCTTGTGAAAGCCAGTCTGCAGGAAAGTTAAAAAATCTTTCTACCAGCTTCCCAGAAACGACATATTGCACAATGACTGTTAGCTGGTCAACGTGAGCCAGGTCTGGTGTTGAATCAATTGAAACTGAGAAGTACTTGGCTGTTTTAAGTTCTGTCACAATATAATTCCTAACATATTTTGCCATCAGCAGAATAATTTCTTCGTAGATTGTTGGTGATAAATGTGACTGCTTACCACTTCCAGGATTGCCAGATTCTTTAAGGTGTCCCATCAGAAATGGATCAAATTGTGCAATAAGTTCCATAATTCCTAAAAAGTTCCCATTATGCTTTGATCCTCTTATCTCTTCACTACCCCTAAATGCCAGGCCTCTCTCAGCTAAAAAGACTGTCACTGCCATAACACGGCACAATACTTCAGTCCAGTATTTCTTGTTTTCATGCATTTGTTTTTCAAACTGCCTGTCAACATGAGAAGAGTCCTCACATCGAAGATTAAACTTTAGCACAGAATCTCTGTGACCTTGGCTCTTTTCATGAATTTTCATTTTTTCCAGTTATTAAAGCCATCCTTGCTGGAAAACCTGTCACATCTGCTGGACATCAGAGTACAATAAAAGCAATAAACAGCACCCTTTGATGGGCTGTACAGGAGCCATTTTCTCAAATGCTACTCGCCATTGTCATGAATTGAGTAAAACATGGAATTCTTGAAATGACGACAGTGCCTGTCCAATTTGCCTTGACCTGATTGATAATTGCATCGAGATTCTGGGTAGGAGTCGGAGTCATTTTTTGTTGACCAACAGGACAAATGCTTTTCTCTGACAGGAAACCACTTGGCTGGGTCTGAATCACGTGGTGGTGCTTCACTGTCCATGTCTGCAGAAGTATCTGTAGAATGTGGATATGGTGATTCATCATCTTCATTATCTTGATTTGATATGTTATTTTCATTTTCTGCAGATGTACTTGGGAATGCGGGTGGTTCCTCAGAAGAAACATCATCTAGTACTGGTTCTTCATTATTGGCTTCTATGTTTTCTACTGTTGAAGCAGAGAAAAATTCTGTAAGGCGTTTTGTCTTTGCCAAGACCACAGCATTTCTTTCACTTGATTCTGTGGAAATCTTTCTCTTCTGAGCTCCTGACTGCTGAATTTTCCGTGGCATACTGGGTCTTCTGAAAAAAAAAAAAAAAAAGCAAATGCAGCCTCTCATCTCAGACTCATCTGCTAACACTCATAGACATGGCATCTAATACAAATAAGAAAAGACATGATATCTAGCCCCAATGAAGAAACAAATATCAGATTTCTTGACATTAAAAAAAGAAATAATAATGACATAATGTTAATAATATGTATTTTTCTCTGGCCATCTTTTCTTAGAGGCAGGCAGAGTGTGTAATATGAAAAATGTCTTTTAGAGTGACTGGCAAAATTAACAAGAAAACTCACCCTAATTGACAAAAGATCTTATTATAGCGTGCAGGCTGTGGCACTCCTAGGTGCAGACAGTGGCAGAAGTAACAAGGGGTGTAAAAATGGGGGGGGGCACAATAGTATTTCACACACACACACACATCAACAGACTAAACCAGAGAGTAGCCGCCTACCCACAGTACACCTTCACTCTGTTCGTTCTTGCATGCTTATTTAACACTCTTCCATTTTTATCATTTCACGAACCCAAATTTTGGCATATCGTCACCAGCATAATTACATTCCTGTCCTCCACATACCCAGAATCCCACTTAACCAGTACCCACACACATGCATGGGATCAACTGATCATTATAGCTTAGCCATGACAGACGCTAAATTTGGAGCTTCCTAACTTATCAACCTGTCCGAGCATTAATAATTTAATATACGTTATACCAAATTACCAATACCATATATTTATAATACATCCATATACAAACTACAGTATAAGAAAGGAGATAATTTGCAAAAATTACACTTACCTTCAATCTGCAGTGTCACTGTGTCAGAGGTCTGGTCCCTGGACCATCTGGCAACCGTACATGTAGCAGATGTGATGATCTCACTCATCCCAGATCATGTAGGCAAAATACAGATGTTCAGACTACAGTTTTGACTTTGGATCACAATAAAGCAACAACCATGCTTTGTGTATGTTAATCTTATATTACAATAATTACATAGGTGTTAATTAAATGACTGTTACCTAACTTACATTTTTTGCATCATCATCATGGCATTATAGATCCATTTTTGATTATAATTTTTAGATTAACACTTTGCTAATTTTTCTCAGTATGTTACTGTTACCAATTTATCAAGTTATTCAAATGGAGGGGGGCACCCTGTCTTTCTATTTTCTGATCCCCCCCACACACTTTGTTAATTCTTTTTAATAATAAAACAAATTTTGTAATTATTACATTTTTTTTTATAAAGAAAGTCCTTAGTCGGCATCTTATGGCAAACAACTTCAGCAGCTATTGAAGGAGTACTTACAAACTCAGGACCTGTCACCAGTGGAAAAATCTCATAGATTCCATTCATAGATATCTTCAAGCTCTTCATGACACAAATGACGTTGCTATTAACTACTAAGAAATTCTTTCAGACTATTGTTATATATACATCGCAAAATAAATCTTGTGCACAAAACCTATGGTGTTCAGGTCATCGTGGAAGGGTTCTGTTGTTTAAAGAAAATGTCACATTGGTGGTTTAAGCTGAATGCTGATGCATTGGAATTGTGATCATTAATAGTGTTTTTATTTCATAAACTTTATTTACAGAGAGTTATAGAATTTCTGCACTTACAATTTGCTATAAACAATATGAGAAGGAACCAGACTGGCTCTACACATACAACTTTATTGTTTAGCTTCTTTCAGATCATTTAAAAGACCTCAGAACTGCCAGTGCCACCTTTTCTTTTTCTACAGTTTATTTGAGATGAGGATGTACTTTTTATTTAATAATAAGTAAAAAATGGAGGAAATTTTATTGAGTGAAAGGCTAGAGGTAAGCAGAAAGAAGCTGATTCTTTATAAATCTGTATACTAACTCAATGGGAAATTTAGCCTAATTAAATGGAATATATCATCTATAACTTGCACAAACAATAGTAGTAAAACAGACCACCTTTATTCCTATGTTTGAATGCTTTTGATACATTTAGGTGTTTGGTACAGAAATTTAACTGTTTTCAGGTAAATAGTATCTTTTTGTTATGGATTAAAGATCACTTATATAAAAAAGTAATGTTTTAATATGATAGATTAGTACTATTATTCTTGGCTATTCGTGATTGACATCCATTGCCTGTGAGAGACAGCAGTCTTCTCCAAACATAGGACTAAGGTCACAGTTCATCTCCAATGCCTCAAACTTTGCTACAGTGCCTATCATCAAGGCTGCTCTAAACATCACCAAACAAATATTCTTCTTCATATTGATTCTTCTCTCTAGGGAATATAATTGCACAGACTTGATTGGCTAGAACATATGCTGCAGTCTCTCTTTGTGTCATTGTCTTTTTTATATACATCACTGAATATTGATAATATAGTTTTTAATCAGTCCATGATATTTGTCAGGGCTACCAGACTTTTGACAAGATGAACAAACATTGGAAACTTACCATTTATACCTGACTGGCTTAAGAGCAGATGAATTACAATTTACATGCACACATGTGTCTTTGGCTTGAGCATTAAAAAATTTCATAAGCTTTAAAATAATGTTACAGTTGTATCTAAAAGGGTAAAAAATGTGATTTAAAGTGACTGTATGCACCCTAAATCTGGTTTATATATGTCAAAAATTTGTACTCTGAAAACCCACAACTATGTTCTGATTATTGCCATTTCCTTCTGTATACATAGCTATCAGGTCAGTATGGCAGATGTGGTAAGAAGAAAACTCAAAACATTACAGGAAAGAAATCGTGCTAAAAAATAAGTATTTTTTAAAAGTCCCTCAAAGCAAAAGAAATATCCTGTAATTTTCTTTTGAAAATTGACAGATATTTTACTTATGTTTACTTAATAGCATTTATGAGCTTTTGTATTAGTGCACTGTGGAAAGGTTTTCTAAAGTATTGACAGATAGAGTTCAGATTTAGGTTTCTTATATAGCCACTTTTGAGGCTAGATTCAAATATTATGAAGCCAAAAGCATCTTGTTGAGAAATTAAACTGTACTATAAGTATAATATTGTACATTATTATTATAAAAGTATTTTACCACCACCAGTTTTCATTGGATGGTAGCTCAGTACACTTGACACAGTAGCAGCTGCACTTCCTTCTTTTCATGGCTACTGGCTGTTTGGCAGCTAGCCAGTGGAACACTTCTTTAGCATGGGTTTGCTCTGGTTTCTCAAATCTCTCTCTACAGAAACGTTCATTTGCTTTCTCCACTGAATTTCCACTATTGAAATGTATTGATTGATTGTTGGTATTATTTGTTTCAAGGTCAAATGATTACTTTAAAACAAAGCTTAAGAGATTTATTTAACGGCAATCATTTCGTTTTTTAATTCTAGGATCTCTGTCACAAGAATGATGAACTGAGGAAAGCTAGAGAAGAGGGCTTAGAAAACCAAAAACATCTAGAAGATGAACTATTGCAAGAAAAGGAGGCATATCAGGATTCTCAGGTATCAGATTTTATGGGCTGAAGGAGAGGTTTTTGCTGCTGCTCCTGTTGTTGAGCGAGTTGGACTTCCGAACAAGGCTCTTTCAGTGGCATTGCATCCCGTAAAGACAAGTGGCCTGTTCTCTGTCGAGTCCTCCTCTTGATTGAGAGACGTTCTGTTGAAATTTTAAATTTAGTTAATGTAAATATCAAAATGGTAGTATAAAACAATTACAAAAAGAGTGTAAGAAAAACAATATTTGTGTATACTTCACACAAAACACTATTTTCTATTTTACAGATTTCTTTTAGTATTTTTGTGCCTTATTTGGTTTATTTTTAGTTTAGGATAAACTAAGGTATACTTTGAAATATTCTGTTTAGTTATTGTGTTGGTAATTATGTTTTCTACCAATTTTGTTTGTTTTTTTTTAATATTTATATATGTACCTGTCAATTTTTCTATAGTTAACTTGTATTGACACGATGAAGAAAACAAAACTAGTGTTTATATCCAGGTGTGTAATTAATTCTTGTATATATCTGAACCTACTTATTGATAGTCTTGTTCATGTAGAACTTAGTAATGATTTTGTAGGTATTATAAAAACAAATTTAATTGAAATAGAAACCTAAAAACTTGTCCAGTAGTCAGGATTAACCAATACAGAATAATCAAAAGGATATAAAAGTATCTTGAATTCTCATAAACTAATTCAAAAACATGAGAAGCAGAGATTATTGGAGACTAATAGCGATGATTATTTATTGAAATATTCTAATTGGCAAATGACTGTTGACAGACAGCTGACAAGTATTTTTACCTATGATGGATATATTAATTTCACAGGTACATTCTTTATCTTGGAATGGCAACAAATAATATCAGTTTCCTTATTTATTTTCACTTTTGTAGCTAATCCAAACTATAGTGATGGCAGGGCTATTATTGGAAGAAGAAACATTTTAAGATTAGTCACAACTATGTCTTGAGTATGAAGAAGAATTTTATTACAGTGCATAAATTAACAAATATTTTTTTTGTTTATGGAGATTTCCATACAAAATTTAACTCGTTAAATTTTAATATTTACAAACTCTACTATATCATCATAATTTTAAGCCATCCTCCCTTTTAACAACTTTAAGAAATTTTTAAAAATTACAATAGTTTTCAGACAATGAATCAAAATTATATGCAATCTTGTTTGATGTCTGTTTTATTCTAAATTATTTTTTCTGCTCAGTATTTTTCATTGCATCTGCTATTAAATATATATGGTATAATTTTCATTAATTTTTACTCCCACACCATTTATTACTCTTGCTCACATACACTCAAATTCATCACTTGTAATTCATTATAACTTTTCTTTTTGTTTTTATAATTGTTACATAAAAAGTTTTGTTTACTAATGTCTGCCATAAAGTTAAGTATGGTGACTTTTTATATAGGGTTTTCTGAAATATAGATCCATTCCCCATCTTTACTCAACTGAATTGAGTTGGTCCCCCTGGGCTTACATTCCAGCAGATATGGTCATCTATTTTTAAAAATTAACTTTTCAGTGTTTATTATTTGTTATCAGTTTGCTTGGTTTTTTCTTATCTTTATGTATATCTCTAGCTTATTGACACTAATATGACTCTTAAGAGATCCACATTTGCAGACAATTAATGGTAGTTGAATACAGATCTTTCAAGCAAGTTTTTACTGTAGCTGCTGGTGTGTACGTGAGCTGCAATGATTATTTCTTCGAAGCACACCAGCAAATCAAAACAGTTGTCATGGTGCAAAGCAAGTTTTATCACAGCGGAATTTTGTTCTGTTTCAGATGGTAATTGAGAGGATGCAGGAAAGAAAAGAAGAACTAAAACACAGATTGGTTGAGCTTGATAAGGAAGTCAGAGAATCTAGAACTGCACACAAGTAATAGTCACTTACTGTTTACTGTCTTTTAGGAGAATTGAAAGAGAGAGAACTTAAGCCACTATCAAAAAAAAACATAAATGCCTACTGCCAATTAACATCATTACACCCAAAACCCTTTTTTCTTTTTTTCAAGACAACAGGGAAAGATTACCAAAATACAGGTTTATTATATAGTTCAGTCACTACTAACTACTAAGGTGATGGGAATGTGCAAATTCTGTTGCTGAAAATCACCACTGCAGACATATGTAAAATTTTCTTTTGGTCATCCACAAATTAGTATATGAATTTACAAACTGTTTCGGTCTTCTCTGGATTTCTTCCTGGTAAACTTTTTTTTTTTTTTTTTAATAATTAAATTTTACAATCTGTGTTTTCCATTGATTTTGCTCCCTTTTTCTTATTAGCATATTAAAGCAACGCTGGAAAGAAAAATCTGATCAGATCAACATTTTAGAAAAGCAGGTAACACAGACAAAAGAGAGCTGGGAAAGGAAAGAGAAACAATTGATTGAGGAGCGAGAGGTAGCCCAGACTGAAGCTCAGTAAGTAAGATAGTTCCGACATTTGATTGACTTATCTGACCGTGAAATTAATGGCTTTGCTGAAGCAGCAAAGACTGCTGTCTGCCATGACACAGACTGTTACTGTTTCTCTCTGTTTTGATGACATTTATGGTCATATCTTAAATTGTAATTATACTTGATAAATTATTTTATTGTTGAGTCTACAATTATCTGATGCATGCACACACAATCAATCACTTTTTCATAAAGTAATGAAAAGTAAAAATTAATTTGACCTACCATCTCATAAATATTTTGTGTTTTCCTTGGACGATAACATTTTCCATCTCACATAAAAAGAAGTTTGTGAGATTACAACCAAATATTTAATGCAAGAGTCAACATTGTTTAGACTTAATGAGTTTTCTAGCTCCAGTTCTTTTTGTTAGCTACAGATTTATTTTGAAAAACTCCATAATTTAGAGCGTTTCTTATTAAGTTTTTACATTTATCTCTCTTGTAACAGGCAACCTTAATCCTTGTTATTTAGCATTCTCGCTTATGTTTTGGAATTTATCATTATTAAACAGTTTAAATTAATGGTTTTTCTTGCTTTTGATGTGTAAATAATTCCTCAATGAGTAATCTTAAATACTGTAATTCTTCTTCGTTTTTCACTTTAAACATCACACCCCACATTTGGTTAAGAATATCTGTTTAATCATAAACTAATAGATAGTCTGCAGACAATGAAAAGTAAATCATTCATTAGTTTTGCCAAAGTAAGTCAGGCCCAGGGTTTCAGACAAATACATTTAAGGAAATATGTGCTTTTCAGGCTTTTAGTGCAACAAAGTCATCAATTACATTGTCATAGTTGATTTTATGTGCAACTTCCCTTTTAATGGAAAGGATGGCCATATTGTTGAGCCAAGAGTGACTCATGGTGAACCTTAGATAACCTTTGAAAAGTTTAAGCTTGGAAAATCTTTGCTTGCAGCTAGCTTTATACACACAGATTGTGAGGAATATATGCAGTACATTTGTCAAGGATTCCCTGTAGTCCCACCTCAAAATCATCATGTCCCAATCTACTATATCATTTCCTGTGATGTTCTTGAAGCTTCCTGGAAGCTGGTGGCCTTCACTGTGTAAACTTTAGCAAAGAAATAAATTTTGTCATTGATTTTTTTATTGTTTTCAGTGTTCAAGAGATATTGCAAGTTAAGGAATTTGAACAGAATGTTAGGTCATTCAGATGTCAAAATTGTCTTTCGATTTTATTTTGAAGTCAGTCAGGAACCTTCAGCTGCTTTTTTTCTGATGTTTTTTGCAGTTCCAAACCATGGTCATCCAAATTTTCTCTAGGTATTTTCCACTCTCTCATCACTTAGCACTCAGTTGGGATGTTTGTTGCAGAACACAACAGCTTTAGTTTGAGCTTGGATAACCAAGACATTTCTGCCTTCACCAAAGAATGATGAGAGAATTTGCTGTATGTTGATCCAAACCAGCACCACATTTTTGTAAACTTTCTTGAGAATCATTGATTGATGCAATGAAATTGTATGACAATGCTGTTGTAAGTCTCTTTAGATTGAACTCCAGTAGCAGCAGTGACATCAGGCTTTGTCATTTATCCAAGAGTTCTCTAGTCTATTTGTGATGTGTTTCTTATGTATGACTTTTTCACTTCTACTTTACTGCCATACATTGACATACAACAGATTATCTGAGATCTGATCAACATGTGAAACATTTGGTGTACTGTTATACATAATGGCAAAGTATTTGGCTGTGTGGATTCCATTGATAATGGTTGATTATACACAGTACCAAAGGAGACTAATGAATTCATTGTGTACTTATGGTGACATATAGAAACACCTTTCCATTGATCAAAATTGCAGCCATGGGGAGAGCTATTTTCATGTTCTCCGATGTAAAGATTTAGCTTACATCAAGCTTTGAATACTCCCTTTCCAAAGGCACTGTTTTGATTAAGGACCTGCAACAGAAGCAATAAAGAGCTGCTTTCAACAGGAAAGATAACAACTGGGATCTAAGCAGTTTTTTTTCCATCTTTCATCTTGAATAACCAGTCCATTTTCATCATTTGATTCTCATTGTCCTGATTCTGTAGAGGTGCTGGTTGCTAGTCCATCATGCACAGGGTGTGGCCAATTCCTCATCACAAAAAGCAGCTGATTACATTTAGCACCTAAATCATCAATTCTTTGATTCTGAACATTCATGCTGGAGATATTGGAAATATCAGAGTTGTGCTTGATTCTAAATGTGAAATCATGTCTGTTTTCTGATTCTTGTCTTTAATCAAGCTGACCAATACCAGAAATTGATGAAAGCGAGCTGCATCCAACTTATTTGCTTCTTTTTCTTTTCTCTGTTATCTGTACTCGGGGCCATTAAGGTGGGATCTTTTATTTTGCAATGCCTGTCACTCTGTCTGAAAGAAAGATAACTTTACATTTCTGGTAATA
Source organism: Nautilus pompilius (assembly GCA_018389105.1). Classification (NCBI taxonomy): domain Eukaryota; kingdom Metazoa; phylum Mollusca; class Cephalopoda; order Nautilida; family Nautilidae; genus Nautilus; species Nautilus pompilius. Next base: position 536,693 of record JACATO010000132.1, on the reverse strand, counting down.
ACAGGACAACATAAACTATTTAAAAGAATTGATCTAAAACAGAAAGAATTCTGGTCACATTTTAATTGGTGATTATAAATTAGGAGAAAGACTGAGCTATAAACTTAAGTTAGGCATCATTTGGTCAGAAAGAACTTAGGACAATAGGATTCAGCCTGATCCACAAGTTATATGCAATAAACTTAATCAACATGGATACTTACACTAGCACAAATATTCAAATTCCATAAAATTTTCAGTCACACAGACTAAATCTTGTTAATCCACAAAATAAATCATATCACAGACCAGGTAAGTGCTCCTTGCAGTGACTATACTCAAATCACATCTCTGATGGAGTGTAAATAAACTTTCCTGAATCAAAACAGACAAATGGAGGAAGTATCAGTATTTTATATAATAAAAAGATCATAACTATTCTATTATATATTCTCATTCATGATGTTTGAAATTTTCTGAGATAATTGTACTTCAGAAGACCTTCCTCAAATTTTTAAAAATAAAGTTACATAAAAAACTTTAAAAAAAAACAACAGGAAATGCTGCCTCTTGCAAAGTGTCATCTTTGGCAGGCATCTTGGTTTCCCTTCCTTTACTACACTATAGGTCCAACATCATGTCCATTGACTTGACTACAGAAGGTGTGTAGCTTGTAAAAATCCACATATGTCTAATAGGAATAAAATACTTTGAAAGGTCTGGTCAAAGGACATTCCAGGAAAGACCCTTAGGGCATTGGTGAGGTGTACTCTTTGATGAATAAAGTTTTCAGCATTTAATGTCTGAAGGGCAGACCTAGATGTAGAGAAGACTCATTGAAACTCTTTGACCCAGATGTCTTCAGCTTAATGTCAAGTATGGAGTGTCATTGTATGGGTTGTGATCTAGTATAGTGGAGAGACAAAACTGGTGTTTATCAAAGGATGTCTCAATTCTGCCAGGTAATTTTCCATTTTAAAGATACCTCTTTCTGCTATTGTACCCAACAAGGTATACTGGAATTCGGTGTCTGTATTACTCTATTATTTGGGAGGAGGATGATATACCTTGTGTGGAAGATGAATATTCATCTTCTTTCCTGTGCTGGGTACCTCAAAGTCCTTATATGAATCCAATTTAGTACCTTTTGGCACATCTGGATCTTCAGTTAGAGCAAACTGTTCACATTTTGTTGATGTAATCAGATTAAATGTATCTTTTTTGTGACTTTGAGAAAACCTGGACTAGAATATGATACAAAATGTCACTGATTCAGTGCCAAGCAGGATGAAAGATATTGCTACAAAAGGTGGCTTGACAAAGTGCAAACAGAAATTTTATTTTCTTTTTTTTTTTCAAAGTGAACTACTATAGTTAAAAACAGCAGGATGCAAAATTGGTGTGGCACGGTATCGTACTGTCTTCCCAGTGAAGGAAAACGGCCATCAGTATAATTCCTGATGCTGCTTAATATGCAGTTTAAATTAGGTTTCACTGCTGTGAAAATATGTGAGTGCCTACAAGAAGTCAGAAAAATTCTGTCATTCTTCAAAAAAGATCCAAAGCTGTTTCTTTTTGTCTAACTTTTTTTCAGCAAGATTTTTGTTCAGAAAAAAAAAAATTTTTTTTTATTTCCTTTCCTTCAATTATTTTACTTCGTCAACCATATTGGTTTGGTGTGTAAGCATTTGGCAGCACTCAACAATGATCTGAGCCTAATTGCAAGTGGGGTTTTCACTGTTGCATTGTAAAAGAAAGTTTTCTAAATTACTGGCAGATTAGAAACAGATTTAGATGGTATTGACAGCCAGTACGAATTGATTTCTGCTATCACTATTAACCACACTTGCTACTAATATATTCCAGTCATTAGCAGTTCTATTAATAAAAGAAAGTATTTTTCTGGTGTTTAATCACACCAGAATCCTAGCTGATTTAAACTAAACAAATCAAATAAATGTTTATATAAAATTTAATTAACCCTGACAGCTGGCTTAGTAGGCTAAAACATAGGTCATACTCCGATATCCAAAAATGAAGCAAACCAACAGTGGAACTGCTTGCTTTAAAAATCACAGCATTGCAAACAAAACTGGTCTTTCTTGGGGTTAAGCCCCAGGGATGGTGTCAGACTTGTATTACTACTAATAACGTTTTTGAGGGAAAAGCCTAAGCTAACTGTCTAAATAACACAGCACCAGCATCTTTCCATGTTAACTTAATGTGATTCTTTGTCTTTTCCTTTTTTCTAAGCACAATCACAATGTGTGCACTTTACCTCAGTTTGCACTGTTATTTTATGGCAGTGTCTTTTGGGGATGACTGTTTGTGTTTTCTTTGTTATGTAGCCATGTTGCCGAAAAATTAAGAAGAATCGATAATGCCTTCAGAAAGCAGTTAGAGGAAAAAGAAAGGGGTCACCAGGAAACAGTTGAAAACCTTTTGAGGGAGAAACAACTGGAAGTGGGCCAAGCTAATCAAAAGGTTTTGAATTTTTTTTTTTTTTTTAATACAAATTATTGTCAGGTTCTATGAACACAATAAAGCCATTGATCATTGTTGTGCTCTTTGTTCAGCCAGAAAATCCCTCCAGCAGGTTTTTTTATTTGATTAATCTTTTTATTTGAGAATATAACCTTTGCTATCACCTCAAGCAAATAATGGTTATCTTTTAGTGCTTTCTCCAGGCTAAATGAGTCTAAATCATATATTTATCTTTTATGTCATTTTATTCTTTTTTTTTCTTTAAAAATGTTTTTCAACCTATGTGGACTTTGCATTTTCATCTGATGAAACTTTGATGCCATGTTATTCTACAAAGGTAGTTAATTCTGTTTGCCACTGCTACAAAAGACTTGCTTTTATGCCTGATCCATCCATAAAAAAGGCATCAAGTGTTTATTTGCAGGGCTTTATGACTATATATTGGATGGAAATAACTGGATAAATTGGAGGGGAATTTTTTACTATTATTGAGAAAGTATGCAATTGAATCTATGCTATATAGACCTACATAATTACAAGGAAGCAGCAAAGAAAATTTAATTTTTGAAAACTTTGTTTAGAAGGAGGTGACCAATGGTTTCCTCTGACAAAAACTAAGTATAAACAACTGATATTTCATGCCATAACAAATGGCACCCTTTTGAAAATTTATACCAATATATATTGAATTATTTTATGAGTAATCTCTATTCACCATATTTTAAATACCATTATTAACTATTTTGTTTTCATCTTACCTTCAAGATCAAAATTTATACTGATGTTCTATGCACTGCATAAGCTAAATTTATCAACCTTTGTTTCCTGTACACCTTTCTACTGGGTGAGAAAGCTTTTCAAATTTAACAGAACTTTCAATGTTTGTATTCAAACAGCCCTGACTTAGTAATTGTTCTTCCATATATATTCTGATTTGAGTAGAAATTCTTTGATATTTTCTGTTGAAAGTTGTATACCATCTGATGGTAACATCGGGTTTACACTACCATAAGGTCCCAAAACAAAGTTTTTATCTTGCAGTAAGGCTACCTGCAGCATTTGCCCATACATTAAAATTTTAAGAAATGCAAAATATATTATAAATTTCAAACTTCATTATCAGATTCATGGAACACAATGATAAATAGTAATATTCTTTTGCTACTAAGGGCAGTTTTGTTTTAACTCTTTGAAATGTATACCTATATGTTTACAGGGAATGGGTACTGGTCCTGACTGAGTGATTCCATAAATATGTTTTCAAGATTTTTGTGGACACATGTATGGGCTTTCTGCAGACTGTGAAACCTTGGAAACAATGTGTTTATGAGATTACTCTGTCAAGATCAATATCCATTCTTCATAAATATATAGGCATACTCCTCAAAAGGATAAAAAGATTGTTGTCTTTTCCAAAATACAATGCATACATCAGTAGATTTTGCACAAGTTCTCTGCCATATTATATGAGTTATGATGCATATCCAGGTGATTAGAGATAAATATTTTACTTTATCAGAACTCAAATATTTTGGAATCTATTATCATATGCAGAAATCAAGAATAGTATTAAAGCAACAATAGAAAAATCTCAGCAGTTCTGGTTACTATGCAATATGAGGTATAGAGCCCACATTAGGAATGGAAAGGTTTAAGGGATGATCAGTAATTTAAGTATCCTCAATTATGAACTTGGAGACTTTGCTTGCCTAGTTCTGTTTATAGATGTTTCGGCATTGACGTGATTGACATTATTTCTGGGAATGCGAAGAAAAAAGTGCTTAATGACAGGGGAGTTTATATGCTGAAGTAGCACAGCATGTATCAGTAGGCATCATGTAAAGATATATCAGAAATATTCTCCATGAAACATTAGGTTGCCTGGAATGCTTTTCCGAAACAGGTAGAGGAAGCAAAAATAGTTTTGTTTTAAATAAACTGCTTGCACATTTTGATGAAATATTTTATACAAGGTGATAATTGTATATGATGTTACATACATAGCTACTATTTTTATTTGCTACACACAAGTAAATCTAAATAAAAATGATGTACTAAAGATATTACATTGCAATGTTCAATTGTAATATTGTTTGTTTTCATTATGTGGAGTTACTTCACTAACTGACATCTTTGAATTGGCATGTGGGTAGAAGTATGGCTGCTGTTTCATGCATACAATCCACATGAAATAACTCTGTTTGCAAAGATTTATTATTTCACACAGCATCATTCAAACAATATGGCACTAACCCTGACTATAAGTTATTGTAAAGGTTTTTGAATGTAAGCAGTTTTACTTTCTCTGTATAGATCTTTAGTTAGCCTCCTGTAATGAAGTAGGGATATCTTGAAAATGGTTAAAGTTTACTTAGGTTTATTATTATTAGTAGTAGTGTGACTGTGCGTGCATGCGTTCGTTCGTTCCCACTTATTAAAAAGATCTAAAACAGGGGTGGCCAAGAGAGTAATCCCAATTGTCTGGTAGACCATATGAGTTTTCAAGAAAAATCATATTTTGTCTGCAAAATTCAAGAGAGTGTACTCATTGAATTCTAATCAAGGGGTTTCTCCCCAACTGACTATAGCTCTTATGCTAGTAATTGATAATGCTCAGATTGTCTCCCTTTTCTTCTTCTTCTTCTCGAGGATATAAAACCCCGACTGACATCCAAAGATTTGAAAAATTCATCAGTTAGTCAGCGACACATGACCAGCAGACTTGCTGGTTAGTCGTTTCAAAAGCTAAACACTGCTCCTACAGAGAGAAAAAAACTTGGTTACAAAGTCACTATCAAACATAAGTGCATTTTACTTTTTTTTTATCTAAATTAAAATTTAAACCCTAAAATGAGTGCTGAGAAACCAAAGACATCATTTTAATACTGTGGGAGGAAGAATATTTTTTTTACAATGAATAATTCAAAATGTGTTTATCTTATCTGTTCTGTATATGTAGCTTTTAACAAAAAAAGGAAATGTGGAAAGGCATTTTAAAACTGTTCACAAAACCATGAAAGCGATTTTCCAGCTAAAAGAGAACTTCGGAAAAAGAAAATGAACTGAAGTCTTGGCTCACTGGATAGCAATTGCTTTTTACAAGGACCAGCGTGTGAGCAAAGGCTGCAACAATAGCATTATTCCAAATAAGCGGCTTACTTATAAAACACATGAAACCTTTTCAAGATGGAACAGAATGCAAAAGTGTCTGCTATTTAGTTATCTAGAAAATACTGTAATGCAGGAGTGTGAAAGGAATGGCTGAAGATTTGCAGGAACAGTTGAAAAAGGCATTAATAGATCTGTATTCTTTTCACTTCAATTTGACAAATTTACAGATGTGATTGACACATCGCCGTTATGTATTTCTATTAGAATGGTGTTTGAGGACATGACTTATAAAAAGGAGCTTCTTAAAATCCTACCATTTAAAAGAACACTTGAGGAGTGAATATTTTCAAGACATTCAAGGAATTCATTATTAACACAATTCCCAATTCACAAACTTGTCTATTACTACAAATGAAGCAACTGCTATGGCTGGCCCAGCCAATGGGTTCATTACCTATGCAAAGGTGATGACATGTTTCCCAGTTTTCTTCATTATCACTGCATAATTCATCAATAGGCTCTATGTGCTAAAATGTTGAATATGAAAAATATGGATATTTTGCTTAAGATTGCGTGTTCAGTTCAGACCTGAAGTCTACAGAGGCATCTCTTTCATTCTCAATCAAAAGAAAACGAAGCAGAACACAGAGACCATTTACTTCATAATAATATTAGATGGCTGAACAGAGGAAAATTTCTGCAAAAGATTTTACCTGATATTAAAGAGTCTTTGGTCACTAAAAATGAGGAATACACAACTTACAGACAAACATTGGCTTTTAGATTTAGCTTTTTTAACTGACTTCACAGCCATTTTGAATGAACTAAATTTAGAGTTGCAAGGTAAAGATAAAATTGTTGTTCATGTGATCATCTCTGTGAGCTTTGTTAGGCAAAGTCTCCATTTACATATCAACCACACATCCAGGGTTGAATTGTCAAGAAAAGACCTGCGATGCAACTGGGAGTGTCTGCCGTGGGAGACAAGCCTGCGGAGTGGCAGGTGGCTATAGGGTCAAATGGCAGACGACAATAGCGTGAGCCATACACAAAGGGGCAACGGGTTTGCTGATTTCTGATTGGTCAAAATATGAAACTCGCGAAATGTTGACTGTGGGTGATGAAAATTCAGGTTGTTTTCAAATTTTATAGGGAGGGTTCTTAAAAATAGGGAGAAATTGGTCTTTTTTACAAAAAAAGTGGGAGGGCGGGAGCTTGATTAAAGATCGGAAGAGTTGGCAAGTATGCTGATGCCATCCAACACCAATTCATCACATTACATAGGAAATAAACCAAACTTTCGAGACTAAAATAAAAAAGATATTTTTGTACCCTGCCCTCCATTATTCCATCAGTCACAGACCCATTTTAAGCTAGAAAGCTAAAATTTGGACACAACATTGACCAAATGTCTTTTTTGTTTTTAAAATATCTTTTTTTTTACTCATATGAGGGCAGTGAATCCATTTATGTATCTACACTATTAAAACTTACTATGAATTGTCAGTCTTCCTTTTTTCTTATATTATTCAACAAACACTGTTTTTATTATAGATCTACACTGGAAATCATAAGTTGATTTCCATTTTACATTAATATTATAAAATTCATATGTTAGGAAGTTTATTAGATTAAATATTAGGAAATTGGTTTTCTCTAGTAATTGTAAAGTATATGCTGCCTAGAATGTTTTTCCAAACCAGGAATTGGGGGCAAAAAGATAATTTTCAGAAATAGCCTAGACAGGATCTTTTGGTATAAAAGGGTCTTTATACATGTTTTGGGTTTTCTCTGTCCCTTTTACTTTATTTATCTATCTATATCTAATTTATTTGTTTGTTTTCTGAACTGCTTAAACATTGTTACATACATTTTATTTTTACTACATAACTTATTATAGTAAAACAAAAAACTAATGGTGGTCTACAGTTTTCTAGCTACAGTTCTCATTAGTAACACACACTGGATGGAAGTTTGGATTTTACTTTTTGGAGAAACTGCTTATAAAGCTTTTGTTTTGTTAAGAGGAAATCCAGACAACACAGAATTTATAAATGGTTTTCATTCGCAGAATATTAAATTTCATGTGATAGTTTAGTCTAAATTCTGTTGCTGATAGTTAACGGGGATATTCTATTTTAGCAAGGATATGTCACATTAATTGATTTTGCTGTCATTAAATCTTTCTTATTTCCAAGTTGCAGTCGTTCAACCAATTAACAAATATGCGAAGGTATTTGTTTAAGTGTAGTAAATAAAATTACTGTATGTTGCACTTTCATCTGCTCCAAGATTTGCCCTTTAATCCTGTCTGGAATTCTGAAATGATTTGTTCCTGCCACTATTGGCATAGTGATATCATCAACATTTATATAGATGGTTTACTTGCAAAATTTTGAATTAATAATAAGACTCCGTGTGTCTGTAATAACCGGTTTTTGCTTTCTGTTCCAAGTCACCACACTAAGTCAGTCAGTCAGTAGGTAGTTTTCCTTGTTATTGTTGCTGAATATCTTGTACAAAAGAAACAAAAATCGTATTTCTCTATTAAATAGTTATAAATAAGATATAAGGGTGGTTTTTACCATCAAAGAGCAGCATGAAGAATTTTTTTTATCTTAAGATAAAAACTTCTGTTTGTTGTTTTGTTTGTTTATTTATCCGCATACATTTATTAAATATGTATGGATTTAACTAATTTTGATACCTCCTAAAACATTGTATTTTTATCATCAAGAACATGCATAATTATAATTTATGTAAAATTTATTACAAAAAATACATTGGCTGTCAGAAAAAAATTTTCTATTTTATTTTATTTTTTACCAATATGCTACCTGCCTTAAAAAAGAGGAAAAAATGCCAGTTTGGTTTCTGAAAACACAGAATATACCTTTCAAGGTCTTATCTCTTAATCAGGCTTCCTTTCTCTTAGACTGATTTGTTTTACATAGTGGATAATTTTCAAGAAGTTCAAGCATATATTTTGCTGCTCTGTACATGCAACATCATATTGCTCCACTTATCTTTTTCAACTTAATTTCTGCTGTTATGTTACTAATTCTGTTATAATCTTCCCGTTGTGGGAATTAAAACCATGCATCAAAATTTCCAAGATTTCATTCTCGTAATTTCTGAAGCCCAAAATCATCTTTAAAATGTCAGCGATGCCACAGTTTTCTTGTTTTTTTTTTTTACCATAAACGTCTTCATCTTACAAAGTATCATAGCAGCAAATTTGTTTTATTGGCAGCTCCTTCTCCATCACTGTTGTTTTTATTACTGACGGCTGATTTTATTTCTGCCTATCACAGTGAAGCTGAGTTAGGCAACAAGATGTAGTTTTATGCCGTGTCCAGGACAGCACACCGGCCTTGGCGATCAAGCAAGTTACTTGGACAGTCAGTGTGGGTCAGTCAAAAGTCACATAACCTCCATCACAAGAAATCAGAAAATTTCCGCTAAAACTTTTCTGTTTAACTATGGGATGAAACCAGATTGGCTGGGGGGAACCCGTGGGAATGGTCTGTACAGAATGAGAAGAAACCAATATACAGGAGGTCATCAAACCAAGTCAGATCCCAAGGGAATCCTCATCCACAGCAGGTCATCAGTCACTACCATTTTAAAATCAAAATATGATAAACTACTGCTAATAATGAGATAGATTAATTAGTAGAAAAAAACATTTTTAAAATATACACCAGCAGCTATAATTGTGGGCTCACTGATGAGGATATCTTGATAAAATGTTTTGTGCAATCAAGGTTTCAGTGTCGTCTTGTTGTAACACACTTTGCCATGTAGCTGTACCCACCAGTAAACTGATGTTGTGAGATATACAGGATATTTTACTGATTTGTACAGTTTTCAGTTAAGTTTTTATTTTGTTTAAAATTTGAAATTCAGGTTCCTTTTTGAATTTATGAAATGAACAAGTGTTGTGGGTCAATGGTTAACTATTGGTTGGCGTGGTGGTGCATATGAAAGGGAAAATGGTGACCAGTGGCCTTTTTTTAACATCAGGTCACCGCAGTGTATGAACTGTGGTATGGCTTTATCATGGGATTCAGTTGTTACACGAACACAAGGATATAAAATTCAGTGCACCATATAAAAGATTATCATTTCTTGTTTTTGTTTTTATAGTACAAGTTTTCAGCTAGAATTAATGTGCAACAGAAGTGGACTCTATTTTTATTTAGTTCTTTTTCAGGCTGACTTCATGTATCTGTCAGATAGGCAGCCTGTGTGTGTTATAGGAGATAAGTCTACATACTAGTAATTCATGTTTTTATTAGACCACTGTCGCTTAAAATCACTCTGTAACATTTTCCAATGTAATTATAAGTAGTGGGACGGTACGTAAGTTACCTAATACGTCAGTAAAGTTATAACTAATTAATGTGTACATAGTTGCGTATAACTATTATTTGAATTTATAATTATAATTATATAGTATGTTATGACATAATCATAACTGGCAAAAGGAAATTTTACACTGAAATTTTGTGACCAGTCTGAACAAAATTGGTGTGGACTGAAAGTAGAAATGTCTTGGTGACCTTTAAGAAGAAAAAGAAGTATTTCTGAAAAATTCTTTAATTGTATGGTGAAAGTTTTTATTTTCTAATATTTTAAAATTAGATTTTATTAATTTCATTGTGTCTTTCTCAAGAATATCACCATTAATTTTTTTTTTATTGAACAGTTTTTTTCTCAAGAAACAGGAAAACTTTATATAGCAAGAACATAGACATTGTCCCTGCATGGATTACTGGATTTAACTGTTTTCCCTTCTGCAAAAAAAAAACTTTCTTTTGGCGATAACTGGTAACTTCTTTTAATGTTGAAAATGACTTTATGCAAAACGTGACCATTGTATAATTGTAAAATCTCTTTGGTTAGTCTTTTTGAAATAGTATGAATGATTTTTCTTAGGAGTTACGAGTCAGTGTTAAAATAGCAAAGACCAAACTTTTATAATTGAACTGGCAAGTTTTCTGTCTGCCACATTGTATGGCAGGGTATTGATCTTCATATCTTGCGTGCTTTTTCAAACAGATTTTCGAAATGGAAGATGAAATGCGTGAGATTCTCAGAGGAAGCAGTGACATGCGTGAGAAGATGATGAAACTGGCAAACTTTGTTGGAACTTTGACTGGCGACCTGAGTAAGGGAACTGGAAGTCATTAAGAAGAGCTGCATTGCTGTTCTTAGTAAGATGACTGATATGATGTTAATCATTGACTTTTTCCAGTACCTTTGTCACTTCAGAGGATATGCTCAATGTCACATGCATAAATTTCAAGTAAGCATTTGAAACATTAAACATATTTTTTAGATACTGCATGAGAGGTTTTTAAATATGCACAAAAATAGTTTTGTTGCAGTATGACTATGTTGTAAGTACAACATGTAATCCAGCTTGTTTTTATTTACATTAAATAGCACAATTATGATACAAACATATGTAGTTTACTCCTGTGTTTGTTTTTATCTAAGCTGTCATTCAGACCAAAGATGGTGCTTACATACAGTTTTCAAAAATGTTCTACTTTTTAACTTATGGCAATGCACTCTTTTTATTATTTAATTATTGTATCTTCATTCAATAATCCTGCAAGAAGTCAAAACTGAAGAGCTCACCTGTTTATTTTTGGCTATAATCACAGTCTTAAATTTTGCTTGCAGGATTTTTCATTTTAATTTAAGTTAAAAAAAAGTCAAATCCACACGTTCTCAACCGTTAAGTTTTATTGATTTGAATAAATTTTCTTACATGGATGTACAAAGTTTCCTCTTGAATTTTAAAATTGATAATTACACCAAATAACCAAGTGAAATCTCACAAACTCAGCGTTATTTCTGATCACATGTATAATTTACTTACTTAATTAAAATGTTGAACTTTAGAAACTCGTTCATGGATGAATGAATTTAAAATAATCACAGAGAACCCATAGCATGGAGATGAACAGCTCCAGTTACTCAAAATAAGATTAATAGAAGTAGTGGAGACGGGTGGTGCCTCTTTTTAACTCTTTTTATTTTTTTTTTCAGTGTGTTAAGATGGATACTGTGTGAGGATGTGGAAGAGGAGAATTTTAAATTCATTGTCCAATAATATAAAATTATTAGTTGGCAGTGTGGTGGTGTAGACTAATGGATGCGGGGGATCATTAGCTGGCTGCTCATGTTTCTTCTGGGCCCCACAGGCTGCATGGTTGACAAAACTTTCCATCAGACATCCATAGGGGTCATATGTCTTGTAGCTGTTGGTGTATGCAGAGAAAAATAATTATTATCCTGCATTTTAGTACAGTTAAATGTGGTAGTTTTCTTCAGACATTATAACAGGATTTTTTTTTTTTGCATCTCTATTTTCATACTAATTTGGGAGTTAACTCTGCTTTATTTACAGCCACAGTGTGCAGCAGCAGCAGCATTTGAAAGTTGAAACTTTGAACAATTGCTGCTAAGGAAAGTTAACTAGTAAAGATGCTGACATTTTAAGAGTTAGCTAAGCTGGTCTTTTTTTTTTTTCAGGAAGTTCGTTTATTTATCTGTTTATTTAAAACTGGAAAAACATTTTGTGAAATGGTGACTTGACAGCAAGAGGTTGGCTTACCATCTTCTTAGTGAATAAAATCTCCCATGTTTTTTATCATTCAGTATCTGCGTACTTGATTCTACCTAACAAATCTGCAAGGATCGAACTGTACAAGGTCAAACAAACATCTCCAGGCTGTTTACTTTCATCTGATGTATTGGCTCTCTGCAAGCTATATTTACTGTGTTTGTGTAGTTTATCTCTGAGATGTCTTCAGATATTGTTTCTAAAAGACAGATCTACGTTGAAAACTATTATGCTATATATAGGATGGCTACCAAATGTAGTACTATCTGGAGATTAGTGTGTCTTGCTCTACACAATCATAGAGACTTGAACCAATACAGAATTTCAGTAATCCTGCTTGTATATTCCATTGTCAATGCCACCTTTTGCTCAGTATGTTAGAATACACCAGTATGGCCATAGTCCATTATCCTTAGATGTTGTGTCGTACATCAGTCTCTACTTCAGAGACAACCCTGCTTAGGCAGTGTAGTGCTGTCGTTGCCTATCCTGTGCCACGAGGGGCCAGACTCTTCCAATTTTGGCAGGGAAAACCCTGATTAAACTCTTTATTTTTAGATGTGGAAGGAAAGTGGAGCTAACTGGTTGGTGAGTGAGGAGAAGAAACCATAACCGGGAGGTACACCAAGCCAATTTGACTCCATCCTTAGATGAGGTTTCAGTACATTAGTTGTAGCAAATTTTTTGGGATATGCCAATAAATCAGCAGATGATTGGTAATCAGCCAATTATCAAGATTGATACCACCAAGTGGTTTTTAAACAGAACTGGAATATTGCTGCTGCTGCTGCTCTGTGTTTTTTATATCACATCAAGATTTATCAACAAATCAGTTTATCCAGATTAACACACAGCCAAGGGCATCAACCCAGCTTGAAGTTGGAGGGGACAAAGATGGTAAATTCCACACACACACATTCAATCAACCCCATTTACACACAAAGGTATAGTGTTTATAGATATCTATTTTAACGCAATTCCTCAGAACTCTCCCCACCACATACCCAGCATCAATGTCTCCTGTACATCTCCAGATGAAGACCAAAACATAAAAGGTAATTCTGGTTTAAAAACAATATTAAAAAATTCAACTTATCTTTTAAACTTAAATTTATCCAAAAAAGAAAATTTTGAGGTGGAAAATTGACAACTTCAAAAGTTTCAAGTTAAGTAATTAATCTCATTAATACATAACTAGGTGAATTTAAAAGCAGTAGTGTTCTCAAACAAAACTGATTCAGAATAGAACAGTGTAAATTTCTAAAAGCTGTCAAAAATATGAAAATTTTTTACTTTAAATCTAAAGCTTGAAGATTTCTATGTTAAACTAACCAACAAGGCATTTCCAAATTTGGATTATTACATAACTATGTATGCCAAGGTATTGAACGTATTTCTGCTCTACAAACAGTGGTTTAAATACTAAACTATTCTTTTGGCAGACTTTCATAAAAATTTTCAACTTCAAAGTCATAATTTTAAAATTATAATGCAGACACAGACAACTTTCACCACTTTCTGGATTGAGATGGTTTTTTGATATGTCCAATGGTACTAAAAAGCCATTATGAAGATACACACAAATGCCTCTGTGCCAGCTTTTTCCTTTTGAAGTGTGACCAGGAACAAGTTAAAATGTTCCTTGATATCTCTCTATAAAAGTAGTGTCTATTTTCTGTTTTAGCTCTTCATGATCTGTAGTTTGATTTCCTGTTGAAGAATAAGCTGGGAGGGGGGTTTCCTGCTGCTATTTTTTCATAGCAGTCCCAAACTCCAAGAACTGCCACTGTTGATTCAGCAGCTAATGTTTCTGATATGTCTGAAACATCAACACTTGGACCGGAGCATGATTACATTTCTCCTGAGGCTTTGCATAATCTCTTTGTCTTCCATTTTTTTTTCAATTTTTCTATTTACCAATGCCTTATTCTATCCATAGCTGTGTGTTTATTTTGGAACTTCAGTTTAAAGCACAGAAATAGTGTTTCTTATTTGAAAACTATTTCTGTAAACACCTCAGCAGTTTTAGCTGATTCACAGTTGTAAAGATTTTGTCAAAAGTAGTATCAGTGGGAGCTTTGTCTAGAAGTTCTGCAGCTAAAATTGACAGAATTACAGGCGTTTGGAAGCCAGTTTTGTACATATCTGGTGTCACTGTTTGACTGGAAAATTTACGGTGCAGTATATTATACTCAGGAGACAAATGACTGTATATCTACTACAACTGAGTGAGCAGTCATCTCCTATCCTTTGTTGTATGGTTGTAGCTCAGTAATCTCCAAGGTACCACATTTTCTTGTGAAGGCATCCTCCATTTGAATTTAAAACTTTCTTTCTGCTGAAGTATTTCTGCACTGTACTTGGCAGATGTTTCACCTTTAAGTGTTTCATGTTGGTAGTCATAAATGTTTTTGCAGCTCTTCTACCTAGAGAAATTTATTGATTGCAGAGCTTGTATTTAACTTTTGAGTCTTTCTGAATTGCAAGATAATTCTGCACCAAGCCTTTTTTTTTTTAAGACAGTTTTACTTTCAAAATGTCTAACCCTGGACACCTATCTGGAAATGGACAGTGTAGCCTGCGACAGTTCTAATCTGAAAAAAAAACTAATCAGCCCCAGTATTCCGTTTTTAAAAAAATAACCAACCAAAATATAGGTTGTGTGACATCCATGATTAATTAAGTGTTATAGCTTCATTAAGGAGGCAGCTGTTACAGTAAAAACAATAATTTTTATTTTTTCTAGGTGGAAGCCATGAGCCTTTATCATAGTATACACCCCATAGGCTACCCTTATACCACACATAGTGTCTGAGTTAAATATTACCCATGGTCACTCAGATTATTAATATTTTAAAAGACAATTACTTGAATTAGCAGTTCCCTGATCATTTAACACAGATGACATTACTGAGAATGAATAACTAGGCAAAAGACAGCCTAGAGCCTTTCTATATCATGAATATCAGACTTTACTGTTATAATGGTTATTTACAATGGATTATACAAAAACACAGATATTCAATAATAAAGCAAAGTTTTAGCTCTATTTTTGTAAAAAAACAAATTGCTGATATATATATATGTAAGAGAATATTCTAATAATAATCTAACTGCAGTATAAGCAGTCCATGTTCAACCACCTAAATATTTTTCAAAGTCTGTGCATCTGTTTATTTTTCCCTTCCTCCATCAGAACAACAGACTGGTACTTCCCGCTTACCAGGCCAGAAATTCTCTTAAATTTTACTAGTCTGTGACCAGCCACATTGGAAATTAGCACATTCCTGCATATTAATTTGTTTAGAATAAATTTTAATTTTTTTCACAGTCTGAACATATTTGGAGTTTTTCTGCTGATAATTTAGTGAACTCGTGATTGGGTTCTGATCATTAGTGATTGGCTGTGGATTTTTAGCTAAAATACTTATCAAAAAAGGTCAAAACCACCTCAAACCATTCTATACATCACTGTGTGGAAACCAACCTGTATTAGGATATCTCCAGATGACCATAAAAACAAAGTAATGTCGAGTTTATGTGGCAGGCTAAGCTGTTTTACTCTCATTTGCATGGAGGAAAATGGGCACACATCAACTGCACTTTCTGGTTTTTCAATTTTATCACTGGGTCACTTTTAGTATCACTGTAGACTTGTCATGAGGCTGTTTCTCTATCTCTTTATTGAAGGTGTCATGTCTAGTCACCTTTCTCCCTACACCTGCCACTATCCAATTCTGGAAATTCCAGTTCATTGTTATCTGAATCAGAATTTATGTTCCACAAGTGTCCCATTCTGTGCTATTTAGAGCAACTGGGTTAGCTCTTTGCTTTGATGTTTCTTGATTACATCAGGAGACAAGGAATTCCATACATCTTTTTACCTACTGAAGGAGAAGGTGTGGCTCTGACATTTTTATGATGTGCATCCCCATCATCTGTCTTATTTCTTGTGGTTTTACTTTCAATGGCTGATATCAGCCAGTAATACTAAGCTGGTACACCCACACACACAGTCATTGCAAAGTTTAAGTTGCAATCACTTTGCAGGTACTTGCTTACTAATCTCCGTTACTGCCCTATCCCCATGTGCTCTGAACAATTTTCAAGAAATTTCCATTGGACACGGTGACCCTACATGTTTTACATCTTCATCCAGCCAACCATTTGGGGCCACATCATGGTCCAAATTTCTGCAGGACCCGACAAACCACATGGTTCTCATTTCTCTTCAGAAACAAGAAGAGGCAAATGTTTTATGGAACAAGCTGTAGAACACCAGCACCTCATCAGCTACCATTGATCTTTGTTAACCAGAAATATAAGGTAAAACAATATGGTTTCTCTGGGTTGGTTGATATCTTAACCAATGTTTGTCTGTTTTGGTTTTATAGAATTTAGCTGCATTTTTTAGCCAGTTCTTTCATGGTTTATTCTTTTAATATTTACTTCCCATGAATGAAGCTTTTGATTAGACTCTAATACACAATGGATAGATATCTCTACTTCTTTAATGACTGCCAAACGCGTTTATACATTTGCAGTTCAGCAGTTTTTAACCCTTTCCACTGCACCACCACTTCAAAAAATCTTATGTTGTACAACATTCTTGGCTTGCTGATTACTTCATTTGTGTAGTTCAATCCATACATTTTTACTTCCTTTTTCTAATAATGCATTTGTTAGTTTAATTCTTGACTTTTCCAAGTAGTTCCTGTTCAAGGAGATCATCAATCAGCAAGTGCTGGCTAACAACATCTCAATAATGCAATAATAAAAGGAAATCTCTTTCCTTTGACCATTTAACTTTTGTCTGACTTTGCATTTTATGCTAGCATTTCATTGTGTTTATGAATTCTCTTGCTTTCCACTTCCATCTTATGGAAGAGGATTTGCTGATGTTACTAATAAGGAATCACTTTTTTAATCCACGCATAATCAACTGGGGCAGCCACTTTTATCCTGCCACCTGTAGTAGCAGTTTGCACCAAGTACTTGCTTTTACCTGGTAGTGTCAAAAATACACAGGAAATGAACCTATCTGTCAGGATGAGAAGTAAGAATTTTAACTGTTCAGTCACTCTATCATTTTGTTGGAGATAAATTCATTCTCTAAAAAAATACAGGAATTATTATTAATATTATATACTCAAATCTCGCACCTCAATTATTTTTTTCTTTTTTCCCAGACTTTCCTTAATTTTTTTAATCGAGAGGACGGGTTTATATAACAACATGAGACATCATCGCAACATAACTCAAATATCTTTTCTCCCTTAATGCTGAAAGCATTATATCTTCATACATACACATGACCAGATCTCCAGCCTGTTGAAACAATTTGAAATTGGATTGTGGCATTAAAAAAAATGAAACAAACACAAAAGAAATAATACAGAAATGTTTACAAAGTAGAGGATTGGTTCAGGACCTTGTCAGCAATATTATCCTCACCACTGAGATAATGTATTGTTTTGTTTTCAGTAGAAGCTTCTGTTTTTCCTCTCTCT
The DNA here is from genome assembly GCA_018389105.1 of Nautilus pompilius. NCBI lineage: Eukaryota > Metazoa > Mollusca > Cephalopoda > Nautilida > Nautilidae > Nautilus > Nautilus pompilius. The sequence continues at coordinate 518,969 of JACATO010000132.1, read as the reverse complement.
CTCTCTTTTTTTTTTTTTTTGATTGTACGAATAACTTGAGCTGGTTCTGAATCCACAACCTGTCGAGTACTAAGTTATTTGTTTTTCAATGTAGTTTTTTTTTTTATTAAAACTGTAATGCACTGGAGGATCTAGCTAATAAGATATTACATTGGAGAGATATATACTCCTGTCAATCAACAGAGGTACCCAGAGTTTACTAGTCTGATGCTTAGTGCACTTGGTTCTAAAGCTGCTATGGATTTCTTGTTTTTTCACTTTTCTTTTATAGTGTGACCAATGATGGAGCACTTTGTTTACTTGAATTGAAGATTTGCAATCTGAATGATCTACTAATGATTTTCTAACTAATGATTTTCTAACTAAACTTCTGTGCTCTGCTATTCTGGTTTTGATCTTTGCCTCAGCAATATATTTCTTACTAAAGCTACAAGAAATTGACTAAACTGAACCTTTGTTTGATGATGGTTCTTGCTTTTTGGCCAAATGTGTTAACACATTTTTTAAATTAAATGACTTTGATGTAGAAGTTCTTGTGGAGTTGGGATAAACATTTATAGATTGCTTTAAGTGTGGAATTACAACTTGTTTGTTGTTGTGGTGTTTGCTGATCTTGATGCTATTGACTTTCTGATAAACATTACAGGATAGCCCTTCTTCACAAAGCTCAGTGGATATTAGATGTTATTTTTTCCAGCCTTTCAAGAATGAAATTACTGATCAGTTGTCGAGATATCAATTATTAAGCTGCAGCATTTTGTAAAAGTTGATCCAAAAGAGACATTTTTATTGATGACTGTTTGCTCATCAAAACTCTTTAATTTCAAAAACTTAAATTTTATATTTTTAGTTTTCATTTTCTCCTCCTACAAAACAAACAAAAAAAGTAGACATAATCCAAGAGAATAACACTTTAAATTTAAAAACTAAAAGTGATTTCCATATAAATAGAATTATATTGTTTTACAGGTAGCATTGATTTTCCTTGGCCACAGTTTGTAGATTCTTCTCTAACAAAATTCTTAAATCTGAGAATCAAAGCTAAGAAAATTTGCTACAGAAAATGTCTGCTGAAAATAACTGTTTCTACCTGGTTCAGCCTTATCAATACAAGTAATTCCAAAATTTCCTTGAGACTCATAGAAGCAACAAATGGTGTAGTTCAAGGTCAGACATATCAAAGGGTAGCAGAAACCATGAAAATTGGATATCTGCATTCTATTTGGCATAACCAGAAAAGGTGAATTTTAGATTTCCACCATGATATGCTTGTAATGGCTAAGAGTTGAATGAGCTCTTTTTATTTTTTTCCATTTTCTCTCTTTTCCTACTAAAAATTGTGTAACTGGTGGAAAAATTGACAAAATTGGTTAGAGAAAAAGATTGGTGTTGTGTTTTTTTTTAGCAAATGAATTTAATCCAGGTCTGTGATATACCATTCTACTATGGGTAAACTCAAAACCAATTTTCCAAACTAAACCCTGATGATGATGAGAGGGGAAGGTTTGAAAGGCAATAAGATGGTGTAGGAAATTCTCCAGCTTTGTACTGCAGGTGAGCTAATATTTTTTCTTAGCTTATCTGCATCAAAATCTCTTGCAAGACTTATCGATGCTTCAAAAACAGTGTCAGAAAAATCTCCAATCTCATCTTTTTTGAAGACCACCTTTTGTGAATTGACTAGAGTTTCACTACCACTCCAACAGAAATAGTACAGCTCTGCAGCTATTTGCTAAGGTAATCAGTCAGCTTGAAGATCTTTGTAGCAGTAGCCAGCATGATGTAGAATAATTCAAAGTTGATGAATTACTTGAAGTGACATTTGCTGTCAATTTTGCTTTATTCTCAGTTGATTTAGTCTCATCTTCAGATAAGGCAACAGGTAACACAGTTTCTGAATATCAACTAATGAATGGAATCACAATGTATATCTAGTGGAGCACAGTGACCTTATATGAGTAGGAGCTAATTTTCATGGTAACTTTTTCCACAGTAGCAAAGTGCTTAGGAATGTCTCAAAAAGTTCATCAATTCATTGACAAGATTTAAGAAGTCTCGCATTACTATAATGTGGGGAAACAGTATTTTGAACTATGAGGTTAAGTGAGTGCATCTGATAAAGTTGCCAAACCAAAGCCTGGGGCTCTGAGTCTTGAATTTACTCTGCCACCCCACTCATCTGTTCACCCTGATGTCCCATCATAACACCATCCACAAATGTATGCAGTATCTAAATCAAAATGGAAAATTATGTCCATAATGGTGATTGTGGTTTCTGTATTACAACTTTTTAGGGCATAAAATCATAGCATGCACTCATCCACTTTCATATTCTGAGAAACAGTTCTCAGTATAATACACATCTTTTCAGTATGCATTATATCTGCTGTTTCATCTTCTGTGGACTCTTTTTTTCCTTGATAATTTTTTTTCAAATTTTCATAATAATGAGAGGACCATAAGTTCCAGGACCTTACTTTGAATTTTCAGTGAACTCCACATTATGTTCTTATTCAGCCAGCATTAAATCGCCATTATCATGAGGTTGGAGCTTGGATAACCATTCAACATTTGAATTGGCATCTCTCTCCTGAATGGGGGAGGTGTTCCCTGTCTTACAAGAAATTAGGGAGATATAACTATTTCAATGAGCACTTTGTTGTAGGTTTTCTTTTGGATTTATGTTGCTGAACTTAGGCAATCTTGAGTATTTACATTTGACACTAAACAATGGAATTTATACAGCATTAATATGAGCACAGCATTTTTAATCACCGTGCTTAACTTCTTGACCCTTGTTCCCCCAAATTCATCTTTTCCTGACAAAAGTTTGCCAGCATGGATGACAAGTAGAAGGCTCTCCCAAAGTATTTCAGATTTTAGAAACTTTTGGTGGATCACCTTTGAACAAGTCAGCAATTAAACACTTTATTCTATAAGATTCTAAAACCAAAGACAGATCTCTTCATATATGATGTTGATCAATATTTATTAAATAAAAACAGAACATAGTTTAGATAAATCAAAAATGTTATTACATATCCTAAATACTGGTGTAATTACAAGGTTAGAGGGCAGGTTAATCTTCTTACAACTGTTAGAAATTCAGTACTTATTGAATGTTTTTGAGGCTGAGGTGCTAGGCATGAACAGTGACAAGACAGTAGTTAAAATCCACGTAAGGCATCTGATTCAGTTTGCCTTCACAAGGGATCACTTCAAAAAAGGGTTAGGGTGTCACTAATGCAGTAATTTCTAGCTTGGTCTTCCTTCCGACAGCCGGTGTTTGGTGACTACAGAGCAGACAAACCTCTTACTGGTGCTGTTGGCTACCTAACCTTTTATACCAGTTTCCCGCCTGCATAACCCAGAGCTCTGAACATAGATCACCACCTACCTGTTGTTTGACTTGTTAACCCCCTAACTGTTGTGCAGCTTCCTCATGTGTCATTGACACCACCACCACCATATAATAGTGACAGTAGAGAAGGAGATAGAGGACGGCTTTTATAAAAACATGAAACACAAAATTGTGCTAGCAGTGGAAAGTGAGTGTGGTATGTATGCTTTTAAAGAAAGAATAAAAATAGCATTATTTTAGTGGTGCAAGTGCATCTGCTGCATTCCCAGGATTGGTGCCATTGTTTGCTACCATCTTTTATCCCACTTTTCTTCACCAACTAGTTGTGGGGATCTCCGCAAGGCCCTTCCATTTTCTCCCACCTCTGAAAAATGATGTTTTATATGAACTTCTGTTCATGCCCCTCCACATGAAAAGGTAGATGTGCAGCCCACTTAATAGGTAAACTTCACAGACTTTAATCTCATAACTGAGACCAAGATCTGCCACCACATGCATGCACATGCACACATACTGACACGTGCACATACTGACATGCCCTATCTCTTAAAGGTAGAAGAAATTTAAAATTGTCAGTGAAAGATGAGACTTAAAGGATTGATTTTTAGTTCTCTCTTGTTACTTTTGTTGTAGCTGGATTCAGCAGAATAATAATAATTATTACAACAATAATAATATGACATTAAGAAAGTTTTTTACAATTGCATATTCTATAAATTCTGCTGCTGATGGCTACTTAACTCTGATTTTGGACCTCGTCTGAAAGTTGTGCATTACCTAAAATAATTCTTTCTTTAAGTGTAATTTTGCCCTGATCCAGCTTTTGTTTTGTTTCTGATTATTAGTTTGCAAAGGGTCCATTTATGAAGATTTATTGCCTTGAACTGACTACATTGAAGATGTTCACTCTGCAGTCTTATGGATATCAAAGCAAAATTTAAATGCATTTTTGCATGGTTGTGCACAACAAAAACTCAGCAGTTTGTTTAATAACATAAAGGAGATCCCGTAATTTTGGCCAACACTGAATATTTACGATATCTTTTATGTAAATGTTCACTTCCTGTCAGCTGTATAGATTGCACCAAGATCACTGTTCAAAGTCACTCAATGAAACATTAATAAACATCTTGTCTCCAATTTCTAAGCCATCTGTTTGTTTGGTTTTTTTTTTCGTAATCTACAAAAAAATGTCTTAATTTGTTTCTTCAGAGATTTTTTGTACAGACTTTGGTAAATGGTTTGACTTTGACATGCAGAACATTTACAGATGACCCTGATAAGCAGTCTTTAAATTGCTTTGTTGTTAGGAGTGTAACCATATACTTGATGGGGCCTTCATCTCTTTCCTGTGATGGTTGTAGAAAACAGGGCAATTTAAAATGGATAGCTTCTCTACTTCATTTTTCCTGTGATTTGCTTAATTCTCAGGCAAATTATAAACTTTTCATCAGCAGTGAAATGGAACAGACGAAGAAAAACAGATTTAATCTGTAGGAAACACTGGTCAAAGTCATGGCTTCTGAAAATATGCACACAGGGCTTCTTTAATAGCCCAGATGTTTTTCATTTCAGTTCAAGCGATACAGTGGAGCAGGCAGGACCCCAGTCTGGCCATCCTCCCCTATTTGCTCTCAGACAAAATCTGCAGAAACCTATGAGTGGATGCAGAATTGTTAGCATTTCCTTCGATACAAATGTAGTAACCGACAATAAACTCTGCTAACAGCTGGGGTTTTTCGATATTTATTTTAAAACTCAAACCAATCTATTCAATTAGACAAATAATAAACATCAAATCGCACCTCTGTGTCTCTTTAAATGAAAATACACAAGAAAACAACAACATTACTCCCTACACCATTTATTTTTCCTTAGATTTAGTTTTATCATTGTTAACACCCTTAATTAAAATTGTAGTCCTCCCTGACCTTTATCCTGCTGTTTCACAGTTTTTCTTTGCGCATTTTCTGCACCTCATTTAGTTTCTACGAAATTTCATTTTTAATCAATTTCCTCTCCAGCCCCACTCCGTATGAGTTATTACATTTACTACTAGAATTCTCTCAAAAGTGATGATATATGCACAGTTCTGGAGCAAATGAAGCAGACTTCGCTGTTCTCAGGACTGGTCTGTCTACTATAATAACAGTAGTCATGGTATCTGGTTCAGTCATGCGCAAGATCTTAAAATCACCTGACTAATGATGGTGACCAGAAAATAACTAAAATTAGCGTCTAATTGTTGTCACCAGTTGTTTCCAGGCATTTAACTGTCATCGAGTTAGCAGAGCAAATGAAATAAATGACTCAAAACAAAAGGATTTTAAAAATGTTTCTAGAAAGGAACTATGCCAAAAAACTTGGCTAAAATAAAAGAATTGTTGAACTTGCTTTTGAGAATAAGCGGACATTTTACTGATTACTTCTTACCAAATATTAATGAGTTTTTTGTAGTGTTGTGTTGCTGGATTTTTTCCAATTATTGGCTGATAGAAAGCAGATTCAGAATGTATTTACCAATTAGATCGCTTTAAAATATTCTCCTCAGTTTTTATGTGATCAGAGTTTTATTATAAATGCATTGTAACAATTTCTGTCCTGTATGTATTCTATAAGAGTCACATCCTTTTGTCACTAATAGATTGATTATATTTGATGCATGAAATATTTCACTGGGGACTCTACAATTATAACTATTAGCATATATATATTTTGCCAAAGCAGTTTATAGAAAGATTGAAATTATAATACACAACCTGTAATTTTGTAATGCTTTATTTGCCTTCTCATAAACGGAAAATGAAAGTTTTAAATTATTTAGCAACTTAAAAAAATTAAATAGAAGTAACTGTGCTGCATTTAGATAAGTTTACACACATGTACATGCATACAAACAGTGGTTTCTCTTTGTAACTAAAGATGGCTAACTGTTCACAAATTACATGCAAACACCTGGATGCATGAGTTTATGATGTTGGAGAAGCTTCCCCCTACCAACACACAGAGGATTTCATGGTGTGGGTTGGTGATATGGAGAAATTTGTTAATTGTCTTTACTACTTTAATGGCATTGTAACAGGTGAAACAGATTTGAAAATGCTGCAGGGATAATAACCATTCTGGATGAAATTCTAGTGAGGGCACAATGGGCAACTCTGTAGTTTCAATGGAACAGTGGACTGACACATTTTGCGATCATTGTTTCTGACTTTTTAAATATGACATTCCCAAATGAGTGGAATAAACAGTGAGGTCCTTGGACTGTGCACTCCCTTGTGGAGGTGCTTCAATCAAGTCAGTCGTCTAGAAACAGAAACTAAAGAAGGAAAAATTAAATCTGAATGTGCACAGATAACATCAAGACACTAAGAAGTGTTTCCAAGTTAATGGCCAACATTTGCTATAATTTCCTCAAAAGTAATAATATACATTATTTGAAGGATGTTTCCATTTCTGAGACTTCATTGTTCTTGTACCTTTTCTGTCTACTTTAATAGTAAGTTATAGTATTTGATTCAGTCAGGCACAAGATTTTAAAATCATAGGTTAAAAGATTAAGAACCTGACAGATGATGGTTTTCAGAATAAAACTTGTTGAAACAAATCCACTAATTGTTATAAATATCTATTGAAATTGAGTCCTCTCAAAAGTTATTTTAGCAACCATGCCATTTTTAGATTAAACCATGCTATAAACTGATAGCCATGAGTTGTCAGCTTATCCAACCTGAGAGAAGCACCTCAGTATATGTTTTTCCAAAACAAAAAGCCTTTTACTAATGTAAAATTAATATAATTCATAATTTTACCAAAAAACTCCACTGATGCTTCAATGAGAGGGATGAATTTTCCTTTGTATCAGACATCTGATTCTTGGTTCTGTGTTGCTCAAAGCACATCATCTTCCTCGGTTTATGTTTTTGTCTTTTATGTTTACCAGTGTTGAAAAGACAGCTTCACAGAGATAAGTGGTGAGAAAAGGAACCAGACACTTAAACATTTTTTTGGAGTGCCTGAAGTACAAAGAGATGAGTAAGATCCAGGTGGAGAGTGGTGCTTCCTGTCTGAAACTTGATTTAGTTGTTCTATCATATATGAACTCTCAGAATATTTTTCTTTTCTCTCTCCCTCTTGAAGTTCTTGGTAAGGTTTTTATTCTGACAGGCAGGGCGGGTCTCATGTTCTGCAAAGCCATGGGCAAGATAAAGATGTAGGGCCCTTCATGGTAACCAACAATATAAATGTAGAATTAAAAATAATCACTTATAAATATGCAATTTCTGTGCATGGATTATTTCTGCTTACTGATCAATAAATACAAAGATATTTGAATATATACTTAAATAGTTTCATGATAAACCAGAAAATATTCAGACCTTTCACCTTTTATTCACTACCAGATTTTTAATATGAAAATAATAACAGTTAGTGGGTGTTTTAGGATCAGTCAGATTACTAATTTATTAGATTTGTATTACAGTAGACCCTGATTAAGGCCATTAAGTATTAGGAAATACAGGCCCATAAACTGGGCTAAGGACATTCCCCCTGAGACAGCTATCTCAGCCCCTCCTGCTGAGTTAAATCTGTTAAAAATATAAACCATTGTAGTCACTTAAAACAAAAGTTCATGTGGATTCTACTCATCCAAACTATAAAACTAATGTAAAATACTCAACCTCTCTACCACATGGACAAGATGGAGGACCAGATCTTTGTTTTGACTGTAGTAGTCAGTAATAGGTCAGCTGGCTAACACTGGCACGGCATTTTTTTAATAAGAAAGAGAAAATTGTGGGATAATATAGCCAGGGTTTAATTAAGTTTACTAACCCTTGGTAATTAGTTTCCTAAGATTTACAAGGTCTGTCCAAAAAGATACTCAACTTTTTAAAAAACAAATTTATTGCTTTATTTACAATTTAGTCCTTCAAACAGTTCCCTCCACTGTTGATAATACACGGCTCCCAACGTTTTTTCCAGTTCTGGAACGCGTTTTCATGGATAGTGCGCAGTTCTCGTCGTGAATTTTCTTCGATCTCTTCTATCGTCTGAAATCGGTGGCTTTCAACTTTGGGAACAAAAAAGAGTCCGCAGGGGCCAAATCCGGAGAGTAGGGGGCTGGGGGACGAGAGTCGTCACGGATAAGGAGTGGTGCAGGATCCAGGATTTGTTTTTCCACGCCTGAGGACATCCAAGTAAAACTCACGATGAGCGACGACGGCCCCTGTTATGACACTTTTCAGAAAGCTGGCTGACTGAGACTCGGCTACACGACAGATGTTCAGTTCTTCTTTTAAAATCACGTGGCACGAACTTTTACCGATGCCTACTTCTCCAGAAACTCCATGGATCACAGCTCGCACTTTCTCAATGGGATCGTCTCCGGTGGATGTGCCACACGTGACCTTCTGTACGGCTCAAACAATTCCCCCCCCCCCAATAGGCCTGTTGTAGCATTAGAAAAGTCTCCGTAAACGTTTGTCCCACACACACAGGTTGCTGTTCAAGATCCTTCATTGTTCAACTTGCGACAAATCGCCAAGCGCACGGTCACTCTAGCGCGTGTAGATCGGTGACTAACTGACGTGGCTATTATTAGACTGAAGGCCAAGGTCACTGATACACAGCACTGCAGTCGTGAGCACGCTGCGCCGGCTGGTTGGCGCGGAAAAACTTTATTTGCCAGAAGAATCTGAAGATCCATGAAGGTTTTCTGGAAGATACTCGCCAGTTTATTATTGTGAATAAACTACAATTTTGGATTCTTTTTCGTTGTTGAGAACTATGCCCCCAATATGTCTGCTAACATAGTAACATCACTGTCATGGGCATTTCCATATTCAAGTTTCCTGGAACACAGATTCGTTTCCAAGTTGCAAAACAACCTCTCGGCTCATTCATTGCACTTTCATATTGAATGGTACAGTATTCTTTTAGCTACCTGGCTGGTCTTTGTAACATCTTTATAGCAACATTCAAGCATGAGTTGTCCTGTAGTAGCAGTAGCTCAACCATCATATTGATATAATACCAAGAAAATCAGAATTTGTGATCTTGTTGGTCAGCGATTCTTTCTCAGATTTGCCAGAAACTTCACAATGTTAGGATCTTGGTAACTAGTTGCTTTAACACATTCCACACAAGGTTCTTATCTTGTTCACTGGAAGTTTGACAGGACTATTAGATATTTTCCACTGTTGGGTTGATGCTGTAAATAGCACAGAGAGGTGCTGGATTACACTATTATAACCTCCCTCTAATGTCATGAACACCGAAGCCCATGCCTACCACTGGTGATGTACTGTTTTAGTCAAGTAAAAAATTCACAAATCATCCTAGACTTTAATTTGCTTGAACGAATGGTGCATATCTTTACATGACCTTCATCACTCTCCAGTGGTAGGTCAACATCTTTACTGGGCACCGCTGCCAGCTGTTGTTTCAGAAAAAGTAAAATATCCAGCTAAGTGGGAATTCACACTGTCATACAACGGAGTAATGACCTTGGTTGTTTCTTAACTTTTGCTTCTATTACTGTTTTAAAAGCAGCCAATTCATATCTCCATCTTTTATTTCTTTCCCTTGATGTTGACCTTACCAGCTTTTAGAAGCTCCAGGAGGAAGTAAAACTACTAGCGCAAATATAGTGACAACAGAAAAGGACAGCACATCTGAAGGTAAGCAGAATCTCTCGACATTAGAGGTGGAGAAAGTAAATACCCCTACCTCTCAAATCTCTCTCCCATTCTAATCTAATCTAACATCTGAAATTTTTCTCTGGGCAGGAAAAACAAATTTTAAATGAAAAAGAAAATATTTCATTTAGCACAGAGTTTCTCATAATGGGAAGTACAGTTGTGATTGTTCCATCACCAAAATTGATTAACTTTTTTAGTTACCACATTTTAGGTTAAATAGAGTTATTAATTAATATAACTATTTTTTAATTATTTAGACAACTGCTAAAAGTTATTCTCTTTTATTATGCCTTTCATATATTTATACAACAAAATATATTATAGCTCATCCTAAATTGCTTAAGGAAACGATAGTTTTAAATGTCAAATTGTGTTGTTCCATAATTGGAATTGACCTTTTCTGCTGAATAGAAGATGGAAATCAATTGTGGACAGACATTTGAGGTGGCAGCAGTAACCAGCTGAAGGAAATCCATTGAGAGAATCCAGATTGGCTTTTCACTGAGATCATGTCAGTGTAGAGTAATTAAGTTTAGTGGTTTATAATTAATCTTCACCACAAAAAGACCAAAAAAAAAAGAAACTTGGCTGAAAAGGGCCAATCTGGTCAATGACTGATGACTTCCTTTATTGAAGTAGATGCTAGAATATTGCCAGCATCTTAGCTGGGTTATATATAGTAAATGTGGTACAAGTGGCTAGACGAATTCTATCAGTAGTAAATGGAAATGGTCAGTTAAAAGCTGGATGCTGGGCTCGAGGGATATTAAGGGTCTAAAGACACCCTCTCAGGTACTCCTAAATAAGATCTTACATTAAAATCATAAAAGAATAATTCTTTAGCATGTAGGACGTATTTTTATGTACACCGATGGCACCAGGAACACATCATATCTTGTATAAAAAATGTCGGACTTCTGATCAGTGATGGAAGTCAAACCTCAACTAACTTATCATTCATTACATTCAGAAATAGAATTCATCAATGACAATAATTATAATTATCTTTATTTTGAGGCAAAGTTTGTTGATTTGTCTTCCTTAAAACATTTGAAATCTTGCAACACAACCATCATACTAATAAAAAGAATTAACCATAACTAAAATTTATTTCAGGCTTTAGCTTAACCCTAACTATTAGGTCTTTCCACTATAAGACCATTTTCTTGCCATTTGTTCGCTCATTTGAAATTCTCGTGAGTATCATGTATTGTCTGTAGAAGAGACAGAATGACAAAGTCAGGCTACATGAGTATATTCAAGCTACTTTGCAAAATCTGTCTCCCAGTGTAATCAGGAGAACTTTCAAGAATACTGGAAAACTCAATTCTCTGGATGGCACAGAAAATATGCTGTGGATCAGGGATTATGATTGCAATGAATTGGAGTTTCCAGGCTTCACACAGCGGAGAAGCATCACAAATGAAGAGCAAGAACAGCAGTTCCATGACAACAAAGTCTCAATGATCTCAAAGTTAGATCCAGCAATAGAAATAAAACCAATTGCAATTTGTGTTTTATTTTCATTATATTACACCAGGCAACAAGAATAGTTAACTTGATTTTTTTACATTTTCCATGGAATGTTTGTAAGTTAAATAAGTTCTAGCATTGGTTTTTGATAAATGTCAAATATGTTAGAAATAATTATGCTATTATAGTTGATAGAATGGGTGCATGATACAGAACACTTTAAAAATTCCTACATTTTTTTAGAAACGTTCTAAAGCATTCTAGCACTTTATGGAACATTCTAGACCTTTCCAGAACTTTTTAGAACATTCTAACACTTTCTAGAACTTTCATCCATAAACCAAGGTATACAAACCCTTGTGCACACTCAGCCCAGTATGAAATAAAAGCATTTAACAGGTGATTTTTTAAAATTCTGTTATTAGATAAGAATGGCTGCAAATAAAAAATGCAAGCTCTCTGCAGACTCATTTTGTTGTTTGTGGATTCTATATTGGCCAAAAGCAAGCAAGACATGTTCACATTGAAAAATAAATTTTCACTGACCTAAGAATCATACTCTGGAATGAAGATTGGTGATCGAGATAAAGCATGGGCACCTCATGTCGCTTGTGGAACATGCAGATCAGCACTAGAAGGATGGCTAAGAGGAGATTGTAAAGCAATGCCATTTGCAATCCCTGGTATTTGGCAAGAGCCTAAGAATCACATAGATGACTGCTACTTTTGTCTCGTGGATGTGTCAAGATTCAGGAACACCAAAAACTGACATGATATTGTGTATCCAACTATTCCATCATCCATTGCACTAGTGCCACAGCCACAATCCAAATCCAAAGAAACAAATTCATCGTCAAAAAGTGAAAATTCACCTGTAGATGAAAACTATGATATTCAAAGAAGCCTCATTTTCCAAATCAGAGCAAGAACTGGATGACGTAGTACGAGATTCAGGTTTAACAAAATCTAATGCTGAACTTCTTATATCAAGGCTAAAAGAATGGAATCTCTTAGACAGCAGTTGTAAATCTACATCTTCCAGAAAGAGGCATGAAAAATTCTCTCGAGATACTTCTCAGTGAATGGCAAATTGTGCTTCTGCAGTGACATTAATAGCTTGTTTTATGAAATTGGTATTGGGCACAATCTCTTCACTGACAGTTCAGCAAGAAGTCCCAAAGCAGTCCTCCTTCATAATGGAAACAAACATCCATCGATACCCATTGGCCATTCTGTACATATGAAGGAGGATTATGAAAATGTTCAGTTTCTACTGGAGACAAATGACTACAAAAATATATCTGGGACGTTTGTGGAGATTTTAAGATGACTGGTTTTTTAGAGGACTGCAAGGATTTACCAGATACTCATGCTTCCTCTGTCTTTGGGATAGTTGTGCCACATCACAGCATTACAGGAAAAAAGTGTGGCCAGCCAGAGATCAGTTTATTCCTGGGACACAAAATGTTAAATACAAGCCCCTGGTGAGATCAGAAAAAATCCTCATGCCTCCACTGCACATAAAAACTGGGGCTTGTGAAACAGTTCATTAAAGCTGTTAACACAGAAAGTGAAGCATTCCAACACATTCGCGAATTGTTCCCAAATCTTTCAGATGCAAAGTAAAAGGTGGGATTTTTGTTGGACCGCAAGTTCGTCAAATGCTCAAATCAGAATTAGAAGAAAAGATGTCAGAACAAGAAAAAAGAGCATGGAAGGCGTTTCGTTTAGTTTTCGAAAATTTCCTGGGAAACAGAAGTGAAAACTATACACAATTGATCGAGGATTTAATAAATGAGCATGAAAAGCCTGGAATGGTGAATGTTTCTCAAGCTTCACGTCCTTCATTCTCATCTGGATTTTTTCAAAGACAACATGGGAGATTTCACCAAGATATCCTAACAATGAAAAAGAGATATCAGGGAAGAAGGGATGTCAGAATGATGGGTGACTGTATTTGGGGGTCAAATTAGTGATGATACTTCAATGCATAGAAAGAAAGCCCAAAAAATTGTGCATTTTTTATTTCTGCAACTGCAATTTAGATATTTACTGTACATAAGAATTAAATAAATGCAATGAATAACCTTTTGCATGAGTTAAAATGATTGTTTCTTTTTGGTTTGGGAAAAGTTAGTTAGTTGTACCCGTATTATCAGTAATGATGTGTTAAAATGTTTAAAGTAACATTCTGAGTGAAAAACTGACACTGCTATGTTAGCAATCAGCACCAAAACTGACCATAACCAATTGAAAAATCAGGATAACTGGAAACCTTTTGAAAATTTGTTACACTGTGTTATTTTTAAAAATATTTTTCCCTCTTCCCAGTGAGATAAAACATTTCCAGGGCAATTTACTGTTCAGATCACATGTATTGTGAATTGTATCACTGGAAAAGCTAAAATTAGTTCATTGTTTCTTGATTTTTCATTCTTTAAACTATTAGTCTGCTTGCCATTAGATTTCCATTATCTATCTTTGTCCTACAAAGTACTGAACTTTAATATATGATGCATTTTAACAATTCTAGCCATTTTTAATTTGTTTTACACAAATATGAGATATCTGTCATGTGTAGTGTATCATAAAATACCTAGAATTCTGTATGAAGATTTGATGAACTATAATTTTATTTCTACTGAAAATTTTCATTTGTTTCTGAAACACATTAGTATAGCTTGAATAAGCTGATATCTAGGGAGAAAAAGAAAACTGATTTTATATTTAACTACTTTTGTCGTAAAATGTATTACTGAATTTGATGTCATTTCAATCCACTTCAAATTACCAATTGCATCAGTAACATAAAACAACAGCTTTCCTTTATTCAAAATTGATAATACTATAAGCAAAATGTTAATCTTATACCCTTAATATACATAATCTAGTTCATATCTGTATATATATATATATAGGGATCACATTTTGGAAAATTTCAGCTGAATATTCTCTCACTTTCTGTCGTATCACTGCTCTTGCTGATTGTTTCTTTGTTCTGCTTCTGTCACTTAAAGCAAAAGGTGAACCAAAGATAAAGTTATTTGTGTTGGATTAGTCAGAGTCTGGAATTCTACATGTATCCTGAAACCAGACTCTGCTGGATTTCCAGGAAAACAACATTATCCAGTGTGAGTAACAATATTTTAATTAATTAGCCTGAGTTATGCCCCTTGTACCATCTCTAAAAAAAAAAAAAATTTTAAAAATCAAGAAAATTTTGTTACTTTTAATTTATTTATGTTTAACTACTGAAATTTTATGAATTTCTTTTATTGTTTACTTTTTAAAACAAACAAATATTTTTTTTTCAATTTTTGTGCGAATGAACCGCAAGATGGGAATTATCACAAATCGTCGATGTCCTAAGGGCCATAACCCCGCTAATGTTGCATTTATTGAAACCTTTCTTGAGCAGGGGCCCAAAAAAACAACTTAGTTTGCTGGATTAAACAACATACCAAATAATATTCATTGACTTCAGAAAAAATTATTATCGCTTTTTTTCATTTAGCTGTTTTCAAGAAAAATGAAATATAATTCTAGCTAGAAGACAGTACCAAACTGCAATGTTGGGGCTGCGGGCCCAGTCGCAGCACCTGTGCCTTGAAGAAGTGGTATTGGCTCTGTCTGTGACACCTTTGAGAAACATGAACCCCCCCAGAAACAATAGGTATTTCACACATTCTACTAACTCCTCTCTCTGCCCAGTATGAGAAGAGGAGGAGACAATATTTCTCCTTCTTTCTTAGGGACCATGGAGATATAACTTCTTTAAACTAACTGCATCAATTTCAGATAGAGGGAACCTTGTAAGGAGTTGAAAAAGCCAAGCAATTAAAATCATCTCTTTATTGGAGAGCTACAGTAAGAAGAACCATTAAATAGCTTGCCACATTAACCAGCCTTGAGGCACACCCGCCTTTATTGGACTTAGGTTTGTACTCTTTTTTCTCAGGAAATTTTAATTTGATGATGCTGCTTCTTTTTCCTTCCTCCTTTCTTCCCAGAACTAAAATGTTACTGCGTTCCTTAGCAGGATGGATGTCCGCCACAATATAAAGATGTCTCCTCTGTAAGGGAAAACATTTAAAATGTTTTTTAAAATTAACTTTTCATAGAAACTGATTTATCAAACCTACAGTTATTTCATTTTCAAGAAGTGCAAGAAAATAAAAGAGGGTGGCTGCATGATGGCCAAGGGATAGGTTTTCCCAGTCAGCTTTGTGGGTTTTCTCCCTCACCCATCCCTGGTGGGACTCTCACAAACTGCACGAGTTGCTGTGGGGTCTGGGCTTTCCTGAGGTCTACCAATACAAAAAGTAATTAAAAAAAACAAAAAAAAATTTATTTTAGTTAATCCAAAGATTTTTCAATTATGAAATAAAATTATCTGAAATGATTTTGACAGTTAAAAATGCAAATTGTTACAGCCAAGATGGAAACCGAAGAAAAAGGGTAAAGATTTGTGTCCAATTCCAAGTTCCATAGAATGCTTCATTAAAGAAAGTCTGGTTAAAGGAAACAGCTTCTAACAGTTAATAAAAATCTATTTTATTCTTACCATGTCCTTCAAGTTCATTTGAGGGTTAATTAAAGAAATCTGGCTTTTCTTAAAAAGATTGATGTCGAAATCCAGGTGATCTGAAAAAGCAAAACAGGAGACAGGTTAGTTACTTTGTCTACTCTTTTCCTGGTTTTTGTTTTCATTTTTAAGTGCAAATACTGAAGAAAACAATAAAAAACTCATTGGTGCTCTCACTATTTCTATTGGTATCTTCATAAAAACCAAGTTAATCTGCATTTGGAAATATTAAAACTTGTTGTCCCCCAGAAAAGAAAAATTCAAAGTTTCTTGTAATTGGTTGTAATAAACCACTTGTAGCCTCAGTAACAGAATAAAAACTAACTCCTATTTTTTTTTAAATAACCTGAGATATCAGACACAAGATCCCATTAATACTTCCACCTATTAATGGAAACAAATGTTTTTTTGTTATGATTATATTAAGAGAGGATGTGATAAATATGTAACTAATAAAAACAGGAATTCCACAATTTCTATAGGCTTTTAATATAGCAGAGTGAATGTGGTATCATTTACATTAAAGAAATTGGAATAATATACATTTTACAAATTTGTTCAAGTTATTCAGACTTGTTTCTCATTACTTCAGTCTCAAGTGTGACTGCTTGTTCAGTAACATTACATCAATTACCATACTTACCAGATAATCTTAAAGCATTTTTAAAAATTGAGTAACTATCTTTCAAACTCTCCCCAAGAAGACGTGTATTCTCATTCTGAAAAATTAGATAATAATTATGATGCATTCTTATTATTTTTATGAAACTGTCACACACATTACATTTTTACTAATTTATGTAAATATTTCTCACCTTTGAAGACAAAGTGCATTTTGGCATGGAAAAATGTAAAAGAATACAATACTTAACTCTTCCAAGAATTCAAATCCTTCACCATGATAAATAAGCCAACCACTAATTATTGCAATATTATATGAGACCCTTTATCAGGATCATTATCATTATTTATCACTCTTGCCAGAAAAAATCATTTTTCAGCAACACAATCTCTTGAAAACAGCCTACAAAAAGAAATCAGCCACATAATTTCAACACAAACAGTTCACAACAGACCTCAGCAGTCAGAAATACCCTCTAACATAGTGTCATCAACAGCTATGCGTGCAGTGGGTGACAAAACAACGAAACTGAAGGCTGAACTGTTGCAGAGTTTGTCTAGACATCACCAATGGATGGGCTAGAGTCTGACAACAAGCTCAGGGACTAATTGTGATTACCTAGCATGATCATTTGGTGGCAGCTGACTGATTCTACAGGCTGGAAGAACCTCCCTTGTAGTCCTTAGAGGGGGCACCATGACAGATGTCAGATATAAGGATGAGATCATTTCACTGCATCCCTCTGGCCCAACAGCAAAATCCCAGTTTTATCTCTATGGATGATGGTGCGTATTTGCATCTCAGGTCCACATCAGCTAAAGTCAAACTGAACATCCAGGGAGGTGTGTTTGTGGTAAGTCTCTCATTCAGTCGGAACTGACCTTGATCAAAGGATGGTGCAGTATTCCACAATGGGGGCAATTGTGGTCACATGTCATTAATTAGTCTGTGATCATTTTAGACCAGCACTGTTGCCATTTTATTTTATCCCAACAAGTTAACTTAAAAAAATGATGTCAGTAGCAGCTACATAGAGTTTAGATCAAAATTTTGGTCCTTTTCAACCAGAATATGAACACACTGGAACACCATAAGCACTGCAGCCTTGGAAATGCATGCTGCTTATATTTGTGAGAAGTGTATATTATATAATGCTTATTTTAAAAAAAGAATGATTCCCTACCCTCTACTAGGGGTAACAGTGTCCAGACCATAGCTTGTCCAAGGAGAAACAGCACTAATCTAGCCAGGCCAGAGAGAACTATTGAGAGGAGAGAGTAAATGAGACCCTGATGTAGCCAGGAAGCAGCAACAGAACCCTGACTTGACTAGAGACAGACCTTGACATGGAAAATAACTCAAATAAATGGTGATATTGTCAGTGTTCACTCTATAGTTTTTTTTTTTTTTTTTGTTATGGTTGGTTCATTTTCTTTTCATGCAGTGTCACAGTACTGATTTGGGATAAATCTCCTGATGATTTTTGGGCAGAGTGACGACCTCTAGATGAACCCTGACTTGATATTCAGACAGACAGATTGTATGTATTGAGCGGGCAGCTGGTGCCTGGCCAGGTGAGTTCTGATAGTTTTCTTCACTCAGAAATATAGTTATGTAGGAATCTGATAATGGATAGAAATCACTAATTGCTCAGAAAACTGAAATGAGAATTAACACTGAAGTACACAATGCAGAAATCCACTTATTTTGTTTTTTCAATCATTCCTAATATTAGAGCAATGTAAGGCATCTCAAGTACTCATCAGCAGTTACAACCACCATGAACTTATTGCTATGCACATTTTTTAAAAATTCTTGTCCGGTTAATGCTGAATTAATTTTTAAAGAAAAACCAGCTATCACAGTGACTATAAAACAAAATGGTGGCTCATCACTGAGATCATCTTGATCACACACAAAAAAGTTCCACCTTTCTCTTGCCAAATCAATACACAACAAATTTCATACTTAATCACCATAACCTAAATATTGCAGCAAATATAGACACTTGCTTATTATGGGTTCAATGCCCTAACATCAACCTGGTAGGAAAAAGAACCACTCAAGGATCTTATAGACGAGTAGTTCTTATACATAGTTTATTGCTTTTAAGAGACTACTGGAACTGTAAAAATATGGCTATGTGCAATATAGTATGCATTAATTAATGCTAATTTAATACTGTTTGTACTATAGTAATAGTTAGTTTAAGAATGTTTGGCAGTAGAAGAGTTAATGATAAGTTGCTCAGCACTACTAACCTGCAAATTTCCTATGGTTGAATTCATAAATTCTGCTGTTCCCCTAAAAAAAAAGGAAAAAAAAAAGAATATTTATGTTCCTACTTTATTTATCATGTTTGGTTTAACTCTCTAATATCTGAAATACAGTTTTAAACTAAAAATGTATGCTAATTTGAAATCACCCTTTTAAGCTGCATGAAGGTAATAGTCAGATTTATTAAAATTTACAGAAAGATCCCTTCTGTCAAGAAATTGTGCATCTCCTAGTCTGTTCTAAACAAACAAACTACTCTTTCCACTTGATTACAGCTGGATTTCTAAAAACATCCCTGGGATGGGAGCATTTCTCACATATCGTAATGAAATCTGACGAAGTTCTACAAGAACCAGAAAAGATGCTAAAATGTAGACCAAACTTTCTTCATAACTGGTTACATAACCACCCCCAGTAAATCTTTGAAACTTTTACCAGGATGTTTTTATCTTTAACAATGAGGGCTCTAAGGTGGAACTGCAACACTAATAACCTAAAGTTTTAAACTTCTTTGGAGGATTACAAAAAATAGAGATTTTAGCATTAAACCTTTGCCAGAACAATTTAATCCAGCTGGCTGCATGGATTCCTTCCAGGATCTCCAGTTTCTAGCCAAATCCAAAAATGAATAATTCTAGTAGTGACTTCCAGGTACATGTGGCAGTGCTTGATTGGCTCACACTAAGTAACTTGCTTAATCTCTAGGGCTATTAACCCCACACCTAGCTCACTGCTGTGAGATTCCTTAGAACTCAAAATGTCAAAACAGGATTCAACAAGCAGACATTTTCGATTTCTTCCCTTTAATTTCCTGTCTCATCAATATTTGCCTAATTTCACCTATGTATAGTTACATATCAAAAAACAAGAGCAACTAAGTAACCATTTAAACAATAGTAAGAGTGGTATTTATGTGGATTGTAGTCATAGACCTGTTTAGTTACATGGACTTAAGTAACCTTCCTTTGTTATGATGGGTGCAGATCACCCTTTTCATTTTTTGCAGAATTTAAAATTTAAAAAATAAGACAAAGAATTGGAAAATGTCAGAATGTATCAAAAGTAACCGATTGGTAACCCGACTGTTTCCTTTCTTATCTAGTCATACACAGAGAACTCACCAGACAGTCGCAATAGAAAATCTGAGTTGTGAAGAGTTCAGCTCCATGCTGACTGGACTTGTTAAATCCTAAAATGTAGTATGTAAACACAAATATAAATACAAAAATACATCATTCTCACTATGAAATAATGTTTGTTAAAAAGTGAATTGATAGTGCTAGGCACCAGACATATCACACAACATCACTGGTCGGCCACTTTATCAGGGTCTGTGCCTAATACCAGGCTGTGCCACCTTTACCCGAATAGCAGCCATGACACAACATGCCATAGAATCCACATTGGAATATCTGTATAATATAATATATAACATTTCTCCATTCAATCATTAATACTGTACACATTGTAGAATGAGGTTGGCAAAGGATCGTGATGGCATTTTTCATGTTCATCTCACAAATGCTCAACTGGTCTGAGATCCAGGGATTGTGCTGGTCATTGGAAATGGCTGAAGTCTCCGTCTTGTGTTTCAGACCATGAATGCATAGTGTGAGCTGGTGGACAAGAGTTCTCTACATGTTTGTAGCCATAAGACATTTTATCCACCTTTTGCCATTGTTGATAAACTCAAATGAGATTAATGCCTCAGAGCAGCCTACCAACAGAACTATCTTGGCCACTGTGGCACATGTTGGGTGCGCACCCACTATCATGTTTTAAACACTGTAATGTCTTTGCCTTTCTCCATATCTGTTAGACTGACGGAAAATAGTGCTGCAGGGATGACCTGTCGCATCATGTGGTCAATCTAATTTGCATCTGCAGCTCGGGTCAGGCCCGAGTCTGAAATGGTACAAAGGTTCTATCTAATAAAGTGACCAGCCAGTGTATCTTAAGACTGGTTTATTTATGCTATAAAGTATGCATCACTGGTACTCTGAATTACTATTTATTGTTGCGATCAAACTTTTGAAGGTTAATGAAGGATTCTACAACGTCACTGTTAGTTTTGTCCCGTATTTAATTTAACCATTCTCTCAACAAACTTTCTCGCATGCACAAATTCAAAATGTAAAGTTTTTTTTTTTTAATTTATAACTTCCTACTGAACTGTCATCAAAATTCTCTGAACTCCAAAGTCTGATGCTGTTAATCTACTGATAAATGTTTTTCTATGCATTGTGTTTAATACTTCTGATGTGTTAGCTTTTCAGGGTGGTCTTGTGAAAGGGTGATTCTTACATTTACAGAAACCTGCTGCTGGCTGGTTGTGATACTAACATTTCAACAAATCAGAGGAAATGATTTTCCAATCACTGCACCCAAAGCGGCTTTTGGTGTAGATTAAATATATAATTAAAAGAGTACCACATGTCTGCTGGGGGAATGATAGATAATTTGATATTTGATGGTATTTTGCAATGTCATATCCTTTAACGTACATTCTAAGGTTATCAATGAAAGACAGGCATTATTTTAAGATGTTACTCTTCAGAGCTGAAAGTAAAAATATCACCCAAAAAATGCCATTTATTATAATTCTTTGGACTGATTACATCTGACCAAAAAATGAGTTTTGTGAATAATTATCTTTAAGTTAGAATATATCACAACATTAATAAACAATAGAAAACTTAATTAAATTCAGCTCTGTATGTGTTCTCATTGCATTTTAAGTCGGTTTGAATAGGATCAAACTAAAGCAATGGTGAAATTTGACTGGGAAAAGTGAGGATCAATTCTTCTAGCACTTTCATTGCTATTACTTATTATTCTTAATTAATTTTAGCCTTTTAGAAACATCATGGAACTATTCTGCATTTAGCAATAGGCAGATCATCCTTCAAAGTCACCAGCTGACAAACTGATCTGAATGTAATTATACAGCCCTGACATATACTCAAATAGGTTTTGAAAAAAATATTTCATATAAGTTCTTGAAGTATGTGGATAACCCAGTTAGCGGTAGAATCTATGTTTATTACATGGTGGTTAGGTCTGGAGTCAACTTACCAGTTTAATGTCAAAGACCTGCTTGCTTTCCTTCTTGTTTCGAACTGTCATCGTCATGAAACTGCTAAGAGCAAGTAAAACCTGTTGCCTCTCGAGTTTCACCATAACGTTGACATCGGTGATAGTTAAGATGAACACATTTCCATTTTTGCCCATAATCTAAAAAGACAACAGAAATTATACACTGGGGTTGTTCAACGAAAACCTGGCTAAAATGGCTTCATTCCAACATTCCCAGTACACATCAGGCAGTGAGCTGACAAAACGGTTTACAGTAAATTGAAACTTTATTGGTGAATCCATAATTAGGGCACTAGTTTGTGTGTGTGTGTGTGTAATAATAAATGAATAAAAGCACACCTGTCTGCATATGAAGATTAAGACTTTTTTTCAATTATACAGGTGTAGGTAAACACAGTTTTAGCATGATGTGGATGATGCCAGAATATTAGCTTGGTCTTCTTCAGACGTCAAATTAAAAAAATATGTATACTGATCAGAATTCATCCATGCCCTTCTCTCGCTCTTTTAGCTTTTATTTTTTGTAACAAACACAGAAAGATGTGCACTCCATGAGTTTGAACTGTTGCTTCGCTGTTCTTTGAGTGTTACTTTTGGCTGGCTGATGGTGGACTAGAAACAAGGACAGTGGCCAGAAACCCAGAACAATCCAAGAACACAACACCAAAACGTTTGTAGGAAAATTTGCATCATTGTTTACCAATGTTTGCAATTTTTGTTTATTAAATATTTAAAAATAAAATTGTAGGAACTGTCCTGTTCGGTTTAGTGTTATACCCTGTGCAGTATTTACCGTATATTTAATAGCTTTAAGGTTGCAGTATCTATTACCAATTTGTTTAGAGTCGCATAAAATTTCATGGTATCAAACCGATCAATAAAATGTGCATTAAACTTTATCCTCAGTAAGATGGAATAAAAACACAAGTAAACGAGTGCTCCCTCTTAAAAGTGAATGCAGCTTTTTAAATTTCATTAGAGATTTTTTTGTCTGCATCTCATCAAATAACATTGGCTGGAAAAAAGAAATAGTTCCATTTACTTACCCTATCTAAGGAAGGCCAGTAAAACCGTGGGAGACTTGAAGGAATTCTCACTGTAGGTAGTCGCTAAAGAAAACGAGAAATGAGAAGCCTACACTTTGAAAGATCCAGCTATAAAAACAAAAATAAAAATTGCTTTCTAATAAAGATGATGGAAATAGAAACAAACGGCAAAGTTTGGGTTTTTACTTACATTTGAATTAAAACTAGTGAAACTCGAGCTGGCAAAAGTTGAGTTTATCTTCATTTTGATAATTTCCTCTATCAGGGCGGTGTAGATGTCAATCTGTACCATTACTTTATCGTTGGGGAATGATGGGGCTCTCCAGAAACCTGGTTGCCATATGAGTTGGCCATTTTGAAGCAAGATAACCTGAGCAATGAAACAAGTAGGATTTTTTTGGGGAAGAATTTCTGTCAAACCAAAGTTAGATCTTCTATGAAAATTAGATGTTAAAACAGACAAAAAATAAGTTTAAATTACTCAGAACTGAGATGTTAATTAAACCAGCAGAAAAATAATAAATCCTATTTAAATATTTCATACATTTCATACATTTGTTAGAAAAATGTAGGTTTAGCCATTTACTTACAAAATTAATTTGGAGGCAAAGATTGAGTGGCTTTTCTATTATTTAAAAGCAAGCAACAGGAGAAAATTATTTGAAAATGATTAATCTGTTACATTTTTTGCCTTTCACAAATGTTTAAAAGAATATGGGATAAATGCTGAGAGGAGCAGGATCCATTGTTTAAACCAGAAATGTTCTTATTCAATTATATCTCTACTGTTTATGATTTGGTTTCAGTGTGAAAAGTAATTATCACAAATTATAGAATGAATATAAAAAATAGTTCAATAGTCTCTTATCAATAATTGTAAGATGGTCATTTTGCATTTTTGAGCTCTTCTTAAGTGAGAGTGGAAAAGATATTGGTGCCAAAATCTATATTAATGACCTGTATCACAAATATAATACAAAAATATGTTGTTAGTGGATTTTCTTTTGGTTTTTATGTCCGGAGAGTTATGCTATATTCTGTACATGTTTCAAATTTTCAAATTTACCAAAATTTTCCTAAAATCAAAGATAAGGGTAGATTATTACAAAATATGTTTCTAAGTTATCCAGTCACTGGCCAATGCAAGTTGTTAGTAATAACACCAAATGTTGCATTTCTTTAAATGAATAAGCAAAAAGTTGTTGAAAGCAGAGTATTGTTATTAATATTCGGTATTTTGGTTTTTTGGGACATATTTTTTGAAGTGAAGTGAAAAAATAAGTCATTTCTCACTGACTGAATTGTCTCCTCTTTCTCTTCCACATCCTGCATACACTTCATTTACATTAGCATGAGTGGTGTAACATTGGGCTGCTGTTGCAGCCATATCAGAATCTTTCCAACAATCTTTGTGACTTTATTATATGCTTAACAGTTTTGGTAGTGAATCAAGCGCTCAATTTCATTTTCCTCCTCATCCAGTGAAGGATTTCTGATAATTAACAACATCTGTCACAAGTTGATATTCTAAACCAATAATGTCATTCATGGGTCATTCTTTTATTTCTTCATCATTGCATTCCTGACAGTTTTATAAATAGAGAACTGTACAAGTGAATCTTTACACACAACATTTGTGAAGGACCCCCCAGGACTGGACAATCATGGAAATAACGTCTTGTAGCAAAAAATTTTCAAAACCTATTGAAAGTATTTGTTGTCATAGACAATTTTTTTGTAATAGATCTTCCTGTAGGTTTACTCGACTATTTCAAGTACATTCTGATATATCAGATGGAAAATAGATATTGTATTTGGTACCAAAAGTGTATACACCTAATGAATCCATCAAAAAAAGTTAATGTCCACTCAGAATTATCTACCTAACCTTATCTCTAGGTGATAACTGTGCACATGCAATGCTTAAATTTTGGTGCAGCACAGGAAGAGCATCCATATTTACATTTCATAAAACAGTGCAGACATTTTGATTTTAAAATAACAAAAGGAACTTTGTGTTTTCCTGTGGCACAAGCTAAGAGAGTGACATAGTTTTGGCATCAATACTTCTTGTAACAAACAGCCAGCTTCTCATTCTGGCCAGAATACAGTGAGGTTAGGGTTAAACCTTCCATTCCATTGCATATTTCCTAAGATCCCAGCTGCCCTTAGGTTTTAGCAGTAGGCTCTCTGTAGAAGTTGCATTGCTGGATAGTTTTCTTGCCCTCAACTGATAGCTATCATATACCATGATGGTTCTGAAATTATGTTATCCATTCAAAAAATAGTAATGTCTACCACCATCTCTCTGTGCTTTCTGAGTATCCAGTGGCTCCAGATATTTGTTGTTAGACTGTAAACAAAATTTAGTGATCTGAGAAGGTTTTACCACAATACTGACTTATATATTTCCTTTAGACAGCAGGAAAAACACTAAGATGAACAGTTAACAAAGCTGTTTCATTTCAGTTCACCATTGATTCCAGTCTTCCTTTTTGTGAAGAACTCTGTCTCTTTCCTGTATCATGCACGATACAGGTTCCATGTATAACTTTAAAAAATAGTCGGATCAATGAATGATACTCACATTGAATGAAATATGTATGTGTCTTGATGTTAGGTTTGTAATCTGAGGTGTAATGTTGATTGCTAACTTTTCATGCTTATCCACTTCAAACATCAGTGGCTCTTTAGATATGAAACAAAAATAAACAAATACATGAGCAGCTTGCTATAAATCTAAATGTCATTTTGCCAAAGATGCTAAGGGGGAGATAAACATGCTTATGTTTATTTGTCCCCCCTTCTAAGTTATCTCCCTTCTCAGGTGGTAAAAGAAACAAAGAATTAGTTAGATGTATAAGGGAACATTCTTAACTCAGTAATTAATTATCTTATCTAGACTTTACATTGGCATAGAACCCCAATCAGAAAATCTGTTATTTTCCTTAAGACCAGAATATGCAGAAAATGCTCTAACAACAGCATGCTGCCTGTCACTGAAAAAGAGGTACTGTGTTAGGGTAGGAAAGATTATTGACCTTGTAATGCTAAGTTTAATATATGAATTCTGTTTTCCTTTTTTTTTAGATTTTAGGGAGCCTCTTTTGTTTGCTGACTTCTAGGTAAACCTATTTTGCAAGGGTTAATAGATTTTAAAGAAAAAGTTGCAAAATTAGTCAGAATAAAAGTTAGGAAATTAAATTTATAAAGGGGTCTAAGCAATATGAGATTAATTATTGATGTTGTTAAAGGTAACGAAAGATAAAAAGATTAAAACTTATTTTGTGTCTCAAAAACAATAGATCACTCACTCTGCAAGTTCTTGAAATACTTGTTCAGCTCATCCTGGTTCTTCTGAATCATGGCGCACAGCTAAAACAAAATGAAATATAAAGGTGATTTATTCTTCAAGAAAATTAAGCTTTACAAACTAAATATTCTGAGGTCCTATTTCCTAACTGAAGGGGCCTGAACCTTTTCTTGCCAAGTCAGAATCATTGCTGCAAATTTGTAATAAATCGAAACTTCCATTGATTTACTGAAAAAATACCAGTACCTCCCCTCTCTCATATGCCAACCCTCTTACAGAAGAGGGTGATGTGAGATGGTAGTTAGTTCCCCTTTCTAGCTTCCCGCAGTCCGTCATGTGACACCAGTAGCTATTACTCACTCATAATGCCAGGCTGCACACCGGTCAAGCCCTAATATGTTCTTAAGCAGGAATAAAAAGACTTCCAAAATTCATTACTCTCTGTTCTTGTCCTTCAAATTTGTGTGCCAATGAAGGCACGTAAGACATCCAGAGGAAATTCCCTACTTTCAGTTTCCTAGACAAGAAGAGAACAGCGTATTGAAGTCAGCTGCATATGTACCACAGTAAGTCCCTACTAGAGCTTTTTATTTTTAGATGTGGCTGCTGGTAAGAAAGAAAAAACATGCAAAGAAGGTATACCAAGCTGGGATTTGAACTGGGGAGGATAGGTTTTTCAAATCAGTGGTGGTCCAGTAGTCTAACTTACTCTCTCCCTCTCACAGTTTATTTCTCTCTCTACATATATATATTTTTTTTTAACCAGTTGGCTAAGTATCACATATGTGTAAAAAGTAAATTTTTTTCATAGACATCTAACTACCAGTAAATGAATACTTAGAATATAAAAATTGTTCATCATGCATACAAACCAATGCCCTAAACTATTTAAATGTACTTAATGACTACCATTCATTCATTTGAACAAAAATATCATCTTTAATCTATCAACAGAATCAAAACACATCCTTTGTAATGAAAGAGAGCTTAAGTAACTTTTTAAATTTGCTGTCCCCTTAACCATTTATACCTCCATGGACCTTATAACCTATTTTTTCTCCATATTATGCTTACCAGGCAATACTGGATTTTGAAATAACTTAGTTCTTTAAAAATTGTAATGTGTATTATTTAAATTATTCTTAAAAGTTGTAAGAAAATTCGAGCAAAAATTGGTATTATGTACTTTTATTTGCATAATAGTGGACTTTATTTTATAAAAATATGGTTGAAAATAAACTTTAAAAAAATCTATATTTCTGATTTAAGTGCACACTTGAAATTCTAAATTAAGCTTTCTGGATTCATGGAGAAAATGAAAGTTAATAATAAATAATCTCCACTGTGATGTATAGTTCATCTTCATTTAAAAAAATGAAATGTTCAACATATTTTTTGTTCAGCTAACAGAGGTTGGGTTTATTTAGGAAAAACAAGATCCCATTTAAACAACGTGTAATTCTTCCATTTGAAATCCTGTTTCAAGTCAAACACTCATTCCAAAACAATTCAGTGTAACGGATCTGTTGTATTTTCAGTTTTTTTAAAGTTAAAAATACCCAGTTATCTTCCCCTCCTGAATGAATTATTAAAATCTGAAACTCAGTATGACTTCTTACCATGTCAGACAGCATTTCCTTTATTTGTGAAGTATCAAAAAGCAGCAGCAGATATCTACCAATTGGGTCTGTCACATCCAGCTGTCCAATGGTGGCACTGCATGTTGTAATATTTGCTTCATGTATCTCTTCCACTGTAACTGAAATGGTAAAGACAGTTGGCCTCAGATTGTTGAAAAAAGGAACAAACCTTGGTAGGTTTAACAAAATTCGGATAATTTAATAAAAACTTCGATGTTTCACACACTGAGAACATTTCAAAAACTGATACAGATCCGATCTGATAATGTTTCCTCTTTACTGTGTATGAAATGATTAAGGCCCCTTATGACCTCGAATTGTGAAAACCTGATAGTGAATTGATATTTATTTTTTTAAAGAACATTTCACACACAAAGATCATGCATGCAATATAATGGCACGCCGCCGCCTCATAGCCGTGATAATACACCACTTTTCTAAGCCTACAGATGACATAATATGGCAAGTTATGCATTGACAACAATAATAGTCCCAAAAGTCACACTATGTTTCCATTTTTTCTAGTACATGTTCTGTTCTCTCTCGTTTTGCTGAACACACTGAAAAGAGAGAGAACAGACCCCAAAAGTGGGATCTGCTCTATTTATCAGTGTTTAAAGGGCATAGGCTTTTCTAGCTAAACTTCTGGCCTAACCAAACTCAGAATGAGGCCTCAAAATAGAAAATGCAAGGTTCCTACCTTCATGGATCTACATGCAGGCATATAGAGAAACTGAGTACTTGAACTGTTGCTACTTTTCTCATTTAGCATCTGCTGGTAAATAAAGCTTTCATATTAAAACCTGAAAAGAACTTTACTTTTAATTAACTTACCTAGGTGCATTATGGTATTGAATGAAATGTCCAAGAGGCTGCCAAATATTGATCCAGATTGGCTACAATCAAAACTCTGCATTATTAATCACTGATATCAATTAAGCATTAGCAAATATATCAGTTTGCATCAATGGAAAATAGCTTCATAATTCAAGTTGTCTTTACCTTTGAAGATCTTGGAAGTAGCTTAGTTCTGTATTTAATATTTAACATCATTGTGAATCATATTAATCTGGTTACTGTTTTTTCTTGAATATTTTCAGTTTTCTTAAAATTGTGTATTTATTTACCTATTATAATATAATCTAAGGACTGCAGGATTGTGAATGAAAACCAATAAGATTACTGTTTTGATGCCCATTCTGGACATTAAGTAGCAGATATTCATCAACTATAACAACCTTAAAGTGACTAACTGAATATACAATTTGAATCTAGTTCCTAACTGCCAATAACTAAGAAAACTTCCCACAATGCAACACTAAGAAAACTCAAGATTGCTTATGAGTCAAATCATTAAGATGTCTGTCAGTCTTCAAAAGCAGATCCAGTTGCCTTATATTTTGGCTCAGATTCTTATTTTTTTAGCACAGTTAATTTCTGGTGGAAGTTTTGTATTTTCTTTTCTTTTCTTCAAGCATTTTACTCTGTCCACCACATTAATTTGAAAGCTAGCTGTTTGTAAGCAGCCAGCAGTGATTAGAAAAATAATTGAGCTTTTGTAGTGTTGCATCATGGGAAAATCTAAATTATAGGCTGATAAAAACCAGAAACAGATTGTATAAACAATTGCAGTAATGGTGACAGTCTCGTAGATACCAGAACACACAGAAAATTCTGTAAATATTCATGACCAAAACAAACTTTAACAAATGTAATTTCAGCTGAATTTGATGAGTATTAGTGATTTCTGTTATAAAAGAGACAACTTGTACGAACAGAGCACAAGATGCTGGTTCACCTGCTCTACACCCTTCTTCCAGAAGTCACGCAGTCTGCTGCAGACAACAGTGAGATGCTAATGGTGATGTGGTCACCAGCTCTTGCTGCTACCAAATAAACCTAATGAAAGTCCCTACCAGAACTCTTCATTTCTAAAGGGGGGTGGAGAGCTTGGAAGAAGCCCACACAAACCAGCTAGTGAAGAAGATAAAGAAGAAACAGTAGAAAGAGGGACACCAAGCTGAACTGGTTCTGATAGGGTTTCCAACTTGAGTCCTCAACCACGGCAGTCCAGTTGACTAACTATCAGACCATACCCCAAAAAATAACAGCTCTGTTGATTTTATCACAGAAGCTATGGGAATACTGAATGGTGATCTTCATTGTTGCCCAACAATTTAACATCCAGTCTTGTGCCGTTGTACTGTCTGTATCAACACGTAAGAATAAAGGACCAACATGGAATCAGGAATCAACCAACCAACCCAGTTGTCCCGTGAATGGTTGCAATCATTTTCAAACTGCAAAAAATACTGCCATTGATGTTATTGGTGCTAGAGGGAAATGAATCAATGATTGAACTGTCCATCAACATCTTGCAGAATAAAGTATTTATTGCTGGCATCCTCACGATGATTGATTCAATCTGGGTCCTTGCAATTGGTAGACAACCTAGATTTCAGTAATCTCTCCCTGTTGTCATCATCAGTGTGGTGTTTTAGATAATAGTGTGAATATGCAATATCTGCTAACCCTGACTTTCTTTTGCTTTGGAGGTGAACGATCACACTTAGGTTGACTAACTGATAACTTCCTGTAAGGAACAATAAAATACCAAGGAAACTGATCTTCCAGCATAAATATGGGTGCTCCCATGTTGCCATTGACATGGGTCATTTTTAATGAAAACAAAATCCAGATACCCTAACATTCATATTAGATAATTATGATGTCATACCTGTGACAGGCACTATTCCCCCTCATCAGAAGACTGTCAGTTGTTGTTGAATATTGCACATATAATAAACTGATACAACATTTCTGCTGAGCTGTTTTTAGCCCACTATTTCTTTCAACTGCTTTTTAAATGTTTTTTTTTTCAGTATAAGAAGAAATATATATATATTTCTGATGTACAGATATAAAGGATAAGTATAGAGAAAAGGTAAATTTAAAAAGTATGCTAATTAAATTCAACATCATTGACCACTTCTATTGTATATTCTATCTTGATAGGAAAGAACCTATTATAAACACTGTATTAATACATTTTAGAAACAAAATGAATTTATAAAATAATTAGGTTGGCTACATGTAATATACTGAATTAGCTAACCACTGATTCTATCTATCATAATTAAAACAGGTTTCTCTATAAAATGCTATTTTACTGTAATTTTTATACTCTTATTTCTGAAAATGAAAATAACTAAGTGTCATACATGCTCAGAATGACTTGCATACTGGAAAAATTTCCATCCAGGTAGAGTTTCATTGGAGCCTCCAGCGTAGCTCGAACTTCGGGAACTGTTATATTATTTAATGTGAACCTGATAAACAAAAAAAACAATTTTAAAAAAAGAGTATGATCAGGCATTAAATTGATTTTTATGTGTAGAAATCAACAACTGATAAATTCCTAAAATCAAAATCCTATAATTTTTGTTGAAATTATGCAGCAAGCAATTGTTTGACTTTTTTTTTAATGATGCGGAGAGGCTAGAGGGTTAGCTGAAAGATAATTTGATCATCAAAATACCAAGTACTTTCACTTTTGGAAGAGTTTAAATTGTCAATATAGTGAAGACCTGATATCACTACCATGGGCATCTGCAGGATTTTTTCCAGGAAGGGGGCAAAATTACTAAAAATGTCCATAGGATAAATTACTGGGGAGCATACACAGGCCTTGCCAGTGCCTTATATAGTATTTTCTTATCTTGCTACTCTCTTCTCAGCCTTTGGCCAGTTGCAGTCAAGACTTTGTATTTATTGCCTGATTCACCAAAAAATAATATAATCAGTGCACCATCACTATCAATTTTCCAGGGGTGGACCCTTGCAGATGCCCATGATCATTATATTTTCCCTATAATGTAACTGCTGATCTGAATAGTCTTTGTTTTCACCTGTGCTCTCAATCATAGATGTGTTTTCTCTGGTATTTTCCTTTATCACAGGAAGGAGGTGAAAACAGCCACGGCCTGTCCTACAGAGAGGTTGAAAATAGCCACAGCCTGTCCTACCGAGCGGCTGAAAATATTCACAGTCTGTCCTACTGAGCGGCTGAAAACAGCTACAGCCTATCCTACCGAGCGGCTGAAAATGTTCATTGCTTGTGAGAGAATGGAATGATAAGCATCGTTGCAAGAAAAGTGTAAATTCTCCTTACTCACTTTTACAAAATATTGAAATTAAGTGCTTCACTGACACTCAGAAATGTTTGAAACTCCATTTTCATGGCTGCCATCTTTGGAAGATGTAGAGAGTAAAGTTACTGAGTTTGCTTTTCTCTGTCACTAAGTAGAATTCAGAGCTATCCCCTAGACAACATTATCACACAGTGAGATATTATTCTTACATTATTAACAAAATTGAGGTCTCTCAATGATTGGTTTTCTTTTTTAAAACAAAACAAAACAAAAATTTTACACACAAAACTAAATATAAAAAGTTCCACCATCTGACAACATGCTGTTATCTCAAGTTGGAACAAGATTCTATGGAGTCAAATATTTTGGTTACATTCTGTCAGTTTTTTTTTCCCTCCCACACTCAAGTCGATTAGTATCCTGCTTTTTTCTTTAAATATGCTAAATACAAAGTCAAGAGCAGCTTGTTATTTACAAATCTTACATTGTTTTACTTCCATTTAAAGATGATGCTAGTATTATGCATCACAGGAAAAGTCTCACCTCTTTTTAGTAGAGAAAACCACAACCTGGACAAACCTACGGTTTTATTCATACAAAATGTAATGTTGGCTCATTAATATCACTGATACTCCACACAGGTACCATTGCAATAGCCACTGTAACTGGAGTCGTTTTCATGCAACTAACTGGAGCTCATGTACAAACAATGCTGATGAGAACTTGATCACACCCTCTCGTTCACCAGTATGCACCAGAGAAGAGCAGAGAGCTGTAATTTGTTTTCCATGAGCCAAAGGTGTTCTGCCAAATGAAATACACTGAAGAATGTTGGCATAACACGGAGAGAACTGTATGGCACAGAACAAAGTACACGAGTGGTGGATGACATAAGTGGTAGATGAAGATCAATCAGGATCCCCCAGCACAGCCACCACTGATGAAAACATTGGTAAAATGGACACAATCTCCAATGATAACTGACAAGTGAGTATTGATGAACTTGTTAATGCATTTGGCATAAATGCAGGCAGTATTCATGGACACCTGAACTTTTGGAAAGTGTCTGCTTGTTGGATCCCAAAGCATCCACAAGACTGACACAAGGTATTCTGTTGTGGCGTGACAATGAGACCACAGTGCTCAGGTGGCCATCAACACTTTGGAACAGACTGCACTTTGAACCTCTACTATATCATCTCTATAGTCCCCATCCAATATCCACCTGTTTGGACTTTGAGGTCAAAGATTGGCAAGGAATCACAATATCTAACAGGTAATGTAACTGTGAATATAGAACAACCAAAAACCAACAGGATGGTAAGAAAAAAACTTGTAAGTCAATGGGCTATGTGTTGCAAAACAGAGGGACTGTGTATTGAAGTAATGTAGTCCAAAAAATGTCACTTGTTTCATTTATGAATTGATTTTATCTTTAAACAAAGGGTTCTTGTGCATGCAAACATTTGGCACGTCTTATTGGTCATACATCCTCCCAAGAATACCTACCGTCTCATGCTATACAACTTGTTCATAAACAATACGAGTTTGTAGTCAAAAGAATCTAAATATCAAGATATCAAATTTATGATTTGTAACAAAATAAACAAATAACTACAGTTTCTAAAATTTCACTTTTTAGAACCAAAAAAAACTTTCACTTCATTACAGCATTAACTGCATCTATTTTGTTTTTAACAAAAAGACTGAATACAAATGGATTTTAAACAAAACTAAAAATTTTCTATTACAAAAGTTACGGGTTTTACACTTGGAAACCTGTAGTGACCATTCTTTTTAGTTTTATGTTCAACTAATCTAACCAATGTACTAATAGTTACTTACTTCATTGTTCCCTTAGTTAGGCCTGGCAGTGATAATTCATTACTAATCCCTTCCATCTTTTTAAGAAAATTTCTTAGATAAATCACTGTAACTAAAATAGAAAATAAGTAAATAAATAAACTGTATCCACATTATCTGGAATTATGAGATCTGGGTGATAGGACGCCACTTGCCTGGTCCCTTAGAAGTCCTTTGTAGGTTATTAATTTCACCCACTGAGATTATATACAGCTTATAGCTGGAATCTCTAACATTACACATGATGTATAAGAGTAATGTCAAAGTGGAAGGCAGAGCAGTATGTCCTTTAACAACAAGATTTAAACATGTTAGCTAATAGACTGGTAGGTGTAAAACTAGTTTTAGTTATTTTTAAAGCACAAATACATTGAAATGAGTCTTTTGAGATGAAAAGACATTTTTACCAATCGGTTAGTATGAACAATCAGCAAAAGTTACATTGTGCTTTTAAATATTAGATTAGTTTTTGTTTTTTTTTTTAGTGTTGAGATCTCAAAGTTACAAACAAAAAGGGTCATAACAACATAAAGCTATGTAATCATTCAGAGTGGTGAATCATAACACTTAAAAAGACAGGATCTTCATATTTAAAGACTTGCTGCAAAGGTCGTTTGTGCTCATTATAGGAGAGCTGCCACATCATCCACGTCTTTGAAAAGTAGAATTCTCTTAAAAACCAATGAATGATATAGGTAAAAAAAAAAAAGGTTTTAGTTGTAAGTGAATTTTGTACCAACAGACTGGGATGTACTTTTATTAACATTATCACAAATTTCCTCAGTTTCTGCTCAAATTACTTTTCCTCCATGCAAGGTTAATAATGGTGCAGTATCCATAGTTACGAACTAGGATCGATTATGTAGGGTTCAAAGAATAAAAGACTTAATTTACTCCATAACTAAATATATTTCTATAATTATTGTTAATTTCAGGATTTTGGTACTTTTCAAATGTATCAAGAAGGTAAAACAACTATGCACCAGAATTGGGGAAAATGGCTACTTTCTGATGTCACTTGGCAACAGCTCAAACACTCAAGGTCTCCATTTCAATGTAAGAATTTCCATTTTATATGCAAATGATAATTTGTAATTGGTAAATACAGCATTTAAACTGAATCATGGCAGCTATCTGGACCCCAGCAGGCCTTTTAAATAATTTTTTTTTTAAAAAAAAGATAGGATATTTCAAAGTGCACATCTGCTAAAAAAACCTGAATGCCAGCCTGTAAATGTTTACACGGACAAGGAGGGGCCATCACAAGCTGTCAGTCCAGCTCGCTGTTTTAGGAAAATGTAATAGCAGATTAAATCAGTGGAGCGTTTTATTGTCACTTAAAGAGATAATGATGTATCCACTGACAGAAACCTTCTAAAAACGACGTTAACCCAATTTTTTAATATTGATAATAGATAAAAAAAATTCTGGTTTTTTTTAATAAAGTGTTGCTTTAGTTTACCGACAGTTCTGTTTGTTTTTGTTTTTAATACACAAAAGGAAAATACACATGTAGTGTATAATAATTGTGCCTTATTCTCCCAGTGAAGGGGAGACAACTTTGTTAAAAAAAAAAAAAAAACAGAAATTCAATTTCTGAAGTTTTCAACACTTGCACATGGGAATAGTCACGTGAGAGATTCGCTTATTAATTTTCAACCAGATATATCAAACGAAAAATTACCTGTAGACTGTTGTTAGGAAAGGCACGGATTAGCCATGGCACTTCATTGGATTACGTCCCTTTCGTGGGATACACTGGAAGCCCGTTTATTGTGTACAGTATTAGACTATTGTTGTAAAAACACAATACTAACGAGTTTTCTGTTTGTTTTTGTGTGTCTGCATCTTTAAGAAAAATATATTCAGAGGATTGTTGTCGCTGTTATCAAAGCCGGTTGTCTCCCCGATCATGGCGGGAGCGTCATCGGTTGTCATGGCTACTGACTTATACTGTTTTGTTTTTGAGGGTACTGGAGATTCCGGACCCAGTTGTTCTGCCATGCAAGGACACCGGTGATGCGAGTTCGTGGTAGGCTCGACACGCTTCGGTGACACCACGGATACATATCGAGAGCTGCGCTGCATCCGTCAGAGCAGCGGATAATAACCACGTGACCAGCCGGTGGACAGGCGCCTCCGTCGAGTCGAACGCTGTGTCTGACGGGGTGAGCGGGCCGGATAGTGGGCACGTGACCAGCCGGTGGACCGGTGCCTCCGTCGAGTCGAACGCTGTGTCTGACGGGGTGAGCGGGCCGGATAGTGGGCACGTGACCACCCGGTGGACCGGTGCCTCCGTCGAGTCGAGCGC
The DNA here is from genome assembly GCA_018389105.1 of Nautilus pompilius. Taxonomy (NCBI): domain Eukaryota; kingdom Metazoa; phylum Mollusca; class Cephalopoda; order Nautilida; family Nautilidae; genus Nautilus; species Nautilus pompilius. The sequence continues at coordinate 482,527 of JACATO010000132.1, read as the reverse complement.
TGTGTCTGACGGGGTGAGCGGGCCGGATAGTGGGCACGTGACCACCCGGTGGACCGGTGCCTCCGTCGAGTCGAGCGCTGTGTCTGACGGGGTGAGCGGGCCGGATAGTGGGCACGTGACCAGCCGGTGGACCGGTGCCTCCGTCGAGTCGAGCGCTGTGTCTGACGGGGTGAGCGGGCCGGATAGTGGGCACGTGACCAGCCGGTGGACCGGCGCCTCCGTCGAGTCGAGCGCTGTGTCTGACGGGGTGAGCGGGCCGGATAGTGGGCACGTGACCACCCGGTGGACCGGCGCCTCCGTCGAGTCGAACGCTGTGTCTGACGGGGTGAGCGGGCCGGATAGTGGGCACGTGACCAGCCGGTGGACCGGCGCCTCCGTCGAGTCGAACGCTGTGTCTGACGGGGTGAGCGGGCCGGATAGTGGGCACGTGACCAGCCGGTGGACCGGCGCCTCCGTCGAGTCGAGCGCTGTGTCTGACGGGGTGAGCGGGCCGGATAGTGGGCACGTGACCAGCCGGTGGACCGGCGCCTCCGTCGAGTCGAGCGCTGTGTCTGACGGGGTGAGCGGGCCGGATAGTGGGCACGTGACCAGCCGGTGGACCGGCGCCTCCGTCGAGTCGAACGCTGTGTCTGACGGGGTGAGCGGGCCGGATAGTGGGCACCCACGCACTCACCCACCCTGTCATCAAGCAGCTCGCTTTTAACCTGGTTCACGTGGAATAACGGTCTCAATTTAACAATACCCCAACACCTTTCTGACACACACGCCCTCTGTTGGCTGTCTACCTGTACACGCCCACCAGGCTAACCATTTACAGGTGTGTTGATTCTTTTAAAAAACCGCTTGTTTTCTAATACTCACGTTTACCGATTCCTGTGTCGGAGAGCAGAACTCCAACTGCCGCGTCCCCTCTGCGGCTGTAGTTCGTCGCGGTCGCATCTCCAGCGAACAGCAGCAGAGCGGCGGCGATGAAGAGTCGCATCATCCGACTGCAGCTGGCGGCCGGGGTCTGTTGGTTTCCAGGTCACTGCGAGAAGGAAGAAGCCGGATATGACAAAGAGTTGTTGTCACAGCTCCGGGGTTGGCGCCCCTCCCCACGTTTGTTCTTTTTGATTTGACGTTTTACAAACTTATGCCCGTCCGCGGGACCAGGTAGACATCGGGAACCCCTCCCAGACATGACCCCTTTGTTGTACGTGTCTTTCATTTATTTCAATAAACATAACTCACGAGCTGTTGATGTATAAAAGAATGGTGACTGAATATCGCTGATATATACTTTTTGCATTTTCCTGAGAAACCTGAGGGAGTCGCTCGTAGGAGGAGCTCTCGCGGATTCGTGTAGGGGCTGCTGCTGCTGCCCCGCCACCGAGGTAAGCATTTACAACATGTGATTTGTGAGCTTGTCTGTCTGTCACTTCCTAACCTCGCGACTGGAAGTTTTCTCTCTGGAGTCGACGCGATCGATCCTTGAAAATAACTCATTCCTACGTTCGAATTGTTATCGATACGGCGAGTTCTCCGTGGTCTTCGAAAGCACTTTAACTTAGATCGCACCTGTCAATATCTTCCGCGGCCGCGATCGTCGGCCTTTGCTGGGGACCATGCACCCTTAACACCCCCTTTATCTTATTCTCCCTGTCATTCGTTACCAGGGACCAGGAAACTGTCACCTCGTCGATCTAGTTCAGCTCTGTCAGACCTCTGGAGGTTTCTCTAACAGGTGGATTATTATTATTATTATTGTCTATCGAATCAAAATAATTATTACACCTTCGACCTTGGAAAGAGCCGAGTCGTATTAATTACTTTTTCTTTCTTTCTTATCTGTTTGTCCTGTCATCCTGATGTTCCTCAGCTTCACACAATTCTTACTTTCTGTCTCCTGTCTGTTAACAGTCAGCATGAGATATCGTGACCTTTGACTTAGTTATCAGTAAAATATCATCAAGATTATAGTTTTTGAAACGTTTCGATAATAATTATTATTTAGCATCCTCATTTTTAAATTATAATCAGTTCCTTTTTTTATAAAAAAAAATCGATTTAAATTAAAATAAATTGTAAAAGAAAAAAGTGGCCGACCGAACATCATTTACCTACATCCAAGCTGAAGGTCCTGGTGCTGTATCATCGTCCGAATTCAGCAGGTGAAAGAGCGAAAAACTCTCTCACCAGATTCAAGAGACTTGCGTATATGACTGAATGGAGTAAACTCTTAGGTCGCTGCTGTTTGGACGTCAGCAGTCGGCTGCATCTGTGAAAACCCACATCTGGGAAGAGTTAACATTTCTGGAAGACTTTGCTCAGAGACAGATTCCTATACGGGTCATATGTCTTCGTTACATTCTTTTTCTAACAAAAGTCGAAAATAAATGAACGTCTAAAAAAGAAAAAGATGCTTTGAGACAGAAGCTTAAATTAGTATAACCTGGTGGAATCCAATGGATTTCTCATGATCGATCTTTGACTGCTGTCTTGAGGTTTCTGCGACCGCTATATCTGGCTGTAAGATGGGACGGTTCCGAGTAGTCAGACTGATGGACTACTGCTGCTGCCACGTCCAGAAAAGACAATCCTCCTCCTCTTCTCTCTCTCGTATTTATGCTGTTGAAACAGCTTGGGGTATTAAACGATGCCATCCAGGCATCTGGCACAATAGTAGTAGATATTTTCCAGCAAAAGGAGCTACACTTTGGTCAGTCAGAGAGCGATATTCATTGAAAATGTAATGAAAGAAGCAAAAGTTGAGTAGCGAAATTCTTTATATGGAATTCCTAAGTGATGAGGACAAGAAGTTTTGTTAACCCAAGTGAAAAAGTTCTACCTTATCAATCTACAGCAGCGACATCTGGAACAGACGTCTGTCTTATAATACGCAGAGAGCCGACCGGAACGAGCCACTCTCAGTAACGGGACCGAGAATCTGAGCGCAGCAGAATATACTGTTTTGCCATCACCTTTGTCTCGACCCGATCTTTGTGATACTTCCCGGAATAAGAGAATCGCTACTTCTGGTCACAACAATTACAGTTTCCTCTCTTGAAAGAGAAAGGAGTCGCCGCCTTCGGGCCGACAACATATCGGGTGAAGGACAGGAAGACACCTTCGAGAAGTTCACCAGCAGAGTTGTGCAACATTACAAGAAATTGTGGATGTGGAGGCCTGAGTAGCCAATATGTGTGTGTGTGTGTGTTGTGTGTGAGTGTGTGGTGTGTGTGAGTGTGTGCGCGCGCGTGTGTGTGTGTGTGTGTGAGTGTGTGGTGTGTGTGAGTGTGTGTGCGCGTGTGTGTGAGTGTGAGTGTGTGTGCATGTGAGAGTGTGTGAGTGAGTGTGTGAGTGAGTGTGCGTGTGTGTGAGTGTGAGTGAGTGTGGGTGTGTGAGTGTGCGTGTGTGAGTGAGTGTGGGTGTGTGAGTGTGTGTGAGTGTGAGTGAGTGTGTGAGTGAGTGTGGGTGTGTGAGTGTGCGTGAATGAGTGTGTGAGAGTGTGTGTGAGCGTGTGTGCGTGTGTGTGCGTGTGTGTGGTGTGTGTGTGTGAGTGTGTGAGTGTGTGTGAGTGTGTGTGTGGCCTTGATAATTAGTTAAAATGCTCATTTGGAGTGATTTATATCTAAGTTTCGAGTTCACTTTTATTAGAACTTCCTTTCTCGATTTTATTTAAATGTTATCGCTTTTACTTTCCCCCTTTCTGACCCCCCCCCCATGCAGACCACTCAGCTCGGCCGATGAATCTTACCCATCTCCTCCGGACCTAGTTACTGCACCGTTGCCGTTCCCACCTTTCTTTCTGTGGTTCGTACTTGTCGGGTATTACCATCGTCATCGCCCGTCTGGACCATTTCTTCCCTCGGGGATGACGACCAGGATTGAAGACTACAATGATTGAGTGATTACCTACAGGTGTATTGTTTCCTTCGGTCACCACTGCTGACGACTTCTTACACTGACTTATACTAGTGCAGGGTTAGAACGACAGGAAGCTGTTACGGCACAGGGATACTGGTCTTGGAATATCTACTGCCGTGCCATATTGATTTGATCACCACCACTCATAAGCATGTACGTGTTTCAGCAAGTGTAATTATGGACATCTGGATAAGCAGATAAACAAGTGTGCATTATTACCCTGCCTGAAAACAGGCAGACCTCACGATACTTCTCCATATACCTGATGTGGTTCGCAGTGTCGCCAGAGTCAACGACAGACCACCAGAGATCTCGACATTCCCCGAGTGCTATCAAAAGGTTCGCCTAAGCCACTCCTGGGCAAACCGACCGACGAGACCTCTTCATCAGCAGAACCACGACAAGAATGCCCCATCACTCGAAATGTCCGCACTCACGGCCAGGATTCTCTAACTCGCATACAACAGAGATGAGCGAAAGAATAGTCCAGCGTCAGCTCTACGAACCTGGCTACTGAGGGTGTGGGTGGTACTCAAGAAGTCCCTTCGGTCCAGTAGGAATGGCAAGACCCCGAGTATCGCTGATATGCACTCTTCTCCAGGTTTCATCACTTCACGTCTGGAGGTCGTCAGCCGAGAGCAGCCCGTGAACTCCATTCCTTCTTCCAGAGAAACTCTCCCTCGACTGACGAGGCTATCGGTCTTCGTGCTGTCGAAGGCGGCTCGACCGAGAACTAGCACGAGATTTCGCTCTATTACTTGTCTTTATTTGCCACTTTCCGCAACAAACTAGCACATTGCAATGGCAACAAGTTTTCAAATCATTATGGCAGGGCGCTGTATGTGCTGTAAACCTCCATTCACGGGTCTTAGGAGGAAATGGGTTATCTTTTCCCTCATTTTCTGCTGCAACATGCAGAAGTCCGTGTATAGTCTAACCATCTACTTCAGTAAGGGGAGACAACCACTCGACCACGGCACAGAAATAGTGAAAGCATTTACTTTTTTTTACCGTTTTTGGATCTCCAACTAACTTTCCAAAGTAATTTCCGCCATCCAAAACGATGCAATAAAGGCATTCAGGTGTGACTCTGTCTGGGCTCATGCATGCATGCCTCTGTTCGAGTTTGAACGACTTGTCTGCGTAGCAACATCCTTACCTGGTGATATCGTGATATCTACCTAATCATTTTGATCCTGAAAAGGATGCAGCTGGATCTTCGCATTCTCAAACATGACATCACCTACTGAACTATACTACTTTTTTTTTTTCAGTACATAATAGAATTTCCCCAGAAGTAAGATCTGCCAGGAAAATATTGGAACGAGAATTTGTCATCAGAATCTAAGACGTCCGCTGGCACAACGGCGACGTCATAAAGGGGGCGTGGCCATGTCACTGACGGTTCCGGTAAGTGCGGGTCATAAAGGGGGAGTGGCCACGTCACTGACGGTTCCGGTAAGTGCGGGTAATAAAGGGGGCGGGCAACGTCACTGACGGTTCCGTTAAGTGCGGGTCATAAAGGGGGCGTGGCCACGTCACTGACGGTTCTGGTAAATGCGGGCAACGTCACTGACGGTTCCGTTAAGTGCGGGTCATAAAGGGGGCGTGGCCACGTCACTGACGGTTCTGGTAAATGCGGGCAACGTCACTGACGGTTCCGTTAAGTGCGGGTCATAAAGGGGGCGGGCAACGTCACTGACGGTTCCGGTAAGTGCGGGTCATAAAGGGGGCGTGGCCACGTCACTGACGGTTCTGGTAAATGCGGGCAACGTCACTGACGGTTCCGTTAAGTGCGGGTCATAAAGGGGGCGGGCAACGTCACTGACGGTTCCGGTAAGTGCGAGTCATAAAGGGGGCGTGGCCACGTCACTGACGGTTCCGGTAAGTGCGGGTTCCAGTAATGGAGTCCGTTTAGAAAAATCGTTTTGGGTGTTTTTCGTATACAAGTTCGCCATGACAAGCACTGGAGTAGACGAGCCGGTGTCGATTTCGAGGCGCATCTACCCTGTGCGCATACCTAAGTATTCATTTCCCAGACCACGGGCCGTGAAGCTGGCGGCCGTCAAGGACGGCATCTTCAACCCCCGGCTGCCGACTCTGCGTCGGATGGAAATGGACACCGAGAGGCAGCTCCTGCCGGAAGAACACTGCCAGTCAATGACTCACTGCCGACGGGGTAAGTACACTGTCAAGGGATACCACAGTTGTTATATTCCAGGATTTAATTCCTGGGTTCTTTGTGAAAGTAACGAATTGGAAACCATTACTTTGAAAATGATATTCGAGTTATTGGCTGTGACAACAGTAGTGTGTGTGTGGATATGTTGTGTGTGTGCGTGTTTGTGTGTGCGCGTGTTTGTGTGTGTGTGTGTTTGTGTGTGTGTGCGTGTTTATGTGTGTGCGTGTTTGTGTGTGTGCGTCTTTGTGTGTATATGTGTGTGTGCGAGTTTGCATATATGCGTGTTTGTGTGTGCGCGTGTTTGTGTGTGTGTGTGTTTGTGTGTGTGTGTGTTTGTGTGTGTGTGTTTGTGTGTGTGCGTGTTTGTGTGTATGCGTGTTTGTGTGTATGCATGTTTGTGTGTATATGTGTGAATATGCTTGTGTGTGCGTGTTTGTGTGTATATGTTTGCGTGATTGTGTGGATATATTTGTGTGTGCGCGTGTTTGTGTGGATGTATTTGTGTGTGTGCGTGTTTGTGTGGATGTATTTGTGTGTGTGCGTGTTTGTGTGGATATGTTTGTATGTATGCGTGTTTGTGTGGATATGTTAGTGTGTGCGTGTTTGTGTGTATATGTTTGTGTGTGTGCGTGTTTGTGTGTATATGTTTGTGTGTGCGTGTTTGTGTGGATATGTTTGTGTGTGTGGGTGTTTGTGTGTGTGTGCGTGTTTGCATGTATGCATGTTTGTGTGTGTGCGTGTTTGTGTGTATATGTTTGTGTGTATATGTATGTGTATGTGCGTGTTTGTGTGGATATGTTTGTGTGTGTGCGTGTTTGTGTGGATATGTTTGTGTGTATGCGTGTGTGTGGATATGTTTGTGTGTGTGCGTGTTTGTGTGTATATGTTTGTGTGTGTGCGTGTTTGTGTGGATATGTTTGTGTGTATGCATGTGTGTGCATGTTTGTGTGTATATGTTTGTGTGTGCGTGTTTGTGTGGATATGTTTGTGTGTATGCATGTGTGTGGTGAATATGTTTGTGTGTGTGCATGTTTGTGTGTGCGTGTTTGTGTGGATATGTTTGTGTGTATGACTGTGTTTGTGTGTGCGTGTTTGTGTGGATATGTTTGTGTGTATGACTGTGTTTGTGTGTGCGTGTTTGTGTGTATGCGTGTTTGTGTGAATATGCTTGTCTATGCGTGTTTGTGGTGGATATGTTTGTGTGTGTGCATGTTTGTGTGTGTGCGTGTTTGTGTGGATATGTTTGTGTGGATATGTTTGTGTGTATGACTGTGTTTGTGTGTATGCGTGTTTGTGTGAATATGTTTGTGTATGCGTGTTTGTGTGTATATGTTTGTATGTATGCGTGTTTGTGTGGATATGTTTGTGTGTGCGTGTTTGTGTGTATGACCGTGTTTGTGTGTATATGTTTGTGTGTGCGTGTTTGTGTGTATGACTGTGTTTGTGTGTATATGTCTGTGTGTGTGCGTGTTTGTGTGGATATGTTTGTGTGTATGCGTGTTTGTGTGGATATGTTTGTGTGTGCGTGTTTGTGTGTATGACCGTGTTTGTGTGTATATGTTTGTGTGTATGACTGTGTTTGTGTGTATATGTCTGTGTGTGTGCGTGTTTGTGTGGATATGTTTGTGTGTATGCGTGTTTGTGTGTATATGTTTGTATGTATGCGTGTTTGTGTGGATATGTTTGTGTGTGCGCGTTTGTGTGTATATGTTTGCGTGATTGTGTGGATGTTTGTGTGGATATGTTTGTGTGGATATGTTTGTGTGTGCGTGTTTGTGTGTATATGTTTGCGTGATTGTGTGGATATGTTTGTGTGTATATGTTTGCGTGATTGTGTGGATATGTTGTGTGTATGCGTGTGTGTATGCATGTTTGTGTGTGTGGATGTTTGTGTGGATATGTTTGTGTGTGTGGATGTGTTTGTGTGTATATGTTTGCGTGATTGTGTGGATATGTTTGTGTATGCGTGTGTGTATGCATGTTTGTGTGTGTGGATGTTTGTGTGGATATGTTTCTGTGTGTGTGTGGATGTGTTTGTGTGTATATGTTTGCGTGATTGTGTGGATATGTTTGTGTGTTTATGTTTGCGTGATTGTGTGGATATGTTTGTGTGTTTATGTTTGCGTGATTGTGTGGATATGTTTGTGTATGCGTGTGTGTATGCATGTTTGTGTGTGGATATGTTTGTGTGTGTGTGTCTCTGAGTGCATGTTTTTCTCCCACATCACTTCATCAAAGGTTCGTCTAGTTGTTTGTACTTTAGATAGAAATCGCTTGACGGCAGATATTTCTTCATGAACCCTCACGTAGTTAGTACAAAAAGCAGCTGATGTTCACATAGGTGTATGTATTTGTTATTCATGCGTAAGGGGCGGTCTGCTCGCTCATTTCGTGCTCACTAGAACGGGCCCAGCGATGAAAGCAGATATAGTTTGTCTTTCTTCCTATCAAAAGTATTTGAATGTGATCAATAATTTTTTTTTTACTTAGAAATATTTCCTGTGATTCATTTACAATCTAATTAATTTTTTGGAGTTATTACGCTTCCTGTGCTATTGAGATGCCCCCCCTCTCCACCAGCGCTCTAATAACTCAGCGGGTCCATTTCTTAATTTGCTAACGAATCGTTCACCCTTTTCAGACCACATCTCGAACCAGACGATAGCTTCAGCTTCTATGTTTTCAGTCTCGTACACTTCGCTTATTCTTACAATTTGATTTTCGAATTCTTCACGTCCAAAGGGCTGCGGCGAACCGTCTCCTTGGTGATGAGATGGTCGGGTCCAGATATCCCTCCGCGGGCTGAGCCACCCACCGCCATTACATCAAAATGTCTGCCGTCTGAGGACGGATAATCCGATATTCGACTTCTTCGTTGGATTATTGTTGCTCTGCGGAGGCTGTCTTACGGGTTGTAGCACCGCCGAAGGGCCAGAAGTTACAGCCAGACGAAATATAAACTCCACTGCGCTCGAAGCAGATTCTAATTGGTGCGCATCTCGTCGGGTTCCCACCTGGAGCTGTGGAGGCCCAGCATCCCTAACTGGCAATATCGGATATGATACCTTCAGAGTCCTGTCCAGCTGACACACCCTGTTCGTTTCTGGTGTTTACCATGCACATCTCTGTGCCAAGCGGAAAGAATGTAACTTCCTGCAGTTTCGTGAAAGTCTCTACCCCTTGTAAAAGATGGTGTGGTGATGAAGGTGGGGGGGGGCTGCCTGCGTTCTGTGATGTAGGATATTTACCGATGTCTCCCTTTAGGTGGTGAGGGGAATAACTAGGTCTTGGCGAGTATTGATGTAGCCACAATACAATGGAAGCTCTCTGCTCCTTCTTGAAGTCATGATTCTCAGAGACGAGTCACCTTTGTAGATTGTGTTTAAGATTGTCCATTAGCTTTAGAGACGAATTAACACGCAGTCCAATGTCACATCATCAGGATGATCGCATTTGACCGATGTTGTTGAATGTGGACCAGGGATGGCGCAGCTTTGTTCGTAACTTCTCTGCTGTTTCTAAAAACTTTCCGATATCCATTTTCGAAAATTGAGGATTAATAACGTATCTAAAACAAATACAAATGTTTGGGTCACTCGGCTATTGGATGGGGATTTCTTTGCCAATATTCAAAGTCCGGTGGGGTCTGAAGTGGCTCCTAGCGCTCAGTTCGCTTAACCAATTAGAAGCTCCGCCAGGGTTACTGACTAACTAGTCAGAACACAGTTATACTAACCAGTTATCCACCCCTTCATTTCTTAATTGACCTATCAGCTTGTATCTCAAAAACAGACAGAGAAACGGATGGTTTAGCTATTTAGTTTGACATACGCACGATCTACTTGACCCTTATATAGTATTCTCCCATATCGCTACTCTCTTCCCAGCCTTCGGCCCGATGCAGTCAGACTCGTATTTCTAGCCAAATTCACCACGCATCAGTTGGCACGGTCAATCAGGCATAACAATAAAGCCATCATTACACTATACCATCAACCTTTCCGGGGACATCAACAACCAGCATAGAAACTACTAATACATTGTCATTAGTAGAATTTAACATTTATTTACAACCCTTGCCCACCCACATTACCAGTTTCCCTGTTTATGTAGAACAGACTTCCTCTGGTGTGTGCACTTGTGCTGATCTATTCCTTGCAACAGATGCAGCTTCATATCTAACTAAACATTGGCCATCCTGGTGGATGTAGAGGGGCTGGGCGGGTGTCAGTCTGCTCTACCTCGGCTTTGCTCATTACAGCTGCAGTGCTGACCAGATATTTTACTCGTGTGACACCAAGTCTGTGTACATTACGATAAATGGACATTCTTAAGATCCTTAGAGTTCCTCATGTTTTACTAGAGATATCCTGGAGGGGCCAGTGAGTACTGGGTGTTAAAGTGTTTCTCAGCCTAAACACTTTGCCATTTTATAATTTTGAATATCTAAACATGTTTGCTTTCTGTAGGCAATATAATTTAAAACTGATTAACTTTTTTCTGAATTCTGTTTAAGTAGGGGAAAGTCAGTGTTTGCTAATTATTATTATTCCAGAGGATTTTACAAATGCCACCAGCAGCCTGCTAACTCGCCCACCTGGGAGGATGAACTGTATGGTAAGTAGATTTCAACTCAGATAGAGCGACAACCCCCCCCTACTTGACAGTGTCGTTAAGAGCGTGCACCAAATTTAGTTTTCTCGTCTTAGTAATAAAATAATAATTTAATTACAGGAAATGACTGATACTGGAAAGAGTCTTCACCAGTACTATACAACACACGAAGAACTGAAGTAAATATTATTCTTTAATTATTTGAAATTAATTTGTAACCTAACAACTTGTGCAGGATTTGAGTTCACTACCCCTGACAGTTCATCAGAAAGAGAGATAATCTATAAGACAAACAAATGTTGAAATAATCTCAAACTTTTTGTACATTTCAAAAAAACTGAGTGGCATGTATATTGTGGTGGCTGCACATAAAATCTGAATCTGCCAATGTTTTAGAAAACTTTCTCACAATGCAACACACTAAACCTCTCAATTGCTTACAAGTTGGTCAGATATCTGCACTTCCTCAAAATCAGATCCAAAGCTAATTCTGCTGTTGTGTGCTGATTTTTTCTTCAAGAATCTTTCATCAATTCCCTTATCCGAGAGTGATTGTTTGGAAGCAGTGTTGCATTGTGGAAAGATCTTTCTGATTTACCTTTGAAAAAGTTAATTGAAATAAATGAACAAATCTATTTTTCCTCAAAATCTAGGCGGGCGAGGATAGAGTGGTCAGAATTTTTGGATAAGTGTCCAGAGAGATACTTCATCAACCTTCCTGATTTCCCCAAAGCTGACAGTAAGTGTTGATTTTTTAAAAAAAAATACAAAGTTGAAATTAAAGACCTGCAATAATATAGAATACTCAAACAAACAAAAATTCCATAGGAGAGAAATTTTCTGGATCAGCCACAAAGCAAGAAATTTATTGGGATGAGTTTTCAGTTTACTTTTACCTGAATATTGGTTTGGAATGCAGTGGGTAATACAGGCAAGCAGCAAGCAGTGAATGGGCGGGATGGAGACTAGACTTCCTTGGGGGTCTACAGTGTTCTTTGCAGCTGATCCAATCTTAATTTACCCAAACTGCACCTAGCAGCAGCATAAAACTGTGCAGAACATCTTTAATGTGTAAAATGTCATATCTGGCTTTAAGCATTCCTTCTAGAAAGAACAGATTTCAGTCATGCTGCCACAAAAAGTATGGTCAACAGAGCTTTGCCTTTAGTTTTTGTGCTTAACCAAGAATGTGCATCACCAATACAGTATATATACACTTGGAGATTAAGGTTGTTGTGATCTTATGGATAGTGTTTACAATATCTAAAATTAGGACTTGTTCCTAATCTGTAGTCTGCACCAAAACAATACCCTGTAGTTTTTGTTCTATAAGTAGCTCATTGTGCAAATAGTTCACATTACAAAGTCCAGCACAAATAGCCAAACTATGTAAATGATAATGGTGTACAGGGTTAAATCAACTAAGTAAAATTTATTTTTCCCTTTCAGATTACCACTTTTATAACTACTACATGCGCTACCTGAAACCAGACCTCACCAAATCTTGGAATGTAAATATTTTTTTGGCAAAACAAACTTAATTTGTTGGTTAGCTGGTGATTTCTTTTCAACTTAACTGTAAAGCTCTTTAAAGTTTCTTTAAGAATCGTAAATCTCTGACATTCCAAACCTTTAGTAAGAAACATGGTCCTGTGACAGAGATGGCGCAGCGTTTCTTAAGTAATGTGGAGCGGGTGGCAGCGGTGCCTGTGCTGACACAGAGAGTCATTCTTCATGCTGGACCAGAAGTGATTGACATGTAGCAGTGCAAATGAAGCTTGAAGACCCTGTTCCCAGAAAAGTTCATTTGGTTCCAGTTCACTTGATGGCAACAGGCTTGACACTGAACCAGCACCCAGTAGTCAACTTTTGATATGCACATAACTCATCTCCAAGTTCAAAGCAGCATCAAAACGTTTTCTGCCAAAAGCTACCAGCCTTCAGGTGGAAGAGCTGTACATCATGGCCAGATCCCGTTTCTTTACCCAGCCTGGCCCTGACTGACACAGTTCACCATAAGAGTGACAACCTGTATCACTCCACTCGTTTCTGAACTCAGATTCTTTGAGACCAGATGTTCTTGGTGAATTACATAATGTATTCACATCCATTACCAAGACACTGACAGCACTCCATGTGTCATCCCACAAAACAGTTGCTTGAGCCGTCTCAGGTTAGAGAAGAGGGAGAGCAAGCTGTGTGCTGTCAAGGAGATCTCCTCAGATGTGATGCACTTAGGCCAAAAAATTTCCATCAGTGATATGACGTCTACTTGAAGAGTAAATGCCTCAATGTGCACAACCGTTGTATTTTCCTGATCTGTAGCAATCACCTCAATCCTCTAATTGGCTGTGTAGTTGAAAAGTGGTGTAGATTTAAATTTATTTAAGTCAATCCTCACTATGTCAGCTGCAGTAGGTGAGACCAAAGGTTCGCCAATTTTGAGGTTTTTCCCGCACTGAATGATGCAGTAAACACATCTCAAACAAGGCAGCCCTCAGATATGTGCAGTGCTTTTTTGCACAACACACCCTCTGCAGCAAACATCCCACCAAGGATCAAAGGCACTAGCAGCATCAAAAATATGTTGCATGAAAATAATCAATATAACAGCTGGCTTCAGGGCCCAGACCTGGTTGGAGAAACAAATTCATGGACGGGCACAATGATTTTTTTTAATGCAACATAGGAAAATTCATAATAGAAAGACAGGGGCCAGAATTCAAACTGTCACCATAGTAGGTCTGATGCAATCGAGCCGCACTCCTATTGGCTAATGCCAATGGGGCCTGCATCTAAAAGACTCAGACCACGATGCCTGTGGTAGCACGCCACAAGGACTGGACAGTGACTTCGGCTGGATGCACACTAGCCAACTCAGCTTTAGGCCAACTTGGGCACCAACAAATTGGTGCAGGGCGCTATAGGCCCAATGAGAGATTTACTAAGGCGGGCCAGGCTGGGCCACTTTGCATAAAATGAGGAGGTTGTTACATTGAGGTGGGCACAGCTGACTCAGTGGGCAGGCCCGAACCCACAAGGCCCACCCATGCCGCCAGAACTGTCAGGGCCCAATCCCCATTTTTTTTTGCTCGAGTCTTATTTTGGGTCCACTGGCTTAAGGACTCCTTAGGCAACAGGTAGGTCTGTCCAAAAAGAAACCAAACTTTTAAAACAGCGCGCTTGCAACCAGTGCTGTGCATCGCTGACCTTGACCTTCAGTCTAATAATAGCCATGTCATTTAGTCATCAACCTACACGCGCGTATGTTTATGCACTTGGCGATTTGTTGCAAGTTGAACAATGAAGGATCTTGAAGAGCAACGTGTGTGTTTGTGTGAAATTCTGTTTCAAATTGGGAAAAACGTTTACAGTGACTTTTCTAATGTTACAACAGGCCTATGGGGAGGATTGTTTGAGCCGTACAGAAGGTCACGAGTGGTACCAGCGTTTAAAATTGGGAAGAACATCCCCTGAAGACGATCCCAAATCTGGATAACGATCACATTGAGAAAGTGCGAGCTGTGATCCGTGGAAATCATCCCTGACTGTCCGTGAAGTTTTTTAAGAAGTAGGCAACGGTAAAAGTTCGTGCCACATGATTTTAAAAGAAAAATTGAACATGCATCGTGTAGCTGCAAAATTGGTGCTGCATCTGCTGACAGATGAATAAGAAGAGAACCGAGTCAGTCAGGAGCTCTTTGATTGTTCAAATGCTGATGAAAGCTTTCTGAAAAGTGTCATAAGAGGTGACGAAATGTGGGTGTACGGCTACGATGTTGATACAAAAAGGCAGTCATTGCAATGGGTTGGATCATCATCGCCACAACCAAAAAAAGCACATCATGAGTTTGTTCCACGTGGTCAGACAATCAATAAAGATGGATGTCCTGAGGCATGGAGAAACAAAACCTGGATGCTGCACCTGCTCATGTCACTCCTTATCCATGACAACTCTTGTCCCCCAGCCACCCTACTCTCCGTATTTGGCCCCTGCAGACTTTTTTTTTTTTTGTTCCCAAAGTTGACATCTATCCTGAAAGGTCATCGATTTCAGATGATAGAAGAGATCAAAGAAAATTCACTACAATAACTGCGCACTATCCCTGAAAACGCATTCCAGAACCGAAAAAAATGTTGGGAGCCGTGTATCAACAGTGGAGGGAAAAGGAGACGAGTCTGATTAACCTGTAAGTAAAGCAATAAACTTGATTTTTAAAAAGTTTGGTTTCTTTTTGGACAGACCTTGCGCTCTGCATTTTCCTTTAATTATTGCTAAAATAAAAACTCAACTTTACTTGCAGTACACACTGCGCCAGGAACCCTCGCTGGACATGTACGGACAGAGACCAATACCGGCTAATACACAGTAAGTGACCCTCCCTCCATCATAAACTAGAAGGGCTTTCTATTCAATTGCTTCAGAAGGTTTAACTGTAAATCAAATAGAAATTTTAATGCCTACAAGATATTTTAATTGATGATAATATTGAGATTCCCCACCTTAAAGTAAAGTATATTATATTAATCAGTGATGCTGCTCTGGTGCCAAACTACAAGAAATTTTTTTTACTTTTACTTCAGTGACAGATACCGCAGCAGCTACCCACAGTTCAGCCAAGAAATCTCCAGCCAGCCATGGACCTTTGGAGCTAAACCATATCCACCAAATCAACACTGTACTTATGCCAAACCACTGTGTAACACACACTTTCGATGAAGTTGGTATGGATTTTGTTTTGCTACCCTATAAAGGAAGCAAGCACTTACTATTTAAAACCATTTTTATTTAAAAAGTGCTCTACTGAAATAACTGTTCTTTTATTTGTTGATAAACCAAGAATATTAAGGGTCTGATGAAGTCTTGATGTGATGCTAAATTAGTATTTTTCAATATGTCCAAGTGTTACAATTCTTCATGAGGCATGTGGGAAGTTTTTAAAGCATCTGAGAATGTTTGGGTCTCTTCTGCATTAAAACTGGAATCTCCATGAATCAAGAACATAGCCATTTCATCAATAAATTTGTGCAGAATGTTCTGTTTACGTCTTAGACTGTCCATCTCAAGTGGTGTCATTTTGTCTAAAACAAAAAAAAAGACAGATAAGCAACAACTTCAGCTAAAAGCACCTTAATTGCCATCACACACCACAACATACTAACCATTACTGAACTCCTTCAGTATCTTCGCTCTCTCATCTTCAAGGAAATCAGATGTCTTTGCTTCCTGAATCTTCTTAACAATGTACAGATAGTAATTTGCCAATCTGAAAAAAAAAATAGTACTATATTTAAATGTTTATTTATCTATATTCTTTGCTTTCTGGTAATGGTTATGTTTTTTTTGGTTTTTTCTGCATAATTAGGAGCTACTTAACTGTATGAAATATTTAATAAGTACAAGGTCTGTCCAAAAAGAAACCAAACTTTTAATAATAGCCGCATCATGCCATGTCAGTTACTCATCAATCTACACGCGCGTATGTTTAGTGCACATGGCGATTTGTCGCAAGTTGAACAATGAAGGATCTTGAAGAGCAATGTGTTTGTGTGAAATTCTGTTTCAAATTGGGAAAAACTTTTACAGAGACTTTTCTAATGTTACAACAGGCCTATGGGGAGGATTGTTTGAGCCGTACGCAATGTCACGAGTGGTACCAACATTTAAAATCGGGAAGAACATCCACTGGAGACGATCACATTGAGAAAGTGTGTGCTGTGATCCATGGAAATCGTCACCTGACTGTCCATGATGCTTCCGAAGAAGTAGGCATCTGTAAAAACATGATTTTAAAAGAAAAATTGAACATGTATCATGTAGCCGCAAAATGTGTGCCGCATCTGCTGACAGATGAACAAAGAGAGAATCGAGTCTCAGTCAGTCAGTCAGTCAGGAGCTCTTTGATAGTTCCTTTCTGAAAAGTGTCATAACAGCTGATGAAACAAAAAGCCAGTCGTCACAGTGGGTTGGATCATCGTCGCTCTGACCAAAAAAAGCACGTGAGAGTCGCTCAAACATGAAGTAATGTTGATCATCTTTTTGATTGGAAGGGCATCATTCATCATGAGTTTGTTCCACGTGGTCAAACAATCAATAAAGAGTTTTACTTGGATGTCCTGAGGCGGTTGAGAGAGGTAGTGCGAAGGAGAAGGCCTCAGGCATGGGAAAACAAAACCTGGATGCTGCACCACAACAATGCACCTGCTCAGACATCAATCCTTATCCGTGATGACTCTGGCCCCTGCGGACTTTGGGAACAAAAAAAAGTTGAAATCCACCCTGAAAGGTCACTGATTTCAGGTGATAGAAGAGATCGAAGAAAATTCGCTACGAGAACTGCGCACTATCCCTGAAAACGCATTCCAATTCCAAAAATGGAAAAAACATTGGGAGCAATGTATCAGCAGTGGAGGGAACTATTTTGAAGGAGACATATCTGATTAAATTGTAAGTAAAGCAATAAATCTGTTTTGTAGTTTCTTTTTGGACAGATCTCATATACAGTTACTTACTCATTTTTGAGTGGTTGGACCACATCTTCCATCTCTTTTATAACTCGATCCTGAAAATATCACATAAGTAAAAACATTAGTTTACCATGAAGCAGTTAAAGGGTTAGATTATAAATTCATTGTTATAACAAGTAAGTTTTACAGAATTTAAACCTTGGCGTGTCTCGTTTTCCTTTTGGTAAAATGCAAGAACTCAACCTTATTTTTTCTGAGCCTTCCTCTGTCTGAGTGCCTACACAGGCCACTCCCCAGCAGTGACTGGAGCAATGCCAGTAAAGTACCTTGCTCAATGGTCACAACAATGTGGCAGCAGCGGGAATTGAACCCAGGACCCTCACCACTGAGCCACATTGCCTGGATACTCCTTATGAATTTTTTTTAAAAAAGGAAATAACCTGGAAAAAAAAAAAAAAAAAAAAACACTCTCTCTTCTCACCAAATTATTTGCTTGGAATATCTCGCTCATCCGAAGCTCCACCAACTGGTCAAGTGGTATTATCCGACCAGCCTGGAAATTGAGAGAAAATTGTCTGCTCATTCATGAAATGTTAACACTGGCTGTAAGACGAGCTCAGCTAGTAAAACTCTGTACTACTTAAGAATACAAACTGTCAGCTCATAAAAGTAACATGTATATATTTGCTATAATTCACTCACAAGTTCCTGTAAATCTCCCCCAACATTCCTCATAATTTGAAGCTGATCGTTCACGAAGGTCACCAGTTCCTCCACATCTAACTTTCCACCATACTGAAAGAAGAAAAAAATTAACAAATAACTGTCACATTTTTTTAAATGTTGACTCTAATGACAGGTGAAGATGACAGTATCCTGGCTGCGGGTCTGGTGTGGCAGGGATAGCTGGTCATAATGAAGAGCTACTGAAATATTAGGTGCAGTCCAGATACTGCTAAGCATTTAAATTTGTTCATAGCAATTCTTAGTGTGCTGTGTCCAGCATCCCAAACTACTACTATCATTTCCATTAACTTATACTGGAAGTATTATCTAGTGACACTTATTAAAAAAAGACTTACACGTTTTCTAATGTTCTTTTCATCTGGTGTATACCAATAGATCCCAGGGTATTTCTGCAGAGCAAAACTAAAAACAGACAGACAGTGTTTATTTAATGGTTTCATTAAGATTAAGAGGCATGGTAATTATAAATACCTGTGAGGCAGTAGGGGGATCTCTTTTGGGTTAAGCACACCCGAAATAGATTCCCTGCTAATTAAAGTTATGGCGCTGGTTGGATAGGAAATAAATAACAATTTAAAAGTAGTAAAAAAATGTGATACTTTTAAAGCAAGTTGGGTGTTACTTGGTTCTGTGGCGACAACAGAGAGACTTCAAGAAACTGTGCACAGATAATTAATTGTCTTACTGTAATTATGGTCATCTCTACTATTTTCTCCTGACATTTTCCATAATTAGTAAAAAAAAACCAACCAAATGACAAATCAGTGTCCACCCCCACAGGACATGCTTGTATACAGATGCTCCTTATGATTAATGGGATCTGCTTCTCATAAGCTAATTAAGGAATCTTAACTCTTTGAAGTATACTCACTCTGATGCTAGGTTCTTTTCATCTGCAGCATTAATTTTCCCAAATATTATCTAAAACAGAAAGGTTCAAATAAAGCAGCAGCAGTAATAGAAAATTGTTTTGTTTTTTTTGGCCATCAACAAAAAAACAAACAAGAATGAGCCAGGCAGTGGTCCTGTCTTCATCACCTCTCTCCAAAACAAATCTGACACCTGCAGCTGGGAATATCTACTATAAACTGAACAGTAAATTATTTTATCACAAGGTCCACTGTTCACAGCTGTTTAAAAGAAAAAAAAACATGTAATAAATACATTTTCACATAAATAAATATATCCTTTTGTAAATTTCTCTTAGAGTTAAACATGACAAAGAGTTTGATGGAACTAAATGAAAAAGTTACATTTACAAAAAAGTTAAATCTCTCTGAGATATTCTAAATCAACCTAAAGACAGAGAGAGAAAAATTACATAACGAAGAAATCTATAAAAATCTATTTGAAGAATTTAAGCCACAAATTCAAAACTTTGATTTTTCAGATCTGGATGAAAACTGACCTAATAAAAACTCATGAAAAGATACAGAGGTATTAATATATAGATATCAGTGCCAATGACGACAAGACATTTGTGTGACCTGTCCCTAACCATCACACTCAGTTCCTAAGCCCATTTTAATTTGAGGAAAGAATTAAATTTTATTATAAGAAAAATAGTAAAGTGAAGTTATGAACATTGCTCTTTAAGGTTGTTTTTGATTTAGAGATCATAGCATCAAAATGTTGTTTAGAGCATCTAAGACCAGAAGTAGAAAAGACCCTTTTTTTAGAGTTAAGGAGGCATTATAATTTTACATTTCAGTTTATATAATGTACAGAATTTAAAGACATTGGAACTAATGCGAGAGAGTTGAACGCACGCTCCACTGAAAGTAGACGTGTGCGCTTTCTGATGACTTAGCTTATGATGTAGAAAGTGTGGTATACAAATCAACAAAGTGGACACATGGAAAACCATCCAGCTTAGAGCATCATATAGAGAATTACCAGGTGTTTTCAAAAATATATACCAAACATTCAAAATAAAGATTAGAATATTTTCTTTGTGGTGTACTTGGACATCTACATCCAGTTGATGGTAAAAGTCGCCCATATAGAGTAACAAAGTACTAAAATTATGAATCTGAATTAAATATGAAGAGGAAATACTCACCGTGTTGTAGTAAACCAAATAAGTTTGAAAGCAACATTTCAATTAATGTGTACAGGCAACAACAAAGTTGTGCCACATGATTACAAATTTAAATGATGAGAGAGAGATATAAATCTCTTGCTTATTACACTCTGATTTAAAATCTCTCTAAACTGATGAGAATGCAAACAAAAAATCTTTGTGCGCGTCAACTGTTTGTTAAATAATACAAGTGAGAAAGAACTTGTAAAAATTCACCATTTTACCTAAAACAACAACAACAACTTAGAATTTGAAAGCATTGCAGCAAGGTTAAAGTATTCTTTGTAATTTATGCAGATTATGAAAAGTGCTTTGCTAAAAGTAAAATGACATCTAAAATCACAAATTATTAGTAAAGAAGATACTATTGCTAAAATATTTGTAAAAAACTATTTGTGTTATCATTTCTAGCTATAAGGTTGACTTTACTGTAGTGAATAGTTTAAGAACTCTATTAGGGTTAATTCTAAGATTTGATCTTCTGGTTATTGATATTTTATATTCTATGTACTTTGACATATGCACTGCAATTTAATAAAAGAATCATATATTAATGGACATGTTTCATCTGGGTATAAAATAGTTTTTTTAAAAAAAATAGCTTAGCTTCCATTTAATAGAATACATCAGTGTACATTTGCAACTGTTCATTTTACCGCTCATTCTTCAAAATATGCAAACAATTTTGGTAGAGTTTCAGATGGAAATTATAAAAGTAATTTATTATCACAAAGAAGATAAAAGATGGTGTGTAATATGACTCGGTGAGTGCGATGGGGTAAAGGACTTAGTAACTGCAGTGCAATGTTTGAGTTGATGGTGCAGAAGTCAATGTTTGAGATGAATAGAGAAAGGGAGGTGCAGCAGCTCTCACAAATTAACAACAGGAGGTTGGCATGGATAACTTCAATAATCAACATTAAGAAATAGGAGAATGGTGCAATAATTCCTTTGAAGAAATTACAGGTTCTATCAGGGGGTGGTGGCACAAAAGCTTCAATGCATATACTACTATCAGGTTTCCAATCCTGACCAGTTTTGCTGTTGTATTCAGTGGCAAGAATACGAGTTTAGTGTCACACAAATCTTTGGCATAAGGATATGCTGGACAACTCCAAGCTAGCATGCAGATCTTATGCACCTGAACAAGGCTAAAACTTGCCATTAAATTTTCGAAACCATTTGGTAAGTAAAGACCCCCAACTTTTTACTCGCTTCATATATTATAGGTAAGCTGTTTTCCAATGATAACAGCCAGTTTTCCAGTGACCTGTAGTCATCTTCAGTGACTGTTGGGCCTTCACCACATTATGAAAAACAATGGCATGTCCAGTTTTGATAGACTTTTGCCAACCCATGCCAGAATGTCCATCATGCCCACAATGGAATGCAGTTTTGACCAAACTACTTGATCCATTTCAGAAAGAGTATCTCCTATTTCAGGGTGAGTGGTTTAAACCTCTGTACAGACAGAGCCATTTCTTATCTTTTAAAACCGCTGAAGCATATTTACTTTTAAATCTAATTCTTTGGTGATGTCTATTCGCCTGGTTTTGCAAGTAAATTTCCAGTTAGTGAATGCTATCGAGTGATGATTGAAGATCAAAATAAAAACTGTCTGCAGCCTCATTCTTTTGTAACCCTGTAGTTACTGAAAGTTGTCAGAATCGTTCAAAGAAAGCAGAACTGCTTGCAGTACCCGACAGGTTTCCCTGGTTGCTTGTGATTCTTCAGTGATTGTCACCTTGATTTCAAAGTCTCAACATAGAGCATCCATCACAGCTCAGAACTAACCAAACAGATAAAGTGGTTTATTAAATATTCGCCAGGCTGATTTTTTAAATTCTCTTTAACAACACGCAAGCAGGGCCAAAATTTGAAATATATACAAAGATGCCAGGGTTGGTGACTTCTCTCTTAATGAAAAGAAAAGATGGGAATCACTTGATGACATCCATTAAACCAGCTTCACTAATTTGCATACTGTCTTACAGGACCTGGACATGTTGTAAAAATCAGAGTTAAACAGTCATAAAAACCATGCAAGCATAAAAGCTGAATTCAGCTTACATAATTAAGTGGCTTCTCCCTTTACAGCTACTTTGTGCTACTTTGAATGTATGAGGCAAACCAATTTTAAAGCACATTGTTTGTAGAAGGCTTTCGCATGAAGCACCACCTGTGCCTCTCTAGCTAACAAGAGTCAGCACTTTGTGCATGTCACATACAGCAGGCCACAACTCAGCAGTAAGCATGGTTGATTTAAGGTCACGTTACAAAAGATTAATTAGTCACATTGGTAATGGGAATTCCTTTTCACCAGTGGTTCCCAACCTTTCTGGACTCGCGACCCCCTGCTACACTTCCATAATTGAAATTTAAAACTACAAAAAAAGTTTACTCAATACAAATCCAAATGAATATTATTGGAGAAAAATCAATGTAAATGTTCCCTGAACTAAAAAGCAACGTATATTATATCGGGGAAAAAGAGTTTTAGTACATTTCATCCTACATCTATTGAAAATTATTTTAGTGATTTTTCGGGGAACTATGGTTGCCAACTGTCCTATATTTAATAGGACATCCTAGATTTCAACGCATTGTCCTATATCCTATACTGACTCGTAAATGTCCTATATTCTGATAACTTGTCCTATATTGACTTGTAAACAGTAAGTGAGATTATGCTTTTAATATCGGATTTAGTGATACTTATGTTAAAATAATTTCATAATTTGTTGAAGCACATATTTCAGATATTATGGTTCAATTCATGCTGAACTAATCATCAAATCAATAGGTCTAATATTATAGGCCTAAGTTCATTACTCGTTCCCTATCATGATTCTATTCATATATTTTAATAAAATAATAGAAAATTATATATTTTTTTAATTTTATTAATAGCTACCATTTTATTCATCCATTTTCGGTTAAAATCATGGAATACAATGACGAAAATTGATGTAGTAAAAAGTATAAAAATATAAATAATTTGAAACTAACCCAAACCTATTTTGAAGGTATTGGCAAAAACAATGCTCATTTTCTGGGAGAGCAAGAGTTCTCTAGTTAACAACCTTGACTGCTTATTTACTATAACAGGGGGTAAGGGGCATTTGAGTCAGTTTGTCCCCCAACTTTCAAACAGCTTCAACCGGCCCTGATTTTCTTAAATGCCCTTTTGAAAAATTTTCGGCCCTGTTGGCCCGAACACATACTGGCATTCCTGCTTGTAAATGTCCTATATTATGATATGTAGAACAAAATCAGGTGATTTTGTCTTTTCAGGAACCATGGAGTCAGATGAGGAATATTCAACACCAAAGAAACGACAGAAGAGGCTGTCAAGATTTAAGCAAGAATGGAGAAAAGGGAGGGCATGGCTCGAGCCAGTGTCAGGAAATGCGATGAGTGCATACTGTAATGTCTGCACATTCAGCATTATGAACTCTGGAAACACACAAGAAAAATGTTATTGCCCGCAGTCAGAATGAGACTGAAAATATTCTTCGTAAAAAAAGGACTCAAATGAAGAACTAAAATGTGCAGCAACCGAGCTTGCATTCATTTTCCACACCATCATGCATAACCACTCCCACAACAGCCTGGATTGCACTACAAAGTTGGCAAAAACAATGTTTAGGGACTGCACTACTGCAACAACTATGCATTGTGGGAGAACAAAAGCGGAAGCAGTGACAGTTAATGCATTAGGACCAAAAGCTCTGGAATCGGTGGAGTTTGTTAGAGAGAATGTTATCCCATTTGCTGTGCAGACAGATGACCTCAAATTGCCGGAATAGAAAGATGTTTGCCGGAATCCAGAACA
Organism: Nautilus pompilius; assembly: GCA_018389105.1. Lineage (NCBI taxonomy): Eukaryota > Metazoa > Mollusca > Cephalopoda > Nautilida > Nautilidae > Nautilus > Nautilus pompilius. Next base: position 458,692 of record JACATO010000132.1, on the reverse strand, counting down.
AACCATTGTCATTTTCAGAAAAATTACATGAATCAGCTAGTGGAATTAGTAATTGTGTTTTGAAAGCACTGAATAAACATAATCTGACTATGAAGAACTGCAGTTGTTTTAGTGCTGATAACTGCAGTGCCAATTTTGGTATCAACAACTCAGCATTCCTGAACTTGAAAAAAGAAAACAATGGCACAGGGGAATTGCCATGGGCACATAATTCACAACACAGTTTCCAAGTTCATTGAAGAGTTGGACGTTGACATTAAGAATGTTGTGCTCAAGCCATATGCGTATTTTGAAAGATCTGTTGTCAGAGTCGAAGCTTTAAAAGACTTGTGTGATGAGGCTGAAATACATTGGTAAGATTTATTGAGGCATGTGAACACAAGATGGCTCTCACTTCTTCAGTATTGTGTACTGATGGTTCACTTTGAAAACCTTCGTAAACACGATCTTCTAAAGCAAATCAGGGATATATTTTTCCGTGATAGCTCACAGAAAGACTTGGTGCATACATACTTGATGTTTGCCAGTCATATTCTTTCACTCTTGACTATGCAGTGAAAAAATTGGAAAGAGATGGCTCCAGTGTCATTGGAGTTTATGACATCATGTTCGATCTGAGACAGAAGCTCAGAGTCAGAACTGAAGACAATTTGGTGGGGGGGGACCTCAGCATGTAGCAAATTGCAAACACTTCCACAAGATGTTCAAGATTCCATCAGAATGAACTTCATGCATGCCATGGAAAGGGCTTTTGAATACCTGGAATTGTGGTTCGATTTTTCTTCAGAGAATTGGCTGTCCAATCGCATTTGCCTATCGCTCGACAATGTCGACACGTTCAACATCACAAATTTGGAAAAAAATCTCGGAGCAACTGTCAATACAAAATTTGGATGTGGACGCATTATACACCGAAACAAAAGTAATTGCCACAAGAGTAAAAGAATTTGAATGTAGTCCAAATTGGCGTGCAAGTGCCATTGACAAAAAATGGTGTAAAATATTTGCAGTACAGCAGGGCAATGACCTCAAAAACGTATTGAAAATTGTGAGTTATGTTCTGAGTATACCACCATCTTCTGCATTTTGTGAGCGTGTTTTCTCCATGATGCAATTAAAGTGGAGTGAAGTTGGGAAACAAATGTTCCCTAGAGCTCATAGAAGCTGAGCTACTGGTCACCTTGAACATGAGAATGTCCTGCTCCGAATTTGCAGAAAAAATTAAAGATGAAAAAAAAAAAAAACTTTTACAAAGTGTGAAATTGGAAAAGAAGAACTCATTCAAATAAAAACAGAACTTTCATCTTTGAATTGTTGTCCAAAAATTCTTGCATGCACTGCTTAATGATCAGAATTCCATGCATATTGCTCGCTGAGTAAACAAAGCTTTTTGTTTAAAAATGGCAATTTTTTCAGATATGTTAACATTATCCCTAATTATTTTAAGCGTGACCTGAAACATCTTTTAAAAACTCAAAAGAAAATCCAGGAAGGGCAAAATTTAAAGCATTTTTAAAGCCATTCTCCGGATACCTCAAAACACTGGGGCACTTTGCAACTCTCCTCCCTGTCCTATATTTCCATTTCCAAAAGTTGACAACCCTAGGAACAACATCTGCACATATAGTAAATTCACAACGGGATCAGTGAACTCTACCTCTGATCAGAACAGCTGTGTGGTGTGTTGTGTTGGTGCCCAAGTTTGCCTAAAATCAAGGTGGCTAGTGTCCGTCCGGCCGAAGTCACAGTCCAGTCCTTGTAGCGTGCTCTGCCCCAGGCGTCGTGATCCAAGTCTTTTAGCTGCAGGCCCCAATGGTGTTAGCGAATGGGAGCGCAGCTCGATTGCATCAGTCCTACTGTGGTAACAGTTCGAGTTCCGGCCTTTGTCATCAGCATGTATTGTCCATGTTTCTATGAGGGTGGCAGAGCGACAGGTAGCCGCAGGGGGGCTGATGATGCAAGTGTGTTATCACAGAGGCCTGTGGTGCAACCGGGAGTGCCTGCCATGGGAGACAAGCCTTACACCTTCGGCACTCGGCCTCCCATCGGTGATACTGGTGTATTGGATGCAGGATAATTTTTGTATACTTTTTTCTGGAAAAACGTGTCTTATAAGCCGGCAAATACAGTACATATAAGCAAAACAGATACATACTCGAGAACAGTTTCTTGACTCAGTCATACGACAAAAATTGAATCTTCCAGGGTTTTGCGACCCTCCCAGAAAACACTTCGCGAACAACTGGTTGGGGACCACTGCTTTATACTATCTAATGATTGAACCTATATTTTGTCTGAAAGCTGAAAAAAGTAAATTAAAACAAACACACTAAGGTGTTTTCTTTGGCAATATTCCTGTGTACATAAAAATTAGCCCAGTGTGGATCTCTGCTTTGTATTCACTACTTCCTATGGTGAAGAATTTCTTGCCTTTCTGTGCCAGTCTGTCTACCTGAAGGGTAATCACCTAATGGAAGCCCCTCAGCAACTTAAAACTTGTACAAACAATCAAAAGCATCATAGCTTTAATAACCCTGACACAACCTGATCTTTACATACAAGAAAGGAGGAAGTAATCTGAGCAAATATTTCTTTTATTTACAAATCCCACAGTAAGCTAAACTATCATCTGTACTCTGCAGCAAAGCGTGCTTTTAAAACCAGTCCATACGGTAGGAGGAGTACACACAAGGCAAATGCCCGAAAAGGCCCAACAGTACTCACATTATCGTCATTCCTGAAAGTGTGAGCAATTTTTTCAAATGTCTCCAGGTCTCTCTTGGCAGCTAAAAACAAATTTAATAGTAATAATAAATAAATCTAATATATTAACTAGAAGTAAATGCAAGCCAAATGGAGCATTTCTCCAAATATACAGCAGGTGGGCTACATATAGTCAAGTGATTTCTGTCAAAAGCATACACAAAGTTCTCCAGCGAACCATGAATAATAGAAACACTCCCCTAAAATAGATATAGTTTAATCTTATTGTGGTGTTTGCTAATTTACATCTAACCAATGTCATATACATTAATGTTATTTCTTTTTCTATTGGGAAAATAGAATTGTCATCTAGCAAGTTTAAAAGCAGAAAGAAAAAAAAAAGACATCACTGGCAGACACAATACCTTTGTTTTCATAGATAATAATCATAACATGAACATCTGGCAGCAAGACAATGCTTTTGAAGGTCTGTTCATTAATTTCCACAGCATATTCCCTCTTTACTCGAGAAAAGTCACCTCTCATGGCTTCTGCTATAGTGTCTATCATGCCATCAACAGTAAAATCTTTAGTGATTCTGGAAATATAATTTTTAAAGCACTTGTATAATAAAAATTGTTATAATTCAACCATCTTTTCATGCTCAGAACTCCAACATTAAATGAAATTTTTAATGCTTAAGCAAACAGATGATAGGATAGTGCAAGGGTCCAGTCCATTAGGCCCATTATCTTTGAAAGAATATGAAGTGAGAAATTTGCTTTGTCACCCCTATTCTGGGTCAAGTTCCATATGCATGATCATAAAGCAGAAGATTGGTTGCAGTCACTTCCACCATAATAATATCTGAGCATTATCTGAAGCATCTGGTGAAAATGTCTTCTGGCTGTTGAACCACCTGACATGCACTGCGTGTATTGAGCACCGACTTCTCCTCTGTTCCAAGTGAAACTTCTCCACAAAGATTCCTCAGCCAGAGTCTGGGCAGCATGGCTGGCATAGGCCTTGACAAAGATTCTTCTATAACAACACCAGTCTCTTTCTGCACTGTTCTCATTTTTGTAAGAACAACTTCACTAACACTGCTGTGATGCTTGTAGCCAACGAACCATGCAATGTCACCATTTCTTTTTATTTGAATAATTACGCAGATTACTGCTAGAGTTATACCCCATGATGTAAAAATGTATACTCTTGTTCTGCAATTTTCACCATAGTACTGTTACAGCATCTGATATATACTCACTCACCTTTATAATAGATTAGTTTTTTGTTCCATAATCCAGGCAAACTGCCCATTACATAATTTAGCCCCCAGCTATTGTGTGCAAGAATTTAGATAATCCAAATGGATTATGAATATAACATTTTTACTACAGAAAAACTGACAAAATTTGACTGTTCCCACACGTGATATGAAAAGGCAGATCTGATTGGCTGGTTCTTCTCTGCCTGAAAGGTAGAATGAACAACTCATTTTAAAACTTTTTTTTTACCTTTACAAATGTCCCAGCCATCAAATTTTATTTACTCATTCTTTTTAAATAACGTTAACTCGCAAAACCTACACAATTCTGCCAGAATAATTACAGCATCTTGTAAAATAGTGGAATAGCCACAAATGCCCTCAAGTGTAAGAATGTGACACTTCACCACTGACACGGGGTCATGTAGTTGGTTATTTAGATGCCACTCACAGATAGAGTCACATCTGCTGAGGATTTTAAACTATTAGATGGGTGTGTACATCCTGTTCTAGCACAACTACATCAAGCCAATAATTCAGCAACTCCACACTGACCTGGAAAACTATTAACAGTGACAAAAAAGGAACTGCCCTCATGCATGCTAAGTTTGTACTTGTTGAAAAGAAAGCCTGGGAAATGTTGCTGAAACTGCAAGTCCTTCATAAACGAAGCTGTCATACTGTGGCACTGGGTGCCATCTGGTACAATGATAAAACTGATTTACTGTTTGTTGTGGCCACACATTCATCAAGATGATGATGGCATGGTGGTTTAGTGCTGCTTGGAAAATAAGCTTCCTCCCCCTCTGAATATCACAGAATCTTCTCGAACACCCTGACATTAAACTGCAACCAATCCACCTGTATCCATTATCTGTGAAAGTTAATAAGAAAATCTGAATCTGGCTGCAGTTGCTACTAGATATTAGAATTGTACGATTTGTCTTTACTTCCAAAAAAATAGTTTACATAATATTACAAGACCTGCCATGTGCTTCACACGGGTGCTCCTACCTTCATTCTTTCTTGGATAACTTAGTATTCTACGTTACAAGCAATGTATCTGCCAACACCATTACCATCATACTTGTGGTTCCTCTAAAGAACAAATAAACCAAATGCTGTATGTTATTTGACACCTTGCCAAAACTGAATGGCTCTCTTTTGAGAAAAAAGGAGATTAATTACACAGGTTTCCTCACATGTCAGAAACAATTTTTTTAGGAAGTTAATATGAGCTTATGCAGATGGTAGTTATTCTGGTAACTTAACACTTCTGTAATCTTAGCATGGCACTTACTCTTTGTACTCCACACTTCCTGGTTCATAGTAAATGATGGATGGAAACTTGGTTATAGACGAGCCTTTGATGTACGTGTCATCATGTACTTGGCCAAAAAGGATCTCTGGATCACCTTCAAATGGCTGGGAGGCTGCTAAAAATTTAGGATATAATACCTCACATCTGCTGCAGTCTGAAATAGCAACAGAAACATTCTGCATTAAGACTTTGCTTCTAATCAAAATAATGCTTCAGAGATTTTTTTAAAAAGGGTTTTAACTTCCTTTCAACTATTTATTCTTAAGCAATGTGTGGCTACAGGAAAACTGTTTCTAAATGATTAAAATGATACAAATATAAATATTTACTCTGGCAAAAATACATAAAGAAAATTCATTTATTTTTACAGCTTGGAAATTCGGTGCCACAAAACTGAAAATACATTACAACCGGAGTAATATTGGATAAAGTAAAACGAAATTAAATTCGGTCAACAAATGGAGACCCGTTTTTCAAGACATCCCAGGCCGCCTTATAAACCGGAACGAGTTCCAGAATTCTCTTTTATGTACAGTTAACCAAGTAAGGGAAGTAACTCGAACTACGTTTAACAAAAAAGAAAGAGAAAGAAAGAATTGCCTCGGTTAATAATAAATGTATTGTTCTAAGACCTTTTTTCTCTGTCGTTCTGGACAAACAAGAAACACCTGACTTACCTTTAGAGGCGATAAATAATATAGAGAACATCATCTTTCCCGCTGTCTGTGAAATGAAAACAAGATAAAGTGAGCCAAGGTTTATTCTAAACAAGGGGACACAACCGCTCAGAATTCTTACAGATCCTAATTTCGATATGACTTTTGAAAATTAAATGAAGTCGGGGCCATAATTCGTTACGTACTCCCTTCCACCTTTGAAGAATCAATGTATCAGCGGTATCGTTCCTCAAGCGCTGAAGCCAACGACTGGTCCAGGATCTCGAGAGAACGATGAACACTGTCATCAATTCACGACAAAGGGACCCGCTACCCTTTAATTACCGATTCGGAAAAGCTCAGCCGCTGACACCCGACATCGCTGGCTGCACGTCAACGGGCGGAGGGACCGCTCGGCGGGGCCAGATTAACAGGTATCCAGCCAACAAGCACTGATGGGATACAGAGAGGAATGTATGAGGATACGGATGCAGAAAAAACCTCCGTCATCTTCTTCATGATGATGTCTGCTGACCCTCGCCCTCTAGAATTCTAACCCCTACCGTGTAAACGACGAACCCAGGGTGGGGGGGGGGCTGCTCCCTACCTCGTTAAAGTTCGCTGCCGTCACGTCGACGATTGTGGACCGGGCCGGGTGGACCTTCGCCAGAAGCCAGACGACCCCGACAAACAGGTACATGGTGGAGTGCGAGACGTGGCTGGTTTTATCGATCCTCCTCCTGGCGGGGCAAGCTGTCGCCATCACGCACCCAATAGAACGAGCTGGTGGGAGGGGGACAGCTCTTTACTTTCTGCTGTCACACGAGGCGATCTGGCACAAGGGTTAACGAACTGAGTCTCCCCCCCCCACCACCCTCGTTTAAAAAAAAAACAAACACGAGGGGAGCAGTTCCCTGCATTTCCACGTTTGAAACTAAAGCCCCACAAACCCGATAATAAGTTTCCCCAAGTCCTCTCTTTGACGCCCACCCTCCGAGCACCCAGGTACATTTCGTAAAATACTCATTACACACATTTACGGGCCCCTTTTTCTCTCTCCCTTTAAATGCAGAACTTTCAACAACAACAACAAACTTTTTTTCTTCAAGGGAAACAAGAGACGGAATAGGTGTTGGGTTGGGTTTTGGGGAAATAAATAGGGGTTCTACAACACCCATTCCTGGCCATACGGACGACCGTGGCTACTAGTACATGAAAGAGAGAGAAGCAGAAGTAACAATAAAGTTTTATTTGAACTGATGCTGACATGTCAACACATTCTGTGGAAACGGGTTTTTGTCAATAAACGCCGGGTTAGTGGACACCTCCTGCCAGTTTACAGCCACCAAACTCGGCAACAATTATAAAAAAAAAAAAAAAAAACACCATTCACAGTTCAGAAACTTACGTATTAATCATAATCTGCAATAATGATCACTTATAAATACTATATAACAAGTTCAATCATCTTGATTCAGTAGCAATCAGGTGGGCATGTAAGTGTTCAGTTAGGCTTAACCGTGTTAGACGCTGCATTAGTTTATTAGGAGAAAAGAAAACTGGTGATTGCCTTTTGTTTTTTCCCCAGATATTAACATGGACAGCCAAGCATAAAACCGTCCCAGGAGGAAATTTCAAACGCATTATTACTTCTACATATATGACATTCGAAATTTAACATCTAAAAAAAGTGTGAAAAGTATTCAGATATTTGGACAAAACCTTTAAAAAAAAAAAGAAAAAGGGAGTAATTTCATGATCTAAGAAGATCGTTACCTTTCATGGAAATATATTAAAGATGCAGTGTCAGATCACAGCATCACTTCCAGACATAATAAACAGCAGGTGTATCTAGATTATTACTTTTTCAAAAGTAAATACATGCATCTGACAAAATGTTTCAGCACAAAGTTCACCAAAATGCAAATGTGCTGCTATATATATTTATTTATATGGTTTATTCTCCAATGGGTGAATTGTACTATTTATTGTTCACGTGAATAGATTTAGTAGGCAGATATTATTTCTGGTCTACTTTATAGTCTTAAACAGAATTCGTCCCTCCGCTCCATCGTTTCTAGAACAATCATCAAAGCACAAATATTGAAACAGACTGAACGCATGCAGGTAAACACTTTCTCTGTTGTTCAAGTTAACATATATTTTAGAAATAAATAAGATACATCTAAGATCTAAAGCACCAATTAAATAAAGCAGAGCAAAATATGTAAAGTACCAATGTGTTAAAAAATAATAAAACATACCAAGTCTTTACTTTTCTTTTGCCAAATCATTCATTGTAAAAACATATTCTTCATAAATCCAAAACAAGCCAGTTACTTCTTCGAGATGGACTAATGCTTGGAATACTGTCCTTGTCTTTGACTAATTTATATTGATTACAGCCTGGTCCCATCTTTTCTATATATCAAGTTCTCTTTTTTCCCAGTTAACAATTCGTTAATTAAATTTTTAACAGTATGAAGACCTTCATTAATTTTTCTAAAGTTATAATGATCTCACCTGACTTGCAAACAAGCGTTAGATAGATGAGATTTTTTTGAATGATGATTCCTGCCTAACAGGCTGCAAAACATGATTATGAATCTGCTGAAAATCTTCATTAGCACAATCAAAGGATCAGTATTCTCATCCCATAACCTCTAAAGAGCAGGTAAAACACAAACAAAGAGAAGTGTTTTATGAGTACTAAAGAAGAGAGAAAAATTTTCAAAAATAAATCAAAATTTGAAATAATTTTCTCACATATTAAGTGTTTATGTAAACAGTCATAATGTGTTTACTAGTAGAGTTCTCTCATTCCACAAAACTCATACACATAAACAGGCGACTGCAAGATATATCAACTAGTGGTCTAGACCCGTTGCCCCCATTTTCATAACTTAACTGTCTACATCATGGAGCACATTGAATCTGTTCAAGGAGGAAATAAGCTAGTTCCTGATGGATATATTTATACTGTGCAGAAGATCCTTGTAAAAGGTGTGATATCATGTGAATGTGAACAGCAAAGGCGAGGAATGTGCAAGGGTAAGGTGAAGGTTCATGATGGTCAAGCTGTTGGCAGACTTCATGGGCATACTCATGGTCCAGATGCACCAAGATCAGAAATGCTGCGTGTTCCTAATGCTATAAAGTGCAAAGCAATAGATGGCGAGGAAACAGTACAGCAGATCATTTCACAATCTGTATCATCTATTTCTGAAGCTCCTCTGTACAACTTCCAGCTATCCATTCAATCTGCCGTACCATTCATAAGCAAAGACGAGCTTCTGGGAACACTCATCCTATTCCATCTAACCTACCTGAACTAATCATACCGGAACAGTACAAGGTAATGATTCTCTTTCACTATTCTAATGATATCATAACACTAATTATGCGAACCCAAACTTATGATAGTATTTAAGTAAATATATTAGTTGTTGCCTGTACATATAAGTTAGCCAGGTCAGAACTGACTTAGATAATTATGATGTATTGTATGTTGCTGGAAATACAATAATGATGATAACAATGACAAAGAAGCATAAATGTTCATTTTCACAGCTGGTGATCGCTTTTTTCAATAAGACAGCAGCAACACAAATCAAGGTATTTTATTATTTGTCTGATACCTCCTTGACTCTGGTCCAAAACTCTGATGATTGGTTTGCTCATAGTACTTTTAAGGTTGTCCTGGAGCTTTTTATTACATACCATCCATGCTATAATGAACACATAATCCCATGTGTTTATGCATTACTCCCCAACAAGAAAGAAGCCACATATACCAGTGTTCTGCAACAACTGCTCAACATCAAACCGCAACTCAATTCCAGCTTGATGACTGATTAACTTTGAATCTGCTGTTATCAATGCCACATACACCACCTTCCCAGATGCAAACAAGAAAGGATGTTTCTATCATCTTTCCTGGTCTGTGTATCACAAAGTCCAGGAAGCCGGTCTACAACAGTTGTATACTGAAGATAATGACTTTTCACTATCAGTTTGCATGCTACTGGCACTCAACTTCGTTCCAGAGAAAGAGGTCATTGATGCTTTTGAGATGCTGCAGGAAGAGGCCATGGTAATTTGTGACTACTTTGAGGTCACATTCATAGGCTAGGAATGTGGTTGGGATCTTTGTAGCCACAGCCAAGGCTTCCAATCTCTCTTTGGAACATACATGACAGAAATGAGAGAGATTTGCCATGCACGAACCACCACGTTGAGGACTGGCATTGTAGATTCTAAACAAATGTTGCTACTCACCATCCCAACATGTGGAGATTCTTTTGATGTGTTAAGAAGAGAACAGGCCCTAACCGATATTTCGATTAACCAGATGACTGCTGGTCACCCACCTGCACAACTCAAGCAACACCGGATAAATAGGCAATCTATCAGAACAATTGTTAGAACATAAGAGAACAGACATATAATGGATTATCTCATGATATTGCCCACAATATCTCATCCTGAAGTTGAGACACTACTAGAAAATTCATCGAAAATCAGTAACTAATATGCTGGCTGTTGTGTGTTGTTTTTTTGTGTATGTATATCACCTCAATTTTTTTTTTTTTACCTTACTTTACATATTAACTATGCATACCTTATGGTTAATAAAATAAATAAATAAATAACAAGTTGTTGCTTTAATTCAAAATTTATGGGAGGCAAAATATTGGGGGCAACGGGCCTGATCCCATCAGCTGGTTTTATTCAGTCAATTTTTAGAAGCTATGTTATGAGTATTTGTCAGAGGGTTGTTGAGTGCAGTGCAACTTGCTCAGTTTAAAAAAGGGATGGTTCTGTAACACATTATTTCTACAACCAGAATAAACAAATTCTGATAATGTTATACAATACATGACACATCACAGTCATTGCATTGAACACTTCCTTGCAAATAATCAGTTTCCTTTACTGCATTATTTATTTATTTTTCTTTTAAATTTCCAACAATTAAGCAATTTAGACACTTCATAGTAATCTTTAAAAAAGAATCTCATACAACAATTCTAGCACAATTACAAAAACGTTTTTTACTTAGATTTTATTTTTTAAATCATGTCAAAAGTTTATCAGGAGAAAGGAAGAAAATATTGTGTAGAGCTGCTGCCCCAAACAATTGAAAGAAAAATGCCAACTATTTCCAACCTTCCGGAAGGTATTTCTAATAATTCGTCTGGTGTTTAGCTGGCAGGCAAGTTACCTTTCCCAAATCCTCAGCTGTTTTGCTTTTACACTCCTTAGTCAGTCAGTCACTGTTCTTAAAAGACACCAACCAACCTATAGGCAAAAAATTGTTTTTGTTTTTGTAAATGAATACAAAATATTCCCTCTTTTCAGTATTTCTTCTTTACACCAAAATTGATAAACAATGGGATCATCTAAAATCACCATGCACACCTTATCTCTGTCATGAGTCACTGCAGAGCATTTGTCTTTCCACAGATCACTGGTTATGGGCTTCAATATTCCAGTTGAAACAGTTATGGATATTAATTTTTAAGCTATTTTTAGTTTTCAAAGGAATCTAACTAAATATATTAGGAATTGTGAAAAAAAAAAATCCCTCATATTGTCAAGTAAACATTTTCCACTAAATTTTGAAAATGTTCTTTTTTCTCCTCCATTTCATTTACTGGCTCCACTGCATACTGCCTGATTTCAAGTGGATCACCTGGTACCAAAGCACCACCAATCCTGGATTTAGTGGACAATATATAGCAGAAGAGGCCTTACATAACAGTATGAAATACTATGGCACTGCTGACCGAATAAAGCTGCAGCAGCACAAGCTCATATCATTTTTTAGAGCCAGAAATACATCAAGCTACATCATCATCCATAGGTAGCTACTTATAAGCATTCTATGCAAGGAGAGAGAGAAGTTTCAAATGCTACACCAAGCAGTTTTAGTTAAGAACATTAATGAAAAATACCATGAACTCAACTTGGCATCAAGACAAAGTGAAACAATTGTATTAAAAAAAAATAATAGAATTTTAACTTGATGTTGTTGTATAACATTTTCTTCATCAACAATTTACAAATGCATCAAGATATATTTCCTTTTATTTTAAGATGCAATGCATTGTAACTGTCATCCATCTTGGTCATTCTCTTGGTGTGTGTGTGTGCAAATGTACAGATGCGCACACATGCTTCTTTTTTAGATCCAAAGACATCACAGTATAGTCAGGTTACTATTGGCAACACATTATTAGCCAACAAACCAACCGCATCTTCTGACTTCTGCTCTCAACCCAAAAGCTGCTAAATGTTTAATCATATTCATTTGAAATTCGAACTGGCCGCCTGCTCTTTCTCTTTGCAGATGGTTTTGCTGCTGAAAATTTGGATTCAATGGACAAAGATAGATCGTCGTCATCAAAATGCACATCTGGAGTGTTCAGTTCTGACTCGAGAGTCTCAAATGGCGTACTTTCATCAATATTTGTATCAAGGTTAGATGCATCTTCAAACCATGTTGAAATATCTTCAGATGGATTATATTCTACAAGTGCATTTCCTGAAGAAAGAGAAAATAGAAAAATTTTAAAAATCTGCCACTGGCAACTACAACCACAATTAAAAATTTGGTTTTATTAAATCCACTAAACATGTATCTAAAATGTGTATAGTTTTCTGCACAGGTACAATAAACTCCAAAGTTATTGGGAGAAGTTTTTTTTGGTAGAATATTCAGTTACTTTTATTGTTTTGTCCAGACAGCTGATGATTCCACATTACTGGTTGAAACCATTAAATAAAAATCCGTGTACCAGGCCATAACCACCCCCTAACTCCCCCCCCTCTCTAACACAGACACACAATTCCAAATTGGTTGATTGGGAAAAAGGAGGCCAGGAGAAAAAAAAAATCAGTCTAAAGAACCAAGCTGCAGTAATAACACTAAGAAACATAGAAACATGGGCTGGAGGTTCAGATATATTGCCAGGAAACTGAAGATGCAGCACAACGCAATACATACAATTTTGAAGGAGTGTACAAAGGCGGACAGTATTCCCAACAGAAAGAAGCATGACCACAAGAGAGTAACTGCTGACCAGGACAAATTTACAAAGATCACATCTTTGTTCAAAACTCAGCTTCTGCAACTGGGTCAGTGGCATCAAAGTCAAGTCAGATGTCACCTAAAAGATGCTAGTAGTGACCACTGTGTAACAGAAAGGTAAAATAAGAAAAAAAGGGACATGTTCAGTGGGCCACACAACAACAGTAGTGTGTCTTTTAAACTGAGAAATCAAAGTTTTAGCTTTTTTTTGTAGTAAGTGTTGTGTTCATTGCTGATTTACAGAAAAATTTGTTGATGGCTACATTGTGCCAACAGTGAAACAGAGAAAGGGTAATGTATGAGTGTTTTGGAGAATCAGCTGGTGGTGATCTGGCACAAGTCAATGTTTCAAAAAGAAAAGAGGAATAGCACCAAATTCTTCAGACTAATGTGATGCCATCTGGTGAACAAGTGCTTGAATGCACATCCAAACCAGTATGATATTGCCACCTGACCAGCACAGTCTACCCCTAGAATCATTCCCAAAATGAACTGCTGTGGGATGAACTGGATAGGAAGATCAAACCTAGGTAAACAACAAACATTACAAAGTTATGGCAGTATCTGCAAGAATGTGCAAAGTTATTTTATATTTTTAATGAGTCTGACCAATAACAGCATTCATAGTTAAATAAGATAGTGTTACCTCACCTACTTTTGTCTGTAACTTCAGTAAATTTTCAAAATACACCAAATTTAATTTGTCTCAATAATTTTAGAGCCCACTATATGAGAGTATTTATGATTGCACTAAGTATGTTGTCAGACATTTCTAGCAACACACAAAAAAAAATCCCCCTAGCCAGGATATAGAATAGAAAACACTTTATTTGGAATACTTCCACCTTATCAGTAGCAACATCAATGTTCTCAAAAATTTGTTTTCACTCACTCACCCTAGTACTGGTGACTATAATGTACACAGCAGTACCGCAGAAGGCCATATCGACAGAATTATCAAGAAGCCTTGTATAAACCATCATGGTTACATCTGGTAATAATTCAGATCAACTAAAACAAATACATTTAATCAATAAATCCAGGAAAGATTTTGTTTAGCTGCTAAGTCAACAGGCTTAAACATTAGAAACAATACTGAAGCCTTGAATTTGGAAAAAAAACACACACATTTGTGGTTGAAATGCACACAACAGAAAATAACAATGTATGATATAATTACTCCCAAAGCCAGTTTTATTTCATTTTTTAACAACAAATTTTCTCACAAACTTTTAAAAACTACAAAAATAAAAATAAAGAAAAGCACAAACAACTGAACTAGAATTAAAAGTATAGCACTCCATTCACCTCCTGTTTTCAGGGCAGCTGATGTCATTACAAGTTTTACAAATTTCTTTCCAAATATTTTTCTTCCATTTACCTAGTATACTACAGGAATGGCTACCAAATGTAGTACTAGCTGGAGATTAGTGTGTCTTGCTCTACACAATCATAGAGACTTGAACCAATACAGAATTTCAGTAATCCTGCTTGTATATTCCATTGTCAATGCCACCTTTTGCTCAGTATGTTAGAATACACCAGTATGGCCATAGTCCATTATCCTTAGATGTTGTGTCATACATCAGTCTCTACTTCAGAGACAACCCTGCTTAGGCAGTGTAGTGCTGTCGTTGCCTATCCTGTGCCACGAGGGGCCAGACTCTTCCAATTTTGGCAGGGAAAACCCTAATTAAACTCTTTATTTTTAGATGTGGAAGGAAAGTGGAGCTCACTGGTTGGTGAGTGAAGAAAAGAAACCATAACCGGGAGGTACACCAAGCCAATTTGACTCCATCCTTAGATGAGGTTTCAGTACATTAGTTGTTGTAGCAAATTTTTTGGGATATGCCAATAAATCAGCAGATGATTGGTAATCAGCCAATTATCAAGATTGATACCACCAAGTGGTTTTTAAACAGAACTGGAATATTGTTGCTGCTGCTGCTCTGTGTTTTTTATATCACATCAAGATTTATCAACAAATCAGTTTATCCAGATTAACACACAGCCAAGGGATCAACCCAGCTTGAAGTTGGAGGGGACAAAGATGGTAAATTCCACACGCATACATTCAATCACATTCACCCTCAAAAAACAAAACATCCAGGATCAACACCCCTGCACATACTCAGCTGAAGGCCACAACATCAAAAGTAATACTGGTCTTAAAAGAGGTTGATTCAAAATTCAACTCATCTTTTAAACTAGTAAAGACTGTCAAAAATATGAAAATTTTCTATTTGAAATCAAAACGGCCATTTCCAACTCCATGTTAATATGCAACTACCGTAAAGTGCCGTGTATTATATGCTATCATATATAATACGCACCCAAATTTTGATCTGTAAAAAGCCCAAAAACATAATTCCCATTATAACACAGGCATATTTAGCTTATATTTCAGGCGTCATCAGATTGGGTCAACCTGAAGGAGAACGGGTGTTATACAACAGACAAATGGCCATCTTCAACTCAAAATCAACTAATCTTAAGCTTGCCTGTCCTTTCAAACCAGGCACACATTGTATAATAAAATAAAATTATCTATCCCCTACACTAAGATCAACATAATTTTATGGTCTAGCTGTGAAACAGATTCCAAATTGCAGTACAGATAGCTTCAAACATTCCAAATTGTCCTCGTATAGTGAAAGCAGATCCACTTCACTGGTAAATTTTACTCTCTTTGTGTGTGGATAAACAGATCAACATCTTTAGAGATAGTAAACAATGTCTGTTGTTGCACCTGCCAGTACTGTGGTGTAAAGCACTTTTGTGAGACATTTGTATCAATTTGGTGAGTTTTAATAGTAATACTATGCTATCACAATAAAACTATCGTAAATCAACATGGTAGCATCCTGCAACAGAAAAATGCCTGTCCACAAATTTCCAAAATATGTTACAACTTTCTCAGATCACACAGCAATGATTGGCACAAGATCTGTCCCTCCACTGAACATATTAAAGACACTGCTGCTAACCAGTAGATAAGTAATCATCTGCCAAAGTTGGCTGAGCTGCTGCATGTCAGGAACATTCCTCAAAACAGCCTGCACAAAACCAATCGGACATCCTGGAGAGATTTACTCACTACTGACTACATACACACACACACACACACAGTCACGATTAACCCAGCCATATGGAATATGCCCAGCAAATGCAAAGCAGAATGCGTTTGCACTTCTGATGTATGCATTACCCTTGTGACTGTCTTCTGCTGCAAAAGGAATAATTTCCAATTAAATCTATAAATTCTGGCAGATCTAAAATGTATGCAGAACTCTTGTTGTTGTTGGTTCAGTATATACACATAAAATTTATTTGCATGACTGACAGCCCTTAGTGAAAACAACAGTTCCTCTTGTGATAACTTTAGTAAAGAAAAAAAACCCAAATAAACAGGTAAGAAAATTGTCCTAAAATTATTGTAATGCATTGGGCATATACTTTTTAACATCAGATTAAGAAACAACTGACCTTTCAGTTCACTGATACGTAGAGATGAGTCAGGAGAACTACTCAAAAGAATATCTGAGGGTCGCGCAACCACAAGTGAAGATGATGATGGGTGATCCACCTCATCAGATTGAAAGTCTCGTGCAGCTGAAAAACAGAGAGTCTTCTTTTTACATGAATTCACGACTATAACCAATCCAGTTTTTCCAGGTATCTGGCAGCAAAAGCAAATTTTCTACTAAGTAACTAAAGGAGCCAAGAATGATGACACTGATTAATTACCAAACTGGTTTTTACTGCTTCTCTCATTATCTAAAGCTACAATGCCTGTAATTTTTTAGTTCTGAATCATCAATAATCTACTTCTGGCAGAACCTTTCACATTTAAGTGCATCAGAAGTTTTTGGTTTTATTATTCAGGATTTGTTATGCAATAAAATGCAAATGTTTGCATACTCAAATCATGTTAATTATTCATAAGACATAAAAAACAACAACAAATAAACAATGGCAAAAAAAAAAATAAATTGAAATTAGTTGGATGTGCACAATTTTCTTGCTTTAAGAAAATGACAGGAAAAAATAATAATTAAAGTGATATCATCTGACAATAAAATAAAAGTAATGATATTATTTATATGTCAGAAGATACAGAAATAATCTAAAAAAGTTTTCTTTGCTTTATACAAATCAATGTCCACGATCACCAACAAAAAATACTGATGTAACCAGATTTAGCTTAAGGACAAACCATTTTCACAAGCAGGAACAGTGTGGCTACCCTGATCAAAACTGTTCATGTCCTTTAAAAGTTAAGACCCAGGTAAAGAAAAGAATGGTCAAGTTAAACATTTTCACATATGTAACCATAATTTTTCCATATCAACTTCAAAAAGGAATGTATTGTATACGAGTTTCTAGAACTAAAGTGGTTTGTATTTTATTTATCCAGGATCTGCCTTTTTTCAGTTTTCACAAATGTTTAACTTTCTATTTTATAAATAAATTGACAGAATGTCTCCAAATACTAAAACAGAATCCTTAAATAAACCAGAATGTTTCCCATGATATTAGAATTTCTCTGGGCTTCCTTAATGTTGCATCTTTTGAAAATTCTCCAGACAACTTCTGACATAAAAGATTTTTAATCTATGGAAGCAACATAGGCTTTATAGAAACAGAAATTTTATAGAATAGTATAAAATCCCTATACCACTGCATCATGTTTGGCTGAGTTTAGAGTACAGCAAATACAAGTCAAAGAATCTGTTACTTCCAACAACCTCCACAGTTTAAGACAGGTTAACATTATTACAGCTGACACACATATATATACACATTTATGTACCCAGTATAAAAGAGTTTGAAAAGATTAACTGTAAATATCTCTACGTGAACTACAAATTAATGTAGGTAAATGACACAGAGATCTCATTTGAAATAATTTGTTATGAGGAGCACATGTAATAATGTATATGTACAAAAGACTTCTATAGAACACAGTAGTTAAAATCCAGTTTTGAATAAGACGACAGACAAGTTGTTTCCAGCTAAAAATACAAGATATTCGAGTTGTGGAAAGCAAGCATGAATATGTTCTTGAACTGGGATGAAAGAATATCAGGCAAAATTTTATTTAGCACTTTTCATGATAAAATAATACAAAAATACAAGCAGCATGCCAAAAAAGCCAGCCAGTAATCTTTAAATGATGGGAAATATTCTTCTTTATAATAAAGCATTCACTTTTACTTTATTATAAACTGTATATACATATACACACAATTACTAAAATATTTTCAAACTGTTAAATACATATCAAATGATAGCTAGATTCAAAGTACACTTTTGATAGAGAAATTACAGATAAATTAAAAGTAATTTAGCTTTAATTATGTTGACTAACCACAGGAACAATGTTTTCAGAAGGTAACAATCTAATCTCAAAGATTTCAAGTTCTGTTTGGAGGAAACTTTTGATATGGATCCAAGGAAAATTTTCATTCCTGTGGTAATTGTGTGTGTGAAAGGTTTACGGTTTTGTTTCTTCTTTAATTAACCCTTGCACCAGGAGGGAAGGCTTACAGTACAACACGAATTGATTATTAAACTCACTGGTCAGTCGTAGTTGTTGACAAAAAGCTGCATTCTTAGAAGCTCCAATGAGGAGGTCTGAAGGCCGTGCTACCACAAGTGACGAAGACTTGTGGTCACCACCTTCCATTTGATGCACATCAGCTAGAGACAAAACAAAACCGGATGAGCTCTTCACACAAACATAGCCAAGATCTCTTGGCAATAAAGTGACGACACAGTACATACCTTGTTAAGAACAGGTTACATTAAGAGATTGCAGTTTGTTTTCTTTTACCCCAAATATACCTACCTGGACTCTACTTGTGAGATAATCTTTCCCAAGTGAGCTAAAATTAAAGAGATGCAGATAACTGAAGATCCTTTTGGAACTGACTCTGCAAAGTTTTCACAAATCATCTATTCAACATATGCTGGGTACTAGGATAAGAAGTGCGTGTATATTCAGAAATACACACAACTTAAAATTCAATATTAAGAGGTTGGAACATGTTGGACAGAGCTGGGAAAAGTGTGAAAGAAAGGCTAATAGAACACTGGCAAAACTAACCAAAAATAAAGTATCGGTTAGGAAGAACTGATAACTGAAAAAAATAATAGAAGCATAGTTAGTGCATGCCAGAATATAACATGCAAAGTGTTGAATGGAACAGGAGAAAAACATCAAAAGTGCCATCAGGGAAGTGATAGTCCAAGAGAAGCAAACTTCCAAATCAAAGTCAGGACTGGCAACATATTAGATGACAAAAGGTATGCTAAAGACTTAACAACCAACAAGTCATAGACTCGGGCCACTTGTACAAGCGAAAAAAAAAAAAAAAAGCAGCAACAATAATCCACAGTATCATCTTGAAAACAGTTCTTAGGAAAAAAAGCATGATAGAGAGAAATGGGAAGACTGCCAAAAATGATGGTTCATTCATTAGTTTTTTTTTCAAAACTAATATCTTAAACTCTTCGTAAATACACTGATATCTTACTGTTTTTTTTATCTCTGGGAATAAGCAGATCTCTGAAGTTAGAAATAAATGAGCTAGGTGATGAATAACCTCTCTGCAAGCAAAAACCTATTAAGTGAAACTGCAGGCCCTCCCATATTTCTATAAATCAAAATATGAATCAATAATAGCCATAAAACCTAAACCCAAAAGTCCTCATGTGCTTCCTGAAGTCCATGCATGTGACAAGCAGGTTGGAAAAATTTCAATTAAGCAGAAACAACTGAAACTTGCTCCATTTACTGCTGTTTAAGCTATAAGAATTACAATTTGGAAAAGCAGAATTCTAGCAACCAAAAACCCCCCCATCCTTCAGCAGCCCAGAGACTGCCAACATTACACAAATAAATATGGAAGCCAAATCTGATGTTGGCATATACCGTAAAACCTACCCATGTGGGATGCCAGTAAGGTTTTAGATAAAATGAAAATTATGCTAACGAAATGCACAAATAAACTAGAAAAATTATTCAATCAGTTAAATTTGTCGCCAATGTAAATTAGCTCAAGTTGACAATTTCTTTTTTAATAAACCACATTTGTAACAGAGAAAATAAAATGAAACAGTGTATAAATACCGTACCAATGTAAAAGTTTAAATGATCTTGAGAATTATTAATTCTCATGTTCAGAAACAAATGATGATGATAAAAAGAAATGAAGATTTATTGAATATGAGATACAGACATCACATCATGAGACAAAGCAGGTGTCAGGTTAATTGAATATGTTGTGCTCCTGAAGTAGATCTCTGAAACAACATAAGAAAGCTGACTGTTGTTTATTCATTTTGCAGTGTGAATGTACAGATAAATTCTATTTGTAGAATTCATAGAAGAGTCTCCACCGTCTCTCAAGGAGGGAATAACACTGAAGCAGCAACTCTTCCATTCAAATGATGAAAACTCCAGCGCCAAGCCACAATGCTTAACTCCAAGGTAAATAGTACAAATAAAAAGAATATAGATGGCAGCAAACTTACCATTAGCACTAGGTCAACAGCTCTCCCAGTACTATCTATATTTCCATAAAGACCGCACCTAACTACACGTGTGTTTGTTTGACTAATGAGCTATTTCTTAAGTGGGTTAAAATAAATAACATACCTGTATTGGAGTCATCTTGACAAGACTCTGGAGAAGCTTCTATATTGCTGAACATCTATTTAAAAAAAAGAAAGAAAGTAAACACTAACTGATAATGAAGCCTGTTTTCATTATGTATTATATATCCAATAAATGCTTTTATTAAGTGAAAATTTTAAAATTTTAATTACATTCTTTTGCCAAGTGGCAGGTTGTGTTTTTGAAGACTGGAAATGTAGACAAGCCAGCATCCAGGGATGGGCAAAGGCAACCAAATAGTGTCCTTCACAGCATTCTCACTTAGTCATTCACAAAAATATTGGGGCTTCTAATAATGAAGCTGTATTACAACTATTCCAAGTAATGACAAATATTATCATCAGGAAGCCATGTAAGAGACAAAGGTGCAAGAACTTTTATTTCATATAAATTCTACTCTGACCAATGTTGTTTCAGCCTACTCTAACAGAAACAGACTAGTTTGGAATAAACATTTTCTGAAAGATAAAAAGGCTTGCAAATTACATTCACCTGTAAATGAATCTCAGCTCATCTACACCTGCTCGCTCTAAATGTACTGCAGAAATATTTTCATCAAACCACATCTTCACAAACTTTCAATGGTACATAAGTCACACACACACACATTCCCTTGAAGTCGAATTCTCTCTCTCAAAGGAACATAGAACTATTTACAGGTTATAAACATTTGTCACTTCTCACTGTTTGCATGTGATATCATATGTCTCTATTAGTATGTAAATGATCATTTCTCCCCTTTTAATTTTGTTCATTAATTTAATTAATTTCATTTAGTCTGATAAAACTAAATACAATTTTTTAAAAAGTAGTTTTATTCCCACTGGAAATTTTTTATATTATGCTGTGTGTTTCCAACTGGCATTTATATTATTTTTTTAATTATTACTGTTTTCTTTACATCCAAACTATTTTTCTTTTTATGCATATATTTAGATCAATTATAAAAACTACCAAAAGAAAATTAAAATTTACCAAATCACAAAAACTTGGGGGAACATCTGGATTGGAAAGCTGCAAATTAAAACATAAAATTTAAAAGATATTTATAATATACATCAAAATTTATTAAGGACCTTGCACCCAAATCACATTTGCTTCTAGATCTGTATGAAGGCCTATGGATGCCCCTTTTTTTCTTTTTCAAAAGGGAGTTTTTTTTTAAAAGACCACACAAGGGAAAATTTATATCTGATGTAAAGTAGATTTAAAGATGACTTCTTTCTACAACATAACATAGCAAACAGAGGTTTTCTTTATTGAATTGCTTTGTTTGTTTGTTTTTTTAGTAAAAGGAATTGGTAACACTCAGCCCTTATCTCCTCCCCTCTTTAGCATTATTGTTTTTAACTGATAAAGAAAGCTTTATTTGTAAAATTAAAGAGAGAAACAGATGATGAGTAATAACTAAAACAGCTAATTTTAAATGTCAATAAAACCTCTCTTATGTTACAAAATAATTTGTAAGCTCCGTTACCTTCATGGTTTAGATCTAAAAAGAATTATAATTTTGGAGAAGTCCTTCAACTTTAATTTTTAAAAATTACAGCATATATCATATACTGAAAATCATGTGGTACATAATATACAAATTCTATTCAACAGTATTAACAAATTAGCAAATATATTTCAAGTTTTATCTTTAACATTTGTTTTATTTTTTAATATATCTATTTCCATGTTAAGATGTTTAACAAAAAAATAAGTCAATTCCTTAGCAGCTCATCTTCTTATTAATTTGTAGATGTTATTTGTTAAAAAATCTCAATGTCCTTCATGCACAATTTTGAGAGAGAGAGAGAGAGATTCTCACATAATAAAGTAAATAATAAAGCCAGTAATCCGGCCTTAAAACATTTAGCTTTATGACTGCCTAGGCCCTAGATAATCTTCTGGCCAAAAGCAAAGATAGAAGATTTTTCAATGTCAAAATTGACCTGTTAGGCAGTAATCACACAACCCTATGATTTTATTCACACAAAAAACACAGAACCTCAAGGAAATACCAGAACCCAAAACAAGTGTTCAAACCAGCTCATCCACCTTGGTGCTAGCCTCATCAACCATCCTGCAGCTGCACACACACACATATACCTTTAGGGATTACACCCCCCCCCCACCTTTCATGAGTAACTAGTGCAGCATTCATGGTAGAGTCCCTCTGCAATGACAAATGTGCTGCCCTGAGAAGTAAAACTGACAATAATGATGTTAATAAACAAAGGTACCCCAAGTAGTGGTTTCCACATAATTAATTAGGGCTTATTAATTTTAGAATGCTCCCATAATAAGAGGAAAGGCCCAACAAAGTATCCTTCAATGTTTGGTTTATTGTTGTCAGTGACAAATTTAAGCCTTTTCACTAAAATCCAAGACAACAAAAGCTAATGAGTACTGACCAGTACCTAGCACAATGTCCATTTCTACCCCATTTTGTTTAAATGTATCCCATCTCTAGAGTCTGGTGTTTCACTAGACCATGCTAAATATAAGCACACTAAACTATTTTTATATTGCACGTGTGTTCTTTAAGAAGCATCTTTAGGGAAATGTGGAGACATGCATACATTTTAAAAGTTTACACAGATTGAGTTTAGACTCCCCTTCTTTCTTTTTAATTTAATATCACATATAATAAACATGTTTACTATCTAAGTGTCCTTATTCTTTTTTCCTCCAAAATATAATTGGAAAAAAAACAACAACATTATTTACTTACTTACTTTGTTTAGAGCATAAGAGTTTTGGAAAGGAAAAAAATACAAAACCAACAGGTTATTCTTTCAGCTCCTCATGGAAGTACACCATGGTGTTCTGAAACAGCATTTGTTAAAGTCATACAAACCTGTGTACACTGGTTTCACACCTGTAACTAACTACGTACCCCAAGAAGAGTAGGTACGTCGATATAATGACTGTCACTGAGAATATCCTGAAGATTTTCCAGATCAAGCTGCATGTTGTCCAGCTGTTCCGACATTGAGGTTCTTAAAAAAAAAAAAAAAGGTGGGGAAACCAACCAAACATAGAAACAATAGATCTGATATCAGCAGGAAATCACTGGTCAAAAGCTTTTTCAAACACCTCATGGGAAAGCAGAACATCGACATTGCTGCAGGATACACGGTGGAACACTGGCACTGACTCTAGGCTGATCATGGCCTTTAACCATATTTCTCAAATAATGGTGTTGTGAATTTCAGAGAAATTTATTAATTTTACATGCAATCAAGTAAAAACATTAATATTCTGTACTTTACGTATATAAATAGCATGTTCACCATTACAAAAGTTATGACCAAGTTCTTTTCCAAAGTAAGGGTTACTAATTAACACGAGCAAAGTTCTGCATTACATTTCAATGGCAGAAGATGAGTTTAGTTAGTGAAAGGTTCAAGAGACCGGGACAACAAGGGCTTATGAACTTGCAGTGGAGAAGTTGCTAACAAATTGTATTTGCCTTTCTTCCTTACTGAACTAGCTAGAATCCTACTGCGATAGACTTTGTTCATAGCAACGAATACTCACTTGTCAGAAAGACTGACCACATCCAGGGAACAATTTTCATTTTCATTTTCATTTTCATTTTCAGATAAATCAGGTTGTAAAGTAGCCAGGTCCTCTAAAGAAGTACTGATATCTAGCTGGGCTTTGTCTTTGGTAAGAGAATCAGGTGATGGCTAAAATTAAAAGATGTAAATAATTACCACTTCAGCTTGTCCTTACAATCTGATGTTAACTTACTGTGTTTTAGATTAAGCCAACATTGCTTGTTGGAGAACATCTTACTACAATGTTCCAAAAGGCACGGGGAATATATCTAAATCTAAAATGAGTGATTACACATCAATATAATTGCTGAAAATGGCTTCATAAAATAAAAAAGTAAACAAGGCGGTCAACAAAATACCTAAGAACCTAATAACCTCTGGTGTTTAAATTGATATTCTACTGAAAATAAATGTATGGTAATATTGTATGTTTTATTTGTTTAGTTGTCAGATATCATTCACTTAATTGTTCTTGTTTTTTGTTTTCTTTTTAAAACTTGAATGCAAGAAAAATTTTTAAAATCCACAGATGAAAACTTACCTCCACTAAACAGATATCTATCAGTGTGTCGTGGTCAGCTAAATCATCAGTAACATTAGTGGAGCTGATTGGTGAATATGTGACTTCACAAATCTTAGGTCCCTCTATAGCAGGTATCTGAACAGATTTTTCTGAATCCTGTAAACAATAAAAATCTTAAAATTTTTAGCTTCACAAAACCCTGTGTTAATCTATAAGGAAAAAACCTATTCATGCCTGATGTCTGCCCAACTAAAAAACAAATTTTTGGACAACTTAGTGACATAAAAAAGACCAATGTATCCAAATAATTCTGAAGATCAATGTAACACATTTAGAGCCATGCATAGATGCTTTCTGTAGACTTGATTCGACATATGCCATATTTTTAAGGAATAAACCACACAGTTAAGTCTACTTTCATGAGTAAAAAATGTTTCATATATATATACACACACACACAACAAAATAGAGATAGGTGAGTTAATCTGCAAAATCAAAGTCAAATTGGATGTTAAGCTATCACAAAAGTTCACATAATTAAGTTACCAAACAGAGTATGGCACTTTGATGACAACCTCAGATGAGCAGCAATAGCCAGGTTACAGACTAAAATAGAGAGACAGACAGATATGGCTGCTAAATTTACTACAACAACAGAGGATCATCAATTATGGCAGAAAATTGAATGGCTGCATGTAAGACTCTACTCAGTAAACTGGATTATACAAATGAAGAAAAAAAGATCAGATCCGTTATCCAAGTCTGGCTTCATGACAAAGAAATGCAGGAAGTCTGTGAATATCTGGTATGTTCCATACCCAAGCACATTCAAGGAGTTATTAAAGCTAAAGATGGTCACATCAAAAGTAAGGTTTGTTCCAGTCTTCAAAATATATACTGTTTACTTACATTTTTTTTTGTTTCTCTATGATGATTGTAAACCTCTTTGAATCTGCTGTTTAAAATATCCATTACATTTCTCACTGGCAGTAAGTTACCATCATTTGCACCATGATTAATATTTTATATATGAAAATACAGGTCAAGCATTTCAAATTAGTCTTGTTCCAATTTTTTTTTTTTTTTTTGAGAACCCTTTAATGTTCAAAAAGCTATGATGAACCAATATACATCTCCAGGTAAATCACTCTTTGGCTACAGTTCCCCATGACTGAAGATTAATGAAAGTCTTTAAGGTTTTTTTAATAGTGTATCCTTGTACTGTTTCCACTGCTCACCATGCATCCAAAAACCTTGAGAGCCATTGTAGAACACCCATTTCAGCATCAAGCAGTCTGGCATCTCTCTGATATGCCCAGCACACCAGCCCAGGCCACATTTTAAATGTTTAAGTCACAGCAATGCACACCTCTTGAAGACTTGTGTGTTTAGTATTTTATCTTTCCATCTAATTTTGGCAATATGCTCCAAACTGTATAACATGTTCAGACCAGCCAGAGGAGATGCTTGAGCTAACCAAAAGCCAAATTCACCTATCATCAAGCAATGTTCTGCACTAAAGCACTGCCTGGGTAGCAGAACTTAAGCATGACACTGAATGATATTCTAGATATGGTTTCCTGTTATCTTCCTCAACAAATATAGATAAGATACAAAAAACCTTACTAGGACAACTTTTTTTTTTCAAAGTGAGAGGAAACCAGAATGCAAAGGAATGACTCTCGGGCTATTTTAAATATTACCAGGATAAAATCCTGCAAATATGAAGAATCTTCCAAATCACTAACAATGTTGTAGATTATCATGTTTACAAACAGCACTTAACCACATGTTGTTTTTTTTTTAATTTCTCACAACTTGCTGATGCATTATAGGTAGTACATATAAACAGTAGCTCAAACCAAGGTGGTATTTTATAAGCTATCTATTCATTGGGTAAGAACTGATGTGACCTCATCAAATTTTGGCCTTAATGACTTTAGCAAACAGTTCCCATCACTGAAGATGCCATAATTCATTATACATAGCCTAGTTTCATGCATTTAATTCTCTGCCTTAATGCTCACATCTTTATGAAGTCCACATTAAATTGTTGGATATAAAACCTTTACCAGTGATTATTAGAATATTTTCAAACTGAAATAAATTTAAAAAGGCTAAACTTAAAACATGCAATACTGTTTTCTGTATCTATACGATCAAATCTAAATTATTCCGATGAAAATTTTTTTAGAATTTTAACTGGTTAGAAACAGTTTAACTATAAATCAGTTTTATTGGGACTATGAGAAAAAACATGAAATTTCCACTGTATGAAATATAAAGAAATGTTACACAATTAGTTAAGCAATTTAAACTGCTGTTGATTAAATATTTACCTACAGAGGTAAATATATTATTATTAGTTATTAATATCACAGACTTACAAGTTTTTCCAGACGCTGCTATGATCATCAATGTCAGTTTCTCATTTTAGTCTAAACTCCCTTCATAGTAACTGTTTCACAGAGTTTAAAATTATAAAATAGCATAATTTTGCAAAAGAAATCTGTCAAACACCACTAAATACAATTAAATAATTTTAAATTTGCTAGCTGAATGAATCAAATTCAAAATTTTATTGTTTGATGCCAGTTTCTAAACCACTGTTGTTCCTATAACTCATTTCACGGCATGATATTGTTTTGTAGATAATAAATACTGTGCAGTGAAAGTTTCATGGTACAGCTTGATCATAAACATTTAACTTTGCTGACTGATACTTTCAAAAATCATGAAGTGTATAGTCATTCAAAAAAATCATTTTAAAAATAAAAACATCAACTAAAAATAATCCTACTGATAAAATACATTAAATTAGTTATTTTTAACATTTTATAGTTCAGTAATTTAATTATTACAAAGCAAAAATTAACTTTAGAAGCAAATAAATTTTATGTTGTATTCTCCCATTATCCTTTCATGCCAAATGTTGAATGAAGCCACCAAAAGTCCTAGAATTCTTCATCTTCAGATGTGGGAGAAAACCCACACAAGCAGCTAGCTGATGACAAAAGGCACAATCCAGGGAGGTATGGAAGATTGAATTAGCTGCCTGTGAGAATCAAACTCAAGCCCTCAACTTTAGTATTCCAGTAGTCTAACCACCACTGTAGCTACACTTCATATAAATTTTTGAAAATTTAATAAAATTCAATGCACAGTACTTTTTACAGAAAATGGCAGAGCAATCTGTAATAAAATATCTAACACTAGATATTCATTACTTTTATGATTCTAGTTCTATGCTTTACTTAGTAAATAACAAACAAACAAACCAAAGGTTGGTCATCCTTCTTTTCCTCAATTGACAGCTGGTTAGGATACCTTGCCCGCTTTGTTGGTAAGGGTGGTGAGGACACATCGTTAATCATCAAAGGATGCTTTCGCTTCATTCCAGACAGCCTGTTGTGGCCAACAAGACTAACAAGGAACTGTAAAAGCTGAAAACAGACATTTTGGATTCATAAGCAGCTCATTTAAAATTAAGTGTGAAACCTCAACTTTGAAATTTAAAATGAGAGAAATTTAATATAGAACCACTGATTAGATAGAGAATTGCAGCAAACATTTATTCTATAACAGCGGTTCTGAACCGGGGGTCTATGAAGCTTCATCGGGGTACATAAGACACATTTTGAGAAGCGCTATATTGGGTATATGCAGAATATGACATATACACGATATCCCCTAAGTGACCCACAAAGGAAATTATCTGGGATTTTACTGTTTTATGTCCAATTTTTGAAAGTCAAATGCATATAATGACATTAGCCAAATACTTGCAAGTTTTTGGCAGATTTCAAATGGTTAATGAAAACTGGCTATTTTTGCATGTACTTGTTATACATGGCATTTAAGTAAACTGACATCTCTGATGCAAGCACATAAGATAACCGTCACCCTAGCTGGTTCCACATAAGTACCAGTATTCAACTGCTATTTCCTTCCATTTCAGTAAGTTGCTGTAAGTTCATTTTTACATTATTACTGACATATGCTATATAAGTGGCTGAGCATTTCCTTGCTCATGTAGCCTATTTCAGAAAGAAGAAAACATGTTTTGATGATTGTACCAGTGTACTCAAAGGTATAGTAGTAGTATTCTTGGAGGCCAAAGAAAAGGTCAAATCCTTTCATGAGAAGGTGGCTCTATGGAGAAGAGTGAATTCCAGTAGCTTTGCCAATTTTTCTATCTTTGATGAAATCACTTCAGATCCAATGCATCTAGTGGGAGCAAGAATCCACAAGTGTGATATTAAGGAACTGGAAACTCTGAAAGTCACCTTTGAAGAATATTTCATGACTGGCCTGGCAGCTGACATTTTGGTAAGAAGCTCCATTACCATCTCTCTTGAAAACAATCAGTGATATCAACCAGGCAAAAGACAAGCTTCTTGATCTGCATGATAATCAAAAACTTTGTGTTGATTCTGAATCAATGGAACTGAATCGATTCTGGTGCAAACTTGGGGAGGCATATCCCATTCTGACCAAGTGAGCTTACCAAATTCTAGTCCAATTCATCACAACCTACCTCTGTGAGTCGGGATTTTTATGCTTTTTAACAAGGCAAAAGCAAGAACAAGCTGAAAGTAGAGCATGACACGTGTGTGTGTGTGTGTGTGAGAGAGAGAGAAAGAGAGAGAGAGAGAGAGACTGACTCTCTCAAAGATGTCGCCTAGAATCGAAGTTGTTGGTTGCTAATAATCAGCAGCAATCTTTGCACTGTTATGCAATGTATTTTGTAGATGGAATCAAATTAGTGGAATGTAGTTTATATAAAATCAAAAATAAACTGTTTGGATTCCCAATATAGATTTCAGAATTATTGTATCTTGTCTTTTTGATGATACGCATGTGGACCAAGAGGTACACTGCTGACCGAAAAAGGTTCTGAAACACTGTTCTATGAAATGATTTTTTCTTTATTCCGTCAATGAAACTTAAGTTAGAATCACTAAAAAAAAAAAACAACAAAGTTTGTTTTTAATTTCTAACCCTGAAGACTGAGAACATACATTATGCATTTTATGCAAACCTCCCAAAAAAAAAACACAACACAACAATTAGATAATTGAAACTTTTTTAAAGGTCTGTGCAAAAAAAAAAAAAATAAATAAATAAATAAAAACAATTTAGCAGTCAACATGGAAAAATTATGTTTAGTTATGCTAAAATTGACAGAAAAAATTAGAAAAGTAAATAAAACCTTGTCGGGCATTGTCAAGCACTCTGTGACCCCAAAAATAACTGGACTGTTCATGACGCCATGTTGTAGCTTAATTATTCTTTGGTATTCAAAGTAAACAGGTTAAAGTTATTCTAACCCGTGATTTAGTTTTATTTTCTTAGAAATTTAAAGGACAGTGAAATTAAAATAATTATATTATACAAAATAAAAACCTACAGCAATATTACTGTAACCACCTTTGGTATTCTTGTTAATTAATCCCGAAAGAAGCATATATTTATCTTGACTATGTGATACCTATTTTACATTCCCTTTAATGAAAAAAGTTGTTAAATGAATAAAATTCCAAAATGTTGATATTTGTCATACTTGTGAATACTGGTAGGCCAGGTCACACCTGCCACTAATACACACACACACACACACAGAGAAACAAAGGATACTGGCACCACCAAATCACAAGATGCACCAAATAAATAAAGTATTACTGGATAAACAAACAACTTTTATGAGCTGAAATATTCATCAATTATCTGCCCAAAGACTGAACATCACTGCTCTTCAAAATAATAGTATTTGAGAAACTGACTTCAGAGATTATACTGAACAACAAAATAAGAAAATAAATTAAGATTTTTTTTCTTTCCAATATCACCAGTTATTTACACAAATTTATACAAAGGTACCAGATAAATATGTAATACTAATAATAAATAATCAGTCTTGGCTTGATGTTTATTATATAACCAAGCAGTATTTAACGATACAAAAAAAACCACTAAATAACCTATGAAATGTGACTTATGACACTATAGATATTCATATGAAATGCATTGAAAAGATATAATTGGATGACTGATCGTTTTTTTTTACTTACTAAAGACAGAAAGATTATAAAAATCAACAAGGACGGATTGTACTGAAAATAATTTCCCATAAAAAGCAAAACACTTGTTAACTTACATTGTTTACAATTTTTTCCTGCTGTTTATGTTTCTGTCGCAAATTGGCAACCTCTCGCCACAAAGCTTCGTTTTGCCTGTTAAATGATAATTTTTTAAAATAAAATATTTCATAAATCAGTGAGCACAACTCATCAATAAACAATTTATTTGATTCTTTACTTTCAACGTGTTGGTTTTAAAGAGAGAATCCAATTAAACAAAGAATAGGCATCTTTTGGTTTTGATTTGTATGATAAAATGTGATCTTTAAACAATTTAAAATTGTAACGTGGAAAATGAATTCCTTGCAAACAGTACCAATAATTAAGCTTTTAAAGCTACTCAAATAATTGCCCAGCAAATTTTTATTAAATAGCAATGCCTTTTCTGTTCATAGTATTAAGAATTATCAAAATGTTCATTAAAAAATATTATATCACAATACATTAACATTCACAAATCTAAAAGTATTAGGTTGTTACAAAAGTTTTGTCAGTCTTTTTACTGTAACAATGAAACTTCATATCGTTGCTAAACATGAAATTTATTAATCAAAATAAGTTCCATTACAATCAATACGCTTCTGCCAATGAATTACAAGCACGTTATACCATTTTGAAAAAATCCAAATTTCTGGAGTCGATCAACTGCCTTCTAGCAGTTTCAATTGCTGCTTAGTTGGAGAAGGATTGCATATGGAGGAAGCTGTTAAGGTGTTTGAAAAGGTGGTAGTCTGTGGGAGAAAGGTCTGGTGAATGGGCTGGGGGTGAGGGAGAACTTCATACCCCAACGTGTTCAGTTTCTGAAGAGTCACTTTTGCAACATGAGAATGAGCATTGTCATGGAGCAGGATTGGGCCTCTTCAATTCACCAATGTCAGCCATTGCTGTTTGGAGAGTTTCTGATAAACAATGTTAAATTCAAGGCAGTACCTTTCATCTGTGATGATTTTTGTTTCTTGTGACAAGTGAAGACCAATCGTCAAGCTTTTCCACCTGGCCAAGTGCATCAAGATGCCAGGAAACAGTTGCAGTGCTTACGTCAAGCTCTCCAGCAATTTCTCGTATTTTTTCTTGGCTCAGCTTCAACTGAGGCTCTCAGATGGTCATTACAGCTGGAAGGACCCCTACTACATTCCTTATCTTTGAGGCTCACATCTGATCAAAATTTTGCAAACCATTGTTGTACTTTGCGCTCATTTGCTGTGTCCTCGCCCCATGCCTGTTTAATGCTATGAGTTGCCTCGCTCGCTTTGTAGCCTGATGGTAGGTAGGTTTTGCATAATGTATGCCAAAAGCAATGATATATAACTTATCTACATACACCTTCACAAGCAGGCAAAAAATTAACCCCAAATTAACATATAAAAACTGACAAAACTTTTGTACCGACCCAATACTATTTTTAAAAACCAAGTCTGTTGCTAGCTAACAACGATTACACTAAATTAACTGACCTGAGACTAATGCAGGTATTCTGAAGACCTGTTGTGCTTTGTTTTTTCACTTCTTAAAAACAGCCCAGTTCTTTTGATTCTTTTAAAATATCAAGAATTCTCAATTTCTAAAAACATATTAATTTACTTATGAAATTCACTTCAGATAGTATGAATTCCGTTCTCTAATTCTGAAATTTGAGACATAAATTTAGAATTTCTTTATTTTAAATTCATGTTCAATTTCTAACAAAATTTAATCAAGTACAGATTTAATGCAGCTTTTATCCAGCATTTTAATCCATACTGAACAATGGTTCCTGGAAAACTATAGAGATTTATAAATATGACCAAATGCATTAAAGAAAATACTATTTAAAACCTTTTAAAATTCCTTCCCTAAGATCATAATCCAGAGTTTTCCCCAAAGCATCACATTATGGCAGTACACCAACCAGGATTCTGAGAAAGCAATTTACATGTCCAGCTAATAACATTTTGGTCCTAAAATGCACCTTCCATTTGAGAATGAATCATTTAAACTAGAATCTGCCAATTTTTAATTGTCCCATAATGCAGTGCAATGCATTATGTTGCTAAGTTCTATCAATCATGAGACAATTCATACTCACTCATTCAGTTAATTACAGTGCTCACAAACATTTACAATGCCCTTAAAACAGAAATCTTAGTTAATGGTACTCAGTTTTGCAAGGATAACAGTGAGAATAGAAAGAAACCAATCTCCCACTGTTGGTCTAGTGTCATCTGATTCATCATCAACAACCGAATCCACTTGTCAGACTCCAAATGGATTAAATTCAAAGAACAAACACAGCTACACAAGGTCTTAAGAAAAAAATTGAGGCATAATATTTATGCAAGTTTGGCACCACCTTTGAAAAATTTTCTTGAGAGAATCCAATTCATCAAGGACCAAGATGATACAACTCAATACTGCAACATAGTTCAAAATTTAAAAAGTATGTATTCTTATTAACAAAGAAAAATCTATTCAGGTTTTGGGTAACATATGTAAACATTCTAAATAAGTGCTATAATACAAATGAAATATAAAAATTTGTGAAAGGCAGAAAAGATCGTTTTTCATTTTTTTTTTTTACTAATGACATAACTATTGGAAGATGTAGCTGCTAACTCAATTCAACAAAAAAAATTAGTAGAGTACTGCATGTCTTCTCTAGAAAAATCCTTATATATATATATATATATATATATATACATCTGATACAGATATATTTTTAAAAGCATACAATTTATGAAAGCTTGGTAAAGAGAACTGAAGCATTAATTGAATAACAAGGATTGGTATTTGTCTGGCTGCTTCTGTTTACTTTCAACACTCCTTCTTAAAAGCCAGTCAGCCAGCCACCCACTCAAACAAAATGTACTACGAGCGCCTTGATTCCAAGCACCAACAGTGTTGTTGTTTTTGTCCTTTATTATGACATCAAGAAAGTATCTTGAAATGTTGGAATAATTTTTACACTGGCATGGTTCTCCAAGTTGATAAATGGTACCAGGAAAGGTTTGCTAAAAAAAAAGGGGGGGGCAACTCTGTGTTCACACCAGCTGTTTGTTTCCAATGTCTCTTTAGCACATTAACTAAATTTGCTATCACTATACCTTTTAATTCTAATCTTTCCCTAGTAATTTATTACTGCAATTTTAAGGTTTAAAATGCCAAATTCTTTTTAAAATTTTGCCACAGAATGCAAAACAAACAAATATGAATACTGTATTTTTCGGGTTATAAGTCAACGTGGAATATAAGACGAATAGGTCAATTTTCCCATTTTCAAAGCTTTCATTCACATATAAGTCGATAGAACAATTGTACTTTTGTGTAGTATAAAATTTCTGTCAGGGTTATACAACAGTGGTAGTGGATAACACCAAAGGGAGAAATTTGGGGAAGGAAAGAGTTTTAGGAGAATGAAAGAGAAATAAAGAAGCTTAAATCCGTATGAAACACAGTTTGACATAAATAAAAAGTTGAATCACGTGTATGGTGTTACCAATTATGTAAACCCTTAGAAATAGTTCTTAGAAATCAGTGAGCATAGCGGTATAACCATTTGGACTGCATTATTCGCACATTTGCGTAGTGATACAAAAACTGTCTTTGTTTACAAATAGTCCTCAGAGTAGACCAAAGACAATGTGGGCCTGGCAAGTCAACAGAGATCTAAGGGAGGTAACTGAATCTGATTCAGCATGCACCTGTAATCATACATAAATTTCTCCATGGTACTTATGGGTCTCGTGTTCCCGGTATCGTGATTTCATCCATGTATAAATCAGAGTGAAGTATAATTCAATGGTCAGGTCCTTGCAGAAAAAAAGTATCGACTTATAAATACACTAAATAAATAAATGTAATAATAATAATTTGGCTTACTTTTTCATGGCTTCAAATTTTGAACTCAAGCTTTCCTGTTTTCCTTTCCACAGTTTCATATCACTGAGGACTTTGGCAATGTCTTCATGTTTCAGCTTCATTGTATCAATCTTCATATTAGATACCTGAATAAAAAAATTAATTATTATTTCAAATTAAAAGCACCACGTAGCTCTGGATATATATTATATTTCGTCCACCAAAAAATATCAAAATCTTAAAAGGAAAAACAATGGAGAGAGAGAGAGATGAAGAGAAAGACAGTCAGTCAATCAGAGAGAGACAGGGATATAGATAGAGGATATAAATAAGAGAGATTACTTTATACTAGACTACCAATTTACTTCAGGCACTTAATCTATAAGACTTCACTTCGCAAATATTTTGCATTTTAAATCAAGTGATAACCACCCCCCACAACCGACATTTTGGTTTTTACAGTTTTAGCATTTGTAACTCTTACAGTACCTGACTATTTTATCAAAATAAAAATCTAGATGACGTAGCTAACAGTAACAAAAAATAAAATAATTCACTGCTTTGTAAATATTTTTGCTTTCTTAACATACCAATGCATCCTTACATACATAATGTTCCCAAGAAAAAGTAAAGAGAATCATAAAAAAATAATCAGGACTGTCGTTTAAAGAAAGACAGAAGTTGCCCTCCTACATCTATTCAGAAGGTTTTTGTAGCCTTTCCTCATCATATTCACTACTTGTTTACTGTGACAAATTATCTTAATTATATAATCAAGTTGGCTCAATAAAATACATTTTTAAAAGATATTTTTTTATAAATTCTACTGTTTACTAGAGTTGGCTTGAAAATTCTGTTAATATAGTTAACAACTGAAATCTTTCCCTATTTCATGGTACCTCAGAATGGGAAGGTGACAGCACAATTTCTACCAACCACTGCATTAGTAAATCAAATCCAGCCAGCATGTCACAATATTCTTAAAGATGATACAAAGTGCACACACATTTATATCAAATGAGTGAGTTATGTTAAAAAGTATATATACATATATATCTTAAAAGATTAAACTACGAGGTGTAGTCAAAAAGTATCCGACCTTGAATTTGTTTGAACAAAATAATAATGCGTGAGCAAAATCCGCGTGGGTATTAGGTGGCTGCATCCTTCCTGAACATGCGCAAAAATTTTCGTGTCTGTAGGTTGCACCAGTCGCCCGCAGTGACACGTTGAGTACAGACGTGAAGAGTGTGCTGTGCGATTTTTCTTTTTGAGTCAAGATGACCGAGCGCATTGAGCAAAGATACTGTATCAAATTCTGCCAAAAACTTGGTGATACGCAAGCCCAGACTATCGAGAAGATTCAAAAGGCCTTTGGAGATGATGCTATGGGAAAAACACAAATAAAGGAGTGGTACAACTGGTTCAAAGATGGCCGCACCTCAGGGGACAGTGAGCCACGCTGTGGCAGACCATCGACTAGCAGAAACGACGAAATGATTGCAAAGGTTCAAGGAATAGTCTATGAAGACCGTCGTGTGACTATTGAGGAGATTGTTGCCGAAGTTGGAATCAGCCATGGGTCAGTTCAGTCAATTATAACAGAAGATTTGTGCATGAGGAGGGTGTCGGCCAAATTCGTACCAAAGTTGCTGTCTGACCAGCAGAAAGAAAACAGAAAGGAAATCTCCCAGGACATGCTGGAGTCTGCTAGCCAAGATCAAAACTTCATGAACTATCATCACTGGCGATGAGACATGGGTGTACGCCTATGACCCTGAAACAAAACTGCAATCATCCCAATGGAAGCATCCATCCTTGCCAAGACCAAAGAAAGCAAAACTGATGATGACCTGTTTTTTTTTACTACAGAGGTATTGTGCACCATGAATATGCACCACAAGGTCAGACAATTAACAAACAATACTACCCGAGGGTTCTTCGTCGCCTTCGCGAAGCTATATGGCGAAAACGACACGACCTGTGGGCAGCAAAGAACTGGCAACTCCACCATGACAATGCACCCGCTCATTCCGCCCACATCGTCCAAGCATAACACACCACTTGTTCGTCAGGCTTCCTACTCCCCAGACTTGGCTCCGTGTGACTTTTGGCTATTCCCAAAGCTCAAAGGGAGAAGATTTGAGTCAACAGAGGACAAGCAAAATTTGACGGCACAGCTCTACAGCATCCCAAAAAGTGATTTCCAGAAATGTTTCCAGCAGTGGCAGGAACGCTGGCAGAAGTGTGGAGACTCCCAAGGCGAATACTTTGAAGGAGACTAAATCAAAATGGTGAGTTTTTTAATATTACTTGTTTTTTTGGCCAAAGGTCAGATACTTTTTGACTACACCTTGTATGTTCAAAATAATTAAAATCTAGAGAAAAAATACAGAATATCAATATTTTCCAACTACAAAGTTTTTTTCCCCAGAAGTAACAAAAAATAATTATACCAAACTAAATCAAAACAAACACCACTCTTTTTAATGACCACACATTGCCAGACAAAGGGGAAAAATTTAAGCTATGGACGAACTCTCAGAGTAATGAAGGATACCTACATACAGCTGCTGATGAAATAGTGAGAGATTGAAATGAATAATCAAAAAAAAAAAAAAACAACATTTGACAGCAGGTCAGTCACTGAACAGTGCAGATAATGTTCAGTAATTCAGCTCTTTGGGAGCAAAAATTATATCAAATGGGAATCCATAAACAAGTCAAAGAACCATCAAAAGGACATTTAACCACAAAAGCCAAGCTCAGAATCAAAATGTCCAGCTCCTCACTAGTTTAGACTGCTTGATAAAAAAAAAAAAAAAGCTATGATCATCAAATGTTGGAAGTTCCTTAAAGACAAAAAATTAAGGTCCGAGGTGGAAATGCCAGATGTAGCAAACATGATGTGGCAGATGCTAAATCAAAGAATGTCTCTAGAGGAAAAATTCAAAAGATATCTGATGAATCGTAAAAACAGAAAGCATAAGCACAAAACTGAAACTGGTAAAAAGTTAAACAATGGAGAAAAGCTTTTGTTTGATGAAACACAGGTCGTCAAAATCTAGACAATGAAAGCGAAAGAAAAAGTGTCTCAATCACATTTATTTTATTCTCCTTATAAATAAAAAGATTATCGTTTTTATAAACCTATTTATTAAAATGATGCTAGCCACAGTTCATTCACACACACAGAGGGAAAGCACTGAGGTCACCCTTGATTAAGATAGAGATCAAAGGACAAGCAAACTGTTGGTGATCCTGTTCAAAGTTGGAGAAACTATCTTTCTCCTTGCCCAATAGTCAATAAACCTTTAATTTGTGAAGGCAATCTATTTACTAATAACCTGTTTAAATGTGTATCTAAAGGCACCAAAAGAAATGTATACAGTCTGAGTTCTATAACAAGATTTAAATGTTTAGCAGCAACTGATGCATCAAGAAAGCATTTATTCTCATGTATATTCTTGTAGGCTTCACAATTTTGCAGATATTCTTAAATGGAACAAAAAAAATCTAAGCACATTAATGCTGCATAAAAACAGCTTGTCTTCATGGTTATCAGATGTGAAAACAGAACAAAATCCATTTATAATTGATAATTGCTGTGAATTATCAGTAATTTTAATGTTGGCAGTAAATTTTCAGTAATCAGTATTTTATGTTTATCAGAATCATAGCCAATGTAGATAGAAAAGCATTAACAAGAGATAGCAACTAACCAGAGTTTCAAAAATAAAAGATGAACAATAGTCGTATTTGAAAGCAAAATATACACACAGACACATTACTTTCTGTCCTTTTAGAAATGGGATTTTATAACTAATTGAAACTTCACTTTAAAAAGCTTTTATATGTAAAATAACCTTGAGATCCTGTTTTCACCATTAATGATGCTAAATTATTACTAAGTATTACAATACAAATACTGTATTTCAAAAAAATTGCTTGTAACAAACTTTTGAAAAGTTTGCCGTATACAAAATCTCACTTATTGAGATTACAAAAAGAAATTCCCTACATACAAAAATCTGCAGAAAAACCACTGTACAATATAGAATAACATGGGCTGTTGAAGATCTGATCTAGCATGAAACAAAACAAAGAGGTGGGTACACACCAAAGACCTCAACAATTCCCACTGTACATACGTTCACCAGCAGAAAGCAACAAACACTACTACCTTTTAGTCACTGATTCAATTTCATAGTCAAGTTGGCCATAACCTTGGGGGGGGGTTAAAAATCAAATTGAGAAAGCTGGCAGCCAGTAGTTTACCTGATTAAAGCAATGGGCCTCAGAAAGATGTCTTAAGCAGACTGCCCTTCTTATGCAAGAAAGGGAATTTTTTTTTTTTAAATGGCAACCAATATCAGTTTTCCAAAAAAGAAAAAGTAAGTAAAATATTAGGGAATATACCCGAAGTAAATTAACAATTTACTTTAAATCTAATAACCAAATTAAAAAAAAGGTCAAAACACATTTTTAGTGCAATGTATACAATGCAGATAATTTCAAGTAAAAATATTGTGAACAGAAACTGATGGGCCATAAATACATTCTTATGCTATTACAGAGCAAGTGATGTTTTTGTTATGATTTATTTAAAAAGCAAACATATGAGACAACTCTACAAGATCGGGAAACTAAAGCAGGAAATTACAAATGCATGCAAAAACATCAACATAGACCTACGGACAAAGTAATATCTATTGCTCTGCTTAAATGCCAATGGCGTAATTCTGAACATGCAGTTTATTAGACAAACTCAAAAAAAAAACAAGGATTTTATTTTGCTAAAATTTGCTTAGATATGAGATCCATCTCCCAGATATAATTCCTGAACTACAAGGTAATGCAAAAAAAAAAAAAAGTGTCAGAAAAATAAGAAACTTCAAGTCTGTGGATTTGAAAGGGTGCACAGCAATCATAACGTCATGCAAAAAACTAAAAAATAAAATAGCAGTAAAAATAAAAATCAACAGTAATGCACATATAGATGAAATAAAAAGAAATGCATACCAATTATGGAGGTGAATAATTTGGTAAAATGCCGGAGTAAAATCTGTTGTAAGTACTAAACTTAACTATCGGGTCAAATCAAAACTTGCCTGTCTTGTTGAAAACATTTCTGGGGACTGTACATTTTCCGGCCACATCAAAGAATGTAAAAATTGAACATCTGTTTTCCGAGAGGACACTTGCTGTTTTAAAAAAGGAAAGTTGTATAGTCTTTAACTTGTCAAGCATTTATCAAACTAAAAAGTTATAAAATGTTGCTTGCTGTGGATAGAAATAAATTGTTTTCTCTCTTTTTATATTTCAAACCTTAAGATTGGGAAGAAACCACCACCTTGCCTCCCTCCAAAAATTACAAGATCTTCAGTGATAAGACAAGGAGCCAGTCAGTAAAACATTCAGTAATAACATATGAGTACAATAAATCAAATTTTTAGAGCCGCATGGCCTTTCATTTCATTTTGTAGTCCACATTTGCAACTCTTATTGACCATAAATCTTGAAAAGCACACATTATGTAACAAACTAATCAAAGTTTGTGTAAGATCTCTAAAAGACGACATTAATAGCTTCGTGCACATTTTACAGATAAAACACACAGTTATTTCTCATCCTTGTTACCCAGGCTTAAAGTGAGGGATCATGTGTGCAAGTTCTTATTTTTATACTGAAGGATCTTTGTAAAAGAGAAAACTTGTTTCAGATAATCAAGAACTCATTTAATATAAACTTTTTCAACATACTTTCTTGTAAAACTCTTTGTTTGTTTTATTAGTAATTGGTTGTTTTTTTTAAATTATAGAGAGATTGCTGGTTAATATCTTATTTTAAATACAAGGTAGCCTAGCATTGATGCTAAGTTTGAAAAGCTAACAGATAACTGTAACTAAAAAATATACTACTCTACTCATCAGAGATCTAGAAACAGAATGGCATACAACTGGATAGAAAGCTCTGTTATTCTTTTGTTTGTAAATGAAAATTTTAAGTTTTAACCTGGAAATAATAATAAAATCTTTTTTTAAAATATTTTTAGTAGTTCTGACACCTCATGGTATGTAAACAATATGTCATGCCCAGTCCTTCCTCCTATAGGAACAGATTAACCATGATATAGCATAGCAAGCAGCAGACATGTGATCATTCTGACACACACATACCGAATAACCTGTACTGTCATGGACGTTCAATAATATTAACCTCCCAAAGTCCAGCTAATTTAATCATATTTAGTTAAAAATGTAACAAAGTTTGGCTATGATATGAGCATTAAAAATTATTCAAATTTGTCATCAAGATACTGGCCAAATTTTGTTCTGATTTCATACTTCAAATTTAGGAATTTTCATTTATCAAAATTCATGTTTGTTTTGAATGAACATAAAACTTCCATGTCCCTTTGCTTCTTTCCTTAAATTTGTATATTTTCGTTTTTCTTTTCTATAAAGGAGAGGAAGTACACTTATTCCATTTTTGCAGTATTTCTTGTTTGTGCTCAGGTTTACAATTTTTTTTTTTTTTTTATATTGACATGAATAAGGTTAGTTCAAAATATTAATTTAGTTATTTTTTTAATTACTTTCATATGTATGTGGCAGTTTTTTTTTTCTTTTTGTTAAAATTTAAATATTTTTATATCTGAGTTGAAAACATTTTCTTCACATGTTGAAATAGAACAAACAATTTCTGTTTTGATCTTTGCGTCAATACTGTTTAATCCTTTTCAAATTGTAATCTTAATTTCAACATATTAAATAATTAACAAGGTTTCCTGTAATACCAAAATTATTAATAAATCCTACTATTTTCTTGCTCCGTTATCTCTCATTTCTGTTAGTTCTAATCTCTTTTTACTTATAACATTCTTGCATAGTGTTCCTTGAAGATTGCCTACAATCTCACTACAGTAATCCCTCAATCCACCAATGCCAATTTGTGTCCACGCAGTCAAAGCTCAAATTGTCCCATTCTTCCAGACTAGCTTCTGGTCAATGCATGTGCTGTAGATGTGCATGGCGTACCAAGTGCCCAAACTCGACTGCTGACCAACCAAGTTTGCTTAGACATTCACACACAAGCACTGCTATTTTTTTGTGCGCTGTTTCGTGTCCTGTTTGCACTA
The DNA here is from genome assembly GCA_018389105.1 of Nautilus pompilius. NCBI lineage: Eukaryota > Metazoa > Mollusca > Cephalopoda > Nautilida > Nautilidae > Nautilus > Nautilus pompilius. Next base: position 416,782 of record JACATO010000132.1, on the reverse strand, counting down.
CAAAAACAGTTTTTGGCTTTCTTTCTCAAATATAGTGTGTATTTGTAATAGCAATCATGGGTCCTAAGGGCAGTGAGAAAAGAAAGTGTGTAAATCTGACCTTCAGTCAGAAATTAGAACTTATCAAGAAGCTTGAGTCCGGTGTGCATGCAATGAGTACGGTGTTAAGAAGCAAACTGTTTTGGATGTAAGAAGAAAAATTCAACCAATTTGCTTTAGAGTTTGATGTTGGTGCATCAACGAACGGATCAACTGTTGATGCTTGGAAGCATATGAAAGCTGCTAGTAATAAGCAATTAGAAGAGGTTGTTTATAAATGGTATGCGCAGCAGCATTCAATTGGAATCAGCATTCGTGGCATAGAACTCATGCTGCAGCAAATAAGCTTGTGGAATGTATGAACATTATTTTTAGCACTAGTGATGGTTGATTATGGCATTTCCATAAACGCCATGGCATGACCAATAGGAAAATCCATGGTGAATCTTTGAGTGCTGCAATGGAGTGTGTACAGCCATTTAGAAAACTCTTTAATGACCTCATGAAAAAGAGGATTTGTCACTAGTGCAAGTATATAATGGTGATGAAACTGGTTTGTCTTAGCATTCCCTACCTGAAAATATGCAACCAAATAAAAACACATTCTACTCCTGGATGCAAAATCAGTAAGGAAGACATATCAGCATTTGCTTTTCACCAATGGTAATGGCATCCATCTCTTGAAGTCTGTGGTTATGTGGAAGTCGTGGAAACTGTCCTAAAGACATCACAAGCGAGCTTCCTGTCCTTTACTATTCCTCCGTGAATGCATGGTTCACCACAAAGTTTTCTCTGATTGATTTTCAAAATTATCTTGTACCTTAGGTGCGCAGCTACCAAACTGAAGTTCTCAAGATTGCTCCTAGGCAGTCCTATTTTTTGGTAATGCATTTTCACATCCCAACATGGTCAAGATGGTTAGCCGTAATGGCAAGATTAGGTGCCTGGCATTGCCACCTAACACCACCTCTGATCTAACCAACTGCAATGCAAGAGGATTTATAGGAAGAAGTTTCTGGATGAAGTGGTGGTGGTTTTGAAGGAAGAGCAAGATAAAGAGGAGGTTACAGTAGAAACGAGGACATTTCAGAACTTCAAGAATTATAATCTGAAGTCTGCAATTTTCAACTGGCAGTTGCCTGGAAGGACATGAAGAACACTTGCCAATGGCTGGAACAAGCTCCTTCATGATGTGGATGCTGAGTCTGATTTTGAGGGATTTGAAACAGGAGACTACCACTGCATTATGCTGAAGGCTGCATAAAATGCTGCTACTGAGGATAATGTTGCTGCCTGGCTTGAAGATGATGAGGCTGATCATGGGTACCACCAACTGACAGGTAATGTTTTGGCTGGTGAGACTCAAAGAAAATGATGGCAAATCTGATGAGGAATCTGTACAGATTAAGCCCAAACAGTCCTTTATAAGAGAGTCCTTGGACAGTATCATCAATTTCATTGATACCTCATCTGACATTGATGTGCAACTTTATCATTTGCATTTAAGAGCCTTAAGAGAAATCATAATAAGGAAGCAACACCAAAACAAAACCCAGCTAAAGCTAAGCTTGTTGCTCCTCCTCCTCCTGTTTCCACTATACATCATGACAATTGACAACTTTACCAAGATCTTCCAGACACAACAGGTTACTTGGTTAAAACAATATACAGTACACCATTTATTTTATTTTATCACAATAATGTATTCTTTAATTTCAATTATTTTTAATTCTCTATTTAATGATAGTTATATAATATACAGTACTGTAAACATACACTGTATATTTGTCCATCGGTGAGTGTATAAAAAACTGTGATTTAACAGACAATCAGCATTAATGGACAGCCACCCCCTGTATTAGTCTGTTAAATCAAGGATTTACTGTATTTTATCAATTGTTGTTGTTTTTTTTTGTTTTACACATATACTTTGAAAACAATTCTTTGCTGCAGTGTGCTGGCATAATAATTTCATCATCTGTTGTTACTACAATATGTTAGCTTTTTGCAAAAAATGCCAAATAAAGTCAAGCAATAGAGTAAAATTCTTTAAATTAGTATTTGGTCAAGCCACTTTTGTAACACAGTTCCTCCCTCTGCCCTGTATGGCAATAAATCAACAAGAATTCATATAGCTCAGGTTTCCCCATGTCAGTGAGTTTTCTGCTGACAATCCAGACACTACGGTTGGTGATGAGTCTGATCAATAAAAGGGCCATCCACAAAGAATTCTTTTCATTTCTATGCAGGAAGTACATTATGACAAAACTTGTTAGAAACCAAAGATACCTACTCTGAGACAAAGCTTGTTGTTATATTAGAAAATACCATGTTGTTACCAACTAAATGTAAATAATGAAGAAAATGTAAGCAGCAAAGTTGAAAATAAAAAAGGAAATATTTTAAAGTGATCAATAATTCACATTATAATCACTGAAAATTTTTTACCATATCAAACAAATACAAAGAAATTTAAAATTAAATCTGTGGCAAAATATTCAAACAAGCCACCAGTCAACTACAAAATGTCTTTGGGAGAGGGTTAGAGCCTTTATGATCAACCATTTACATGGCATGTAATATAGGACAATGCACCTTAAGCTGGCTTGAACATATATCATAAAGGCATTTAAATCTAAAAACAAGTTAATACAAAGAGGATTTAACATCCACTTAATGTGAAAATGCCATACAATTCTAAGCAAACAAACCATTTTCCATGTGAATGTATGAGAAATACATTACTACAATACAAAGCTTCCAACTGTTTTCCCATATGAAAAAATTTGAGCCTACATATTACTTAATATAGTCACCCTGGGTTTTTTTGGAGAATCCAAAATATACTTACTCACTTTTCATTCTCAACAAGTATACAGAATGATAATTTAATAGTACATTTTGACCAAATCAAGAGTAAGATGAGGAGATCTAAACAAGATAACTCTTTGTAGACTATTGCGCCAGCCAAGATAAAAATAGACTATAAACATACAGCAACCATGGTCCAAGTGGGAGAGATCTGAAGGTACCAAAAGCTGCTAACAATATTGCTATACAGAGATATCCAGGATTTACAAATTATTAACTCATTAACAGAAATAGAAAGATTTAAAATTATGTCTCATTACCTCAAAAAGTAAACAAAAACTTTTTAAAGTCAATGTAGCATGGAAAAACCAATAGCCTTACATTTAGATTTTCATGCTGCCTGCATCTCAACATAAGAACTTTTAAGGAGAGTTTACTAGTGACTGCTAAAAATAATTTATTCACATTGAATAATAGAAAAAGAAGAGAAAACTTTTAATGTAAAAACAATTTCAAGCAAAATAAAAAATTTGCCGCTGATCACCAGACTGGTAGCATACAATATGAAGTATCCCTATCTGTTTTTCTTAAATAGCTACACTGAGTGAACTTTTGCTAAGAAAACAACCCACCTCTAGAATAGAGTAAACCATAGCAAACAAACAATACTGCCCCCCCCCCCACTCAAACCCCTTTCATGTTTCCACAGCTTTGTCCACAATGTAAAATGTTTATACTGGAAATTAACTTTCTGGATAGAGTAATTTTAGTTAGCAGAAAGGAATATGTGTGGAAGATGAAAAAGTGGTTCTAAAACCTGATGGCATTTTACTGAAAAAATCTAAAAATGAAGCTTCTAATCCAATAAAAAGTTTTTTTTTTGTTATAAAAACAGAAAAAATATAATAAAAAAACAAAACAAAAACTTTTCAAATAAGAAATACTACATTGTAACTTTGCAAAACATCAGTTTATGTGGATAAAGACTGGACTTTAGTAGTCTGTCAAATCAGTTGTTTAAAAAGCAGATAGCATTTACCAAAGAAAATTCGCCAAAGTATATAAATAAATACTCTATGCTTTTCTTAGTACATTTTTAGCTATTTAACTAGTCTTTTTTTCTTGGAATCCTTCCTATTCTAACTAAACTTAATCACTTGATTTACTAAGTATTCTTACCCATAAGCCAACTAATTTTCACCCCTTTTTAGCTGCTATAATTTCCTCTTGGCCTGCACTAATGTATGGGCTACACTCAACCAACTGTTAGTATATTTGCACAGCTATAACAACAAAAACCAAGACTTTTTTTTTAAATTTGACTATCCATTATACAATTGTGTGAACATAATTTTTAAAAGATTGTTTTAATAACCTAGAAATTCTCTTAAAATATTCAAAAGTTATTTTTTTTAAAAAAAAATACTCAAGCAGTATATAAACCAGAGAAATGCATTAACAATTACTATTTGAAATAACTACACCTTAGTAATTATCTAAACACTGCAGGTTTCCTTTTATTACTTATTACATTCTCTTCTGCATTCCTGTGTGCATCCATAGAGATTTAGAGATCCGTCTCCATAGAGTTCATGAAGGTCACGAGGTGAAATTTTGGTCCAGCTGACCAGATGAAATGCATATCTGACAAGAGGTGGTCATAGTGCCAGCCCTCAAGATCATAACTTGAACCCTCCCACTTGCAGTGAACATCAACTTCATTGAGGGTAGAACCTATCTAATTAGGAGGAAAACCATGCAAAACATCTGGTTCAGAAGCATCCAGGCCAATGACAAAGCACCAAACATAGCAAAGGAAACAGGCTAAACTGCATACATCATCATGGCAAGGCAGAGCTTATCACTTCAGTAACCTGCTATGCTTTCATTATGTCAAAACACAAATCTGCTTCTGTAAATTCAATTGTTAATCATCTTTAGCAGAAAATAAAAAATTGGATTTAGTCATTTGTTTCCCAACTGATTCCCACAATACTTTTAATCATTAAACATGTATAACAAGTCTTGGTTTTATTCCTTTTTTAGCTTATAGTCTATAGTAGGGGTTCTCAAGAATTATTTAAAATACTAGCTTACAACCCATCACAGTTTACTGAAATCAAAAACAATGTTAGTTGTAATTATTAACTAATGATGGATTTCTTTTATATCACACATCAAATCACATTCAATTCAAAAGCTCTTCTCGCCTCTTTATCAAGTTGCATACAATTGCACAGTGCAAAAAGCCCCACAAAATTGGAGAAAATTTCATTCTTCCTGCAGCTATTGAAATGGTTACTACTATGCTGGGAGAGTCTAGCACGAGACAATTTTTAAGCATCCCGTTGTCCAATGACACTGTGTCCTACTGAACCACAGATATAGCAGAGGATTTAAATGAGCAGCTAGTTGAAAAGATAAGTAACAAACCATTTCCATTCAGATAGATGAGGAAATGAACAGCATTAAAGATGCTCACTTAATAATGTACATAAGATTAATGGATGATAAAATAAGAGAGGATTTACTCTTCTGTAAAGAAATTACAAGGACAAGCAAAGCTGAAGACGTTTTCAATATTATTGATAGCTATATGAGTGCGAGTTTTCTGGAGTGGTCAAAATGTGTGGGAGTGTGTACAGATGAGACACACTATTCATGGAGGACTTCAAGCTTTAATTCAGCAAAAATCTTATGCTGTGTGGACACTGCATGATTCATAGACAAGCTCTTGCTCCCAAAGATTTGAGCCCAGCATTAGAGAAAGTTATACAAACAATCATAAACATTGTATGTTAGGTTTTGTGTAGAAATGGGTGCTGAACATATTTCTTTGCTTTTTTTTTTTTTTTTTTACTGTGAATCAAGATGGCTGTATTTGGGGAATTTTTGGACAGAGGTGTTCTAACTGAGGAATGAACTTTACCAGGATTTAACCAAGGTAAATATGGCAATGCTTACATGTTTATCGACAGTGATTTCATCATGAAGTCAGCATATTTAAGTGACATATTTGAGAAGCTGAACACTCTTTATACCTCACTGCAAGGTGGTGACAGTAATATTCTTCAGCTCAGTGACAAACAGAAATCATTTAACAAAAAATCTGAACTGTGGCAGATGAGATGGAAAGTAAAATTTTTGACGTTTCGTAGTTTAAAACAATTTATCGAGAGCATTGACACATGAATTAGTGATGTAAAAATTTGATTTTGAGTCACCTTTCTAAACTGAAATCCCAATTTGAGAATTACTTTACTAATCTGAAAATGGAAAATTATGCTGGTTTAGGGAACCTCTTAATGCTGAACTGAAATGGGGCATCCTCACTATTACCGAAGAGAAGCAATTTATTGATATCTCTTCTGACACTTCTCTGAAAATCAAATTCTGGCAATTCCTCTTCCTGAATTTGGGATTCGTGTGCAAGCTGAGTACAAAGAAACCTATGAAAATACTGATTCCATTCGCAAAATCCTACTTGTGTGAATCAGGGTTTTCAGCAGTTACTGCTATAAAGAGCAAATATCAATAACAAATAAATGTGGAGCATGAAATGAGAATGGCAGTCTCAAAGATAAAGCCTAGGTTTGAGAAACTAAGCAGTGCCAATCCTTCTCACTAAAAATTATTGACAGCTTTAAATTCAACTTTTTTCAGTGAAACAGTTTTGAATTTGATGTGTCTCAACAGTTTTTTTTTTTTTAAATATGATGGATTTAATACACAAAGGTAAATGTGATTTATTTATCTCTTACTTAATAAGCCTAGCAACAGAAATCCATGCTAAAATGGGAAACAGATTTTTTACTAAGACTAAGAAAAGTATTCAAGTTCCAAGCTAAATGCGTGACAAGTGAATATTTACTATTTGGTATGCTCTGATCAGTTTTTTAAAATCTTAACTAAATGATTATTATTATTTATGAAGTGTTGGTTGGTGGCCAACTAAGATATTTACCATGTACTTTTCAAGCTTTTATTACCCCCAGTTGATAAGAACTTTTGGTTTTGCAAGGATAACTTTTGTTAAGTCTGATGAGGATGATCCAAATGCCAGTTATAAATCTTAACTTTCTTGGCACAGGCTGCAGCAAAAATTTTAAAATTAATTAATTGAAAAAAAAAAAAAGAAGAATCATATCTAATTAGCATTAGGTCATCTTTGTCAACATAGCCAAATTAACAAAAGTTATTCATCACAACTATCCTGAGAACTGCAATTTGCTGGAAACTGATAATTTTATAAAACAGAGGTGGTTATAAAATGTCAGATATGATGAATAATCTATCTTTGCCAATGCAATTATAAAAAGAACAGAGTTAGCAAGCTGTACAAAAGACTAAGAGGTTTTAATTAAAGAATAAGATATTAACATAATAAGTTATTTATATCTACCCAGTAAATGTGCTTTTTATATAATAAGTTGCATTATTGAAAACATAACTTTTACAATGAACCACAAATATTATAAACAAAAATTAACTTTTTTTTTTGTTTGTTTTTAATTTGGTAAATAAATAATTTTTGAAGTTGTAATCACCCATATCAGCAGCAAGAATCCCACGTGACATTTAGTCATCAAAGACTAGTCAGTACTTGCTAATTAACTTAAGTAACCTGCAGACCTTGTAAACTATTTAAAAATAAAACTACCACAGAATGAATAATTTCTAAAAAATGTTTAACAACTTTTGTTACATTATCAGTTACTTCCAAAACAAAAAAAAATATTTTTTTGATATCTATAGTATAAGAACAATTTGATATTATTGCTCATTTACTAACAGAAATTCCAATAGCAGCAGTCATGCTATGTACTAATGCATACTAAAGAGCTCAATTTGTCTAAAATGTATTATTTATTTTATATAAAATACAGGCATTATTATTGATCTACCTTGCTAATCAAAGCAAGTTGTTAAGCATCTATAAAACTTTACATCAATTATCTACAAATAATAAGAGCAATAAAAAGTGATTGCTTTATATTGATCTAAATACAGATACACCAATTAAATTTGAAGACTTATTTACTTAATGTTATTATTTTGAAAAATAAATATTTGCTTAATTTTCATAGATTAATGGAAGTCTCCCTCACCTATTGTTTTAGGGCATTTTTATAAGTTGTACAAAATTTTAGAAACATTTCCAAATATCAAAACAAAAATTACACTAAAAAACGTGGGAACAAAAGTGTATGTGAGAGGAAAACGTGACAGTTTTCGCAGTCTGTTGTTTTTATCTAGATCTCTAGAGAAACAAAAGAAATTAAGAGCTAAAGTATTAAAGATAACATTACAAGTGATTCCTAAAGCTTCATTTACAGTAAAGTATAATAACTATTTCTTACATCAAATAAGATATGACTTGACCATTACAAACTAATGTTTGTAGAAGGCAGTTATCAGATATTTTATTCTCTTTTTCCTCCACTAGATTAAATTGGTAAAAAAGACCAAATTCCACGAGATAGAAAACTTTAGTCTAAACCTGAACATACAATAAAATTTCCCCTCAACAATTAGCATAAATTAAACTTAATGTTAATTTTTTTAAATTTTTAAAAAGATGCCTTAAAATTGTTTGAATAACAGAAGAAATAAATTTTAGTTTTATCCATCAGTAAAGCTGATTTCTTGGTGAGTTTTTTTTTATTCTCTTACCTGACTTTATCTTTTAACTCAATGAAAATGCTGTCACATGAGCGATGTTATTTTTTAAAGGAGTGTAGAGAAAATGCAGCTGAAACAGTGTAAAGTGAATATAATAGAAAGTATGACTTTAAAAGTGCTACATCCACTACTTTAAAATAAATTTTTTTTGTTGCTAGATGCCATCACTTTAAGTATATCCTATTTAAATTGCTGTTTTTGTTTTTCTTTAAAATATTTGTCATGTGCAGTAATAAACTATTATTTATATTATATATCAATGTTGTTTGAACTGTACAAAATCATTTCCCAAAAGCAAATGGTCTCATTCTAAGGTCATATTAGAATTATGAAGTACCTTCACCTTTCTTCTAATATGCTGCAGGCAATCCTCCTGTCCACGTACAAAACACAAATGTTGAAACTCCAAATCATCCTTCTCTCCTTTTAAACCACCCTGATCAACATTCACAACCTTATGAAAACCATCTGAAAAAAGAAACAATTAATTAATGGTTTAAAATATTTTAAAAGATCGCCTCCTTCCAGTGAATCCAAATCAACCAGTTCTAATGTAAAGTTCAATTTGCTTAGAGCAACAATATATGATGTAAATTTTGTCTAGTGATTTTCTAAGAAGTTTACCCAAATGCTATAAGAATCAATTTAATGTTTTCAGTCCCACAACAAAAGCAATTCAACTTCATAAACTATTATTAAAAAAACATTAATGCAACAGATTTTACCATTACAAAATATTTATTCAAATATTTCAGTTGTAACCTGAAGAAACAATTTCCCACAGCCACAAAGTGACCCGACCGCTCCACCAAACCATGCATTTTAAAATATTTACTTATTCATATTTTAACAATCTCACCTAACAAGTAAGTGAACCAATGACCAGAATATCATACACAGGCAGTATCCCAGTAGTAAGAGTAAAATATTCTGATGTATTACGACTAATATGACATCCATATAGACTTATACCAAAAAAAATTCACTTATATAAACATCTGGTTTCAAATTTAATACCATGAAATTTAATAAACCAAAAAACAGTAACAGAAAAAGATTCACAATTAAACTTACAAATTAAGAATCAATTAAGTTATTTGGAAATTTGAGCTAAAATCTTTCCTAAAAGTACTTGGCATCAGCTTGTAATGTCTATGTACAAACTAACATACAAAAAAAAAAAAAAAACACTAAGTCCAAAGGTAGCCAACCAAGGCATATTTTTTTTTAAAAAATAAGAAATTCTTTCAAACGTTATATTCGTTATCAACTTTAAAAAAAAAACTCAAATAGAGCAACATAAATAATAATTCATATAAAATTTGATTCAAGAATTACATCTACTCACACATGTTCAACTGCCTAATGAAGCTTGCAATGTTCTTGTGCTTAAAATACAGAGGCAGGATCTCTTTAGCAAATCGAACTTGGTCATGAACATGAAAACTGTTTCCACTCTGAAAATAAAAATAAATTAAAAGATACAGAAACATCATTCAATTCATTGTTTCCAATAAAAAAACAAAAAAAAAAACAATTCAAATAAATAAAAAAATAATCCATCTCAATCCCTTCAAATGAGTGTCCTGCATAGAGCAGGTGCACCAGGTATAATCAAGCATGTTTACATGTTTATTGCAATGTAAGGGCGCACTTAAAACTTCTAAAATTCGCATCGTTTGAATCTTTAAATTCTGAAAAATTTGTTGTAATGCTGGTTTACCTATTCTTGTACACACAAGTTTCCTTTCATTTACACATTAGTTGACAGAATTTTGCTGGTTCAGGTTCGATCTAATCTCAAGACAATCTGGATCGTCCTAAACAGCTACATCAGTGCCGCACGAGTAACAACAATCTGCTTGAATAAAAATCAAACACCAAAGTAACTGCAGCTAAAGCTTCAATAAAGTTAACAAAACAAGGATTGTCATAATTATATATATATATATATATATATATATATATATATATATATATAGAGAGAGAGAGAGATTTCCATCTTTTATTTCTTGAATAGAGAAACAACTGATCAGAGGCTGGTATTAAAAAGCTGCCAAGGCAGTATGCATGAGTCAGGAAAGAGCTTGATTAGATAAATGCTTGTTCATTTCAAGATGTATGGAAAAGTAAATCAAGCAAAAACATTTTCAGACCAAAGATGAAAAGCTATTTACTGATAAATCTGACAAGACAGAGGCAATTAAAACAACAACAAACCATATGAAAATCAAACCAGTATTTTAGCATGTGCAAAGACTGGTAGAAATCAAAATTGCACTATGCATTAGAAGCATTTCTCAGTAGCTTCTTTGTTAAAATGATCTGCCAAATAAGGATTTGGTCCAGGCTTAAATAAAGGAAATGCCAGTCTTTGCAGCTTGGAACTGCTGCATGGAACAACAGATGCTAAAGTCATTATACACTGCTGGTGCATGCAATGACAAGAAAAGATATGAGGATTTATAGTTTTGTATTGGGTATCTAAAAATGGACCATGTACATACAGATATTCCTCTTCATGAAGGAAACTTTTTTTAAAAAAAATTTGGTGGGCTAGTTGCAAGCTATAATAGAGTTACAATAGGAAGGTCAGGTGAATTTTTTTTTGCCTTCTAAGCAGCTCAAAGCTTGGTTAATTAACAAAATATCCAAAAAAAGCTTTTTGTCACTTATGCAAAAGTTTGTGATTGCATATTTTTGACATAAATGAACTATAACTTATCTGCTGAAAAAAGATTTCAGTTGGAATGAATTTGCCATCCTCTAAACCCCTGTGGCTACTCCAAGCTATCTGCTAAGCAGTGAGTCAGGTTTGAAAGGCAATCCTTTTCATTATAAAGGCTGAACCCAAACATGTGCCAGTATAGACTAAATCTGTGCAGGTGACTTCCAACTGTCTATATTAAAAATGAACTAGGTCCAACAAATCATTATGCTGTGATGGCCACTTCCTTCCTTTGTTTCACTCCTATCTGCATCCTCCTTCTGCATTCTTATATTTCCTGTTAAGCACACGTCACTACTATCACTTCCACTCATCAAGTGTCACAGTTCATTCTTTAAAAACAGATCAATTCATAAAATCACGGTATCTGTACCATTTAAAATTATAAATCAAGAGTATATCACCTTAATGAATCATTTAGTTGTCCACAATTTGCAACATAATGGTCCGTACGGATCAACTTATCTCTGTGCAGGTTTTAGTAAGACTTTCATATTAGCCTGATCATGGTTTTCACCATTGGTGTCATTAATGGTTATCAGAAATGATAGTCCTGATTTTTGTGGTTGCCAATGGCAACCCGCTGATCATATTTTTGGAACGCTGCTCTTCATAGTAATGCCCTCTGGCTTAGCCATGGAAAAGTACTGGATTGCTTTTATAAAATGCCTCAATGCCATCAAAAAACCAACAAAACTATCCTGAAAAGAATGATGGTAAGTAACTAGAGAAGATAAAGTTTCTGACTAGCATTACATTTCACATCCAAAAAACCTAACTTTTGCCTACAAGAGCTGGGGCAGTTTTACATTTGTATGAAAGCATAAAGGCATCTTTTGCAAAACTAAAACATTTTTCCAGGGATATTCATTTATCAAACTTCTGCTACTTCGGTTATCCCAGAAGCTGTCAATGCATCGTGTTATTGAAGTAAATAAGACTGGCCTGTTCATACAAAGTTGGTAATCTGAATTTTCCAAAAGGTTTTAAGATCTCCAACATTTGGAACCAATGTCTTCATTCACCATTAAACCTGATCATTTGAACAAGACTAACCTGGAAATGTCTTCGTTAAAGCAGATGGACAATTTGAAGCATAGCCCAGACCTGTCATTATCAAAGTGTAGAAATCTGTGGACTGAACTTGAAACTAATGAAAAAGGTCCTGGTGCCTCTATTTGGATCTGCTGCACTTCACATTCAGAGAGATATTAAGCTGTTTAAGAAAGAGTTCTCTTGCTACACTTTAAGCCATATACCTTTGTGAGCAGATATTTTCACACATAAAATTTGTCTGCTCTTCAAGCAGCAAACACATAGCTGACTACTCAGAAACCTGTGTAGCTAAAAGTATCCTACTAACTACATGAGACTTTTCAATCTATGTGATGGGATTTAAAAGTAATAAGTATAATAGCATTAGTATAATAAAAACATCATGTTTCAGTTGTTTTAAACTTGATGAGCATTCAATGATGAGCAGAGTATCTGTCCATTTGTCTTGCAAAATACAGTCAATATGTCTGAACTTCACGGGCAAGCTTAACTTTTAAATTCAGGAAACAAAGGAATACTACCCTTGAAAGATTGCCAATCCCTGGTGTAGAGGTATGTCTGTATCCCACAACTCATATAGTATGATAGATAGCCAGTGGCTACAAGCAATTAATGAGATTGCACTTGGTTGCCAATTTTCTCATGTGATAGATGGACATGAAAGTTGTAGAAAAGCAAATCTCAGACAAATGTCAACTTTTTTTTTTGCTACTTTTTCTCTCAGTATCAGAGGTTCATGCAACTTTGAGAAAGGTCGATGTTAGAGAACCAGTTAGCAGAGATCTGTCTTCATCAGTCAATTTCAACTTGTACCATCTTGAACCAGACAACTAACAAATTTGTTATTCATGTTACTTATATCAAAAAGCAGCTGAACTTGTTTTTTTTTCTTCAAATATGAACAGTTTTTTTTAAAGAAAATGCATTCATTAATGTAAACAAACAAAATGAGATTTGTGTCAGTGCAAACTATATATTATTGCATATCATTCATAAAACACTTTTAAAATACTACAATTTGAATGAAAAAAACAACAATGATAGCATTTACTTAAAGAATAAACAATTCTTTTGATAGCTACTAAACATTAATTACTAGCTTTATCAAGTTATGTGCTTTTTTTAAAATAAGATCTAACCTGTATGTGTGAGAGCACAAGACATTAAACTTGTTGTTCGTGTATCTTACAAATATTTTGTATAGAACACAAATCAACTAAAAGCAGCTAAGAATACTTTTAGAAAACAATAAAAGTTAGGCACTTCTAGGAAATAGTTTCAAATCAGCAATTTAAAATATCACAAAGGGCCTGAAATATACAAAAGCATCTTCAAAGGCCTTGATCAGCTCTTAACAAGCATGATCATTCAGTCATAAATCTTTGACCATTCACATAGCACACCCTACTAACATGCCAGACTACTCCTTCTCAAGCTGTAATATCCTATCTATCTACTACTGTTGTGTTAGCTGCTGCTAGTTAAAATCAGCTCACAGAACAATCTATGGAAAGACAAACAAGTCAAATCCAACATATAAGCTACCCACATAACAAGAGCAAAGAGAAGGTAGCAACTAGTCACTGATCAGATAATGCCCACAGAAAGAAGGCCATGGAAGAATGACAGTGGAAGGAGTTTTCCCTACTGCAGCTCTCATTGAAATGTACCACCCACTTTAAACTGGCCTACAACCAGCTATTAAGGCTTTGCCTTGGCCTGTCCCCTATATCAGCAGAGTCACCAACAACAACAACAGGGATGAATCAATGACTCACACTATCCAGATCATGCAATGACAAAAATGTTGCAATGGGACTTGACAACAGATCAGACAATCATGTGTATTCCAATTTAACTTCTTGATTTTCTTACTATTCACTATGCATGCTCAATAGTCGTTAAAAGAAAAATATTTCGTTCATAAATTATATCGTGAAAGAGAAATTGCTAAATAATCAAGCCAAACATTTTTTCTTTTCAGACCAGAATGTTCCACCAATAATTGGAGAATGTATAATATTATTGCATAATAAGCTAGGTGATAGATAGAACAAAACTGGAAGAATCGATAATGACGAATATCTAATGTAAAGACAAAAATTTCAGGCAAATGTTTCCCAACCCAACTTTCTGAATAAAAAAAAAAAAAATACTGACCTGATTTTGATATTCTTAATGTCTACTGGTCAGCTACCCTTTAGTCTAGGACTACTTCTGGCCAGTTTAATCTGTCCAAGTCTGCTGTCCTGACGGTGTTGTATCACATATCATAATTTAATCTATATAATTTTGTAGTGCAACAAATTGCGCTCTTTAAAAAAAGAAAGAAGTCACTTTTTTCTAACAGAGGATGGAAAGTGTTGACATAAAAAGCAATTCAAAATGCATACTGCTTACTGACCAATTTTGTCATGGTCACATGCATCACAGGTAATGAGGTGTTTCTCTGGCAATTAGAGATAATAAAACATCAAGATGTTAAGTAAAAAATTTGAAGACTATTTGTCAACTGTTTCAAAGCTTATTTTACCTCCTTTGATATTCCTGACTATTTTTTAATAGAGAAAACCATTTTTAGCATTCTCACTTTGTTTCAGCCAGTTCTACATTTTATTACTCATCACCCACAGCTGGATAATCAAAAAAAGGATGGATACAGTGCTCCAATTTTATATTTGGCCTTATTCTACTTTAGTTATATTTTATTAAATAAAAGCAGCTAAGATTATTACATTTTTGAAATTTTAAAAAGTTCATGTAAATGACCTTTCTTTTCAAAAGTTTTATTTTTATAGTCTTAGCATTTAAAACATACAGAGTTAAAACAGCTGAGTCAACCAACTTAAAAAAAGAAAAGATCAGACAACATCGCTCTAGAGAAATTTAAGGAGTACAGATGTATGGTTGCTGAAGAGAGTTGAAAACAGCCAAGGAAAGAAAGATAAGATGAGTCAAAAGCATCCACAAAAATTGGGAAGGGCATTAAACAAATCCATGAGATCACACTACCAGTGTTGCCAAACAAGAGAAAACATCTAGTCCTGGACCTTGCTGTGCATGTTTGTTTGACCCTTGAAGAAGAAATAAACACTGCAGTTGCAGGTAGTTTCTTTCCCCTTGATGGAGAAAGTGATTCGAAGCGTAACAGAGTTCTATAAACAACCAAACACATTCTGTACAATGCTGACATGAAAGACAAAATAACGGTCTGGGAGACTTGCAAAAAAGATTACGCTAAGGAAACAAGTTCAATAAATTCTGTAAAAATAGCTAAAAAAAAAAAGTTCTATGATGTCAAATTCATGAGAATATATTTCTTAAGTTAGAAGCATTGAAAATAACCTATGGAAGTTATTGCAAAGAACATCTTCCCAGAAACTCCTTAAATTCTAATTGCTGGCAAAGAATGGTTCATGGTTTTAAGCCATATCAACATCAAGCATACTCAATCAAAAACGTTTGAAGACAACAATAGCCTATAAAATGTAAGAGTGCTACAAATAGACTTTACCATAAATTATTTATGAGCATACCAAAACAAGATCCAATCTGCCTTATGGAGTGTCACACTGTTTACAGTAGCAGTAATAAATAATGGATCCTGTCAGCTAAGTATTTTGATGTGTTCTGACACAAAATCTAAAAACAAACAAACAAATGCAGAATTTCTTTTTAAATTATATGAAGATCACATTCTGATTAAGGTGAACATTGATCATAAAATTATTTGGAGTGATGGACCCTCCCCTGAATTTAATTACACAGTGAAAATTCTCTATCAAATGTCTACTCAGTTTAAGAAGCCCTTTTCCTGGAAATTCTCTGCAATAGAATAGTTGATGATACTAGAGGTAAGAAAAAAATCAATGGTGTACCAGAAGGCAATGAGCAATGGTAAAGACTAAAAGATTATCCAGAATCCAGAAGAGTTTGCCAATGCTGCCAGTACATTGATGCCAAGAAAGATATTGGAGCATTTTAAGAAAACCAACAGCTGAAAGCAGACAATATTCCTGCCGTACCAGGGGTCACGAAAATACAGATGACAAAACATAATCAATTAGCACGGAAGTTTTGAAGCAGCAAAAATGCATTAGATTTGGAAGTTACAGGAGCATGTCATGATGACATACAATATTAGTAGAGAAGAGATAGTTTTCAGTTGGTGATTGAGATTTAGTCATTTATAATGTTGATGGTTTGGAGTACCCTGGAGAACATGATTATGTTGATGAAAAACAGTTGCTTGTTAAAATTATGCATAAGTCTGAAAGCTATTATTAATGGATAAAAGTGGAAGACAAAATCCCCTACCAATACAAAAATTTTGTTTGCAAACTTTCTCCACCAGTTTTTGCTGGAACCATGAACAGTTCATGTTTGCTGGGTTATATTAGATTTGTTTGCACTGTAAAATCATGCATCACAGTTCTTAATATAAGTATCTGATGCAACACTAAGCAAAGAGATAAGTAAGAATTCAGAGTATTTTTTAAAACTTTGAAAAAAGGTTAAAGTTGTAAACAAACAGCATGTATAAACAAATCCCATTTACACCCATTTGCTAATATTAAGAATATGAAGTTATTGTCATAGGAATGTTTGCTAAAAACACAAGACCGTAACTATAAGTGGCAAACATAAAAGGCAGCAAAATGCTATAATTGAAAAACAGATTTAAAAAGGCATTTATCAACTATGTTATGGTATCCACATGACAGAAAATATGGTAAGACAATGCAAACACCACAAGCAAATAGGAGACAAAATCCACTTGAACTGTAAGGCAGGGGCAAGAGGCTGGAAACCCCCCCCCCCAACTTTTTTAATGACAGGCCAAAAATATATTTTTCAGTATTTAGGACTGAATGACATTTTTTAGTATTTAAAAAAAACATTTGCAGTATTTACATCTGACATCCACAATTTTTAGAAAAGGTTAATTAGGATTAGTTTTAGATAGTCATGTATGATTGAATGTTTGCACGCGCATGTGCATGCGTGTCAAAGTATAAAACTACTGTCACTTGATCTTTGTAAACTTCTGGTGTTTGTTAGTGGTAACCTTATGAATTAAAGCTTGAATTAAAAAAAAAACAACAACAACAAATGGTTATCCTTGAGAACCAGGAAAAGAACTTTTCTGTCTGTATAATGACAAACCTGTTACATTTCTTGGCATTAGAAAATTTGCATTTTTTAAAAAGCAATAAAGAAGTTGAAAGAATTTTTCTGAAAAAAAAAACACAAAAAACTAGCAAGTGTGACCTTTAAAATCATGCATTAAAAATTATAGATAATGAAAAATTCAACAAAGAACCACCAATAACATGGTTCCCCATTCAGATATTGATGGATTAAAAATGCACATGATTTTAGGGGCACTGAATACAAATTATCTTTCTTAAAATATATCCTGAAAGTCAAAATCTAATTCCTAGCAAGAACAGAAGTTTCAGTGAAGAGTCAAGAATGTTGCAAAAAATAGTATTTGCTATAATTCTGCAATAAAGAGATGTTTCTAAACATCTAAATCAGACATCCTAAGAAAATGTGTATTTGCAAAAAGAATTCTTTTTTCAAAATAATAAATCAAAAATTAAATTTTGCAACTTCATTAACATTTAGATATTACCATCTGAAAGAGAAAAGAACCACCCTAAAAACTGATTTGATATGGCCTACAAAATTGCATGGAATGCATTTGAACTTAAATAATAGGTGTTTTGAAAGTTAAATTGAAAAAGCAGAAAATTTGCCTTTAATCAGGAAGTCAATATTCAAGTCAGCATTAACAATTTGAAAATTATTTTAAAACTTTTACATTCATCTCTAACTTCTGTTTACCTACATTTAGCAACCACAAATGTAAAGTGAAACTGAATTCTAAAAAACTCCTGTAGATGACATTTTAACATTTAAGTATAGTTTCTTCAGAATTATCTGCTTTTCTATATATCTAAAAATGTACATAGGTTACACACATAAGCACAGTTCCCGAATGAGATGTACAGTATATTCATAAGTCATAGCACTGGAGCTAAGAGAACCGAATGAGTGAGCCTATATGTAAAAGTTCTCAAATATCTTATGCAGAATTAATGTCTGATAGCTGTTCATAAACTTCTTCATTATTCCAGTGATTTCTTCATAACAAGTTGTTTTGACAATTCATTATCTATGCAGACCAAAAAAATTTTGTCAACAACACATGATTTTAATCTTTTGCTCATGAAGTCATCTTAAATAATTGCTGACTCCATCTATTCACTGCCTAAAAGATTTCTTTGGTTTGCTTCATTCAGTCAATGTTTTTTTCTATGTTCATATTAATTATTAATACAGGAATATGTCCTGATAAAATGTAATTCTAATTAATAACCAATTCACCCAACAATTAAAACAATTCACATACACTTCCTTAGAAAAAAATTTACACAAATACAAAAAAGGGAGGGTTTACAGAAATTGCTAAAATTCTGGCATCAACTACAACACCTTATGTACTGGAAATGGCAGTGACTTTAACATCAAGCTACAGTTTGGTCTAAGGTTTGAAGCTGCACATAAATATTAAAGTTATATCCAAGTTATGCTGTCATTTATAAAAACAGTAACTATTACGAAGTGTGTAGCAACAATTAAAATAGTCTAATATTTTAATATGGAAATAGGTTTTGGAAAGAAAGAAAAAAAAAAAAACCACCACCAAAAACTGAGTTTTCATGAACAATTTTGGTCGAAATACAAAGCAAGCAGAAGTCCAGTCCTCCACTCAATAACTTATGATGTTGTATCCCTATGTAAAAGATTATATACTATTAGTAGGCAACAAGAACGTTTGAAGAACTTGTTGGTATAAAGTATAACTTAATTGTCTCCCCCTGCTGTATTTTTGTCACAATTTAGGATTTTTTATCCGGAAATTTCCTTTCTCACCTGCAGAAAACATTCACACTACGTAGAGGCTTTGGCAGAATAACAACATCGGGCTTGTGATAGATGTTAGTGCAGAGAGAGAGAGTGAAAAGATTCTAGTCTGGTTCCATAAAAACCGAAAACCAGGGATAACAGTCAGCATACTGCAAGCCCCTGACGTTAAGTGGTTAAAGACTGACGGTAAAAAAAAAACAAAAACAAAAGGTGTCTCAAAAACATTCAAACAAAATCAGCAAGCAGTTTTTTTTTTTTTTTTTTTTAAATGAAGTATATTAGAACAAACAGGTAGATGCAGCATACACACCGGACCCTCCTCCATCGATACTGTATATTCCTACAGGTGCAGCAGTACGGGTCATGGGGTTAGGGGGGTACGTTCGCTTAACCCTTTTTTTAAAAATAAACTTAACCCGAATTAAATGCTTTGTAAGAATTTTCACTAAAGATTCTCTGATCTACCACAATGGAAGGATTTAAACCGGGTTGTTTTGGGAGGGGGGGAGTGTGTGCATCGATCGGTCCTTACCGGAGGGGAGGGCTTCCCTGACCAACCTTTGCTGCCGTTAGACGATGATGTAAACAGCCCCGAGCCTCGCTACCTGGTACCAGTCAGAGGTGGTGGTGATCCCGCTTGGCTCGGCGGACTGACGGGGGATTTCTCTCCGAAGCCCTAACCCTCTGAGGTTTACCCCGCCACCCGTAGGAACGACGGGAATGATGAGGGCAGACGACAGGGCAGGACAGGTGGACCATCGCCATCAACATCATCCTGTCTGCGCACCACCACCACCACCGTCTAGCACCAATCCCCTCCCTTATTGAATTACCTTATCCCAGCTGATCAAATCATCACACGAAGAATCCTCTACCAATTTCCACAACTTTGTCAGGAATGCAGGAACGGTATTTGCTTCTCCGTCCATAGACGAATACATCATTTCCCCAAAATAAATACTGCCTTCCGTCTCCTCAGTTCTCGACGTCCATGTCGGGCATGCGCCAACAAGGAAAAAATGTGTCAAGATCCTGTTTCCCCGCAGACAGGTTTTCCCGATGGTTCCATTGGCCTATATGTTTTATTGAACGAGCAGCGCAAACTTTAATAAAAATATTTCTAGTGTTAAAAAATCAGTTTATATTTTTTTTTAAAAAAAAAATTATTTTCTATAAACTTGTACTTTTAGTTTTATTTATTTATCAGCCGAAGTTTTATTTATTAGCATTGGTCGAGTCCCCCCCTCAGTAACCATAGAAACGCAGTTTAACCATAATAAACCTAATTTGTTCGGAATTTTTTGTTTTGTTTATTTTTAAAAGTATATACTACGCTGTTTGTCATTTGTTCAGGAATTCCTAAAACCTTGACTGCAAACTGGCGACTACTGACTGCATTATGCTCATCAACCATAGTTACTGCATCTACAGAACGTTTGTTCTTAATGCGGACTCTTAAATGTGCTTATCATCATCATCATCATCATCATCATCATCATCATCATTATTACATTCAGTCTTACGTTCAGATTTTACACGGCGACTGTTTGTAAAGTCAGTAGTGACTGGTTTCCTTGTTTTACTGTCTGACTGTGGCAGGCTGAATAGGAAAAAGAAACAAACAGCCTTGTATCACAAAGCCATGTGTTTAGATATGCTGTGATACACCAATGAATCCTTAAACTTCCACCTAATTGTCGTCTTCAGTGATGTCACGTTTAACCTTATTTGCCCATTCCCTGGCGAATTTCCAGTTGTAGGGGGGTTATGAGGTGACTGATAACTGTTCTGATGCGTGCCTTGATGATGCAACCCCATTCCCAAGATTGTACAAACTGCTGAAAAAAAACAGAAATGTTCAATTCCAGTTTCAAATTTGATGTGGCTTCCTCAGAAATGCTTATTTGATAGCTGCACCGGTCTCTTGACTGGAGTCTGACCTACTAGTAATCGAACCTGTTTTTTTTAACTTCTTTATCCACCACCTCATGATGTCAGGTGGTAGATTCTTGTTGTAATGGACCCTACTTCTTTTTTTTTCCACTCCAGTAACAGTTTCAATTCAGCAGGCTACAAGGTGCAGTCAGTTTATCATTCACAAAAGTGTAAACCAACCAACCAACCAAACAAAATTACTAAAAACATTAAGCATCTGGCTTTGTATTAGATTTTATTTCTATTCTATCTATTGTAGTTAAACAGTGAAAATTGTGACCCCTTAAAAATTGTATAAACACTATTATAATCAACTTGCTAGTGAATATAGTTAATGTACAGTGGTAGCTAAAATTATTGTAGCATGTAAAATAACTTTGTTGTAATTACGCCGAGGCCGGACTGACAGATGAGCTAAGTAAGCTGCAGCTCAGGGCCTCTAAAAGTTATTAATATCACTTACAATAATTTTTTTTACAGTAAACTTTTTTTGATAAAAAAAATATACTCTTTTGTTGCATTTTACCTGTAAATAAGCTGTAATATATCTTATTATTTTGTACATTGCTTTTCATATTAAAATATATAAAACTTTCTTTTAATTTTTTATGATAGGTAGCCTCATGTTTTCTTAATCTGGCCCTGAATTACACCAAAGCTTAAATACTAAATCAGAAATAAAACAAATGCTTAAACACTAGTTTATTTTAAGAATATGTTTCTGATTCATCATTTATGAATTTCTTTTGTTAAAATATTCTTCAGTCAAAACAGTTATGCAAAGAGTGCAGTTAT
The DNA here is from genome assembly GCA_018389105.1 of Nautilus pompilius. Taxonomy (NCBI): domain Eukaryota; kingdom Metazoa; phylum Mollusca; class Cephalopoda; order Nautilida; family Nautilidae; genus Nautilus; species Nautilus pompilius. The sequence continues at coordinate 394,800 of JACATO010000132.1, read as the reverse complement.
TCAAGTTCACTACTTTATTCCTCTACAGTTGCATCTCCACAAGAAATTACTGCATTATGGATTTAGTACAGAGGCCACATGAATGCATTTGTACATTGTAACCCACGCAATGGACAGTCAATATTTGGTGCAGCCTGTTGCTGCATTTTTATTGCATGGGTGGAATTGGTTTTTTGATATATCTCGAGTAATTTGTGGAAACTGACACAAATCAGTATCTCCCTGAGCTTAGTTTTGTTGCTAGGCATTTTTCAGACCCCCTTTTCCTTCATGATCTGTGACCTTTTAGAAATAATCTTTTACTTTAAATTTGATGAAATTTAAATTGAAAGCTAATTATTTTTAAATCAGAACTTAAAAATAATATTCTGATAATTAAATTTGCCTTGTTTGCCCTGTGGAAAAGGGCAGAGTTATCCTAAATATTGCATTTTGCAATGTCTCCAAAATGATCCCATATGATTGGTTGCTTTTTTTCTGATATTTGAATCAGTAGCCTTTATAGTGTCACTGACAAGTGTAAATATGCCATCCTTGGTTGGAAATGAATCTCCATCTGTCCTTGAGGGTGGTTCATTGTAGCGGTCAAGTAGTCTGGTTAAAGTTCCTTCTCTAGGAGGTTGAACTTTGGCTCATCTGAGATCAGTTTGTTTCACTACTTAGCAGAGACAATCTTCATGCCTTTTCTGGTTAGGAAAGACTTTTCCCACTGGCAGCAAGCATAGAAAACTGCATCCACCAGCTGATGTCAACAGTCCTAGTGTTAGCCTCTACAGCACACTCTTCAGGCTTCTTTTTTTGTATCAATAGAAAAAGCATAGTGATAATGAAGCAAGAATACAATCTTCCATGTCATTTATGTCATTTCAGAAATTTAGCTAGTCCTTATTCTTAACCCTCTATCTACCACTTCAGTTTTTACTTATACCACTCCATCTAAGAAGATGAGTTATTGCGTGTGTTGAATTGAATATTTTTAATCAAATATACACACAAAAGAGTTATATTAACGAGGAAGGTATTGTGTGTCACAGCTTCTATGACTGAACTTATACAGATTTGAAGAAAGTAGTGATCTAAATGCATCGTAGGTGGTATACAAAAGGTTTCTTTCATCTTTCTGTCTAGATCATTCCAAATTACCTCAAAAAAGATTGAAATCTGAAGTGGCTATTTCATTATTTTCAGGATTCCATCCACTGATAGAACTAAGGTCCATCATTCAGTATTCAGGAGCTGCTAATTGTTGTAAGCTGGCTCAGAAGCATTTTACTTCAGACTCTGATAATTTCAGTTACTTTTTTCTTTTGTTTCCTCCTTTCATGCCGTTTTTTGTTGTAGAATGTATTTATCCTATGCCTGATATTCTACTAATCATCTTTCTTACTCCAGACTGAGAATCTTCAATCTACATTGAAAATTACCAGCTTTAAGTGCAATACTATAAATTTATTTTGCACGTGTAATTTCTTGTCGAACCATTTTACCTCATGACAAACAGCAAATGTTTGTTCTGCCACAAAATTCCTTTACACCTGAATCATTTATACTGTTCTTTAGAAGAACAGCTATAGAGATATTCTAATAATAACTTTACATCGCATTTGCTAGAGGATGTAACACAGACCTCAAACAAAAAGAAGGATATTATGATGAAAACAAGACTGATGCAATCAAGATTCTAACAAAATGTAACATTTTACCATGTGTATGTTTTCCAACAGTTATGCTAATGCTTATGCAGTAATAAACTGATAATATATGTTATATAAACTATATTTATGACCACCAGTTTTCTTACTGCTTATCTTTTTTCCATCAAAAGGTCTTTATACCTTTTAAAAGCAAAAGCTACACTTTAATTGGTCGCCAAACTTTACCTGCAGATTCCCTAGTGACACAGCAGGCTTCTAAATTGTGGTGTGTTTTTTGTTGTTGTTGACCTTTGGAATGAATGATACTCAAGTCAGATGTGAACAATCTTAGAAATTAATGAAAAATATTAGCTTAAGTCTTTCTAACATTCATTTAATATTGTGAGGTATTAGAAGAGGCTTGTGACTATCAGTTCTCTGCATTGGTAAGATAACATTCTATTGCGCTAGATGCTTTTGGATTTCCTAACACAAGCAGTTCATTGATTGTTAGTGATGATGGTCTCTCCCATTAGTCTGACATGTGACTTTATTGTGCATCTTTTGGTGTGAGTAGAAGCTGATGCAGAATCTGCAGACTCTGTCACGGTTGAACAGATGAGGTTTCCAGGCGAATTTCATTGCTCAGCATTTTTATATGCAAATCTTTTTTTCTCTTTATGACTGCAGGGCTCCATTTCTGTCTCCAGGCCAATCTTTCTTTGGCTGTGGTCTCACATAACTTAGGATTGATAGATATGATAAGCTTTAGGGTTTACTTTTACTCACCACGCAACTGATAACCTGAGAAAAGCCAACTGCAGAGCACAGATTTCAGTATCCAAAGGTCTGATGTCCTCACAACACATCTAGTCCACTGAAACTGGAGGCATACCTGGAAACATCTGCATTCATTATTTTAGCTGATTTTGTTTATTAAAGGCACTATGGCACCAAAGATGGAATTGCTCAGTGCATTTAGTATGACTACGAGATGACATAAGCTTATTAGTAATATTAATATTTCAGCTGCTAATAAAGCTAACTAGGAATAATTAAATGAATTAACAGACAAAACAAAAAGAACCATAGTTACATTATCTGCATGTCTGTTTGGGTTGTCTATTTCTTGAATGTGATATGCATGCTTGGAGTTTCTTTAGGAAGAGGTAATGAAATATTAGAGAGTCCACATAGAAGTCACTGAAATGTTTCTGTATATTCTTTATTTTTTTTTTTTTTTAATTTTTTAGCATTTAAAATGTTTAGAACAATTTTTAAACATTAGATTTTCCCATTTTATTTTAAACATTTGAGAAGATATTGTTTCAGGTTTTCAAAATAATTTAGGGGTTTGATCATATGGGTAGCAACAAATTCTTTTTGCTATTTACATTTATAAATACTATTGAGTCAAAACTAATAAAAGCCAGATAGACAGGTATTTCTTCAGCAGCCTTGTATAAGCCATGATGGTTTCTTTGGCCAACAACTAAAGTAAAGCAAACTATTAATTTCACATTTTGATGCTTGAAGAGTTGCTTTTAGATGTCACTCAGTATCATTCTGTTGAATTTAAAGTTATCCAAACAGGCAGTAGACATGATTATAATCATTATTCTTTGGGTGATGCTAAACCGGAGACTGTGGTTTAGAAAAATGATTGAGCATTAATTTCTAACCAGGATCTCAAATGTGAAAAACAGTGCATTTCAGTTGCAAACAAAGCAAACAAAATGTTAGGAACAATCAAACAAAAATAAAGTTTAGTTTCATTACATAAATCCTTTGTTCATACATATCTTCAATATTTTACACAGACATTAGCCCTCATTTGAGAAAAGATGTTGATTTATTAGATTTCAGCATAAATGCACAAGATGGTTTTCCGGTCTTAAACATTGGAGTATGCTGAGCAATTTGAAATATTAAATCTATCAATTTGAATTTCAGACATTTAAGATGAGACCTAATAAAGGTTTATAAAATAATTAAAGATCTTGTGTTTGTGGAAAGGGAAAAATGTGCTTAGCTATCTACAGTTTCTAGTACTAGAGGTCATAATTGCAAATTAGCTAGTAGATCAGAAAGATTTTTTTTATCAATAGAATCGTTCATGAGTGGAATGAATTATCAGAAAGTAATCTATTCAAAACCTGCTTTGATAACCATTTTCAGTCCCCGGGGGCCCCCTATTTCTTGCACTATTGAACTTTAGCATATTTCACTGCTTTTCGGGGAAATTGCTTTTCTCTGCTTGACTACTTGTGTACTGAATTCTCATTTGACTAACAACTGTATTTTAAAGCAAAAAAAAAACTTATTTGCCAATCATACGACAGAGCAGGATCATTTATTTACCTGATGGTAGTAGCGTCTTTTGGTTTGTAGCAAATCATATCAAGTCTTATTGTTTTTTTTTTTGGAATGAAGAAATATTTCTAAAATATAAAAAAAAAAAGGTTTTAGTCGGACAGGCAGGTGTGTGATTACGGGTCAATTTGAGATGCAAGTAAAACAACAACAACAACAACAACAACAACACTCCATAAGAGAAAACAAGCCTTTATTTAAAAAAAAAAAAAAAACAACAGAAGAAAAGGAAAGGATCAACACTTTGGCAATGAGCTGCTTGCTGATCATTAGACATATGACTGCCCAAGTGGTTGGCTTCATTCTGCTCAAAATAAAAACGTTTTCTTAAATTTTTAAAATAACATTTGCCTACAAACTAATTAAAAGAAACAACACATTTTTGTGTTCAAATATTATTATAATTATTATTATTAATTTGTTTTGCTGGTTTTTAAGTCACATATTTCTATAATAACTTTTTTTTAAATTATTGACAGAGAGAAATAAAATGTGGTATTTTGCTATCATTCATAAATTTATTGCTTTTAATTTAACAAAAAATTTGAAAATATTAGAGACTACCTTTAAACTGTTCTACTTATCTCCCCCTTGGTTTAATCTAAGCAAATTCAGTATTCACACGAAGAGAGACAACTCGTCCCTGTTATTATTAAATACAACTCTGCCTCTATTATGTACAACAACAACAAAGGTTTGCAGATTAAAATAGACACCTCTAAAAAGGACGCAAAAAAAAAAATTTGAAGAGGAAAATTCCTGTAGGTGTCAGTAGTTTTGTGGAAGAAATATCCTGAATTGGCAAAATAAAAAAAAAAAACAAACAATTAACAGTCTTTCCAATTTTTACTGCTAGTTTGAAAAATTTATTTCATATCTTGAAAGTATAAATTCAAACATATCTCATAAACACACAGGTATAAACATGATATATAACAGATTTTGGAAACAATTTTGATATGTATTTTTAAAAAAACTACAACCCCATTAACTTTGCATTTGTTTCATTCAGAATGGCTGGCCAGAACATCATCGGCTACAGACATAAGAATAATAATGATAGTAATAATATGACTTCACCATTTTTGCGAAGTGTTCACCATTGCTCAGTAGAATTTCAGGTTATCTGCTCAGTCCTCATTTAATGTGTGTTCTATCAGAAATTCAGTGGGCAGCAGAATGCCTAGCCATTGGAAGAGTGTGTGTCATTCTGCCTCTAACTGCTACAAATAAGCTGCTAATTTGTAATACTCCTATTCCAGAGACACTTGTAATAATATCTAATTATTTTAAAATTTCTGAAAATGAAAGTAAAAAAAAAAACAAAAATAAGATAGTATACAGTGGCTGCTTTTCAAAAATAGACTAGATATTTGACTTTTTTACTCTCCTCTCATTTGTTTTTTTTTGAAGTGTAAAAACAAATTCCAAATACAGAAATTCAGATTAAAGAAAAAGGGAATAAGAAGAACACAGTAGTCATTGCCTTCCAAGCTTGCACAGTAAATTATAATGATAGAGCAAGTATGCAAATGAAGTTATATTGCAAGTTGTGACAAAATAACAGGTAGCTTTCTTCATTTGGCTCTTTCCTTGGCCCGTGTTGATGCATAGTGAGTCAACTGGAATTCAGACCGTGCAAAATGGTTAAACAGTAAAAAATATAAATGTTTACATGAGACAAAGCATGGAGCAAACACAGAAGATAATAAACCATTAAGTAATCTTCTATGGTAGTATTTGTGGAGAGAAGTAACATTTATATTAGGTCTTTTCTTTAAGAAAAGAACAAAAAGTCTTAGCCTTAGGCTTCTCATTTTAGCTGTAATGGCTTAAACCAGGTGCAGCTTTCATTACTTGCTATATACCAGGAGATCGAAAAGTTACTTCCTGTAATGGTTGCTCAAAGCCCCAGGCTGTAGCACACACATTAACAGAAGTAAGTTTGCATGCATGGGTGTTCATGGAGAATGTATTAGCAGAATTTTGCCACAGGGAGGGTGGGGTGCCCCTTACATTAAACGGTTCTTCCGCTGCACGTGAACTTACAGAGTTGCTAGCTGTGTATCGGTTTGCCTGCTGATGTGTCTGTGTAGAGTTTCTCTCCAAGACTGAATAGCACTTTGTTAAATTTTTCTGTAACAATAAATATAATGCAGGGGAAGCTTCGGGGCCCTTCCATGTCCCCCTCCCTCTTGGCAATACTGGGAAGATTCATATACCTTCTGTGATGACAGAGGTGCTTGTGAAGTTCATGTAGCCTAAGGACCTTTTGTAATCATATCGGTAAATTTGAAGACAAAATTTGTGGCCAATGCACCATGATCAGAATGACTACCTACACCTGTGGAAATTGTTACATAAATTCAACACAAGTCATCGGAAATTGGAGGTGGTGGTTTCCATAGAGAAAGCAGAACTCATCAAGTTGCCAGGTCTACTGACCCACCCCAGGTACAAGATGCAAAGACTACAGGAACTACTTCTTGCTGATCCAGAAAAGCGAATGAACTCACTCAAACGAGTCGAACCAGTTCAGAAAAATGTCAATACAGCTTTCTGTTGTATCAATAAACTGGTATTGGTAACACTGCTTCTTTTACTGTTTTCTGTTATGGTTACATCAATTTCAGACTTATTTTTAAAACTCACATGGTTGTTTTAGAAAGACATCACAACACAAATGTGTAATATTGGAACTTTGATCACATTAGAATTACCCTAGGATATTTTATTGGTGAACTCACAGCTACAGTCAATCAGCAGTGTTTTTATATTGTGCTTTCTCTAAACTGCAAACTTATGAAGACAAATGAGGATCATCATCTCTTATAGCAACAAGACCATGATTTAAGCACAAGCAATAATCAGATTTGCCTAATGGAAACAGCAGAACAAAATATAATAGTCTAGTTAAATAGTTTTAACAATAAAATAATAGCACATGAATACGGTAATAATGACCAATAATAACCCGATGGCTGTCTATTTTGAAAATTAAGAAACTTAACAGATTTACATTAGTATAAGTTACCTGTCAAATTTAAGTCAGATGGAGAAATAAAGATACTAAAATATATACACACATGTTATATACTTTAATAGCAAAATACTGAAAACATGGTTTTTAAAAAAAATTACCAAGAAAAACAACAATAATCTTAGTAGGAAAAAGAGTTTTGGCAGAACATTAGAAATGGTTTCATGTAGAAGATAAAGATAAATGAAATTGCACTTCAGCCATACAAATACCAGAATATTTTTCTTGTTCCAGCTTTTTTTATGTATTTAAAGAAGAAAAAACATAAACCTTAAATAAATGGCTAAAAATATTAATTTTAAAAAATTGATAGATTTCAAGTTTTATTAAGTATAAATGAAGATACTAAGTCAAGTTCAAGTTGGTGGGAAGAACATATTTATTATCAGATCATTTTAACCAGACGACTTTAAATAAGCGAAACTACAAATAAGTACAAATTTGACCAAAACTCCTTCACCTCAGGCAAAGTGGTGAACAAAGTATGCACTTGATGCTGTTATTGTCCCCCTTATCAGGGACTCTAGCCCCATGGGAAAAGAGGGTCATGACCAGCAGTCAATGTACTCTGACATCCGCCAACTGAAAGTCCATACTAAAACCCCCTTCTGTTCTTCAGATGTGGGAGGAAACCATGTGTGGCGCCGCCAGCTGGTGAAGAAGTGAGAAGAAACAGCACTAAGGAGGTGTGCAGAATGATAACCTTTTTCTGTTTTTATTTCTTGGCACTTTGTGGCTTAACATCCACGTAATACTTTAGTAAAAAGCTACAGGAAGGAGGAGAAGTTTGCGTTATTCTAGTGGCAAATACTTCTAGTTATTAACATACATGGTGACTATGGTAGAAAACGTAATAAATTTTTATTAAGTATTTTATGCAGGAGGCACATACAGTCAGTTTTGTGTGTTCACAGAGGGAGAATCCATTGGGCCACTTCAGTTAATTAGCCTTGACTTGGCATCATTGTCCTATGGTCTATAATCAATACTTCTTTGAGCAATCAACTTTAATCAGAATTGTGAAATCCACTATTTCCAAATGTTTTTGTCAGCTTTAATTTTTGCTCTGTGTAGTGAACAAAAAGTCAGAAATGTAACAATTAGAAGCATGCAAGTTATCTGTGCTAAATAAAGTATATATATATATACATATACAAGCTATCTTTTCTTTTAAAAATTATCAGAAGTATATTGTACAAGTCAAGTGTGTAAGTCTGCAGAAGTTTATGAAATAAAAGTATCATGATTATATTAAATCAGTAGTTGGCCAGTCATTATAAGTTTATAAAGTAATTTTTAGTTTAAGTGAAAAATCTGCTGTTGTCATATTGAAAGAGAAACTGTTGTCAACATGAGACCTTAACAACAGATAACATGAGAACCATACAAAAAAACTAAATTCGTTTACTTGGGAAAGTTCAGAAATAAGAAACCATCTTTTTTATTCAGTTCTTTTTTTCTAATTTTTAGCAAGTATAAAGTTATGGTAGTTCAATGTGAAATAAGTTACAGAAAGATGAACAGGATCATAGAAATGATAGCAAAAAAACTGTCTCTTTTTAGCTGTGATTCCATGGAGCTTTATATAAGCTATTATAGAGCCTATAATGAATGAAAAACAAAACTATATTTAACAGAAGGCTGCCAGTAATCAATCAAGCAGGAGAAGTACAGAAATAGTTTAATTACAGCATATCAGCTATATATATATTGAGTCTTCAAACCGTATACAGCCTAGAAATCTGCATTGGTTAGAACATCCAGTGTGGTATAACAGATGTATGCATGTAGCTGATCAAATTTGAGTTGATGACAGCAGATGTCCTGATATCACATACAATGCATCTTCTTTTCTTTCCTGGCATACAAAAGTTTTGTAGTTTATATACAATAATTATTTTATATGTACTGAGCCAACCAAAAGCAGAAACAACTAGTAGTGTGGACTGATGACTTTTATAAACAGTACCTGTTTGGGATTATATTCACTTGTTGACAAAAGGTTTATATTAATTTAAACAATAATAAATTATTGTATTCATAAACTTGATGTTTTAAGGCTGTTTATGATTATTATTTTGTTATATCTAAAAGTGTTGGGAAAAAGTACTATGAAGTTTAGTACTGCAGGGAATAGTTCCTAACAGAACAGTTGAGCAAACACTAAAATGACTTCTCATTAAAAGCCAGTAAGAATACAGAATAAGCGCCAGGTGCTGTGTAAAATAAAGGAAAATAACTGACTAAACAAAAAAATGATATCAAACCACAAAACTAAGCATTCCAAGTGGTTAAAAAATTTATTGTGGCTGATTTTGTTATAGTCTCAAGTGGCAAAGGGAATATGGGAGAGATCTAATGACATTGCTCTGAGAATTTTCAGTCCTCTGTGAGATAAAGTAGTTTTGTGTTGATTTAGGTGGTGATTTATCTGTCAGCTAAATGTTTTGCTGACAGCATTTTTAGGTGGATACACTAAAAACTTCAAAAGCAATAAGTTCTCCAGAAATCATAAGGTGCAGTGTATATTCTTAAGTGATGCTTCTGAAAGGTAAGAAATTCTGATATTTGTCTCAACCAAAGCAAGTAGATTTTAGAAAGAAATGCTGTACTCCTACCTCCACAAATCTCTCTATACAATGATACCAAAAACCATGACATCAGAAATATTTAACACATATTATACTGCAAAAGAATGCAATCACAGCCATAACTAGGTAACATCATTTATAAACAATCTGGTGCCTGATTGATATACCAAATATTCCATCTCAAACTTACTTAAAAATACCTTCAAATTAGAGTATTTGCCTCAAACTGTATACATGAATATACAGCATCCTTTAGAAGACCAACTTTCTCTAAATAAATTTTTAACATTTGACATAACAAAGATGTTCTTAGTAAATTTAAACCAAATTTTCAAGTTTCCAATACATATTAGTATTTCATCGCATTATTGTTACCATACTTCAAATCTTTTACAATGCATGGTAATATTTTCTATAAAGCACACAGTTTTGTACACTAAGTGGGTAAATTGTATAGATAAACATGCCATTGTTATTTCAGAACTAACTGTGAACCTGTAAAGTGTATACTTAGTGATAGACTTGTTAGTACTAGAGATGATTTGGTTTCCATACTAAAAAGACATCACAAATTAGCAAATGCATTAAAATCTTGTGCTTTTAGCTCTTTTAGAGAGAAAGTAAAAAAAGTATTCAGAATCCACATGAATTCCACTGAACACTCTATCTTGCACAACTATGGTGCAAAATGAAGTCGTTATCTTTTCAATATCGAGAAGACCACCGAGAGCTGGTTGCTATAGAGGTAAGTCATTACAGCACCAGTAATTCTTAATTAAATGTAAAGATGAGCTACGATCAATGCCATATGCTTTGGCTTTGGGGTTGAAAGGTCAAAGCAGACAATGTTGATTATAACTTTGATATACAGTCAATTAGAAATTACTGAATGCTGTGACAGCTGACCCTGGTCTCTCCTATACACATCTTTAAAAAGTATAAAAAATTAAGTTCCTTTTTAACAGATTTCAGTAATCTTTCAAAAATGTCAGCACAAGTTATCCCCCCCTGCTTGTACTTCCAAAAATAATTGAGACATTAGTTTTTTTCTTCTTATAGGGTAACATTGTTACCAATAACCATCACTGTCAGCCATGGAAGAAAGATGCTGATGCAAATTATCTTGCTAGATCAAGTATACAACAACAACAGTTATGGCAAGAATACTGTTCTCTATAAATCACCTTCCACTAAGTTCCCTTATCAGAATACTACTGCTAATTTAAAATAGTGCGATGCTTTAAGAAACTGCTATGGTTGGACTCAATCTAAAGGTTACTCATGATTTTTTAAGTTTTGTTTTGTACCTGCATTTTTTACTGGCACAAATTGTATAGTCCATACCATTAAGCATGGCTGTTTCCATGGCATCAGTTATTACTAGTCTTTACCTGACTTCACATGAAGTTACACTCAGTAGCTAGTGAGCCAAACTTGCTGCATATTTTCCATATGTAATATAAAAGACTAATACAAACTGCTGATTTCCCACAGAATACACAGCATATTTGTATGATCTATTGCTTAAGTGGTCTTTTTTTTATCTTAGAGAAAGTAATAGAAGGTATCAAAATTTCAAGAATATACTGCAAATAAGTGTGTATGTGTATCTAGAATTACTGCTGAAAGAAAACAAAACAAATACTGTGGAGTTTTTATGATGCTGCCTTGGAAATAAGCTCGAATCAACATCTATCACGACAAACACATTTCTTTCTTTTATCCATCTCATTTATACACAGTTTTCGCCTTTGGTGGAGGTTCCAATGTAACTGGCTTTTGCAGAAGTATGTTTCTTTGATGTAGAGACATCTGAGTTACTGATGAATGCAGTCCTTGAGCTAATGATGCCCTCCATGCTAAACGACTCAGGTTCATAGTGGACTACACCAATCTTTCTAAAAACAGCGACTCCTGGCAGCCAGATGATGGGTATCAGAACCAAAATGACTGCTGCAACATTGGCAAACCATGGGTAAGAAGCATCAAACAGCTCAGCCTGAAGAAATAAAATTAATAAGTAAATTTAATTTCACAAGTTATAATTACTTACCAGGTAAAATCAAGAAAAATAAACAATTCTTAAAATAGACAAATAATATAAAATTAACTTTTCCATTTTGTTTTACAAATTGCATACGACAGTTATTTTTATTGCTGTGAGAATCTTTCACTAATAACACTTTACACACACATTCTTTTGTACACTGTATCTGCTGCAAAAAAACGTATATTTTCTCACATAATAATCATAAAGGTGCAGAATCTGCCTACTTCTGTAAATCATGCTGCAACTTTGACCATTTTGAAAAATACTGATTGGAATGCATTAATGTACATATCTGGAGATGCGGTTTACTAAGAAATTTCTCACAATCAAAAGAACATCATCTACTAGAGACATTAAGATGAAACCAGGCTGGATACCATTATAGGGATGCTATTTTAGCCAGGTTTCATTTTAAGGTCTCTAGTATTATCCATCTACATCTTAACACCTTTTATAATTTTCCCATTTACCACTTGTGAAGACTATAGTTATCTGCCCTTACTTGATTAGAATGCAATTACGCAAATAGTTGGACAGCTACCTAAGCATTATGTATTGTTCAAGTTGTTTTTATTCATTAAGAATATACAAATATTTATCGAATCCTACAGTATTGAGAGAGAGAGGGAAAACAAATTTTATGATGATTATACTTTCAAAAACTGTTTGTTTGTTTGTTTCAAAGTAAAAAAAATATTTAAAAGGAAAAAATCAGCTATTTCTCACCTCTTCTTTGTCATATGCTCTGTACATTACTGGTTTAATAAACTTTGTTATCAGTGTAGCAACAAGAAGAGTCGTGATGAGGAATGGAGACATCACCTTCCACATCAACCGCCAGTAGATGTTTGGACGAAACCCAATCATCCCTTCAATATCGTCACAAAACCTTAGATCAGATTGGAAATAAAAACAAATTATGATTTCTTCCGATGATAAAAATTTACTTATTTTATAATAATATTTTTCATTTTAAACCAAGTTTTAGACTATTTTTAGTGTTTTTAGTTAGAGAATTTGCTACTTTGTTTCAGATAAAACTTTTAATTTAAAATTTTGACTTAATGCAAAATAATCTCCCAATAAAAGTCTTCATTGTAAAAAGTCTTCACTCCTGAGCAATTTCCTTAAATTGTTTTTTTACTAGCAGCAGACGCATTTTATTATTTTTTTAGTTGTTTGTCTGAATCTTTGTTATATATATAGTAAAACTTCTTTTTGAACCCCTGTGCTAACTTTTGAGGTGTAAAAACATCTGACAGCAGTGAGCTAGAAGAGGAGGATGTGAGATATCTGCCTTGCTGAGTAAGTGAGTTACCTGAATACAGCTTGGGGCAGAACTCTTCATGTTTAGATGTGAGAGGAAACCGGAGTGTTTGAAGGAAATGTACATGACGGGCTGGTGGAAAAAAACAAGAAACTTGCCAAGGAGCTATCTACACCAAACTAAACTGACCATGAGGATTCAAACTCAGATCTTTAGCCTGGCAATCCAGTAGTCTACTGCTGGACCACTGGTTGTTCCTAGTTAAACTCTGGAATGATACATGTGGCTAAAAATTTTGCTTTATTTAAAAACAATATTTTGAATAATTGAGAATATTTCTTTAAAAAGATTAAGAAAATTAAAATATCTGAAATGATAAGTATATAAGTAAATATTGTTTTAAAATTACATTATTATTAATAAACTTTTAATTTTACTTTTATTTTTTCTAACAATAGTTACCTCTGTTGAGCAACTTTATAAAACAATTCTAAAAGTTTTAAAATTATAGCCATAAAATATAATTAATTTAAGTGTTTAGAAAACAAGTTAATTGTTTATCGAAAATCTTTTCAATTTGAACGGACTAGTTCACGTTCCTTAGTGACATTACTACAGTTATCTCCCTTCTATAACCACCAACGTACCTGTTGACTCCGTATTTGAATGCGACAGCTACAATTTCGAGTAAAGCAACAATCATTAATCCAAATGTTCCTGAAAAGAAGTCGAAGAGTCCCACCCAGTAAGATCCACTTCGGAAAGTAAACAGCAGACCTACCACCATGCTTATCAAACAAAGCACACCTGTCAAAATAAAGAGTCTGGAATGAAGCAAATTCTAAGTAACAAGGGAGTGAACTCTTGCCGGTCTCTTTATGGGTTTTGCAACATTACACTGATAGCCATAATTATTTTCAAACCATTAAAATAATTCATCAAGAAAAGTTTGAAAGTAAACTTTCATCCAAAATGCAAGGATGTTCTAGCACTTATATGCTAACAGATATAGTGCAGACTGTGGAACATTTCTGAAGACCACAGCTAAACACTATAGCCATGTTATGTTGTTGCAGAACCAGTAATTCCTAATTAACCATGTAGATGAACTATACCAGTGCTACAACTTACCCCACATAACATTTAGCCCAATAATCTCCCCAATAAATGTATTTATGTATGGAATATTTCCTTGATAACTTCATAGATGAATACTGTTACAGTATATACTTATGTAGCTAATGTACTTAGTATCTATTCAAATTACAGTTATCAATTTTAACTTCTAAAAACATATTGTTATAAACCTGAAATTTTAAATTTGTTTGGTTGACATTTTAGATTTATTCTAAAAGACTATAAAATGTAAACTCACTTTCAATGTATTTATATTTTTCTAGTAATCACAAAATCTGATTACTTTAGAACCTTTTCTTTCAAAATTTAAAATTTATCAAAAATCAAAACAAAATTTTATTTTTATATAAAATGGATCTTTATGGCTGTGAACTCCATTAATAATAATAATAATAATAATAATAATAAAACAAATAAAATTGAGATGCCATCAATTAAAGCTAGCATGTTTCATAACTTCACATTTTTTCTACTCAGCAAATCAAACTTAATTAAGTATTATTTGGTTTTTAAAACATTAATGGTTCTTTTCCTTTTAAAGCTATGTTAAAGATCTGATTAGTCTGAAAATTAACTTTCAAGATTCACTGACTTCTCAGATATTAGAGTTAATAGTTATCAGGTGCCGGTTTGGCGCCAAAATAAGTCAAATTGTTCTCTCAAAGGAAAGAAATGAATTTTGGTTATTTAAATAATAAACCAGCACATATTTTTCTGCTTAAGGTATCTCTAATCTTAAAATAACAACAAAAAAAAGTCTATGTAATTCCTCCCACTCAATGATAAAAAACATTTTATTAACTATATTGATGTTATTTGTCTGTAATGTTCAGCTGCTGTAAAAGGGTTGTTTTCTGTCAAAAACTTCTTCCTCTGTGAATGTTTTTCCAGCTGTAATGTCTAGAAACATTTATTTCACCTGTTCCAATCATTGTTTATGTCTGTGATGTTCAGAAATATTTCACCAGCTGTAATAAATGTTGCCTAAAGTTTCAGGAAATTGTTATCATTGCTATGTTTTGGCTGAATTTTTCAGAAATATTTCACCCACTGTTATAGTATTTGTCTGTAATGTTCAGAAATGTTTTACCTACTGCTATGATGTTTGTCTGTAACATTCACCTGATAGTGCCCATTTTTTCTTCATCCAGGGAAAAGGTGTGATATCTCTCAAGGATGTTGCAACACCTTCAATAGTGGCAAACTCGGTTCCCAATCCCAAAGCCAGAAGCATTAGAAAGAAGATGATGGACCAAAAGGGTGCAGATGCTCCAAACTCAACAATTGCCTGTGTAAAAATGATGAATGCCAGTCCAGTGCCTTCTGCTGCCTAGAAATAACAACAACATTTTGAAAAAAAATTAGTTTAAAAAAAAAAGGGAGCGAATATTGAATATTTAGGTTTCTCTAGAAAAAAACAAAAAAAAAAGAGAGAAAGAAAAAGAAATCAATATAAAATTAGCTTTACTTTGTCTAAATCTTCCTGGAGATCACATATCTTTAGAGATGTGGAGTTTAAGGCTGTGAGAGAAGAAATGTTCAACGATTGTAAGTTTGCTGCTGTGCCATCAAACGTCTTCATATCAAACAGAGAGACATTTAGATTGGGATACGCATGGCTGATGAAATTCATATTTCTGAAAATAAAAATAAAACAATTTATTTATGGTTATCATGGCTGTATATTAAAGTCTCACAAACTGTCTGTCCAATTAAACCTATAAATAAAAACAACATCTTAAAATAATTTAAATCCATTTTTGTTTTTTTATAAGTCAATGATATCATTGCATGGCAGTTATAGCAGGACATTTTTACAGTGCAATCAGTTTATGAATTCAGGATTTAGTTTTAAAGTTTTCTTTTAATGTTATGAGCAATTCTGTTCCCTCTAGCCCAGGAGCTTTGCATTATAACGGAGACTATAGATTATTCAATATTTAGCTCTTTTATTAAATGAAACATTTCTGTACTCTATTTTTTAAATAAGTAGCAAACAAGAACAGTGGTTTGAGCTAGATAAGCTTTATTTAGATACACATTAGACGTGAAATGACAAAACACAAGATAGCATTATCCAGTAGCTAGCTATATAATGTGGCACTATTTCTTTTTATGGTAGAATATAGGAAAAACTGAGGCTAGTTATTACAGCACAAGTAATTCCTAATTAAAGGTATAGATGAGGCTATAATCAGCAAAATCATATAACGTTGATTTTAGCTCACTATATGTTTAATTTAAAATTTCTGGTGCTGTAACAACTAGCCCAAATCTCTCCTACACTTTAAGCTTAGTTTCAATAAATCATATGGAAAATTTGTTTCTGTATTTTTTAACTATACAATACCAACCATAATTTACAGTTGAGTGTAAGGTAGTTCATTAAATGTGTGTCCACATCCAGTTTTCCTAAAAACAGACGAGTAAAATAAATTCTATTTATAAACATAATATTTTATATCCCACAAAAAACTTTTATATTGTCACAGACCTTTCAGAATTGAAAAATATTTATCATAAATACTTGAAAAGACAACAGCCAGTTATGCTGATTATTATATAATAAGCACTAATGACACATGTAAAATTTGCAGAAGCTTAGTTTGAACAAAGCTGTACAGCTATAAATATATTGATGTCCATGTTTTTGAGATAGGTAGTGTCACCAAAGTTTCACCAAGTCAGTACCTGATATGGCCAGCTCTTGCTATGACATATGAATAAAGTGCATTCATAGATTGGCTTATGCATTGAATTTGGCTTTTAAGATGATCTTCCACTCCTGTTGTAGTGCTGTGGAAAGACTGCTAATGGGTCTATAATACGGAGTCATTCTGGTAAAGACAATACCCTAACTCATTCCAAGCATGTCAGGGAAATATGAGCTCAAAATCTGATATCTTTTGGTAGCTGGTCAAGTGCAGTGTTGTTGTTTTGCTTTATGTTAGCCTTGCTTTGTGAGAAAATGTGTTGTTCTGCAGGCACTTATTACTTTAAGAACAAAGGAGACTCAGGCACAAGATGTTGTTTATGTTTTGTTCTGGTAGAACCACTAGCTGGCAGTTTAAATTAAAATTAGTATTACAACTGCCCATTACCATGACACTTCCAATTCGAAATATGCTGTGCTGTCTGAAGCAATGATATGCCAAACATTCATGTGGACAACAATAAAATCAGTCCCTGTTATGGAATTAGTTCAAAATCACCAATGTTGAGCATACTGCATTGAACATTTTTGACATATGTGTTGATGCCATCATTCAGTCAAGATTGTCTCATGGTTCAACTTCTTGCAACTTTTGTTGCCCAATCTCAGCCGATTAGTACATCTCATATTATACAGTTATTGATGCACTATTAAATAGAAATTCTGTAGATAATACAGCTCTAGGGTTGGCCAAACTTAGACCTCTCTCTCTCTCACTGGGACTGCCTGTAGCTTCATAGCATACAAGGCTACTTATGGTAGAAATGTGCACACCCAGCTCAACTGTAACCTATCTCTGGAAAAGGTCTCCATCCAACATGCCTCAAGCAAAGTCATTATCTGCTGCTTGTTATTATTTTGGCATCTTAAAATTTTGCAGTAGAACTTTGAAAAATATATAGGCTAACCACACTTCCCTCATATAAAAATCTGTAGCTATTCTTAGCACAAATGTTTGGCTAAATCACAAAAAGTAGACAGTCTAAGAAAATTTTAATCTTATGCTTTCCACAAATCCAATAACATCATCAAATCTTGTTGAAAAGAATGTTGCAATTATTTAAATTAACAAATTAGTGGTGGCCAATAATTATTGCATAAGTCACCATAATAGTTAAGTACTGTTTTTACATCTCAATGCAATAATCTCTATGTAACTTTAGATTAGTACAGCAGAAACTTTAGTAGTACACACTTTACAATATTGTTCAAATTAAAGAATATTATTTTAAAGAAATACATGAATGATACAAACAAAAAATGCTTAAATATCCCACTAGCCTAGCTACAGTTACATGTATACAAAAGGTGATGAAATGATTTTGGCCACCTCTGTATTTTTACTTACTTTTCCAAGCAAATTTCAAACATAATTGTAGCCTTGTAGCCTAAGATGGAAAAGATAACCAGGCAGCCATAGATGGCTGTACACCAGTTACACATCCCTACAACTATGGTATCACGCTGACAGTTGTTATTTTGTGGATTGTAGCTTGCAAAAGCAATTAAGCCACCAAATGCCAGGCCAAATGAGTAAAAAATCTGTGCTGCTGCATCAAGCCAAACCATTGGATCTTTAAGACGTTCAACCTGTGGTAAATAAAAACATCATTAAAGGCTAATTAGACAGCACATAAAATCTCCATCTTTATTCGTAAATGCCAAGAATACATCACAACTAAAGAAGATGAACCTATTGTAAGTTTAATACACATTTCTGTGATAGTGATAATAAGCAATGGAGTAGCCAATAAAAGGCGAACATTCTGATGATGATACTGCTGCTTTTAGAACATTAAAAAATTAGACAGTTTTGTCATAAACTAAAAAAGTCACATTTAACAAAGTACAACTTTAGTTAAGTGTTTTTTGTCCACAGAACTTCTGACTTATTTCTTAACTATTTGCATAACTTAAAAAAAAATTTAAAACACGTTATCACATTAGTCTTTGTTTTAATTCTGATTTATTCTGGTTACATCTTCTTTGGTCACAAACCATCTTTATACAAGTTTATCTACAAATTAGGCTCTCCCCTGGAAAGGCATTTGTTAACAGATGTAACTGATTAGAAAAACTATACCAGTTACTATAGGTAAATGAAAGCAAATTATAAGACAATCTTTATTAGTTTAGATTAGTTTAATAGCTACAAATAGACAGAAAGCCATCGTTGTGAAGGCAGGGCCTCTAGAAAAGAAAGATAACTGCCACTAATTTATTTCACCCAATGAAGAAATATTTTCCAATGTTTAACCAAAGCTGGAATTTCACTTAATTTATCATTATGACTTCTAGTGACTGTAGACTGCAAAAAAATAATAATAAATTGTCCCCGTGTCCACAGAACTCATGGTTATTTTGGATGCCTCTTTTAAGTCTCCTCTTAGATGTCTTAAGTTAAAACTAGGAAGGTTAGATAGTTTAAATCATTTAGTTTATTCGTGGTGTTTAAAGTATGGAAATGATATCGATGAAGCAAGCACTTGTAACCTTCTGCAGCCACATGATGATGATAATAGAAATTCTCTCAGTTGGAGAATGAAACCATTGGAAATGTGAGAGGATCAACTGCTGATCCCATGACGGTAAAGTTATGCCACTAGAAGACAGAAGAAAAATAAAATGTTTCTGTGCGGACTGAAGCTGAAAACAGTCAGCAGTTCCAATCACAACAGCATTTCTTCTCAAAGCGGCTCAAGTTCTGCAAACCTGGCTTCCCGACTTCTCTCGGAACCAACCACCATTTTGTCCTTCTGGCACTATTTGGCCCAACTACGCACACTCATCCTCAACAAACGGACGGGCGTTTTCTGTACAGTATTTATGTCATTTCCATTCACGGATTTCCTGACATATTACGGCACAGGTTTCGATATAAACATCATATTTTACCTGTGATTTTATTTTGGAAATTTGAAAAAAAAAGCCCTGAAACTATTTTGTGACGCCTCGTTGTGCTCCTCCACATCCCGCGAGTGAGCGTCGCCCGCCATCTTTGCTACTGAGATGGGTTAATCATCCGCGTTGTGCGCATTACAGCCCTAGGCCGCCTAAAATCCTTCAAGCAAGTATGGGAAATGGGCGGCAAGCAATCGGTTTAGAGGTGAAAACATAGGTGTTAGGGCGCTCGGATGCTGTAGGACCTGCGGTGGTCATTGGCCTATCCCCACCCTACTACAGTGAGAACTATTCATGCAAACGCTGATAGGAATCAAAGAATGTGCTCGAAATGTGACCCAACCCCACTCCCAATCAAGGACTGTTAGTTTAATGAAAGGAAGAGGCCAGGTTTGGATTGAAGATCAGGCGCAGAGGGACACATCCATGGGCTTGATGGTTCGAGAGAAGGCCAACTCTCTGTTTCAGGACCTAGACGGAGGCAGCGAGGGTTCAAGCTCCAGGAGGGCCGCATTCCCTATTTATACCATTATTTCAATGGGAAAATTACATCTCTGGTTACGTCGTTTCACCTAAAACAAAAAAAATAACCTTGGAGCACATCCCCGACGTAGATAAAGGAAACACTGTACGCCATCTCATTCCAGTTGCTAGAGGTGAGACAGCCGGACTGCATTCAATTCTGGATCATTCGCTTGGGTCCTCCCTCTCCCCTCCCCCCCTCATCTTGGATTATTGCTGCTCTTGGCACAGGTCGCTCTGCTATGAGTCTGATGTACCGTTTGGCCATCCTGCTATGAGGGTTAGATTTCTGTCCCAACAACCGTAAAAGTAAGTCTCCCATTTTCTCTGATCCTGGAATGGTTTCGTCGTGAAGAAATAGGGCAAGAAGCGTCGAGCACCCACCTCCCTCTCTCTCTCCCTCCCTCTATCCTCGCAGGAGGCACTGACCTTGGCAAGTCAGTAGTCTCAAGCACCTTTCGGTTTGCCACAGAGTCCCACCTTAAAGCTAGCACATGTTCTCGGTTTGTGAAACGTCTCTCTGCGTGTGTGTGTGTGTGTGAGGGGGATGGGCTATACAGCTTGTGCCACTAACGATTCTCTCTCTCTATCCTTGGCTTTTGTTCATGGATTAGCACTAGCACCAGGTTCTACTGGGCTGGCAGGCATCTAGATCACTTTTTTCGGTTCTTAGAGTCTCTACTACATTCCACTGAAGTTTTTCTTTTCCTTTCCAAATACAAATGGCACCTGCCCGTTGAGTCTTGCTTGGAGGACCACAGAAACTTTGCACCTCTCACACGTTTTCAGGTTCTCCAGCATCTTTGATAGCTTTCACTTTCTTCAGCAGGACTAATTCCTTTTGCAGACAGGACATGTCTATGAAGATCAGTGTGAAACTTACATTTGATCTCGTTCAATGTGAGGGCATCTTTATTTCATAGTATTTTCAGTACAGCTGCAAGTCTTTGGTCATGTTCCTCTCTATTATGTTGGATGTATTCTGGGTACCTTCACAACCTTGAAGCACCTGAGTTATTTTCTGATATTTCTGGAGCCACAATTATCTCAAGTATTCATTAATCTCTTAATATTCCTTTATGGGTGTTGAAAATAGTAATTGTCCTGGCTTATGAACTCAACTTCCCAATGAGGATCTAGCTTGCTAAAGATGCTGATGATGCATTGATTGAGATCATGTAAACTTTGTAGATACTGGGTATCTCTAACCACTGCCTCATTCACTTCCTCATGCCCACACACATTGTTATCTTATCTCCCCATTTGGCTTTTGAACCACCATACTAGGGCTTACCCAAATGGTCAGACCTGTTATGGGCTCTATTATATCCACTGCTGGAAACTCATCTACTTCTGAATTTTTCTCAAACCTGAATGCTGTAAAACTAAAATGTTGAATTACATTAGGTACATTTTTGTTGATGTGAATGTTTATCATTCAATTTAAACACCTAAAAGTACCTCATATTTCTCTTAGGGTTACTATAATACTACTATACTACAATCACTAGTGCATCAGTCATCAGAATTACTAATTCTGTAGCTGTCATCTTACCTAGCAAAGGCTCGCCTTCTCCATCACTGACAACAAACTCTGCTTTCATAGTTATCATAAACTCCAATTATAGCTGTGAATGTGCCTTTAAGGGGTAGCAATGTTTAGCAACTATAGACAAAAAGTTGCTTTGAACTCTCTTGTGACTAGCACTTTATTCTCTTGCTTTTTAGCTGCTCCAGTAGTTGCTTATCTATTATATTGCACCACAGTCAATAGTCATTTTGATAAGTTGATGGTGTAATGATGGCATTATTTTTTGGCTCTAAATATTACCAGCAACAACCTGCACAGCAGAAAGGTTTAGCACAATGAGAAGGATAAAAACATGGCTGAGCTCAACAGTGGCAGATGATCGTTTGTCTGGACTTTGTATGATAAGTGTTCACAGAGCAAAAGTTACAGCTACAAGCACAGACTTATTTAAAAAACTAATGGATAATTTGAGAGACCAGAGACGTTTACAACTTGTATTGAATAAAAATGTATTTTTCTTTTTGTTTCATTATTGTGAGCACTGATGGGGTATCACAATAACAGAAGAAGCATAATAATGTTGAAAAAATAAATTTAAGTAAAAAAAATTATTTATCAAAATCAAATACCATTGATAGGAAAAAAAAGACAAAGTTATCTTTTTATTTTTTGGTATTATTATGCTTTCATCACTAGGCACATTCCCAACACTTATACTATTTTGTCAACCCCCCCAATAATTTATCCTGTAGACATTTGTTTCTCTCCCCACCACCTGAAAAAAATCTTGCCAACACCCATGAATATCACCAATATTTATTTTCACTTAAGTAGAGCTGACTTTACACAGAAAAGACATACTCTTTCCCATGACTCTACATTTGATCCAGGTACCATTTTGAGTAAAGTGTGGTGTTCTTGGTCTTACACTTGATGTGGTCTGATCCCTACTTGTGACTCCAGATATTCTTTCCTTTTCCTGGATGTGCAAGCTGCATAGGCTCTTCACACTAATTCTTGCAATGGCAATTCACAGCCCTGCTCAAGTAATTTACAGCGTACATAGTCGAGTAGAGAGAGATGTCTCATTGATTATCTCTTAACAGTTCATATCTCTGTAAAAGTACATTGTGCACCCCTTTCCTGCAGTCTGGTAACATACTGGTCCATTGTTTCACCTTCTATCTAAGTTATATGGAACATGCCTCTCTAATGTAACATTCACCTGGGGAGCATAAGATAGTCTGTTCACATAAATCACTTCTTCCCTCATTACTCACCTTCAGTCAGAGTTTGCTCCATCAGCTATCATATTGCCCTTAGCTTCTGCACCAATACAATGTTATAAACTTAATCCTCATTGCAAAATGCATGCAGATTCAGTCGCAACATCAGAAAGACATGAATTGCATGCCTTGGCCATTTATTAACCTTCACCATTCCATTATAGATCAGTCCATATTGTAAACAAAAGTATGTGGCACTTCACTATACTGTTAGAATTATCACTATTTAATGCACAAAACCCAGTGGAAATTATTTGCTTAGGAAGTAAGGTGTAAGCACTGCTGATCAATGACTTTTATGTACTGTGCTTTAATAATCACTTTTATCTTTGCAACAACATTATTATTGTGCAACAGAACCTGTCTAGTAGACGTCGGTGTAGTGGATAAGTTTCTCATCTAAAGCCATTAGTGACAGATATGCAAATGAAGGCTGTCATCTTGCTTAGTGATTGACTCATCTGTGAAAACTAGACTAACTCAGCATTTCACATGTTGAACTCATTTGACTCTGGGGAAAGATCAAGCAAAGTAAATCTGGAGCAATGGTGTAGCATAGAATTGAATATGGAGTTAAAAAGAAGTTTACTGACAGATGCTTAAATTGCAATGATTAATATGCATTCTTAAAAATATTCTTCTTTAACTCGATCGAGGGTAGTTGGCCATGTCTAACAGCCCAAGGTCGATAGTCACTGTTGTAGAATGAATCAGTAGTCTTCTGTACCAGTCCATCAGCATGAGTTTTTTCCTCTAGGTACTCTTGGTTTGCTCAAAAAGATAAACAAGGATTTCTAGCATGCACTTTCTATTTCCTACTAAAAATGGATGCTCCATGTTCAACAACATGCAGCAATGGGCAACACTTGTTAATGGTAACCACAATACTACAAAAGAATCACTACAGCTTAGAAGATGGAGAATAGGTTGCAGTCTTTTTCTTTTGGACTATGCAAATATTCATCTAACGTCTTGATAATCAGCTATGGGCCAAATCACTCCAACCTCACAGCAGCAGCTATTACTTTGTTGAAAAAACCTGTCACCATTAATAACCTGATAAATTCTGTGTCTAATCATTTGTGAGCTTTGCTCAAGGTAATAAGAAACCAGTTATAAACACCACATTATTATTACAGCAGTGATTTGTATTAAAAAAATGATTTTTTTTCCAAATCTATACAAAAGATATGTTTTCATGTGAGTAAATTATATAATACGGATCTCATTTAGATATTTAGTCAATATTTGGGAAGTTGTCATAAGGTTGACTATGATATGATAAGATTTAAATATCAAACTATATATAAATACTTTTGCTAAAGGTGCCAGATATTTTGTTTGTTTTCTTCAAAATATTTGCTTGCTTTTCATTTATCTATTGGAGATCAGAGTATGGTAATTCTCTAGTTACAAATGAATGTTGGTTCCCTCCACACCCTCTGCAGACAGTTAACAATTATTACTGTCTAAAACAATGTTTTAATACATTTTTTTAACTAAATATAACTTTGTGATGTTATCTGGAAACATTTTACAAGTCATTCATGAGATATTTCCCAAAATGTGGATAAACTATTTTGACAGAAAGCACAGTATGCATACTTTTCCTGCATCATTCTTGATCCAACAATGGCAAGCATGTTCTCATTGTTAAGAACAAATTCATAGCTTCATACCTGACCCTGAGGTTGTGTTTTATTTTGGTGAAACTGATACGCTTACATGCCACAAAACAGCCTTGTTTTACACTGCACAATGTACGTACATAAACAAATGTCAAAACTTCCTCCCAGCCTCATTTCACCTGTAACTACTTTTCTGATGCAGAGAACAAACCAATAGTGGACTCATCTTTAATCTTTTCTTCATCTTTGATGACTGATATAAAAACCCCAAACTCTTAAATATATAGAATGGTAACTGTCATACAAGTACCCGCTAAAAGTTATCTTTTCATTTATGCCATTCATTAATTATAAATTAAAGATGACTTTCTACATACTTGCCAACTCTCATGATTTTGGCGGGAGTCTCCCGATTTTTAAGAACCCTCCCTATAAAATATGAAAACAACCTGATTTTTTGTCACCCATAGGCGACATTTCGTGAGTTTCATATTTTGACCAATCAGAAATCAGCAAACCCATCACCCCGTTGTGTATGGCTTACACTATCATCATCTGCCATTTGACCCTATAGCCACCTGCCACTGCAGGCTTGTCTTCCACGGCAGGCGCTCCCAGTTGTGTCACAGGCCTCTGCGGTAACTTGCACTTGCATCACCGGCCCCCCCGACAACTTTCTGTCGCTCCATCTCCCTGATAGAAACAAACAATACACACTGGTGACAGGGGCCAGAACTCAACCTGTTACCGCAGTAGGACTGATGCAATTGAGCCACACTTATATTGGGGCAGAGCACGCCACAAGGACTGGACAGTGACTTCGGCCGGATGCACACTAGCCAGCTCGGCTTTAGGCGAACTTGGCCGCCAACAACCTGCCATATTTTTGTAGACAACAGGTCATGAAGATAGTGCATACTCTACCCAAAACGAACCCTAAACGCCAAAAATATGAAACAAACAAAATACCAGCCAGCTTTGGGGAAAAGATTTTCTTTGTGTTAGAAAATGCTCAACATCCCAGACAAGTGCATTTTGCAAGGTAAGACAGAATTTTTGACTATTTACGTAAACTTTTTATTTTGAAATAAATGTCGCTTATATGTGTATTATCGATGCCGGTGTTACAACACATTTTCTGTCGCTATTTTCTCTTGTGTTTGTTTGTTTGTAAGCTGACAAGTCATTTGTCAAAGATATTTATCGTGTATTAATAAATCATAGATGTTTTATTTGTGGTCGGGATGATTTAAACATCACAGAACAAAAATATATAAGAACTGGTATTAAAATAATATTTTAAGTGTTGTATTTCCTTATAGACATATGCAAATTAATGCAAGTTAAAATTATTATTATTATTATCTTTACACTGTTCACAGAACTTATTTAGTTTGGTGAATACAATAGACCTTTTCAGAATAACTATGAAAATTGCTTAAGTTGCTAAAAATAAGCAGCCGTACTGGATATATTATGGTTATTTTAAAATCAAAAGCACTATATATTCCATTTTTTAAAAAAACATTTAGTAATACTTTGTATTTTTCTTATATTTTTCAGGTTTGCAATAAAACAGTAAATATCAGTCATGGAGGAAAAAATTACCTGAAAAAGCATGTGACAACATCAGCCCACTAGATAAGTGAGAAGGCTCAATCATGTTCAACGCCTGTCTCTTCGTTTTTCACCGCACAGTCTGACGATTCCATCGTCCAGGCAGAGTGTATGTTCATCAACTTCATATGTAAACATAACATTTCCTATAATACTGCAGACCACTTCACAAAGCTTTGTAAGATGTTCCCAGACAGCAAACTTGCACAGAAATTTCAGTGTGGACATACTAAAACAACACAGATAGTGAAAAGTTGCCTGCAGAAAACAGCCATTTTCTTTATCATGTGATGATAAAAGTATGAAGACAAGACACTAGCAATACTTGTTAGATACTTTCAGTCACAAGCAGACCAGGTTTTTGGCAATCCCAAAATGCAAGATAGGAACAACTGAGAACATTTCTCATCACCTAAACCAAGTGTTTCTGGACTCTGAATTACCATGGGAGAACTGTATCAGCTTTATGTCTAATAATTGTAGTGTGATGACTGGACGCCACAATTCGGTGATCAGCAGGATCAGGAATGTGCATCCAGATGTTTGACATGGGGTGTGTTTGCCATTTGGCCAATGTGTGCACTGTTTTTGCTGTGAAGAGTCTCTCTCTGCCTGTTGAAGACTTGCTGATCGATATCTTTTATTACTTCCACCACAGTGCCAAAAGGAAGGAACAGTACAAGGAGTTTGCAGACTTCTGTGACATCGAACCAACAAAGATATTGAAACACTGTGCAACTAGGTGGTTTAACTTAGAAAGAGCAGTAGAGAGACTTCTTCATCACTGGCCTGCATTGAAATCATACTTTGTGACCCATGATGATGTAGAGAAACAAGGGAGAGTGAAAAGAGTTGCTGAACTGTTGTCTAACCCAGAAATGGTGATGTATTTTCATTTCCTGTGGTTCATATTGCTGTTCCTTGTGGACTTCAACACTATGTTCCAAACAGATGAGACAAGACTCCCTTATCTAGGCCAGGAAATGATGCACTTGATGAGGAAGATGCTGGGGAAATTTTTGTAGATCACTTTTGCAATCCTTTAAACCAACATCCTTAACAAGATAAGGAAAACAAATGTGGATGCATGCTCTAAATGAGACCTAACCAAAGATTTAAATATCAGAATACTGATTGCCAATGTCTTTATAGTAATAGTTCCATTTAGCAAACCTAGTGTTTTGTTTGCTCTGCCTACCATTTGACTGCCTTGATCATGTTAAATACTTCAAGGACTTGCTCATGATCACTATAGCTACAAGCCCAGCAAGCGTGGCATGACTGAAAGTTAGCTGACCGTTGATTCTTGTCAAATCCTGTCCTGGCTTTTGAAGACATTTCACAGCAGTGAGCAAGAAGGGAGGTGTGTCAGCCTTGGTGATCAAGCAGGAACTCTGAGCAGCAGTTAAGGTGCAAGCCAGACCTGTGATAGATCCACTACTTGATAATTGTGCTTACAGGGGTAAGATTCTACAGCACCAGTAATTAATTTCTTTATAAACAGAGATGAGCTGTAATTTATATCATATGCTTTGACCTTAAATCAGAAGGTTAAAGCCTCTGAAGTTGATTACAGCTTGTTTCTGGTGTACCCTTATAACAACTAGCCCTGGTTATCTCAGAGATAAAGGAACTAAGCACTGCATCTACATAAAAAAGATGGTCCCAGAAAAAAAAAACAATTACTTCAAAAGCACTCAAGGTACTTGAGGCTGGAAGGCAACACCAGCTATCTGCCATGATGCTCGGAAAACGACTCTAACAGTAGCTAGGATGTCTAAGGAAGTAGTACGGTTTTTATGGGATTAGTGGTGCTGTACAAACAAGTAATCATAATGAGTGCATCTACTCATGAAGCTACAGAGAGGATATGAAGAAAATTTTCCAATTCACTCGAAAGTCCTTTGTGTGGCTGCACATTTATTAATCTAAAGCTATAATTATAAATGTACATTTTTCTAAGCATATTTAATACAACCTTTATATCATGTGTGATTGTTTAATTGTCTATATGAGAATAGAAACCTATGAAATTTCTGAATTCTTTGCGACAATGAATAATAACTCATTTTTACTTCACCTTTAATGAATAGCATAAAAAGCCAGAGAACCATCTTTACATGACTACATAATACTAATTGTGCAAGATAGCAGATGCTGTGTAAGTTCATGGATCAACAAATATTGATGGATCAAAAAACAAAAAAAGGACATTTTCTTGATATACAATCGTAGGCTTAAATAAATTTTCTAAAAAAGAAAGTCCACTTGCTACTTCTGTTTGAATAATAAATGACAGTGATTCAGTGTCTGTTCATAATTTCAGGCTATTTGTCAATAAGCTAACATTCCATAGCTTGTGCTGTGACCATTCCAATTTTTGTGTATGTTGTAAAGGAGAAGGTAATAATGCCCAGAGTAATGTGTAAACACAATCAAACTTTAATGAAGACTAGGTCTTATTCTGAGCAATTATCATACCTTCATGGATTATTTACTTCTTGGGAATTAATGTGTACAGAAGGGATTCTACTTCGATATTACTAATGTAGGAAAGTCTTTTGGGGAAGGAATTTAGGCAAATAATAGTAGAATATGTACATAAAACACCTTTTTTCTCGAAAAATATTCTGTTACCACCCAAAACTATTTTGTAAAAAGCAAGGCCAATTATTCTGACTACTACTAAAACATCAATTAAGGCAAATGACTTAAAATTAAGAAAACATTTTTTACACATTCAGTTTTAAAAATTCAGATAAAACAAATTTATATTTTATTTACTGTACTCTTAATGTTAATTGTTCTTCCTAATACATATAATGTAAAATTTACTTTCAAACTTGAAGTTTTTGTAAATTGTTTCTCTTGATTGATGGTTTAGAATTAGACGTGTAAAAGAAAGTTTTGAAATTTTTTTCCAATTTAAAGTAAATGGGTCCTGAAGACAACATATTTAAAGAATACAGTAAATAAACTATACTTTGTTTTATTTACTACTTTCTTTAAAAATCAGAGTTTTCAAAATTCACTATATATATATATATAAAATATAAAATTATGATTTTGAAAACTACTAACTTGTTTACTCGAAATGACATGCAGGTCCTGGCCAGATCCCTGCTCTCCCATTATAAAAACTATTGGTAACTTTAACTTGCTGTAAGTTGAAAAGTCAGGTTATTTTTTTTTTTGGAATAAGTAAAATCTTTTTATAATTTTGTTTAATTTGTAAATAGAATCAAAGCAAATTACCAAAATTGTAAACTTAAAATATATTCAACGTTGATGGTTTATGGGGAAACATCATAGTAATGATGTTGAAATGAGATGGTCCAAGGAAGAAATCAGTTATACATTATATTTTGTAGCATAAGAGCAAATGAAATAAAATGTAAAAGTAGGCAAACTTTTACAAAATCAGCTCACAATTAACCCACAATATCAAGGCCACTAAAGTAGACAGTTTTAATATGTCACTACTATTTTTGAATGGGTTTCAATGCTAAAATTATCAAAATGACCTTAAGAAATAATTAAGCATTCTCAATTATGATGACACAATCAAATGCCATACAACACAATGCACCATTATGATGCAAACAGGGTTATTTGTGCTATTTTTGACAGAAGAGCTACAGTATCACCCAATACATTTTTGAAAGGTATCAACAGGTAAAAACAACTGCAATTATCTTAAAAAATAATGATAAAGTAAGTCATTATAAAGATTTCAGATTTTTTCTAAATCAGCTGTATATCCAATATGAACCTGGTTTTTAACTGCCAATAATTTACAATACCTTACAATGCATGAAAACCCATAACGCGAGTAGAAGTTGGTAAAATGTCTGTCTAGTTTAGAGAACAGATTCTTTTGCTGTCATACTTTTTTGGCAAAGTTTTGAATTTCTTGAGAGTTTAACTTTATCCGCCATATGATTTGATAGCTAAACATTAGTTGGTGATAATCAAAACTTAATCATGATTTTTTGTAGCATTGCAATGAGAAGTTTTTCTAAATTATCAGCAGATAAAATCCAAATTCAAATTGTTTACACACTATAAAAGTAAATAAAAGTTTTAAGTATCATTTCTTTAAAAATTATTTTATATATATTTATTGCTTAAACATTTCTTTCTTTAAAAAGTAGTATTTTTTTTACAAGAATTTTCTCCCTTATATAATTAAACAAACTGATGAAATATTTCATAAAGTCAAATTTTGCTATGATGATGCAACATTGTGTACTAAAAAATGAATAAAATATTTCATCTAGGTTGGACAAAAATAAGTATCTTCATGTCTGATATACTGCAGTCCAAAACAGATAATGATCTACATACCTTAGGAGTAAACATATACTCAATTCCAGATAAAGATCCTTTTAGCGTAAGGCCACGTATGAGAAATATTGTCAAAACAACATACGGGAAGGTTGCTGTAAAATAAACAACCTAAAAAAAGAAAAGAAAAAAGCTTTTAAAACAAAAAACATAGCATAATATAGAAAAAAATAAAAGATTTAAAATTATTGCTCTAGAAATACATAAATACACGGCTGTACTGTTCCTGATAGATGTACTGTGATGAATTGTAGATATTTCTACTTTACGAACTCAGTCTATGCTTGAAGCTCATAGTACTGACTGACACCAAGCACAACCTGCGGTGATGTAAATGGCAACAGCTATGCATTTTAAACACAAGAGAAGTTAGAGAAAAGATATGAAGAAAACCAGATAATTTTTATGATGAAAGACAAGCCAAAATTCAATGTAAATTTGAGGATAATGGTGGACTTCCAGAAACAAAACTATGTCAAGCCATGATAAAAAATCAGAGATATGGCAGCACATTTAGGAATGGAAAGCAATGTATTTAGGTTCCTGTACAGCTCCAAAGAAAAGCATGGTTAGGATTAATATAACTGGTTGGTAAATTTGGCCCAATTTATTTTTTTAAAATATGAAATTATAACAAAAATAAGTTAAAACTACAAGGTCTTGTTTTTTGTAACTATTTTGACTAGTAACCTTTGTTTTTAATGACTTTTTATTCTACCCATTATTATTTCAATTAATGTTTTGTATGGTGATATATTTTCCCAAGCCTCCTTAATGACTTTTGCTACTTTTTCTCTATTCTTTGAATGATTTTTTACAACATATTTCATCACCATTTCCCATATGTTCCCAAGCCATTCTTCAAAACATTGACCCCACTGAATTGTATTGTTCTTTAACTAAGAGAGAACTTTCTTTGCTGTGTGATGCAATGCTTTTATTGTAAAATCTAAAAGTTACCATCCGGATCTGTTTTTAAAATTTTAAATACTGATCTATATTAAGATTACCAAATTATGATAAGCAGAGAAACAGGTCCAAGTGTAAACAATTTCTGGATGGTTCAAGTTGGTAAAATACAATTTGATTAAAATTTTTTTACCTGATTTTCTTGTTTCTCAAAGCACCATGATTACCAAAAATATTAAATGAACTTTTATCTGCAAATATCACCTTGGAAGTCTGTGTTTTTTTTATGGCAAAAAGTCCTGATCTGAAGCCTACTGTTAAAAAATGTTTGTTGACAATACTTTCTTCCAATTGTCTGATTAATGTACCATTTGAGGCAAACTTATGCTTTTCTTGAATCCTTGACGATGTTTCTTGATGACCCATCTCTTTTCTTAAGATGCCCAGTTTTCTTAATCATTCCAATAATCCTGCCAACAGTTTCTGAATGTTTCAGGCCCATGTGACATATGTAGCAATCTGCTTGTTTATCACACACTTTCCACACATATCTTCATGATTCAGGATTAAATTCTTTGCTGAAAAATTACTTCAATCAACAAAAGGAAAGCTCTGACAGTTTCCAGAACATAAACAGAAATCAGCTAGAATATAATGGAAAATTTCAGAATATTCTGGTTGATGCAAAATACCTATTTGTATTAAAACTTCCATTTCCCCGTGTATTTTGTATTAGTTTTACAAACATTTTAATCATATGACCAGGGGAAAAGTTTCATTGTTGGACAATTGTGCAACCTAGCATAAAAATTACTGAGTGACTGGCCAAGACTGTACAGAAATGTTGTCCTTCTTGATGGAAGATTATGCTGTCAACAGCAAGGGAAACTTGCATCACACACTCTTGCCTGTACCAGTGCTTCATGTGCAAGACAGCTGTCATGGGTCAGGGTGTGCAAAGACTCCAATAAATCTCTTCATTTTTACATGTTGGATGAAACCAAAGTGCTCCAAATGTGGTCTGATGGTGAAGAAAAAATGAGAATGCCAAAATGAACCAGTTCTGAGTTGGATTTTAACCCTGACCCTCAACCATAGTAGTCTAGTAGTCTACCACACCACCCTACACTGGCAACCATAATTGTGGATTCACAACCAATGAAATGTCCCATATTTTATAAATAATTTATTAATGCATATATTTGAATGTTTATAAGCATGTGAATATTACAAAAAGTAGATAACTAAATTTTAAAAAAAGGTTTTCAGACTTTTTCATCAAAATAACAACTTTTATCTTTTTATTGTTGAGTCCACTCATTATCTTTTAATTATAGGGATTATCTCACCGATTTTAAGATAAGCTCAAAATTTTGGTGCATGAAAACTTCTACTGAAATTTGTCAAACTCGGAAAATAATTTTCAGCTAAATAACTTGAAAATTAAAATACAAGTGTCAAATATTTTTCTTACAATTGCAAAAATTTTCAATTTGCTAGAATTTTTAACAACTACTATTAATTCCTTCAGAATATCTCAATGAGTGTAAATAAAGACACTAAAATTTTGGCTAATACTCTTATTAAAAATAAGGTAACTCATCAACCTGGTTGGACAGAAGCTGAGGTTTGCTTCCTTCATTGGGACCCACTCAGTTTGGAAAACCTCCTGTAGTGAATATATCAGATTAGTGCTTTTGTGTCATGGTGTCTGTTTTTCATATGATCCAGTTCCCTGACTAATATCAGAAGTGTAAGAAAGATGGATCATTAATACATGTAAAGGGTAAGTACCCATTTGTAGCTGACAACAGAAGAGACAAGGTGCTTCCTCTAGTGTGATATGTAACTACAAGAACAGTGTATGACAACTGACTCTGCCCTGCTGTTTTCCAGAGCCTGAGTAGCAACATTGCCATTGGAGCCCATGCTGAAAGTCCTCAGCTGAACAGGTCCCTCCACTTTTGTTCAAAAAATTGTTCACCTTTGGGCCATGTTGCCCATAGGATGTCACACTGTCATGTCAGCAAGATGCAAAATTAGTACCTGTTTGGGTGAATAGTTGTATTGTAAGAGTACTTAATTGACAATTGATTTTCTTGAAGAAACCCACCACTCAGGCTGACAAATTGACTTGTAGGCATACCAGTCAACTCCAATTTAGTGAGTGTCACCATAGAGCACAAGGAGAAACTGTTTATTTATTTTGAATGGTATATCTGCCATATGTTTGTTTAATATATAAGATCAGAGTGTAGTGCCTGGGTATTTTGGTTTCCTCCATCCAACTCAGGGTAACAATTTTTCCCATTATGGAATGTAGGTGGCATTCATGGCAGAAAATTGTTCCCCAGGGCCTGGATGGTGGGGGATCGAGTACATTGTGGTGGCAGCACAACTGGAAAGTCCCCTGCCTGAAAGGATGGGGGCGAGGGATCCTTTTTGCCTTGAGCCTTCAATCCTCTGGCTGGAAAGGTTCGGTGCCTCCAGACAGATTTTCGGACCTGAGGCGCCGAGGCTTTTTTTTTCCCCCCAAAAGGTTTTTCAGCTGGGAAAGCAATCACTCTAACAGAGCTTCACTCCCACTAACAAGGTGCTTTGGCCCCAACTCGGGGCTTGCTTCACCAGAGGTTTTGACTTCCCACACATTCCCTCCTCTTCGGAGATGTACACACATACACAAACTTTACACTACACCACACACATTGCAAACACAACCCCCCCCCAAATACATATATATATTATACTTTTTCAGGTGATTCTCTGTTTCTAAAAAGTCATTCTATATGTAATGGAATGTTAACTACCAAGCAGAGTGGTTAGACAACATGCAAGTCATCCTTGGAATGCATCAATGACCCCACAGCTGTGTCAGTATGACATCATCATCATCATCACAGTAGATAAAGGGCACTCTGAGTTATCATAGGGAAGAAGGACAATTAGACATGACAATGCCACTGATGGACAAGCATAGCACAGGTCAAACAGTGATTGTTTCCTCATGGGGTGTGGCATTCTGTGTCATTTTTTAAAAGTCTACATCCTCTGTTCATAGTTCAATTACATATGTGTCTTTCTTGTAAAAAATATGAAGGAATGGGGCAGCATAACTTTTCATGATTGGTGCTGCAAAACTAAGTTACAAAAAGGGATATTTCTCAAGATAAAGTAATTTCAATGATTCCAAAACTGACCAAATTCTATGAAATAAGATCAGATGAAGACATATCTGCACAACAAGTCACTACATCCACTAATATTGATTCCATTGAAACTTTCAATAGCAATGACATGAATATTCAACCATGTGGAAATTTTTCCTACAGCTAGAAATTCTGAGACAACACAAAATACCAACTGGTGTCCCTTGTTGATCTAGCAAATAATCCTGAAATGTATAAGTCAGTTCCTTTATTCCCTGTCAAAACAAAGGCATTTTGCTTTACATGCACTCTGTTCTCATCGAAGAGTTTACCATTCATCATTAGTTTTAATGACCAGGCACATGAAAATAATGATGAACACTGAGCAACATCTGTTATCTGGCTGAATACAATAGAGGACCTGTAAAAAAAACTGCACTTCAGCAACATGTGAAAGTTATGAAATTTCTCATTGAACATAGTTCAGCTTTTAAAGGAGGAGGAGATATAATTTGGTCTCTACACAATGGCAATTTATCTCGGGATACATCAAATTATTGAAAAGTCTATGATTTCCCTGTGGAAATCTTGAAAATTTGGTAATGCGTGAAAATCTAAGTTACTTTCTTCTATCCATTAAACCTAAGGATTCTGATGAACAAAAACATTGTCTTTTGTCCACAAGGAAATAAACAGAAAAGTATTTTTTGATTTCTGTTGACTAATTGCCTTATGTGTCGTGCTCTTGCATCAGTTGACATTTAAATTCACTTTGTGAACCCAAATGAGGAATCTGTAGAGCATTTTTTTTAAAAAATTGCATTTATATACTGGAAAAATTGTGTGAATATGAGGTGGAAACATTAAAATCACTGGAGTTCAATATTTATAACTATTGTGGACAATCATACAATAACCCCTCTAATATGCCAGGACATTACAATGGCCTAAAAAAGCGGATCAGTAATAGCAACAAAATTGCTGACTAAATTCCTTGTGTAGCACATTTGGTGAATTTAGTAGGAAGTCATTGTTCAGCTGTTTCCCTGAGGCAAGTAACATAGACCTCTGTGCTGCTACATCAACGCAATAATGGATCATTCTGACAAGCAGCCTAGCACCAAATGAAAACAAACAAATTCTCATACTCAAGACATTGCCTGTCAGGACCATCAAGTTATAGACAAAGCTGATAAAACAATGTTTTAAGTATGGTAACTTTTATAACAACTTGAAGGAACTTGCTTAAGCAGAAAACCAGCTGCCAACTACAAGAACAGAAACACTTTCACTTGTGAATGGTCTTGAACAATTTGAAACTGCATTTATGGCAGAACTCTGGAATAGAGTGTTTATTCCATGCTACAAAGTCAGTATTTCTCTTCAGAGAAAGACTGCAGACTTGTTTACTGCAATCACCTGCTCCATTCACTGGAAGACTTCAATGATCAGCTAAGAGACAAATTTAATGAAAATGAAAATACAAAAAAGAAAAAAATGCCCTCAATTCTCAGACATAAATACAAAAAAAAAAAAAATGTTAGGAAATGTAAACACCATGCAGATAAATCTGAAATGCTAGAGAAAACATCAGAATCTTCTAGTCAGAATTTTTTAGTATAAACATTTCTGAAGATATTGAATGAACTGTAATCATCACTTATGGAACACCATGCAGCATGGTTTTCTACAAGCTTTTATTACTGGAAAGTATAAGATGATGCTGATTTTGCAGATTTCATTGGACACAGATTTACAATCAAAGTCACCAACTGAACTTTTAAAGTTCATTAAATCAAAGAATCTTCATGCGGCATATACAAGTGTCACTGCTGCACTCAGAACTTTTCTGACTCTGCAGATGACTGTGTATGAAGAAAAGCATTCATTTTCTAATATGGTCTCATCGAACATACTAACCTAACTATTCATCATTTACTTCCTGCTTCAGTCTGTAGAACATTTTACCATTTTATCTTTAATACCATGTTCCAAATTAAGTTGTAGCTAGATGAATTTCTAAGCAGCTTTGCACATTTC
The DNA here is from genome assembly GCA_018389105.1 of Nautilus pompilius. Lineage (NCBI taxonomy): Eukaryota > Metazoa > Mollusca > Cephalopoda > Nautilida > Nautilidae > Nautilus > Nautilus pompilius. Next base: position 358,068 of record JACATO010000132.1, on the reverse strand, counting down.
ATTATAACATGATGTGGATTGAATCATTACACTCACCAAGGATATAGCAAAAGCTGCTTCATAAATCTCTGCAAAAAACCTCTATGCTAATATGCATACACTATAACACATTATAGCTTTAAAAACCCTGTATTTGTACAGTAGTATTAAATATTTAATTTCCTACAAAATTTTAAGGCTGCTTCCAAAAAATTAAACCAATAACTTAATTATATAGATTAAAGTGACTGTGCATACAATCTGGACCTGGTCTTTATCTGCCAATTATTTAGAAAAACTTCCCTCAATACAACACAACAAAACTCACTTTCGCCAATGAAAAGTTATTAAAATGCCTGCCAATCTTCAGAAGCAAATCCAAGACTAAAGTTGTGTTGTACTTTTTTTTTGGCTGAGTTTTTAGTACAATTCCCTACAGACAAATTTTATTCTTTGAGCATTTTACTTTCTCTGCCATGATGATTTGATCATCTAAAACAAGTAAACAATTGGCAATGATCAGAACTTCACTGCATGTTTTCATAGAAATGTATTGTGGAAGAGTTTGTTTTTTTAATTATGGGCTTAAATCAAGATTCATATTGCAAAAGTTGCCCGTCTGATCTTTAATCTAGAAAAGCAGGAAAGTCAACATGTGCAAATAGGGAATGTTGTTTTCTAGCAGCCATGATGGAAAATCTCACCCCCCAGGGGATATTGTAATAAATAGTTTTCTTTTACAGTTTACTGAATGGTTTTCATACAGTGTGTATATTTATTCAAAGAAGTTTAATTTATATACAAAAAAACTGATCAGATAACTAAAACATTAAAAATACAATTTAAAATACATATTTTAAAATAGTAATGACTTACTGTTGGTCAAATATTATTGCCATTTGAGGCAATGAACTCATATTTTGGCAATCTTTTCCTGCCACCATCATTTCACTGCTGAGGAGGACAGTTTAGTGAGTGTTTTTATGTTAGTTTCACAGTGGACATTTATATTTTTGATGCAGGTGGCCAACCCATTGTGCAAGAGGTACATTTAACTAAAAACAGAGGACTCACCTTGCCAGAAGACTTGATCCCTTTGCATACACACAGGTACACAACCAACCAAGCAAACAGAAAGCACAGAAGAATCTTCCAGTTTATCCCTGCTGTTTCATCAATCCCGCTCGATATATCCAGTGCCTCACGGTACCAGTAATACGATGTGGCACCCGATTTGCTGCATTCAGGTACATCCAGTGTCACGTTATTTATCACAGTGGTGGGGCACTTTTTCCATGGCAGCTGGCTTTGAAATGAGTTGAAAAGATAGAAGAAGCACCAGGTGATGATCGCATTGTAATAGATGACAAGCAGAAGAGAAACAGCCGCGCTTGCTGCCCCAATCCCGCCCAGGTAGGGATGGATGGTGTTCCACACTCCCATGCTTCCTCTTTGCATTTTCTGCCCAATAGCCAGCTCCAGATAGAGAAGAGGCATCCCCTCCAAGAACAGCATGATGAGGTAAGGAATGAGGAATGCACCTAGAAAACAAACAAAGTGTATTAGGAGAATAGAATAACAAAAATCATCTAAGTTTAGGACAACCACAATCGGTCAACAGCTACAGCATGGAGTATCTTATTTTGGCAATATCTGATTAGATATAGCTTCTCCCTGTAATACATGCTAAGTGGTGCTTTTTAAAAACTTTTTGTGCAATGATACCTGGTGAGAGAGTATAGTGACATGGTTGTCTACTAAGAAGCATTGCCAATTTTGTGCCAACTAGGGCCAAGTTCTTCCAGCATTGAAAGGGAAAGTGGAAGCTTCAAACTGGTCTAGCTCTATTGTGATATGTCAAGCTACCTCAGAAACTTGTAGCCAGATATTTACAGACACAGGAAGTTTTCTGACTTATAGAGAGACTAGAAACATTTCTTAAAACTACTAGCCCTTTCTATGACAAAAATTAAAATGACTAGAATTTTTGTCTTTATTCTTTAAGAACTGTTTGATCTGGTCTTCCTATCATCCATTCTAAGCAAGATCTGAAATTTTAAATCCAGACTATGATTAAAGTAATATTCCATTTTTTTCTGTCACCTCCTCTTTCTTTCTGCATGCCGTTTCTTCAGCACGCCTTCTACCACTAAGAAGCCATCTCCTCGCGTATCCTTCGGGGTTGAATTTTGACAGAGAAGGTCCCACCAACTTAATGAGTAGAAGAGTTGAGAGATGATCAGTTTGAAGTCTTCCATGTTGTGGTGACATGCAAAAAAACTGAAAAGTAGGCGAATGCCATCTGCCATTTCCATCACTGATCAGGAGTAACTGGATTCAGAAAGAAACAAGGTAGAAGATAGAAAGAGTTAATCTCAGATGCAACACTTAGTAGTTAAACTTCCTGTAGTGGTACACAAAGTATAGAATTTTGGGGGATATAAATGTTTCACATAAATGGACAAAATCACAAATCTTCATATAACCCACGACAAAGGCAGCCAACAAATGATCATTTTACAAAGGTATAAAGAATGACTGGTTGGTTTCTCTGATTACATTTTCCAATGAAATGGAGTTCCATCCATCTTTTAACATATCCCAAAGTTATTTCTTTGTTTTAAAACCTTTTCTGTCCCTTGTCTTATCAAGATGATCCCAAACAAATTTTCCTATGTTTATTTATAATGATTAAACCCAAAATAAATCAAACCAGTTAATAAATAAGCTGTCGTAAACAATAAAAATTAATTTTTCATAAAATCCACAGCTGTAGCTTAGGTAAATTAAAATATTGTATAAACCCTAATGTTACTGACATCTTTAAAAATTTGTACAGTAGTCTAACTGATACTCTTTGTTTCACTTTAATCAAGCTTTAGATCTTCTATAAGGGGCATTCAACTGAAACCCAGCTAAAATAGAATTGCTAGCAGAGTCTGATTTGAACATCCTTAGTAATATAGCCTACTTTTAGAACTTGGTCTGCTAAAGATTTAGAATATCCTTTATTTTATGCTAAACACAAATAAACAAGACTGCAGTGAGTGAAACAAGATCTGTGATGAGCAATCTGTTCTTGTAATCATTTCTCAACTTAAAAGTTTGCCCATTACTGAACAGAGATGGAACAACATAGCTCAGCACTTTCCTCTGATAGTGGCATTTAACAAAGCAAAAAAAAAGGCAACACATTCCTGATTTACTTTCTAAAGAGCTCAGTTTACATTATCAATGACCCAACCCTTCTCCTCAGCCAAGACTGGTGTTAACTTTCAACACGAAAGTCTGACGACTCCAATGTCTTTCTACAGAAAAATTTTGCATCTCTGTAATGTTAAACTGGTGCACAATGACCTAGAATAAGTAACTGCATTTAGTGGATTAGTTAATAATCCACTTTATAAAATAACGTTAATCTTTTTCATCCAGTAATCACTGAAACTTTAAAAAAATCTCATTTTACATCTGTCAGGCTTAGAAAGAACGGATTAACAAATGTTATGTTGGAAAAAAAAATCATCCAGTTTTATTATAGAAAATTTTGTATTGTCATTTTTGTCAAGATTTCTATTAACAAGAAAATTTTACTAATTTTGTCAATGCCAATTAAAAATGTGATTAAAAAAACTATTAGTTTCAAGAGAGAACTTCAAAAAAAAAAAAAGAAAAAAGACAGCTACACACTTTTCACCTGACAATTAGGACTCGATCCTTTAATACCTGCTGGCGGAAATATCTAGGGAGCTATCCTAATGGATACACCAAGAAAAGCTTCTACCAAGCACCACTGATTTCAATTCCAACCAATGTTGCTGAATAGTTTTATACAACTCTCACAGTTAATGATAAAACCCACAGGATTTATTTCACTTTGTTATAGCAGACCAGGAGGAATCACTGGCTAAGAAGTGTTGTTCTCTTGTAATAGATATTCATGGCATCCATTATTATTCAGTACAGTATTTCACTCAGCATTTTGAACCCATTTGTTAAGGCAATTTTATAATATCAATATTAGTATATTCGCTTTTTGTTCTGTGTAAGAAAACTTTCAATTATATTTTAAAGAAACTTGTTTTCTGCTTGCATGTATGTCCTGTTTTAATGCAGTAACTTTCAGAATTTACTTTTCTCTCATATTCTAAAACTAAATGGATTTCGGTTTTAATATCCAAATGTTACAGTGGCAAGACATTTGGATTAGTTATTAAGGTGATGAATAATACCTGAGTTAATTCTCTACTTTTAATCCAAAGGTTACTTCAAATAATAATAATTTATTGCCCTCAACAGAAGCCAAGTTGTATGGTTATAAATATTAATGCCTAATTTATTTGCAAATATGTAATTGCTCCATCCATGATGTTTTAAAAGAACCTCAAAACTGCATCTTCTGTATTTCTCTCTTTGTAAGTGGAACATTTCCGGAAATAATTCCCACACGCGTCCTTCAAGTGACTCAGAAATATTTGGTTATCATCAGCAGCTTTGCATTTGATGATAAATCACCCAACTGTCAACAATCTAGCTGGAGCACAGCCACAATCCATTTATCAAAATTGCGGAACAAGCAGACGACACGCGGGGAATTCTGGGAAGATATCTGTAAACAGTCACGTCGCCGCCTGTAACACTCGTGTTGGCGGGTGGGTTAAAGAAAACAAGCCATACCACAGGACCGGGATCTACTGCGTGGCTGGCACTAACGTCGTTCCCGTTACTCTTCGACAGTTCCTCTCTTTCTTGGCCCGGTCGTCGCGCCATGTTCAAAATGCAAACGAGGCTAACCTAAATCTCCCGTGTCGGTTCTGATTATGCTCGCATTAGCTCAAGAATTCTCTACTTTTATAAAGTATTATCAGTAATTACTAAAAGGTAATTAGACAGTAAGTAACAGGGTCACTTGGCTAATTTACCTGTACCTTACCTATAAAAAAAAACAAACAAACGAAAGTACACATCCTAAAGAACTATTTATTCATCACAAAGTAAGTTCACCAAACATGGCGACCAAAGTAATGTGCTGGTGATATATGAACCATACACGTTATTTAGAATTTGAGTTGTTTCCCCTGTACTAAGTAAACTTTTTTCTTCTTTTTTAAAGTAAAAACAAGGGCACTGTCCTCGTCTCTAGTGTTAAGTTAAATAAAGCTGAATTATATACGACAATTCTCAAATTATGTGGGTAGAGTAATGGATGACGGTTTACAAACACTGACATTACTAAATAAACCATTTATATTTTTAGCTAAGAAATTAGTTGTTAATAATAATAATAATTTTTTATTCATATTTTCTTTCGGAAAGCAAATGACCGACTAATTTTCGACGAACACATTGCTCCCTTTGCTGACCTCTGACCTAACCCCGGAGGAGGGGGTGGTCTGGGGACCGCCTCACAGCAAGGAGCCAGAATGGCGGGGGACCTGGGTACGGTTAGTGGTTCTTAAGCGGTGTTCAGGATGGGAGCGGACCAGTGTAGAATTTAAGGACGGAACCTGCTCCACTAGCACCCGCAGTTTCCCGGTGTGGGAGGAAGTCCAGGCCGGAGGCCAGCTGATGAAGAGCGCTAGGTAGGGAGGTGGTGCCGACGCTGCTGGAAGAAAGCTAAGATACGGCGGTGTAAGTTACCAGTTGTCTCCCGTCAACCAATTACAACGGGCCTCGGTACAACCCCAAAGTACTTACGAAGGGAGGTAACTGGGTGTTGTTGTTGTTTGTTTTTTTCACGTGTAATTACGAACTACTAAGCCTCGTTTGAGTAACGAAGCGCGCGCGTACACGTTCTGATGGTGGACTGAGGTCGGACCGAAACCAGTCTGGACCTGACGGCGGCCGGAACAGATAAGGGAGACCAGAAGAAATAATAATAATAATGGTTTCTGCCTGTTGACTTTATTGCTGAACCCGGTCAGTTTCTTTAAGAAGCGTTGTTAGGTCTGACGAGTGGCCGTGCGAACCACTGGCCCCAAAGAACACGCAGCGCCGCCCCGTCAGACACGTGGCCAGAGCGGTGCCACGTCTCCTTTAACGGGACTGCCCCAGTTCATTCATGCTAATAAGATGTGCGCGTTCGCGGGCCCCGGCGCCAGCTGATTGGTCGAGACGAGAATGTCTGTCTGTCTGTATCTCTCCCCCCCCCTCGCCAAAGAAAGGATTGCGAAACGGCGCGAACGCTACGAAGTAAGTGGACGGCTCTCGCGAAATAAGTGCTTGTTTCTGGATAAACCGCGGCCGGGTGGACGCGGGTGGGTGCGCGGCCGGAACTAAATCCACGCGCGGAAGGAGCGCGGACACGGAAATCGCCGTAGAGTAAGAACGCTCCGCCGCGACATCGCGTCATCATTCATTGATAGCGCCGTCGTAGTACACGAGCGAGTGTCAAGAGAAGAGGGGAGGGGGAAAAATCTCATCTGGTTTGCTGACAAAGAATTTTTTCGATGGTGTCATCATATCAGTTTTCTGACAGAGCTAGACCCGGCATTCCTGACGTATTACTTACATCAGGGCTCAGTTTATGGAGACGCGAGAGTGTGTGTGAAGGTAGCTAACCTCCCTGGCCGTGAGCCAGAATATCCGTGCCTCTGTCTACCATCGGATATTTAAATGGTTCTGCTCACAGCAACATCTCCTGTCTGTTTGGGCTAAGAACCGTCAATTCCGGATTAACCAGCCCCCGATCCAAACTAACAGGGCTTCGTCGTTTGAACAGAGCATCGACCCTTTGAATTTATCACGGGAACAGATTTGGTCAGGTAACAAGAAACGCAAACGACTACAGATCTTGTCTCCTCCACATCTTCCCAGAACAGTAATAACAATAAATGCGAAAATGCCATTGTACTTACCCCCTCCGTGTCTTTGGCACAAGTAAGGAAATCTCCATACGTTTCCCAGACCCACAGCATAGCTAATCACCATAAACATATACTGGACTTTATTATCCCATGCTCCTCGGCTCGGCTCCTCGTGGACAGGTGCACCGGAGACCGACTCTAATGAATTCAATGGCAGGGCCAGCTCTCCAGTGCTCTCGAAGTTCGAGCCGGTCTTCTTCTTAACCATGTTTCACAGAGCGTGTTTAGCCGGTGTTCTGCTTGTTATGTAGAACACTAGTACATGTTCGTTGGCGATTTCAATAGGATAGCGGAATAAGCGATAATCACGTGTAGGGGTGAAAGCATTCGTGATGCTGCGACGAAACACTTATGTCTTTATTGAATGAAAGATCGAGAAAGAAATATATTATCGCCATTATTATTATTATTATCGTTATTATTATTATTATTATTATTATTATTATTTATTTATCGGTTGGTTTTAGCGCATCGATTAAGAACTGTTTCAGTAGTGATGTCCTGAGAAGCGTCCTGACGCACATCTTTACAACCATTCGATGACTGTCGCCAATAAGAACGACGTGTACCACCATTGTGCTAGTTCTTAAGTGGCTCCTGCAGACGGGTTAAACCGATCTGAGAGTTTATTCAAGTTTAACTCCGGTGAAAGTAAAATAGCTCGCAGTGTTTTAATTACAGGCAATTGCTTAGTGCCTACTGACTGGCAAAAACATGGCACGCTAGTTAAACCGATTTTAAAGACTAAGCCCTTTATTGCAGAGTTATGAAAATAAACCATTCTAACGTTAACGACAACGATTAGCTTCGAGTTGATGGGGCGAAGACAGTTGCAAGTCTTGTGATTGACCTGATGTTAAAACCACTCCATAAATGTCAGTTAGATATTAATATTGTAGTTTTTTGCATAAATGTCAGATATTATATTGTACTTTTTGTTCCTTTCTAATGTCCAGTGTATTTTTGTTCTGTTGTTGTTGTGTTTTTTTTTTTTTAAATGTCATATCAGGCGGCTTCCTCTTGGGGCAAAAAATAAACAATGAAGACAAAAAAAGGGGTAGGGACGATTTAACCTGATCTCTTATCTTTTAAGATTGAGATTTTGACAATTGTGAAAGCACGCTTCAGAAAAGAAAACGAGTAAGTTAACCCCCAAATTATTCCAGATCTTGGAGAGCCATCTTGTGGTTTCGAGCTTTTTTGAAGGGCCAGTAGAGAAGTAGTGACGCTGCAACCAGTGAGAACGCCGTACGGCAAGCACTCAAGCTTGCACAACTATGACGAATAACCAGACCAATGCTATAGTACATCTTATACTGTTTCTTAACCTTTTTTTTTTAAGTTAGAGCAGAAAAGTGGTGACGCCGGCTCCTATACGAACGATATACGCTTAGAAAGTTATTTGTGGTCTTCATGACAGAAGAGCTATGGCGTTAGGCCTACATTTTTTAGTTCTAAAGTAATCCAAGTCTGTTCAATGAGAATGTGTCTAACACAAGTTAGCGCGGTGTATCCGCTACATTAATAAGGTACGGACCCGGGATATGCGAGTTTTCGGTGAAAATTTTTGATGATTGGCGCGGTGGAAAATGACATCTCTCTCTCTCTCTCTCTCTCGCTCTCTCTCTCCGCTCTCTCTCTCTCCGCTCTCTCTCTCTCTCTCTCGCTCTCCTCTCTCTCTCTCTCTCTTCTCTCTCTCTCCTCGCTCTCTCTCTCTCTCTTCTCTCTCTCTCCTCTCTCTCTCTCTTCTCTCTCTCTCCCTCCATACCTCTCCATCTCCCTTCTCTCTCTCTCTCTCTCTCTACTCTCTCTCTCTCTCTCTCTCCTCTCTCTCTCTCTCTCTCTCTCTCTCTTCTCTCTCTCTCCTCTCTCTCTCTCTCTCAGTGCTCTAGTAATATTACTGCTGGTCATAATTGTGAACTCGCCAGTAAAAATATCCCAGATATTTACACATATTTGTAGCAAAACGACTGCTTGTTTTGTCAACAAGTGGAAATTAAACATGCAAAAAGAATTTTATTTTTCCTCTTAAAAGCTAATCATTCTCAATAATGGCGAATACAAGTTCTTCAACTTGGAGTTGCAAAACAATTTCTTGTAAAGCAGCCACAGGTACAGGAAGAAGAAAAAACGTAGAGAGAAGAGGAAGACAGTGGGGAAAGATAACAGCGATTGTCCAAAAGTCTGAAGCGGCTTTCTTACCAGCACACAATTAGTAGCTGACCTTCCATCTCCAAGACAACCATCAAACACAGTTTGAGAGGTTGGCATAATTAGTTGAGTAGCTACTGGTGAGCTCTTTCTTGGGTGTGGAAAAGAAAAATGCTAGGCTGGATAAGAGACCATCAAGATAACACATTTCAACAACGGGTACAAGGTGATGTGGTCAGATGACAACTAATTTAAATGGAGAAATCCCTCAGTGAGGGCTGTGTGATGCATTCGGTTAAGCCTGGAGAGAAAATTTGAAGGTAAGAGGATGTTTTAGTGGTGATAAAGTGGGAATGTTTATCAAAATCGACGGAATTCTTACAAAGGAAATGTATTAAGCAATTATGCAGCATTATGCCATACCTTTGGAGTATCGATTTGTAGGTCCCAGCTTTATCGAGCAAAGACACCTAAACCCAATAAATAATATCTAGCAGATGATTTCCTGAAAATCATTAATTGGACCCGTTTCCAAATGTCAACCCTGATAAGCTCGGTTGTACAATTACTTAAATCAGGAACGAAATTTTCTGCCTTTCTCAGTGAAATTAAACCCTCAGATCCCAAAAATATTAAAGAGAATGCATGTGTGTATTTGCAATAATCACTTGAGTATATGTGATATGTTGGATATTCCTTATGTAAGTCCACAATTATGGCTGCCAGTGCATATAAAAAGCGATTGCTGGCGACGGACTGTGGTTATTACCCGACAAACAGCACTGAGTGTATTGTTTTAACATTTGATTTTACTTTACGCTTCTAATTATTCTACATTTCTTTTGCGGTAGATTTTATTCGTCTTCCATAGCGATATAATAGGTGGTCGGGTCATTTTAGGTACTGGCTTGTTGGAACTCGGGTGTCATGTGTTGCTACGCTATTTAGAGATGCGGGTCATGTTGTCTTGCATGCTCAACATCGTTCAAATTCAGATTTTACCAATTCCCACATCCTATTCTAGTCAGCATAACTAGGTATTGCGTTTTTAAAAAATTCTTCTTATATATTTTATATGTACAGAACCCTGACATAATAATTTGAATAACAATTGTTTTGTAAATTCATTCTATAAGCATTTTTAGTATCGGGTAGCATCGTTTATTTCATCGTGTAGAACTTGTGGATGCTTAGGCACATAATCTGTGAGACTATTACAGATACATGGTCAAGGTTTTCTTCAAAAACTTCCAGGTAATTCTTCAGTTGCTGCTATGACGTTTGTCTTCGTTGTTTAGCCAGTAGTTGTTTTTCTTCTCGAGATGCCGTGGCGTAGAGGGTTAACATTCCAGCTCTTAGGGGGGCCCACGGAAGTAACGCGGTTCAGTTCACGTCTTCCAACTCTAGTTCTGAATCTCTCATGTTGCTCCACCTTCTCACAGGATGCAGTAATCATAGTCGAAAGAAGATATTCTGATTCACACCTATGTGAGCAATGGAATTTAGAATCCTTCAAGAAATACAAGATCTCTTGATATAGCAAAAGTACGCCCTACCTCTGCTCCAAGTCTGAAGAAACTGACATTTGGTTGGGGGGGAACACGGGGCCAGATGCCTTACAAGTAGGCGAGGTAACGGCCATTATTCGAGCCATCACAACTTTCATCAAGCTACCCATTCACTATACCCCAAAACTTTGCAGATGCCATTTCAGAGTGGTACGACTCGACGATAACGATGCTACAACAGCTGAAAGGGATTTCCAACCCCCCCAACTAAAATTTGGTGGGCGTCAGACCGCAGCGAAAGCGTCCATGTGCCGCGGTTGCAGTCTTCCTAAACGAACAAAGCACTCGGTACATACCGACCGGCCGTGAAGGGGTTAGCGTGGCCTCGCGCTGCTTCTCGGTAAATGAGGCAGCTTTTCGCTACAAACACGTGCTTTCGGAATCGGCTTTCTGGGAGAGCAGGGCCGCTCGTCTCTGCAGCCCCTTTCATAGCGATAACGATGGTTGGATCTGTAAGTCGCTCACGCTGTTCCTTCGTCTGCCATATTTTAGAAAAGACTGAAATACTTCGAAGTTATAAACAAATAAAAGTTTAAGCATTAAATGGAAAATGTGCTCCGATTTGTTTAACCGAGAAACTGACAGAGACCTCGCCAATAACTCTGTCTCTCTCCATCGCATGCTTAGCGCCAGTGCTGGCTGCCTGCGACAGGAAGGAAGGTATTTTCGCTTTCAACAAAAAAGGTTATTAAGGTTCTTCAATCATTTTTAAGAAATGCAGTAATATATATATCAGAGACTTGACCAGACATCATCTGAGAGCTAATAGAACAGGCAGAAAGTCCCCCACCTCGCCGGGAGGGAGAGCTGGTGGGAGTTAGAAAGTTGGGTAATCGGCTGTCGACTGGTAACAAGGTGATGGCCCAGTTCAAGAGAAGCCACAAGACAATCGTCTGGACGCCCCAAGCCAACAGGGCGGACATTGTGCCGTGAAGAGGAGGAGGAGGAAGGGAGGCTTGGAAACAACCCTCCAAGCACGTGCAGGCGTTCACGGAAGAGAACCACCAGAGGAGGTAGCTTTTATCGGCTGCTTATTAAAGATGAGCAAACAGGGTAGGACTTTACATCACGAAGAAACGATCTACGTGCTATACGGAAGAGAAAAATATCCCCATTTTTTTAAAAAAAATGTTGTGCGAGAAATCAGAAAGTATTAGAAGCAGGGATATCACCGCGGTGTGCTCAATGGATGTCTGGCCAATACCACGGCCTTTGGAAAGGAAATATCGCATGAGCAGCCTACAGAAACCAGAACCTTAGCTGGCAGAGGCTACTCCATGCGGCGGATCGCAGCCCGACCCCATGTTTTAGAAGCAGCTGTGTGCGAGACTCTAAGCCTCGAGGATACGTGGAAAACTGGCACTGATGGCAACAGCTCCAAGGGAGAGGGAGTCCAAACCCTCCATGTATCACAGGCGTCCGCGGGATTTACATCCGAGAGGTGGGGGGTTAACAAAAAATGATATTATACGGGCTGGAATTGACAAAATGATATCATGAGCAGGGAGTTTGCCGAGCGATAGAAGAACACTAACGTCAAAAAATAAACAGATACTAGTTTGTTGTGGGGCGGGTGGTTCTCCTATCAAAAGTATTTGATTTTGGTCAATAACGTTTTTACTTAGAAATATTTCTTGTGATTCATTTAAAATTTTTTTAAAAATTCATAATTTTTCGACGTAGAGCTGCCAGTACGAAAGAAGAAGAAAAATACATTTTCATTCAACAGAACGCTTATCTTACAAAGTCCAGGCAAACGACCATCTGCCGTTGTTGGCCCTTCTCATTGCGCTAAGCGACCTTTCCGTCGTGCGGGTCGTTACTGGTAACATTAGAGCAAAATATAATCCTACCATTACACTGTCACCAGCAACTTTATGGGGAAGGAGTTGTCCCCCCTCCCTCCCCCTTACGGGCGCCCATAATCTCAGGGTGTTGTCGAGCCGCTGGTGATTCTCGCGGCTGAGTTAACTGTAACTACGAGTATATACGTCTCTCAGTTACAATTACTCTCTCATTATATGTGTATATTCTTCGTATTTCCACAATTATTTTCATTGCTGTATGTATACAAGGAACGAAAAAAGATAAACAACCAAATTTGCTATATTATGTTACTAACTGTAAAAGTACATAGAAAGGGTTAACAAACGAAGTGTTTTGGTAATGAATAATTTAACACTACTAAGATTACGGATGTAGGATTTTAATATCACGATAATAACATATGTTGGCTCATCTTATATTAAATATAGCACACACGCGTAATTAGGCTTGTAAAATATCGCATAAGAACTGAAATATGGCTTAAAACCATCGTTTGCAGTGGTAACCCTTGACACTAATTATAACAGACCGTATAACAGACCGAATTTTGCCGAACTATGCCGATCCTGTTCAGACGATGACGTCATCTACGTACTTGACCTCACATTCTGCCGAATAACAGTCCTAAAGTCGGCGGTGAGTTCGCAAACTACGTGCTTTCATAAGTCACCCTTTTTATGCCCCCTCTTAATTTTTGTTTTTGTTTTTATTTATTCTACACGTGTGTGCCGCTTAATAAACTCGGGTGCTGTCGAATTCATTTCCCTAAAATCGAAGTAATCCCTGGAGCTTGTTTACTCCCTCCTCACCTCTACCCAGTTGACCACCTGTTTGCCTGGGCGAGAATCTAACGGTAATGTAGATGTTACAAGCAAGTTCTGAAGGACCACGGGAGGCGTTCGTTTTATTTGGAAGTCATTTGAAATACTACCCGTGTAAAGAAAAAGAATATTAATTAATTTGTAATTTTTATTTGATTAATTTATCTTCAAGTTCCTTCATTTCGAGGTCGAAAAAAAAACAGAAAATTAGAAGAGGTTAAATATTAACAGTGGTGAAAATCGCGTCGGGTCGGTTAATTCTCACAAAGTGGCTATTTCTGTCATAAGCGCGTTTCCCATTTCCGGACTGACTTACCGGTAGACCCAGTGGGCATATGCTCCAGTCGTCTTTCTCCACCGCCGCACACATTCGCGGGTGGGCACATTTCCCCGATCTTCCCCACCCCTTAACCCCGTATGCCGTAGTCAGGGTTACTGCGTGCTCGATCTAACTTTCTTAATGGTGATGTCCGGTTTTATCACAGCGATTCCCCGCGATCTGCTCCGATAAAGTACCGATATCCCGGAAAGGATTTTCGTCTTCTGTTATCACACAGCCCTGCAGGATAGTATGGAAGGAGGAGTAGAAAGTTTTCACGTAAAGAACGAGCGTGAGATTCATCACTGGTATTTTACAAGAGAGACGTCCTGGATCATTGATTTCGTTTATGGAGTGTAGCCCCAAACTCGATTTCATTTTGGTTTTCAAAGAAATATTCCTAGCAGAAAATACGTATAAATTTCCCTTTTGTAATAAAATTCCAAATGTTTAAAATAATTCAAATAGTTTTGCTTTAAAAAAAAAACTTTCAAAATACACAGATCGGTTAATAGCCTCTCCATCTCTCTCTCTCTCTCTCTCTCTCTCTCTCTCTCTCTCTCTCTCTCTCTCTCTCATCTCTCTCCATCTCTCTCTCTCTCTCTCCATCTCCATCTCTCTCTCTCTCTCTCTCTCCTCTCTCTCTAAGTGCTCTAGTATTTTCTCTCTCTCTCTCTCTCTCTCTCTCTCTCTTCTCTCTCTCTCTCTCTCTCTCTCTCTCTCTCTCTCTCTCTCTCTAAGTGCTCTAGTATTTTCTCTCTCTCTCTCCATCTCTCTCTCTCTCTCTCTAAGTGCTCTAGTATTTTAAAAACATGTTTGTTTGTTCCTAACACGTGGGCAACTTGGTGTCTGGAGCAGGGTATCTCAGTCTCGTCAGGCTGGTGCTCGAGTAAAACTCTCCATACCAACTAATATTCGGAAACCTCTGTTGTGTGTTATTGAGCACCTTTAGTAAGAAGAGTGTGTGTGACGTCAGAACCGACACGAGCTCAGCAGTATGCACAACTGTGACGCGGCCGGACGCCATGTAGAAAAACCACCAATTTACTGAAATCTCTTTTAAAATAAGTGATACGGATAGTTATTGGGAAAAGTGTTTTTTATCTGTGAAGTGGATCAAATCTGCTCAGCAGACTCCGGAATCCCTCTAAAAAGTCTGAGTTAAGGATAATGGATAATAAAGATTCTCTATCTGGAGATTCTATATGCTGATGTGGATACATCTGAGGCTTCGTGGCCTCTAGCAGAAAGAGGGGTGAGAGTCTGACTTAACGAGCTAATTTTCAGACGTTTTATTAAAACCTGTAGCTCATTTTTAATGATTTTTTGTTGTTGTTGTATGGCATAAAATGTGTAGGTCATTAAACCTGAGGAAAATGGTCTTTTGGATAGCTGTGATTGTCAGTATTTAAAGACGAATAAGGGGCGGAATTTCTTTTTCTTTTTTTCAGTGTATCTTCGTCAAGCTGACAAAAACCAAGTTGGCATTCTACCAGTGCCAAAGACGCTGCATTCGTATTTATAGAATGCCTGTACTCCTGTTGCCGCAGACTGCAATGCAAGCAAGAGTAGCCTTTTCATCTTCCAGTTTCGTTAAAAGATTTAAATTATGGAAAAAATTAAAACTAAAATACCATTAGATGAATAAACACTAGAGAGGTGTGTGTTTGAGTCGTTGAAGAACCTCTCCGCCTACTTGATGATGAAGGTCATTGTCACCGTTCCAGTATTAACCGTAACCTTCTTTTGTGCTAAGCTTCTTAGTGATGCTTAACAACAAAGAAAAAAGTTATCCTGATGTCAATCTATTGGTTCATGAATCATTTTGTTGGCACAGTAACACTGCTGATGTGTAGCCCGGGAGCTGGGAATACATTTGTTACAACCCTCCCAATTTTTAAAAGACATGTTGTGTGTTATATAATGTTTTGTTTTTAAGGAGGATGACAATAATTATCCTATACTTCAAGGATTTAGCGATCGTCGCTGATTTTTATGCTGAATATATACTATTTTTTTTACACAGACAACCAGCTATCGACTGCACGTGGAAAACAAAACCATTGACATTTTAATCTAGAAAGTACTTTCAGTTAGCGACATTATAATAATCTGACATTGACGTATACTGAGCATATGGTACAAGGAAAAGGGTCTATGAGTAAGTGAGTTTAAAAGCGACGGAATACCGGCCAGACTTGTATTTTATAGTGTAAAGCATTTGAAAAGATTGGGGAAATGGAAAGGGGTCGTACGTGGGTTTAGAGATTAGTTCTCTTTCAATGAACGGAGGCTGTTGCACTAGAAGAGTCGCCGTCCTTGGTTGCGCACCCGTCCTCAAAGGACTTCGTTCCGTCATCCGAATCCCGATCTTACTTTTAATTAATAAGTGATCGTGTGTCACACACCGTGTAACTACCGATCTAATAGCAGCAGCAGCATTCATTGGGTCTGTCGTGTTAACAGCGCCGCGGAATCATTGCCTATCAAAAGCAATCAGCCTTTTAACCATAAATAATTAAAGCTGAGAAAGTAAAAGGGAAGAAGAGGAAAGAATGGAGTCAGGCAGCAAGTTACAGTTGTTTTAGCGACACGGGGAAAATAAAGCAAAACATTGTTCGAATAAATCAATACCAATCATTGAAACTTATTTATTAACAAAAAATAACGGAAATAAAACGCGTTTCGGTGATTTTTCCCCCCGATGCCATCGCCAGGACCCAGAACTAATAAGGACGGCGTAGATTTTAGCCAAGAAAGGTCACGGGATGAAGACTTGCTGAGGCCGCTTGTGTTCTCCAAAATGTACACTTTTGATGGAGAGTGAGAAGAGAAGATCACCAAAAGCTGCTTGTCGAACGGGTGCTCGGACCTCGTTGTTAAAGCAACAACGAGAGAAATATTTCCTTTGTCTCTAGCGAAACAGAAGATGCTTGATGGGTAAGAGGAGCTAGACTTTGGAATTTTTTTGGATAAAGCATTGAACGATGTACCGCAGAGGTGAGGAATGAGCTTGTTTAAATAAAAGTTGTATTAGAAGTTAAGCCGAAGATTGAGGGGGAACCATGTTGGAACCCCTTTAATGTTTATGGACCTGCTCGAGCCTGAAAATCCGGTCATTGCGTCATCTACCTGAATTACTGGCACGACTCTCAATGTCACGGAGAGAATAAACATGGTGGGGGGCCGAGCCTGTTGTGAAACACGTAACATTCAATAAAGGGAAACGTCTCGTCTTATTTACGTTATCGCGAAATGCTTGCTCTTTGTCGTGTATATTTTTATCGCATTTTCCACCTGTGTTTGTTTCTGAGAGAAAATCCTACCGACATTTTTTCCTCGGCCGAGCCACGACGAAAATGTGGCTTGTTTTCCTGCCACCGGAGAGAAAAATGAGAAGCAGCAACGCTACCCATCACGGATCCAAAGAAAGGAAATGAGGCTGCTGATTGATGATCGATTACTCATCAAATCGCTGCCAAACCCCGCCTTTTGTGTTTAGTAACCAAATTAATACTGTAGCAGCAATGTGACAGTTTTCTTCGCTCACTTTATTGAATGTTTTCTTCTAGCGACTTACGGCACCAATCGGAATTTTCTATGCCGTGATTTTCTTTTTTTTAAGAAAAGAATTCCACAAAATTACATTAACTCTTGTAAAAACGAGTTATCCATAAAACAGTCGACAGTTGTCTAATGCAGAGTTCTCAGCCTTTTTGTCCCAACGACGCACTAACTATAAATTGCAATTTTAAGGCACACCAATAGATATAGCAATACAAATATTTACCTAGATTATACGAGTATTATTCATCATCATAATTAGTAGGGTATTTGAGGCTTCTTTGCTGTACATAGAAACTCGATAGTGCTTATGGCTACTCAAAGCTCTTGATCGACTGATCTCAAACATTCCTTTTTGTTGTTCTTTATGACAGTTAATGTTGAAAATGCCAACTCACACAGGAATGTCAAACAAAAGGGTAGTAAAACGTGTATTGTTTTAGAGCCAACAGCAGGGTATTGCCTCTCCGCAAGCAACTAGAACGTCCCCATTTTCATTTTAGAAAATTTTATTTTTAAGTTTCTGTCCATACTTATTTCCGCCATTTCTGCCTGTGTTGTATTCCTAACTGCTCAGGACTCTCACATGATGCTTTTGAAAAATGATTTCTGATCCAGTTAAATTTACTGACTTATATTGATGGAAAATAATGTTTCAAGCGATCCTGAAGCAATAGTAGATGCTGTTCAGTAATTTCTTTCACTTTGACTGCTGGATCTTTCCGTTCAACATTGGAAAAAATATCCACACGACCATTTCTCAGTCTTCTTCTCCACAAACATAACTTAGCACTGAAGGCATTCAGCTTATCAGAGAGGATGAAGATATCTTCATCTCTGCGTTGCATTTGAAGATTTAACATATCCAGTAAGCTAAATATGTCAGCAAGATATGCAAATTTTGCACACCAGTATTCGTCACTTAAAAATTTAAGAAAAGAAGAGTCCTCTTGTGTGAAAAAACTTTCAATTCTTGACGCATTTCATACGTTCTTGTAAGTACCTTCCCTCTTGGCAGCCATCCAACTTCTGTGTGTAACAATAAAGATTTGTACTCTGATCCCATTTCTGAACATAGAACAGAAAATAAACGTGACCTAGGGGTCGTGTCGTAATGAAGTTAACCATCTCAATAATCTGTTCCATTACTTCATTCGGTTCATCTGATAGTGATTTGGCCATAACAGCTTCACGATGGATCATGCAGTATATCACAGGGCTTGAAAGATTTTCTGTCTAATCTTAGCTACGAACCCTTTTTATTTTTCCTACAGAGATGTTGCTCCATCAGCACAAAGTCCAATACAATTTGACCACTGAAGTGAGTCTTGACCATTTTCTTCCTTCATGTAATTGTTACAAGTACTCTTTTATATCGTCTGCGTCTACAAATCTGATGATAGAAATAAGTTGAGTAAATCCGCTTATATCAGTTGATTCTTCCATTTGAATAGAAAACCTTTTCTCAGCTCTTAATCTCACGTTTAGGGATGATTCGACATCACTTGACATATCATCGATATTTCAACTAATAGTGTCATTTGAAAGTGGAACTTTACTCATTTCTTCTGCAGCATCATTCTGTGACATAATCTTAATTTCTTTGCATGCTGGAAGAATTAAGGATTCTGCAGTAGTATATGATACGAGCTGAGCTACCACATAATCCAACTTCTGTGCATTGTCTGAAATCTTCACACTTCTGGCCATAAGATTTGTTTGCTTTAAGTTACCGTCTAGTAAGAGCTTAAAATAATTCACATCTTTCTCGACTAAAGATGACTGTTTAGTTTCTAGATGCTGTTTTAGCTTACTTGGTACCATGGCTTCATTTGAAAGTCTCAGACAACACATTCAGACAATGGATGTGAATGGTCACCAGCTGAAGAAAATCCATATTTGATGTAACTTTCGTGATATCGCCAGTTTCCCACTTTGACGGGCTTGTTTCGAGAACCCTCACCTTTATCAGTCGATTCGCTGTCTGATTCCCTTTTTTTGCAATAAATCGATCCATTTTATGGGTACTGAGAAAAAGATAGAAAGATCTCGCACTACAATTTGTACAAGTAGCACAAGGATCAACGACTCAACGAGAACGAGGCTGTCAGGATGTTGCGCAGTAGCCAATATGCTGAACTTCCAGTTCCGGTTCTAGTACTACGAGGCTGCTTTTCGACCAGCGTAAAAAGTGCGAGCGTACTGACGTCATTGTGTGGACTACGTCACTGCTGTGTACAACATTCGCGATGGGGTCAACATTTTGAGGTCTTTTCCACTTACACGTGGCGTCACGAGAATTGGTCTCCCTTTCGTTCTTCGTAATTCGATTTCAAATAATAATAATATTAACAATTAATATTATTATTATTGGGACGGCCAGAGATTTGAAATTTTTTCCTTATTTCTGAAAGCGCGAATCTAATCTTGTGTAAGGTAGAAACATAGGGCTCACATTGGTCAGCGTCACGGCTCACTGGAGGAGAAACACGGGTCTGGTAATACCTTGAATTACCCATAAACACCCGCGGTAAAAGAAACAAAGTAGTAGTAGTAGTAGTGGTGGACAACGACAGGTACTGTCAGCTGAGCCAGACTGGCCACGATCTGTCGTTAAACTCCACGTGACCTGGCTCCAGGTCGTTAATGGTCGGCATTAAAATGTACGAGTTTTGGCAAACCCGAGTCTCCTCACCGACAGACGTGATGGCTTCTTCGAGGTTACGTATTTTCGAACACCTTGATTCTGCTGACCTTGAAACAGGTGAACCGGCGCGGCTAGGTTTGCCATGATATCCAGTAGAAGTTGCATCTTTTTTCGATAAACTTGTGCTTCCCCACCTCTACAAGGTTTCATCCACGATTTCACCTCTCCTGCACGTACTTTCAACACCTTCAAACATCTCACCCTAGCAGCCATCTTTGGCTCCAGCCTGCATGTGTTAAAGAAGCCACCCGGCCCTTTCCACTCTCTGTTCGCCGTATATAACTGTCTCTTAGATCTGTTCTACTAATTTCCATGGTCACGCAGAAAAGAAATAGCACCAAATTTCCAACGAAAACGTATGCGCCTTCCAAAAGAAAGAAAGGCACATTACATATAATGTTTATTATTTTAATGCAGAATGATCTAGCAGAACATTCACAAAATGTCGGCACCAGAAACAGACCTCGTTAGAAACATTTCCCAAGTCGTAAAACACGTGCGGGAATCTACTGGTTTCCGGTGAGTTATTTAAATAAACTGTAGTTCTGTATACCAAAATGTATTTAAGTATTGCTTTTCTCAACAGAAACACAAGTTATTCGATTAAAATCGTTCTTCCTGCGCGCTATTATATTCAGATCTAACGCCCTCTTCATGGCTTTATTTTCCTAACTGATTATTCTCTAATACCTTAATACAGATTTTAAAAGAAATAAACGAAAACAAATGTACTTGGTGTTCAAGACAATATGGTTATAGCCATAGACATCGGGATTTTACTCCTCTGCCTCCTGCTGCTCTCTTACCCGGCCGCCAGTGGGCGTTACTATCGTAAAGTTTCGTTATAAAAAGATTTTAATCAATTTTTAAAGAAGATAACTATATAAAAGCATAAACCTAATTTCCTTCTGCTCCTTTTACTAATTCTTGCGGGAGGGTTAATACAGACATACAAATAAATAAATCATTTCGTTTTGGTTATATCACCATGCCTATATGGTACGACAGGAATTGTTTTTTTTTATTTATGTCACGTGATACCGACGGGGGGGGCGCTATGTAGCAATGACCTCTCTGTCTATTTCTCACGCTCATGGCGTCGATACAGATGTAGAATATTTCTTTATTCTCTCGACAGACGCCGCAACTTTAATCATCTTAGTAATCGCAAAGAAGCAAAAAAAGAGTTGCCATAACTTGTGATAACTTTCTCCCCGGAAAGGGAAATGACCAGCTGTCAGTAGGAGCAGCACTGAACTAATTAATACTAACGTCCAGTGTGGACCGGTCATTTATCCCACTCGATTACAATTCTACCAATAGGATATTTTGTTTTTGATATCTAACCGAGCTGATGGGATCTTGGGTAACTTTCAGTTATGACCCCCTAGTAACTGTGGATAACTGAAGAAAAAAAACGTGTTCCTGTCTACAGACTCAAAGCCCCTGGCTATTTATTTATTTTTTAAGCTGTAAAGTCTTTAAAATACAGACATGAGGCCATGACTACAATACTAACAAACCATAGGCGAGACATTAATCACGAGAAATAGTAGTAATTAACTCTCTGGGTCGAGTTCTTGTTGTTTTCTACTTGCCCTAGAAATCGGTCAGACACCGCTTCTCTTGTAACATGACCGAGAATTTGCCATCTTACGGATTTCTCGTCCAGATGGCGTTGCGAACGCTCTGTGTCGCGCCGAACTTGATCAGTAGGTGGCTGGGTGGGTGTATCATTGACGAGATCTTTCAAAGGTAACAGAAATTCCAGACTGATTGCATTTGGAGGAGCGCGCGCGTTTGGCAGAGGGAGGAAAAGCGGCGATCTCCAATACCGTTGTAACACTTTTCTAGCAGTCCAGCAGGGGGCGCCCTATATCGAGAAGAGAGTTGGTTAGGTGAATAGCACTTTCTCGGGCTGTAGGCGTTGAATAAAGCGTTATCCTTTTTTTTGGTTGAAAAAATGCGATGTTTTCGGTTTCTTCTCCCAACAGAAAATATGGACGAACGCGTGGACAAGATGTGAATTATAAACCCTGACTGCTGGAGTAAGACAAACTAATACAAAAATGTTTAAGAAGTCTTTCTTATAAATTAATTAAATAAAACTGATGAAAATGAATGGTCCCTTCTCTTAATAGATGGCTTGTCAGTTAGATGTAAATGAATATCCACTGTAATCAAAAGAATCTGACAGAACAGATGAAGAATAATCTGAATTAGTTTTGTATCAAATTCCCGTAACAAATGGACGCCCAGTCGAGCAGCCGAAGACTTCGTCTTCTGGTTCGTATGCAGATATATTTAGCGATATTGCTTCTGTCCCATAAGTGGCTCTGATCATCCGGTTGTTTCATTAATTATGTCTCTGGTCGTCTGTAGTTGTTTTCCCTCACTTTCACAGGTGTGCCGTTTATCGACTGTTTCTGCCTGTCCACCAACGTGTTTTTTCTTCCCACAACTAATCAGAAAAGTTCTAGTGTTCTTCGCCTGCCGGGGTCGTCTCTATTTCAATAACTTGATTCTGCGCAGGCGCCGAACACATTAACCGGAATACCACGTGATCTCTGCATACGGATGAAAAAGGGGAAAAAAGCACTTTATGTTGCCGGATTTAAAATAACCCCAAAATTCTTGAAATAAAAAGTTAATTGTGGCTCGTGGTTGCCTTGATATAACAGGAAGTGATTAATTTACCACTTTTTGGTTCAGGTTTATCGGGAGAGAACCAACGATAGTTAGATGACGTTCTCCATAACGTACAGATCTTCATAAAGACAGATCGCCCCTTTGGTTAGATAAGGCGGAGAAATTGTTTTATAAACGAAAATTCTCATGAGGGGGGAACGTTGCCCTCGTAAAACTTCTCATATAGGACAGTTTGGCGCCATTTCAGCTTGGCCGGAGTACAATGATTACTTATAAGTTCTCTCTATTAACAAATATACTACTTGATACAGCCCACTATTCTTAATTTCTCTCCAAGCGTTTCTGTGTTTTATTCAGGCTAGCAGCTCTGGTTTTGCCTTCTTCCAGTTCTATTAGAGCATTAATGACATCTTTACCACCGGATCTAAAGGATTATTCGATTTTACTTTGTGATTTTCCTGGCTGAATAATTAATGGTTCAATATCATTTTTCCATTTACTTTGATCGATAAAGGAAAGTATATTGATGACAATTTGGAAGAAAGGTGGCCAGTAATATAACTGTTTCATACCAAAAGGGAGTTTAGCTGTTATTCTAACCATTTAAGTTAACTTCGATTATTTCACCTCTGTTGGTGACGTAATGGCGGGTGCGATTAACTCGATATTTTATTCAGGTGATACGAGGAGGCAGGAAGCCAGTAACGTTGGTTTAGTTTAATAGTTACAAGGATGCGAGGGGGGGAGCTTAGGTAAAAGAAATTACCATCAGTAGGATTCTTAAAAAGATTAATATTATACCTCTTAACTAAACTTACCAGTAATTCATTCTTATCATCGACTTTCGAGGAAGACTGCGGGGTGTTTTGGCAGAACTTCGTGAGGATCACAAGTCAGGGACGCGAGGAGATCTACGAGATCTTTTTAAAAATAAATACCAGGCGGACAGACTCAAGTCTTTGTCCATGGGGTTTCGTGCACACAAGACATCATAGTTCGAAACTTAGCACGCAACCTAGCGGAAGAGATTATCTAGAAATAACCTTTAAAGCCGCGAGGTCTGACAGAGATCGGTTAAAGACGACTTACTGCAGGATATTTCCGCGATTTATAATTATCTGACTGGACCATATCGTTGACACACCCAGAAAAGATTAAATACAGCAATAATAGTCATCAGTTCCTACGATGATGCTTGTGGCTCGGTTACAATTATGGCAATGTAACGGCCCACGTACCGAATCTGGCAAGCACTCCCAACTAACTAGGCGACCCCTCATCTTGCCGAACCGAGCTCTTAAACCTGTTCGCCGTTTTGTTGAGTTCAGCTCCTGCAGTTTCGTAAAGTTCGCCATCATTACAACGCCCGCGATATCCTTCCCTGTTTGTTTGTATTCTTTTAAAGACAATAATCAGCATCACGCTGTTATCAGCAATGACGCACCAGACAGTTTGCTTACCTGAGAGCATCTCTCGGTATATTTGTTGGTTCACTGTTTGACACCCACTAACCGTGACACGCCCTGTTTTCTGTGGTACACGAGACTTGGATAACAGGTGAGATCCATTAGGTTGTTGACGGACATCGGAATTTGGAACCAGCAGCTGGGCTGTAAAAAAAAAAAAAACAACAACAGAAAAATACTGTAGACACGTAGTTTAATCCTTCAAACCGGAAAGAGAGAGAACTCTGCAAGTTAAGGGAATAACTGAAAGTGTCAAGAACACTTCTAATTTTAAGAAAGGCGCCATTGTAAAATATTGCAACTGATGTTCCATAATTTTGTAGAATTAAATCACTTATTTTTAAAGTAGGCTCCATAACAATCAGAGACTGCAATTATCATTCGCAATATACCATATAAATCGATATGATAATGCTATAGCTTTGCGTAATCAATAATACTTAAGAGCGACAGCTTATAGTAGATTTTTGTTGTGTTTTAAGTTTATGGTCTTTCAGCTTTATACTAATTTCGGATATAGAATATATGTTGAGAAGCCATAATAATCGATATTCGTTAGTCGTTAGCCAGTTTAACCTAGTTTTCGTTCGATATCGATATTTCACAGTGCTTCAAAGATCGATCTTATTAAACGCAATGTCTTTAGTTTGCAGTTATTTTGTTCATATTAAACCTACGTGGATTATGTTTAGAGGTGACTGCATCAGTATCGAAATGCTATGCTTAAACTATTTCTTGGTTTACACACACGTCAGCTTCATACCTTAATTTTTTTCAAAATATCTTGACAAAACGAAAGTGCAAAATCAATTATCGATAATAAAATTCTATATTTGGTACTAGCACCATCTTATTTAATCCTATCATTCAATCAGTTATAATTATCGTTGATAATACTAAAGAATGGTCGGTGTTCAGTATTTTCATACACGTGTTCTTCTGATGTTATGGTATTGTTTAAGACTGCCATAGCCACCGGCGGGCTAAATGTATTGGTAATTGGAATAAAATGATACAAATAAAATATTTAACGATTCCAGCCGCAACCGACCAAAATCTAGACGATTATAAGAACGGGCAATTTTTAGAAATAGTGGCACCGCTTTCCTGTTTCATAATTACCATGTTGGGGTGGTGCGACCTTGTATTTCCTTGAGTTCGTCTAGAACAGGCGGTCCACGCTTGGTGTTCGTACCTGAGTGAAGAGGTTGGCACAGAAGCGTAGCAAGGGGGCTGGCGGGGTGCCACCGGAAGGGAGTGGTGGGGCGCCGAAAGCAGACGACAGTATCATGCTAATTATATAAACATGTAAACTTTTCTCATGCTATGCTAGTGTGGTAATATTATTTAGAATTAGAGTATTGACAAATGACTATTATTTTATTACCTACTATTAATTAGTAATGGAAATTCTCGGTATGTGTGTGTGTGTTGGGGGGGGGAGGGGCGCACGAATGGGGCTCGGCTCCGGGCGATATGGAAAAGTGCGAAGGCAGTTTTATTTTTTGCGTCAGAACGATATGAAGAATAGCGGATCGATCTCTTTTCGGCCACCGAGGCCTCCAAGGGAAGCAACCCAGTTGTGGGGCAGCGTAGTGCCGCGATGGGGAGGAACCCACGCGGCCGGGCCGGGGGGGGGGGGAGATTCGCCAAAAACGACTTGGTCCCTCACGGGAATCGAAGTGGCCCTCGACCCCCACCTTTTCACATTACAGTTCTGAAAGTTAGGGAGCGGGTGGACGGTTTTTCTGTTACTTTGGGATCTCAAGGTTACAGCTGTAAAATCAACAAATGGAGTTTGAAATTTCGTGTTATGGTTCAAACGTTTGGATCAAATTTCCTCGACCACAAACGAGGTTAGGAGGGCTGGTTAGTTAGGATGGCAGGAGCGAATTAACCTGTTTTGGTGACTGATGGTGACGTCACCCAAGAGTCCACCTGGTCAAAAACTGCTCCACATCAGGCTTCAGGTAAATTCAAAAATAAAACCGTTTACTGCACAAAAAAAAGAAAGAAAGAAAAAGAAAACACTTAAGAGTAAATGTCGGCGAATGTGGGGGTTATTAGTTAGTTTAGTTACCAGAAGTGACGGAAAAGTGGCTGAATTAACCTTCGAAGTAACTCATCTCCATGAAGTTCCGATCTCGTCTGGAGGGATTATATTAAAGGGGAGACGTTTTTGCGCGCGCACCGACCTGGACGAGAAGTGTGGCGTGCGTTGGAAAGAAACTAAAATTCGTTTCACAGTCACCCGTTTCCTTTACTGTTTTGTACCTGTGATGTCCTGGACGGTGGTTTTTTAAAAAAAAAACAGAAAGCAAGGGCATAGCGCCAAATGGATTCTGGTTCCGCAGGTGTCAAGCAGTGCTGGCTGGGGCTGCCGTTGTGCACCGGTCAACACCGAGGAGAGAGAGAGAGAGAGAGCGTCTCGCAGTAAGAAGAGAAATCAATGGGAGATTTTAGCAGCGCGAACGCGATAAAAGCCCATTGACGTCAGAGCAGGCTGACATGGACAGGTTCATCCTGATATAAAATTAATTCAGTGTACTAGAGAGATGGAAGGAGTGGATGCGACTGCAGCTATGCTATTTCAGCCGGGTTTTATGCGAACGCCCGTACCTCGGGTGGCTTAGTTTGGAATATATACACCATTGCGACGAAAATGTGGATGGGTTTTCACGAAATCCTCGACAAAAATTTCCCTTTATTTAAAAAAAAACAAAAAAAAACCAACAAACGTTAGTCATAAGAGACTAATATTAACGATTCGATTACTATAAATGTTGTAGTGGCGATGAATTGGAGTCAGACAAGTGCATACCAGGTGGCGCTGAGGTCCGCCGACACCCCCTGTCGGACACCAGCGAACTTGTAGACGTTAACTCTGATTTGGCGGCCTTTAAGTATTGATCGATAATGGAATCATGTAAGTCGCATATTCAGAACGTGCGGGGTCGGGCCAACAGTTTCTGAATGCTCCAAGATTCTCAACTTTTGTTCTTCCCATGATTGCAACAATTCAGATGGTTGCCAATACTGTTTGCTGACGTACCGTTTGAACTTTTCTTGGCGGGGAAAGTAGGGAATAGTTTTAGAAAACGAAAATGTAGTAGAACAACAAACAAAGGTGAGAGTAGCAACCGATAGAAAGTAGTCAGCCTGGAGACGTGTAGTGCGAGCTGCGGCCTGGGGCTATATAATCAGGGATAACGAAATTCGATACCACGGCGCGATTCGCTCTGTCTCGCGTCTTCTCGACAGTCGACAGCCTTGCTGGACAAGATTACAGACGAGTGTTTATTGTCTCCAAAGTGGTGGTGTTTGCATAACGATGATATAGTCCAAGCCCGGCCCTGGCCCAACCAATCAGTAGAAATATGTTGCCTGGAAATCGAATGATAGCAAATCCAACCTATACAACAATTCCTTCTTAAATAATATTGGACTCCCGTACCTGACTATAAATTGTGTTTGTCATCAACCTCAACGGGACTGGTATCTTCGCCTTTATTATTGTGGTTGCGTATTTATATCTGTTGTGCTCCCATTTCTATTTGGGCGGCAGATGGCTGTGGCAAAGGGTCCGCGTTCGAACCTCACTGGGCGATTTAGCAACCTCCCACCTCGTACCAGTCGGTCCACCTTCCTTCCACTGCTGGACAGATAAGCTTCTTTTCGCGATCCGTAACCAGATAACTCGCTTGGTGACCATAGCTGACATTCCAACTAGCTGCGTGTTGCGAAAATTACTTCATTTAAACATTATTTATCAATTTGTGTCTCTCATTAAAGAGTGGTGGGAAGATATTAGTTATGGATTCGCCATTTAAAGCGCAGATTCCAGGAACCATATTGGTTGCTAGTGTAGGCTCGGAGAATGACTGTCTAATTATACGCCAAGAAAATTGGTTGAGACGGAATCAAATAAGCAAGAGAATCCATGTAATTTGTATTAAGTTATTCAAACTCGTTTTTGATACCACAAAAAAATATGATGTTCTAAGTCTCACGTTATTTGAAGTTTATTTTGAAATATACTGTAGGTGAGAGTTTAAGCCGTTTTAACTTAAAACTGACCAGGAAACGAGTCTGTTATTGCACCTGACCAAAAATCTTAAAACAAAAAAAAGAAGTCTGTGTAGTTCAAACCTGTAATTATGTTTATGACGACGCTAATTCCTCTGTTGTAATTACTAATCACGAATAATTAACACACAAGTCTATACTTTGGAGAATAACATCTTCAGTTTGAGGTGTTTTGAAACTAGAATAAAAAATATATAGACAGTGTTCATATCCATATTTGAAATAATTGAAATTCATTTCAATTTAATGGTATTGTAAAAAAATATTTTTAGTCAAAGGGTTAATTAAAATCTTATATGATTTATTAACACTTTCTGTTTTCTCTTTTAATTAGTTACTGAATCCAAGCGATTTTTATTTACTAGCAACTTTAATATAACATAGCTATGAACAATATAATGGTGTGATGATCCTAATTATTTCTATGTGATGTGTGTGTGTGAGACTCAACATGTATCACATTTTGCTGCGGCTCCAAACCAGAATAAAAACTTCAGCAAATTCTGACTAAATAAAAAGAGAAATCGTCTAAACTTCGGTTACTTGTCAGTGAACTCCCGTCAAATCAATATTTTCTGTTCAAACTACTTGAGTATTTTTTTCTTCTTCCAAGGATTGAAACGGTTCAAAGTTACATCGGATATATATATATATAACGCCGCATTGTTACCTTTTCCAGTTTTCGAATAATACTTTCTAGAAGCTGCTCACTCAGCGAGTCGTCCGATCTGTTACTGAAGGACTTGTTCTGCGCTAAGAACTCTATTGTTGTTTAGCATGACACAAAGGACCAGTTATAAATATGATATCGGCAACCATAGTTTTTGGCTAAGCAACACACAATAGATTTAGTTTCGGTTCGTTCTTCGAAGATGCAGCGGACGGGTAGACGCTCAGACGTTGCCGGCAGGTATCCTAAGGCAGTGCATATACCCAAGGGTATTGTTGGCTGGTCTGAAGAGGCACAGGCTCAGCTGGAGTCGCGCAGAAAGGAATATGATCTTTATTCCGGAATTTGACCTGTCAGCCATCGCTGGATTCTGCTGAGACATTTCTATCTGCTGCTGCTGCTGCTCCTCCTCCTCCTGGCGATCTCCCGTAATTCTTCCATTCCGGGGGCAGCTTTGGACGAAGCCCTCCCCCCAACCCCAAACCAAGAGCCCCTACGAGAATTCTTTATTTTTAGATGTGGGAGGAAACTGGAGTGCCACGAAGGAGCCTCGCCAGGCGCTGCTCGCAGGCTGTGAAGCAGATCGAGAAGAATGTGTGCCAAGGACGTACGACATATTAAATCAGCTACCCCCTACAAAAAAAAAAAAAAAACAGTTCTCTCTGAAAAGTGGCGCGTGCGATACAGCTCTGCCATCTTGGAACAACATGGCTGTATGGCTCTCTTGTTTAACGCTGATCAAGCCAGCGATTTGAAAAATCTGGAAAAGGAAAAATAAAGTTTGCATTAAAGTTTTATTCTTTTTGAAACCTGAACAGTATATAGCCAGGGGCTTAAACTATCGGTTAGAAAATAGCACCCAGCTCTTCCTGTGACCGAGCCACAGTGACTTATTTATTTCATTTCTTTTTAGCTCCCGTCCTCTTGGACAAACTGCCAAAAGTCATCGAGGAATTGTAGATGTGGGAGAAAACCTTCACGAGCAGCTGGCGAAGGGCTGGAAGAAATCAGACCGGACCACTGACCGCCAACAATAAAGATAATTATTGTAGATGATGCCTGATTTCCTGGAGAGAATATACATTCAGTCCGCATTATAAGATTTGTCAGGACTTGGGGTCTAGAAACATTTTCTTTCTTTTGTTTGTTGTTTTCTGTTAATAACAAAAGAAAATTCAAGGAATTTCACCGAAACGTTCATTTCTTCAGAAAAATTGTATTTTTTTTCCTGAAGGATTCCAACAACGTAAAGTTTGTCAGCATTAACTCCAAAGAAATGTCTTCTTTACGATACTTGTCACAGAATGTCTTTGAAACAAAACGTCTGTTGTAATTTACTGTTCTACCCCAGTAAGCCATGCTAATAAGCCGATATACATTTACTCGTAAAACTTCAAGGTTTGGATGCTATGGTATGGTTTTAATTCATTATATTACTCAAAAACATTTTTGCGCCGTTTTTTTAAAGTGTAGTCACGATTTTACTTATGCAATAATGTTCAAACGTTTGTTTTCTTTCTGATCTGCCTTTTATGTATTTCTTCTGTTAAAATAACATTCCTTAGTCATAACATTCTTGCGAACTGAAGCTGGATGTTTATTATTATGTACTTGCATCTCAACAATGCTTACATTAAGGCTCTACACATATCAAGACAGTCAGCTTAACTATCTTTATTATGCTAAAATTGATTTTTATTTTGTAGCACGCACATTGAAAACTTAATATTTTGTTTACAAATATAGGGCGACGTAATGATTTTTTCCACTGTTGTATTTTAAAGCCCATTTCCTTGTGATGTATTTTGTGATGATCTAACATTATATATATATAGTCTATCGTATAAATATACAAAATAAATTTTTGGCGGGGGGAAACCTTGTGAAGGTGAAAGATTTATAAAGGATTTACCGGAACACACCTCTTCATAAACAGATCTCGTAACTGAATGTTCAAAAAAGTAACATTTTTTTGTTATAACTCACTTCAAACTTCAATAAATTTAAATTTGCAATACGTGTACAGGCGACGCCATAGAGCTCCCTCCTGCCAAGAAGCCCAAACCACTTGGTACGCGTCATAGTTGTGCGAAGTACTGTATAGCATTACTTATATACGTGCAAATGGGGTTATCTCGGTACTTTTTCTACTCTCACTCCAAAAGAGCTAAAAAGAAACACGGGTCGGTCTTCGAAGTATCGATAGGAGAATATTTAATTGAATAATTTTAACAGGGAAGACGAGTTATTCAAATTCATGTTCCATAAATGCAAAATGTTCTGAACAATTCTGTTTTGTGAAATCAAAGAAAATTGTAAGTATATAAATAAAATAATTTATCCGGCGGACAAGAATAACAGGAAAATAAAATCATCGACACCGGTATAAACAAAGGGAAGTAATCCTAATATATATTCAATATGACCATAATGGCGGATACAGACAAAACTGAGCTTCTATTTTTTGATACGTTTTCACACGAGAATACAGAGGTATATTTATTTTAACTACATTAATGAAAAAAGAGTATACTTATACAGATAATTAGGTAGTTTTCTTTTTTTTTATTTAAGAGGAAAATTGTGAATTTCGGTTGCGTTCTATGATAAGGCCGGTGGCGTCTCCCTCTCATACGCGGTGACAAGCGAAGAATCAACAAGGCTATTCTCAGTCATGTAAACCAAACTAGAACTAGTATCTTCAGGGGGGGGGGAGATTTGTAGCTTATTCGCATAAAGATGAATCTCCGTCTAATCATAATTTTATTTTAACAATAACTAGACGAGCGGTGTTAAGTTTGAAGTTACGGTGCACTAATAAACATACCCCTTATACATACTCCGATCCTCTGAAAAAGCTGACAGAATGAAGAATTATCGACTGTCTTGGAGGTGGGGGATTTCCTTCTATTTGACATTGCCGATTAAACGCTACATCCCTTCGTGTTAATTTGCTGCGAACGATTTCGCGAACCCTAGACACCAAGCGGAGAAAGAAAGAAAACAATTTGCTGTTCTGTTTTTGATTTAGAGAAGCTTTGTTTTGAATCGGGATATTTATTTATTTAAACTTCCACATTCCACATTACTTTTTACCTGAAGCACTAGTTAGCATTTTTGTTGAATTGGCTGTATATTTAGTCAACTCAATACGTGGGGGTTGGAACAATGCGGAATTGTTGATACAAAGGTTTCTATTAATGACAAAGGTCTGCGCGTATCACAGCCCCTATCGCTAAACTTGTGCAGAGTAATACGGATTTGAAGGGTAGTGGGTGCAAATGCATTCCAGGCATGTAGGAGAATAATTTCTTATATTCCCTCTTCTGTCCAGGATATTGAAAAGTCCTACAAGATGTAAATTTTTTTTATATCAAAGATACACTTTACTTTATGACAAGACAATGCCTACTTTATTTAAATCTGTACAGTGGCCTGTAATGCTTAGTTTCTTAAAATCTGATAAACTTAACAATTTTAATAATTTACTAAATTAAAAAAAAAACTATCTGAATATGAAGCATAAAGAGATGGGCTATGAGTTTCAAAATAAATGATTTGGTAGGATACAGTCCATCATAGTTTCAATAAAATAGGACAGTATGAGAATCAAAAGTAAAATAATTATAAATTTATTTTTTAATTTTGAAAAATCTATTTTTTGGTCAGATTAGCCTAATGGATTGTCTTAAATAAGTTATTTCTCTTTCCAACATATGCAATATCCATTTCCTTTGAGTATTCCCTCCAATGTTTTTTACCTGTTAGGATAAGTCCCACACAAGTTGTTCAGTCTTGTTTGTAGATCTCTAGTCACTCCTGAATATGTTTCTAACTAGAGTCTTGCAAAATAGTGGTAGAAACAAGAATTTAGCATTTATGGATACATTCAGTGGCTGTCTTTGCAAAAGGGTGACTCCCCATTGTTAGTCAAGTCTTGTTTGTTTATTGTGGCCAAGTTAACATTCCATTTTTTTGGTGAGAATACCATTGGAATTTTTCACATGAGCAGATGTCTGGCAAAATCATTTTGCCTGATCTGATGGTAAGTTCTGCAATCAAATAAAGTAAGGGATTCAATTTTCAAGAATATTGGATCATAAATATTCCATCCCATCTGCTTTTTTAACAAATGGTTTTCAGTAACAGATGAAACCAAATGTAGAATCTCTAAATCTGTTGTGACTTTCAGGCTACATGTCAAGGCTTTTCTTCTGGCGTATTTGCAGCATATAGTTGATTGGTTTGTTGACTTTTTAATGTATCTGTGTTGATTTAAACCAAGTTTTACACTACCTACATTCTTTATTATCTCCATGTAGACTGAAGGATTTTTGGAAATTTGCAAAGCAATGAATATAGATTATCATGCACTATAAAAAATAAAAGATAAAAAGATGTAAAACTACAATTTTATAGCATTAATTATGTAGTGCAAGAAAGGACTTTGTTTGATTTTCAAGTATATATTGTCCATAGGGACAATTTTGTGTAACTCAATCATTAGGTCATATTTTAAATTATGAAATTTAGTATTAGGTTATATATGTTTTGAAAGTTGAAGACCTGTAGATTTTCATTTTGACTGAATTTATTTTCAAACATCATCACTGCTTTATTTAATTAATTATGCAAATTTATTTGGTTTTAAGATTTAAAAATTTAACCCTATTTCATTACCCCAATATCTAGAACCATCTGCTTTTATGTAATTAATTTTCCTTTTGAAACTTGTTCACTCTTGAAAGATATTTTAATTATAGGTCTCATTACTGTGTGATACATTTAGACCTTTATGGCATGCTTTATTTAGCATAGATATGTTTGTGATGTCCGTTTCTTTTTAGATATACAGGAGGTCCATTTCCATTTGGTCTTTGTTGAATCTGATGAATAACTGTTAATTGAAATAATTATTTGAGGTAGCAGATGTGAAAAAATGTCTCTGCTACACTGGAATTGTTACCACATTACAGCAGGTATTTAGCAGGCTCACTGCTGTGAGCTGATTACCATTGGCTTTTACTCAGTAAACTATGTGGCACAGTATGAAGATAAAGTTTAGTCTACCCATTGAAACACTATACAGAATACAGTGCTTACCTCATGGCTTGTTGGAGATGAATATCAAAGCTGTCATTAGTGACTCTGCCACATGACAAGTATAGTCCACACATTGTTAAGATTTTCAGTACATTGACTAGTTTATTGTTAAACTTAGAAAGCCTCCTAGAGATTTTGAGCTACTGGGCAGGGCCAAATTGTTTTCACTATCTACATGTTATTAGGGTCATAATTACAAATTGGCATGATTACATAGCAGAAAGTATAATTTTTTTAGTAATCAAGTTGATGAGTGGAATAAATTACCAATCAGTATAGTTAATAATGATAATATAAATTAATGTAAAAGTCATGTCCTTTTTGGGGTGGCCCTTGTATAAGACCTTTGGCTTTCTGTTTACTGATAAACACTAAACTAAAATAAACCTGCCTTCAAAAACACACACACACACACACACGCACGCACAAGATGACAATAGCTATGCCTATTTTTATAAAAATAAAAATCTTAAAGGATGATTTATACAGAAAGTAGAGGCTTTCCTGTCATTGATTTGTTAAGTGTCACCTTCCTCTCTGTACAAAAACATCACCAATACCTTCCTGTTCTTTTCATTACTATATATATTCATACACAATAGTTATGGACTCAACAATAAAATAATTAGTCAAGCATAAAGAAGAATATTTTGATGAAAAAGTCTTGTGTGACAAAAAGTTGGAAAGAAACTTTATTTTCCATGTATCATGGATTTTCTAACAGGTATATTTTATGGATATTTCATTGACAAGTTTATGCTTGCCCATGTGTGAGAGAGATTAAATGTATTTTTGAAACTTGTGTCATACATTTGAAAATATACCCTTAGATATTAATTAAATCTTATTTATCCAGGAACTAAACTTAGACCTTGTGAAGTTTCCTTTTCCGGTGATCCTCAGCGAAGTCCATGTTGTGCCTCTTGGTACAAAGGTGCAGATAGATGTCCCTGGGGGCACACGGATGGGGTAGGTTTATTGTTTTTGTTGTTAAAATGTAAACAAATTTTTCTTCTTAATTTTATTAATTTACTATCTTATTTTTTATTGCAGATATTGTAATTTTTTTGCACAATGAATATGTAATACTCTTAAAGTGAAAAAAAAAAGTGGCATAAAGAGTTGAAAAAACTGGAGATAATTGAGTGTCCATTAGTTTTGACTACATTTAGCCAATTAAAAGAATTACATATACTGCAGTGACAAATTTTAAACATTGTGCAAACTTATTTCAAAATCCTGATTAATAAATAAGAAAAAAAAAGAAAGATTTGATTATGTTTCATTTTGAAGTTAGATGTAGCATGGAGATTAACTAGTTAACAAACACAAAAAAATGCCTTTTATCTTTTATAGTCTGGCCTCATTTCTGTTTCTCTTAATCATTTCAGAAACATGGTGTTAATGGGATCTAGGGCCCAATGGAAATTCATTGTGTAACACCACATACTTCTGTAATTTTTTTAAAAACCGGTTTCAAAATTGTAGCACAATATGAATGATGATTGCATCTGGTAAAGATACATTATTTGACATTAGTTGCTCTAATGAAAAACCCCCTTCTAATACTAGACTGACTCCCTCTAAAGTTTGATTGAAAAAATAGTAGACTTAGGATTCCTGCATTGTGCTAATCGAGAACTTTCTGATTACATAGGTACCTAGCAAACTAAGTCTGAAAAAAAGTGACAAAAACTGCAAGATGAGTAAAAAGGAAAGAAGTTGAAAATCTGGAATTTGTTGATTAGTAGATCTCATTTATTGGATTATAGTGCAAATGACAGTGAAAGTGAAGATGAAAGAAAAGAAGAACAGTCTGGAAATTTGGCATTAATTTTTGAAGAGAAAACAAGACATTTCTGAGAGAAATAGCATACAAATTCAGCTGCTGGCCAAGCTACCCTTGTGTGAATCATCTGCTTCAGGAGAAATCAAGAGAAACAATTTAGCATTTTTGCAGGTTATCTGGAAGAATTTGTGCAGAGCTGAATGACAAAGTTTTTGTCTAGATTGAAGATTTGTACAAAAAAAAATTTTGTGATTTAGAGTGTAGGAAGTTTCTGTTGAGTTGTAGTACACATGAAAACTATTGAAATAGTTCAAAACAAGCATTTTCATCTGACAGAAGATGTCAAGCAAAGAAGTAAAAGAATTCAGCATTAATGTGGCTGTTGTTCACAGTGGGTGAATAAAATATATTCAGACTAACTATATTCTGGAATAAACCATTCTAGTAGAAAATTACTAATTGTTGCGCACTGTGGATAGATGTCTCTACAATGGATTGTTGATATTTGGTCCAGGTTGTTTGCCAGTCTTATCAGAGGCACATTCTAGTTTTCAGCATTTCTTGATCACCAGAGAAAAGGAAAAACAATATGATTCATGCATTCAAAGATGAACTGTTGTGTCAGGAAATCAAAAAGTTTCAGAAAGGTGAAAGTGAAAATTTTCCCATGGAAAATGAAGATCCCATTAAAAATTTAGAAAATGGAAAAATTGCAGTAATGGCTATTTGATTGAATTACTGTATTTTCCGCTCTGAAGAAATTAGTCATAGCCCCTACCTATTGTATTGTGAACTCTTGTTTATTATTTGTTTTCTCAAAAGTAAAAGTGAGAATTTTCTTTGAGTTTAAAAAATAATAGATAATCCTCATAGTTAACTCTATCTAATGGTAGACTTATCTACATACCAATTGCAG
Organism: Nautilus pompilius; assembly: GCA_018389105.1. Lineage (NCBI taxonomy): Eukaryota > Metazoa > Mollusca > Cephalopoda > Nautilida > Nautilidae > Nautilus > Nautilus pompilius. The sequence continues at coordinate 321,590 of JACATO010000132.1, read as the reverse complement.
GTCTGGATCTACTATTAGAGGACATATAGTCCATTTAGAAACATTTATTACATGCAACTTTAATGTCCTGTAGGTTGCTACAAATGCAATTCTCGCTACTAGTTTTATTTTAACAATAAAGTAAGTTTTATTTAATAATCTAGATATTTAATTTGTGAAAATTAGGCAGAGCTTTCTTTCTACCTTTGAAAAAGAGAAGCCGTCACATTTTGCATAAAAATGTTTACCTAACAGTTGTTTTATTTAATATTTGAGATAGGACAGTCAGTGATAAATGTAGAATGTATAAGTAATCTTTTCATTTAAAGATATTTTTATTGGATTTTTAAGATTGCAGCAGGACAAAAATGAAGTCTCTTTAAGTTATAATTTAGCTGTTTTTTAGCATCTCAGTTTCTAAAGATGACTTGTTGATGTTTTATATTACTAAATAGATGAATAATTGAATAAATCAGAGTAATATCTTTACTTTCAGTGCGACTAATCCATCTTCATTCAATCTGGAACTTTTTGTAAACAATCTTAGAAAACCAAATGTGGCAACATTTGAAAAGCTTGGAGTGTAAGTAATTGTGTCATTGGATGATGAGTTTTAATTTTTCTTTTTCCTGTCTGTTTATTGTTGTAATCATTTTGGACATTTAAGGAGAACATGTCAGTTTTATTTTGTAAGTTTTCTTTTACTGCAAAGTCCAGAAATTTTAAAATTCATCTAGGTATATAAAATATCTTATGTGTTTATTATAAAAAAAAGCAAATAAGCAAGATTTTGTGGATACTAATGAAAAATTCTCAAAACTAGTTAAATTTTGCAAAAGAGAGTAAGAGAGAGATAGAGATAGAGTGAGTGTGTGTGTGTTTTTTACAAATTTTAGTGTTTGAAATTTGCTGACAAATGTATACTTATTTCAAAAAAATCAATTTTGTTGGAAAAATATGGGAAATCATAATCAATTATCTCCTCTTGGAGGACTGCAGATGGCTGTAAGTTTTAAAATTTTATTTTTTCAAAAAATAGTTTTAACTTGTTAAAATTACCTGTTTCATAGTTTAAACGGTGAGTATTTTAAATTATGTACTGTAGGTGGCATACATGGTAAACTACTCTACTGCCATGGTCGAGTTTAAATCTCTGTCATGACTGGCTCTTCTCTTCTTATTCTTCATCACCAGCTGGTCATGTGGGTTTACTCCACTTTGTTTATTAGGTCGTTACAAAAGTTTTGCCGGTTTTATATTATGTTAATCTGGGGTTCATTTTTTGCCTGCTTGTGAAGGTGTATGAAAATAAGTTGTCTATTGTTTTGTAGTGTGTGCTTTGGCATACATTATGCAAAACCTACCTTTTTTATAAATCATAAAATGGATATTTGTTTCATGGTTCTGAGTGAAGCATGGATAGGAAAGATTTTCATGCCATTTTGCTTCATGAGTTAAAACTGGACCACAAAGAAAGTGAGGCAACTCATAACATTAAGCAAGCATGGGGCGAGGACAGCAAATGAAACACACAGTACAATGATGGTTTGCAAAGTTTCGATCAGAAGTGAGCCCTGAAAATAAGGAATGTAGCGGACATCCTTCCAGCTGTGATGATGACCATCTGAAAGCCTCAGTTGAAGCTGATCCAAGAAAAACAGTGTGAGATATTGCTGGAGAGCTCAATGTAAGCACTGCAACTGTTTCCGGCATCTTGACCCAATCAGAAAGGTGAAAAAGCTTGACAAGTGGATGCCTCATGAGTTGAATGAACAACAACAAAATCGTCGATTGGAGATCTGCTCTTCATTTGTCATAAGAAACAAAAACGACCCATTTCTTCATCGAATCATTGTGTGTGATGAAAAATGGATCCATTATGACAGTCGCAAACAATCAGCTCAGTGGCTCAACAGACACAAGGCGCCTAATCACATTTCAAACCCCAGCCTCCACCTGAAGAAGATCATGGTCACTGTCTGGTTGATTGCAACTGGTGTCATCCACTATAACTTCTTGCAACCTGGTGAAACCATCACAGCTGAAAGGTACTGTTGAGAGTTAAACGTTGTTCATCAAAAACTCTCCCAACAACAGCCAGCATTGGTGAATCGAAGGGGCCCAATCCTGCTCCACGACAATGCTCGTCTTCATGTTGCAAAAGTGACTCTTCAGAAACGGAACACGTTGGGGTATGAAGTTCTCCCTCACCCAGCCTATTCACCAGATGTTTTTCCCACAGACTACCACCCTTTCAAACACCTTGACAGCTTTCTCTGTATGAAATCCTCCAATCAAGCAGCAATTGAAACTGTCTTCCATCAGTTTATCGACTCCAGAAATCCAGCTTTTTTTCAAAATGGTATACATGCACTTGTGTATTAATTGTAATGGAACTAACTTTGATTAATACACTTCACATTCAGCAACAATATGAAGTCTCATTGTTGCGGTAAAAAACCGACAAAACTTTTGTAACAACCTAATAGTTTTCTCCAACATCTAGTAGGGATTTCCCTGCCAAAGTTAGAAGTGGTGCAGGATTGACAATACTTCCTAGTGGACAACTACGGCATTAAGCACCCTCACCAGTATTGTTTTCCCTGGAAAAGCACTTTTTTAGCTAAAATGCTGTTGTGGCTGAGGTGCATTCATATATCAGGATTAGCCAAGTAGTGCACATGCATGTGTATGGAAGTAAAGAGTTTCTTCATGTGTCTACATGAATTTTGTGTGCGCTTATCTACATTAAAAATGATGAATTTGATTAGTATATTGTATCTTTGCTTGATGCTTTAATGAAGCCAAGAAATAGCAGAAACTAGAGTTGTATATCACTATAGTGAACTTCTATTGGACTGGGAAAAGATTTGCTATATCAGGGTTTTCATAATATCTGGTTTTGGTAATTTACTAAAGAACAACAAGAATTATATTCGTAATTTTGTCAAGCATTTGCATGCCAGCCCTTTCCCCATTGACTGACTTAAATTTAGGATTCTTATGCTGTTGAAATACTCCAACATCCATTCCAACACTGAGTCTATTAATTCCTAAGAAGGTTGCAAATCTGTTGGCTTCAGCATGCACTAGATCACAGAAACTGGAATGGTTATTATATCTCACTGTTTGAAGCCAGCAGAATAAATGTCTAAATCCTCATTCTGGTGCATGGTCAGTAGACATCTCACTGTCTACAAAAGCTGACTTAATTTTCTCTCTTGGTCTATAAATTTGTAACAGCGCTCTTAGCAAAGTCACATTTGCTTACAAGTTTCTGCCTCAGTGGAGAATTCAATGCAACAGTGACAGTTCCAACACTAAGATTTTAATATACAGGGGGAGGGGTATATTAATATATAGCATGGTTTGTTATAGTAAGGTTTGACTTTATTATACATCTAAGCCCTACAACTATTACTTTGTTAGAATTTAGTTACCAAATTAATAATAATTTTGTCATGTAATTTATTTTAAAATTATAAAATACTGGTTTTCTTTTTTGCTTAGTTGTCACCCTTGTTTCAGAAAGTGAGTTAAATATAGTGTCGTTTTAAATATTAAACGATGAGCAATTTTTAAAACACTAAACAAAACTTAGCTCAGAAGTCACACACGTGATTTTAGAATTTTCACAAACCAGTGAAATACTGCACAGATGCCCTTTAACTCACATGGAAGAATAGTAATGCTTAATATTTTCAGATAAACTATTTAAAAAAATTTTTTCTGTTTTTATTTTTGTCAACAGGTTGGAATATAAACAAAACAAAGATGTATATTTCAAGCTTGAGCATGGGGTAAGTCAGTGAAATAAGTATACTCTAAAAATGTATGCAGCTGAAAAGATGTGGTTTTGATATTTAATTCAGTGAAGTTAAAAGAAAATATTTTTAAAGGTGTAAGCATCATTTATACTAGCACAAGCAGATGTAATTATTTTTCTTCTTTTTTTTGCCATTGCTAAAAAGAAGAAAGAAGAGAACAACTCTTCTTCTCATTCCTCATCTTTTAAAATATTATAATAGCCAGAATGGTGCTGGGAGAGTCTTTTTCTTATTTATTCTCTAAATTTTGTTTGAATAAAGTTTGTATTTAGGATTAAAAGAATTAAATCACTACTTTTAGAGACCGAAATAAATTTGGTTATTGATTAAATCAGACTAATACTGCTTTAAAGGCCTATTGCCTTTCATATGAAGGATTTTTCTTTAAGAATTGTTTTTAAAAATTATTAAATTTAAATCAGAAGTTGCTATAAGGTTAGAAAAAGCTTGAAATATTTGAAGAGTGTAAACCTTCTAAACCCAAGTTACTTAAAATCTACCCTGACCAGAAAGCAACCAACAACAGAGACAAATGCTTGTTAGAGATTGACGATTAACCAATTACACTGGTCAACAAGTATTTTTCATCAAGCATATGTCAAGGTGTACTTAGTGTAGTTTTTAATGCTGATTTCAAATATACAATTACTTTTTTGACATCACGTACAGTTTTCAAGATGAGAAAGTTTTTTGGTTTTAGCTCATGCATTATATAGAAATTCCAATTAATGATGTGTATGCATGTATTTCATTTACATCATGGAAACATACCTTTAAAATAAACTACATTATTCATTGCTGCATAGTTCAGATGCAATATTTCATCATCTTAAATTAACCAATCAAGTTTTGTCTGATGAAATAGGTATTTCAACATCTCAAATTGTCCAGTCATAATTGGTCTGATGAAATATTTCATCATCTCAAATTCAATATAAGTATAACCATTTGTATCTATTTCCTTACTTGTTTTACAGTGTTAACAATGTCAAGACAGTGTAGAAATCCTCCTGATGTGTTTTGTTATGTCTGTGGACAATCTATTGTGAAAGCTCAAAAACGTACAATAACACCAGAGATCAAGAAGATTTATAAGCTATACTTTGACTGTCCTCTTGGAGATCAGGACAAGTTATGGGCACCACATTTTATCTGCTCAGCTCGCTCAAACGGCTTACGTGACTGGTTCAATAAGAGGAAGAAATCCATGCCTTTTGCCATTCCAATGATATGGAGGGAGCTGAAAGACCATTTTAATGACTGTTATTTTTGCAAAGTAAATGTCACAGGATTTTCTATGAAGAATAAACACAAAATTGTGTATCCCAATTTGGATTCTGCAATGAGACCTGTGCCTCACAATGGAAGTCTGCCAATTCCAGTTCCACCAGATGGTGGTATTGAAACATCAGATGATGATGCTGACTGTCACGATAGTGCTGCTGAGGAAGATTACGTGGCTGATGCCAATAGCTTTGAACCTCAGAAATTTTCCCAAGCTGAACTGAATGACCTTGTCAGAGACCCATCCCTCTCAAAAGATAAAGTAGAGCTGTTGGCATCAAGACTGAAGGAGAAGTGTCTGCTAGAGCACGGTGTTCGTATAACTTATTTTCGGCAGAGAAATGTGGCTCTACAAACGTGTTTTTCTGTTGAAGGCCCGCTTTGCTTTTGCAGTAACATCGATGAACTTTTCGAATGTTTATCACAAAATCATGATCCTGCAGAGTGGCGTTTGTTTATTGACTTCATAACGAAGTTTAAAAGCCGTACTTCTCCATAATGGTAATTTGAAGCCCTCCATTCCTATTGCACAATCCGTTCATCTTCATGAATCATATGAGAATATGGAACTTTTACTTCATGCCATTGCCTATGAAAGATACTCATGGAAAATATGTGGAGATTTAAAATTCATTGGAATGTTAATGGGAATGCAGTCAGGTTTCACAAAATACTGTTGTTTCTTGTGTCTAGGGGATAGTCGGGCAACTGACAGACATTCGGAATCAAACTGGCAGACAAGAACATCATACCAGCTAGGACTGTCTAGCGTTAAGAATACACCTCTTGTAGATCCATGTAATGTCCTATTGCCTCCTTTGCACATAAAGCTTGGACTGATGAAACAGTTTGTAAAGATACTAGGGAAGAGAAATGCCAGAGGGTTTGAGTATATTGTGGAAAAGTTTCCCAAAATCACACAGTCGAAGTTGAAAGAGGGTATCTTTGTCGGACCCCAAATTAGAGAAGTACTCAAAGATGTCAACTTCAAGACAACACTGGATGAACAGGAACTGCCTGCCTGGAATGCTTTCAATTGGATCTGTGAGAATTTCTTGGGCATCAAGAAGGCAGTGGACTACGAGGATGGCATCAAGAATCTTCTGAAATGTTACTCAGCAATGGGTTGTCGCATGTCACTGAAAGTTCACTTCTCGGACTCCCATCTGGATTTCTTCGCAGATAACCTTGGAGCAGTGTCTGATGAACATGGTCAAAGATTTCACCAGGACATTAGTGCTATGGAGAAACGGTACCAAGGCTTCTGGAATGACAGTATGCTGGCTGACTACTGCTGGACACTTTACCCTGATCAACCAGATCAGGAACACCGCAGGAAATCCAAATCACAATGTTTCTAACTCTGTTGTTCTAACTTTGTCTGTTTTGTCTGACCCATTTTTTGTGTATTCACTCTTTGTAGAAAGATAGTGATGATTTTTAACTCAATAAATTCATTTACTTTCTAAAAATAATACGTCCTTATTTATTACGTTAATGATTTCATATATACAAATATGTAAATATTTGCATGTATCTACTGAAAAACTGATACGTGCTGCATACAAATGGAGTGAAATTTTGAAATCAGCATGAAAAATTAGTCTAAAAAAGTTGGTTTGCATTCATAATGAGTATAATACATTTAATTTTGTTGACCAGTGTTATAGAACAAGAATGCAATGAAAGTGAGGATGCTGCTTGTATATTCAATTGTACAGATTTGGATTGTTTTTAACTATTTCTGCTTTGGATTCATTTTATTCAGAAAAACTGCTCAAAGCAGAATTTCATTGGCCTTTAGTAACAGTAGAATGAAAGTAGCCCACCCCGGACGGCTTTAACTGTAGACAGGTTCTGTTCGGTTTTTTACCCTTTGATGCTTGTTAAGTGACAGGTAATAATTTAACTCTCTTTTTTAAGAAACAGTTGTCTCTCTCCTCTCTCTCTTTTTTGAACAGAAATAAATGTGCTGGTTTCTTCTTTTGTTTCAAGATTCCCACCAATGGACTGATCCTGAAAGGTTGGTACAACACCATCACCATTGCTGTGTTTGGTAGCTCAACAACAAACGACTCCTCGCCGCCACCGCCGCCGCCTCCCCTACCACAGCAGCCCACTCATAGAGCCAAGCCGACAGGTGTGACGTTGGTGTTTTGTCATGTTAAATGATACTCAAACCTGAACATTCTAGTCCTATTTACCTGTCCTGATGGCTGCTGATACTAACTTTAATATGACATTTGAACTTTGAAATATTAAAGTGCACATAATTATTTTTTTTATAAAATATATAATGAATAAATAGATAAATAAAATTTAAGAAGAAAAAAAAATATTCCAAGTAATTTGTAGAAATTGTAATTCTGTTTTATATAGAGTCCTAGTTTCATCCTGCTTAATAAAAAATTAATTTACATTCATGCTTTATTCTTGGTGTGACTTTGCTTTCTTGAGGAAATATTTTAACAGGATAAGTGACAAAAAAAGTTTCTGGTAACTTTACTCTTTGGTTTCTTTTTCTTCTCTAATCTCTGTCTAGCTGCTGAAAATCGAACACAAGGCTTATCTGAAAAACATTCTGAATGGGAACCACGACAGCATCCATTTGATTACATTAAGCAGCAGGTCGAACAACGGCTTCACTTTCAGCATCTTCAGCAACAGCAGCAAAAGCAGCAGCAACAACAGCAGCAGCAGCAGCAGGTTCAGCAGCATCCTTTGCCACATCCACTGCCACATCCACCTCCACCTCCACAGCCTCAAGTGCTGCCACCTAGACCTGATGTTTACCGCACAAATGAAGAGTTGTTTGATCCCAGGCATCCTCCACCACCCGTGTCAAGGGAAATGCCATCAGAGTATGGCCACAATACAAGGGATTTCTCTGGTAGCTCTAGGGACAATTACCCTGTTTCTAGAGAACCACCAGTGGACAACAGAGAACCATATCAAGAATATCCTGATTTTCCTCCTCCAGAACCCAAAACTCCCTATAATAACCATGACTTTTATGAAGAGACAAGAACAGAAATAACTATGAACGGGAACACCACAGGGAAGCAAGGAGTCATAATAATTTGAGAGATAGCGACAATCGTGATTATGTGAGCTCACGTGAAAATGCAAGAGAGACTAAGGAGACTGTCCGTGATAACAGCAAAGAGCAGCGGCCCCGATCACCTCCAAGGTATAAAGAGAGGGAGAGAGATCGGACGAGGGATTACTCTGAGCGAGATCCGAGAATTAAACCAGCTTCACCTCCAAGGTCTAGATCACCGCGCTCCCCACTTCCTCCGCCAAGGAAAGTAACTCCACCGAGGCCACCAGAGGAAGAACCTGATGCTGGTAAAATCATTAATAATTTATTGTAATTACTGGCTTCAGCAGCTGCTGTTTTGGATTTGGAATTATAGCTATTATAGCTAAATTTTGATGGTCTTCTATCAGACATTAAGATAATTACTGCTTTTTATTGTTTTTATTTAGGTGTAGAATGGGAGGGTATGAGAAGTTTAGTTTGAGGTTTTTTTAACTTTAGGAAGTAGAACCCACTGTTGGCTGTACTCAGAGAGAGTCTTCTTTCTGTCTCTGTTTTCTAGAGAGAGATGTTATTGGAAAGTTAACATTTAATAAGAAAAATTAAATACATTTTCAAAATGTTTGCTAAAAATAATAGGGAAAATCTGTAAAAATGAAAAGCAAAACCACTTTATGTATACGCTGAAAATTTACATAATTTTTAGAAAGTAATTAAGGAAAATAATTGAAAATTTCAGATTGACTTAATTATTTTTTCACTAGGAATGATTTTTTTGCATACTAAAATTTCATTTTTGTTTTATTTTTTCACTGTCCATACTTTATGAAGCATTTTAAACTTGCTTTTTATTATACATTTTATGGTTGAATAAAAAATGTTTGTAAACTGTTATGTTTTACTTTATAAAATCAGTTGGAATAAATTCAGGTAATTAAAAGAATATTTGTGACAGGTAGGCAGTGTGCTAAAACATGATTCAAAAGGAACTTGAGATAATCAATTTTTTTACCTGTCTCTTTTAAGAGAAGTGTCAATTTTGTATATGTAAAAATATACACTTTCTAGAATTAAAAACCAAAGGATTTATGATGTTTCACATTTCATGGTCTTTATTATTATAGAAATAAAAATGAAATGTTATGATGATTTGTCTGCAATTATTACTATTATTGTTATTATTATTATTATTTGTTTTGCATAAAGTTAGTGTTGGTATGCATTTTAAAAACAGGATAATTACTATATTAACTTTTGTTTGATTTTCACCAGGGGAGACACCCAATGAAAGCACAGAAGACATCTATAATTTGACGCCAGAGAATTCCCCTCAAGCCATGTTTAGTCTTTCGGATGCTGAGAACCAGGTGTGTACAGTGTGTAACCAACTGCCTTTTATATCATAAAAACGACCCACACAGCCACTGCTGATAGCTCAGGTTCTTTTCTTTCTTGGATTTTTTGATATCCATAACTCCAAAAAAAAAAATGCATATTTTCAGAGAAAAGAGTTTGCAGATTTTTTAATATTTAATTTTAGTGGTGGTTATAAAAGTTAAGAGATTACATCCATCAGGGTAATCAGCCCTGGGAACCACAGTCACCAGACTTTAACGACGTGTGAAACAGCTGTGGCAATCCTTCTGTGCCTTAGCACTTAAATATTTTGATAAATTGTTTACCAGAATAATAGTTATTTTTCTCAAGCAAAGAGATAAATCAAAATAAAGAGTTTATATTTGATTTTTGCAAATGTTGTGTATGTGATCATTTTTATTTTATAGTAAAACTTTTGTTTCCTATATAAATATTATTTTGCCTTAAATAAAATTAAGGGTTATGTTTGTTAAGTTGACTCAGGATATAAAGGATTGATTCCTCTTAATTACTGCATATTTATACAAGTGGCATGTAATAATCAGTAATAATATTTACATATTAACAACATACGTTTGACAGAGATGTTTAAATAATGGAAGACTTAGATTGTAGTTTACAACAAATTGAAACATGCTTAGTTTCTGATAAAAGTAGAGATTTGGCAGTATTTGTTTGGATAAAGCTGGCTAATCAGCTAATTTGAATGTCAGTTGCCCATGGTGTTATTATTTATTTAGTTATAGTCATTTAATGGCCAAAAGTCAAAGACCAATCTCCTCAGAACAGTTTCCTGGCAGCCATATAGCGAAAAAAAATAAAAATTCAATTTTGTAATGCTCATACTTCAGTCTATAATACCACCATTTGGTGTCTGATAACGTGCGCCATGGAAACGTGAAAGAAAATTTATACAGTTTGTTATAATGGATTTGCTGTTGAAAGTAATGATGCATTGGTAATTCTAGATTGTGTTTGTTAATTCATCATGGGTAGAAGATGTAGCAGACTGCATTACAGTTTATATCAAGAAAAGAGGCAGTGGGTTGTCACCACCTGAATCAAAAAGCCACACAAGAACTCATTTTTAGATGTGGGAGGATCCCAGAAGGAACCTCATAGCTGGTTGGTGAAGAAGAGAGAGAGGAGAGGGGAAACCATATGCTAGAGAAGCATGCCAGATTGATTGGTCATAACTCAATTCTAGATTATTAAGATTCAACTAAAAATTTTTTTAAAAAATCTGTTGATTGAACCTGATCCAAAACCTGCCATAATTTGATCAGCACACACACACACACACACACACACACACACACACACACACACACACACACCTGTATGCAGGCTATAGCTTGTTAAGAAACAACACAGTATCTGCATTTCTAAACTGATACACATTTATTTTGGAGATTATTGTGGAAGGTAACTTCATCTTTAGCATATTATGCAGTCTTTTCTCATCCAGATGTTTGATGAATAATTTAGCATGTGAACAGTTACCATTCTTAATGTAAAAAATATAAAACAAGATCCTGAATCACTCTGGAACCTCATTTAATAACAAACTACACCCTGGGTGGCTATTTTAACCTAGCTTTGAGAGTGCAAATGATTTAAGATGGTTATCAGGGTCAAAAGGTAAACTATTTACAACCTTCCCTTCACTAACACACTAACTAGTGGTGCTAGATGCCTAAATTTTATTTTCGGGTATCTTGTGTCATTTAACATCAAATTTGCTGCACTGAGATGGCTAGAATGAAGGGATTTGGGGACATACTGGTTCAGTTAGGCATGAAACATTGTGATACCATACACACTGGTTTCAAACAAAATATATACCCTAAAATCTTGAAGCTTGCAGTCTGCTTTATCTATTCTGAAAATGTCAGTTTTATACTATGGAAACTTGACAAGTTTTGTTCATTTTAAGGTGGAAAAAAAAGGATAATATGTAAATTTATGAACTCTTCCCACAAAGTAAGATAGTTATAAATGGCACACAGATGTATTACTCAGCTTAGAATCCTCCATCTTTATACACTCTGCCCTCCTGCTGATATTGTTTATGCTGCTGGTTTGTGTTTGTGTTCTTCTAATCTTCTGAAGATGCCCTTTTGCATTTTCTTATCTGTGTCTCTTGTCGGTAGCCCGCTATACTTCTCCAAAGTACTTCCTTGTCACTGTGCCTAGCTTTTTATAGATGGCACTTTGAGATTGAGCGCATCATTGCTTTGCTTATGGCAATCTCCATTTGTTACCTTCCAGAAGTTGTGGTTGTCTGATCATTTAATTAAATGGAAAACTATTAATGAATAGACAATTGTTATTTTAAAAAAAAATAAAGTTAAATATTTAGAATGGATACTGGTCGTAATACTTGGTAAATTTTAAGTTCATTTACAAGCACACTTTTTTCCTTCAGATTTTATTGATTTTCAATGTGTAGTCTGTCTTTAATAAAATTATTTCTAATATCTATTGAAATTTGTATCTCTGTCAATGACATTAACTAGAGAAAGGTTCATATTTTAACTGAGAAACACGATCCACCATACATTTATCACATATTATATCTCAAAAATGTAATGGCCTTTGTTAATTATTTTTACCTTTCTGTTATTAATTAGGGAACTCTGATACAGTTGTCCCCCGGTATTTGCGGGGGTTACGTTCCTAGAGCACCTGCAAAAAGTGAAAAACTGCGAATATTGGATGTGGTCCATAAAAATGCCTATAAACGTCAAAATATAATGTAAAATATAATAAAAAAATATAAGTAAATATATAATAATAATTTAATAAAAAACAACACTCAGAGAAACACTCAGCGAAACACTTGAGATAGCTACACGCGGTAAACTGGGATGATGCTGGGCTGCATCTGCCTGAGACAGCGCCTCGTGGGCAGCAGCCAATCAGCAGCGAGGAGAAATGAATAACGCTCTTGGATTGGCTACTTTCAAACCTCCAGCCAATAGCGTTTATTTTATATCAATATTTTGCTGAATTTACGTTAGTATTTATATTACAAGATTAGTAAATTATATTGTTATTAATAATTTAGCGTTAAAAAGTGTGAAAAAATATATGATTCCACGAAAAAAGCCATAAAAAATGGCGGAAGATATTTGCGATTCCATGAATATGCGGGGGTTTCCACGAACAATTATTAGTTAGGTTCTAAGGAAAATTCCGCAAATAACCGGGGCCGCGAATGCCGAACCGCGATTATGCGGGGGTCGACTGTAATTGTTTTAGTTGTGTAAATTTTCATTCGTTTGAATAATTAATTGCAGAGTAGTCTTTAGATTTTGGTATTTTTTGGGGATACAAATATTTTGAACGTTTAGCATTAGTTTTGGGTATTTTCCATTGCCTTAAGAGTAATGACCGCATTAGCTTATTTGCCTGCATTTCATAAGTTACCTGTCATTCATGAGGAAGACCGTTTTTATGGTCACAACACACCAACTTCATTCTTAGGACTAAATAACGAAAAACTGACTAGGTGTAGGTTTATTATTTTTATTTACCACTCATGAACTAATCTACTTTCTGTAAATAACACATCAGTAACTTATAATAATGTGTTATCTTTTGTCCAGGAAGTTGATGATGGATATGAAGACATCACATCAGACGATGATGACGATTTAATTGGTATGGAGGAGACAGACTTACAGGTTAGTTTTCTTAATGTTTATTTTCAATTGTTTTTCAAGAAGAAACAGCTACACATTACAAGATTTTAAGAAAGTAACAAATTTATGTTCAACTAAAGTAAATTTATATATATATGTACATATTCCATTTTTCTGTATTGTTAACTATATTGATTCATATAGGAAACTGTAAGAAGGTGGTCAGGTCCTTAGAAAACAGGTGGGAAGCATTGGAGAGACATTCAATGTGTAGAAGATGTTTGCAGTATTTATAGAGATATGAGACTTTGAACTGAACTATGAAGTTGGCATGTCCTGAATAGATAATTTTCCATGAACTCAAGGCATTTTAAAATTGTATTTTCTGTGAAAATAATCAAATTAATATTCGCATTTTTTTTTTCATTTTTTTTTTTAGATTTTTAAAAATGATAGCTACAGTTGTAATAAATAGTTAAGCTGTTATTCGTGTCCTTGGAATAAGTTTCTGTTTTTAAGTAATCAGTCACGTTTTCTTGTTTTCTCCAGGATTCAAAATGTGATCTCGTGTCTAATCTACAAATATTCTATTTAGTACCAAGTAACAAATGATTCTTGGTTTTAGCACAGCACGGTTTGAGAAATATTGGAAATATCGTTTTGTTGATATGAATGTGATTCCATCATCTAAGCAGAAGCTAGATAAAGACATGCGCTATTAATCTAATTATATGGATTTTTGTTTTTGAAATTTGGTTTTGTGTACTAAATGTGATGTTGATTTTCCTACTTCACTCCAAGATATATATATATTGTGTGTGTGTGCACATTTTTTGTTGCTTTATGTTATCAGCTGAACTATGTGGATTTTCTTTGACTTATAAGTTTATAATTTAACTAGCTTGGGTATTAGATTTTGTAGAGGAGATTAGATTGGGACTATCAAAGTGATTAGGGGTTTTAAATGTGTACAGCCAGAAATTTGTTATCATTTTAATAATGATAAAATATGTACAGAAAGTCAGTGGTTACTATAGTTTGGCATGATTTCTTTGTCTTCATTGCTACTAAAAGATCTTATTTGTATTGATGTTTCACTGAACGTTTCTCATCATGCAGTTAGCCCAACAATCAAAGAGATGTTATCAAGACTATCATGAGGATGGTGACAAAGTTTTCTGAAACGTTTGACAAAAGCCTGATAATCGTGTTGAATGTCATAGATAAAAAAACTGGCCACCGCATTTTCTGCTTGTCACGGAAACTGAAACTAGAGGGCTTCTTGTGTGTGTGTGTGTGCCAATTTTGAAGATGAAAGTACCAGCATCACTTGATTTTAGAAAAAAATAATTTTAGTATAATATTAAGTAAATAGAATAAATTACCAGCAGGAGTTGCTGATAATGTAAACCAGTTTAGAAATTAAATTGATATTCTCTTTTTGCCTGGGGACCTCATGTAAGTTGTGATGACTTTCTGCCTCTTTGTTGCATCTAAACTAAGTAAAATCTGGTTGTTGAACATTTTTTAAGTGATCTGCTTTTCTTTGATCAATTAAATTAAAAGAAAGAAATTCAAATGCCTTCACTTGCTACTCACTGAACCTGAGATGTGACGGTCACTGTACTTACAGAATGTGGATTACTATGATGGGACTGATGACTCCTGGAATTATGCTACGTCAAGTTTTAATCCATTTCAGTGCTACCTGGCCCTGTTAACTGTATGTACATTTCTTGGGTAATTTGTAAAGTTCAGCTATTTGATGGTGGCAAAGTTATTCTAAGTAATGTCTCTTGACTCTCATTATTGAAACGTTGCTGAGAGTATGTTAATGACAAAGTTTCTTCCTTTATCCATCAGTTTACTCCCTTCAGAAGGAAACTAAACACTTTGTTGTTGTTGTTAGCAAAATCTGTGATAACATTAGCACATTGGTCCATCTCTCAGAACTGACTACGATCTATTTCATTGTAATGCCTACTGGAAGATTACCTTCAAATTGCTCTGAAAATTGCAATTAAAAAAATTCTTTCTTAACTGCAATTTTAACTCCATCAGTATACAGGTATTAATAAATCTTGGTATCTGTTACTGTGATGTTTAGTGGTTTACCATTTGACAGAAACAGACCAGTGTGAAACTGTGCTGCTAACAAATTATGCCTAGTCTACTTTTAAGACCACCTGTAGTGCCTGATTAATATAGGTGTTATTATATGTAGTTAATGCTTACAGGCTTCTCTTTTCTAGTAGTATCATAGAAAGTATGTGAAATGGTTTAATATCGTTCACACAAAGATGAGTACTAATAAGAACACTGAGACAATTCATCCATCCTTTCATTTATAAATGTTTTGGTAGCAAACTTCAAATTAAAAAGAATGTTTGAGAACATGCATGGTTTTCTACTTTTTTGATATAAAGTTACTGTTATTATTTTTTAAAAATCTGTCTGAAAAATATCTGAATATCTGATTCTTAAGTGGATGGATTTTTGTTGTTAAAATTTAACATCTAAAGAAAATATAAAATATTGTTTTTTTTTTAGTTAATCTACTATTTTTTGTACATTCAAAATATTTTACAAAACTCTTGTAATGAACAATAGAAGAGGCCACAGCACATTCCTTTTAGGCATGTGTGTAAGGTCATAAGACAAAAGGTTACATGGATAGGCGCTTTCGGAGCACAAGGTGGGGTGGGGACCCTAAAGCATTCTTTGTCCAGGACCCCTAAATATAAAGTTAAACCTTGGGTAAGCTCACTTCCTTACTACAAACCTTAACCACTTCACCCTTATATTACCATTCTAAGTCATAGTTGTGAACAGAAATGGATTTTTTGGATGTTATGACTGTTCAGAAACAAATTTTAACTTTTTTTTGTTTCTTGCATTTTGATGGGTGTTTCCTATAGCATTTTGACACCGATTCCAAATATGGTCATTGGATTGTGCTATTACTGTTAGTTATTGAGAAAATTGGGTTTAAACATATAAGGAAATTACAAAAAATTTATTATTATTGATGTAAAATTTCTTGGCGAGGGATTTCCATTTGTAGCTTGCTTCAGGAGCATCTCTCATTAGTGTCCAGCAGTAATCGGCTAACATTGCATGATCCCACCAGCCTTGATAGTGTTTTTCCATGGTTGAAATTTTCTGGTGAAAGCTTTCACCATGCTCGTCACCTACATCTCCAAGGTTCTCTGGGAAGAAATCTAAATAAGATTGCATAAAATGGATCTTCAAGGACATATTGAATCCCATTTGTTTATAGGTCTCAATCATTTCATGCACCAGTTCATAGTTTGGAGCTTTGATGTTTCCAAAAACATTAATGATGACAGGCATTCCATGCTGCTCTTTCACCTTGTCTCTTTAGATTGCATCAAACTGTTTGTCTCTCATGAGTTCTCTAATTTGGAGACCAACAAAAATCCCTTCTTTTATCTTTGCCTCACTAATACGAGGGAAATTTTGCTTCAAATGTTTGAATCTGCATCCATTTTTGTTCATTGCTTTCACAAAGTTCTTTATCAGTCCTAGTTTAATATGAAGTGGTGGCAAGCATATTTATTTTGGGTCCACCAATGGTTGATGAGAAACATTCTTTTGTCCTGGAACAATTTCACGAGCAGGTCATTTTTGAACAATGTAATGCGATTCTCTGACCCTACTGTCCCATTCATGTAGGAAACAACAGAATTTAGTATATCCGAGCTGCATGCCCAGAAGTAATGCCAAAACTTTTAAATCGCCACATATGTGCCAGAGAAATTTGTTGTAGTTTAATTGTTTAAGAATAGTCTTCATGTTAACATAGGATTCTTTCATGTGGATGGCGTGCCCAATAGGAATGGAGGGATATTTATTTCCATTATGCAACAAGACAGCTTTAAGGCTCAGTTTGGAAGAGTTAATTAAAAAATGCCATTCTTCAGGATTATATTCATGACTGAATGCTGCCATCAAACCATTAACATCATTGCAATAACAGAACCCCTCATCAAAGGAAAAGAACTTGACTAAATCTTTTTGACGTGTACGGAAAGCAGATATGTTTGTATCTTTTTCCAATAAATTCCATTCCTGCAACCTGGATCCCAAAAGTTCAGCTTTTTTCTTTGGCAAATTTAAATCCCTACCAAGATCATTAAACATACTCTGTGTAATGAATTGCGGTTATTTTGATTCTGGAGGCTTGTAGTCTGCATCGGTGTCTTCTTGAACATCCATTAACTTGTCAACTTCAGTTTCTTCGTCCAATGTCCATGTCTTGGGAGCAGTTGGAACAGGAATACTTTCGTTGTGATGTACTAGTCAAATGACTGATGCAAGGTTTGGATATTGAATTTTAGTTTTGTGTTCAGCAGATAAACCTGAAATATTTTTGAGGCAAAAATATCAATCCTTAACATGGTCTTGTGGTTCTCTCCAAATCATTGGCCCTCCGAATCACATGGACCTGCGGGTTCCTTTGAGCAATGCCCGAAGGTTAACTGCACAGGAGGTGCAACAGATATGCAGTGCCCACGCTTTGTCCTGATCGCCTATCTTGTATCCGAAGTAAAGTTCGTAGGCTTTTTTACAAGTGCAGCCGTTGTTCTTCTTTGAGATCTCATGGTCATTTCTCCACATATGTAACAGAAGGAATCTGTCGGATTAGCACACTTTCGATTCATATTTTTAAAGAATTAAATCAAAAAATTGCTCTGAAAAAGAAAAAGTACATTAGTAATGGCATTATCATAACACGTGTAAGAAATATAATATAAACTCAAAATATAATACACACAATATATGCTCTCTTATGAGAAAATACTGAAAATTAGAAACTCCATTTCTCAAAAACTATGGGTGATAGAAAAATTACGAAACCATATTTGGAATCAGCGTTAAAAGTTCTATTAGGACCACCCATAAATAACTGAGAAGCAGAAACCTTGTACCTCAGTGTAATGTGGCAGATTTCATGAAGTGAGATATTTTATAACTTGGTCTGGCTTTTTTTCCTTTTTGAAGGTGTAATGCTTCTATTACAATGGTAATGAACATAGTGATTTGATTGCCTTGTGTTATGGTCAGGGTTATTTTGAGGAAAAGAAACCCTCCAAAATAGTACCTGATATCTTTAAGTTTTGATGTATTGCAGTCATTAAATTTAATATAATTTTTTTTTCAAGTCAACTCTTTAAACTCATCATCAGTTTCAGTATTTGACAGATTCTTAAATATACTAAAAATAGCCCTACTTGAATGTGTATTTCATAAAATTCTATTGCATTACAGACATTTACTGACCCATCGTTAACCCAGTTTGAAATAGAAAAAAGCAGATGGCAGCACTCCACTGGTACTGAGATGCCATCTGATGCCAAGACGTTGTTAGAAATTGTTGAACAGTTTGTTGACAAAGAACATCACGAGAAGTAAGACCCCCGCAGAACAACTGGTTTCTGTGATTGTGATAAATGCAGAGATTTAGAATGAAAAGAATCCACACACAATTTAAGCTTGAACTCAGTGCTTATACAATCAAAGTGATTCTTCCCATTATGGACATTGGTCTTTTATTTCATAAACTAAAACTATGTGAAGTTTATAGGACTTGCACATCCTAGTAGTTTTAAAAAAAGGAAAAAAAATTGTATGTATTTTTGGATGAAAAAATGTATTTGTATTACTTTTATAACTGTCTCTTGTGAACTCATTATCCAAGGTGACTTTTATAAATGTTATTTTGCAATTTCCAGTAAACTATCATCGTTATATTTGGGAGCAAATATTGACTCTTTTTATATTTCCTGTAGAGCTACTAGATATTAATTGTACCAAAACGTGTTTTAACAGTAAAAATGGAGAAAGAAGAAACCCAATCTAGTTTGTTAATGTTAGAATATTGGGATATTTGAAAGTGAATTAAGTATACATTTTTAGACTTTTCATATAGTTTAATTATCACACCATTGTAATGCTAATGTATAGATAGTACTCCGATACTTGCTGATATGTTACTTGAGTTGTTTTTTTTTTTTATAAATATCTTACTTTAGTATTTATCATAGACAAAACTTTTCTGATGTTTCTGGTCTTAGTCAAGAATCTCACCCCGGACATTTGTTACATTATGGAATTGGAGTGAGTTCTGATGTGTCTTTTATTGATAATTAGGTGGTACTTTGTAAACAGACTAGATTTTTAGCCTAAAAATAGTGAGAAGGGATGGTATTTTACATTCTTCTTCTGACTGCAACATATTTGTAAAAAAAATGACAGAAATTAAAACAAAATTTAAATGTAGGATTGATAATTGAAGGAGAAAAACAAAATTTTCATTCTGGTCTTATCAGGTCATCCATTGTGTCTCTTTGCACTGAAGTCTACCCCGTGGCAATACAGAAAATGGGTAGAGCTTTAATTAGACCTGTAAGAATTTACAGTAAATATATATTTCTTCACTAAAACTTTTTGTTTTCAAAATGCTTGCAGCATTTGAATCCAGATTTGAAAATACTAGAATTCACATAAACATGTGTCAGTAAAACCAGGACGATAATGTAGACAGTTTACAACGTGGAAAAATTATAATAAAATTTAACAAAAGATTGGAAATGTTAAATTCTTTATTAAAGAAGTGCTGCATTGTATTTTGAAGACAAATCGATAAACATATTTAGCCAAAGGCACAGATGTTTAATATTAAGTGTTATTGTTTTAAAACTTAATTATGACTTAATCATTTTACCTGAATGTGTTGATGTGCTTTTGACTTTTTATTTTCTTCTTTAGCTCCTGGTCGACCTCAGTGCAGGAAGACTTTAACTGACATGGAACTGGACGATCTCATGGCATTAACTGCTATCTTGCTTCCCTTTTTATTTCTGCCATTAAATTCTACTAATAGATTGAAACTTAAAATAAAATATCTTATGTGATTGTAACAACAGAAGGCAAAAAAACCTAATAATAGTGTATACATTTCCCCCATCTAATTAATGAACTTGTTATTGTATTGAAGAGTTTTAGAGACTGAAATATTTGTACAAATGTGATCATGTTCCCCTCTTGTTCCAGGTGGGTTGAAGCATTAGAATCGGTGCCAGCTTTGTTACCAGTTGGCTTTAGCTTTCTTCTTTACAAAGAAGATAGGAAAGGTGTGTATGTTACAAATTCTGAACTAACTACTTTTAACTGGACTCTTTTTGTTTCTTCATAATGTTAGAAGTTTTCATTGTCGTTGTTCTTGCTGTATTGTTCACTAGATATAAAAATTATTTTTGCATTTCCTGAACAATCAATTGTTTTTCAGATATCCTGGACACATTAGTTAGTTGGGCATTAGAAGGTGTGGATTTGGAGAAAGCTATAGCTCAACCAGAAACAGCATATAAAGTTAGGCACCTGAAGATGGGGATTCACCTCACTGGCAGTCTCTGCAACTGTGATTCAATGATTGCTCTGAAACTGATTGTATGTTGTTTTCTCCATTTTCATAAACATTTACTGTTCAGATTTCTGTTTACATACTCTGTTTTTTTATTTGATGTTGAATTACACTGGTGCTTATAATTGTGGACTCATCAATGAAGCATTGCAGGAGAATATTTTGATGAAAAAAATTCTTGCAATCAAAGTTCCAGCATATACTTATTCCAATATATTGTCATTCATATATATTTTCTGACATTTATGTGCTAATATACAGTGGGCTCCAAAATTATTGGGACAAACTAAATTTGATATATTTTGAAAATTTACAGAATTCAGTAAAAAACCAGCTTTGAGAATGAAACCTATTGAAATCTAATAATATCCTAATGAATCATAACTAGAAATGCCTCAACATACAATGAAGTAACATTCTGGATGCTGTCTGGATACACTGGGCACACCATTCGACAGTTTTTATAAATTATTTGAAATGTTTCTCCATTCTTCTTGCAAATACTGTCATAGCTGTCTGTGTAACATTTCTTGGGTGCCTGGTTTCACACTTCTGATTGTGCTGACCAGGTTGTGATATCTCTCACATACCCCATGCAGAGTTTGGACATGTGTTTAGAGTTGTTGTCTTGTTGTCCTATTCACCACAGAGGCCACTGCATTAGTCTGAAGAATTTGCCTGTCTTATGTTTCTTGTTTCTTGTTGGAGCATTGGTTTCCAAACTGCCACTCAATCGTTGATGCTGGCATCTTTTAAAGAATATCCAACTGTTGATTTGGATGCCACAGACCTGGTCCAGAAGCTGGGTTTTGAGCTATTTATTGGACAGTAAGAGATCTGTTATGAAGAAATGTGATCCCAATAAATCTGTCCTGGGTAGCAGTTGTCACTCTTGCAGCCATGATCCTTTTTGTTGGAAATACTGCTAACTTCAAAACTGAATGTACTGCATTGCGTGGCATCTTTGGTTTCCTGGTGATATATCTGATGGTCCAGCCCTCATTCTTATGTTGTTTGTAGCAACTTGATTCTCTAGACTCATTTCTTTCTTCTTAGCCATCTTTTGTGCCAATCACCTGGTTTGGTACTTTTTATAGCAATGTCAAAGAGGGTGGGATGATTAGCCTGATACATTTATGGATGTTAAATATTTGACTCAAAAAGTAGTCTGGAACTAAACTGTCTGGATGAAACACTGAAAATAACAGACTGTCCTTTAATGAAAATATGCACAAAATATGGAACTTTAATGCCATTTTTCCAGATTTTGTATTAAATTTATTATAATATATATAGCATTTTACTCGTCAGCTCCATTATTTTCATTAGTTGAAATGATATGTATGATTTTGTGGGACACACTACAAACACCTCTTGTCCCAATAATTTTGGAGCTTTCTACACATGTGGATATCTCCACTAATAAATTGACTTCATAGACCACTGGGGGCTAAATTTTCCACAAATATTTAGGGATTGGTATTATGTAATAACAAAAAGAAAAAGAATTTGGAGCAGAAACTCTTTTATATCTCTTTTCTAAAAAAAAAAAAAAAAATTAGGTAAAATAGAAAAAAAAAGGATATTAATCATTTATCATGTAGTCCTAATACACACTTTAATAAAATAAACAAATATAGTAAACATTATTGTACATGAGCTTTTTTGAACATGAGTAAAAAGAATGACAAGTTATAGATCTGAAAATGTTTCCATCACATTGGTGACAGTAGTCTCCCTTATGTCACAAGTGGCTTCCCTTGTTTTGTTATATGTATGGTGCTACTTGCAATAGCATTGTCTCCACTGAGACACCCAACATTAACAAAAGAAAAAAGGGATCTTTAAGATTTTAAAAAGTGGCAGTGAGTATAATATAATTGTAACATGACAATTGAGCATCATTATTAACATGTAGCATTTTAATAGCTTTTTTTTTAACTTTATGGGGGCTCCCCAAAATAAAAAAGTTATCTGCACCTCTAAGGACCATTGAGTAATCAGAAACTTATGATCAGCCATGTTTATTTGTTTGTTTAAACGTTTTTTAAGGAGTTTGTGTTCATAAGATAGAGCTGGTTTGTCTTTTCTGGTTATCGTAACTACATCAGTGACCTGGTCTCATACTTGTCCATCACAGTTAAATGCTACATAAAATGACCAGTTAAGATAGATTCAGAGATGCTGCACTATAGGATTAGAGGATATTTAATAGTAGTTGTGGTGGATAGCCTCCTTTTACAATCAGTTTTAGTATTGTTTGGAACAGACTAACATTTTAGTTGTCAAAGAAAAGATTTGAGTAATATTTCAAAATCTATAGCACCATTACTAGAGCAAGTAGGTTGATTACAGAGGAGTTGCAGGAGGGTCAAAGTTGTTGTTAGTGCAGCTTTTAAATTTGAATGTGCCTAGAATATTCCATTTACCACAATCCTCCTACAGAATTTGTAACAAGAAGCCTTGCAGATAGTTTTGTTAATTTATGATATTTTTTTTTTGTTTTTGTGTTTAAAATATAATATGGTATCTTTCATGTAGTCTCGAAAATATATCTGGAATTATAGGATGTATATATGAGCAGTTGCATTTAGAGGGCTTTCGACTATTAAGCCTAACTTGCTCTCAGAAATGACAATGCATATAAAATCCTTAGAAAATATAAAAAATGTTCTATTATGTCTGTATCACATTACTAGTTAGATGCATATCTGTTTAATGCCTTGTCCTAAATGTATAGAACGCAATGTTATTTTACATATAACTTGGAAGGTCTATTCATACTGACAAGACCATACAACTAAAGCTATAACAAATGTTTTCACTGTTCTCTTTCAGACCAAAGATGTTCAACATCAACTGTTGGACCTCTATGTGTCCCCAAACATGTCTGTCTCTTTGAAGCTGCAGATATTTCGTGCCCTGGACCAAACCACAAGATTTCAGGATGGAATTTTATGGTTTCTAGGTGATCATACACTACAGAAGAGTGCAGGGACTTCATTAGATAAAGATGTGGAACAGACTGAGAATGGTTTAGAAGATAACATGGAGGCTACTACAAATCTAAGGGGTCAGTCTTGTTACTGTAGACTGGTGGAACTCATGATGATAAAACAGGTAGGTAAGCAGGTACAGCACAGGAATTTTAGGAAAAAAATTGGGGGTTCCAGACTACCCTTCACACAATGTTCTAGTGGTCATTTAAAGTTTCTAATTTACAATAAAAATTAATCCAATTTTTTTTTTTTGAAAAAGAAATGAGCTAATCAAAATTTGTTGAATAGGAAGTAGAAAAAGAATATTTTTCAGTATTAGAAGAATCGTTATTTCTACAAGAAAATCAGTACTGCAAAGTGAGAGTGTTCAGATTGAAGGAGAACATGAAACTGTAGAGAGTGAGACAGGTTGGGATGGGTGTTGTCATGTGTGTGAGTAGTAAACTTGACCAATGTAATGTTTAAATTTAATGGAAAATGCAAGATTTTAAAATTATATGCATAAATTTAGAAAAAGTATTTTTCAGAATGAAAAATTAGATCTTTCAGAAAATGAAATTGTCTTTAAGCATTTGATATAGAACTATTTCAGATTTTTGAAAGGTCTTTGGTTTTGATTGGTTGTTTGTAGATGGTTCGTGCAGCAGTTGGAGGGACAGCTCTACTGAGGAAGATTCACACATGCGAAGTGCTCAAAAAGTTTACACAAGTGGTCGAAAAGTGAGTTCCTTTTTTTTTAAGAACAAAAGGACAGTAATTTATTAGCATTATTTATAGGATACAAAGTCTTCCTGCTTGTACAGAGCCCTCTGTTGTAAACAATACCTTTGCCAGGCAGATGATTTTTATTAATCTGTTGCTAAATAAAAAAGAAAACATTTGAAGATGTCCAGCTACTATGATACTAATAAAGTTCTAATTTATGATTGATCCCTTGTAACCTGTGAGCCTAGAATAGCAAAAATCTGACACACAACCTGTTCTTTGCCTTTTAAGATTCTCAATGTTTCGGCTAAGTAATCCTTGCCATGCATTTAATTTGGATAATTGTACAGTATAACTAAAAAGATTTTTGTATTCCTAGAAATTATTGTGGTACAACTCTGTGTATGTTGAAAAACATCAGCATCCTTGACAAGATAAAGGCAACAGGCCTGGGATGTTTACTCCAGATGTGATCTAACTAAAACTTTACATAAAGGATTCTGAATTTCTGGCATCTTCAGCCTAACAAACCTGAAATCCTCTTTACCTCTTCACTTTAAATCTCAAAATCTCTAATGTTAAGAACAGTGCATTTCTTTTGCAAAAAAAAAAAAAAAGGATCAAGTAGAATGTTCGACATAATTAAGCAGCATATCAAACATAAAAGTAAGAAAATTTTAGTTTTGTTCTGTTGTATAAATCCCTGATAGCTCCAGTATGTTGTGGAGTCCTTAATTGAGAAAAAAGAATATTGATGGTTTAGAATTCAGCATAGATTTTAGAATGTTTCCAGGTCTTAAGCATTTGGATTACATTGATTACCATTATTAGATATCCAACTGTGGGGATTTTAGACGTTGAAGATAAGACCTAATAGAGACTTAGATAATTAGGGGTTTTTAGGGTGTCAGCAAGCACCTATTTTTTTTTTAGCTATCAGCATTAGGGGTCTTCAGTACAAACTAGCTGATATTGTTTCTGGGGCTCTTACATAAGCCATTTTGGTTTCCTGCTCTTTGTAACCACCAAAGTAAATTTAACTGCAGGCTGAATATTTGTTTTAAGATGATGTTTTTTTATTGCTATTGTTAATGAGACATTTTTCCCAAAAATGCAAATTGTCATTATCACTATCTGACAGAGGGTGAGTGAACTGAAAAATATGGTAGCGTACAACTTTTATCTAGGAAAACTTGTGGCAAGGAAAAAAGATGAGATGCAAGAAACTGCTTGACTGACACAAACAAAATATATATTCGAAGTATAATTTATTCCTTTTGTGAAAGTTTATGAAAATTGCTTTTAAGCTTTTGAATTAATGTCCTCGTCTCTGCTCTCAACAGAGTGGTGGACAGCATGCCAAATCTGGAGGAAGTGGAGTCGTTAAAGCCGACTGAAGAGGTGGATGGCAGTGACACCGACATGGATCCTTTAATCGCTAATGTCCAAAACTTGAGTGATGTTGATGCTGAATTACTGATAACTTGTCTGGAAGAGATTACAAAGGTTATGGCTAGAGCTTCAGATCTTATAGTAAGTACATGCTTTAGAAATCTACACACACTGGTGGCCATAATCGAGGACTCGCCAATTAAACATACCATACATCATGTGTAATCAATTTACCAATGTGCACGATAGATATATTCAAACCTGTGTAATTCAGAACATAGGAACTACATTTTTAGAAAGTGTCATTGTACTGGAACTTTGATCACAAAATAATTTTCTCTTTACAAGGCTTTTTTGTTTTATGTCTTTCTTGGCATCTGAATTATTATTCTCCAAGCGGAGAAGGCAGAGAATTGCATTCCTTCCTTAAGTTAATCTCTCAGTTGCAGAATATTAGCTGACCACCTATTCTTGAACTTTTTATCTGGGTAATCCCAGAGTGGCTCGGTATGGTTGAGATCTAGAGAGGTAACCAACCGATCCCTCTCAGGATTCCATCCACATCTTTCCATGAAACATTGTTTCCATGTTTGGGGTATTGTTTTGTTGCATGATTAAAGTCATGGCCTGTATATTGTCAGTCAGTGCTCAGAAGGCACACTTAATGAGTGCATCACACACACCCATAATTGCATGTTGTCTTTTCTTGCCTTTCATTCTTGTTCCTGGCAGTCACCTTCTGCAGCCATTTTACCCACTGATAAACAGATAATCATTTGTTCTGCTACTAAAGGTGAATTTTAATCATTCTATCATCGAGTACTTTTTTAATTGCTGGGTATTGGAAACTTTCAGAATAGTCATCAAGCAAAAAATAGGATATATTTTGGTGAAAAATGTCCAAATACTGTAACAAGTTTTGCTCTGTATAGGTTTCCCAACAATTACACCATTATCTACATGGAACATTAATGAATTGATTATAGATGATATAAGGGATATTTCTTTTTGATGAGTCCGCAATCATGATTTCCAGGATGTGTCTGTGCACACAGGGTGCATTTTAAGTTTAGTCCTGGATACATAGAATGCTTGGCAGACCAGTGCTTCTCCATCTCAGCTAATACAGGATATTTCAAAATGCTGCATACATTCTTTCAAATGCTACCATGCAAAGACATTTCGTGCCTCAGCATTAAGATACTCACAGATGGCCGTAATGCTCATTGCATCAGCACACCCTGACATCACATGTTTTGAGGTTGTCTTTTAATCATCAGTGTAATCAGACAAGGAATTATAGTGGTACTGGAAATCTGACAATATTGCTAAGGGACAGCATGCATGGACATGCAATTATGAATCACCACTATAAACCTGCATTACAGTTGCAAATTGAGGTACAAATTTGAGGCTACAAGTCACACAGAGGGGGTAGCCACACTGCAGCTGTGTTGGAACTGAAGAGATGGCTGTGTGCACTGGGCTACTGACAACCTTCAACTTAATATCAAGAAAGAGGTCAGAGGTCGCAGTATGGAAAGGTGCCCCTCTCCACAATCTTATTGGACCATTCTTCATTGACACAGTGATAGGTGACTAGTACCTCAATCTCCTTATAAGCAGCATTGTGTTTGGCAACGAAAACACGTTTTACCAGCCAGATTGTGCTCTCCTGCATTTTCATCAAAATGTATGGGCATTTTTGGCTGAACACTTTACTGGGAGATGGATGAGATGACATATATTTTCCAGATGATCTCTCACCACCAGATTTTTTCTTGTGGGATGTGTTGAAGGACAATGTGTTTGGCATAAAATCAGCTACCATTCACAAACCAGAACAGAGAACTATTGATGCTTCAACAGCCATTCCTGTAAATCTGTGTGTACCTGTGTGTCTTTCTGTTGTCAGATGCTGTAATGCCTGCATGGATGCTGATGGTAGACATTTTGAACACCTATTGTAGTGTATCATGTTTGAGGTATTTAATGTATAAAGTAAAAATTATAGCTAGCAACATGTCTTTGTTTTCTAGGCTACAGAAAAGTGTATACATCTTTTTAAGACATCTTGTATATATTTAAAGGGCAGTGTACTTATTGTAATTTGTTTTTTACTCATTTTACAAAATGTACACTTTATGTTTCTCATATAATCTGTCTATTAATAATTTAACAAAACTGAAAATATCAAAAATTGCTGTAGTATAAAATATAGTTAACAAAACAGTAAATAAACAGAATATTTTGAACTATACTTCAACAAATTATATTATGGTGCCAAAACTTATCCTGATATTCTTCAATCAGTGAAGAATAAATTATTTTGATGATGGGCCATGGAATATCTCTTTCATTTCATCTTAGCTAATATTTCCATTTGTTTTGTTGAAGAACAATTCTCACAACTTACCAGTCAACATCTCACTTTTGTTGTAGAATCTTGATTTATAAAACATCTAAATTCTGTTTTAAATGAATTGTTTTCTTTTTTCTAACTCATTATATATACTTGAGATACTATTTCTCCCTCCACTCTGGTTTGTATTTTTTGTCTGAATGTTTTTTACAGTAGAAGATGAACTAAGGTAGAGTTTGAAATCATGTTTTTTTAATCTTCCTTTTTTAAAATTGTTTTGTACTGCCAAAATTTAAGTATATTCTGCTCATTTAAAAATGCTAACTGAAAAATACACAATGCTGTAATTATTTTTTTTTTGTTTTTGTACTTCTGATTGATTGCTTGATTGATTATACTTATGTATCTATTGGTTAAATTATGCAAATTTTAGTTGAGCAGCTGTTGATCAAAGGACAAGGCTAAGGCATTAAGGAAGCTGTCATATTTCCTTGTGACAAATGTAAACCAGTAGCACCTTTTGAATCTACTGTTTCATTAGTAAGTAAGCTTTATCATAAGATAATACAAAATAGACTCTTAAAAGATTATCTAACAGGGATATTTAAGATCATAATAAATTTATTTAGTGACACTTGCTCTTGTGTGGATTTTACTCTATGTGTTATGACTCACTGGCCATAAAAAGGAAGCAGTTGTTTCTCTACTCTTCTTACGTAAGTTTCTGGTGTCTGTCTGAGGCACTGACTGGCAACGTGTTTATTTGGTGAAGGACAACATCTCTGTACCTTTTTGCCCTCATTTTTTCCTGTTTGTGCATAAGGTCAGTATAGTAGTTGTAAGGTATTCCTCCTCCAAAATGGTCAGTATTATGTACATAGATGAGGGAATAGCATTAGTTTCTCTAGCAATAAACTTTTGACCAGTAGCCCTGTGCACGGTAGACAGGATCCATTGCTGAACAGTCCTGTCATCTATCACATCTATTAAGACCAGTGGAGCTGAGCTTGCTTGTGTGACTGGGTCAGTGTGTTGCTCCACAGGTCGACAAGGCTGGATCCGGTGCTCCTGTAGGCGGGAACATTCTTCCATAGCCAAACAGGTAACGAATGATGTGGCTGGTGATGTTAATGAATTGCAGGGATAATATAATTACTTTTCATTGCAATCAACATTGAAAATATAGTCGTTGTGTAACACCCCCTTTTTTTTTGAAGAGTATGTATGTATTTTTTGCATCTCAGTTTCTCGAAAAAGAATGATCCTAAAATAAAACATTTTCTTTTGACTCTGTTGTAGGCTCAACCTCGACGTGCTTCACCTGGGAAGGTTATTTTTGAGATTCGTCAACCTCCATGCAACCCCTACCCAAATCTTTATCGCATGTGTGACTCTAGGTAAGTATACTTACTGTTTATTTAGTTCATAGTTGAATGGCTGTACTCAACTACTGAAAAAAATCCACCTTGCTTATATTGTTGGTGATGTGATTACATACCTTATCATTCTGCTAAGAGTGTGTGTGTGTGTTTCAGCATGCATTAGAAACTGTGTCCATTCTACTGGAAGACTCAGAAATAACAAGTACTTGCTTATAATGTTATTTACTATTAATTATTCACAGCCAACTCTTGGAGTGCCTTTTCATCTTGATGTCTTCGCCAGTGACTGCCAATCACCCAGGACTGTTTGTTGCTGTACGGGAATTTTTTCAGCAGCTCATCGAAACCCAGCATGGTCTGCTTTTCCTGAACTCCAAGCCTGAAGCAACAAATGGCATTCTCAGAGCTCTTGTACAGATGGGGGTAAGTGAAATGTAGTGAACTCTAACTAGGTAAATAGGTGAGGTAAAGCCGAATTTATTGATCATTTCCTTCAAGTCCAGAGGTTGGATATTTAGATCAAAAGATTTGCAGTAAGACTTAAAACTCTACATCTGAAGTAAATTCACCACCGTTTGATGCAGAATTATTTCATGAGTTCATACTAAAACCTTTCTCAAGACAGACTTGACTGATATAAAAATTTCTGCAATTTTATTATATTTTGAAGTAAGGAACATATCAGATTGATACAGTTGCATCAAGTTAGTTGGTAAAAGTATTCTAGACATACCAGCTGTAAGAGTTTCTTTCCGTCAACCCATTTTTTTTTTAAAGTCTCAGAAAAAATAAGTATGCGGTCGGGTGGAGCTGTTGTTCAAGACTGTTCTTGGATTTTTCAGACTAGGAAAGAGAACAGCATAAAGCAGGGTGTAATACTGTATATGTGTGTGTGTGTGTGCCTTGTGCTAATTTTATTAAGTTTACTTTGAAATTTCTTTACTGATTGTTTCTGAAGTACTCTAAGAAGTTTATCTACCTGTCATCTTTTTAGTTCTCATCGATGGCTGATCAGGATCCAGTCTAAGTGCGCAATGCACTTCAGGTTGGGGTTGGAAATCTGCAAAAAAAAAGTTATTGCTTTTAAAAATTTTCTAAAAATTATTACAAATCAAAACAAAAAAATTCAAATCTAAAGTAAAATTCATCTTCAGGTGACAGAAGATGATGAAGAAAGGGTGACTTCTTATATAGTAGTATTTCTTTGCAAAGTGATTGTTTTGTTTTATAGACCCTCTTTGTTATTTCTATATGGAGTTAAGTAAATGGCTTCATGTAACTGTGGGCAGCTTTCTGTCTTTCAGGACTATAACCGTGAAGAGGGAGCAGATGAAAACCCTGCTCAGCAACTTGGCTTGGAGCTGATCTACAACCTACAGACATTGCAATATGTCGACCAGTTGATAGAGTATCATAAAAAAGGTACAGCAAAAATGGAAAGTTAACGACTTGATTTACTTGTTGCTGTTGCTTATTTTCGTAAACAAAGTTTGAATTATTTACTGTTTTTTTTATGTTTTGTTTGGGTGGTGGGTTTTTGTTAAGATCGAGAGATGTAATTCATGCTGGCACTAACCAGTTATAGAGTTATGTAAGTGCTTTGAAGCATGAGTGGAATACATAGAACATTATGTGTTTGATTGTAAAAATAATACAATTTTTTCTACACTATTACATTGTTTTTGCTTATTTGAAAAGTAATTGAGGGTATCTGTCATCTTTTCAGGCAATAAAACCAGAAACTATATCCTTGTTATATTTAATAAATGTTTACTTACAGTTTAATGTTTAAATCCCTTAACTATACAGACAAGTTCTATAGATATCCAGAGGCCAGATGGGCTGGAAGTTCTGAAACTCATAGAAATCCACTTGCTCCTGCTAACCAGACTGTGTGAAATATTTAAAGTGCTCATGACACAATTCTGAGAAGAATTCCCTAACACCTAGTCTAGGGTGCCATTCTTTTTTGTTTTTTAATACAAAAAAAAAAAAAAGATATTTCATGATATGAAACATTAGTAGGTAATTATTGTAAGTTAGGCTTTCTGGTTAAGCAGTGGGAGTGCCTGTCAGTTTGTATTAAAATTTGCACCTGTAAATAAAAGTCAAAACTTTTAGTGTAATTTTTGGTAAAAATCACACAAAAAATTAAATTTTTAGTTTCTTCTTTCTATTCCAGCTACTCCAGAAAAAGACATTGATGATGCTGAACCCCTGGGGATTTTGCACAGCTTGTATTCCATGACTGTTGCCACTCTTGGTCGAGACTCAGTTGTTCACGTGCTGAGTTTAGACAACAACCTGAAGTCTCTTCTGCCCTTTGTTGAGCTCTCTGGTAGGTTCTGCTTCTTTCTTTATTATTTATTTTAACCAGTGTGATGCCAAGGTGGTGCAGCAGGCTACAAAGTCTACATCAAAGAACTTAGCGATGAACAGATCACAAGTTCATGGCCAGCTCAGGCCGCTTATGCAATCAGAAAATAGTAATTCCTACTGCAAATTAGCATCATGGTACTAAATTCTCTAGACTAAACTCTGGTCACTTACTTTGCAATTTTTGCTGCAAAATAATTAACAGAGTTGATGTGTAATACACATTCAACAAGAGGAATAGTAAAAGTATATGCTTGTGAATGTTTAAGAAGTAATTACCAGCCGCTGTTTATTGATGAAGCTAGTTTTTTGGTGTGTTCTCTGCAGGGGATGAGCACAAAGATGGCAGGATTAAGAAGTCTGTGTGTGCCGGGTACGTGTCTGAGTTGCTGTTGCTTGTTATTCAACAGTCTGAAAACATGGAGATGTTGGAGAAGTTTTCCCAGCGCCTGCTCACTATTAGCGAAGATGGTGAGTGTGATCTATGGTTCAGATTAACTTGAATTGTCAGCAATGGCTGAATGATCAGAAGAAGGAGCTATGCATTTTCAAATTTTACATAAATTTCTGAACAACAGATCATCTGAAATCATAATATTACTTAAAATAACTAAGGTTTTTCATTCTTTAAATTATTCTGGTGATGAAATATCTTTGCACTCACTTCCATTCTGTCAAAATCTGTTAATGAGGTAAAGACACACGTCTGATTTGTAGAGTCAGGCTGCATATCCAGAAAACTAAGCTTATCTCAATGTTTACTGTAGGCCGCACATTAAGAAAGAAGAACTGACTCTAACCCTTAGTTGAAATATGTAGTTTTTCTTAGAATTGCTGTTCTAACTCATAACATTTTTTTTAACTTCAATAAGCAACACAGCATAGCTACAAGTATCCAGGTTTTCTCCATATTGAACTTTTCAACTGTTGAATGGAAATTCTGAAAGTGGTTAAAATCTTCATTTGTGTGATGACCAGGTCAGGTTTGCTCATGAAATTCAAAATCTATTAAAATCCTCTGCATATCAGAGTTTGTTCTCCATAACAGAAAACCTCACTTATGTTCATATTTAGCCATCTGGGTTCTTTCCTACCATTAACTCTTCACTTCGAAGAATCTGCTGAACAAGTACTGCTACCAATTTGTAGTGTTGCCCTTCAAAACAAATATCCAAACAAAACCAAAAATTATGTGAACACAGGAGAGTTTTTTTTTTTTTTACATCTTAATTTCAAAGCTAATTTACTTGTTTCTACTGGAATGAATTCACCTATACCTTTGATATAAGTTGTGTTACATGAAGAAGAGTTTATGTTGAACATTTGGTGAATAAAACTTCATTCATTTTTGAAATATTTTTTTTTTTGTTTTAGCTTGTTGCTTAACTTTTTGAAACCAGTGTATTTATCCAGTGTCACTTTAGCATCACTGAGGTTATTGTAAAACTAGTATCAACACCAGCCCAGATTCTCTCAAGCCTATACTTTCAAAAGATTAGTAATTTTAATATTAAAAGCAATCCATATTCCTAACATTGTATGAGACCTAAAATATCAGGAGATTCTTCAGTTAAAGAGACATTTCCTCATTTTCATTAACTACGCTTTTAGCATTAGAGAAACATAAGTTTACATGCTTATAAATAGTTGTTAATTTGTTGTCTCTTTGTAGCTTATCTCGCTCCTTCGTCAGTTTTCTTGATTTCCCATTCATTTAAATCACAAAAGGCCTTATCTCAATCCTGTTTAGATCTCTGCTGTAAAACTTGTCTCTGAAGTATCCAAATGTCCACAAAAGCTATGCTTTCCTAAATGGAAAACTACCATACTTTTTCATTAATGCAAATAATAGTTTAACTGATGGATGACCGTTGGCAGGATAGTAATGTTATTATAACCAAACATCTGGAATCCTACAGTTTCTTTTATCAAGAGTTTGAACTTCATTCTATGCCAGCTATTTCAGTGTTGTTAGCACCTGTACAAACAGTTCTTTTCTAAGATGTCTCTACGATGTTGTTCATGATGCTCTGTGTTCTTGTTAATGTGATACCATCTCCTCCTCCTTCCAGTTTCTGCAGTGGTCTGATTCAAAACTGTTTCTATTATATTGTCGGTCAGCTGTATGATTTCATTACCCGGCCATTCATTCTTATGTTTATTCACAATAGCATCCAGCCTCAATATTCACAGATTTACTCTCTCTTGAAGCTGATAATTCATACAGGTTTTTTGCTCTGTTATTTACTGCATACATACTGACAAACACTTAGCTATGCATATTACAGCTAACTTCTTTACTCCACTCTGTTCCTGTTTGAAAGAAACACTAGTAAGCACATAATAAACTTAATAAAACATGAATATAGAAAACATTTTGTTGACTACTTATCCCAGTCTTTAAAATTGATTGCTCTAGGAGCAAAATATACATGGTCTTGAATATAGTTGTGTAAACATTGATACCAATTTGAAGTTGCGTTTACTAAGTTTTATGAAATAGCATGATATTAGAAACATGAGGAGAAAGATTTTGGAGTAGTCATATTGTTAAATTTAAAACAGGATAATGTCATTCAAGAAAGCTAATAAAACTCTGGATGTGATTAATTGAACTATAAAGCATGCAAACAAGGAAATCAGGGTATCAAGTATTGATCACCTATCCTCATAATTGGTGAAGTTATGGTATTGTTATTTTTGAAAAAGAACTGATAGGACAAGTTGAAAGCTGGTTCGTTTCTTTGGTGAGAAGTGAGAAATTTTGAAATTATCAAATGTGTTGGGGATCTAAGAAGAGTTTGACATTAAAATCACTTCGGTGGTTAGTTCTGATAAGAGTCACCACTTCAAGTTATACAAATGGTTTGGCATTCATGATTCTTTATTAGGGTGCACTAAACTGCCTTCTGTAAGATTGCTGGTCCAGAAAAAGAGACAGCATTGTCTATAAGTTTTTTGTAAATTATATCTTTTTTTTTTTAAATTCATTTACCAAATCAAATTAGTCTTTACTGTTTTGTTCTTCCAAAATTTTGTCAAAGGAGTTTTCACTTATTCCACTGATTTAACTTTAACTGGAATCATTACTTTCAGTATTTCAGACTATGAAACATTAAAGCTTTGGTGGCGCCAATGTTTTTTCAGTTTTTCTTTGAGAAGAGACTCTCTTATGGGTGGCACTTTAGTATCTTTGATACTTGGAATAAGGTTCATTTTCCATAAATATGGTTAAGAATGCTCTTGACAGTTATTTTGGGCTTTCAGAGACATTATATACACTTCCTGCTTCTTATGACTGTGGTCATATACTGCACATGTGTTTTGCTTAAAGGTGTTTCAACAAAGCTGATAGAATTGCAGGAGTGGCTGGCTCCGACCAGAAAGGTCTCAGCATACAGTCACGAAGGGCTCCAGGCTTTAATCTTTTTGCTCAAGCAGCATACAGAAGAATTCCTGAAATTTCCAAAAGGACTGATAACAACTGTGAGGATTCTAAAAAATCTTTCAGTGGCTCCAGAGTTAAAATATCCCAAAGGTGAGACAAACAAGTTCTTCAGACTTTCTTGTTGTTGATTTTTCTAAATCAGCTGGTGATGCAGTGGGCCAAGATATTGTTAAAAAACTGTATCTTCAGAATTAAATCTGGGGGACAGAGAAGAGATCTACAAAATGTAGGTTCATTAGTTAGTTAATAAGGTGATGGAAAATGTCTGAACTAATGAACTAACTTTTTGCATTCTAAATTACATTTCACCAATGACTTTCCATTATTGATCTTGTAATAACTGATTCTGCCGCATGACTGAGCATACGCAGTAAAATGAAAGAACATGATGTGAAAAGCATATATGGTGAAAACACTTGGTTTGAGTTCTAAGTTAAAGGCAAACCTGACTTTATTGATTATCTTAACTGCTGCTTGGTTTTAAATATGATAGTACAGTAAGATAAATTGTTTAGATAAGTTTATCTTGTGTTTTCACTCTTATTTGGCAGTGTTACCCATCTTAGGTAATTTTCCCAGGTTATTACTGAAATAAATATGGTACTTCACATTATCTTGGCAGATGGGTTGCCATAAAGAGCGTGAATCTTCTGTTGCAGAGACAGCAGAGGAATTGAAGTACAAATATGTGTTGGTTGAACTTTTCAGTGCTGAATGCTTTCCTATCCTTGTGGGCTTTCTCCAGGTGAGCAGAAGCTTCTTTGTGCCTTCATTTAACACCTGAAGTTAATGTAAAGATTCTATAGAATGACAGTGTTTGTGACTAGATCAGCATGTACACACCATAATATAACACAGGTAGAGCATTTTGAAACTTATTCAATGAGATTTAAACAAAAAGTAGTAGTTGTTTTTTTTCCACAATCTCTGTCCTCACCCCATTCTATAGGTAGGAGTATCACTAACCCAGTGGTTCACCTTTACTAAGAGCCCAAAAATTATGGAGTACCAAGTTATTAATGTGAACAGACTTCCTATTTTAATGTAGAAATGCCAATTTGGTAATCTTTGGAGTGAAGGCCATAAATTTGTGCGGGAGGTGAGCTGTCAGTAATAAGGGGTGGTTGTTATCTACCAGACAGAATCTAAAAAAGAGAAAAGGTTGTATTTTCTGGTTTTTCCCTGTCCAGGGTGCTGGGGTGCATTACCGCACCGTCGTGTCCCCTGCGCTTGTGTGGGAGGTGCTGTGACAGACCAGGTTTCTTTCAGAAAGTGGTAAAAGCTTCTGAGCAGAATAATTTTTTTGTCTGACACTCGACATCAAATTGTGACTGTGGAGAGCTGTCATTGGTGGTGTGGGTTCAGCTGGGTTCGTGTATAAACTTTAAAAAAATATATATATTTATATATAAGTACAGTTTCACATCTTCAAGGTCCAGTAAAGCTCTACCCCTAACTGGTCCTGCAGTGATGGTTTTAAAATCAAGGTTCTGATAGAAAAACAACAGTTTGGGGGCTTTCTTGCCATTATCTTTTGACTTTATTTAACAAAAATTATATTTATTTGTATATTTTGGATTACTGCTTTCTTTTTCTTAATGGTAATTCAGCTTCCTGTATCACCTATATGGGGATGCAGAAGTAAATGTAACTAAACTAATCTAGTATCCTTGTGAATAAATTAGCCCAGACTGATGTACAATACTTTTCATCTACTCACAAAGTAAGATAAATATTTTTTATGTTTAGAATAAATGAAAAGAATAAAAAATTCTGTTTGTTTATTTTGATTTTTTTTAAAAAAAAGAACTTATTTTGTAAGAATAAATTTCACTTTCAGAAAATATCAGATTCGTTACTCCGTCCCTGGCAGCAAGGGATCCCCCAGAGTAGCAACCACCTGTTTCTGATGCAGGCAATTGTCAAGCCAACCCTGTGTATCATCAAGGCTACACTCTCCCTTCTCATCATGGCCAGGAGTGCAGAGGCAAGCTCTTTGTTTAGAAATGTATCGTATTTTCGTGGTCTGGTGTACTATTAGTCTACCAAAACATACATTTGAGTATAATTCAGTTGGGAACTTTCTGGTTTTAGATATAAGAAATGAGAGATTTTTTTTGCGTATGTACATCCACTTAATTTACATTGTGGCTTTTTTTTTTTTTTTTTTCCCAATACAATCACACAAGCTGCAGAAACGCTGACAGAATTTCACAACCAGAGTCAGGGTTAGAGCTTTGAGATAAAAATGAAGTCTTCTGTTTATTTATTAATGCAGCAACTTGTCTGGCAGAATTTGTTACTGGTGTCTGATTTCAGGTTTAGCTTAACAGAGTGTCTTCTTTAAGTCACAAGGACTGGCCCTCCTCTTATTGTTGTTTCTGTGTTTAAATTTTTATTAATTTATGAAGACTAACATCTGAGTTATAGAAAGTCAAATAACATCGCAAATTAAAAATATTCTTTGCGTATTGTTCCTGTTTTAGGGCGATTTTCTTTTCTTGTGTTTAGAATCCCTCACTAGCAAATCACCAGTCTGAAACCCAGACAGTTATTTGGGTGTCTCGTGAGGATATATAACAAAGCAGCCAAATTTTCAGAGTGGAATGAAATGATTAAGGTAATTAAAATGCAAACAAATCAATCATCAGGGAAAATAGCTACAAAACAATGACATTGAATTTTGTATCTGAAAAACTCAACTTTTTTTAGAAAGAGGTCAACACTATTCACAAACTTGATGACTAAGTAAGAAGATCTTTTTAAATCTTCTTTATATTTTCCATTTTTGTTGATTTTTTTTGTTTTTTGTATTTTTAGTTTCGAGATCTGACAACTTTACCCGTGTTGTTTGAACTTCACACTGTTCTGTGTTCCATTCCCACAGCTGCTTTTTACACCTTGGACATTCAACAGGTAAATTATACATGTACCTTACAATAAAATTCTATTTTGAATCTCTCTCTGTTTGTTTCTTCTTACAGCTTAGCCTGTCTCTTTCTGTTTGTATAATGATCTTGTTGTTTAACTCTTTGTACTGACCAACTCCAAAAGGATAGACAGATCTTACTCAGAAGAAGACTGCTAATGATTGCATATGTTTTGATGCATCTTTTACGTAAACAGGTGTGTCTTAACCAGTGGTGGAAGTTTCTGTAATGTGTGCCATCTTTTAGATGTCAGTCAGGATCTACTTGTAACTGCTAGTTCATCTTGATTGTGTGCCAGGGATGATGGCTCAGTTGCATAAACATCCATCTATCACACCTCCAGTGAAGTCTCAGAGATTCTTCAGTTGTTGAAGAGATGCAGACAACTTTATCTGTTGATAAGGCATATAACTGTGCAAAATAAAGGAATTTTTTTTCTGTTACTGATATTTTTTAGTTTGTGACAGCTACTGTGTATCACTCTGAAAGAGTATTTCAAGCAAGAATACATAGCTAAGGTATACTCTGTGAAAACAATAACTTTTAGTCACACACAGGTTCTAATTTTATTTTTCAGATACAAAAGTGCATTATAGATACTTTGGCAGCCTATACCCAGCCTGCTATACAGTCTTCAGAAAGTGATGAAGGTTTGTTTCAGACTCTTAAATTGACTCTCTCCTTTCTAGAATAGTATTTCTCATAATTCTATTATTTTTAT
Organism: Nautilus pompilius; assembly: GCA_018389105.1. Lineage (NCBI taxonomy): Eukaryota > Metazoa > Mollusca > Cephalopoda > Nautilida > Nautilidae > Nautilus > Nautilus pompilius. Next base: position 282,674 of record JACATO010000132.1, on the reverse strand, counting down.
TACTCTATAGTGGAATGTTGGTAACTTGTTTCATTCTGACTCTAAAATATACCACATGTTGCTTCTCGCTAACTTTTGTTTTTGTTGTTGATCAGAACTTTATATACTACAAAGAAAAACAATAAAAACTTCACCTGATAGAACATAAGTAAAGTACAAAAATATTTTGTCTTAAAAAGTTGTTAGGATGTGAAAAACGAGGAAGTTTAAAATATGATAAGACAAGAATGCAAACAAACTGAAAATAAGAAGAAAAAGCTTAAAGCAAATTAAAAAAAAAAACTGAAGCTTTTCCCACAGAACCAACAAAGTTGATTTTTAACAAAAAGAGTGAGAATCAAAGCTAGAGGGCAGATTATCTCCTGTATAGTTAGCAGGCTGAGTGCCTCGTGTGCTTGTAGTGTAACACTTTTCAGGTCTGTATGGAATTCTTTGTTTCAGCTTTAAGTCAGAGCCTGTGGACGTTGATGCTGAAGGAGCTGCTGAAGCATACCTTATCCTCACCCTACAGATATCTCAGTGGTCTTTTGGTTCTTTCTGAGTTGTTACCTTTGCCACTCCCAACACAGACACGGGAGGTGAGCTTGAAATTATAGCATACTGATTGATGTCTTTAACCACCGTTTAATACCCAAAAACTATCAGATTGGCTGTTTCTTCACCAGCTAGCTACTCACAGTGAAACTTTCTTGAAAGTCATTGCATCTATTCAGTTGACTTATGTTTCATAGCATATACTGTAAATTGCCCCATTAGTTACTGATTTCTTGTTTCATCTAGAAGAAAAATGGCAAAAACAGAACAGATATCTCCTACTGCATAGAAGCCAAACTAAATAATAGTTGTCCTGGGGCCGCCAAGGTTTGGGTTAGCTTCCGATTACTGTATTAGTCAGTTTCTCTGCAAAGCCAAAGAGAATTCTGTGCTGAATAACATGAAATTGCTTTGCCAGTGATTCCTGTCATTCAGAGCTTCCTTGTCTCTTTAAAGGTTTAGAGCCAATTTGTCACTTCTGTGTATTGCAGATGCCCTTACAATTAATCCGTTGTGGTTGACCAATCTGTAGCAAAAATCTGCTTTGTCCACCTCCAAAAAATACAATATCAGAAATTGCAACGTTTTTGCTGTCACTTTGTTAAACGTGTCTGGTACCAGGAAATCTGATTTTCTTTGTACCAGACTTTAGTTGAGTAGTTCCAAGGAAACAGAAAGCCGTCATGGATTATAAAATCTGCCTTGGGAAGAATCTGATTTTTTAAATAATTTGTGACATCACTACTGTCTCTTCAGGAAGAGCAAAATCAGTGATTTGTGGAAATAAAAAGTGAAACTTAGTTTGTGGCTACAGATAAAACAGTAGAAACAATATTTTTATTGATTTTATAGCACACAACCTGCAAACGTTCCAAGACATTATAAGTCTTAATTGTTTGTTCCCATGACTTTGATCTCTGTTATGTGTGCTGGTGTAGAAAGAAGCTTTTCATGGTCCCCTTAGATTTTGTTTTATTTTTTTTAACGCTTTAGCCACTGACCAATGAGGAAGTAGCTGTCACAATTACCAACAGAAAGTTGTGGAGTGCACATCTTCATCCCTTGTCTCCTCAGATACATGAAGTCATACAGACCCTGGCAGGTAAAAATTCATGTCGTTATTATAAACCTTTTAGAACTAGTTGTCTTCAGGACTGGTACACTTACTTGGCTTTAGCTTTCAGGGGAAACAGATACTAGGTATAAAACTTCAAAGAGCAATCTCAAGATGCAGTTGTTTGCTTGAGCAAGCATTGAAGTAGCTCTGTTTTTTGCTGCCTTCATTACTACTACTATTACTGCTTTGATGTATCTTATTATTTACATTTACTGTGAAGTGACTGGGTTTGGATGTATAGCAGTTTCTTAACAAGTACAGAAGTTTTTGTGTAATAGCTATGCAGATTCTTGTCATAATAAGTTAAAACTGCTAAAAATGTGAGTTTGTCTGTGATTTACATATCTGATCAGAGTCACTGCTATAAAATGAACTGTTTGATACCAAGGATCAGGTGTTTGGTCAGGCTATATGTTATTGCCATTGATCTTTTACTATCCTTGGATGTTGGTGCATATTGGCAGTCAGTTTCACTAATTTCACACCCTCTTGACGGACTCGAATCTGAAGATCAACAAAGCTTTTGACCTTTGTTAAATATGACAAATTTGGAGCAATGGTAGGCAAACATCTATTGATGGACATCTAAGTTCTGCCAGTTACAAAACTCTTCAGAATACCCCTCTATCACCATTTGATCAAAGGATTATCAAGCATAATTGCCCTATCCTGCAAGAAACGAGAAATATCCCATATATCCAGAATTAGTAAAGCTTTGGTGCAGAACAGACTGCAGTTGCCTATAGAGCCTGGATATGAACTTGCTTGAGCACCTAGGGGACCCTCTAGATAGATGCCCATCCTTGTAATAGTATCTGCAACCTTTGAGAGGAAGATCTGGATATTATTCAGGAGATAATCTACTAGATTCTATCCCAGAACATCTTCCATCTGTACACAATGCGCTCCTACCAACTACTAAATACATTTTCAAATAGTTACTGTAATTATGGAATTAAATGTATGAATTTGGAATTTTGGTTTAGCAGTGATCTGTAGAAAACAAAAACATTTGAAGAAATTATTAATAATCTGAGTGAATAGTTGAATGCAAATATTTAGGTTTAATAGCATCACTATGATCAAGTTTATTTTCCCTATTTTTTATTGTGAACACCATTTGTTCTATACATTCTGTAGTGTGTTTTAAAATCTTTGTGCTTTCAATGAAATTCAAAATTACAGGGTCCAGTTGTCAGCCTTTACAAAATGTTCTTCGCCGTTTATGTTGGCAGCTTTCAGACTTGGCTGCTCCCACAGCTACCATGGTAACCAGGTAAGCATTTCCATGTCTTTTCTTAAGGTAGCTGCTGCCTTATGGATCACAACACATTTCAGAGAGATTATTATGTCTGTACCCCATTTTTTCTAGTAAAATCTCTAAACTGTTTCTTCTTCTTTTGCCTTATATAGCAATAGACATTTTTACACTTTTATATTCCAATAGATATTATTAAAAAAGAAAGGATAAATACTGCTGTTTATTATGAAAAGAAGAATGTATTAGGATGTATTTCAAGATTTCACTTGAATGATTATATTAAATACTTGGTATGACCTTCCTTAGCTAAAGACAGGGTTTTAACTGTTGCCTTTATGCTTTTCACAAGGTCTGTATTATATACAAATAAACTGCCAATGTATTCTTAGATAACAACCTGTAATATGTCAACTTTGGGTTTTAGGAGATGTAGTACAATATTAGTGCCCATGAAGTATGTGGCTCATCATACAGTAACTGGTAATATGCCAGTGTTTTAAGTTAAGCAGCAATTCCTAAAACTGTTTGAGAAATAATGATTATATGAAGGTTTTTCTATGCAATGCACTGCACCAAAATTAAATATTTTTCCTAGTGCCAAACCTGACATTTTAAAGGGATGGAAGGACGAGGATTGTGTGGACATTTGAAGGAGAAGATAAAAATTGTCTGAGAATGGTAATCAATACAAAGATTGTATCCTAAAGGGACAGAAGGAAGTCTAGGAAGCAATTGGCAAATGAATTCAGGAAAGGCCAAGAAGTGATCAGGGTTGATTGAGGTGAAATGAATGTTCTTAAAGGAAGAGTCCTTGCATGTAAACCTCTGCTATGAGAGGAAAGCAAATAAAAGTAAATAAAAAGATCCAGAAATTCAAAATGTGGTCATTTGATGAATAAAACATGGTATTATTTACTAAAGAGTCAAAATTTACAATTTCTGGAGGCAAAATAAGACAGTTTGCACACGGGAGAATTGGAGAAAACATGTAAATCTGTGACTAACAGTCAATCATGGAGGTGGACATGAGAAAATTTGGGGTTTTTGATGCAGTCAGAATTGACAAAAACTGACTGCCAAGGATTGCAAACAAATTTGTCGGTACATCCATCTCAGTCAAGATTTATAGACACAAATATTGCTTCCCAACAAGATAATGGGCCGTCTTATCCTACTTGCAACCAAAGCAGTAACATGGAACTCTTACTCAACGAATGGCCCTTTCAGAAACCCAACATTAATACAGTGAAAGCCTGTTACTCTGGATCGAAACAATCTGAAAACCCTGCACCATGTACAGTTTTTGTAAGCAACTCATTTTACCAGTGGTTATTTTGCTTCACTAAACCAGAAATCAGGTTTTCCATTTGGAACATTTGCTTTATGGAACAAAATACAGTTTTGCTTTTGAATTTCTATTTTTCATCAGATAGTGAAGAGTAAAATTATTTAATGGAAAATTGGAAAACAATAAAATATGTTACTATCTCAAAAATGCTTGTCCAATTTTAATATATAATTTGAGCATCATATATGAAGGCAGTTACATAATATATTCACAACCCAGCTGACTGTGTTTACTCGTGACAAACAATTATGTAAAATAAAAGTGAGGTTCAGCTGGTTACTTGGTGCCGTTAGCCGTCGAACACCAATCTGTTGTACATTGTTTGTCCAAGAAAACAACAGCCAAATCTATAGACTCTCTGTAAAAGAAGTGCTGTATAGCACTGACAGAAAAGCATTTATTATCTGAGAGAGAAAGAATGGCAGACACACACTCATAGAAAAAGAACTGAGGTTTCCACTTCAGAAAGTGAGACTGAAAATCCAAAGGAAACACACAATTCCGTCCCAGACTACTCTGAGGAAGCCGCTGGACAATGAGTCGGAAAGTGCACAGTCGCTGACATATAGAAGGCAAGGGAAAAGTGGCCGAATGTGACAGAAGTTTCCTCATCCCTCAAAACGCTGGAGGAACTTTTAGTTTTGATGAATGAGATGATAGCAAAAGAAGTAGCTATAAATGTTGAAATGCTGATTAGAAAAGCAAAATATTTTGGAAAAAATATGAGAATGGAAGACTTTGCCTACTCTTGCAGTTGGCTGGCTCATTGTAAGTCAGGGCGTTGTATTTCAGAGAGAGCTCACAATAGAGAAACAGCCAGCACTGATACAATGGTTGTGGTGAAAGGACCTGTGAACTGGACACTATCTGAACATGGGATTGCATTTGCTGTTTGTGTGCAAAGGTATGATGGTCCAGTTATTTTAAGAAAAATGCTTCAATCTTACATAAATTGCTCGAGACAATGTGTACAGAAAGAGCGCTCTACACTGATTGGCTAAGCAGCTTTTATAGATAGAGAGTGACTGACATTGCTGGTGACCTGCATCTACCACCAAGCAACAAGTTGCCTTCAACCATTGAATGGTGGCATCAGTGAAAGCTTCAAAGCACACTACAGAAGACATCTTGTCTGGCACTACTTGACTTGCATAGAAGATGAGGAGGAGCAAACCATTAACCCAGTGGTTCTCAACATGGGGCATACGCCCCACAGGTGGGCAATTCGATTTTTAAGGGGTGCAATTGAGCACGAATGAAGAGGTCTGGGTCCAAATATATCACCACATGGGGGCATCAGGATTTTAGAGGTGATTAGGTGGGCATGGCCCATAAAAGGTTGAGAACCACTGCATTAACCTCTGACAGTGATGGTGAAACAGGCACAGCACCACCACCTTGTCAATAACTGAATCATGCACCATTTTCCAGAAGCAGACAAAACAAGGGCATAGAAATATGCTGATTATGATAACAGCATGAGCAGGAGGAAATTTTTCAGATGCAGACATTCTGATACTGGTTTCTGAGATCAGCAACGAAAAAGAAAGGAAACTGAAGAAGAGCAATCTGTAGTTTTGTCGAAAAAGCTAGACTTTGTGCGTTTGAGCAGCAGGGTTGTGTAGTCAAACTAAACACCAGGCAGACATCAACAAAAGACTAATGCAGATATCACTTTTGGATTTTCTAAAACATTAATTAATTACAGCAGCATTTTGGTAATGTGTCACAAAGCCACAAACCATTTACAGTGTATCTCTGGCTGTTGATCATTCACATACTTTTGTCAAATCCTATACCCTGGCTAAAGTAAAATTACATGTTTTTGGTTAATGCAGGTAGGTATGTACACTGCATTTGTGATGTGGTTTTGCATTCTTTCTACATTTCTTGCTCTTAGAGAAAATAATTCAAACCAAGATTTGTGGTTGTTCCAGCAATCTGGATTTCCAATTAACTGAATTACTGTGTAGCAGAAGAATGAAGTATATGGAAGATGAAGTCTTTACTATTAGCTAAAGAGAGTCATATCAAATATTAGATATCATTCATATGTGCAGCCTTAAGACACATTTTTCTCTTTTCTTGATAAATAGTAGTTTTTTACCTGTTATACTTGTTTTGATACCTGACTGCCTGGCATGTCTATGCCCATTTCTACTACTATATGCAGCGGTGTGCAAACGTCTTGCATAAAAATTACTAGACCCAGAAAATGGGTTCTTATTTTGTAGAAATTAGTACCTATTGTATGTTGTTTTCTGTTTTAATTGAAAGATATCGTTGTCTTTCAATGATTTATAACACTAAGATCCATTTTGTAATTGCACAGTCAAAATTTAAATATTGATAAAATAATTTGCATGAAATCGACGTTTGCAAAAGTGTTGCATAAACTACAAAAAATTAGAATATATATTTTGTGCTGTAATAGTTTAGGATGGTAGAATATAAATATGAAAAAACTGTCAGTTTTCACTATTCTGATTCATTTTTGTTCAATATAGTGATGCCGAGAGCCCGATATTTGACCCCCGAACAGCGGACCACAATCGTTCACATGAAAGAAGATGGTAAAACTGAGAGGGTCATTGCGGATTGTATCGGTTGCAATCAGTCGACAATATCTCGCACCCTGAAACATTGGAAAGCCGATGGGAGCCTAATTTCGAAATGCAGAGCCGGCAGACCGTGGAAAACGACGGCTCGACAGGATCGTCTGATCACCCGCATGTCGAACTCGGACCGATTCCGCACTTCCACCGACATCCAGACCGCCTTGTCAGGGCACCATGGGATCCAGTTGGCCTCATGCACCATCAGACAGTTTGATCCACATGGGACTGTTCGGGCGATCGGCACAGAAGAAGCCGTTCATCGGTCTGGACAATCGTCGAAAGCGACTGCAGTGGGCTCGCGACCATCTCCACTGGACCGTGGCCCAGTGGTCCTGTGTGTTGTTTTCCGACAAAAGCAGATTCATGAGGGTCCACTCGGTGGTTGGTGTCTGAGAAATACCATCCTAGTTGCACTCGACCGAGTCTGCAGGCAGGGGGAGATTCAGCCATGGTTTGGGGCTGTTTTCAATTGTCCGGTGTCGGTCCATTGCATCATGTGGTGGATTGAATAAATGTTCATGACTTTGCTAAGATCGTCTCGTACATTGTCGAACCGTATGCATGTGACCACATGCCCCTGGTGGCCATCTATCAGCAGGACAATGCCCCCATCCTCACAGCTAGGAGTGTCAAGGCCTTGATGGCAGAGTTGCAAATCCCCCTCCTCGACTGGCCGGCTCCAAGCCCAGATCTCAATACCATCGAAAACGTTTGGCACTCGATTAAAGTCAGCGTTAGTGCCAAAAAACCGAAAAATAAAACTGATTTGAAACGGAAAATCGAGGAAGCCTGGTCGGAGTTCAGTAGTGACAATTGTCAGTGTTTGGTAGCCAGCATGCCTCGTCGTTGTGAACAAGTTATCAAGAATTTCAGATATTCTACTCATTATTGATAGATCTGATCACTTTCTGTATAATCTGAATTGATTAGACAGCTGTCTAGATTTTATGCAACACTTTCGCACACGTTGATTTGATGCAAATGATTTTCTAAAAATTATAACTTTTCTTACAATGAAACAATATGCTTGATATTATTGGAATAGATGCACAACAGTAATATAGAAATACTTTAATGAACAAGATTTGATGACAACTGCTTTCGACAAAATGCGAGCTAATTTACAGGAAAAATTATTTTTATGCAAGACTTTTGCACACCGCTGTACGTTGAGCTTTTTTGAAAAAATGGTCACGTGTGCAGTTCTGGTTTATTGCATAAGATTTCATCATATTTTGTGTAAAAGAAATATCCATTTGGATTCTTGAATAAAGTCACTTTGTGGTGGGTTTTAGTTCTTTTGATGTTGATGCAGTGAAGATTAATTTAATGGTATGAATTTAAGCTTGGATTTGTTATGTGAAAACTAAATTCTGACATTGTTTTACTACAGATGTATTTTAGAAATCCTCCAGGACAGTTTATCTTTGCCAGCTGGAGGCAAAGATAAAACTGAAGATAAGAAGGAAGTTGAGAAGGAGACAAAGGAGGAAGTGGAGGAGGAAAAGTACAATCCATCTTACACTAGTAAAATACTGAATCTTCTGATGCACTTGCTCTCTCAGCCTGCCATTAAGTCAGCCATGTTGTGTTTGATGAGAGCAGGGTAAGTATACTGCATTATCCGTTGAATTAAATTTTACCACAGAAGTAAAAAGGGAAGCTTTAGCAATTTTCTTGGATTCACATAATGTATTTGATAAAATCTTGGTCAGTTATTTCAGATCTGATAACTTTACTCTCATTTTCTTCACTGTAAATGGTTAACACTGAGAGGCTAAACAATCTCTAGTTTTTTTACTAATTTAGAATCACGTGCCTTTGTTAGTTTAGGTAGTCTCTTAAAAATATATATTGTTAATAAATTGTTTTATCTCATTTAAAAATTTGCTAAAATAATTAGCTTCTCCTACTCTTAATTTTCAGACATCTGTGCTTTGAATGATTTTCTGATTTTTTATAGAGTATGTTTACAATCACGGTCCCCCCTCCCTCTAGACCAGTGGTTCTTAACCTTTTTCAGTACCCGTACCACTTGATATCTCAGAAAATGTTCTCGTACCTCCATCCAAATATTTGAAAAAGATAAGTGATACAAACCTTGCTGAGAAATTATTGGATTTTTTAATTACTGAACAAAGATACTTTATGTTTATTTCAAATGGAAAGTGTCAATTAGTAGGATACAATGAATGCAAATTATATCAGTAATTATGAGTAATGCTACAAAATACACCAACACATTTTTAGTGGCTCTTTTGCTGTTGTTTCTCATTAATGATGATGTTCAAACGAGGTTCTTTCTTTGAAAGTGCCAGACGCATGTCATCACTTGCATCCAAACGATTTCTGGCTTTTGTTTTGATGTGTAATAGCGCTGAAAAACCTGCCTCGCATAAGTATGTAGTTGCAAATGGTATGAGGACCACCAAAGCTCTCTCTGCTAACTGTGGGAATGTTTGGAGCTGTGCACACCAAAACATATCCAGTTGCATTTTTTCAAACTCCATTCGGATTCTGTCATTAGTCTGCAACTCCACAAGATCATCCTTCATCATATCATTATCATCCATGGAATCCAGGTTGAAAAGAAATGGATCCCGTATCCATCTTTGTGCCACATAACCTTCTTCAAGGTGAAAATACCCTTGGAAGGACTGAATCAGTTCTTGCAAATGTTCTCTTACTTCATTCACAATGGGCACCTCTTCTTCGGCACTAGCAGCCTCATCAAGAGAAGGGAAATTTGCAAAATTTCCGCTTTCAATGCGCTTTATCCACACTGGAAGCTTCTTGGTGAGGACAGATAACTTTTCTCTGGCAGTTATCATATTCATCCCTGTTCCTTGCATAGAGACATTCAGTTCATTGAGGTGCGTGAATATATCAGCCAGATATGCCAGAGACAAAATGAACTCCCTGTTTTCAAAATGGTCAGCAATTTCACTGCCTTGATTTCTAAGAAACTGCATAATTTCTTCATGTAGTTCAAAGACACGTGTAAGTACTCTGCCACGGGAAAGCCATCTCACTTCTGTGTGGTAAAGAAGAACACTGTGCTCAGCTCCAATTTCTTCACAAAAAGATGCAAAAAGACGGTGATTCACTGCCCGTCCTCTGATGAAATTTACAGCACGCACAACAACTGATAAAACAGTCTTCAATTTTTCTGGCAGTGTCTTTGTAGCAAGTGCATGACGATGCAACACACAGTGAGTGACAGTTACATGGGGAGCCTCTTTTTTCACCATGGTAGCAAAGCCTGATTTATTTCCAAGCATGACAGGGGCTCCATCAGTGCAAACTGAACCACACATGTTGAGAGTCATTCCATGTTCCAAGAAGAACTCTTTCACAAGACTGAACACATCTGTTGCTTTTGCAGTAGTTTTCAGAGGTTTACAAAATAAGAATTCTTCCACCACTTCTTTCTCTTTCACATACCGAACAAATGCCATCAACTGACTGCAAAAACTAACGTCAGTTGACTCATCCAGCTGAATACTCACTTTGACAGGACTAGCTTTCAGGTCTGTTATCACCTGCTGCAAGATATCTCGACTCATATCATTAATCCTTGAATGGATAACGTCATTTGACAGAGGTATCTGTTTAAGCTTCTTTTCAGCTTCTGCCCCTAACACTATTTTTGCCATTTGTAATGCACAAGGTTTCACAAGCTCCTCTGCAATAGTGTGGGCTTTTTTCTTCTTTGCACACAAAAGTGCAACTTCATAAGATGCTTGCAACAAAGGTTTCTCAACTGGCACAAAACCTAGCTTTGACAGGGTACCACGACGATCAAATCGTTCCCGCTTGATCTTCAAGCTGTTTAAGTCATGTCCAGTATCTAAGCCTCCATGCCGATTGTTGAAGTGCTCATTCAGTCTTGATGGTTTGAGATTTGCATTTGCAAATACTGTGTTGCAGAGTATGCACTGTGGTCGTTGAGTTCCATCTGCCTCAGTCATACAGGTAAAGCCGTAATGAATGTAGTCGTCGTTCCACTTACGTTTCTTAGACATCGTTACTAGGTCTTGATCACACCGATACCTGGAAAAATGGACAAATAAAATGATAATACAAAACATAACGCTTCACAAACCAAATGCCACACGCACCAGTAATTCACCTCAATACTATCAATCACTCGAGCACAATCAAATACAATGCAGACCCAATTCACACTGTTCACATAAACTCTACTACTCACAGCACAGTGCATGTGCAACACGTTTCTGTGTCACGTGAGCTGTACTCGTTGGCTCCTCTCACTCTCAGTGAGAACCCAGCACAAAAAGTTACTGAACTTCTGAAGCCGAGGATCAGAGCCAGGACCAGCGCAAACACGTACCGTACGAGATCTTAAGAAAACGTATATGAAACCATAGAAAACGTAAGAAAATTGTTTACAGCACTAACTTAAAAAATTGAGAATTATAGTAAGAGAAAAATTAAGAAAATATATGTTTTGCTGTTTCATGGTAAATATACGGTACCATTGCACTGGCTATCATGTTTCGTACCCCCAGGTTTAAGGTTTCGTACCCCTTGGGGGTACAGGTACCCCAGGTTAAGAACCACTGCTCTAGACGGCGGTTCAGCCTTAGAAGTTGTGTTGTTGGTTTAATGCTTTAAAAAGCATCTCAGCGGGACTTGGAACAGATTTTTCTGTCTTGGATGCGGTTAGACAGCGTGTCTTTGAGGTGGTCTATGAGCATGGGGCACTTAGGGTGTGGCCTGTATTCACATGGTCGGCTAGCCGGTGCCTGCACATCCCTGGGTAACTTGTGAAGATGACACTTGTTGTTTCTAGCTACTTCAGATCCAGCTATGAGTTGCTTTACACCAGTGGTCCCCAACCTTTTTGGACTCGTCGACCTTTTTCTGATACTCAGAAGACCTGCGACCCCCTGCTACACTTGCAAAATTGAAAAAAAATCACATAAATAATAGTTTTATTTGAATGTATTGACAGCTTCGTCTATCGTTAGACTGAAAAGAAAGAATAAGAATAAACTTAACTTATACTAACTAAAGCTAAAACCTAAAGCACGAGGGACCATTAAAGCAGAATTGAAATTTAAAACTACAAAAAAAAAAGTTTACTCAATACAAATTCAAGTGAATATTATTGGAGAAAAATCAATGTAAAATGTTCCCTGAACTAAAAAGCAACAGAGACAATATAATGTATATTATATCAGGAATTTAGTGATTTTTCGGGGAACAACATCTGCACATATAGTAAATTCACAACAGGATCAGTGAACTCTACCTCTGATCAGAACAGCTGTGTGGTGTGTTGTGTTGGTGCCCAAGTTTGCCTAAAATCGAGGTGGCTAGTGTCCATCTGGCCGAAGTCACAGTCCAGTCTTTGTAGCGAGCTCTGCCCCAGGCGTCGTGGTCCGAGTCTTTTAGCTGCAGGCCCCAATGGCGTTAGCCAATGGGAGCGCGGCTTGATTGTGTCAGTCCTACTGTGGTAACAGTTCGAGTTCCGGCCTTTGTCGTCAGCTTGTATTGTCCGTGTTTCTATGAGGGTGGCAGAGCAACAGGAAGCTGTGGGGGGGGGCCGATGATGCAAGTGTGTTACCGCAGAGGCCTGTGGTGCAACCGGTAGTGCCTGCCATGGGAGACAAGCCTAAAACCTTCGGCGCTTGGCCTCCCATCGCTGATACCGGCGTATTGGATGCAGGGTAATTTTTGTATACTTTTTTCTGAAAAAAAGTGTCTTATAAGCCGGCAAATACGGTACATATAAGCAAAACAGATACATACTCGAGAACAGTTTCTTGACTCAGTCATACGACAAAAATTGAATCTTCCAGGGTTCCGTGACACCCCAGAAAACACTTCGCGACCCCCTGCTTTACATGGATGTAAAATTGAACCCTATTGTTACTGCAGCAGTAAGGGCAGATAATCCTGCCAACAGTAAACTGTAATTTGGCAGTCATTTTTTTTTATTTTGTTGCTGGACTAGTTTCTCTAACTGCTTTTCATGAACTATATCAGTATACTGTGGCTATTTTTTTAGACCAGCAGGAGATGAGAAGACTCACGAACTTTTATCACAAATTCTACAGCTTCTAAATACCGTGTCTGACAAACCAGTCCACATTCAGATCCAAGAATGGATTGTGGTAAGAACTCTTTTCTTTTTTGTGCTGCGATTCACATCTGTCATACTTGTTGGTTTATGCCATTCATCATGTAGCTTGGAATACAATGCAGCAGCACATGACTTGTAACGTGAGAATGTTGTGAAGCTGTAGATTTGGCTGAGCCAGAGATGTTCTGCCAAATGAAATCCACTGGAGGATGTTGGTGCACTGTGGTGGATGGACAGGCTCAACAATGATCGAACATCAGCGGCAGATGAAGATCGATCAGGACGGTGACTATCCACACAGTACCCTGCCACATCCTCCTTACAGTCTGTATCTTGCCCCATCTGATTGAGTGATTACTAGGTCCAGCAGACAGTGAAAATGTTGCTTACATAGCAACCTAAAAGCTTCCATCAAGATGGTGGACTGCATGTGTGCAACAACAAGGGGCCTGGTTACTTGTTTTATTTATGAGTTGCTTTTACTTTCTGAAACATTCTCTTTCTTATGTTGGAGAATTTTTCCTTTCTTGGAAAGAGTATGAAATGAAATGATTGTTTATCTGTTTCTTGCTGAATTTATTGTTTGTTTGTAATTGCATTAAAAATGACCTGTAAATTGCATTGATCTCAGAAGAATGTCCGGTCACTTATTAATTTGCACCAGATAATTCTTTATCTTCAGAGATATGGTTTCTAAAAGTAGGTAGCACTTGTACTTTCCTCCTACATCGCCGCACTAGATTAATGGAAATCTGTCTCCATTCGATTACTCTGCTTTTCTTTGAGAAAACTGACTTAAATTTTAAGAACATTTTTGTTGTAAAATGATTAACATTGTGTTGTTGTTTTTCTTTATTCATTCCAGTCTATTTTGCAAAACCTGTGTGACCTAGATATTACACTGGTACCTGGAGATACCTGTCAGGATCAGGTGTGTTAACATTTTTTATGCTGAATACACATTCTTTGATTCTGCCTTCTAGAAATTACAGAGTAAGTGATACTTGTAACTTACGGGAATTAGGCTACCAGCTACAGCCAACATCTTTCCATCAGTTACAGAATATCCACTTTTTTGATGCACTACTTATTTCATGTATTTTTGCTATTATTTTAACTCAATTTTTAAACTAAATGCTTTTAGTTAGAATGTAATTTTCTTATGTGATCACACAGATCCTCTGTGCTTTGAATTTATGACTACAGCATCTAGAAACAACTTCAGCCAATCTCCACAGCCTTGAGAAACTTTGATTCAGGACTGGGTCATGGAACTGGCTTGTCAGTGACTTTGGTATTCATCACCTAGCTGTTGACTTCGTGAAACTCTGTGATGTGTAATTAGTAAGTGGTTTCCATAAACCAAAGTTTTACATTGCTTCTGGTATTGGCTAAGAAGATATGGGTGCTGCTTTATCACTTGTTAAGAATGGGCACCTGCCATAGTTGTGAGTTCAAACTACAGAGAATCCATATGATTATATAAATTGGAAATAACTGAATTAATTTCTGTCTATTTACTCATGAGAATAAAAGATTAATTTTTACTTTGAAAGTTAAACTTTATAGTTAGAAGTGATTCCCCTTGTCACATTGTTTGTGTTGACTGACATTGTCGCTTGATTTTGAGGGCAATGTTGGATGTGCTCAAAATGAGGGTAGTCATGCAGAAAGGATAGATGATGAATGACCAATGTTTTTGTTTTCTCAAATTTAGGTGGATGATGGGGTGGTGACTAAGGATGGAAAGGTAAGTGTGAAGTGTTAGTTAGGGATTTGAGGCTCCAAAACTAGCTGAAGAATGGTTAATGCTACAAAAATATGTTGTCAGCTGATAATGCAGGTAAGTGCCCAGCTCCATGATAGGTGGGTAGACTGGGTGGTTTATGAATCTGATAGTACACATCTTACCATCCAGAACCTCCAAGTTTAACATTGCAGAATTCGTAAATGATGTAGTTCAGTGATTTGCTCAAGAACCAGTAGTCATATATTGGATCTGAAGAGCTAATAATTAATATAGGCAGCTTGATCTTTTTTTACTTTTAGGGCTCTTGCCAGTCTTTAGGGAGTACAAGCGAGTTTAGAGCTTGCGTCTGTTTGACGAATCTCACTCGGGCTGAGGTTGGTATTAGGTTTCTTGACCATTTGGATCTTTATGTAAGAAATGGATTGCACCCGAACGAATCAGTGGGGTACTAACTTTACCAGTAAGTCTTTCTGTCTATTCCAAAAAATAAAGGAAACTACTGATTTCTGTCTTACTAATTTGAACAACCCCCCAAAAGGTCTTTGTCTGTTTGTGGAATTCCCTTCTGCCTGTATCTGATCCAGGAAACCCTCAACCACAGTCGATACACTCTACAGAAAGACAGCTCTCGGGAGACTCGGGATAGGCTGGCTACGGGTCCCATTGAGCACTCATGGGAACATCATCATAGACACTTAAGAGCAAACAACCAGGGCCATTTTCACAGCAGCAGTTGAAAGAATATCTGGAAACTTTGTGGACAAATCTGGGCTGGGTAACTGTTGATAACCTGATAGATTCAAATTGTTCAAATTATTATGGCAAGGAACTGTAGAAATTATGGGGCTCCAGGGTTTACTATAAAAAACCCAAAGATACTCCATTTCAGGTAAGGTAATGAAAAGGGCAGCATAGTTTATGAAATGTTTCTGGGTGTTAAACATTCTGAATATGCTGTAAAATCTAAAATATTAGATTTTAAAAATGAGAATGTTAGACATTTAAGTGCAGATTTAATAGAGGCTTTCAAAATAATTATGTTGACAAGGACATTTTTTGACAATTTACAATTTACAAATTAACTAAGGTTTCAGCAGCACAGTTAAATATCAGAAAATATTTTTTAAAAACTAATTTGTTAATGAGTATGATAAATTATTGGTGAGTGCATTGATGGCCAGTTTCTTCCTTGAGGGAAGGGATACAAGTTATTCCAATTCTTCAGAACGGAGAGACATCTCGCAGTCCAGTTAGTGCATGATGCATAACCGTATAACATTCAGATCAGGTTCTGCTTTCTTTAATGTGAAGGAATGGAAAAATAATTCTGCTATTTAATTTCCCCATTACATTTTAATATCTCAAAAGTAAATAAATATTTGATGCTTAATTCAAGGAATGGATTAGATTTTATTTTAATGTTTAGAACCATAACTAACTAAAATACAAATATTTTTTCAATTTTATACAGTAAGAAAGATAATGTATTTCAAGTTGAAATCCATCCTTGACAGCCCAGGCCAACATAAAACACCTTTTGGCCATTAAAAATATCATAACTATTAACAGCTTTTATTTAACTCTCGTTTAACTATGAATTATTAAGAGAGAAATATTTTTTTTATGTTCATTGTGCTTCAGAGAAAAAGAGATGTAACTGGGTTTGGTAAAATTTACTTAAAATCCATCTTCACTTCACTACAAGTTTTAGTGTGGACAGGTATCAGTCAGCACACGAACCATGCTAACTCATATCATTTACTGTACATTGTGATCAGTTTGTGGACACACATTGAAGTTTAGGTATATGGCTGTCCACACCTGTTGCCACCATGTGTAATTAGCTAGTCTAACCTAAAGATCCAAAGAAATCAGGGAATGAGAAAATAAGTTATGTGCTGATCCTAATTTGTCTTCAGAAGTCGGTGAGCTTGGATTAATTGCCACCAAGAATGACCACGGCCAAACGTGCATCACTCTAAAAATTTAGGATTGAGCCATACATTTAAATCAAAATTATACGAACAGAATTTAGATCATCTATTGAACATCGTGAGTTATAAGGTCTCTTTGGAAGTCGTATATTTACATATCAGATTTCAAATAGTCACAATTTTAAATTTTGGTAATATTTTTTTCCATTAAGTATATGGAAAACTGCAAAGTAATAACCACTTTAACATGTTAACATAACGTGATTATGCAAAGGAAAAGAAAAAGACTGAACAAAGATATAAGGAAGTAAATTGCAGAGTAAGGGGTGGTTTTACTGGTTGTACAGTTAGGGATTCTCACAAAAGAGACCTCTCTGTATTCTCTAATTCCATCAGGAGGACACTGTCTGATAGACAATGCACAATACCTTACTAGAAAAGAATCAGAAGGACATCTGAAAATCCTTAGTTTGGCCCCTAATTTTCTGCTCTGAACCCCATTGAACTTGTGTTGGATGAACTAGATTAGAGAGACAAGGAAGAAGATCTGATAGAATACTCAAATATGTGCAACAGTTATTCACATGGCACTGTTTTGATGGGAAAAGCTAGAAGTGATGCCAGTGTCGTGAAGGTTTCTACATTCTGGTGGTATTTTGTCTGTCTGAGTCTTTATGGCTGCTGGAATAATGCATTTCTCTTAACAGAAAAGTGTTGTAGATACCTTTTATTCAACTTGGAACAGCTTCTAGTCCTATCCAATTAGTAGGTTTTTAAAATTTACTTCTCTGGCTCTGTTTGCAGTTGTCAAATTCGCTGCCCGATCACGACAGTCTGACAATGATCATCCAGGCCTTACTTGAGCACATTGGAAATCGCGAGCATACATACACATCAGTGACGCCCTGTATCAGGACCCTGGTGATGCTTCTGGAACATGATTATGGATTCTATTATGTGAAATGGTAAGTTAAAGAAAACTTTCTGGCTTTTGTTAAGCAATCCATCATCACACTGCAGGTAACCACTGCTCGTTGTATTGACTTTGCGATGTTGATGCTGCAATAGCTGAAAGAGATTGTTGTGGTGACTGCAAAGTTAGTTTGTTTTGTACAGACAGTGATATTGGCATGAACCAGGTAGGTATGTGGTGCTTAGAACAACATTAGATGCAGAACACCCATCGGTAACAATGTGTACGTATTAACCTCATATCAACTAATCCCATATGCTCTCAACATCACACTTTTGCAGACAGTAAGTCTACCTGTCTTGGTAGTCCATTTGATAACATTGACTTTTCTGAAGGACATCCAAATTATTATAGTAGACATTGGTATTTTGAAACCATATTGCATGATAATTCATAGATTGTAGATTATCTTATTATTTTTCTAAAGTAACTTGTATAAATTCTATTCTACTTTTTAGGAAGCATCTACTGGACTTTAGTATGAATTGTGAGATTGCATGTGGAAAAAGCTAATGCTTACTAGTTGTATAACACGTTAAAGTTGAGGAAATAAGGCTTTCTAAACAGGTGCCAAATTAGTCAGTAGGTAGACTTGCTGTTTGAATAGCATAGTATTTACCAACAAAAAAGAAGGCATGAGACGGGAGAAGTGTTTACTGAATTTATTATAGTCGGTTTATTATCTTCTTAAGACATTGTATTGTATTTGTAGATTATAAAGGTCTCTTCTGGAAAGAGAGATTATTTCTGCTGTTTGTCATGTTTTGTTAGCACCTTGCAGAAGAACAACACAATCTTCCACAGCCTCCTCAGCCGGATTAATGAGACCTACTGTAAAGACAGCACCGAGTGCTTGACTGCTTTGTCAACAACATTGGAGTTTTTACGTATGTTGGGAACAATTGAACCTAATGAAGATGATGTTTCACTGTTGCGAACTTTCATGCTAACAACTCAAGAGTTGCGTCATGTGCTTTCTTGGACTATGGGGAGCAATTATCATCCGCTGTATGATTTAGAGAAACTGCTGGAGGTAAGAGTGTGCGCGCGTGTGTTAGGGGTGGGTCATGTAGGCTGTATAAATGTGTCTATGATTCATGTTCTCTTCAGGTTAACAGAAAACCAACAAGTTATATTCACTGCCCTCCTGCATTAAAGTTAGCAAAATAGGTGTTGTGACATGGTTACATACATACAGTACATATACAAAGGGAAGAAGAAAACTGCAGTGGGCTGAGAATTATCCACAGCCCAAATCTGGTTAGGCACTTAGAAGTAATAAGGTTAACACAGTCGGTACTTGGTCCAGATTTTGTCATAGACAAGTTACCATTGCCCTTGTTGATTGAGCGAAATATCTTGTGTCAGGACTCTTGGGTTTCCCAGGGAAGAAATTAGATCCCTTGTTTGATTTTATGCAGTAATAGTTCTAAGCTATGGTAGGTCACTTTTTCTTCATCATGTGTCCCAAATTGTTGAATACTTTAAAACATGGTCAAGAGATGTTGTGTATTTTCTTCTCTTTCTGTTTTTTTTGCAAGGAGAGAAAATTAAAACATCGAATAAGTAACTCTCGATGCATGCTGGATCAGTCTTGTAGATATATCAAATTGATGATACCCAGTCCATCATGCTGAAGCCACCAGGTGATAAATGCATCGGTTGCCAGCTCTTCCCCATATCAAGGTGCAGCCACTAGAAGTGGAATCTGGACTTGTCATCTACTTGGCCTATTCTCTTCTGCATTGCTTATTTACTTTTGTAAGCAGGGCTTTGGTTGAGCTGCTCATCCATGGTATCTAAGTTTATGGAGCTCAAGTACACTGTGTGACTGTAAAATGACTGATGTTATACACATTATTATTTGTTAGTCCAAAACAATCACTGGCTGTCTTTGGCATGTACAAAATTATCTTTTATAATCTGGCTGAATCCTCATACCTTTAGAAGACTAGTATTTCATTGTTTTAAGAGTTGCTCATATTAATCCACAATATCAGTACTATAAAAACTAAACGTGTCAAAGTTTTTTCTTGTTGTGTGTTGGTTAACCTAAACTAGGGAAAAGTCACAATATCATAGGATTTGTAGAAAAAATCTTTACACTTTTAAAATTTGGTGAGAACCATTATTTGGTCAGATAAGAGGCACTGTATCTTGCCCTACACAAGCCTTTCACTTGGCACCTCCTGTTTTATGTTCACACTAATATCTAAAACCACCAGACGGATTTACTGAATTGGTTCTAAGTGCTGCCTATTTGTCTGCATTCATAGATATACACCAGTAAACACCCACCACCTTTCCTTAGGAATATTTTGGCAGATGAATATCATATATCAAAGAATTAACTTTGTAGACATGATGACCCTTGATCATTGCATTTACAGATACAAATGAATAATTAGCCATCTCAGTTTATTGATGCATCTCCCAACCTACTTACATCATGACCCTATAGCATATCACCTTGTTTGATCATGTGATGTGCATGAAGTGATTGTTGCTTACTTTGCTACACCACGATGTCGGGGATGGATAGCTACAGCAACAGCAGCGTCTACATGATAACCAAATGCAGCTGATTTCTGTCTGTCTGTCAGTCATTTTCAGTTTTTCTCTTCCTCTCTCAAGTTAAACACATGGAATAGAAGAGTATGAGTCGTTGAGCTTGAGATAAGATGAGGGTTTAAGTAGGAGTCCCACTAAAATATTTCCAGGTATTCTGCAGGTAAAATAGAACACAAACAGTTGATATTTTGTACTGTATCAGTGTCCATGAACAGAACATTTGACAAAATGCTGGTATAGTTACAGTTAAAGTTTTGTTTCAAAACACTAGAATTATTTATGCTAATCTTGAAGGAATACTTAAAAAAAAAACTCTAATGTTGTCTGACTACTGAACTAGAGAATGGTTGTGCAAGAACACATGTTGGTTAATGTGAGAGACTGGAGCTACAGCTGCTCAATGCTGACTATGTTGGACAGAACCTCCTGTTATACTTCCACACAACTCTCACATTGTAATTCTAGTGGTTGATGTAATATAAGCCAGGAGAAATTCTTAACTTACAGAGAAGACCCGTGAGAATTGACATTTTGGGTCTGCTTATAGTTTTCCAGTAAAATAAAGTTCTCTCTACATTTAGGAATGTACAAAAGAGGAGGAAACGCTGGATAGTTTATTGGACAGCATGTCGGCTCTGAACCAGCTTCTGATGGACAAAACAGAGTCTTGCAATACCAGTAAAGGTGAGTGAATTGTAGTACTTCTTAATTCCGTCTGGCCCTGATGGGATGGTGACTTGTGTGTGGTTAGTCTGCCTGACTGTGTTGAGTGGCACAGAAAACAGCTCAGTACTGATGGTGTTGTTTTATTACGTGTGCAATAACAATATGCAGATTATTGATAGCTGACAACGGCAGTAAAAAAAAAAGGTATCCAGAGAATTTGGTGTGGTGGTGTAGGCTACTGTGCTGCCCTTTGATGAATCCTGGACCACCAACAGATCTTCCAACATGGTGTTTGCCTCCACAAAACCAACAACTAAAGCCATTTTAAATGAATGCAGCATCCAGGTACTGGATTGGCCATTCATAACCCTTGATTTGAATTCTACTGAGCACCTGTATGATGATACAGCAACAGCACCAGCCTGGAAATACAGTCCTTGCGGTCTTCAGCGACTTAGCTTTCCTTGTTTCAAAGCCCAAAATTGTCTTGCCAAGTGTTTTTGATAAAGCAGGACCTGACTATTTCTTTGTTCTGCAAGATGTGGGCAGGGGTAGTTGCTGTAATCTTGTGCTATTGTGATCATCCATTAGGTAACCAGGTGCTTGTTTTTACACATTGATATAGACAGCTCACTAGAATTGGGCAAACATTCCAGCAGGACAATGCCAATGTGCTCAGCTCAGCCCTGTTAGATTTGCAGTAAGTTAGTAACCATTGTACCAGAGACTTGTCAGCAGCTTGCCACAGTAGTGAAACAGCTTCCTTGTGGCCATGAGATGAGCGATAGACTTTGTGTCTGTCCTGTAGCAAGAGGTGGCCACGTAAGGCACTGCCAACTTGCAGCACTGGTGTCAGTTAATGCTGCTCTGCAGTTTGGAGAAGTGAACCTCGAACATGAAGTCGTCATTTAAAATCCTTGTGTATTATTAGTACTTATTACATCATAGCCAGCACAATGTATGGCAAGAGTATGGTCTGAAAATAAGGGTTACCTAGGCCAGCTAGTATGCTTTCTTAGTGCAGGCATATTAAATTCAAGAGCTATTTTTCAATCATAGGAAGTGGAACTTCACACCATTATGGGTCCTCCACCAGAACCATCTGAATGGGCCGTTTTGGTTGTAGACCCTCAAAGCCATCGGTTATGTGCAAGAAGCAGCTTTTGTCCAACCAGTCTTCACATCCTAGGTTCCACCCAATGCGTGTATTGACCCAAAAATAACATGGATGGAAGTTCTACCATTTGCCGAGAATGATAATCATGTATTTGTATCATACTCAGCTGATGAATGTGGCTGGCACCATGTTAATTATCAGTGTTTCAGCTAGAGAGTCTAGTTTCATTCTTATTCTGGTCAATGATGATCCATCTCTGTTGCTTTAAAGCGCCATTCATCCTTTAGCTGAGATACTCGAAAGAAAGTTTGTTGCCCACCATTTGCTGAACCAGATGTATGTGATTATTGAATACATTTCTTGTGTATATATTAAAATAAATAGATGTTTGTTGTTTGTTGAGGTGGACAAAATATCTGGCAAATATAGAAAAATGCAAACTCTTTTCTTTTATACACCATGATTGAGCTTATAATAGATTGAAAAATTGTGTGCTTTCAGAAGCAACTGAGCCAAGTCTGTGTGTTCCTGAGTCCCTGAGCTTCCTGTTCAATCAGCGAGTCATATATATGCTCAGTGATCCGGATGATGAGCATCTCACTGCTAATTTCTGGCTGCCTAATCCAATAACAGAGGACCCTGACTTGGAGCCAGACCTTGTCCGCTGTGATCTGGAGGATTTGTGTCAGAAATACTGTTCAGAGTTTAGTCTGGAAGAGGAGTTACAGAAGGGGACAGTAGCACCCTACGAAGGGCCACCAAAACCAAAGAGACCTAGGTTAGTACAGGGTTAACAGGGTTACCTAAGATACTATAATGCAGCATTTTCCTACCCAATAATTTACATTTCACTTGAATTTCTTTCTTGTAAATCTAAATGTAAAGCTCGTATCCAGGTCTTGAACATTTATAAATGTGAGTGAGTGATATTTTTGGCCATCTAGAGTTATTAGTACTGAGCTCATAATTACAGTATTATTTATCAGTGTAATCAGTTTCTCTGAAGTCATACTGCATAAACTGATGGCAATTCAGAACTTTTGGACTTTTTACAATTTTCTTGAAGCGGTCAACAGTCTGGGGAAAATTCTTGGATGCCAAAATCATGTTTTTTTAGGGAATTGTATCAGATGTCAAGGGGACTCTTTCGAAAGTACAGCATTGAAAACTAACTTCTGTGTATAGTTTGCCTGGATAAGGGTCATTCCCAAAACTTTCTGATAGACTGAGATTTTCCATAAATAAATGTGACCTAATGCACCGACAATGTACTGATATTTTGGTTGGACCACTGTAGGTAGTTGCATGGTGAGGTCTGGTTTTGTTTTTGATGAATATTGGTTGATAAGCAAGTGTAGGAACTTGAAACTTGAAAATGAGGAACAAACAAAGGGCTGAATGCTTTTATAATACCTTTTGGCATTTGTCATATATCAGGACAGGCACAGTAATGAGATCTAAACTTACACATCCTCTCACCATCATACTTCATTTTTATCAGTGTGCCATAGATCTTTGTTAGACATGATTCCACTCAGCTGTGAAAATGCCGCACTGCTGCAACGTTTTACTTTTGGTTAATATGGAGGAAAACTTGGCAGGGACTAACTTATGTTGAGGTGGTGGTTTCTGACTACTTTAGCAGCTTAGTGTGTCTTTGTCTTTATCTTCCTTCTAGAGCTCGCAGAAAATCACATGAAGGACTTCACATTCCAAGAGGAAAGGGCACACGGAAGCCATTTCGTAAGTAGTTCTCTTGCTACAAGTTTAATGATTACAAACTGAAATTGTTTAAAGAGAAAAGTAATATTTACCTTAGTTTATTACATTGCTTTACTGGCTGGATAGCAGTAGTAAATCAATGCAAATGATGTGCTCTTCTCCTCCAGCCAGTCCAATGAGAGGCCGAGGGATGTCAAGAGGAGTCACAAACTCTGGAAGGTCTGATCCATTTCGTTCACGGCCCCCAAACACCAGTCGTCCACCATCCATGCATGTTGATGATTTTGTTAAATTACAGAGCTTCAGCCAGCCCACTGGACCTACTGGGATCACTCGGCGATCTGACAAGGTAATACTTTGGCATACAAGAGGCTCGTGTCATTGTTTGTAAGTAATAATTTCAAGAAAACAACATGGTCGATAAATTCTCTTGAGAAACTAACAAACTGTGGGGTTGTCAACAATCTCATCCAAGAAAGTTACTTTTTATTATTTGTTATGATGCAAAGTGCATTGTTGAATTACTAAAATCTAAAAGTTATCTACAGAAGTTAAAGGGTTAGTTTAGATTTTTCCATTCCATAATGGATCTAAGTCTTGTCAATCTTCTGGTGTGTGCATTGGTCAGATCATAACATATCTGTTTTCAAGGAACCAAACAGAGGCCGGGGCCGAGGCTTTGACAGAAATCAGAATTTCTCTGGGCGTGGACGTTTCTTCAATTCTCAAGGAAACTACAGCAGAAGGGATGGAGGACAATTTGGTATGTAACAAGGGTAGAACCTACTTGCTGGTAATTGGACCCTATCAGATTGGCAAACAAAATTTCTTTCTGTATTGAAAGAAATGTGTTAGTAATGCATAGTTTTAAACAACATCAACTAGTGGTATGTGTGACAGGGGTTTTTAATATACATTAATGGTACTGATAGTGTAATAAATACATTCTAGGGTCAACAATGTAGACAGAAAATAATTTATTAGAATGCTCATTAAAATTATTATTATTATTTGGGTATTAGAAAAGGATTTGGTAGTTATTTTTGTATGCATATCTTTCCAGTTGGCTCTAAATCTAAGATAGATGGTTTTTTTTCTCATAGTCATGAAATATTTGGTAGCTGTGGTTCCTTGTCCTTGACTAGCCGCCTCTAAGACCAAATAGCAGTTCAAGGCCCAGATTAATAAGCTCTCTCTATTTTAGATGACTGAGTCTTGCTAATACAGGGTGCCCCACAAAAAACCAGGAAATTTTAAAAGTCCAGATCTCAACGTTACATCAACTTCAATTACAGAGGAGAGAGGTCACAGACATACAATCCTTAAAACCTGTGTTGATGGAAGCTTGGAACAATATCCAAAGGGCGACTGGAAGTTGGCTAGACCGTCTATGTCGTTGTGCCGCTGCCCACGGAAAGCATTTTGAACACCACATCTAACATTGGTTTTTGTTTTGTTTTAAGCTACCAAATTTCTATCCTTTGCTTTTGTTTTAAATAACTACCAAAATTTCCTGGTTTTTGTGGAGCACCCTGTAGGATGATAAAAATATTATTTCTATTATACAATCTTTGTATGCATACATGGACTCATCCAAGTATTTCTAGGTTTTAAATATTTAGAATATACTAAAGAAATTATTAGTGGCCTCATTAAAGAATCTAGAGGTTTTGAGTATGTGGGTTGCAATTAATAAATGAATGGAATATAGTTATAGTATTTTCTGGCAGCCTTGATCAATCCTAAAGTTTATCATTACAGTAGGCGGGAAAAAAGTATGATGCCATCACTATTTTGGTAGCTAGTGAACTAATAATACTACTGTTTGTCTGTCTCTGGCAGCACATGGACCAAAGACTCCTCTCTCCTACTACCCTAACAGTCCACGTGGTGGAGGAATGAATGTGTATGGCAGTCGAACAAACTCAAGTTTTAACAGTCCAAGGCCATTTATTAGAGGCGGGTAAGTAAGGATTTATTGATGCTGCTTGTTTATCTAAATACGAGGTGTAGTCAAAAAGTATCCGACCTTGAATTTGTTTGAACAAAATAATAATGCGTGAGCAAAATCCGCATGGGTATTAGGTGGCCGCGTCCTTCCTGAACATGTGCAAAAATTTTCGTGTCTGTAGGTTGTGCCAGTCACCCGCAGTGACGCGTTGAGTACAGACGTGAAGAGTGTGCTGTGCGATTTTTCTTTTTGAGTCAAGATGACCGAGCACATTGAGCAAAGATACTGTATCAAATTCTGCCAAAAACTTGGTGATACATAAGCCCAGACTATCGAGAAGATTCAGAAGGCCTTTGGAGATGATGCTATGGGAAAAACGCAAATGAAGGAGTGGTACAACCGGTTCAGAAATGGCCGCACCTCAGTGGACAGTGAGCCACGTTGTGGCAGACCATCGACTAGCAGAAACGACGAAATGATTGCAAAGGTTCAAGGAATAGTCTATGAAGACCGTCGTGTGACTATTGAGGAGATTGTTGCCGAAGTTGGAATCAGCCATGGGTCAGTTCAGTCAATTATAACAGAAGATTTGTGCATGAGGAGGGTGTCGGCCAAATTCGTACCAAAGTTGCTGTCTGACCAGCAGAAAGAAAACAGAAAGGAAATCTCCCAGGACATGCTGGAGTCTGCTAGCCAAGATCAAAACTTCATGAACTATCATCACTGGCGATGAGACATGGGTGTACGGCTATGACCCTGAAGCAAAATTGCAATCATCCCAATGGAAGCATCCATCCTCGCCAAGACCAAAGAAAGCAAGACAGGTGTGCAGCAATGTTAAACTGATGATGACCTGTTTTTTTTACTACAGAGGTATTGTGCACCATGAATATGCACCACAAGGTCAGACAATTAACAAAGAATACTACCTGGGGGTTCTTAGTCTCCTTCGTGAAGCTGGGCAGCAAAGAACTGGCAACTCCACCATGACAACGCACCCGCTCATTCCGCTCACATCGTCCAAGCATAACACACCACTTGTTTGTCAGGCTTCTTGGTTCCGTGTGACTTTTGGCTATTCCCAAAGCTCAAAAAAACACTCAAAGGTAGAAGATTTGAGTCAACTGAGGATACTTTTTGACTACACTTCGTAGTACACTTTTGGCTGGAATTCCAGTGATATGTATTATTGGCAACAAATTACCAAACTAGAACCATGTGGAAGAATTGAGAAGTTACGTAGTTGCTCAATAACTGATGTAGAATGGTTAAAGAATCCAATCTCACCTGTCTTGCTTCCACTGGGATCATAGCTGTAAACTGAAGAGATCCTGGAACATGAGGCATGTGCCATAGGAAAGGCTACCTTCTCTGATATTTACACAGATCAAATCATGCTGATTGGCAGAAAATGACTGAACTTTTTCATTACCTCCACCCCAATTTTCTTTCTGAAGGCCTTGAGAGCTGTAGTGGCTCACTAGTGACTAATTAGATTTCATTGCTGAACAGTTTGGACAAGAGACCCAGCTCCTTGGATCGTCGTACAGGACGTGATAGCCGCTTTTCCCCACGAGGAGGAGGAGGAGGACGTGGAAGTGGAAGTTGGTTTGAGTCAAAAGTTAAAGACCAAGATATGAGGTATGATTTCAGCTACGCCTGACCAGTTTTACTCTCTCTGAAAATTCTAGCATCAAATACAACTGCAAGGCAGTATTGCCCTTCTCATAACTCCGGAGGGTGATTTTAACGTGGCCTACTGTTTAGAAAACTAAGATGTCACACCAATTTCTTTTCAGATTCACACCCCCAAGTTTTCGTGGTCGCCGAGAGACTGGCAGGCATTTCCGTTCATTCACCAAATGAGAGAGACTTTGAATCCCAACTGTGTACATTTACAACAGAGAGAGACAGTTATTTTCTTCTCATAATTAAAGTCCATTTCATCCCTTGTAGTCCTAATATCAATTAAGTTATAAAGCGCATTGAGTAGCTTTGTTGTTTTCACTTAGATTCTGTTTAACGTCTTATAATTTTATGGCATACCTTCAGTCTCCATGAATGGAGGCTTGCTTAACTGGCCTCCTGGGATCGTCAAGGTCAATTCTCTATGTATGTATCCCTAGCAGCCTATGCTGCTTTTGTTCGAATTGTCTTTCCCTGATCCATTTCACATCCTCTCTTAAAAAATTAGAAAAAAAAAAAAGCATCTGAACAGTGGACATTTTTATTACAAGGCAGAAAAGATGTGACAAGGATTTATTATCACATGACCTTGCCATTGTCCAGATCTAGCACATTTGTGATACTGCAACCATTTACTTTTCAGCTTAAAAAAAAAAAAAAACACAATTGTCCTGCAAAATCAAATGCATCATGATTTTTTAAAAAACAACAACAATGATGGTAATGCAAAATAACAAAGTAGAACTGCTTTTTGTTTAGGTCAGTGACCCCGACAGAGGCTGGTCACATCAAGAGTTGCTTCCCCTTGTTTTAGTTGCTGTCCTATTGCTTTGCACAACCAGAACAGGTGGTTCAGTCATGAAATCTGCCAGCAAGAGTCTATATATTTGTAAACCACGATTTATTTACAAGTGATGGAATTTGTGAAACATTCACACAGAATTAGCCGAGCCATTATGACTGATTTATACATCTAAAAGGGATTTTTTAAAGCAGTACCCACACAGATCACTTGGTTTGTACAAATAAAGATTATATAACTATTTTATGTGAAGTTGAAAATAAATCTAAATTTTGATATCCCAACCAACGAAACAAAACATTTAATCTAAACCTTCAAAAGTTAATATAATAGTCTGTGCAGGTAAAGCTTTAAGATTAGTGAGGTTAAGTGAAAGTGGCTAGTCACCCTGTACACACCCAGAGCAAGTGAATTCCTTTTAGAAGACAATCATCATCTGGGAAAATTCTCCAGGATAGGAAAATGTTTTTTTTAAAAAGTACAGGCCTGACTTGTTGAAAATACATTAGTAGTAAAAACAACAAAACTAAAAAATATATATACATACACATGGCTGTATCATATGTAAGTATTTGATTTTGTTTAAGTAAATCACTTCACCATTAATGGGAGTTTACTGGCAGCACAACACTAGTAGTGAGAGAGATTATAAACAAAATCTGACATGAAATTGTCTTATATTTTTGTCAGGTTACCTCCCCTTACATTATTTACAGAAACAATAGATATCTTGTCAGCACTAGCAATGCTTATTGCCTGGGTTCGTTAAAGCAGATGTTTTTCTGAGAGAGACAATAGGCTCTTTGATCCTAACACTGAGCAGCTGAAGGGGAACTCCAAACAAAGGGTAGGTGGGTAGCGCTAAAACAAGCTGTCAAATATCGCTCTCAATGTGTCAATACACACGGTCACCAAACAGACAATATATATATATATATATATCTACACACACACACACATACATCTGTACAGTCACCAAACAGATGATATACATACATACATGCACACACACACACCTAAAAACAAATGGCACACATGAAAAAGATCCAACCATGAAGGCACATCTGCTAGAAATGTAAATGTTAGCTTCAAAATTCAACAGTTCCATGTATTGTAAGTCACATTACAGAAAAATCACCATTTTATCCACCCATTAAAAAAAAAATTAATAAATAAATAAAAAAATAAATATATTTAAAAAAATTGTTTATGGCTGCATTAACAAATTAGAAACAAATTTTGTTATTGAAAGGAACCATTAAAATTATTACTGGATTAACTCAGCATATAGAGTTTACCATGTGAGTAATTTGAACCAGTGTGGTGACATTTTATGTCAGTCGCCGTTTACAGGAATGAACAACCACTTCATATTTTGTCACACAGGACATGCCATCATAAAATAACAATAATAACAGACTTGGTTTCCAACTGGTCCCTTTTTAAACAATACTTTCAATATAGTCCTGATATCATCAACCCCATCACAAACAGCTACCATATAGTACACACCAAAAATTCCTTATTTTACTGTGTTAACCCTTCCACCATGGAGGAGAATGAAATTCAGTACATTCGAGATACCATCAAACATCTGCAGTCCAAATTAAGCAGCTAATATTTTAATGTATTTTCTTAAATAAGGTTTTCACACAGCACAGTGTATTAAAGATATGGATGAAGGACTTTTATAAATGAAGTAAAATTTCATATTTTAGTTAAGTTGTCATAACGTTCTATTTTCTTAGAAACTGAAAGTTTTTTTTTTACTTTTAACAATAACAACCTCTCCCATATGATTATGATTTTAATTTTCTTTCTTTCTTATTCGAATGTTTACTTTTTCTTTTTTTTCCTTCACATAACCAAGAATTCTAAAACTGCTCATATCATCTGGAAACTTCTGTACATCGTTTCCTGCACACACACACAATATTAGTTACGGAGGCCAAAAAAAGAGAAAGGATCCAAAACAGAACCATGTGGCACACCACTAGAGAGACTTGTTGCTTGTACTACTACTTTCAGTTTTAAAAAGTTGTTGTTGTCCACTACAAACAGTTAATTCCTTTACTTTTTCTGTTAGTCTTCTTTCTAAAACTCTTACTGACTCTAATACTTTATAATACTGCTCAAATCTACAAAAATAAGAACTTGCCTAGCCCTGTGCCATTATCTTATCTTTAATACAGGTCTTGATTTCCCATGAGACAAACAGAAAGTTATAGAATTACTCTTCATACACTTGTAGATTTTATAGGTAAATAGATTTCTTTCGTTCTTCCTTTAATTTGTTTTATAATTGTTTTATCAAAAACTGGTGGTGAAGGGTTAAAAAACACTGGACTTTAATGATTATACAAGCAAAGAAAATACAACAAAATTTGAATAATTAGTAATCATGTGTTAAACTTTTTTTCCTCCAGTTGTTAAAAACAGAAACTCACTAAAAAACAATAATGGGTCTTCAGAAGGTCATGACATATTGTAAAAATTCAGGTTAATTAAAACACCTGGTATGCCATTATGAACAGCATTTAAATTGTCCTGTTTATAATGACAAAACAGTCTGATAAAAGTTGTATTACATACATTAGCCTTTTGCATTGCATCTCTTCAGCCAAGCAAGCACGATCCATGGATAGCACCGTCTCTCCAGGCCATCAGGAATCCAACACACGGACAGAAACAGCTCCCCACACCAGGCTGGCTGCGGCGAGATCACTGTCTCTGTACAACAAACACGCACACACTCGACTTGTGTTCAGGGAAAACAAACTACCTCAGCATCTCAGACATCTAAACAAAAGACAGGTATATTCTTTATATACAAAAAGTCTGCTGCATTAAACAAATTTAGCAATTAACACCTCAACCATTCAATTGTTGCAGCATTTAATATATATCACAAAAGGTGGTTAATGTCTGTGCTTTGAGTCACCAAAATGTATCAACTTCTTTCCTGACATCTCTGGTCCTCTACTACCAAATATCAAGGATTAAATGTAAATAGCAGAACAGAGTATTATTATTATTGTTCTTGTTTTCACAGACTGATTAAATATCACCTAGAGAATTACATAACTTCAAAGGCTGAACAACACTACCAGAGTACAGGTCAGAAGCCAGCTACTCCGCTGAGACGCTCTAGTTACTGTGTTTAATGAAACAACAGGCTATATTCACAACAATTTTTGGAAAGCTACAGTAAAATTATAAGTAGCACCAAGTTTAGGATAAAGCTAAGTAATGAACCAACTAACTACATGTTGGTAGATTAAAGTGATAATATGCATTCTCCTTTAACTGTCAAGAGGAACCATGTGATAGAGTAAGTATGGGCTGCTGTGTTTGTTACACCTGAGAACTATGAAAAACCACAACAAATCTGAAATAAAAGCATCTCTATCAACACCCCAGGTGGGGGCTAATTTAGAGAAAAAAATAGTGCTTTATTCTCCTAGTGTTATCAAAGAAATGTAATGGAGTCGGTCTGCAGCCCCTTAGACGATGGAAGAAAGGACACCAACAGGCCAGCTCTCTAACCCAGACCCTGGCTGACCAAGGCATTCCCACGTCAGCTCTCAATCACAAACTTCACAGGGTCTTAATATGCAAATGAAAACCTAACAAAAAAATTCAGGAAATCTGTTCTATGGCTCTGATTATGATATAGTCCATAATTAACCACAAAATCAATAATTTCGTAACAGATGATTAAACCAAAATGACAAAGATTATTTATTAACATAGCAACAACACAAGTGAATTTTATAAGAGTTCAAAAACTGAGTGCATGTGAAAGCCACAAGAAGCTTTTCAATGTACAGAACTTTGGATTCCTAAAAACTCTTTCCTTAGGTAGAACTCCTAACATAATCAGTTCTCTCTTTAAAATCAGCAACAAGGGATCTTTCTCTCTCTCTCTCTAATTTTACCCGATAGCCTCCTTTGCTAAAAACTGAAAATTAACAAAGTTGTACAAACCGTCGGTGTATTTCCTCCTCCTCCTCACGTTAAGTATGCTAGAAAAACCAGTTAAACGACTTTAAATAGAATTGCCCATACATACATTCATTAATACTACTAATAATAATAATACAAAACATCTGTTTTCTTAATGCACTGATTAAGTATTTAGCCCTCTGCATACTACCTGTTCTGAGGGGGAATTTGCACCCCAACACCCTTTAAATCTGTAATCCTCAGCACAGGTTGAGCAATAGGGGCTGAGCACCTTCCTCATTAAAACAACCCTTTGTAACAACTAGTCGGTGTCGCTCTGCGTGTCAGTACGTGTACAGCCAGTCCAACACAAATACTAGGGTTTAAGGCTGGTCAAAACTCATATACAAAAGGTTAAAAAAACAAAAAAGCAATAAATGACAGCAACATAAAAGAATCAACTTTTGAAATATTAAATAAAAGAATATTTCAAAAAAACTGATGACCGTACAATATGTAAAGAAAGACCGACAGATTGACCTTGGCATACATTTCCACTGACACCGCTCTCTTTTATAACAAATTCCCACCCCCCACAAATTTAAGGCTCCCATTATATGAGGGATCTATCAAAAGAGAGTTTGTGACCATCAAAACTTCGCTCAGTGGCACAACGTTATATATTATAAAAAAGAAGAAAAACCACCACCACACACGGCAGGAGTGACTCAACGAGGCTGGTCTCCAGGTAAACCAATGGCACAATCACCAAGCAGAACAGGAAGTGTAGGCACCCTGCCTAATTGTTGGAGGTTCTCCTGTACACAATCTGAGATCTGGCTCTAGAAAAGAAAGGAGAAAACCAACATGAAAACACATTCTCAGTTCATGGTGAAGATTTTTTATGGCTACAGTCGCTACACTAGCTACAACTCAAGGTGGGCCCGTGTAATTACAATACCGATGTGGTTTCACATCCTCGAAACACCTCAACCACATGAGTTTTCTTTTCTCCCACTTCTCACAACCACTCCCTCATGGGATCTTTAGTGTTATTTAGCCCCTCCAGCACAAACAAAATCCGTGTCCTTACCCATATTTCTAGCAGATTTCAAACAGAGTCTTTTGTGTGGATACAGGTAGATGCCTTAATTCTGAATTAAATGTGAAATACTGGCATTGTCTGATCTACAACTTCTCTGTTCCATTTTCAGGGGGTTTTAAACTTTCTGTATGAAGCTGGTGTTTTAATTAGAGCAATAAACAAACATTTATGATGCTGGAATCCGTTGGTAACATAGTGGTGTATAGCTTAGAGAAATCCACTGCAAAAACATTTACTACTCTGACAGTTTGTGATATAATAAACCTATTTTCAAAACTAATTCCTAACATAACAGTCGGACAACTGGACATTAGCTCCTGACGTAGATCTACTTGCAAACTGCCTCATTGTTACAGAGCAGCAACAGAAATGAATAATTCAGAAAATAGTAATAAAGACATTTTGAAAGTTTAGCATAGGCAGCAGAGAGACAAGAAGCCTTTAATTATCACAATGCAAAGAGCTAAGATCATCTAACAACCACCATAGAAACTGCTCAGACCTTACTAGAAGCCGGCCTCAACGTTTCACCAATATAACAAAACTATCTTTTGGCACAGCTGACAGTAATCAGAAGAAGCTGATAATGTTATCTCTCAATTGTTGCATTTTGAGAAGTGAAAAACCATATAAATTTTGGTATAGCAGGAATTCTTCAATGGTGGACAATGTACGCTGACAAAAGATGGCTGTCATCAGCCCCTGACCACCCCATACATCCTTCAAATCTAACATTTTTTTAATTGAGCAATGTGCCAACAAAATTGTGGCCCCTTAGCCACTGTGTTGTTAAGAAATTTTTAAGGCTGACTGAAAGGAAAAGGTTATTTCCATGGCCACCAGGGGGCCATGTATAGTTTTATAAGCCCAATTTTTGGAAGAAATCAAAACAAACGGTGCAAAAGTCAGGGAATGAATGCTGCTGGCGTAACCCAGCTGTAACCTGTCTGACATGCAGCTGGAGTTTCCTCAATCAGTGCTTAATGCATAATCAAGGTAAACTAAATCTCAAAAAAATACCTGTATCTTTGAAACAATCAATGCTCATTTTCAGTATAAAGTACAAAATCAAAAAATTAAACAGGTTCACTATGTTGAAGATCAACATCGGTCGTTTAGATCTACTACAGGATTTTGTTATCCACCAATTTTCTATTGTTGTTTAAATGTTTAGTAGTCTGCTACCAAGGTTTCCATTACATCTGTTTTATGTTAAGCTGCATCCAACACACATTTTGCTCTGTTTATTTGCATGTGAATAATTATCACAATGTTATATGAAAGTATAATAGTGTAAACTGATGGCTCGGCTGTAATGTAGCTCACGTCTACAATGTGACCACTTACGTCCGTTGTCGTCGCTCCTCGTTCTTGGCCAGCAATTTTTCTTCCGTCTGTTGCAGTTCCTGTCTCACATGATTCACGTTATCATTTTCTCCACGGATTTCCATTTCTTCCAATCTGGCAGCCAATTCATTAGATTTCTCCCTTAGCTCTTGGATAGAAACGTAAATCTCCTGGTCATCGCTATCCTGCAAAGGCAAATCTATCGTTCACAAACGTCTCGCTGATGAAAGAACTAAGAGAGCAAATAATCCTTA
This sequence comes from Nautilus pompilius, assembly GCA_018389105.1. Lineage (NCBI taxonomy): Eukaryota > Metazoa > Mollusca > Cephalopoda > Nautilida > Nautilidae > Nautilus > Nautilus pompilius. The sequence continues at coordinate 247,861 of JACATO010000132.1, read as the reverse complement.
AATTTAAAAAGCATAAATTATTATATTAACTAACCCCTCTAATTTGGTGTTTCATACCGAACTCACTCACCAATTCCTTCCCTTAGACAATATGATAAAGAGAAAATTGGAGACATAATTAAAGAAACCTCCCACCCAACTGTTTTTAATCTAATACTACAAAATAGTTTATGATTTAAGAGTCAGGTGCAAACTAAAGACATTAACTACTGAAGGCTGGGACTCACTGCAACGACCCTGATTGCAATACTCAGGCCTTGCCAGACAGACTAGTCCCCTGACAAGACCTTCTGAAGCATTTAATTCATACCAGACAGAAGAGGTTTCTTGTGTGCTGAACATCGCCTCTTGATGGTTGTGAACTACTCTTTGACTCATGTTTGTTGTATGGATAATGTAGGCAAAAAAATCTTGGAAGTGATTGTGGTGATGGTGGCAGGGCTAAGGCCTTCAAGATCCCTTTGCCTTGGTGCCCCCTGAGATGATAATGACTGGCTAAAGGGAAAAATATTGTGGCATCTACCCATTTTCGTGCATATGAGCATGTTTTTATTTTAGATATCACAATTCACAAAAGACTGCACATTGTTTTATTGGTCTTCTCACCTTAATGATCTGCAAATCAAGATGAATCAGTAGAGCTGCCAACTCAAGTTCCTCAGCTGCTCCATTCTTTAAAAGAACACTTCTGTATCCTGTCAAAATTGCATGTAAAATTGAAATTAAAAACAAGGAATAAAATTGAACAAGAAAGGTAAGAATATGTAAATTCAAATATTTCCATAATAGATTGATTAGTTTTCTCCTGAATCCTGCTCTGCTAGGGTTTTGATACCCTTATCCAACTATGTGCCTGTGTGAGCTGATCATTATGAAAATAGTCCAACCCCGTTTTTCTCTCATTGCAAATCTGGAATGGACTCTTTGTTAACGTTCAGCTTAAATGACGGCTAAATATCATCTTTAGCAGATCCAAAATAATCTTTTCTTATTTGTTTTGCAAAATGACATCAAATCTCTAACGCTGACAGATTATGGAGTGAAGAACAGTTAGTTACCAGTCAGTAAAACTGCTCCCCTTCAAACAAAAACTAAGGAGATACGCAGACAGAATTAGGGAAAACACTAGCAAAATTAACTTAAAAAAATACAAACAAACAGAATATGTCCTGTAGGCAGTAATGATAATATTCAAGCAAATGACAAGGTGTATTGTGTTTTCTTTGTATATTATAAAGTATTAAAGAACATCAAATGCAAAATGTCACAATACATGCAAGTAGTAATACTCACCACACTGGCTGCTTTGTATACTACTGTGATCATGGAAACTAGCATTGCATCCACACGTCACCTACGGCATGGAAAGCAATTTGAACCTGACCTCTAGTACTGGATTATTTTTGCAGAAAACACTACTTTTTTGTATTGTTTGCTTTTCTCTCTAGCACTGTCTAAGTGGACCCCTTTAATAAAAAGGGCCCAAAATTATTATCCAATTAGCACACTGAAAAAACATGGTAGTGGTAGGGCAAAAATAACAATAGAAAGTTAAAAAAAAGAAGAAAAGATGCTGACCAGATCTGATGCAGGTGACAGGTAAGCTGACTTGACCAAGGAAGTTAGGGTCACCAAAAATGTCTTCATCTTGTACAACAATTCGAATGAGAGCTACATTGGGACACTTGATGTCAAACTGACAGACTTCATTCCAGACCGGGTTCAAACCATTGTCAACTAGAAAGAGACAAATGCTGAATAAATCTTAGACATTTAGACATTGTTTTTAATGATTCCATAACTTTGGGCTTCACCAACACTGGCAGAATGTCTGTGTTTGGAGTTAATACAGTGATGCTGCTGTTTGGCAGTTTTCTGTTTTCATTGATAAAACTCAGGCTACATAATATAAAACCTTGGTCTCTCTTGGTGGTTTTAATGAAGAATTACAATGAAATATAAACTGTACCTAACAAAATGAGAAGCAGAAAAATCTGCTGCTTGAAATTTTATAAACACAAAAAGACACAACATGCAAAGCCCTTGAAAGTGAATTTAAAAATTGGGGAAAGATGTTTATGATGACATTCACCTATAAAGAAATCTGTTGAGGTATGAAAACTACAAAAATCAGAGAAGTACACAGAACCATTGCAATCACGTTAATGCAAAAAATGTCAAAAAACTATTTCAAAAGACAATATTTTTACTTTCTCACTGGATACAATTTTTAACAAATATAATCTACATCAGCAGTAAACTGTTTTCTTCCACCACAGATGATCAAAGAATGGCCACTACAAACAAAGCAAAATACAAATGTATCTCTACCCAGCAGATTTTCTCTCAAATTTCTTTATATTTTCAAGCGCAGCACTTCTGTATCTTGTTTCTTCCCTCAACTCAAGTGGAGATAATTCATCTGACCCTGGTTGCTTCAACATCTTTTTTTAAGAAATATCATCTCCAACATGCGAGTAGATAAAACAACAACAAAATAGCTAGGTTAATTCCAAAGACAATTAAAAAAGGGGCTGATGATACAGGTCAAGAATACAGGTTTTAAAGAGATACTGACAAAATTATTTTCCAGGACCAGTTAGAAAAAAACTGAAAAATATCAAGAAGACTCATATAGACCATGATTTGAAAAACAATTCTTCATAATGCAACATTTTGTAAATTAAATCAAAAACATGCAGCCATCATTCAAGGCCTTGACACAGGTCAACAACACCTGTTGACCAATGTCATCGACCCATGTATCACAAAGTGTTGTTTGGTGAAAGATACCATCCAATACAACTTGAATTGCTACCCATTTATACCTGTTGGATGAGGGCTGAGAAACATGACTAACTGCTCATGTGGCCTGCCACAATGGTAGAGAGAACTACAGAGACTTATCATTTTCCAGTAGTCATTTCTATTTTAGACCAATCTCTGATGATTTTTCTGTTTTCCAGCATCACTTCAAAGCCGATAATTTGCTTGATTTAAACCCCTCCATAAGATAGGTAACTTACCTTTTGTACCTGTTTTAAATTTGTCATTATCATACTCTGCTCCACAGATTTCAATTTCTACAAATGGACTAGCAATTCCTCGACCTGACTTCACCAAGTGTCGAGCAGCAATAATCTGAAATTTAAAAATGAACAAAAATCTCACATTAAAGATTAATTATCTTTATTATTTGCACAAATAAACAGAAACTGATCCTGTGTGACTCTGTTGAGTGAATCAGTATGTTTGGTCAGGTGGATCTGCATGAGAAAACTAATTTCCAAAAGTCATTAGAGCAAATATATGAGGAGAAATATATTTATTTATTTTACAATTTGTCATTTACTAGATTATTATTATTTTTTGGAATCTTAATTAAAGTGAGTGAAAAAGTATACTCTTATTCAAAGTAGAAAATATTAAATAAGCAAGTAATTATGGCTTTCCATCTGCAGCTAGGTAATGCCTTAGGAACTGAGCTAACTCATGTTTTAATGATCTTTCCTGGTGACTGTCGTCAGGGTTTACTCTTGAGAAGGGCTGATTTGGAGTGTAAAATTATTGTAGATGTTTCTATTTTTGAATCGTACAAGTGGCCTTAGTTAGTTTTGAATCTGTAATCCAGCCATTGTAAAGTTTCTGAAAGCCATAATTTAACCGGCATTAGAACAATCTTACACAAGAGGGCCTTAACAGGGACAACACTGCAGCTTGCAGAGTTCACTACAGGCAGTCTGTCACTAGCATTTAAATTGGGCTGGTTGTAGATCAGAACATCCTCAAGCTTCAATGAGAAAAGAACCTAGTGGAACTCCCTTGATTGAAAGTAAAGAAAAACCCGGAATACCCAAAAGAAACACGTGCAGAACCAGCTGATACAAAAAAGTGGGATGGCTGACAGCAATAAAAGTAGTGCGTAACATATTTTTTTAAAAAAAAAACAACACAAAACGGGTTTAACTTTTGTGGGATTCGATTACCAGGCAGACATGTATAGTGGTAGAGTTTGGCCAAGTCACATACAGCAGCTGGGGTGCATGTTAACCCTGCACAGCACAAAGAACCAGTTTGTTGTACAAATTGTGTGGGTTCACTATGAAAGGAAAAAAAAATTAGGTTTGGTAATCTGTAGGTTTATTTAAAAAATATAAATGCATGCTTTTTGAAAGGTTGTGCCATAAGTTAACTGTGCCGTGTCTACTCACTGTTAAAGTCATTGTCATTGGCTCTACACAAACCAATGAGCGCCAATCATATGGATCATAATTTTCGTCTCTCATGCACTCAGGCTGTAAGACGTAACCACATCTGAAAACAAGAATTAGACCACCAACTTTAGCAAGTTACAGACAATTTGACTGTCTAATTCCCCATGATTATTTATTATTTACCATAAATTTATATTAAAAAAACTACTATTCAAATACTTAGTGTAAAAATTAATAAATAAATTCTCTTTATGCCAATACAGTCTGGAAAACTAAGATATTGAAACTTTTTATAGATTCTGTGATCTACATAGACTACACCTTTAGTGTGCTTAATTAAAACAATGTCTGTGGGGAAGGTCAACAATTAAGATGGGACACTTGCTGCACAAAGAATTTACAAAATCTTCAACTCCAATATGGAAAACCTTTCTGGAATTTTTTCATCTCCAGCACTATTTATAAAATGAAAAGGTTCCAGCAACAAATATATCTTTTCAACACTATCCATGTCAGATTTTTAAACTTTAGAGAGATTAATTCTACAAACTGGATTTCAATCGAGACAAAGGTAAAGTTCATCAAAACACATGCAGCAGAAGTAGTTACAGTGATGGGGAAAAGCCTAACTTCTTTGCTCCTATAGAACATCATTAACTTTGCTCTCATCTTTGAGAAAACTGATTTCACTACCTCTGGTAATCATGAGAGTGGAGGCAACAACAAACAATTTGTATGAAAAACTTACTTTCCATTCTGCATAAACCGTCCTTCATTCAGATGCATTGCTCTGTCTGGGGTCTGGTAGTTGAGAGCAATCATCTGAGATCCACAATTCCAGATAGGAACTGGATCATAGTTTGATGAATCTATCCTCTGGCCCTTGGGATAAACCCGGCTTAGCTGATGTCGATTGTATGTGACACTAAAGTTAAGGAAACTTAAAGAAACCATGCCGTGGCCTCCTGACTTCACTTACGGTTACATAACATTATGGAAAAAGATTATTACTATTTGCAATTTGCATCCGCATTATTTAACTATAAACCACCCAAACTGGTTTATTAGATAGATGTTGTGATTTTGGACTATCAACCTTAGTGTTGGATCAAAAACCATATACATTTTTAATTTTGGGAGTTATTAGCATGATTACAGCAATCTCAGACCAATCCAGGTACAGTGACTATTATTTACCATTATGGTAAGTATCTGATGGATACGTGGATCATGTGTGGTGCTTGTTTTATATTATTTCTCTATTATGTTATTCACTTCTTTCCATCAAAATCATTATGCTTGAATTTATTTTTATTTTTTGCCCAATAGCTGTAACTTTTATTTATATACATGCTTGTGTAGTAGCTGTGTTTTTTTAACTGTATAGTATACACATTGAAACAGCTGTAAATATACATTTTATCAGCTAATTCATTTTGGTATTCATGTAGCGTATTTAACTTCAAGTTATCAAAATGGTTTGCCTGGTTGTAGACATAATCTTTCTTCCTCATCAATGATACAAGCAAATGGATAGAGATCTGAAGGCTCATTAGAGAATGTATGAGATGATAGACAGACCATAAAATTGTCAGCAGTATCATAACTGGTACATAACATGAGCTTTCAGATATATATAAAAAAACAAACAAACACTGCCCCTCTAGTGCTTACATCCAATAGTTTCCACATATTCTGCTTGCTTGCTCTATCTCTTCCACTCCCTCCATCTCGCTCCCTCTCTCCCTCCTCCTCCATCTCACTCTCTCCCCTCTCCCTCCATCTTGCTCTCTCTCTCTTCCACTTCTTATTGCATACATCATCTTGTTATACAAGTCTAACACCCCACAGCACAAAGCCAGATTATAGTTTAATCAATCAAACTACACTGTAATTCTACAGTACTTTTATTAAAATCCATTATTATTTTCTAGGAAACCAGACTACAAACTAATAATTTAAATAAAAAAAAAAATGCAGTTTCTTGGATGCATAGATAAAGAGAGACAGCAGGGACAATTACATTATAAGATACCATCAGAAATGGATTCTCCCTCTTAAACTATATATTTTCAGATTTTTTTCCCCTGATTTTCTGGTAAAGCAAAGTTTAAAGAAAACTAAACTTAATCACCACAAAATGGTGAACCTTAAATCTAAAGGAATAACAACAATGCCTCCTTAACAAACTTAATTTAGCTCCCATATTCAGCAACAATTTATTTCCCTGTGCCAAATGTGAAATTTGTCAGAGACCATTTATTAACCCTGTCAGCCCTGAGCTCCTTCCTGACCATGGATTCAATAACTCTTCAAACAAACAGATGTTTGAGTCCATGTCGTAAGAAAGACAACAACCTACACAAGCCTTCTATTTGTATTAGATTATGGGATTTGAAGTAATTTATCTTTTTAAACTTTACTCTTATTTGTAGTTTCTTCAGTCACGGTATAAGATGGTACCTGGCAGAAAGGGCAATAATTAATTAGATAAAACACAGTATACTTTTAATTTAAAAGTAATTTCAGTAAATGTAGCCGTTCTCATGTTGGGAACACCGTAACTCTGCTGTCATAGAGAGCACAAAAAGCTATATGCGCAGAGTATTTATAATGAATCACTTCTGATAATCTGTGACCAGCAACTTTAGCACTGAAGCAGAATTATAAATAGTGGTGACCCAAACTAAGATGATGCAAACTTTAGCATTTAAGTTGGATTGTTCATTTGTTTTTTCTTTTCTTCAAAAAGGATATTTGACAAAGGAAACTCCAATCTTTCTGTTAACTAGCTTTTCTACTTTTGTCTCCGGAAAGGAAGACATCTCATAGAAATTTCTTGGCACCTCTGGAGAATTAACAATGGATGTGGATAGTGAGATGATAATAGCACGAAATTACTATGGAAACTGTACAGCAGTGAAGAGTTAAGCAAAACCAAACTTACTGTCTGGGACATAAGGAACTGGTCGGCAATAGACTATTAAATCGGAGAACTCCCTGGCAATTCGCTTTGTTCTTTCCAGTTGCTGCCCTTGAGTAACCTGGAATGTAGGAGAGAAAAAAGAAGTAGATGTTAATTAAAACACAATCCTGCTTATCTATAAAGATTATTTACATTAAAATTTAAAGAAAAAACAACAGGAACAAACGTTGTTGTCAGGTACATTATTGTGTTGGTTCTTCTCTTGTGAAATAAAAAGTCACTGCAATGGCTTCCCAGACTGTCAAGCTGTTTGATGGATGGAAGCTGTCACAGTAATGGCTAGAGCAGATGTCATGTAGTCCATCAGGGCAGAAATGGTAAACTGTTTTTGTGTGCTATTTTGTACAATACTTATAACACTGTTACTTTTAAACTTTGTCAGTCATTTTTTAAGAGGTATTCTTTCTGCCTGTTGTAATGGTGAGCTTTCCCAAAGTTTTTGTAAATTTATTTAGGATAGTTTGTCTAAAATGACCTGTTCTCTAACACAAGGAATGGCAAATCAGCATATCCAACTTCATATATTATGAAAAGTGTCAGTAAAAGAAATTATAAAAGGCGAGCTATGTTCTAGAAAAAGGCTAACTCAGGTCATTATGGCCAAACTGCCAGAGTCCTCCATCCACCAACACAACCACATGCATCTAATGCAGTTTCACAAATGAGCATCCATTAACACCTGTGCTACTGGAATGAGGTCTGCTAAAATTGTTTATTCTGAGATTAGGTTTTAAAAAATGTTTCAAAATTTCTCATAACATCCTTGCGGTCCTCCATCTTCATGCTTAATATTGTCGCTTGTTTACTTTGTACCTTGACCGGGTAGCAAGTTATGTCGACATTTTAAACAGCGAATAAACTTTTACTTTATTTTAATATTTTAATACTCTGTGGTAATAAATTCTATAAATTATCAAATTTTGTAGGTAAACTTTCTTTATTATTTTTTTACAATAAAACACATTCAAAGAAAGACTAGAATAAACTTTTGCACAATGAGATACATACCCTCTCACTGGCACTGCTAATGCACCTGTTGATACGAGTGATCCAGTCAGTGAGGTCTGCCTCATTATCAGTGGCGACCTCTAGTGTGTATGGCTGTTGCTGACTGTGTATCTTGAATATGTACCGTCCCTGCTGAACTGGACCTCTCTCTGTGAGAAAGAGAGGTGAGGGTGACAAAGCAAACCTCCAAAAGTGAAGTGTAAGCAGAGTAATCTGCTACTTTCGAAAGTAAAAGTATTTTTTAAAAAAGAATTCTTTTACATAAGAAACTGAGCTCCAAACAGATTGAACATTTTTATCCTCTCTCTCTCTCTCTCTGTGTATTTAGGGATCCCTAAATCGAAGTGAGTTTCATATTCTCTTTACTTTAAATAAACTAAATGCTTGAAAACCCATAGAATATTATACCTATCACTGCATACTAAAAATCTACGTAGCATTTCTTGAGTGATGATCTAGTAAGATATTTAGTATCATCTTAATAGTAGTGGTAGGAGTAAGTAAGAACCTGTTTCAAAAATATTGGAAGTGTGATGTTGTTAAGTGGCAACAGAAAAATTGTTTAAAAAGTGGCCTGAGTTGGTCTTGAATCCATGAGCTGTTGGGCTCTCTAAGTTTTTGTACGTTTCTTCTGAACCAACTGGTAGCACAGCTGGCTAAAGAGTCCATAGAAAAACAAAAACTGCCATGAAACTTAGCACTGAACAGGCCATGGGTTCCAGATCAGTTTGGGCCAATGTACCATCTAGAAATAGATACTGTTGCAACTTAACATCACTGTATTTTTAAAACAGAGCTAGATTCTGACAATAGCAGCTGGAAATGCTTTCTAGAATATAGATTCTTTAGTTAGCTCAATTATTCCCATGCTTGGATTGACTCCCTATCTTCAGTATATAATGCTTCACCAATAACCTTCCATTTCCATATGCTTTTAAATGTTTGTGTTCCACGATTCTGCGTAAACATTAACTGTTCCCAGAAAACCAGTCTCTTTGCAAATATCTATGCTGCTGTTTCACCAAATATGTAGCTTTCAGTGACAAAGACTAAAAATTTTTGATCTTAAAGATAACAATTAGTAATTGTGCCTTCACACAGATATTGGTGCACATAAAAATACGTCTAATAAGTGTAATCATTGTTTCAAAAACATTAAAGACAGACATCTTTCATATACCTACCTACCTATCCAGGGACACTAAAATCAAACAAAATCATCAAAATTGTATCTGGCTTGGTTTCATTTGAATATCCCTTATATTTACCAACAATCTTAAGTTAATATACATGTGAACATCTGCACTAACCAATTTATTTACATATGCAATATGGGATATTTCATCAAAATATTCTCCTGGGTACTTCATTGGTCACCAGTGCATAAGCAAACTCACTCTTCTTGCTTATCATTGGACTGAAATAGAATTATATTAGGTTCTGGCCTAAGCCATTTGGCAGCACATAATACAGAAAGCAAGTCCAGCAATATCGAAATTCCATACATGGCCTGACTTCATGACCTTCCTCTTTTCCAACAACCAAGGCCACTATATATTATTTTAAGCATTCACAGATTGAGTCAGGGTACCTGTAGATATTGAGCAAGAAATCTATCACATTAGTTCCATCGTCAAGACAACCTCCAATTTTTTTAAAAAAATAAATGCACAAACAAAATTGATGATTCCAATTACTCTAACTTCACTTCTGATTAACAGATTACAAAAACGTTTTATAAAGCAAGCAAGCTAGCTTATTCCCATCCATAATTTTTTTGTCTTTGTTACATCAAGCTGTACCAAACAGCAGAAATTAGTTCCATGTGTGGGTAGGGTGACAATTAGAGGTTAATTTATAATACAACCACAATAAATTTGTAAAAATTACAAATTTTATGGACAAATGTTTTCAAGGTCAAAAACTCTAAATGCTCACAATATTTTTGAAAAATCATTTAATGAAAATTTAAAAAAAAGAAATTGTATTATCAAAGTGTACCAGTTGTATACAAGTAGTTTAATTTTAAAAAAAAAAAACAATATAAAGCACACGTTTTCCAGTTTTTACTTCAATTTGTCCCTTTCCTACACCAGCAAAACAATCCTTGGAATTAAATTTACTTCAATTTGTCCCTTTCCTACACCAGCGAGAGAATCCTTGGAATTAAATTTACTTCAATTTGACCCTTTGCAACACCAGCAACAGAACCTTTGGAATTAAATTTACTTTAATTTGTCCCTTTCCTTCACCACCAAGAGAACCCTTGGAATTCAATTTACTTCAATTTGACCCTTTGCAACACCAGCAACAGAACCTTTGGAATTAAATTTACTTTAATTTGTCCCTTTCCTTCACCACCAAGAGAACCCTTGGAATTCAATTTACTTCAATTTGACCCTTTGCAACACCAGCAACAGAACCCTTGGAATTAAATTTACTAAAATTTGTCCCTTTCCTACACCAGCGAGAGAATCCTTGGAATTAAATTTACTTCAATTTGACCCTTTGCAACACCAGCAACAGAACCTTTGGAATTAAATTTACTTTAATTTGTCCCTTTCCTTCACCTGCAAGAGAATCCTTCTTTAAAGTAAATGCTTCTTTTTTTTTCATTTCTTACCATAAAATAGAGCCTGGCCTTTAGACCAGCAGCAGTGGACGGCAGCTACAGAGTGCAATTTTTCCTTCACACTTACACACTACTAGATTGCTTTCTTCTTTCATTCATTCCAGTCATATTATTTTTTCTTTCTTAACTATTATGCTAGGTTATTTGGTAAAGGAAGAAGACCAATTCGGTTAAAAGTTAACTTGTGCATTAGTTTTGAAAAAATATTTAAAATCCAACTTTTGATCTGTTTTTCTACAGACTACCTATCCTGCTGACTTTCACCAGCCTCCTGTATTCAAAGCATCGGTAAGAAGACTTATTGCACTCACCAACTATACAGTTTTTTATATCAACTGATCCTTTTTGCAGTGAACCAAGGAGAGCAGATTCGGTGGAGTTTTCTGGATTATCCACATCCTCGACAAAATCAGCTGGAAACCAGTGCTGCCTCTTATCACCATAGTCTCCACGCCACCTGGAGACAAACACAAATACTACTACTTAACTTTTAAAAGATTAAAGATCACCTGTGCCATTTTGGTATGCCTTAATAAATAACATATCAAATAAAACTACATAGGAATCTGGATTTCCGGAAGTTCGTGTTACCAGCATTCTTCCTTCTTAGAATACCTACACCTTTGGTGCTCTGAATCTGGGCCACATCACAAAACCCTGGATCCACTAATATAATGATCCTAATCTATAAAGTTGGTAAGATACAGCAGAACATCTATAGTCACTTGCAGTAATCTGGAATAATCAGGCCTAGCAGTCTTGTTTTACATTGAAGGAATCAGTCAGGGATCTAATTTACTGTATAAAGTAACTAAACATATGAAAACAATGAGCATCCTCAATATGCAATGGTACCATAGCATCAAGGTAAGCAGCAATTTTCAACTAGGCAACAGTAATAATACATCTAAATTAAAAACACCAAGCAAGTAAGTCCACTAAACACAGGTTTAACTTTAGCTAAATAAGACTTCCTACCATGCACCATCTTGTCTGTTCACGTTAGTTATTATTGCGCCCTTGCGAAATGAAAGTTCATCTGCTCTGTGAGACTGGTAATCCAGAAGAGCTTTCACTCGCACCTGAAAAATGGGATTATAACAAAACAAAGTGAATAAGGTCCGATTTAAAACTCCTTATCTGACAAGACACTTAACAAATAAACAAACAAAAAAATTTTTTAGAAAGGAATAACATTTTTCAAAGAACTTAAATTTTATAAAAAATGCAAATAAATAAAATTTTCATGATTGGTCAACTTTTGTCCACCACCATAACTGTATCTGCTCATGTATAAGGCAAACTTTTTCAGTCATTCTGAAGTCAACTTTGTTGCTTGAACGTATCATCATTCAACACTAGATATTTATGCGGAGCAATTCCCAATAGTAGTAATTGCAATATAATCATTATTCAGCTAACTGCAGGGAAGTGTACACCCAAAAGAAGATATTTTGGCATTTGAAGACATAAATGTAATAGCTCTTGTAGATAAATGAAAGCTTTTATATGGGAGGTGGATGACTGGTAAATCTTACAAAGAAAAAAATGGTTGCAACACCATCTGCTTCTTTACATTCTACACATCATATTTCACTAGTTCCTAATTTGGTAATCAGTATTAAAACTGTACGCATTTTGCAACATAGAATTTCATTTGTCATTTACACAAATTTTATTTAGATCTTGTAAGTTACCGTACCATATAATTTAGTATCAGCAGCACTTTAGCATAAAATTATGGATTTCACTGTCAAGACAAAACAAATGAATAAATGGGAGAAAAAATGTCCTTTTGTTACGTAATGTAGCCGGACATTTAAATTAAAAAATCATTGAATTCTATCAGAGGAAATTAATTTACTGCAAAACTAAAACCACTATTGTAAAAACTTATCTGTCAATAATTTCAGCACACTTCAACTTCTGACACCTTTTAAATGGTAAGGGCAAAAGGTCAAAAATGATTTCCATGTATCATTGTTGTGGATAGTGCTGCATGGTAGATGTTGAAGGATTCTGGCAGAATTATCTGCTTTGTTCTTACTTCAAAAGAGCTTGAAAATAAGATGCTAGCTTCCAAAGTATCTACATGACAAAGTTTACTTACTTCACAAGCCTTGATGTGTAATTGTATTGTGAAAACTGAATCATGAACAGTAAGTAGTAACACAATTGTGCAAACTCGAAGCAGTCTAGTTCAGGGATATTTGGATGATTAACTTGGAAAACTGAGCTTTAATTAAGTGCATTAATAACCTGTTATCTGTAAAATAATCTTTACAATTTGATATATTTCCTCTATGTAATGTTTTCAGTTGTATATTTTTACACAAAATCAGATTGCTTTTTTCCAAATAATAAATTACAAGCCAGGACAATGCTGAAGCCATTATTAACTTGCGTTGTCCATGATGGTTCATAGCAAGCTATGCAACTTATGAAAATAATGCATTATACACAGGTGTGCTTCAGACATGGGCAAATACAGTAATTCAGCAACAAAACCTCTATGTACTTGAATACCACCAATTACTTACCAACATTAGTAATTTAAGATATGGTATGTGCAAGCAAGCCTACCTGTAGATAATTACAAAAGGGACAAAGCAAAATGACCACCAAAGCTTTAAAACCATATTGTTTTCCATGCAATAATTATATATAAAACATCATTTTGCACAAACAAAAATCTAGGACTGGTTTTATGTAATGATTGTTTATTCATTAGGAAAAAAGAAGTGTTTTAAAATAGAAAATACAAAACAAAAAGTCAACATGAACCTTTACTAAGGGTGAAACAAGACCATAGTATGTCTAGGTAAACTTAATGGTGATCAGTTTTCTGTACCCTCTGTCCAGCGCCATGTCTGCACAGTTAACTGAACATGAAAGACCACATGTACAAGAATTAATTTTAAATACTGAAACAAGATAGCAATACGTCAATAAACAAATCTGGTTCAAGCTTCATATTCCAAAACCATTAAGAAATAATCATACTTATAGAATTAAATACTCTGAGAAAGCTTGGTCATATGTGATCAAAAGCAAAGTAATCAGAAGATTGTTACAGTTAAAACTCATGTAATCTTGTTGTTTAATGCTGATGTCAAAGTATGTCACAATGAGACAGATTTTCCTTAATTAAACATGTGTATGCTGTGATGTTATAATCAATATATATAATTGCAAGATATTAACTACCCTTTAAAGAAATTTCTTTTCTCCTGACTATACAATACTAAACTGTTCCATGAGTTTTATTCATGGGAGTTACTACCTTGAAGTAAAAATATGATAACTACTTTTATTTTAACAAGTCCTGCATTCATCACTCTAGAAATAAATAATCTTTTGGGGTAAATAATATTGCCGATTTTCTTTTAATAATTTCAGTAAAATATTTTTAATGAAGGAAAAAAATATTTTAGTTTAGAATATGTAGACAAACGGCTTACATAAAGACATACAGAACTTTATAGCTAAAACGAAATCGAAAAATAATTATGGGTTATAAGACTTCTAAGACAAAGAAACATTTATCAAGGTGGTTTTTTAGAACTTCTCAACAGTTCACTGTTATTAATACACTGCTAATTCAATTACCTCTAAAGCTGTAGGTAGAGATAAATGATATTTCTTATAAACTCTACAACTCCGGCTGAGTGGACCAGGAAAGCTTTGTTTGAATATTTATCACTACTCAAATGCTTTTGGAAAGCCTGATAGTTTAAACAACAAACATTTTCTTTTAAATCACCCAGTAAAAAATTCTTGAACAACAGCTAGATCCTGTACACAAATGTCAAATATAGTGTAAGGGAACATTTTGCAAAATATAATATTTCGGGGGTGAAGACTAAAATACTGAGCAATTAAATATGGTTTCTGGGTGAAAATAAACTTCCTTATGCACAGAAACTAGAGCTTCATCTATAAATAGTTATGTTTGTAAACAGAAATCATTTGCTGCAGTAAAAGAAAATATCTGAAAGCATTGTATAGCACCAGCAACACTTTTAAATGAAAGAATCAACTTTTTCCTTAAAGAATCCACGAGGTCATCTTTCAACACAAGTTCTCCAGCCAAGAGAGAAGCAAGCGAATGCAAGCCACACTGCTACGCAGCCAGACTAAGAGTGTTTCTGTGCTGTAGAAAATAAACATGTGCAATACCAGAAACAAATTAAAATCTTTCTAAAATCAGATATTTTCCAGGCTTAAGTTCTTTGGTGATGAATTAAATTATCTCAAGAGCTGTTAATTAAAAATCGCAAAAAAAGGTATGAAACCCAAACCATCCCTGGCAGCTTTGAAGGTGCTAATAAATCAGGAGAATTCCCAGTTATTCCCTCGGCTGCAATTGAAAAAAGCCATGCTACAAGCTACAGTACTCAATAGTCTGCAGCTGGCTTTCCTCATCACCTCAGTTGGAAAAACAAATGTGAGCGATATCAGTGAAGCTTCAGCTGCTGGTCTGAATTGTACTTGGCGGAAATATCCTTGTTTAGTTTTCTCTATTTCCAGCAATATTGTGTTAAAAAGCAAATGATTTAACAGAATCAGAATAAAATGTTCAATAAAAATCATTGCTTGATACAATTAAGTAATTCTACAGATAAGCAATCCTTCATATTGCTCTAAAGAGTTGCTACAAGTATATGATTACTGTCTTAACCCACTAAAGTTTAAATCTTTCTTCTAATTATTCAAAGAGACTACAATCACATCATCTTTGAAGTGCATAGATGCCCAGAGACACCAATTACAGTCTCTATTTTTAAAATGTTCTCAAATATGTATAATTTTTAAAAAGAGGGGTAAATGGTTGAAGACAATACAGCTTTGAAGAAGCATTTAGTTCTTTCAAGCCAAGATCCAAGCAAATAATTTTTAAAAAATAATTAAATATGAAAGAGCAAAAGTTTTTTAAAAAGCATTTTAAAGTGAATTTCGATGGTTATAAAGCAATAAAAATGAGAGTTGAAGAAAAAACAAAAAGAATAAGGAAAAATGTGAAGCTAAGGAAAGTAAAATGAAAACTGTAAATAATGGAAACCATGAAAAGACTGGTGAGATATTAAATGGTTCCAGAGAGTATACCAAATAAGGTTTAACAGTCAAAAAGAGAAGAAGAGAAGAAAAAGAACCAAACTTTCATTTAACGGTGATACAAGACTAAATTAAGACTGAAAAAAGAAAGTCTGCTAACAAAGTTCTCCTAATTTTCTTTTTAATTAAAAAATGAAAAAATAAATGGAGAGAAAAATTAATCATGTGCAGAAGTGAGTTTTAAAAATCTTGCTAAACAGTGAAAAAAGTGGTTTTCAGACAGGTGGTCACCTACAAACTTCTACTTCTATAGGTGGAATTCAATGAATGGAAAACAATCACGTTTAATTATGCTGCTGTAAATGAAGCATCTGCAAGAAGCCAACTGCTGCTAGCAAATGAAATTAGAGATGGAAGTGAAAATCCCTCAGTGTGGTTCAGTTGTAACATGGCATTTTCTTTCTTTCCTTTCTTTTTGGATAAAAAAATGAAAGAAAATTTATAAGGTCAACAACTATAATATTTACAAGATCTTATCGATATTCTCATCTGTTAACTAATTTTAACAGAGTTAACTGCAGCTTTTCTGTTCAGTTTATTTGACACCTTCAAAGGATAGCGCACAAATGTGGAGTCTACCAAAAGCAACTTAAGTATAGTTGAAAGTATACAGTTTAATGATATCATTGGGGGGGTAATTCTTACATCTACCACCACCTACTTCTGCAGTTTTCATTTTGGTGCCCAAAAATTTTAGATTTGGCATAATGCAAAATGTGACGAGATATAGTTCGCTAAAAATCTAGAACAATCCTGAAAAGACATTGAAAAACCTTCAAGAAAAAAATTACTGCCAACAACTGTTTCTCAATCCTTCAAACTATGCAAATGAGAGGTAATCTGCCCAAGCATTTCAATAAAACCATCAAAATATGGTGTTATCTCCCCTCTCCAGTGGTAAAGAACTAATAAAAAGCAAAATGCCTGACCATTATGGAGACTACAGACATGCTGGAGTGACTATGTGAGAATTGACAAACTCCATGGCAATCTTAGTCAACATTTAGTATCAGGGTTAATGCAATCATGTTTGTTCCCCAAAAAAGTGACCAGTCACAGCATAAAAGTTAAAATGATCTTCAGATCTCAACAATTTACAATCATCCTCGATGCTGAGAGATGTACATCAGTTTTTCAGAATAGTTAATCTAAACATGTAACTAAAGAAAACAGAATTTACTTGGCATGAAGGAATCAAACTACAGGCATGCCTCACATGGTCTTTAAATATCACAGATATCAGATGAAAAAGATCTGGCTAGTAGTTGAGAGAAACCAGATTGCCTTGGAAAAACAAGCAAAAGAGTATGAGAGAGACCACAGGCAAGATACAAAGTCCCATCAGGTTATAGAAACCACCAAGGCAAGTGCGCTAAACCATCATCTAATTTTGCATTTTATAATTTTTGAAGGCACTGCCATGTGAGCTTGTTTTCTTAAAGATAAGGTGTGCTCAGCAAGACCAAACATGCATACAAAACCATATTAACTCAGTCACCACAACACGAGCAAATGGTTTCTTTTGAAATCATAGAAGAGTCACTGAACTGGCCACTTCATAACAAAACTGTTAAATGCCCATGATTTGGGATTCTTCATAAGTCTTAGCCATAAACTGTGAGAAGAATGAGCTTGCCAGTCGTGTTTAGTTTCTAAGTGATCAGAGGACATAGCAGTCATGCACATAGTAGATGTACAACCCAAACTCAAAATATAAAAATTCAAATTAAACAATAGTAATAACAGATAAATTTACATATTTCCCATTCATCCCATGTAATGCACATGATGTAGAACCAAGTGACTGCTGCCATCATGAATTAACAGAGATTCTGTCTGTATGAAACCTTGCTTAAGGAGAAAATGATCTGAAACATTCATCGATCAGAGAACCCTGTGTAAAATGGCCGACATTCTCACAACAGCAGTAAGAAAGTATCCCATTTCCTTTCTAATCCTGCCAAAACTTGAACAAACAACAGGGCCTGATGCTATCAATAGAAAAAGAGACTGGAAGATAGCGCCAAAATCAATGTCCTAAATGGTGCTGCCGTGAAAGTTCTTTAAGATCACCAACAGAGTTAGAACAGGAGGAAACTGATACAGCATGTCATGTAGTCCAAGATGTCCAGATGTCTTTCACAGTGAACAAACATTAACTTGCAAAGTGACTAAAAGCAAACTGGACAATATATCTATAGCTACAGAATGCACCACTTGCAATGTAATTTCTAAAAAAATATTTGGAGTAGCACCCCCACCCCATCAAAGTGTGGCTTCATCAACTTTGAAGACTTCTTGTATCAATAAAAATAATCCAACTTAAAAAAAAAAAAAAATGAATATCATTTCAACTAACAGCTAAAAGTTCATGCAAATGACAAGAAAACATCCACATACAAGACATTCAAAAAATGTTTTTTGTTAAAGTTTACATTTGCATCTCCATCTCATTTCGTCAATAATACAGAATTAGCAGTGGTACTAAGATGTTTCTTATTTGTTTATATTTGTTATATCTGTCAAAACAATATCTATATTTAAATCTTCACGAACTTCATTATATCTCCCACATCAATGATAAATTATGAACAATTCAACTAACAACTACAAACAATTTTTTTTTTAAATTAAGGTTTACATACATGTCTACAAATTTTCTCAGTTTTTAGAATATTTATTAGTTTTTTTTTTTACTGTAGAAAAAAGATGAAGATGCCTTTAAAAAAAAAAGAACAAGTCTACATCACCATACAACATTCCATAATAATGTAAGAGGCTCAGAAAGTTTCTTTTTTTAAGCATGCATGTGTTTGATAGTGAGAAAAAGGGAGGTAAGCATCAACCAAAGCAGGGTCACATTACCTTGGACATATACTCATTGGGCATATGGTAGATTCCGTCACCATAGATTTTGCAGTCCTCTGGATCCTAAAAAGCGACATGCAGCAATGCTGTATATGCTGACCAATCAATCCATGACTCATCAAAATAAATAAAATAAATAAAATATATATCTGGGTGCTGGCCACAATCCATCTCCAAAAATACAAGATTTTATCCCTGACTTCTCTCCCTTGGCTTCCATTCAACAGCTATCTGATAGCAAGCCCTTTAAAAGTACTTTTGTACCCCTTCTTTTTAAATTATTCAGAAGGTAAGCAATGGTGAAATACTTAGCAATGTTAAAAAATTAAAACCTTTTGATTTTTTTCTATTACTAAAATTTAAAAGGGTGTCAACAGATTTTAAAAACAATAATCTAAAAAAGAAAAACTGATGTTACATTATATGAAGAAGGTACGGACTGTGCCCAAATACATAATATATTTTTTTACTTCTCAGAAACAAACTCAGAATGACACAGTATTTTCAAGACAAATTTACTGGACTAATTTTTAGTAAAGAAAATTTTATGTTAATTTTTTTTCTATACAAATTAAAATTTCAATTAGTCCATAAATCCCGACTCTATATCAGGTTTTGTGAAATGTGACAATTAAGAGTGGCTAATGCATCCTACACACAACATACACACACACACACGTGCGCGCACATGCTCTCCCACATTTGATTCCGGCTGGTGCTCATTCATATCTGAGGAGGATGGAAAATCCACACCAGCAGCTTGCTGTGTAACAAAAACTGGTGAAACAGGCACCATAAAGTGAAAACATTACATTTATTTGAATAAAGAATGCTCTCAAGATATTTAAGGGTAAAAAAATGTAGTCAGAGTTGTGGCTTGAGATTATCTATTTTTCATGACAGCAATTTTAAAATTAAAACGTGTCTCAGTTCTCATCAATAAAATCTAAACTATAAATCCAACCAGTCTTCATGGGGAAATAAATATATTATGTATGCATGCGCATGCTGGCATTCAAAACTAAGAGTTCACCATATGATCGGCCTTTCAACACTTTTCTGTTAATAAAAATGCATTATTCCAGCAGCCATAGAGACCCAGACAGACTAAATACCACCAGAACATAGAAACCTTCATGACACTGGCATCATGATCGATGTCTCTTTCGTAAGAATCCCTAACTGTATAACCAGCAAAAAAACCCATTACTTTGCAGTTCCACCACCTTTCTTAGTTGTAGGACAATTCATAACAGATTTACTGTATTCGTGACAAATCTAAACAGGATGCAAAACCTAGTTAACCCTCACCCAGCTGTGTACACACACACTTGTCAGCCATTCTAACCAGTGACATGTCAACAGGAAAAGATAACAACACTAGCCTCATTCAATGATCACCTACACTTCATTTATTACAGTCCAGTAAAATTTGCCTTGATAAAAAAAAAAATCACTGCTACATGTATTGTCTAGTAAATGGCTATTCTAGGTAAGTTCCCTCATGCAGGTCTAGCTAGCTACTGGCATAGTAGCATTCAGATGCGTGCCAGTAGCTCAGTTTACCTTCGATGTGAAATCATTGGGGTTTATGTAGAGGTCTGGACGACCATATATAGAAGCTTCATCTGGAGCCTGGAAAATGGAGTCAATTCTGCATGAATGTGCACAACAATACAATCTAGATTCTCAAAGTAAAAACCAATAATAATGTGGGCAAAGTGATTAGGCGTTTTATAGAATTAAAGTCCTTTGCAGTAAAATGCTATGTTTTCTGCTATAATCCAGCAGAACAGTTGTCATCAGAAATAAAATGTTTGCATTTAACATTCATACAAAAACAAGGCTTAAAATTCAAATTCATGAGTAGTTCATTATTTAATCAGTGTGTTTTGAAAACTGAATATGAAATAGTTAAAGAGTTAATGACGGTGTTCTTAATTTCAGTCAGAATTCTTGAATGTTGAAAGAATATTTCTTTTCATATTGTGAAGTCCACCATAGTTCATGAGATAAGGAGAGTTAATTTTGAAAAGAACACTCGCTCAAATAGCTTAATCTTCTAAGTTTAATTTTCAAAAGAAATTACTGCCTACGTTGTTTTTTTGTGTTTATTTTAACAATTCAGAATCATTATTATATCCTAGGCCAGGAGACACTATGAGCTTATTTCATTACCATTACTGAAAACAAAACACAGCAGTGTAATGGTGGTGGTATGACAATTTTTACTTTCCTTTCATACAGAATTCTACAAAATAAATTTATTAATAAAAATTTAAAAACAAATTCAAATTATTCCCATAAGAGGTATTTAGATAAGAACTACAAGACATTGGCTATGCATTATTAACAGAAGTTAGATGGTTAGTTTCTGAAAAGTAACACGCACTCAGAGACTTAGCCACCAACAACAGAAAACCTGTTGTAGGATTAATGTTTCACTATTTTATACGTGAAAGCAGACTTTCTTCCCTGAAGATGCCAACAGGAAGGAGCCCGACCAAATTGCAGGTTCATTAGTTGGTTGTACTACTGCTAACAGTAATGGGGCTAACAGGGTTCTATTCACCTCTCAAATAGAATTCTATAAAATTAAAAATTGTTTTGAAAACATTTCTAAAACAGTTTCATATCTTATTCAACATAATGAGGAGATAGAGGTAGGTTTGTATAGAAAGCCTTCATATTCAAAGGATACTTTTCTGTTTGGTTTTGATTTAATGTAAATAAGCCATTTCGGGGACTCTCTTACATCGCTCCAATTATCGCCAAATGTCCATTTTTCTTTTTTTAAATGTTGCATTTCTGAACCTTGGTGGATCCTTGTAGATTCTCTTCTTTTTTAACAGCCATGAGTAAATGTCTAAAACCCTAACCCTCTATCTCCGATGAACCAAATTTTATACTAATTTGAAACTGGCAGACTCTGCTATTTTTAATGTAATCAGAAATTTGAGGCCGCTCAGCAGACACTTAGAAATAAGCTCTCTTCACTGAAGAAGACAGCAGGTATTAGGAATGTACAATATTCATTAAAAAAAGTTTCTCAAATGCAAACTCTCTCTCTGGACTCGTTCACTAGAAATGCCGCAAACAAACATTGAGTATACTCACGATGCCAATCCTCAGTACCAACTGATCATTGACTGGATACTTGAGCTTCATCTTTTTATAGAGTGGGTTCTTCTCATAATACTGTACCAGCTCCACCAGACTCTCAAACTGAGCAGTGCCGATTGTGAACAGTCGGCCCTCCTGTTTCATCCGACAGTGCTTGATTTTACCTTCACACCTGTATCAAACAACAAAGGCTTCATTTCATCTTCACATCTGTGTTCAAACAGTGCTTTATCTCACCATAACATTGGGATCAAACAATATAGGCATGTTTGTGCACAACACATATAACTACTATAACCATGGACATCACTATTATTACCAAGAGGAACTAAACAAAGCAGTTAACTGATCTTTAAAGTTCAGACAATTCTCAAAATAGAATGTACACAAATAAGAATACATCACCAACAGGTAAGAGCAAGGAAATCATGCCCTTTTTAAAGCTTAGAGGCCCACTCTCTATAATGGTTTATCCAAATATTACCAGTACAATGTTTCCAAAAGGGACTACGACCACCTAGAAGAATGCAAATAACTTGATGTTAAGACAACAAAACCATTAAGATTTCAAAATATGATATTCGACTTAAAGCTGCAATTACAGCTTGGACACAGATACTTTTTTATAGTTTTTTTTTTTTTTTTTTGTAGATATTCCAACAAAAAGGAGTTCATGTGCTCTTTTAGCAGCTTTAAATCTCTTCCTTTGATTATGAGACTTTTGTCTCTTTCTTTTATCAGGATGATAGATATTCTATAATGTTTATAGTGATAATGACTACAGAAGATCACACTAGTTATCAATAAATAAACTACTGAAAACCATCACAATGTTATTCTTTATGACTGTGACAAGTAAAATCCCATACTGTATGGATTCTAATGTTTTTGGTCTCTGGCTTATGCAAAGTAGTGTAGTCAGATAATATACTACAATCTTTTGATTCATTCTGAAGCATCTCAAAAGTTCATACAGTTTTTGAGTCATTAATAAAGAGACCAATTTGCTACACACCTAGCAGCAATCAAAAAAGAGAGTTACAGTACAGGAAGGCCTACATCAAAACAAATCTTCAGAGAAACAATTTTAAAATAACAAAAACACATCTAAAGAGGGGCTAAAATAATACACAAAGTTTCAAAAGCCAAGAGAGTGGCAGCTCTGTCCAGTCCAGTCCATACTCGCCTAAAAGAAATCACATAAGAATACTGGTCAGTTTCGCTGCGGCGAACTAAAAAGGCGCCATCATAAGGAATCCTCTTTAGCTTGTCTTCTGCACTGACTCGATCAATACGGTCGTGGTACCATCTGTAAAACAGTACAAAGGAAATTGTTAGGCAGTTGGTCAAACAAAATTCATACTAGATAGGAGAGACATTAACTAACTACAAATATCAGTTACACTGGTGGTAGGTGAACAACATGTATTCCTTAAGCCTATCTGCCAATATCAGCACATAAAGCATCCACCAGAAACACCTTGGCATTAGTTTCATAAATCAAGATGAGAAAACCAGAGAGCCCAAAAGATACCCATGTGACTGACTGGCTGGTGAAGAATACTTGTATATTTCAGTTGTCCGTTGCCAAAAACTGGGGCTGCCTTATTATGGAGTAACACATAAAAATAAAATAAGGAAATAAGACGATGTGTACACCAGTAGATCCAAACAATCAACTTCTCAAGTTAAATTCCTAGCAAAGAGACAAACATCATAAGCCTTCCTATTCATTATTGTTATTGTAAATATAATATTAAACTACTTAAGACTCAGAATTATAAAAGGGCTGACAAAGTGATTTCTACAAGTATCATTTGCCCTAACTATAAAGCAAAAAATGAAGCTCTCAAAGAAGCATTAATGTTCGACTTGCAAAAATTTCTAGTGCACTTGAATTTCTTAGAAGAAGCACTGGAACAAGTCCAATCTGTACTCAAGGAAACACCAGTCCAGATAGTTATCTAGAAGATCCCTGTACTGTGACATTGGCAGAAATGAAAAACATCATCTGGAAAACAGAGTTGCTGAGCACATTAGCAGAAACAAACAACAAGGCCTAGACCACTAGACCAACATTGGAAAGACCCACCAAACAAAATTGAATGACATCTTCAAATATCTTCTAAGTTGGCACAGACAAATGCTGTAACCTATAAAGGAAAGATTCAATTAAAAATTAAATAAGAACTCAGAGCTGAAGATACCAGCAAGTGTACCTGTGAACTGTCATCAGAGACCACTGCTCATGATCTATCCACAAATATTCATCACAAGAGGGAACAACACTGCCAATTTCCAATGGAAACTCTTAAGGCCATGCAGGATCTTCATGGCTTTGAAGCACAACTGTAGACAATGATGTTCAAAGAAGATAGAACTACTAGCAGTAATATTATACACATAAATATTAATCTCCCAAAGCTAAGACTTTATTAGGTGAAGAACACTAATGAAATGAAATAATATTTAATCTTTATCCATAGATCTGAAAAAATTATCTAGTAAGCTAATATAAATATAATAAACCTATAACTACTAATAATATAATTGAAGAAAAAAAACAACAATTGCATACAAGCAACATAGGGTGTTGAGACTTTCGAGGACAGTTACAGAAAATTGACCTTTTAAAATATGAATAATAACCGACTAGTAACATCCTGAGTTAGATATTTGCCACATTTCCAGTCAAGACTCAAGTACAGAACATAGCAGTTAATCCAGCTTCACCTTACAAGAAAAGACAGATGTTTGTATAGAGCCCTGAAAGTTTTGGCAGTAACTTCTGCATTTTTCAAATCAAATGCCCACTTTAATGTGTTATTTCCAAAAGAACTTGCTAAAGCAGACGTACTTAAATAATTTCAAATGAAAAAAAAAACCAAAGTTTTGCTATGAAATTAATCTGACAATTTTTGTTATACTCTTCACCATCCCATCTGTATGCAGGGAGAGAAAGCCACATGTCAGAAGTAATACATTAACATAGACATTTTGTCACACTTTCAAAAAAAAACTACTTTATGAAAAGTTTACTATGTATACTTTGTTGTCTAATTAGGATTCAATCCAATTTATAAGTAAATCATATTCAAAAAGACATGTTGTTGAGTTGTTCTAAAGGTAGTTTGCTCAATGTGATTTCTAACTGATTTACACCAGCTCTACTGACAACCACTGACAGTAGTTTATTCTGTCACTCAAGTTTTTTAATATCAAACCATGATGCATCTTCACCAATGTATAAATGTGACCCTAGTCTAGTAAATGTGGATAATGAAAAGTTGTAGCTATCCACACATTAAAAACCCCTATTTTAAAAGATTCTTCGGCTTCCTCTTAAATGCCTAAGACCCAAATAAGGTAAATCTGATCTCTTCTGCAGTTCAGTACATTCAATAAAACCGAGCTCTTCCTAATAATTCCACATCTTTTCCTAACTAAGGACTTACAATAAAACTAAAACTGCCTTATTTTATATTTGATGTTTCTGTTAATCTCTCCTTTCTCATCTAAGATTTTTGTTTGTACTTACTCAAAGATGTTTTACTGAAACCACATTCTTTATTTTACTATCCCCAAATTACATTCTGTTATAGAACGTGGAGTTCAGACAAGTTCAGCAAACCTGACTGAAATATCAATGCTGTAATATGGTATTTGGCCCTCTCCCCAGATTTCATGTGAATATCCCTAATAACCTTGAAAAAAGTGTAAGAGGAATTACTAGGAGAATTTAAATGATGCTAGTTATCAAGAAAAACTAGAGGCTTTGGTTGCCCCGTTTGATTTGTGTGTGACTGATGGACGATTTTAGAAAGTGGCAACCACCATATATCACTGGGTTGGTTTTCAGTTAATGGCCATATTAATAATCCTGTAGCCGCTGCCTGTGAAAGCATTTTAAAAATGTAAATATTTTTTTTAAAAAGAGAAAGACTAAAGGCACACTATTTGGCAAAAGAGGCCTTGTATAAGGTTATTAATTTCCTATCCTGACTGTGTGTGTTCAAACATAAAAAGGAGGACATTTTCATTAAAATGTCGTGTGTGGTAAAAATTTGAAAACAACCTTTATTTTTTTTTAAAAACATGTAGACTTCCCTTACAGCCATCAGTTATCACCCCCCCCCCACCCTGAAACAAACAGAACATTTCAAGTTTTCTTTATCCTCGGTTTTGACGGTGTCAGACGATGAGCCCCTAGCAGGTCAGCTGAAACAAACTCACTCTTTTCCTTCATGGCACTGTGGCTGTGGCACAGGCTCGTTGAGAATCATGGTGAAGTCAGAACTTCGGAGTGGGTTCTGTCGGTAATAGGTGATGAGACTGTACAGACTGTCAAAGGACAAGGTGTCTATCAGGTAATACTTCTGCTGCCCCCGTTCCTGCTTTGACTTGATACGGCAATGGTTCACTTTGCCTTGGCGCCTGCCACAACACAACAAAGTCATCCAAAGTTCAGTTTTAAAACAAACAAACAAAAAAACCTACATTTTTAGTTAATTCATAGCAGAGATAAAAACAAAATTGCTTTACTCACTGAACTGATATCGCAAGAGCCACAGCACTTAGACATATCAGGACAACTGACAGAGTAAACTATAAAACTCTTTTGGAATCTTTTTTGATTAATAATTATTAAATCATCTACAATTCTTCCATCATCATAATTTACAACAGAAAGTTACTGGTGATATATTATTTATGGATGGTGGAGGATTAGTTCAGTATTTCCCATCAGCAGTGACTGAACTCTAATGAGTTGTTTCAACAATCTTTCCCTGTCACCATCATTTGGGGTTTTGTCATGAGGAAAAGCACTGTTTTGCAATGTATTTTTGCAGCAAATATTTCTGATCTTTTACTGTACAAGTGACCAGAGTTAGTGTTGAACACAACCTATTTCCTGCTAATTTCTGATTTGGTTTCCTTTTCTTTTTAAAACCAAAGCATTAGCCCATTGTACCACTGGAGCAGCTGCCAAGTATTATTATTATTATTATTATTATTATTATTATTATTATATTATTATTATTATTGACTATTTAATTGTTAGGGATTAGAAAAAGGTTTATCCTTGTATTCATTGAAAACTTTATACTCAATAGGTAAGTATTTCAATGACTATCTATCTGTAAGTCTCATTGGTCACTATCAGCCATAGTGGACAACGAATAGTACCTGGCAAACATTTAATGTCATCCACCTTAAAAACAATCTAATGCCTTACAGTTACTGCAATAATACAACTGTAAATAAGTTGTGTATTAAACTTTCTAACCTTTCAGAGAGAAAAGTCAACACAGGTAATCAAAATATCAAATAAAATCAAGACTCACCAGAAAGACAAGGAAAAATCACCAATGAACGTTTCACTCTCACGCACCAGGAACGTACCGTCTCCTAGGGAACTGTACTGTTCAAGACTTTGCTCAGCTTTCCTCCTACCTCCCTCCAGCTTTCCATGGAACCACTTCTCGCTGTAGTGCAGTTCATCGCTTGGACGGCTCTGAAGTGGTAAATGTTATTCTGAGAAAATCCTGGACATGACAGGATGGGAAACACTGACCTCTGACATCAAATCAAGCATGTTAGTAATTGGTTTGGTTTGACATTGAGAATCCACACTTACTTTGAAAATCAAACCACACTTTTAAATTCTGGATCAGAATAGAATCAAAAGGGCCATTTGATGATATTCTTCTGACCCTTACTTGAGTTATGCTATTCCTGATAAACCAAACCATGTAAGTATAATCTTTCTGACAGTTTCACTGAGATCTTAATTGAATAGTCAATCTTTCTTAATAAATACAAATTCAACAAAATAAATTCAAAATAATGTGCAATATTAGAAAAAAAGGCATCTGATGTGAAACAACAGTTCAGTGGCAAATAAAAATATGAAAGACAGAAGCAGTCTGTTATTATTTACCACCTAAAATCAAATAACTCAGCAACAAAATCAATTAACCATCATCAATGCACACTGCTGTGTCTAATTCAGAATAATCTACAAAGTCATCAATAACACTATGATTCATATAGTATATTATTTTATGTATAGCATCAGAATGCATGTAACATCCATTTTCAAGCTATTTACTAATAACTGCTATGAACTCCTGATACTTTAGCCACTTTATAACCGTGACCCCCCCCAAAATTTCTAACAACTTGTAGTTGAACCCAGGCTCAAAACCTTTAAATATTTAAAAAAACTTTATCAGATATCCCAAATTAGGCAAATGTAATAATTTAAAGCATTCACTATATTCTAAAAAAGCTAAAACCTAAATACATTCTTTGCTGAACTCTTTATAATAATTCAATATTTTAACTTAAAAAAGGTTTCTTTACCTAAGAACGTGTAAGGTATTAATTTTTTGGGGGTTTCAAGTTTGATAGTTCAGTTAATTAGCTCCAACGTTCTAACAGCTGAACTACTCTGTTCTTCACAACCTTCCTGAATTGTTTCTTATTCCTGATAACGATTAGAATTTAGCACAATTACTGTTGAACAATCTTATATCATATGCAATAAACACCAGTCCCCACTTTACTGATTTTTCTAATAAATTATTCAGGTTTATCTGAAACTTATCCCCATCTTTCCCAGTATTAACACCTGCACTGTGCCAGTTAGCAGATTAGATTAGTAAGCTTTAAAGTTTTATCACCACCAGTATAAAAAAGAAAATACCAACCTCTGACGACAAAATGCTTTCATCATCATCTGTATCATCATCCTGCTCATTAACTGATGTGTCTTCTGCGTACAGCAGCTTGTTCTGTGTGAGAACAAAGAAATGAGGCTGCCAAACCTGAAAGCAGAGATCAGCATTGGTTACTGACAGTCAGCTTAGCAGTTCAATCTAAGACAGCAATGGAGGTGCTGCCCAGTCAACTCTGTAACAAAGCAGCTAAACTAAAATGATCCCACTATTTAAAATGCCCCATGCAATGTGTTAAAAACTATAACCCATTTTCTACACCAAGTGATATTAGAGGAGGGAACAGCAAAAGAAAGCCGGAATAGACAGCAAAGGATATACTATAGAGCAGGGCCATCCAACCATTCTAGTAATGTAGACCAAAAATTTACTCTTAACAGTCCATTGGCGGTGCACATGCTTATTAATATAAAATCATATAGACACAAAATTTACTTTAATGTGGTGCTTTCAACGTTTGCTTTGCTTATTCATATGACATTTAAATAAGTTTTAATCTGGTTTGAATCATATCTGTTACTGAAAACATTGGGAAAAGGGTTCATCTTGAACCAATGGCCCTAGTCATTTAGAGTTTAAGGCATGCATCAAGTGTACTGTTCTCCATCCTGTTACAAGTCTTCAGTTTCACATGTTTCATCACAGAAAATGTACTTACCAAATAATGAAAATGTCTTGAGCGTAAGTTTGGGAAAATGCTCCCTAAAAACTAACTTCTTGAAACTGTCATAAAGCTCATTTTTCTTTGTTAGAAAAAAAAGGTCAGATTCCAGTTCTCTTAACTCCAGATGTTGCTCAACTTCACTCGGCTTTACTGCATCAATGTCTGCAATTCTCTCTTCAAACTTGGCAGAAATATTCTCAATTTCTTCTGCAAATGCTGAAAAAGTTTGCATTGCTGTAATGTCACCAATTTACAGCAAGAAGAAAAGTGAGGTAACATCATTCTTCCTGAGACAAGCTCAGAATGCTTCAATATGTCCCGCCAGCTGGAAGACATTCTGCTGCTTACCTTGCAAACTTGGTCAAGTGAGCAGTCATGTCCGTCAGGGATACCAGGGAGCAAAGTAACTTGTCATCTTGCAGCTGTTCTTGATACTGGTGTGTGTTGCCCATATCCTAATTCTGGAGGAAGTAGAGAATTTCTCTCCTAAGAGAAAAAAAATGTTGAAGACACTTCCCAGCACTCAGCTTCACAGTGTATGATGCAAAGAAGAATCACACAATCCACTCCTTTCTTTTTAAGCAGACGGACTAATCCTGTTTTATTGTCGGTCTCCGTTTTTATACCATCAATCACAATGCAGGGTCACTTATGAAACATCTTAATATTCATTTACAACAGAGACAAGTCAGTCTTCGTCAATAGTGCAAATGAAATTCGGCATTTAGCTGATGTCACTGATATCATCCACAGCTAGTGAGAACTATTTGCATTTCAGAATGACAGAATAAAGTTTGGAAGAAACGTTCTCATTCATTTCACTTACTCCCCTCACCACAGTTTGATGAAAACAAGATACACTTTCCAAATTTCTGACCATATTATCATCCCCAAATGTATGCACCAACCAGACTGCAACAATATTTTACACCTTCCCAATCTCTGAATGATTTCTTACTTTTCACTAGCTTGAGAGAGACTTCATATGATGCAGCAGGGCTCAGTTTGAACCCTTGCAAACTTAGCGAAAACACTTTTTGTTTCTCATGCTTGTTTTTTTAAGTTCTTCAAAATACTAGCTCACGATTCTCCTTACTGGTCATACTTTGCCTTGCGAAGTGTGTTGTAATGTTGCCTTATGCTGTATTCCTTTGATACAGCTATAACCTGTAAGCACACAAGCCACTGTGTTTTCCCCATGTTTTCAACAAAGAAAATACTTTCTTCCTATTTCAAGTTAAATGTCCAGTGTTCCTTGAAAATCTCTTTTCTTGATGGGATTCATTTCAGGGACTTCACTGTAACAGGTCATTAAACTATTTTGGCTTAAGTTCTACAAACATAAATAACACCAGTCAGTCAGACAATGCCTCACCTCAGAGCTTGATGGAGACCAACTAATGCCAAAATGTGCTATGGCTAAATATGCTAAAGAGATGTCACAAACTCACTCATACATATACAATCAAGGGACAGCTGGTGTAAATGTCAGGTATCTCTCGGAATGTTATACAAACCAACAATCTCCTAGGTGTGCAGTGATATGCTTTTTAAATATTGAGATAAATATTCCTGTATGCAGTCCACGAACTAGCGGTTAAACCACCCTGCCTAGAGTACAAGATATACACACAAAATGATGCACTTTATTATAGTAATGTAGCCTTTTCTGTTCTTTTTTACACTTAATAAGTCTTCAATATGCACATTTATTGCAACTGTTCTTAATGAATTTTCGTGACTTATAATTAAATTCCATTTCCCCTAAGAATTCATCATCAGCCTTCCTTTCAGTATACATATAACTTATTATATTGGCAAACAAACAAATCTGAGAGAAGTCAAAAGCAAGTTAGAATTTTAATGCTGTTTTTAGATGGTGCAGGAATTTTTCCAGCCACTGTCCTCTCTGAAGTGTTCAAGGTGAATCACACGCCAAGGCAATCAGTTTTACCTCCTACTGGTTTACTTATTTTCGTGTATCATTTTCATCATTTAATTGGTTTAAATGCAAAAAAACAACAAAAAAATGTAAAATAAATCTGAGTAATGAAAGCAGATTTCTAACAACCTGTAAGCTAATTGTAGATATTTCCATTTTCTTTCATTTTATTTTCTTTCGATATATTAAAAACAAAGTCAAAAAAGTAATGGGGGATAGGTACTTACGTGATCCACAGGATCTTCTAGATACAGAATTCCATTCTTTTCAGAATTACTCAAATCTGCATCTATATTATCTGAAAAACAGACAAGAAGAGAGGAGCTGGGAGAAGCAGCAAAGAAAAAGATTGGAAACCATATCTTTAAAAAGTAAAATAAAACACATCGTTCTGGTACGAATTATTCATGACAAGCAGCAGTATTCACAAGTGCACAATACAGCCACTTCTACACAGATGGCACTGCTGTTTGGAGTGATAAAAACTTGGCTGATAGTTTTCAGAAATCCAAATCAATCACCAAATGAAACCAAATAACATCCAATAAAGTTATAAAGAAAAGCCATATTTAAGTTCACATTAGTGTGGGATCATCTTAGTGAATGTTTGTAGTGATTTCCAAGCATAAATCAGTCTTATAAACTTCTCTAACCAAACATCCAGGATACACACACAAAAGCTTGACATAAGCAGACAGACATCCAGTGAAACTCAAACAGGCCATTCCAGTCACTTGATAAACACAGTGGTAAAATCTGCAAACTCTGGAAATGCATTTCCCATGACCTCCTGTTTATGGCACCTTACATCCATAACATGTACACCATGTTTCAAAAGTTATAAGCAACCTGATATATTACAAGTAATTTTCCCTTCTGTGTACACAACTGTTGATCAACATGAAGAGAATTCATCTGGTCACCATTTAACAATAACTGGGCAATAACTCAAACATTCCAAGTTGCTTATGGTAAATTCCAATAAAAACAGTGACTACCACACCAGAGTTGCTTCACATACAAAAAAAAAAAATGCTTCCAAGTCAGAGTTCTGACATGCATATCTTTACAAAAGGTAAAATAAGCAACATGTACTTGTTTTCTTTTAATGATTGCATTATTTAGTTATATCTATATTCACGCTGCTAGAACCAAACTGTTAAATAATACTGTCTGTCTAAACTAGACCCTGCTATATGCACAACAAAACCCATGATGGCATTTGTTTTATATTTGCAGACATCAGATTAAGACCATATTCAAAAGGTTGGCGTAAGATATCAGTTTATTGAATGGAATGAGCTAGTTTGTAAGCATTACAAGAACCCTGAGCCATGTTAATCAAGAAACCTTATTTACTCCATTTTTTTCTTCGTGTTTTGTAATAACCTGCCTTTATCGTTAATTTTTGTATGGGTTCTGAAACAACCAATTTTTCTACTCCCACTACAAATGAGTTCAATAACCATCTGCAAAGCATTGTCTCACCATACAGGTTATGGGGACTGCAGATTTCATTCTAGGTTTAGAAGATGCGTGATTGTGTGTTTACATACTGACAGAGTGGATCCCGTGACCATTTCTCAGCATGGGAAAACAAAAGTGAAAGTCCACACTAGAACTCTGCATTTCCAGAAATACTAATATAAAAATTAATTAATTAAACATTTGAACATTTGTTAACATTAGTTAAAATGGTGTGGTCTGTAGCATTCCTAAAAGATGTTAATAGGCATATCTTTGTTAGGAATAAGCACAAGGAAAACCAATCAGAAAGCTATCTGGTTAAAAGTGGAGAGTGAAGTATACAGAAAAACCCCTGGAAACAAGCATGGCGGGACAGAAAATCTCCTGTTTGAACTGTTTCTTAGCATTACAGATACAGAAGATTGGACTACACATTTTTACTTGTGACCAATTTTTAATCCCATCATCCTATATCATGAAGACAAATGTAAAAAGTCTCTTCCTATAATTAGCAAAATGTATCCAGAAAGAAGTACTTACTGTCATCACTGTTGACAGTAACAGAGCATTCATCAGCCCCTTCTGGAAGTTTCTTGTGCTAAAAAAAATACAAAACAAAACAAACATTACCTTTTTTCATAGTGATTACAACAAAAATCCCTACACAGGTATATTCCAGAAAGCTGAATCAGAACAGAAAGCAATCCCAGTCTTCTGAAATGGTTAGCCATCATGAATTTGTGGTGGGGAGCAATCAACATGACACATGCCAGCTAATTAAAACATGTGTATTCATCACTTACGGGTCACAAAATGAAATCCCTCCACCATCTACAAGTCAGGTAGTCAGTCACAGCAGTAACTTAATTACATGACGGTGAGATGCTGGGACTTCTTGAAATCTTAGCTGCATGCACAGAGACTCAATCTAGTGCAAATATTTGCATTAACATTTTTAAGAAAACATTTATGCACCATTATGGACATTTTAGAATTTCACAGGACATGTGTGAATCTTTAAAATGTCTGTGGAATAATGAGACTTCGAGATAAGAGACATTTGATAAAAGCTTTCAAGGCTCCCATTTCAAGTATTGTGAACAAGTCTTCATGTCAAATAACTGAACACACTGGTTTCTGACCACAAAAAATCTGTCTGTGAAGGTAAATTTCAGACTGATTGCACATGCTAACTGTAGCCTACAAGTACTACCAGAACTGCTCTAATAGTCAAATAACAACACAAAACCAACTAAAAAAACAGAGAAAATAAAATAATCTATTCTTATTTCTTTTTACAGTAAGGAAATGAATAAAAAAAAAATATCTCAGCATTGGTAGTAATATAGTATTCTCTTTTTAAAAACACTAAACTTCCCTAATTAACTTGAAATTTGTCTTTATTCTTTTACAACCAAAGTTCTATTCTGATTGTACATATTTATCACATGCCACCACTTAAATGTTTTTTCTTCTCTCTCAGAGAGTGAAAATATTTATTCACCTGTAAGTGGTAGCTTTTTTATTTCTTCTTTTAAAACACTTGCTATTTAATTTACTTCGATAGAGCTGAATATGATTTTATCCAAAGCAGTTTCTCAAAAAAGGCCTACAATGTTGCATTCCCACTGAAGAATCAAACTATTAACTAACAAAACCAAGAAAGTTTTAAGAATTTATTCTGAGACTCACCCATCTTCATTTAAATTAACTATTTACAAGAATCTCATGGCCCCTTTCTTCCCTTATCATATGATAAGAGATTTCACTAATGGACACCCTGACTTATTCCCTTTGAGGATAAAAATAAACCTTCTGTGGTACAGGAAAGACAATAAATGGCTCACATCTAATACATATTTCCAAATGTCTGTCTGGTACTCTCTTGCAGCCAAACCATAGCACCCAGAAGCCCCGAATTTTTGGCTGTAGGTACTTCAGAATCTGGTTTTAAGCTGGCATACACCTGGCGAAAGCCATTTTGCTTGATCTTTTAAAATGACTGCACTGCTAACTGTAAGAAGTGTGCTTCCTCGGAGGAAATTACAAACCGTCCAACTGGTAGTATCAGACAAGTTTTAAATTTATAAAAAAATTTTTGTTTTTGCAAAAATATTTTTACAGATTTCATAAGTGAATATAGAGATGATGTGAATTATAGATATTTTCCCGAACATGGTCTTTTAATGTTTATTATTTTCTATTTCTTGATTTTATGACCAGATACCTTCAAATTTGTAACACAGTCTGACTTAGAAAAATGTTGCCATTTGTATAATTTTTAGATAAATATGTGAAATTTTGTAATTTGCTAAATTTGAAAAATTAAGAAATTTCCTTAAAAAGTAAATAAGAACAGGTGAAAAATATGCAAACTCCCTCTAACATTATAGCATTCAAACAGGTGTTATCTGTTATCTCTAGATTAACAAAAACAGAAGCTACCCCACTCTGAACATATTCAACGAGTTTGCACATTTACAATGGCAAACACAAAAATAACAAAAAGTGAATGCACAAATCTTGAAGTGAATATCAACCATAACATTAAACAAGTCTTCTATATTGGCTCAAAATAGCAGATTTGAGTATTTTCCAGAAGACTCCTTAAGCACAAATGAAAAGATGCTATAAGCAACAAACAGTGTGAAATCTGCATAATTTGTACAAATTCTCCAAATATAACACTACATATATTATAATATTTTCCTTACAAAACCCATATACAGTCCAAACTCAAGAATTGGGCAAGCAGTTGTCTGGAAACATCAGCCATCCAACATATATTATGCTAATCCTAGTATAATCAGAAGTTAAGAAAAGCTTCAGTAGTTCAGTTTCAGAACAGGGAAAAAATAGGAGACTGGTAATAGTTCACAGGCTGGTGTTTCTGGGCACGTTAGTTGGCAACATTCAGCAGGTATTATAACTATTCGCTATTTCACATTTAATTAACCCTCATAATCATTTCACCCATACAAGTAACTGAATCTTCTAGTCTACCTTACAATTTTGTACCTCAGAAGAGAGTCAAGATTATTTGTTAAGTAAATCAATCCTATTATATTAATATTGCTTTATTTTTTTATTGTTTTGTATATCTGTGTATTCTTATACTATACTGTATCTATCTATATATATTGTTAATCAGATGTTTGGCAAAATCAGTAATCCAGCAAAGGCTCAGACCTAAACGTGCCAGGTTCTTGAGGTTAGACTGCATAAATAATTTTCCCAGGAATAGTCAGATTAAAAACCATAAATCAAACAAAATGCCTCATTATTTTAGGTAGAACTTGTAATCACAGGAACTGTGGTTTGAACTCATGATTATGTCTTACCTGGCAACTGAAAACACAGGCCATGAGTTCTTAGTGAGTGCAGATACTATTTGGAAAGCTTCATCCTCGGATATTGAAAGAAATAAGGTAAAATCTAATGTACTATTTAGCTTTGAGGACTGGTCAAGAGGTGATGGCCTCATCTGCTGTAGTCTCAAGTTAAAACCACGTAGAATCCATGTCATCATATGAATTCTGCATTTTAAAATATTAATATTTCAATATATTTACTTAAGAAGAATAAATAATTAATCTATTTCTTTTTTTTTGTTAGCAGAAAAATAATGAAAACAAAAGATGTAATTAAGAATTAAACAAATCATCTGCAAGGCATGATATTTAAGCTAATTTTTGGTAACTAATCTGTAGATATGAGAGAGAAATTACCTGAGAGAGAGACTGGCTAAAAGAGGTACCACTAATCAACCCAAAAGCTGCATCAACAAATATTTCTTTACCCTGGAGCCATGCATAAGCTGAAATTGTATCACCTTGTATTAACCAAAGTACAGTAATCAACCTTCTGTTAATTTTATTTGCCTAATTATAGAACTTAAAAACAAATTAAAAAGATTTCACCCCTTTTGTACTGAAAGTTTCGGAAAGGGTTAAATTAGCTGAAGGTACCTTGAGAATAATTTTTTTCCTCAACTGAGCCGGTGATGGAAGCTCCGTGGCATCTTTGTCTACTGATTCAACCAGCAGGCTATCTGAAGCAAGCAAGCACAATAAAGAATTAGGACCAAAAATATCAAATAAGAAATACACTAAAGATAGCAGCTATGTAAAAGCTTAAATATGTACTGTGAAACTCAAAAACTTTTAACTCTATGCCTTTATTATACAATTCACTTTTTGTTCTTTCTTACATAGTTAAACAGTTATTACAATTTGAAACCCTTAAAGACTTTATAAATACTTTGTAAATATGCCTGAAATATTGTCAAAATCAAGACACACACACACAATGTATCCACCAAAAAGGGAAGGCAAAATCCCTGAACTTCAAATAAATCTGATAGAGAAAAACTTGACATAAGTACATAACATCTGTCTTAAAGGACACCTTTTTTAAACACTGGAAGAATAGGAATAGGTAAATATTTTGTAATGTAGCCCTTTTCCTTATGCAAGGCAGAAATGTGCCAACACACTAGTGTGCAAACAAAATCAGCAATCCTGGTCTGCTGGATTGTAGCCCATTCTTGCCACAGAATCCGTACTAGAGTGCCTTTGGAAGGGTTGCAGGCTTAAACATCGATTGGTCGAGGATAAACCACAGAGCTCAGTGGGATGGTGGTAGTTTGTGCGCTATCTCCAGCATACATCAGTTTCTTCACAAACCAACAACTGTGTTTATCCAGTTTCTCAAATCATACCTGATGTCATGACAAACAAATAGCCTTTTTTTGTGGTGGCATACAATGTCTCAATATAAATTCCTGTGCTGGATGGTGTCACACCCACACAACCACTTTCTGAAAACTGTGACAACTTAAGACTCAACAGATATGGAAGCGTCTGCATTGCCGCTACAGTCAGCAAGTGAAATTGCATAGAGTGAGGCATTTTTTGCCTCTCCACTTTTCTCTTGCACCCTATGCTGTGCAAATAAAGTCTTATTGTTCTCATGGGCATCTGCACAGAGTCTGCCACATCGGTAGCCATTGTTAGAGTTTTGCTTCCCACTCTTCTTCACAGCACAAAGCATCTATCCTATTGGCTCTGGGTATCCCAGATGTGACAACTGACAGTAGAATATCCAGTGCTTGGAGATTTTCTGTTGGCTCTACCAATGTCACATTGCCAAACTATATATTCTCTCCCAGAATCCAGTAGTTCCTGTTTGTGACATGGCTATCTGCAAACTGAAGATTTTCTGATAGCTTGTGCTATCTCAAGTTTCTCTGTATGGTTACTACGCTGTATACTGGTCATCATAGTACATGTAAATATAAAATAGGTTATTGAGAATCATTGTTGCACATAAGAAATGATATAGAATAAAAATAAAATGTGAAGTAGTTTGTATTGAAAATTCATCCTATTTCATTAAGTAGAACATCTGACAGGTTCATTGAGCAAAAATTGGTAGCCATTTAAGGTCATCATTACATATTGTTAGTAGACAGTCACATTAATAATCTGGTAGCCCTTATTAGCTGTAGATAAGCAATCTGAATACATCTTGAGGGCCACCACTATTCAACCGGTGAATCTTGCCGATCACAGGGTCCTCAATACATTTTCAAGATTTGGTATTTATTGCAGTGGTCATGGTGAATATACTTCACTACAGACTTTACAATGGATTTACAACAAAAAAAAAAGCAAGGTAAGAACAGAATGTCATTGGTGATGCATTCCTATAATTAAAAAAACAACAAACTCTACTAAATCAGATTTTTCACACTACCTGTTCGTTCAGTCAAGATTATAGCAAAATTTTTCTGCATTTTGATGCTACCATCAGCATCACAAGTGGGAACTATCTGGTGTACAAATAACAGTTCCAAGCTGCTGGCTTTGAACGTGCACCACTATTTGCTTGCACCAGTGCTCATCAAGCTAAACCATGCCTAACATCGATATCATCATCAGAAAGACATTGCTGAAACTACTAAGATGATGCCATGGGAAAAGGTAAAAACATAACCTTTCTTATTCAGTTAAGATATACCACAGCTTCAGCCTAACCAATCAACTGTAACTTCAAATTCTAAAAAAACTATTACTACAGAAAAATCTAGTTTCATTCTATTTTGTTATTTGGAATATTTTGTCAGCAAATGTTTGGACATTCAGAAAATGATGGCCAAAACTTTACTGCAAAAAAAAATGATGAGATTTAGTTGTATCTCTACTGTACAAGAGTCAAAATCAGTGATGCAGAAGCTCAAAAACATCTCCAAAGGTGGCTTTCAAACAACAACTGATGATACAAGTTGAACTATTGGAGAAACAGCATCCAGTGGAAGGAAACAGAAAACAGCTGCAGCCATCTAGACTTAGAATAATATAATAATAATGTGCCAGATCTACTGCTGTATTCTTAGCACTAAATGAATAATCCTTATAGTAAACAATATTTAGATACCTATTGCTATTTCATTCATCCAGACATTTGGCATTAAATGGTTTCTAAACAGAAAAACAAACTATAATTAAATACTTTAAAAACCATTGCTTACAATCATGTTCTGAGTTAGCTGAATGTAACGCGTTCTCTTTATTTAAAGAATGCCTACAGATGAATGTAACACGTTCTCTTTATTTAAAGTATGCCTACAGCTGAATGTAACGCGTTCTCTTTATTTAAAGTATGCCTACAGATGAATGTAACACGTTCTCTTTATTTAAAGTATGCCTACAGCTGAATGTAACGTGTTCTCTTTATTTAGAGTATGCCTACAGATGAATGTAACACGTTCTCTTTATTTAAAGTATGCCTACAGCTGAATGTAACGTGTTCTCTTTATTTAGAGTATGCCTATAGCTGAATGTAACTCATTCTCTTTATTTAAAGTATGCCTACAGCTGAATGTAACACGTTCTCTTTATTTAAAGTATGCCTACAGATGAATGTAACACGTTCTCTTTATTTAAAGTATGCCTACAGCTGAATGTAACGTGTTCTCTTTATTTAAAGTATGCCTACAGCTGAATGTAACTCGTTCTCTTTATTTAAAGTATGCCTACAGCTGAATGTAACACGTTCTCTTTATTTAAAGTATGCCTACAGATGAATGTAACACGTTCTCTTTATTTAAAGAATGCCTACAGCTGAATGTAACACGTTCTCTTTATTTAAAGAATGCCTACAGCTGAATGTAACACGTTCTCTTTATTTAAAGTATGCCTACAGCTGAATGTAACGCGTTCACTTTATTTAGAGTATGCCTATAGCTGAATGTAACTCATTCTCTTTATTTAAAGTATGCCTACAGCTGAATGTAACGTGTTCTCTTTATTTAGAGTATGCCATATCTGGAGGAAGGGGGGTTATACACTAGTTTCTAAAAGTTAAGCAAACAAAAAACAAATATTTCCAAGGTGGCTAACAGTTTTGTTTGCCAAACGATCAACACAAACTCTTCGTGTAAAGCAACTTTTATTAAAGAAATATATGTTTAAATATAAAATTAGTTTTTGGAATGTAAAGAGGAAAAAAGTAAGACCAAATAAATGAATTAGAAATTCAAACATAGAGAATGTAATAAAAAATAATTAAAAAAGGAATTAGAGGAAGTCAGTAGGGGATGAAGCCCTGATGGTGGTATCCAGACCAGAGTGGCTGTGCATGCGGCTCATGGCTATATCGGTAAAAGCAGCGAGTGATAAAGCGCATTGTCTTATCAGAGAATATTCCAGATCTGGAAGGGTGGCTGAAGAGAGGCAACACTACAGCAACACAAACATTCTCAACAGAAAGTGCTGGCCATATCACAAGTAATGGTCAGTTACACAAACTCTCTCTGAACAACCATTACTGTTCATTAATACAAAGATTCAGAATCTCATCCTTTCTGAAACATCAGCAGGTCTGTCAGCCGGTCCAGTGAAGCCCCTCCACACTGGCTCTGATGCCACATTTAACCAGAAATTTCCATTACTCCAACTAGTAAAGTTTAAAAATTCCAATGAACAACAAGAAATCGCAAGACTAAAAATTTTACTTTGACAATAATAACTGAATGTGCTAGTGTTCCCAAGTATCTCTTGGAAACAATAAATAAATAAATACACTTATTTACTTAATTTAGTTGTAATCATACGAGGTCTGTCGAAAAAAGTATCCGACCTTAGGCTAGGAAAAAAAAATTACGTACTTGGTGGGGTTCAATTGCTTTGCTAATCCCCTTCTAAGTAGGCCCCTTGTGCCTCCACACAGCCCAGCGATCCTTCCACTGTTTGAAGCACGTCTGGAATGGCTCTCAGCTTCGCTGTCACATTCCGCATGATGTCTTCATTTTTGGGAACAACCAGAAGTCAAAAGGAGCCGTGTCTGGAGAGTAGGGAGCTTGGCGACTGAGCGAAATGCCTTTCTTTGCCAAGAAACCTTGGATCAGCTGTGACGAATGAGCCAGGGTGTTGTCATGATGAAGCTGCCAGTTTTGCAAGGCCCACAGATCCAGTCTCTTGCGCCAAACTGCATCACGAAGATGTCGGAGGACTTCCTGATAGTACTCCTTTGTAACTGTTTGTCCTTCTGGTGCATATTCATGATGCACAACGCCTTAGTAGTTGAAGAAAACAGTCAGCATCACCTTTATTTTGCTCCAGACCTCACGTGCTTTTTTGGGCCTTGGCGATCCACTGTGATGACTGAGCTTTGGTCACCGGGTCGTACCCGTACACCCATGTCTCATCTCCAGTTATCACGGTATTCTGGGACTCAGGATCCCTGTTGGCAGTATCCAACAGGTCCTGTTCAACCTCAAGACGAAGTTGTTGTTCTTGAGAAAGCAGCTTGGGCACAAATTTTGCTGCCACTCTGCACAAGCCCAAATCCTCCTTTAAAATTGCATGTACAGAATCTTTACTGACCTCGTCACCAATTTCCCGCACCGTCAAACGACGATCCTCCATTATCAAGGTCCGCACTTTCTCAATAACTGAATTGCAGCTTGTTGACGGCCTCCCGGAACGCTGGTCACTCTCCACTGATGTGCAGCCATCTTTGAACCTGTTGTACCATTCTTTTCTTTGGGTAACACCCATGGCATTGTCACCAAAAGCCTGTTGAATTTTGTGAATTGTTTCCGTTTGGGTATCTCAAAGCTTTTGGCAAAACTTGATGCAAGATCATTGCTCCACACGTTCCGTCATCATAGACGAAATGAAAATGCAACGAGTAAGTAGTACAGCACCTCACATGCTGGCTGCCTGACAGCGACTGATGCATCCAGCAAGCCCGCCAAAAACCACGCATGCGGCTCCACTATGCACACTTTTGCCTCCCTAACGTCATTACTTCCCACGGGAAAAAATAGAGTCGGATGCTTTTTCAACAGATCTTGTATTGTGCCTAGTTTTTTTTGTATATTCATAAAATCAAGGGAACCAAAATCTAAGAAATCAGAGAATTAATGGGACTTGAAAGTTCTAAATAAGAAGCTCCACATTTTTTTCTGCACAACCATAATGGCTTAGGGACCCTCTGGCACAGGGTCGTCAAGATATTCGCTTGACTGGCCAAGTGGGTTGGTCTGTGGGGCTTTTCCCATGTATACTGAACAGCCATTGCGAACTCTTCTAATCAGACCCACAAAGACAGGCTGGTTCACAAGAATGATTAGCTCAACTCTGACCTCAGGAGAAACCAAACTGCAGTCATGCCATGGCAACTCCCCCACCCCCATCCTCATAAATATTCTTTCAAATGACTCCTAAACTCTCTCCAACTGCAGTTAAACGTAACATATGCATTACCTGTACGCCTGATGTCAGAAATTTAAAAGCAATCAACAAAGTTATACAGCAAACTGCTGACTGCTCCTTACCTCTGAACATATCTTTAAAGGCCATAGCCATCTTGCGTTGCTGAGGCAAGCTACAATGATTCTCTATTGACAAAATCAATGGATAGCTGAAATGAAAAAGTAGACCATGAAAGCCATTACCAGTCAAAAAAAGGTAACAAAAATTGTTTTTTTCTTTGACAGGAAAAGTAGAGAGATGACCATTACCATTTATACATGTTTTCAGCAGAGTTTGGCATGATAAATAACAACACAATCTGTCTTCAGTTCCAAAAAATCCTGTAGTGCACCACCAATTCTCTGATAAAAATGCCTAGATAAATGTTTTGTCTTTTACTTCATTTCATTCTAACCTAAATCAATTTGGGTGAGTTTCCATCATATTAACAGCTTGCAGCATCTTGTAGAACCTTAGTTGAATGCAAATTTTTGTCTTAACATTTAAAATAAATATGATCGCAGTTAATTTGAAAAAAATTACCTCCTGTTGAAATCTACTATGGCCGCATATTTAATTAATTACTGTAGCACAATCCTTTTAATTGCCAAGCAACAAGTTCCAAAGCCTATGGCTAGATGACAATTATGCAGCATTCACAAAAATGTTTCTCTGCACATCAGAACTGTCAACAACACTTAATGTTGTAATTAAACTTTTTTTTTAAAAAAGACTAAAATTACCATAATTTTTACATGTCTAAAATACTCATTTCAGAAAAAGATTATTCTGTATCTGTAAAGCCAACATAAAATTGTTTTTGAATATGGAAACATTCACCAGTAATTACTTAAATTTTTTTTTTCAACTGAAAATAGGTTAAACTTTAAATTAAGTCCAATACTATTTCCTGTAATTATCTGTGATTAAATTAAAATTTGTGGAAAGAAATTTTCCATTTTCATTTGAAAGGCAAACAAAGCTTAACACCGCTTTTATTAAGAGAAGCACTAATACCACAGCAAGTTCCTTCCAATGCTATTAAGGAGCTAGCAACTTTAATGTACTAAGGGTTCTTCACCGTGTGCACTTAATTTTCCTCGTTACAAACCAACATAATTTTGAAAGTTAAATATATCAGAGACCCCTGAAGAAAAAGAAAATTATGAAACATAATTAAATAATGCTGTAGGCTAAATGAATCAAATCAAAACTCTATTCTAAAAAATTAAGTTTTAAACAAGAACCATTCCTATGATGTACTTTAGTTTATAACACTGTCTTGTTGTCCCCAAAAAAACACAAAGTTCCAATGTACGTTTTGTCCATAAACATTCCAAAGCTAATAGCCGCTGCCGCTGCTGCTATTTTCACTGTTATAATCACGAGATGAAAATAATCTAATCCATAAATAAAGAAAGATAATCATTTACAAAATAGATCGCTAACATTACGTTGAAATTTCTCAGTTTCATTAAAAATACAAACAAACTGCTAGAGAGTTTTCTTTTAACTAAAAAGTACAACCCAGTCATCCATCTTTTTAAATTACTGATAATAATTTACTCTGAATTATTGTTTTAAAGACAGAGTATAGGAAATACTTTATTGCAAGTTTTGAAAATGTAATGGGATATGCAAAGGAATTTATTTCCTAATGTAAACCAGGTGCCTCCAAGTGGAAATATTACATCACAAAACTAGATAAGCATGTTTGGTATTACTCTTGTTTGGATACAGGTGAGTAAGTGGCTAAGTCAATCACTGTGGCTTAGTACACCGAAGATGAGCATTCTAGAGCAGTAGTATT
The DNA here is from genome assembly GCA_018389105.1 of Nautilus pompilius. Classification (NCBI taxonomy): domain Eukaryota; kingdom Metazoa; phylum Mollusca; class Cephalopoda; order Nautilida; family Nautilidae; genus Nautilus; species Nautilus pompilius. The sequence goes on along the minus strand of JACATO010000132.1, from coordinate 203,531 downwards.
GCTCAGGTACTGTCAGAACAAAATTATCTAACCCTAGAGATACAAAGATTCTCCTCATTTATTTATTTATTTATTCTACATTACATCTGACCCATGTAGATTTTTTTTAACCAAACTGAACTCCATTTCCAATTCTTTGCTAACACCTACATTGATGATTTCCAGGAAATTCTAGCAGATCCAAGCCCTCAATACTTTTCAAACATACACAGGCACCACCAGGAGCAGAGTGGTGTTATAAATTTATTATTATTTTTTTGTCTACCCTCACTTCAGAAAAGCTTGACAAACAAAAGATGGCAGTCCCTGAAGCAGCAATGAATGATAACCAGCACAATACAAACGAAGGGGAAACCACACAACGGTAGTCTTAATGGGTGTCTGGTCAGCACTTACTCCGTTGTTACCCAAGCATGTTCTGTGATTGTTTTCAGAACATCAAGGAACCGGATTTTTGATGTCAGTGTCAGACCGTGGTAGATGTGAGGATAGCCATCAGGACCGTCCCAACAGTCCACTGAAAAAAAAAAAAAAACAATTTTAAAAAAATCTATATACACACAAATTTGCATTGTTTGTCCTCAAAGACACGATATGACCACCATCCCCCAACCTGCGCTCTAACTTACATTTGGAGTTGTTAAATTAGCAAAACATTTAACCCTCAACAACTATACACAAGGAGAGATAATCTATTACATTAATTAGAATAATTAAGGTAAATGAACCTTTCTTTTATGTTACAAAAAAAAAAGTTGTACAGAAAAATTAAAAACTAGCGAAAGATACTCACATTCAATACATCTGCACCCCATCCTAAGGCACCTAGCATAGGCTTCTGTGGACGACTCACTAGAAAACTGGTCACCAGTCAGATAGCTAAAAACAAAATGACAGTGCTTTAGAGACCTGTCTTAAGAGCTCAACAAACTTTAAAGTGTTTTTATCAGCCAACATCATAGTAGAGTCCTCTACAAACAGATCAGTAAATAAGGATTTATTACACAAAAGAGCCTAAACATCCCATTTTAAGAGACTAAGAAAATATTTTTGTGAGCCGGCCTTGTTTGAAAATTGTTTCTCTCTTCTGAAAAGTAAATGAACAAAAAACAACCAAATGTAATATTGAAGTAATTGTTTTTTTTTAAAAAATGAAATTTGCTTTCGCTGTTGTCATCATCATCATTTGTCATGTTTTCAGAATCTTAATGTCTTTTTCCCTAACTTTATAGTCAGTGTAAAATTAAATCAGGCAGTAATTAGTAATCCGTTGGTTAAACGACACTTCTCTACATCACAGTTTATTAACTTTTAATTTTTAACAGATAATCACTGATCAATAATTGCTTTTAATACTTATATCTTAATACAAGTAGTGCAATACAGTTAGAGAAGAAGTTAAAATATATAATTTTAAAATGAGTATTATAATATTTATAATCTGACTTCCACGTATAAGCTGTAAAGGTGACAGTTCCATAAAATTCCACACAGTTATATAAATCATGTATTTTCTGTGTCACAATTTGCTTGAAGATCCAGATAGTTCATACACTGCGTGATTTAAAGCCATTACATTTTGTGGACTACTCGATTGAAGAAGTCCAATTCTAAAAATGCTAATGCAATTTTTTTTTGTTGTTGAAATTCTTGGTAAGTTTTTTAAAGACTAATGTCACATTCGTCTTTATACAAAACTTTTCAAACGTCTCACTCTAAAGGGTATGTGAATTTGGTCACCGGTCTTCGAGGGGATATGAGGCACAACCATCATCTTTGACGGTGTTAATAAACAGTAAGAGTACACATGCTATTTGAACTCACGTGTTGTGAGATGATGCAATCCAGTAATGTGACAGGGGCTGCGTCATATCCTGTGTCACTTTATCATTTGCTTCATCCCATAGTGTGTTCTGTTTACTGAACAAGAAGTCCTCAAACTGCAAAAAGAGGGGGGAAAAAAGTTGTCTTTTAGTTATACTTATTATGTATATCAAGAGGGACAGACTGAGGGCACTAACTGTGTACTCAAATAACCAGTTATCAATGCGTATAGTTGCAAGTATATTGTTAACTGTCAAGAAATACATACATGATAAAACATTACAAGAAGTTTGTTGAACTCTGACCACATAAGACTTTTTCCAGCATTATATTTCATTTTCCCCTGATGAGTCCACAACCCTTTGTTTCTATTGCGGAGCAGATACACTGGACCGCTACATAAATCATGTTATAAATAACTTTAGAAAAATTGTTTCTTTCTTAGAACTATATCAATGATATCAGATACGTTCTCTAATTACGAATTAACACTAGGATTTTAGAAATCTAAAATCTAATTCTATAGGAACAGGAATTTTGCCCTCTCAGGAAATAAGGAAAGAATTGTTGTGTTTACCTATATTTAATAAACATAAATAAGCTAAGACTTGAATCACTGGTTTAAGTGCATTCTTTAAATTAGAATATTTGTGTAGTCTGATAGACGTTCTGGTCTCCCTTGCAACTGAACCTACTTCACACATGTGCAAAACACGGTTCACTTGTCATATTAGAGACGTTTCATACCACATTAGAAAAGATAAAACTCTCCATATGGAGTTAGATTCTTACACTTTCATTTTCTCAACTTTATTAATTTGACATCTTTTGATGACAAGTCTTACATTTTAACAATTGTGAACTAAGATATTGATAAGATAAAGTTAACAAGAAAAGAAAAAGTGTTTAGATATATGGATGAAAGAGATTATAATCATATAATAATATAAACCAAGAGAAAATATAGACAGCAACAAAAACAGAATCCCACACAACAAGTCTCCTGGTCAATGGAGATGATGATCTACTTTTCCCAAGATAATCCCACCTATCATCTCAGTTCTCTAGTAATCAGAGCCAAGAATAAAACACTTGGGAATACTCAAGTACTGAAAGTATCATCTGAGACACAAAATCTTTAATTCCCAGCAGATTTCTCATGCAATAAAACAGATAAGCATCATCAACCTAATTAACTTACTGAAGCAAATATATATATATATATAGAGAGAGAGAGAGAGAGAGAGGAGAAGAGACAATCTTTTCCATTTTTCAAATTAAGAAAAAGATCTGCATAATTTTATTTTGATAAAAAATGTAATCAGTTAAAACCAGAAATAATAATATTAACTGCTTTATATTTCATATAATTAAAACTATTACAATTAATGGTAATACACATTTTGCATCATAAACCAACACAATTAACTTAAAATATTATATATTTTATACAACAGAAACAAAGTGAGTCCAGCAAATGTGGGGGAGCAATCATCACTAACTGGGAATGTTCACTCATTCATTCTGTCTATCTGAACATCCAAAAACTACACAATGATCATATGCAAGCTAGAACAGGCTGCTCTGCCAAGTTTGCTGATTCTTTGATCAATTCTCACCGTAACCAAAAAAATACAAACAGATAGCATACATACTCAATTCTGAAATAAATCTAACAGTTAGTGGACAAAATGAATTCTTTCTTCTTTTTTTTTTTTGTCTTTCTGCAGTTGCTGATACAGGTGTCATGGTTATAAATTAGCTAAGATTTCATCACAATTAGATATATATTTTTTTATTAATAGAATTGTTAATGAGTGGAGTAAACTAACATTGAAGGTAGTGGATAGTGATGACAGTATTAATCATTCTAAAACTCATGTTTACTATTTACAGATTGTAAGGCTAGGAGCCATAGTTTTTTTAGTAACAGAATTGTCAAAACTTAGTTAATAGAATGGTATTAATCAGTTTAAGAATTCCTCTAAGAGACATTTCTCTTCCCGAGAAGCCCTTGTATAAGCCTGCCTCCTTCTAACTAATAAAGTAATTATCACTGAAGATCTCAGTCTTTATTTAGCTGAGTGCATAATTAACTTATACATTTGGGTCTACCTAACCTACATTTTTTTCTTCATTGATTAATATAAAGCAGCTGGAAGTTCATAAAGATGTTTTATAATTCTAGTTTGGACATTAAATGCATATTCCTTAAACCTTAATTTTGTGATACATTTAAATCATAGATGTCTCCAAATTAAAACAAAATAAAACATTTTACAATTAACATTATATATTTAAATTTTCTATAGAAAAATTCTAAGCAGTCATTTTGGCTTAGATTAATCACATTATCACTTGTTACAAATGTCTTCTACCAGCCATTCTTCCATTATCTGGGAGGGAAGAGCCCCTCTCAATGTTCCTGTACTCCTTTGCTGTTACAAAGGCTAGTAGACTAGCTCACCTCCTGTTCAGTGAAGTACAGGCCGGATGCAGCTCTGACTGGATTGTCTAAGAATGTCTTCATCAATTGCCTCACTATGTTTATGTCATTTGCTTGCACCTCCTGAAATTTCAAAGTCACAGTTTTACAAATAAAATACCTGCTTAGTCTGGAGTGATTCTAAAATTTAGAATTTTGATAATCAATTCTCTCTTCACAAATTTATTTTCAAACCATAAATTACCACTGGTAGAATTGCTATCCTAAAAAAGCGGACATTCTTCCCATAATCAATAATCATTTCAAGTATTATCAATGGGCTTTATTTAAACTTCCTCAATTGTAAATTGGCACCATGCTTCAACCACAAGACATTAAACAATAAAAATCATCATCAATAGATTCTATGTGCAAGTTTAAAGATAAATACTGAAGAAAAGAGCTAGTTCATCTTCCATTTTATTTATTATTTCCAGATGTCAGATGTGTGCAAACCTATTATCTTTAGTCCTTTTTATCCTCAAGCACCTTTTGACAAATGTGGCTACAATGGAAATGTGATAGAACCCACTCATGAACTGATTACTCTTGTGGGAAACACATGTATACATGCACACAACTCGTGCCATGCATGTTGTAGGCAACAAATTTTAGCTACATAATGTTAGGATTCAAGTTTCAAATCATAGTTAAGCTAATGTAATGAGAAAAATAATACTTCAAAATATACTAATTTAAGGTTCCTTGACACTCCTATGAAGTGTGTTTTATACATTTATGGAGTGATGCTATGCTCCAGCACGCACGCACACACAATATTTCTGTACCACCCAAAATAATTCTAATTTTTTAAAAAGTGTAATTATACCTTGAGTTACTGCTATATTTCTTTATAGGTATATCTTCCCAAAAAAAAGCCCACCTTAAGGATGCTTAGCACAGAGGTCCAACGAATGTCAGAACGATGTTTAATTGGTTTTTTTGTCAGAAATTCATTCTTGCAGTGAGCACACAAAGTATAAACACTCACTATTCTGTTTGAAAATATAAGGCGATGCAATAATTTTGGCCACCAATACATTTTCATATTGTTTCCAAACAAAAGATTTCTTATACGGCACATGGATTATTGCCCCTTGGATATAACGGTACATATTTCATTCTTTAGCAGTTAAAGGTTTATTCTGTCAATCATAATGATAGGGAAGAATAAGTGAAATTAAAGTAACATTATTAAACATCTGACAACTACCAACTGCATAAAGGAGACCTACCTTTTGTTCGTGTATTAAAAACTGCTGAAATTTCTCAATTGTCATTTTTCTAGAAAGAAAGAAACAGAATTAGTTAATCATATTCTATAAGATATTTAAATAAATAAAATGGAGATAAGACTGGAGAGAGAGGACGTGTTTTTCTCTTTGAACCTGTGTAAGACATCCACCAACCCCTCCACTCAACTAAGCAGAGGAGAATATGTTGGTGTGGAGGTTAGCTGCACCTACTGCAGAAAGCCTCCACCAGAGGGGGGGGGGCCAACTAGTGAATAAGCATGAGAAGAAACCATGCTAAGATGTTTTGCCAAACTAAACCAGTTCTGATAGGGATTCAGACTTAGGCTCCAACCTTAGAAGTCTGACACAAGTTTGCACCTAATTTTCTTTTTTTTTGTCTCCATAAAAAGGTGATGTTACAAATTACTTTATCAGAATTTCAAGAGGTGATAAAAAACAATGACAATAAACAAGTATTTGAAAAAATGCAAGCAAAAAGCTTTGTTTAAATGGTAATTTTTCATTCAGAAAAACTGAGGATTGAACATGCAGGCTCATGTGACTGATCTTTGCAGTACTGAGAACACAGCAGCAAAGATGACAACAAGGAGAGGTGTATATGCAAAAAAATGGCCATTTATTTTATTTCATGTATGTTAACAAAATTAAAAACAAAATAATAATACAATATTTAAAACTAGTGCAGCTTTATTTACTAAATGTTTTAGTATTGTTTTCTATTACATCAGAGCTAGAACAACAGTTATGTTCAATAGAGGTTTTATTCCCAATTTTAAAAAAATCTGTATTAAAATAGCAATTCAATGATTATTCTCTCTTAATCAAAATTTACTTGCAAAAAAAAAAAAAAGCTACAGTATTAAGCAGTAATTGTTCGTTGCACAGGTGATGTACATAACTGATATGGGTAGACACTGATGTCTCAAATGTTCAGTAGGCCATTCACAGGTCATATGGATCATGGAAAATTATTACAAACAATGCAAGCAAATTAGCATTTCATATGCGTGTACGGGTGTCACATGACATGGAGATTTCTTACAGGATGCACAACACCACTGTGAATGAAATTCCATCATGTTTACTTAAATTATAACACCATTCAGATAGTGCAAAACACGAAAATGCCATGATTAACAAATGCCAACAGGTTCATCGCATTACGACTTAACAACTTAGCAATATGCAAAAACCAATGCTGATACTGTAATGGGCAGCCATCAAGAAACTACAGCAAGACTATGATAATGATGTGCAAGAAATGGATTGACAAATGATCAGTCAGGGACAGGAAGACAACCGAGGCCCAGGACCACTACACCATGCTGCATCATCTGTGATTTGTTATGCCAACTGTTTCACTGCGGTAGGCCCAGCATTGTGGCCTGCCAAATTTGTTGTAAAACACCCACCCTGATTTGCTAATAGCAATTTTTTTATTTGTATAACTTAACTCGGCCCATACCAAAACTTGCTACAAGTGTGTTTTTGATTGATTTACTGCTAAGATAGAGTAACGGGGAATACTTTTTTGCGGGAAATCCCAACTCATTACATCATGCATTGAGAAAGCCTAGCAGCGAAACAGTTAAGGCAAGAGAAACAGCAATAGATATCTCCGATTAGTGTCTGATCATAGATCAGTTGGTCAGAAATTTCCTCAGTGGTCCTAAAGGCACTGACAGAATGTCCTTTATACCAATGAATCAAGATTCCTACTCAGACAAGCTGACAATTACTATGCTGCTCCATACCCAGCAAGTAAATCATTTCAGTAGTGGCAGTGTGATGGAATGGAGAAAGATGTCCTACAATTATCATAGAGAATCTGGTGCTCGTTCATCATCTCACAGAGATATGATACCCTGAGGATATTCTGCAGAGGCATATGTCAGTCTTCATTGATGTCCAGTCATGTATTCTAACAGAATAATGGTTGACCAGTTCTTATGAGCAAACAACATTCATGTGCTAACCAGGCACTCATGATAACTCGATACTGCTCTTATTGAGAAGATTTCATCAATGTGCTTTATAGCCATGCAGTAAGCAAAAGCTCTTTTAGATATTGCAGGACATCTAGAGAAATTCACACCAAGGATCACATGCAAACTCATCAATTTCACAAGACTCACTACTGTTGTTTTGTAGAGTTCCTGTTCTGATGACATGTGAACAGTGATGCTAGCAATTTGCAGCAACCAATTTTGTTTTGTGAATTAAGGTCACATCCATGCATCTCTGAAATGTAAATCTAGTTTTGGTTTTTCAACTTATTTTTTAAGTTAACAATGAATATGAATGTTCTGGTTGTTGGGAGGGTCTGAAGAATGCAAACTTCCTTAAATAATCTACATTATCTCATTTCATTCTCTTATATAAATATAGTATTCAAACATCTTTTAGAACTTTCCTGGAAGTAAAGACTGGTAAGAGAGACATGCTGGAATACATCTTTTCGTAAAGCTTACACTACATACAGTGCGCAACTGCCTCATTATATGTAACTATTTTCTACTTTATAGCAAAATGTTTTTAATACATCCCTGATTACCTTCCCTGCCCAAAATTTGAAATAAAGAAACCAGCTGCTCATTCCCCAACAATGTCTGTTGAAAATTTTTTTAAAACTATCATCCTTAATGTAATGTAATAGCATATTGTATGCAGACGGTGGTGCACATCTATAAAAGTAACTAGTAAAACTACATCCACTTAGGAGTCAACAATAGGGGATATATGCTATGGAGAAGATTGGAAGGGTGGGGATAAAAAAGGGACTAAATAATGATGAGTATCTTATACTGAGAAAGATAGTGCAGCCATTACTTTATTTTAAAAAAATTTTTTTAATACATACCTTGCATTTCCAATATAATCAAAATAAAATGCAAATCGTTCTGTAATAATCTAAAAAAAAAAAAAAAACCAGCAAGAAATATATCATACACAATAATGCATAAAATAGTTCCAAATAAACTAAGCTACTTAATCCATAAGATGAGTCAGGGCTGTTACACAAACCCACACATGTATGGAGAATAGAATCCATCCTTGAGAAAAATCGGTATGATATACCAACACTCTGGGTACTGATGGTCCCATGAAATAACTAGTAGGTAAGGTGAGCTGTTCTAGAAGAAAATAATCAAGCTTTATATAAGTGAAACAAACCTGGCTGCATTTCTTTTGGCCTGAATCTTAAGATACTAAAATACACAGTAAAGTAAAAGTAGTGTGGTTCCATTAAAAATGAACTACCTCAGCAAAAACTATAAATAATAATAATAATAAACAAAAAATACCAACGCATGCATACAAAGAGCAACAAAGCAAACTCAGAATCACCGCCCTTCCAGCCGTCCAATCCCAGCTGCCTAAAAGCAAACATGTCGTCCTCTTAGAAATCGTGTTCTCCGGCCGGGCAGCCTGTTTTAAAATTTGGTAAAACTCTTTCTTCATGAACATTTACTATTAATACATTTGTTCACCCCTCTTTAATTATTCTATCTTTATTATAGATTCGTAACTGATAAAAACGTACACTAAAATATGGGATGCTTTCATTCTTATTTTTCAGTCTATAGTTCCAGGTAAGATTTTAACCGACCGCAGTTTTAGGTGCCTTCGTATGTGGAGCAATAGACAGGATATTATTACATACCGTTGAATCTGGGCCCTGTATAGGGACACGGGTGAAATTTTCAATTGCATTTTAAAATGCAACATTTGTATGAAAATGACAAATTACCATTTCTGTTAAAGAATGCACTCTTTTGTGCCTGCCTACATAGATGCCAGTAAGAGAAAGAAGAAATTATATGATTTTGTGGGAAATGCACCGGTTAAGTTTTCAAACAAAACTTACCGACTGTACATGGACAATATTTCGAAACAAAGCAGCAAATTCTTCAAACACAATTTCACCCCTACCACTGGAATCAACTTCCTGAAAAAAAAAGAAAAGAAAAGAATGCATGCAAGTTCCAGTCTCAGAATACTCCATATGATTTGTCTATTTTCCTTTTCTTTAAGAAATTAAAGGACAAATTCTCCATTGTGTATCTCAGCTGATGGAGTTTCACTGTTATATTCACTCCATGGCACTCATTGCTACTGAAGCTGACTATCAGAGGCTCAGTCCGCTCAGGTTTTCAATGATGCTAATGATCTCAGTAAATAAAGCAAGAAGCAAACAGAACCACGCGGTGCTATTTTTTTTTATTATCGTATTAAGTATTTAAAATGTTACACAAGTTTTTTGTTTATTTTTATATGGCCTTACACTTTTTTAATGAACTCACTACTAGCCATGTATTTTTGCATCTTTCTAATTAACATACAAACTAGATACAGGATCTAAAGCTTTCAATACTTTCTCCAACAGAAAATAAAATCAGTCAGAATTTGGGACTTACAAAGATAAATTTAAGCAAAAGAATAAATCAAGAGCAAGGCCACAAAGACCGGATGATCAATGGTTGTGGTTGGCTAGCTAGATTGGTTTTTGCTTCTTTTTTTTTCATTTTGTACTTTAATGAAAATCCAATATCAGAAAAACAGCGCATACATTCCAACCTTACAAGTTTGAGAGAGATCAGAAGATTTCCAAGTAAAATTAAATTAGATGGGCTGTGCTAAGGTTTTGAGAGAGATCTGTCATAATGACTATTTCTCTATAGAGATAATCTACTCCCAGTGCCAGTAACCAAAAAAAAAAAAACAATATAATAATCATTTTACCATCTAGGACTATAGAAATAGGGTCAGCTGGCATGAAAGCCCTTACTGTAGCTTGATGACAGGGTTTTCTTGTCACAAGCTTACAAGTACAATCCTTCATATACAAATGAGCAAACACGCATATCTGCAAATAATAAGAACTGAGTTATATGTACCACCCTAAACTATTTATATTTCAAATGTTACTGCTAAATACATTTGAGAAAAAACCCAGTAAATTTCATTCTCAATATATTTTAATGCTTGTATTGACCCTACACAAGCAGACAAAACAAAAAAATATACAATCACAGGCATAATTATGAAGAGGAGACCTCTGATTGATTATAGCTCCAACACGTTTTGTCATATACATCTAAACTGATTAAATATGCCACATTTCTTTGCAGAGTCCAAAATTATGTTTGCTTTTGTACACAATATTTTTCAAAGCAAACCATTTTCATCGTGGAATTTGATCTTACACTACCAATATAATGCATTAAAAATAAAAAATAAAAAACAAACTGACTTCAGTTTTTCAGAAAAGAATTTAAGTCAATGTTTTGTAAATTAATTTTCTTAGGAAATCATGTAAACTCATAGATTCTCTCCACTATGAACTAGTGGGAGCAACTCCCTTTACCCATCACCTCTTGGCCAATCTCCTGAAGCACAAAACAAATACTGGTTCATGGCCTGAGTTACAAAAGTTGCTCATCACAAGTAGGGTATTATTTTTAAAGTATCCTTTACCTTATTTATATTAAATGAACAGAATATGCTTGAAGTAACACTATTCCATGTAAATAATGCATCATCGATAACTTTCCATTCATTCTGATTTCACATATGCCACTTTATGGTGGGCTCAGCTAAATACACCACAATATCAATGTTAAAAATTCATTTTCATTTTCCCAAGTCACTACACATTCATTTTCTTATGTAGAACTCATAAATTAATCTTTAGTCTATATTTTAGCACAAATTCTTGAAATCTTACCAAAGGAGAGGTTACATACCATAATATTCACTAATTTATTATAAGGTTTACGTTTTATAGCCATCTCCAATCTAAGGCTATTCTGATTACTAAGATTTTGTGCAGCTATTATCCTCAGTAACATTTACATCAGTCATACTCATGTGTATAAATTAAGGAAACCATTCCAAACACCCTCTTTTTTAAAGAGCAGGATAAGTTGCATTGAACAAAGACAAACCATTTTTTTATTTTCTTGTTAAACACCTTTCAGATTCTGTTTTCCTGTTCCTTAGCACATGGCATCTGATATTGAGTTATTTTATGTAATTAAGTCTGGAATTCACCTACTCCATCAGCTTAATTCAATCCTATTTCCTTCAAGAAAGAAAATTCTCCATTAATATTAATAGTAGCTGCTGAGTGAAGCCATGCAGTTGTAGAATTTGCTGCCAATGGCTGGACCATTAGGTCGTCATGGTGTTCTGGCCCCTTGCCATGGAACAAATTTTAAAAAAGGAAAATAACTGTGTTAATCCTTAAAACAGATTCAGGAAAAGAATATATAAAGCAGTTTAAAAACCTAGATATAAATAACGTTAAGCTAAAAAGTCAACAAGGGCATGCATGCTTTTCTTTCGTAAAAACAACAAAAAATACAATATTTTCCAAAGCAAACCCAGTGGTGCTGGCTAATCTACCAGGAACAGCCTATGGAAATATCTTCAAGGTATTTACCATACACACATTACTAAATTTTGCATCTGTTTTCTTTTATTATTTTTAAAATTCAATGTGTGCTTACCCTGTTCTTGCCTAATGGTGCAAAGGTTTGCAATACCTTCTACAAACATCTGCTGAAATCCCTGGAGTTGTAGTTTATTCAGCAAAAGCATGAGGTCAGCTGGTACTGAACACCTATTGCCGAGGTCAAGATTACATTTGTCAATTTTGAATTAGACTCACCAGTGAGACCTCTGAAACGTTCAAAATGTCGATAGGCAAACAATTTTTTTTTAAAAAAAAAAAAAAAAAAAGCAGCAGCAGCCCCTAGGATTTTCTTACTAATAAGATCCCTAAACCTCAAAAATCTTAAACCTTTATTCTACGTAACAAAATATTCCAGATGCTCCTATTTACCGTAAATCTGTCCCGTAATTTGTTGTTTGAAATCTTGTTGTTTATCCGTGGCATCCACGCCTTCACATTCTTCAAAGTGACCCTGAAACAAAAAACAGGCCGGCAATCAAGATGCTGCAACTGAATTTACGAGAATTTAAATAAAGGTTATAACAAAAATATTTAGTTGTGTAACTATTTTTTAAAGTCCTTACAGAAATCCATACTGGAGAAGTCTACAACTATACTAATAGAAGAATCCTCCTTCAGTACTTTTGCACTCGTATTTCTACAGTGACTTGTCAACTTATATCCAGCAATTGTTGAGAATATTAATAAGAATTTAATCTATTTTGATTTACTATATTTAACTTGTGGAACATTTTAAAAGTAAACAATTTTAATCATTTGCTTTTTTTTTTTTAAAGTGAAATTGGAAAAATAAAAATTCTACTCAAACTGCTATTTACTGAAATCTAAAGCAGCAAAAATAACCAACAAAAATCTCTATTATTTATTAAGAAATAACTATGGAACTGAACAGAGTCATCAGTGCGGGTAATTATGCAGTATTAGTAGATTGCTTCCCTTTATTGATTCTGCTGCTGCATGACTGTTGAGTTTAATGTTAATCGTACCTCATTCACAGATCAGGGGGCAGCTGAAATGTTTAAATGCCATACTGTCGTCATTGAAAACAAAAATTAGGTACAGGCAAATATATTAAAATGTTAGAAATCTTTTTTTTTTTTACCTCTTGTTATTTAGCATTTCTCTATTTAAAAATTTTTTTCTCATTTTTATTCTGCACTTATGCTTAAACCTGTTAATTTTATTTTATATTTTCATTAATTGTTTTCTTTCTAATATAACAATATTTTAGAATTTAGAAATCACACACACACACACAGGCGCACAAACGCATGATTATTTCCAGCTAAGCAAACACACCAACATTTTTTCTTTAATGCAATTATGCTCTATGTTATAGAATAGTGCAACACTCAGGTTGTCAGTCCACCATCTGGCTTTGTGAAAGAGTAAAAAGGGAGATGACTTTTATCCCACGACCTTGGACCCTCTCAGGCATTTGTTGTTTGTAATCAGATAGAAATATGTGGAGCAAACACACCAGCACAAAGATACCATCTGCATCCAAAGTCCCCAAATAAATGCTGGCTTACTGCAAAACGAAGGTGATTCAGGAAATCATGGGAAACCAATGGCATTCTATCGCTGCTAAAAAAAAAGGATTTGATTTCCCACAAGGCAATAACTTTGTTCTCCTTCAACTGCAAAATTAGTCCCAAACACCATCTTAACATTATCATCCAGCTTTGGCATTTAGTCTGACAAGGTCCACAGTAAATATTATCTTTGTTCATCTAAAAAAGGGCCTAACCCACCAAATAGGATTGCATTTATAATAAAAATGTTGTTGTTAAATCCTTAAAACTATGCTCCATTTTGATTTCCCTGGACATCACTCATAAAAAACCAGCAATTATGTACAAATTTATATCGTGCATCTTCATAAATTAGCAGGCCCTTAGAATAAAGTGAAATTTGTCCTAGATCTACCTAGTCTCATTTGTACTACTGAAAAGTATTTATGCATTCAGTCAGAATGATATATTTCCTATAATAAACGATTAGCTTTTTGCCTGGTATGTTCTACAAAGAGGCTGTCAAATACCAGCAAAACAAAAACACCGCCATATGGATGTCAGCAGTCTCCTATATCTGCAGTTTTTAACTAACAAACTCCAAATGGGATTTTTAAACAAGATAATCATCATCAAACCACACCCATTTTCAAACATTGATCTGCTTAGACTTATTTAAATTTCCAGCAACTGAAGAACCATTAAAGCATAACTGTCCATATTTTCAATTGGGAGCATTCATTGTATGTAAATGCTTAAGAATTCTATGCAAAATGGCTACAATAAGGAGGCAGCATCTTTGTGAATCATTTAAATAAATACAAATGTCATTTTCTTTTCTAAAATCCTGCACAAATCAAATAAATTTAAACAAAATTCAACATTATTATTACAGTCAAAAAGCATTAAAGATTAATAAGAGTAATAATAATAATGATTTTTATTACAATTAAGGCTATATTCCATTCTAGTTTAGTAATACAATAGATTACCAAAAAATTTTAATATCTATACAATAAAGACTATAAATCTAATGCACTTTGCTGCTTTTCTTTAAACTTTTTAATTAATAGTAGTAGTTTTAAAGGTTACTTAATAGAGCAAAAGTCTAAGGCTGGTTGAGACTTTATAGTTTTATATTATTAAGAATTTGAATGGTTCATCTTTAAGAAATATCACATCTTTAGCTAGGTAAAATTCTAACCAATCCCAAGAGAATGCTCCACAAAATTAGATATTTATATCTTGGCAATCCATTAATTTTTTGAGTAGGATGATCAGTAGCTCCAGAGAGAAAAATGTGGATTAGGTTTGACAGCTATTTATATCCTGCCCACACAAAACAAACAAACAATCAATCAGATTCTGTTAAGAGAGGCTGGGTTTTAGTATAAATCTCCTTAATGTTGGCAAAATATAAGCCATGAAGGGAACACAATAATGTAACAATGTCAAATTGCCCATAGAAGTGTGATGTGGAAGCCAACATTTCCGCACGACTGCACAGCAACCAAGGACTGCATTTCTAAGAATAGCTCGACAATATTCCCTCCTACACGTTAGCCAAGTGTCAATCCTCACATTTGTTGATTTTTAGGTGTAGAAACATCATAGATCTCCTGCGTCTCAGGAAAATGCCGAGGAGACAATATGTTGCCCAATGATTTTTTTTTTTTTTTTAAATTCATTCTGTCATTCTGATGGCTATTTATGACTATCCTTACCTGGAGTAGTTCATGGACAGAGACTATTACCGAGTAATAAATCTCTTGCAACTGCTCCAGTCATTTTGAGTTTACAGCTTACTTGTTCAGCTTTCACATTTCTTTTTCACCTTTATGGTAAGCACACACGAGAGCTTCCCCTAACCCCTGGTTTTCATTGTATCATCCCCATGACCTGGTCTGTACCAAAGTTAACATTCAACAGCATTTCTAAATGATAGATATCTGCATTTGTAAGCAAATTTACTTTCATGCTCATTTTAACAATTAGATGATAAACTTGGATGCTTAACTTAGTGATTAGTATTATTTAACAAAATTTAATCCATAAAAAAATTTTATTAGTGCATATTATATAACCTATGAAAATTAATTGCCATAAAGAAGTTTATAAAGTAACTGTACAACTAATCATTAGTAACAGACTTCACATGATGTATTTAAAATAGTGTGTGCATGTTCTTACAGACCAATTATAGATAACAATGAATCGTCGTCATTGTTGAAGATACCAAATTTACCAACACAACTTAACTCCTAAGCAAGTAGACTTAACTGGCAGAAGTTGATTTAAGGACATTTTCATTAAAGAACTGGTGAGGATGATGGTAAGGAGTATGGATGTAATTAGATCTGGCAATAATCTCTAGCATCATTAAAGCACTGTAATAATATTTCAAAGATCCTACAGTGATGCAAGTGACAATAAAACCGTACCAAAGGCTCATCACTGGGGGGGGGGTCAAGATATAATGAATTCTTGCACACTTTAGGACGAGATAATAAGTGTACCTTTAAAAAAAAATTAATTAAAACTTTTTTTTTAATTGGTCTTTTTTTGCCAAAACCATGAAAAGAAAGAGAACACCAAATACCACGTGTCATACAATAAACAAATTCACGATTCAGTAGCTTTTGAGTTACATCTACTAAAAGCATGGAATTATATTCTACATTTAGTTCTATCGCCAAAAGGTGTTTTTTTTTTTTTTTAAACATCCAATATGAAACTTCATTCTGTCTCACCTTGATTCCCTGGTACGATGCTATCCACTTTAGCACACCTGTGATGTAGACTTCTCTCAAATTTTAAAGGTGTTCCTAAAATCTGGAGTTTCCACACTTAATCACATTTAAAAAAAAACAAAAACATTAAAACCATGAACTTCAACTCTAACAGCCAGATTCTTCTGATTAAAATGCAAATTTCTGCACATTAAAAACATTTTTAAAATAAATCCATCCAACAGATCTCCATTACAATCTGCCATGGGGAAATCAGTGCCGTTTGCACAACCTGAGATTTACGGCTGATAAACAGTGAGAGGGATTTAACCGTTCCCTGTGCATATCAGAAAGCCTCAGCAGATCCATTTAAATCCAATGAATATCAGAGAGAGAGAGAGAGAGAGAGAGAGAGGACAGAGATATTGAATTTCAAAGAAATCTTCCATAGAGATGGCCAAGTTTCATCTGACTATTCCAATCCTGTAAATGTTTGTTTGTTTTTGTTAAGGTGTCTTCTGGGGGGAATGTTTAAGTGTGGCATTTCAAACCAACTTGAAAGGAGAAATTCTGATATATTCAATCCAAGATATCTTGATTTGCAACTTATTATTTTTATGATTGTTATGGCAATCTTGCAAGCTCATAAATATGCTAAATACTCTGGCAATTCAGCAGAAACGAGTAATTATTTTCAAAAAATTTGAACATAATACTTGTTTGAATGTAACATTCTAAGGAGTTAGCACATTATTCATGTTTTTTAAAGCATTTTCTTAATATTTGAAATTTTATGAAAAATCATTAAATTTTACTTATCACCCTAAACTTAGAAACATACAGATGTTTAATTTCCCTATGATATTTCATTTGATAGACTGGTCAGAATGCATTCCAAATTTGAATTTCATATTCAAGAAAATGCTGTAGGAAATAGAGATTAGATGTGTTACCTCTAAATCAATAGTTCTTTCACTTACATTCACACTCAATGTATACCCAATGAATATTCATTTAAAGTAAACATCTAAAAAATATCAGCTCGCAGAAGATCCCTTAATTTAACAACTTTTTGTCATGAATATTATCAGAGAGTGAAAGGTATAAAGAGATGTCAATCATAAGCTGCTGTATAATCTATGTTGACCTCACTGTATCGGTTGACCAGAATGCACATATTCAAAGTACCTGCCAGGATTTAATCCAGGACACATTCAAAGATTGACTTAACTAGGCTCAACTTAGTGCTTCTGATGAATGTACTGGGTTCTCTATTTAATCAAGAAGTGTTTAAGAAATTATTCCACCTTTGCATTCACTTGAGTTGCACACTTTCAAGATCAACCATGTGCTTCCGAGAATAAATCAACACTCCACACACACACACACACACACACACACACACTCTCTCTCTCTCTCTATCGATTCACCTTCTCTGAAGATGTGGAGATACCATGAAAACATTTAAGGCAAAAAACAGAAATCCGTTAGAGAACTGAAGTGATTATAATTTAAATTCTTCAGCAAAACTTGTCTCACCCAGTTTTTTTTTTTTTTCTTAAAGTCTGAGGATAGGAAAGTTATACATATTGTTTTTGCGATTCTTTCATTTTTCTTCAAGGCTTACAATTAACCATTTAGGTTTCTACATGTGTCTATCAATTCCTCTGCACTGTTCATTTCTCTCTCTCTACAAATTCATTTTATTACTGATCAAGATGTTACATAGAGCTGGGAATCTTAACTTTTAATCTAAATTTCTTGTTTTTAAAATGTCTTGCTGATTCACTTTAATTTCTTTTACTCCTGTAGATTTTGAGGTGATACCCTTTCCTGTATTGGCCCCAGTTCATTTTTTGGATAATTCTCATCTGAACTTCTTATTGTCATATTCTCTATGTATATTCTTTTGCAACCCTCCTTTTAATTTTACCTCACATGACCAGCATCAAAATCTTATTTTAATTATCGTTAGCAATTATGTTCATTTAAATAAAGACCTGAACAGCAAATGATTTTTTAATCTTTAATATGCCACAAATGTATTTCAACTAAATGAATCAGACCTGGTTCTTTCCCAGTATTTTCCAAATCATTTGTTTTCAAGGCTATGTTGCAAGGTTCTTAATTATCAGCTGTGCACCTGAAGTAAAAATATTACATAACCTTTTCAGTTTAGCATTGCAAACATTAAATATTCCTAGCTTAAGTTTCTCTGAGCAAAGAAGCCAATCATCACATGGCAATGATGGGGCTGCAACATATTAGTTGATCTACTGTGGAATAAATCAGTCACATCCCTGAAGGTGAGAAACCATCTATTTATTAAACTTCTGCCTGCATTATGGATAGAATTCATGTTGGAATGTACTTTTGTTTTAAACATTGCCAAATTTTTCCTTTGATATATTTATTAACAACAATAAGTATTATTTAATCAAAAAGAGACGTTATTTTTAGTGACACAATCATAGCTGAAAATTCTTATCTCCTGGATATTCAGATACTAGATGATTAATAAAACGAGTACACAATGATTTTCCCCGAAAATTATCTTAACAAAGGCTATTTAAAGAAAGGGAGGGGTGTTTTAATTAGAGGAAGCAGGTAATTTATTTACTGCTAATCATCAATGTCTGAATAAATTAACTGATGAAGCTATAACCACTCTGTCGCCACATCAAGGTTTATTCTGGAGGACGGCCATTTTGTTGTACAATAACAGATGTGCAAGCTTTTTTCTTCTTTTCCTTTTTTTTCAATAGGTGCTTCTATTTCTGTACAGTGTGAGTAGCCTCCTGAGCCAGGAGCATCTTGGCACAGTGAGCTAAAACATAAGTCAGAAACAAGCAGTGCTAACCACTTGCATCCAAAAAGAGAAACTACTGCAAGTTAACATAACTGCCCTCCAGAGAGCAGGTAAAAGACGTCCAAGGTGTAGGTTTATTATTCAGTCTATTGCAGGGATGTGTGACAAGTTTAAGAACAAACAAACAAAAAAACAAGTGTTGCAAGCCAGCATAAGAAATTAAAATTCAATTCCCAGCTCCCCTCCTTACAATGGTACAAATAAACTAACGGGTGATGGCAACAATACTAAATTAGGGACATATGGATGCAAGCTGCTTGTGATGCATACTATCAGCACTTGCGCTTAGTTGAAACTGTAAATTACTGCCTTTGTTTTAGAAAAAAAGTCAACCTCCAATCAAAAATAAAACTTTGTAGAACTGCAATCAAAGCACACTGCCTATTATTAGCATAACTAATATTATAAGTTACTTTCAAGCATTATAATAAATTTTATTCTCTGTTCACCGGACAACTTTATATATTTATATAGTGCTATTCTCAAGAAATTAATTTTTCTCACTGCAACTCCATTTGCTCTAAAAATATTGCATCATTCTCTCTCTTATCAAAACAATTTGATTCTTCATTCCATACACTAGTTTTTAATAGCCTTCACAAAATCAACAACAAAAAAGAGACTTAGTGGTATATAGAAATTAAAGCTACCCTTGGAATTTGATTGTCTTTTTACCAACATTAATTCAATCCTTTGGATTTACTAAAATCTAGATAAGTTATCAGTCTTTTCATGGTTGCTGCTTGACCTGGATAAAGTATAGTCTCAATTTCTTTACCACCTAAAATATATTTAGACTAAATAAATGCTAAATACCATTATTCACCAAACATATATTATCAACTTTCAGAAGTTCATCTTTAAACACCAGCCCAGCTGTGTGGGGCAACAAATGTGCATCTTGATTTTGAATTGTAATATCAAATTCTGCACCAGGATTACTTAGATTTGTGCAAGTTATGGACTCGCTCTTGAAACTCATATTTATTTATAGTTTCATCAATAGCTAAATCTCTTGCTATGTCACTATATTTCATTTAACATACAAAAAATCTATAAACATCCAAGTTGATCTTATAGCAGTTTTAGCCAATTTTCTGAAATCCTTTTTCCATTTTTATTTGCTTTAAAGAAAAATTTTTTTTTTAATTAATTTTCCATAAGTCTTTGAGTTCCTGATCCAGCAATTAAAAAATGTATGCCTTGAATAGACTTAATTTGTATTAACTATTAGAATTACTAGAATTATTCAATAGAGTTTGGATTTATTTGTTAAAAAAAAAAATCTTTTAGCTTCGGTAATACTTTCAGCACTATCTCCCATAGCTTGTTGTTTTTGGATTATTAAGAACATATCCAGCCATTCTACTAAAGGATTCCTTAAAGTATCATTTCTCTCAATAATAGCTTTTCTTTCATCCCTCTTCTTTCTATTAAATGTTTAATTTTCGAAAAAAAGTACCACCTTTTAAACTTGTCTAAAATGCAATCTAAGAGATAGATATTACATCATTTCAGAGATCTATACTATTTTCCTCTTAAACTGTAATTCAAATTAATGCTTAAAAAAATGAAACATTTGGGAAAAAACTCATATAACATTTGAGAGCTATGTCCATTATATTTAACCTTTTATTAAATCACAATGAACAATAAAGTGGTAAAATCTACTGAATTATCATTTTCATTATAACAAAAGCTAAAATTTTAGGGTTATTTAAGTTTTTGAACTATTCACCACAGTAAAATAAACTTTATATTTAAAACTAATAATAAAATAATAATAATAATAATAATAGCATTATTAGCTTTAAAAGTAATGTAATATTCCTTATTGCTTATCAAATTCAATTATCAGTTCTTTATTTAAAAATATTATTTGTGGTACTTGCATTTGAAAGAGAGCTCTCTCTCTTCAGATTAATTAGAATAATTTCATGTTGTTTTGTAGAATCTAAATTTAGTATTTGAGAAAAATCTGTACATTTGTAGTTTTTGATCATAAAACAAAACTAAGAATCTTTGAGTTTCAGGTCTACTGCTACTTGCTGAGTTTCTTCATTTTACTATTTTATACACGAGTTCTTCAAATATTTATATTGTTTAAAACATTAGTTTTTCTATTAAAAATTTAATAACAACAAATGATCAGCAATTACATTTATTTCCTTAAAAGCTTCATCATTACAGCTTGATTAGATGCTAAAAGTAAACTTAAATCTTTCAATTTATGAAAGTAAAAATATAGTACCTGTTCTACCAAGGTGCCTGCAGCATCACTTTCACCCAGATATGTCTGGCTCTGTAGTTTAAATTTTCGTGGTCCAGATTAATCTTTTGCTGGACTTTAAATAATTTATCTTCACCTTAGTTCAGAAGCAACATATCTGTTCTATTTATAACTTACTTGAATGTAATTTAATTTGTGAAGCATCAGTGTTGTGATAAATAGATAAGCTGCACATTAAAATTGTAACGACTTTTAATTTCTACTTCTGAAGGAATATTTTCATCTGGTTTTGTTTAAGCTAAAAGTTCCCATACTGAGTTAATTCTATAATCATCATCAATACTAAGCTGATTTGGTAATTCAACTGAATATTTGTTAGATTTCAATGCTGTAAAGCAAATGCAGAAACTGATATCCTTGGAAGCTCAATTTTCTTCAGCAGCTGCATCCACTTTGTTGTCAGCCATTAAAAAAGCTTGCAGAATTGATAAAAGGAACAGGTACATTCAACAATTAATTTTCTTCTATTGGTATTAATTTTTAGGTGTTAAAAGTACCATTTCTAGATTTTAAGTAAGTAATTGAGCTTCTTTCCATTTGTAATTAGCTGAAATAATTTAGTTTTAGTATTAAAATCCTGTTCACCAATTTTTTAATGATAAACTTTCTTTAATCTCTCTTTAGATCAGATGAAATACTTAAATTCTTTAATCTTTCCTGTTTTTATTTTATATAAAAAACATTTCATATATTTAAAAAATTGATTTTGTAGGAAGCTTTGATTATATCATTAAACAAAGTGGAGATGCCTACAGAATCAGCAAAGTTGCTGAAGAATCTTTAGGTCATAATAAAATTCAACAAACTATGATTGTTATCTCTTATTAGATGATTTATCTGTAACCACAAACCCATCTAACTTCCAACACTTTCCTAAAATATTAAATTCATCAAAACTCATTCTTATTAACCTAACTAATGCATCCCAAATATTCTGAATCAATCTCATTCGAATCACAATCCATCTGGATCTTTAAAGTATTCCACACCTATTTCTAGTTCATTTTTGTTCCTTTTCAAAATGTTTATGAAATAATAGGCATCTAAATTTGTGTGTTAATGCATTTTCATTTGAAGAGATATTTATTTATCTGTTGCTTATTAACAGATCGTTTTCAGTTTTGATAACCAGGCTGGTATAAAGATTCTGCAAACCCATATTCTGGAATAATCTAAAATCCATAATCTAGAACAACATGTGCACATAAGAATAGCAGTTTTGCCACATCCTCTTTCTCCTATAACCAACCCAGATAGACTTTTAGGAAGTAAAAAAATAATTCTTACTATTCATTTTTCCAATGTTCTAAACTTATTCATTTAGTTTCGTGCTCACTTTAAGGAAAATAATTCTGACAACTGCTATACTGGATCCCAGTCCCTTTCTACGAAATCACAACCAAAAATCTTATGCTGGAACTAGAGATGAATCTGAAGAACTGAAGAATAAGCATCGTGGAATACATGCTCTCTTGAAACTCTGGATTAAGACTCAATTATATATGAAACATTACTAAAATTAATTGCATAAAATGTAAAACTGAAACTAATTTTAAAAAAGTAACAGGATATCAGTAAGAGAACATTTGTTATGACCAAAATTTTTAATCTGGCCAGTGGTCCTTATTAGTATCGGCCATGGTCAATGTCTGAAATAATTAGAAAAATCAAGAATTTCAGGCCTTTGCTGAACAAAATAAATATTGACTAAGATTCTGCTGGCCAAAGTTAGAAATCTAAATTTATTCAAGGGACCATGCTGTTTAGTTCATGAGACTATAAAACATTTAATATGAAATTGACAAAACACATTCATTCATAAAACTTGATTTACTCATAAAACTAAACTTGATAAAACTAACAAAATCTTTTAAAAATTAGATGTATTATGTAGAAAATGTATTACAAAAATAGCATTATCATATTTTAAAATACAATTGAAGAATTATTTAATTCACAGCAAGGTGGCATGAGAATTTGCAGCAGACTATACTACTGTGGCACTTTGAGTTACCGAAAATTCTCTTGGCTCTCTTTACACTTGCAGCTCTCTGTATTACATCTAAGTGTGCTTGAGCACTTTGTGTATCCCTGCACTCCAGTTAATATTTGACTAGAAGCCACTCCTCACAATGGTTTTTCCTCTTTGCATACATATTCTACAGTCAATAACTTTTCTGTATAAATCATGAATTAGCTTTGAGCATAAAGTTATGATTTTCATCATCTGTTATGATCGCAAACAATGTGTTTCTTGGATCTCCTATCTTAATATGGGTAAGGTATTTGTACTACCGCAATCCCCTACTTTGGCTGGTGGAAACTTAGTGTCCGATTGTTTTAGCATTTCAGAAGGCTGGGTGTGCAAACTAGTGTGACGTTCAATGTGTTTCCTTTTGTTGTTTTTTTCCATATCCAAACAGAGTAGCCACTTTGGAGCCATATCCTTCCATTTCCTTGCCAGAAGAAACTCTGCTCAATGCATGGACACATCTGTTGCCCAATTTACAACTATGAGACCTGTGCATTCTTTTTTCACAAACCAGGAAGAAAGAAATATTTTTGTAATTCCATAGCTATTTTAAGAGCAAGTTTTTCTTCACTGAGTTGATCTTCCTGGTTACTAATTCCAGTAGTACATGTTGATTGTTTCTTGTGTACTGAGGTTATTTGTATCTCACTTTTGATTCTTCCTTGAAGACCTTTAGCCCATGCAATGAGTTGTTTGTTTACATTCAGGTTATCATCATTTTTTCAGACTTCCTGGTTAACTTGCTCCACAGACACTTAACTTTGACAAGGTTTCTCTTGAATGGTTTTGGCTACATTTCAGAGATCCCAGTGACTTCAAAATTCTCTGCCAATGTCAGGCTCTAATATAGTGGGTGCACCAATAACAAAATAAATAGTCCAATAACTCCTCTTTGTGTATATAATATTAAATCTTCATTCCTTTGCCAATAACTAGCACAATAAGCTTCTCATTAGTGCCTACACCAATCACAAATCAATTCGAACAACAAACATGTACTTCATTTTTCACCTTTGCCCTCTTTCACTTCCTTATGAGTTGACAGTATTTATTTTAGAAAAGACCATGCTATTGTTGCCTTTTCTCACATGCTTTTTGACTGCACTCCCATTTCATTTCCCTCAAAACTATTAATATTGTTATCACCCAAATTTTCAGACAGTTGTTGTTAAACAAAATAAAAGTTAAGCCAGATAGGAAACATCAAAAGAATCCTAAAACCACAAAGGAATTACACAGACTGATGCCCATTGTGTGTAATTCACAGAAAAAAACATAACCGAATAACATGGTGGATAATCAACTTTGGCCAACAGCCTGGACATTACCGATATTGGCAAGCCATTGTCTGAAACATTTTATTTTTCTTCATAGATATTTGAGATGTTGATTGGCCAGTCAATTTGGCCAATATTGACAATAACTGGCCCTTATGAATACTGGCCAATTTCAGGTTCTGACCATAATATATAGACTGATGTTAACACAAATATGTGGAATTTGTGGGAATAACATGCTTTGCCTCACAGGAATAAAATCATTGGAGGTGTTATACAATCATCTTTAGAAAAGCTTCGTGATTAAGCCTGAGATAAATATTCTGTTAAAAAAAATATATCAGGGTATAATTACTATGGTAAAGAACATTATTAGATTTAAAATTAAATCCAGAAAATTCTCCAAAACCAGGCAAAAGATCAAATATTTTATTAGCATAATTTAAGACAAAAACACTATACAAAAAGATATCTATTTAATGAACTATCTTAATAATATTCAAAATTCTAATTTAAGAGAAAAATTGAAAGAGATTTTGTTAAAACTGCAGTGAAGGGTAAAATAGCCACTGAAGGTTCTATTAGGCCATTACAAAAGTTTTGTCGGTTTTTATATTATGTCAATTTGAGGTTAATTTTTTGCATGCTCGTGAGGTGTATGTAGATAATTTATATATTGTTTTGTAGTGTGTGTGCTTTGGCATACATTATGCAAAATCTACCTTTTCAAAAATCATAGAAAGGACATTTGTTTCAGGGTTCTGGGTGAAGCATGGATAGAAAAGTTTTTTGTGCCATTTTGCTTCATGAGGCAACTCGTAACATTAAGCAAGCTGGGGTGAGGACACAACAAATGAACACACAGTACAATGATGGTTTGCAAAGTTTCGATCAGAAGTGAGCCTTGAAAATAAGTAACGTAGCGGACATCCTTCCAGCTATGATGAAGATCGCAAACAGTGCAAGAAATTGCTGGAGAGTTTGACATACACACTACAACTGTTTTTGGCATCTTGACACAACTGGCAAGGAGAAAAAGTTTGACAAGTGCGTGCCTCACTAATTCAATAAACAACAAAATCATCAATTGGAGATCTGCTTTTTGCTTGTCATAAGAAAAATTACCCATTTCTTGACCAAATCATTACAAGTGATGAAAAATGGATCCTTTACGACAATCACAAACGATCAGCACAGTGGTTCAACAGAGACAAGGTGCCTAACCATATTGAACGTTTTTCACTTCAGGCAAGGTCAGGCTATATAAAAAGGCCAGACTAAAGAGGAATGGGAGATTGTTATTGTTGCTATGTGAATTTTAAACTGAGCAAATGGTTTGGTTACTGTTTTCAAGAAGTCTGAAGCTGGACAGCAGTCACATGTTGAGCATCAAATATTGCGAAGATTTAAGATTCCAAAGTCAATGGTCAGAAAGGTAAATCCAACAATTAATTTAGTAACGAGAACAGGATATTAAAAATGTACTAACTTTATCTGTTTTAACTAGCGTGGTGCATAGAACACTAAAGATTGAGTAATTCAATGAAAAAGTACATGGCCTACCGTATCATATTTACCTTAATCTACTTTCACTGTACTGCAGCGGATTTCAAGTGTTGCTAGAATAATTCATTAAAATGTAACCAACTAAAAAGACTGAATGATTATTCATTACTATAATTTGTTTAACTGAACACTTTTTTTTTTTTTTTTTTACAATGAAGCAGTTAACTCTGGCAAATTTCTTATGCAACTCAGTTATGGGGTAGCCACAAAAGAGAAAATATATTGCCAATACCATAAAGATTACAAATCTTAGTACAGGAAATAAGTCAATGGAATGGAATGAGGACTCCATTGTTATTAGATTTTATCTCTTCCTAATGATCAAATGTTGTGCTCTGAACCAGGAGGAGAATGTCTGATTTGTGGAGATCAGCTTAAGACAAACCAGCAACAAGGACTCCTTCAAGTCTACCATGTTGTCTAATCATCAACATGCAAACCTGTTGAGAGCATCATGACACACTGCTGGTGTTTTGTGTAAGCAAAAGCAGACATTCACTGAGATGTCATCAAGCCAAGCCTTATCATTGCAGCTGAAGAAATTCATGATGAAAAGGCTGTAAGGAGAGTTAAGGGCAGTCTTTGTCCAACGACACGATGCTTTAGACATCAGTCTCAACCTGACAGATCGGTTGCTTCAAAAACTTTGAGCAACCTGCCGGTTTGGCCTGCAGATCAACGAATCTACTGACGTGAGCAGTCGGACTTCATGAAAAAACACCACATTCCCTGGAAGAAATGCTCAGCTAGTACCACAGATGGAGCAACAACAATGACAGGGATAGTTTCGAGAGTGATTACCAGAATACAAGCAGTTGCTTCCCAATGTTTTGAAGCACTGCATCATTCATCGCGAGGCACCTGCTGTTAAACAATTTACTGCAGGATATCAGTGAGGAACTTGAGGCTGTGTTGGAAGATGTGATAAAACCTGTAAATTCTATCAAGGCTTGTGGTAATGGAAAAACTGTGCAAGGAAATGGGAGCAAGTACAAAATGATCTTGCTTCACTCAGTTGACTGTTGAGTGGAAGAGTTCTCAACAAGGTGTTCAAATTACAAGAGGAAATTCTAGTGTTTTTTGATTAAGGAGAAGGAAGGCTTCACTTTTTGCTGATCCTGTTTGGATATTTAAATTGGCTTACCTGGCATGTGTGTTTGATCTGGTGAACTCTTTCAATCTAAGGCTAAGGCCATGAGACTGTCTTCATGTCTTCACTCAACACATCAAAGTGGAGGTATTCAAGATGCTCAAATTTTGTAAAGGCAAGGTAGAGCTTAGAGATTTCTCAAGCTTTCTGACCCTACAAGTTCTTTCAGATGCTTATGCAGATGATTTTAAAGAGATAAAAGAACTTGTGCCCTCTCATCTGAAAGGTCTAGAAAAAATTTTGCAATATACATTCCAAAGAAGTCACTAGGCTGGAGGAAAGGCAATGTATTTTGGATCCATTTTCTACTCAAAACCATACCACGCAGGATCCATTTTCTACTCAAAACCATACCACGCAGAAAAACGCAGAGCTTATGGAGCTCCTCACCAAACTCCACAACAATATTACTCTGAAGAACCTCTTTCAAAGATTCAATGGTGACAGAGAAAGGTTTTGGGCATCCTTGTTGATAAAAGTTGATATGCCCATAATTTTTGAGGTGGCTATCAAAACCCTTGTTCAGTTTCCAAACACCTATCTTTGTGAGAAGGGACTTTCTTGTCTCACACAAATCAAAACAAAAATGAGGAACAGTCTCAGAAAAAACCTGGATTTTGTGATACAATGCACTGTCTTCAAATATATTCCTTAGTTTGATCTTATGATTAAATTAAAGTAGCAGCAAGCCAGTCATTAATTAATGTACTTTGTGTAATTCTTGAATCATATTTGTAAGGTGTGCATGTGTGGTTTGCTATTGAAATACATTCATCAGATGTTTTTCAGTGATGTGCATCATGGATTTCTGCAATGCAGTGTCCAGCTCCAAAAATGGTTTTATCATCAAATAAGGTTGAGAAGCACAGTTCCAGATTAACTTCATAAACAACACCTATCTCTGAGTCAGCTATAAACTTTGTACATAATCAGGCAAAGTTTGTAGTTTGATCTTGTCATAACCAACAAAAGTTACCTGGCGGCAATGTTGATATACTGTCTGACCATAAAGATTACAAGCATCTAGACAGATGATAAATAAATTATTTTTTAGATGTATCATAATCTTTATTTAAAGACTGACACTCTTTCATTGTTAGTTTTAGTGTATCACCAGATTTTACATCTTTAAACTTTTCATTGTTATATAGTATTTTCAGATTTAGATGTAGCATATTGATCTGATACAAAGAAAATTACCACCTCTGATGCCCTGTTCAATCATCATATCATATGATATTTAGTCAAATGCACTAGTTTAATTTGTAATTTCAAACAATCTGCCCAAACTAAAGAGGATGCACTAAAAAACTGACATGGGTCTAGTTTATAAGCTTTTAAGCATACATCAGCAAAAAGTAACTCATTAGAGCTTATGTATATCACTGTATTCACCAAGTCTTTAAGCTACACATTTTTTGCTATAATTTTACAATACTCAAATTCTTTATCAGTTTTGCTTGTTCTATCTATATAAAAATATTTTAACTTAAGATTAATATTTGTTAAATCTATCTGGACTAGAGATACAAGAATAAAGAAATAAAACACCTTCATTTATGTCTTTACTTGGTGTTTCAAATGCTCAGATAGTCTCTCAACACTTGCACCATTAAATCTCAAAATCATTCGTTTGATGTCCTATTGATTTTTTTTTCCACCCTTTTTAGTTGTAGTAATTCTTCATCTAATACTTCTTTAAAAGAGAAAAGGATATTTTTTTTTCCAGATCTGATGTTGAAAGCATAATACTTTTTCATTTTTTAGTTACAACTTTAAAAGAAAAAAGAGACTGCATTAGAAAGATAACAGCAGATTATAGTCAGCATGTGCAGCACGTTTCAACTGGCAATGATCTCTAACCTTTTTTATCTGACAAACCAAATGTTTTTTTTTTGCAAATCAGACAAGATATTACATTTATAAAGTTTTGATGATTTTTTAAAAAATATATATCATCACTAAGTTTTACAAAGTTTTAGAAATTTTATGTATTTCATATTCAATAGCATAGCCAGGATCAATGTTTCAGCCATGTTGTCTGATTCTTCACATATTTTTTGCTCTATATACAAAAGGATTTTATTCATTATTTTGACTTGCATCTACAACAGTATTTTGTTAATTTTTATGTAATATCTGCTGGTTATAATATACTTTCAAAATCAACAAGTAACATAAGACACTTTTTCAGTTTTTTTGTCATCAGTTTTTTGGGTTTAAAATAGGCCAAGGTTTTCAGACTCAAACCTTTTCACGATTTCATTGTTCATTTATTATGCAAAATCTTCTTTAAAAACTTTTCAATGTGTTTTAAAAAAGTGGCAAAAATAAGTTTCAATTTGTGATTTAAATTCTTTAAATTATTTATTTACTTTTTTAATATACTTTTTTCACACCTCTATATCTTTGAGGTTAATGTAGATATTTGAAAAAATGTTATTTACTTTACCAACTTTTCTTTTTCATTTTCAAAATACCATATTTTTCAGGTTATGTGAATAGGTCAATTTTCCCTGGTTTCTAAACCTTCATTCACATATAAGTCAAAGTGGTGTATAAGCCAATAGTACAAATGTACTTTTGTACAGTAATAACAGTATAAAATTTCTGTCAGGGTTATACAACAGCAATGGTGGATAACATCAAAGCAAGACATTTGGGGAATGAAACAGAATGAAGGCAAAATGAAGCTTCAATCTGTATGGAACACAGTTTGATGAATTTTGCCTATCAGAATCATGTCTATGGTGTTACAAATTATGTAAACCCTGAGAAATAGTTCTTAGAAATTAGTGAGTATAGCAATATAAACATTTAGATTGCATTATTTGTGCGTTTGTGTAGTGATACAAAAACCATCTTTGTTTAAAAATTGTCCTCAGAGAAGAACGAAGACAATGTGGGCCTCCCAGGTCAACAGAGATCTATGATCCAAAAGCATGACCATACAGACATTGATACACAAACCACATGATAGAGATGAGTGAAGGGAAATTATAAAATGCCATATGACATGAAGCCGGAACAGGTGTTGATGATGACGACGACTTAAGGAAAGACGGATTTTTTGTATAGGGTCTGTCATCTAGAATGGGTCTAAATACTTCTTACCCTCTTTACATACATGCACAAAAATTGGACATAATAACATTACATGTATTTGGAGTAAACCTAAAAAATAAATCTTATATTTTTAGTAGTTTTTAAACTGTGATGTTTTTTCAAATAGGGTATCTTCGATCCATTTTCCAAACACATTTGTCATGAAATGGTAAGTTATTGTAACTCAACTCTCTACAAAATTTTAATTTCTACAGGATAGATTTAGGAACTTTAAAAAAATTAATATTTGCAAGGAAAAGAACACAAAATCTACAAAAAAAAATAAGGTTTCTCACCTTTTACTATACTATTTAAAAAAAAAAAAAATTCCATAATCAAATAATAAACACAGTCAGACATGCAATGTTTTTTCAGCAGTAAATAATTGTGTAGAGATTCCAAAATAGCAGCAGGTGACCCATTCCAGGACAAATTGTATACTGTCTATATTTCAGTAATTTGTTGGGTTTTCGTTCGTAATTAGATTGTATTTAGTCCACGGCACGTAGCATGTTGTGTCAAAGCAGTCTTCAAGCTGATTTTTGACATTGGTCCATCTCACTTTGCAACCACGGTTTGCTTTTTTTTTTGCTTCTTTCAGTATTTCGTAATGAATCCTTCACTTTTTTGCCAATCGCAAATACATTTCTCACTAACACCATACTGCCGTTCTGCTGCCATATTTCCACCATTGTTTTCAACAAAATTCACTGCTTTCAGTTTCAAAGCTGCTGTACATGCTTTCCTTTCCTTTATAGCAGGCATTTTCAAGTAAGGGTTGGTATTTTTTTTCAACTTTGGTGATTGAAGCTCCCTTAACACAATGATATCTGTGCTCTCTAAGCACTAAATAAAAGGGAGGTAACTGAATCTGAGTCAGCATGCATCCACAATCATACATAAATTTCCCTATGGTACTTAAGGGTCCCGTGTTCCCGGGTATCATGATTTAATCCATATATAAGTCAGTGGTCAGGCCCTTGCAGAAAAAAGTATCAACTTATAAGCCGACAAATATGGTAGTTCAAAATCAAATATAAATCCCAATAAATATGACGCTTTGTTTAATGTTTATAGTGTCATCAAAATAATTTTCCTGACTTAAGACAATTTTGTTAAAATAGTTTATTTTATAATTGATTCATTTGCCAGGTGTTAGAAGTAAATTATTCTCATTAAATGCTCTTAACATCTAATTGCTAAATAATTTTTTTAAATATTCACATAATTTGCATACCACCACGTCATCTAATTTGTATATTCGTAAGGCCAAGTAATTATATGTAGGATAGTAGAGTAGCTCGAATGTTAGAAATCATTAAGTGTTCTTTATCAGGATGTAATAAGACAATAATTTTTTATAGTCACTTGTGTTCAAAATACTCTACTGCTCACTCCAGAAAAGTCCTCCTCAGGACTGAACTCTGATGATGGAAACAGGTAAAATTACAAAAATGTACAGCCATAGCAAGTCTTATCACCCTACAATTTTCTAATTTTAATTGATAAAGATGAATTAAACCTACTTAATTTGCATAATGATGTATTGAGGTACATTCCACTTTGTAGTTTTCCACACACTTAATGAGAAAAAGACTAAAATTGAAAAAATGTAACAATTTGAACATTTAAATTTCTAACATGTAATACGTGATATGCAGGAAAACCTTTCAAGTCATGATGAGATGTGACTCAATTACAGAAGTATTCAAAAGCAGACATTTAGAAGTGGTCATGGGTACAGTGTCAAGCTGTAAGCATGATTTGAACGTAAGGTTTTGTTATTGCTATTTTTATGGTGATGCAAAACTTCTGGCCATGGCAGTAGGTTCTATAGTTAGTTCAGCTACTCCAACTAAAATGACCAAACTAATACTCTACTTTCTGTAAATAACACATCAATAACTTTCCTTTTCTTGCCATTCTAATTGCGTTCATCTTTACTATTTATGTTGGGTTATAGGCATATCTCTTGCATGTAAATTAAATAAAGCCACGAATGTTGAACTACACTTTGACATTTCTCTATGGTTTCTCAGCATCGCTTTTCAAAAATAAACTATAAAATGGTAAAGCCTTTCAATACTTACACATTTGAGCCTAATTTTTCCATGAGGTAGAATTCCTTCCTTAACCACCTGACAATAAACAAAAACAATGCATATTTTCAAAGCCATTTAAAAACTACACCTGACAAGTTTCCACCACACTTAAATTACTTATGCCCAGAAATTAGTGATAAATAACCAAAGTGAAGTATAGTGGATTCACCGTTTTATTACATTCAAAATTATCTGTTATTTAGCAGAAGTTTTATGAAAATTGGTTTCTTGAACATTATTTGCCAATGAAAAATAGCCCTGATTTTGTATCTCTTCAGAACATTATCAGTGTTGCCAGAGCATCTGAAAGCTTCTGAAGAACAAGTGCCCACAACTTTACTTCCTTTTATTTTACATTTTCATGGAGGTACAGCCCACGTTTTTTGTTTTACTTCTTTTTGCCATTATCACACTTCCTTTATGCCAATTTAAATATAATCCAAACTATTAATTATCTAAGCTAGTGACTAAGTTTTTCTTAAATATGAATAGTGAAAGCTTAAATTTTCTACTTCTAATTTTAAGGTTAAACTAATAGCTTGATGTGATTGTGTGAACTCGAAAAAAAAAATAAATAATGTCTTCAATTAGATTTACAATTTGCAAAGCTTGTTTGTAGATAGATGGAATCTAAAAGATTTAAAGCTTCAATAAATTTGCAATATTTCAGTATGAATTTTTTTAGAATTATTCAGCTTGAAGGTAAGATTGAGAATGTTTTAGTAAAAGGATTAATTTAGTGAATTCTCCCCTTTTTGAGATATGTTTCAACATGAAGTTCTGAAGCAAGTTAGCTTTGAAATAAAAGTTGTGATGTTTTAGTAAAGTTTCGGCATGTTTTACCTTTATGGTGAGAATAATTATTTTGATATGGCACTTTTAAGTAATTCAGCTTTAAAGTAAGATCTGTGATGTTTCAGCTTTAATGGATCATCATTTTGTTGTTATAACTCTCCCTTCATTAACAACCATCTTACAGACATTTAATCCATTAAGCTCTACACCAGATGACTCCACTGCATGGGAAAATCTTAAGGATGCAAATGAAGCTGATCAAAGAAGGAAACAAACAAAATTTAAAGTACCACTTACAAACTACACAAACCTGGTTTTTGCTTCCATGGATAGAGAAATATTTCAAAGTGTAAAAGATACATAGACATTTTCTGTAAAGTTTTTGAAGCACCAATTACCAACTTTATAAGCAAACCCTGGGTGGTAAGAGATTTTGTCTGAGATAAGTAATCAGTTTTGACTGGTTTCACATGTCAAATTTTTTTCTTTTTTTAAATGTAAAACATAAATATAGACGTGAAAGAGTAACATTAAATTATCTTTCTTATCAAAGAAGAAGCAAAAACACCCTACAGAATAGGGAATTACAGAGAAAGCTTAGATTGTCTAATCACTTTTTCCCCTTTAAAATCTCAAAGAAAGGAACTACTAGCCAATCAATGATATGACAACAGTAATTAATTCACATACAAATAAGAATCTTGCAATGAGTGAAATGTACTGGCTCAAAACTTTTGGTTAGCATCTTGCTACAAAGTTGAAAAATAAAATCAGGAAAAGTTTGTCCAGAAAACGAGCCATGAAAAGAATAATAAGTTCTTGAAATCTTCTCACTTTTGCATAATACTGTATAATCTTTAAAGAGAAATAAAACACTATAAGTAACAAGTAAAATAAGCTTTTGCTAACTTTGTATTTAGTTTTGCCAAAGTAAAAAAGATAAAATAGAATAATGGAAAAAAAAAAACTATAAACAGAATATTCTCAGCTGTCTGTAACTTGTTATCAATACGTGCGATACATTTGGTATCTGTGGGTCTAGAAAAGATCTCAAACTTAGGGCCCGCATGAGAATAAACCTATGTTGGGTTTATTGAGCATTCTGGGGATTTTATCAGTCATCCTTGAAATAAAAGGAAGAGCTATATTTGATTTGAATAGAGCTGCTTTTCTTAGACGAACCTGGTTTAGTTTTAATTAAAGATTTGCTGATAGTTTCGTCAGGACAAGAATATTTTTTTTTTAAATATTGGACAAACATGTTTAATTTAAATGGGAAAAAAATCTTTCAAAATCAGGTTTTAAATGCTCTTTGAAATAGAGTAGAACAACAAATGATTTGTTTAGTAGCAGAACAATTACTACATAACTTTTAATATTTATCGCTGTATCCTTCTATGCTGTGACATAGAACTTCTTTGAAGACCCAAAGTTTAACATCTTCACTTGTACATGTAAAAATACCCATAGGTACAAAATGTATTGATGATCCATGCAGCATGAACAAGCCTACCTTCATCAGTCATACACAGCAGCCTTTAAATATTAGTGTCCCTGAACACAGAACGTCTGTGAGGGTGTTTATCTCAACAGCATTCACTTCACATGTTAACTCAATCCTAAAATTCTTAACACACAGATCCAACAAAAAAACATCTAACAAAATCAAAGAATCTATTCTCATTTCCCTACACAAGAACAGAAACAAAAGCCTTATAAGTGACAACGTCATTGTTTACACTTAATTTCTCCCGGGTCAATTCATAACCTATTTTTTTCCATTATTCCATTTTTGTTTTCTGCTCTAACAATGCTGAACATATTCAACAAAACTTGGTTATCCCCGTAACTTGTGTTTTCTTCTCATTTAAAAACTATTCTAGTGCCATGCTGAGAGCTTCAAGTGGTCATGGGAGTTACAATGGTATAAATGTATATCTATTATATTCACATTTTTAATGATACAAATGAAAGTTTGCATCTGTTACCTTTCAGTTTTATATTATTATTTCCACATTTAAAAAAAAACTGGCATGCAGTCTTTTTACGTATTCACAACAATCAACAGATTCTAGAAGTTTACAAATAATTTATAAGCTTCATGAGGTAGTTTTATAAAAAAATTAGAAATTTGAATTATATTTTTTGGGGATGGGATATGGAAGAACTGATCCTCCCTATCTATATCAAATACTTAAACTGTATATTGCAATGGAAATGACTAAAAATGTGACCAAAACTCTATATTAGCAATTAAAATTACCTCTATTTCTGGTGATTACACCTTATTATTACAACCACTTATTGGTTACCTACATCTCTAGTTTATATCTGTGTCCATTTCCTTACAAGCTACGTGAAAAATTCCAGGAGTTGAGCAACTACTTATTTAAACACGCATGCTCACTTGATTGTGCAAAATGAAAAGATCACTAGAAGGTTACATCAGGCCCCGACCAATAAGAGCTGACAATCTGAGTATATTATATACAGAGTTGGACTAAAATGAATTGTCTGCAGATGTGGATGTTGGCAAAAATAATTCTTACCATTGAGTGAACTGATGAACTGCAGTACTTGCAAAAATATATGGCACTATTGCTTTTATTATTAATAAAAACTTTTATTAGGAATGTTTCATTTCCTGAGATCATAAAAGTTGAAACCTGGTTCCTAAATTATTGATTTATCACCAAATTATTTTTTTTCTCCTTTTTTTTCCAATTTTTGGAGCCAGTGGCTACCTGGAAAAAAAATACAAGAAAAATTTTTGTGTAAAGTCTTGTTTTTGTTATTTTCCTTATGATTCTTGCTTCTGATCATCAGTATTTTCAACATAAGCTCTTTACACTTGACCACCCTGAGAGTTTGGTCGGGATTGGTGATACATCATATATCAAAATATTAAGAAACATCTTCAGTGTCTTCAGAAAAAGTGGCCCATATTTAAAAGCTTCCATTCTTTATGAATTTGTGTAGCTAACCTAATACCTGGATATAGTTAATTTTTCTTACCTTTCCACTTGAAGCTGATATGGGGCTGTTTTTGTATCTCTTACTAAGTACTCCAATCCTTCCTGCCATTTTCTGTACTCCTCAACATTTGCAGCTGTAAGAATAAACAGTAACAAACTAAACAGAAAAAAAAAAACATCAGAGTAGAATTTCCTCTACAGAAACTATTAGTCTGTTACAAAAGTTTTGTCAGTTTTTATATTATGTTAATTTGAGGTTCATATTTTGCCTGCTTGTGAGGGTGTATGTAGATAAGTTATATATTGTTTTGTAGTATGTTCTTTGGCAGACATTATGCAAAACCTACCTTTTTAAAAATCATAAAATGGATAATTGTTTCAGGGTTCTGAGTGAAGCATGGATAGAAAAGTTTTTTTGGGCCATTTTGCTTCATGAGTTCAAACCAGGCCACAAAGTGAGCGAGGCAACTCGTAACATTAAGCAAGCATGGGACGAGGATACAGCAAATGAGTGTACTGTACAATGATAGTATGCAAAGCTTCAATCAGGAGATGTGAGCCTCGAAGATAAGGAACATAGCGGATGTCCTTCCAGCTGTGATGACGACCGTCTGAAAGCTT
Organism: Nautilus pompilius; assembly: GCA_018389105.1. Lineage (NCBI taxonomy): Eukaryota > Metazoa > Mollusca > Cephalopoda > Nautilida > Nautilidae > Nautilus > Nautilus pompilius. The sequence continues at coordinate 166,463 of JACATO010000132.1, read as the reverse complement.
CAGTTGAAACTGATCCAAGAAAAACAGTGCGAGAAATTGCTGGAGAGCTGGATGTAAGCACTGCAACTGTTTCCTGGCATCTTGACGCAATCAGCAAGGTGAAAAGGCTTGACAAGTGGATGTCTCATGAGTTGAATCGGTTTATCGACTCCAGAAATCCAGATTTTTTTCAAAATGGTATAAATCCACTTGTAACTTGTTTGCAGAAGTGTATTGATTGTAATGGAACTTACTTTGATTAATAAACATCACATACAGCAACAACATGAAGTCTCATTGTTGCAGTAACAAAACCAACAAAACTTTTGTAACAACCTAATACAAGGTAGTTTCATTGCCAAGGATTTTCAATTCCTGCATCAAATTTTGCAACATTGGATTTTTTTCTCTATGATATCTTTCTGCATCATCTGAACCACCCATAGTAATCTTTCACACTTTTGTGACTCCTATGTTTGTTAAATATCACAGTATCTTCGAGAGATGTCCTTATGTGTCAGTGTTTATGACCATTCTTTCCATTTTTTCCACATTGTTTCATCACTCATTCCATCAAACAACACTAGGCACTGGTCAAGACTCCAAAACACGACATCATCATCTGATTTCAAACTAAAACATGGCCTAGTTACACAATTTTCAAGTCCTCTGTTGTTTGTTTGGAAAATAATAATAGTCACCCTTCTTAACTGAAGACAGTTGTTCACTAATTACATTATTTATCTGCTCTTTGCTTGGCTTTGTTCTTGTTAATGTGAATGACCAGTTTGTGACACACACACACAGAGATTACCTACATAGTCCAGTTTTGTGTAGCCTAATTTAGACGTTACAAGGAGGTAAGAAGACATGGCTTCTGCAAGGACAGCCACAGAAAAGAAATGGCATCAATATGATTCTTAATGATTAATATTGAATACTTTATTCTTAAACTGAAAAATCTGTGTACAATATATTTGTCTTTTTTTAAGATGCTAAAAGCATTACACGTGTCTTCAGTTTTTTTTTCCTTTAAAAGTCAACAATCAAATTTCAGATTTACACTGGATATTGAGAGAGAGATAGAGAGAGAGAGATAGAGAGAGAGAGAGAGAGAGAAGAGAGAGAGAGAGAGAAAGAGAGATAGAGAGATAGAGATAGAGAGAGAGAGATAGAGAGAGAGAGAGAGAGAAAGAGAGATAGAGAAAGAGAGATAGAGAGATAGAGATAGAGAGAGAGAGATAGAGAGAGATAGAGAAGAGAGATAGAGAGAGAAGAGAGAGAGAGAGATAGAGAGATAGAGAGAGAGAGATAGAGAGAGATAGAGAGAGAGAGAGAGAGAGAGATAGAGAGAGATAGAGCGAGAGAGAGAGAGAGCGAGAGAGAGAGAGAGAGAGAGATAGAGGGAGAGAGATAGAGAGAGAAAAGACAACAAACTTTTGTTTCTTGCTACAGTAGTAATTCATGTTAATATGAAGAGTTTTAAAATGTCTGTGTTCCATAATGAAAAAAATTTTAAAAATAACAAAATGTGTTATTTTCTAAAATAAACTAAAATTCTTCATTTTAAAGTCTACAACAAAAATTAATCCCCAGAAAATTTGCTGATTGAGCGAGCATTTCACTGTCAATGCACTCACTGAAGCATGCAAAATTATCCAAGCAATAACCATGAGCTCACCAATTATTTTCAATCCTAATTATATGTATAAATACCCTCAACAAATCCTCTACCTCATCTCAAAATGCCTCCTGTAAAGTCATACAGTTGTAAATAGCAGCTTTTAAGCTGGAAATTGCTATGTTTGCTGTGATAATATAGTCGTGCACAGAAAATATGTAGTCAACAAAAAATGTGTTAAGAAATGGCATAAAGCAAAGAATACACCATTGAATACAGAGAAAATCAAAAAGGGAAATCAAGGCTGCAAAGCTGGGTGGGCTAACATGAAGGATAAGTTAACCCAATGCACTACATGTTGTGGACTTAGTACTATACAACTGAAACCAAAGACAAAACAAATCGCAACTGACAGTAAATGTTTTCACATTTCTCCCCTAAAGTATTCATCATGGTGGTTTTGCAGATATGTGTACCATATCATCCAATCAGAGAATAGCTGAGCATGTTACCTCCATGTTGGCTAGTTGTGGACCCCAAATGTATGACAAGCTGAATATCAATCTTTGCAATAAAAATTGAAATTGAGAATTGAATTTCTAAATTTGAATGTGCTGTAATATCTCAAAATGAAATAAAAGTATTGAAGATAGATAAAAATGACATGTTTGGCTTTCTAAAGTAGGCCATTCAACACAGTGCAATTAGTAAATGATCACCTGATGATCACCAACATCATGCAGTAACTAAAAACAGACATTGGGCTTTCAATACCAAAACCAATGATAATAGTTTCAAATCTCTCAATGATTACAAACATGTTGGAAAACTACTCCAATACCCAATTTATCCAGAAAATCATCCTGCAGAACAGTTCAGTGATATGTACAAACAGATCATTAATATTCATGAGCCTAAACGTATTGCAGACAGCAATGCAATGCAATGCAATGCAACAGTATTATGAAGGATATGACATATTGTTCTGACTAGTTGAAATTTTGCCTAACTACTATAGTTGATCTAGCTGCATCTTTAACTCTAAATCAGCTTATCTATAAAGGAAGGAAAGAAAAATGAGAAAATTAGCCAATTCAAGTTATACTTCACATCGACCTATTCTCCAAAAAATGTCTCCTCTTTTTTTTAATCAACAAAATTCCAAGAACTAATTCTTACCTGCCACAGACAATGTTTTCATCTTGAAGTCATTGCCATAAAAAATCACAAAACACAAATTCTTGTCAACTCTTCGTGCTTCATCAGACCACTTCTCAAAGTCTCTGGAGTTTTTTCCAGGTCGAATCTCCCTCACTTCACGTAGATTCACTAGAACAAATAATAAAATTAATGAAACAATTTTCTTCTTCTATAGAAAAATTATCCATTTTAGGTCTTAGATGCACTGGTAGCCATAATTATGGAGTCACCAATCAATATAATATGGAACTTGGAACCTGCAATATATTTTTTATCAAAATATTTCATTGGTGAGTCCACATTAATGGCCACTAGTGTTTATAAAAAGTAAACAATAAAATGATTTATGGTTATTTAAAAAATACATAAAGAAATAGATATGCAGTATAACATAATATAATTGAGAATATTTGCCAAGAGGAAGAGATCAATTAAATCTATTATATGTTTAATCTTAAAATAAGTTGCCAAAATTATGAGATATTACAGAATTTGTCCAAAATAAAAGATACTGCATAATTTACATGCCTCCAAAAATTAATCTACTGTCTTATTTTTACAGTCATCAACTAAATTAAACTACATCAATTCAACAAGTTTACACATAAAATGCCCTATCATATTAATCTGACAACCAAACATAAATCAATGTTTTCTGATCACAATTACATATTTCAAGTATGATAATGTATATAGTGAACATCTAGGTGAGAAGATAACTAGCATGCACTATCATCATGCCAAAGACAGGTGAATTCTGCAATATTTCTGTTTACCTGGCCATGTTATAGGCCATTCAGAATGTAGCCAGAATCAACAACAGATTCCCTAAGATCTTGACATTTTTCAAGACCACCAATAAAGACACCATATCATCACTCACCATCAACATTCTCTTGCTGATATTGCCCATGCAACATAAATGAGCCAAAGAACATGCCACCATCTTTGCCAACAGAAATAAAACACTTTGTAAAAGTCTGGTCAAAGGATGCCTGGCAAGATCCTTACGTATTGGCAGCATCTGCTCTTTAATGAGTCTGGGTTTCAGCAATTCACATCAAGATCACACCTGGGGATATGCAGATCTAATGAGGACTTTCAAAAGCAGCTATGAAAGCAGTGTCATTAAGAGCTATAATCTGACATAATGGAAAGGCCAAATTGGTGTTTGTCAAAGAACATTTCAATTATGGTATGTTCATTGCCATTTTTAAGACATACCTGCCACCGTACCAACAAGGGTAGATTGAGATTCCTGTTCATATTCTTGATGGCACTACATGCCACACTCATGTGAGCACAGCTAGAAGAGAAATCAAGGTGTGTGTGTGCGTGCACTTGAATGATTTTTTCTTATGTCATGTTATATCAATGCTAATTTGGGTTACTGGTATTCAAAGAAAATGTGAGAAATGCAGCTTCAAAAAGTCTGTATAGACAAAAAATAGTAATTTCCAATTTGTCTTCTACATTTTGGTACAAGAGAAACTCGCTCTGTCTGTGTACATGACTACAGTATGATTTCTATAGAATGTAGTTAAAACTTAAAACTTGAAAACAGATTTTCAGTTTTTGGATAAGGCAACCTCTATGTAAGTAACAGTACAAAACAAAAATTACATACAAAATGTTATATAAAACTACTGCAAAACAATGTTCACTATTTCATGAACTACCAAATGTTTCTTGATTATTTTAGAACATCACTTGCAAAATTCCACTAGATGTCATTATATTTTAAGAAATTAGTAATATATCTGATATTTTTAACATGCCACCTGATGTTTGGAAACTAAATGTTAGTTCAGGTACTTTCCATCTCCTCATTACCTTATTAGTTAGAGAACCTACATTTAAATGATTTCTTCCTAAAACCATCATCATTACAGATCCCCAAAAGTACTAAATAATTGGCCAGTTGTCCCAATGGTGTAGCTTGCTATAGCACTGGGCTAAAAAATACATCATAACTGTATTCTAGATAAGTCCTTCATAAAACTGCAGCCTTATAGCAGTGACCGGCAAAGGCTTTCTAAAATTAGTTCTACTAACAAGGTGGAGTGGGAAATGCCTAAACCAACCATATAATTTCTATTTCCATGTAACATTGCCACCATATGAAATTTTGAAAAAGTACTCTTAATTTACCAATGTTTAATTTTACACTGCCAAGACATGATAGTGTTTTTAAGAGCAAAGATTTGCATTTGGTTTGCTTATACTAAAATCCCTAAAACACTCGCAATTTTACATGCCGTACATAACAGTCACCCTTGTACAAAATGAAAAAAAAAAATTCATTTTTTCCTAAAAAGTTTAGGAATACAAACATAATCCACCATCTTCCCTTGACACTTCTTGCTTACAAAATCTAATAAGTAGTTTATCATGGTTAACAGCAGTAATAATTGAAGGTCATAAGATAAGATATAAATATTTTGGTTGCTTGCATTTCCTTGACTGACTGCCAAATGCTACATATCCCCAACCAAAAGAGCAACCTGGTTTCAATATCTCCTAGTTCTCTTTTTCTTTTTATTTTGTTTCCTTTCTAAGAGTAGAATCAGTTTTTGTAAACTGGCTTTTCATTATCAACCACAGTAAGCAAAACCTTGTTTATTCAACTGCTTTAGCCCTTTTTCATTCAAAGAATGCACAAACATTCTGACAATTTCCAAGATGGCTGCACAAAGTGCAGCTGCCCAATGAAAACTATCACAAACATTAACAATTCATGGAATTACAGTAATCCCATGCAATACGGAAATTCACCCTTACAGAAAATGTAAATCATAACCAGCAAATTTGGGAAACAGTCCGGAAATTCACCCTTTCGGAAATTGAGAAAATTTTCATCATTTAGAAAATCACCACAGAAAAATATAACATTTTGCACATTTGCCAGAAAATGTGGATATACCACGTGCAGCATTATGGCCTTCACCCACCATTATCTTTTCTTCTGGCTGGAGTCCATACGCTTATGTTTGTGGTTGCATTAAAATAAGTGACCAGAATTTTGAATATGCAGGGTTGTGGATTACTGACAGTTTTACATCATGGTCAGTACTGTGATTCGTCTGGACCGTAAAGACGGTTGTAAGAATGTTTGTTGTTTTGCTCGTGTGTGCATCTGTTTATATCGGATGATACACAACACGCACTTCTTTGTGTTTAATTCATAAATTAAAATAACTTATCATTAACTGCTTATGTGATTAATAACCAGAAATTGTTGTGGATTTCCAAAGGCCACAACAGTTATAAGTTAATTAAAAAGTCAGATATCCCGGTTAGTATCCCTTCCCTCACCAATCAACATCGTTTTTGGTGAGTTGGACTAATTTCTTTTGTGTAATATTATGTTATATCACAAAAGAATCAATTATCTATTAAATGTGTTTATAAGGTCTATTTCCATTCTTAAGTGTGTTTTTATTACTTCTTTCAGTAAAAGATGCTTCTGTAGAAACGCATCTCCAAATATATAATAAACAACAATAGGAATATTAGGTTCGCGTTATGGAAAACTTTACAGGAATGCATCTTTCCATATTTCAGGGGATTAATGTACTTACATAGCACAAATAACTTAGAATGCAGTTCAATAATTCAAATAAAAAGGATATATCCAGGAAGGAAAAGGAAATATTCAGTTTATAGTGAAATAAAATATGTGGAGTAAAATCTCCTGACTTGTCATAGAGGTGTCAATACTGAGTCAATTTCCTGAATTGTTAATACAGTTGAACCCGCTTATCTCAACTTGCTAGGGATAGGTTAAATCAGTCGACATAACAAGGCATCAGATAACTGAGGCCACCTGATCATGAATTCCTGAATAGTTAACAATGGCCAGTGGATATTGATATTTCCAACCACTTCGCAAAATTTCTAGTAGTGAGCAGGTCCTTTTCCTTTTTGGTTGCTTTCTCATTTTGGTTTCCTTAACATTTTTTCAAAATGTCAAAAAAAAAGGAAATTAAATAATCAGTTTTTGGAATTCAAGTACAAAATCATACTCAAGCTGGGAAAGGGCATCAAAGAGATGAAGTTGATCAAAACTCATTGAATACCATCTCCGGTTAGAAAAAGAAAGCAGACATTATCAAGGCTGAATTCGAAATGGGAAAATTCGCTCCAGCTTGCAAGAAGCTACGTCTGGCTAAATTCGAGGACTCTAAAATGATTTACAAACATCCGTGTGGAAAACATTTCAGTTGACGGTACACAGCTTTTGCATCAAGCAGAAAAGGTTTGCCAAAGAGCCTGGGTACCATGACTGGTCACCTTCAAATGAATGGATCACCCAATTAAAGCAGCAGCAAAACATAACGTTTAAAACTATGTGCAGAGAAAGTGCTACAGTGAAGGACGATGACGTAAAAGCCTGGCAGGAAAATACGATGCTGAAAATTCTTCAGTCATACAAGCCGAACAACATCTACAATGCCAATGAGATTGGACTTTTCTGGCAGTGCCTTCCCAACAAAACAATGGAATTCAAAGGCGAAAAGTGCCATAGAGGGAAAAAAATCAAAGGAAAGGCTGACTTCGCACCTCGCTGCAAACATGGATGGTTCACTCGAAGTTTCCTCATTAGTTGGTAACTTGTTAAACCTTCACTGCTTCAAAGGCATTCAACTATCTTCATTGCCATGCAGACACGAATCACAGAGTAACAGTTGGATGAATGGCGATTTATTCACGAAATGGATTCAGGAACTTGACTGCCAATTCCTTGCTGAGAAATGTAAAGCTGCTCTGCTGATTGATAACTACCACACTCATCCTACTGTGCCAGGACTTAAAGCAATTATGCTTTACTTTCAGCCACTCAATACCACCAGCAAATTGCAGCCCATGGACCAAGGCATCTTCTTGCCCTTGAGGAGAAAAGAGCCTATATGCCAAGTGTTCTTGATGCCATGATACATATACGTGCTACACATGGAACGGTTTGTGAGTCAAAACAATCAAAAACTTCTGGTTTCATTGCATCATTCCCAAGGATACTGACGATGAACTTGACCGACAGTGCTAAGCAGGAGATGAACTACGCAGTGCCGACTCAAAAGTTCTCTCACCCAATGCTTTGGCCAACAATATCGCGGATTCCATGGGGATCGAATGACAGCAGTTCACTGACTATGCACGCATGCATGACGAGGCATGTGCCCATGGCAAGGTGACAGAAGAGGAAATTCTTGATTCTATCCGTGAAAAAAAAAACACTGAGTCCACTACACGTACTGAGCAACTGAGAAGTGACGAAGGTAACAATGATTTTCCGGAAGAAATTTTGTCTTAGACAGAGCTTTCCGATATGTTTACAAAATGTTGAGCCTCTGTGCAAATGTACGATACCATCAACACCCTATAGACTCTTTTGTAACTAACCACCATTTGAGCTCTCAAAAACAAAGAAAAACTGACTCATATTTTACAAAGACCTAAAACAATGTTGGCTTGAGAATGTTACATCTGAACTGTCTGTACGGAAATTCAGCTTTATGCAATGACTGTGTTGACAAAACATTTCCACTGCCTTTTCTTTTGTATATTTCTGAAACATACTTATATATACTCATGCTATCGCTTAATTACATAATTTGTATTGAACGTGTGTTTTTAAATAAAAATTTTAACGATCAATTGAAGCAGTATTGTCTATTTTTGCTTATACATGGCGCTCAAAAGATGGATGGTGAAACAGTAGTCTTTTCCTCAAAGTGTAAAAATCATCAACGAAAAATTGACTTAGAGGAGGTAATTCTTCTTGTGGGGAACCAAAACTAATGAAAACTAAAGTCAATTTAGCAAGGTGTTCAACTTGAAAGAGATTGATAGAACCGAGGTAAATTTGGTATACCAAACAAGAAATTTAGTTGGGACCTAGCAAAAGGGTCAAGATAGGTGGGCTCCACTGTACTTGAGTTTGTTGTCCTCACTACAAAAACTCTTGATTGCGACTCATGATATTTACTGCCAGAAAACCTTTTCATCTTTGAGGTCTGTGCTGCACAGTGGCTAGTCTCCTTAGCCACGTGGTGCAAGAAATCCTCTACTATCAACCCAGAAAAATTTCACGAGTCTCATGTCATCAGAGACGTCAATCGGCAAGCTAAAGGACTGCAAAAAAAAAAAAAAAAACCACCAGTCATCGATTGAATGCAGATGACTAACTCTACATCTGATATCTTTGTCACTGCCCAAACAACTAAAAGATCCAAAGTATGAAGTTAGGACCTCCACATCACCAAAAGGAAAGGATTCAGTGTTGGATTCCATCAATAATCCAAGTGAGTCATGCAAGCAGCCTCGCTAGTAAAGTCATCTTTGCAGAAGTACAAAGTAAGACAAATAGCTAATATGAAGGACCAGCATTCTCCCGCATGTACTATCAACAGTATAAATGGAAGTGATCATTAAATTACTTGTCAATGCCCAACTGTTTTTACCCATTCTTCCACAGCCAGTTTTGGTCATTTTGAACAGGAGACATTCTTAATGCAGTCAAGTTGTACATTTGGTAAAACCCAGTCAAGGGCAGGTTTTCATTTTAGTTTTAAAAGAATCCAAACAAAAAATAAACACAATACCGTCAAAATAGGACTTTCATTTTAACTTAGGATAACCATGAATCATTTACTGCATACAAAATGTTAAAAATTCTATTCCGACACATTTCTGGCTTCCAGTAAATTTCCCACTATAATGGACTGTCTTTTTTATTGTCACTTTAGGATTAACTCCAATAAAATGCCAGTATTAAGGTGAAGGATATGTATGTATGGCATTTCAGTGCACTTCTCTGCCACAGATACACAGAATGCCCCCCCCCAAGGCCCTACTACAAAAGATTAACCTCCTCACTTCAGCTAAATATTATTGTAGTTTTAATGTCATAATCTGTCATCAAACTTATAGTGTTTGACTAGAGTTGAGCAATATGTTAGCCTGCATAATGTTACATTTGCAGCAATGTTTTCTTAATGGTTGGTAGATAGAAATTTGCTTAGTTCTGCAAGTAGTGTACTATAATAATTTTTAAAAAAAAACAATTTAAACCAATTGGCTTTTGACTGATACCAGAAACTGCTCTTTTACCAAATTGTAAAAATTTCAAAACAAGCAGCAAATTAGTCACATAAAATATTTCATTTTTTCTTCTTTTAAATGGCAATCATATCTATACATAAATTTGGAAAATTGTGAAAAAATTAAAAAACAAAAATCAATAAGTGGCATTTTAGAAACAAGAGTCATCTCCATTTTCAGAATGGCTGACCACATGAGCAATCTGTACATATTATGGATAACAGCATTTCAAACACTATCTAAAATTACAGATTTTTACCTAAAAATCCTAATTTATCTGGTTTTGCAGCAAATGGTGTACTGTGTTCTAGCTAAAACATAATCCTGAAAGTTTTATATCATTCACATAAACCTAAAAGAGTGCTCCTTCAATACAAGGTAAAATTATCTCATTTGTATCTAAGTGAAAAAATGTATAAACTACTGAGATCCACTTGAAATTATAAATGTTTAGTACTTAGTAGTAGTGAAAATAACACTATTAGTATTGGTTACTTTAAATATTTAATTGAGCAATTTTATTGCTATATTCAGATAATCCAAATAAGTTAAATTTGCAGTCATGTTTGTCTGTGAAGGAAAAGGGGGGAAAAAAAATCACATTTTCTAGCACCACTGGAGCCTAACTTAATTTACAGGCATAAGCTTTGTAGATGCCTATCTAGGTAAATGGAATGAAAAAGCAGATACACCATATAAATATATGGTAAATAGTGACCATATAAACAATATTAAGTCACAAGAAAGCATAAATGCAAGCCAAACAGTTATAATTTAATAAAAAATGAGAGCACTGTAGCCATACAATGTTAACCCTCCTATTAAGCTGATATTTCAGTTACAATGTCTGCATACAAGGTCAGCACTCAAAAAAAACTAAACATATCAGAGTTGTCTATTTCTTGTCATGTGTTCATGACTCTAAACTAGGAAAAGTCACCGAAAAAATAGGAAGGTTGAATAAAGCTGAAACATAAGAGGATTAAGTCACAGGAGCACTCTAGCCAAGGAAGGGTAAATTACAAAGGCGTCAAATCAAGCCTCCATGTTCTTCTTCCTTGGGAGCTTGTAGATGGGGTGGGCTCCAAGAATTTCTACATTGGTTAGTGAAAAGTTGCTACTAAGATTCTTCCATTTTAAATAAGGTTGGAAATCAGAAATCCAAATCAGCAGACTAGTACAGAAGAGCCAGGACAACTTGTGGCCACAAGCATGTAAAGACAGAAAGAAAAAAAGGTGGTTAAACAGGAAAGTCCAACTGTCACCAACAATAGAATCAATTCATAGAGACATTCAATGCAAGACAATCCACGCCAATCTCCAGCTGTACCTTGTGAAGAATATTGCATAGAATGTACTATGGCAGTAGAAGACTATTGCATTAACCGCTGATCACAGTTACTGCCTTAGAAGATGCCTTGTGTGGAATGACCACAACTGGTGAAAAGTGATATGGTCTAAAGAGTCACTCCCACCTTTTTTTTTGCACAGGTGAGAGAAGACAGATTTAAAGAATGACACACAAATCACTTGAACTCTCTTGTGTAGTTCCATGTGATCAGGCTTCGGTAGTGAAATCATGATTTGGAGCATGTTTTGCTAACATTCCCTGGGCCCCTTGGTCCCTTTAGAAGGCAGAATGAATGCCAAAGTTTGCCTCAGCATCAGTTCCAATCAAGTAAATCCAATGATGCTCATGTATACCTTGATGGGAATAAATATTCCCAAGATGGCAGTTCTCCCATCAACTGTACCCACACAGTGTTCATGGTTTGGAGAATTTGAAGATTTCAGGCATCTCGCTTGGCCAACACAATCCCCAGATCCCAATCCAACTGAGCATCTGTGGAACAGATTTCAAAGATGTATCCACCATCATAATCCTTTGCCTACCTCACTTCATATATTGCATACAATATTAATGACTGAATGGAAAAAAATCCCTCAGGACATCTCTCAGGATCTTGTATTTTATGCCATATCATGTAAAAATTGTTATTCAGGCAAAAGGTGGCCCAACTATAGTTATGAGGTATAGGTTCTAGTAAAGTAGCCAGCCAATATATATTAAAGATATTTTAAAAGAACTAACAACTTTGAAATCAAATCAGAAACATGGTATCGTAAAATAAACTATAGAAATCTGATGCCCAGACCAGCTATAGTCATCTATTCTACAAGACCAGGTGGATTTTATCATAATCTCTCAAACAAAGTTGCATAAAAATTTGTTTATTTCTTCAAGTTACATGGGACTCTGCAACAACAAAAAAGATAAGCTAAAATAGAGAGAGCTTATTAATCCAGGCCTTGAACTGCTAAAAAAAAGTTGTAGATATGCTATTTGGTCTTAAAGGTCTGAAGGTGCATGCATTAAAGGTGGCTAGTTGAGGACAAGGAACCACAGCTACCAGTTCTGCGGTAAGCCAACCCTCTCCCACTGGCTGAGCAGAGTGAATTATATAAAGAAGCATGCCCCAACATAGGACAAACTTGTAAAGCGTAAATTAAGAGGTGGTGAAGTACTTTCTGGCCTGATATATAAAAACCCTAATTTCTTGGAAACTTCTTTTCCTATAGTTACAATATAGAGACTGTCGGACATGGGAGTAGGAAGACATTAATACTGGCTTCTGCTGGTGGTGGGTAAGGATTGTTTTTTAGAGTGGTAAAATGAATCAAGGTTAGATCAGAGTTAAGAAATTGGCAGTTGAAATGTGGCCACCAACAAGAGATTAAGAAATAAACATCTGAGAATTGTAGTAAAGTGAGAAAGGAAGAGTGAAATTGTCAGTAAAGGAACAGATAGAATTTTTAGTGCTAGATAAACGATCATTAATGGAGAAGGATCAGATAGGTGAGATAATACAGCCTTGGAGAACATCAAAGTTAATGAGATGCTTAGAGAGAGCACCATAAACACAAATACAAATGAAAATGCCCTATAAAGAAAATTTGGATCCAGGTGATGAAAGAAGGATGAATGCCAATTAAAAGGGAGTTTAGTTTAGCCAGGCATATATATTACAGATCCTGCAAAAAAGCTTTGAGTATGTCTAATGAAATTCTCTCCAAAGAACTCAAGAGCAGAAGATCATAAGCTAGTAACATAAGCAAACAGATCATCAGTTGATCTAACCTAATAAAAGCCATATTGATGGTGATTTAAAAAAAAAGGATGATCTAAGGAAAAATAGAAGCTGCTTGGAGATAACAGTTTCATTACTTTAGAAAAGACAGAATGATAGTTAGATGGGTTAGGTGAATAACCTTTATTAGGCATAGGAAAGATACGAGCATGTTTGAAAGTCAAAAGAATAAATTCTACAGTTAGAAGAGCAGAAAGCCCTTAGGTCAGAGACAATCAGTGAATGATTAACTTTTTAGGCTAAGGGATGATCATGGAAGCAGTTATGCATCCTAACATACTTAGTTCAAATTTGCTAAGGAGCAGCAGTTTTTTTTACATTCAAAAACAAAGGATTTTCTTGCAGTGAAAGTGAACCAATTATAACTGACGATTAACTATAATCCAATCATCTGACTCTAAATCAGATTCCAACACTAAAAACAGTGCGTTTATTATTCAAGTGCACACACACACACACAATTAAGGATGTTTCAGTATTACTTCTACAGTTCCATAAATGCTATCATTAAAAATAGCCTGAACTTATTTGCATTTAAGGGACCTACCCAAACCAGTAACAAATACAGATTTAGCCCTTTCCCAAAGAATTTGAAAAATCATTGCTAACCATGGCAATTTTAAGTTTTTTTTTTTTTTTGCAACAGGCTAATAGCCAAACAGAGTTTACAAACAACATAAGTATCAGAGTAAAAAAAATTTTATCTTGACTTGGGAATCATATTAAATTTTACTAAAAGACAAAGAAACTCCTAATAGCCTTCATTTCTACATGCAATAACAAATTACTCATACTTTTAATGCACACTGGCTAAAACTAGTTCTTTTCACTTAATTTGAAGAGGATCAATGTTTTTAAACATTTTATTTCTGTAAATGCTGCATCATTTCTCCCTGCAGAGCACCCAAGCTTTTCTGACGGGCTAGAGAACTACACCCCATTTAATATATGCAGGCCCAAATACACTCCCATCAGAGTTCCAGCTAGCCCTTTTTAGCATGGCGCCACGCCATGCCTCTGGTCTACAGCGCCATGCCTCTTTGTACAATGACATGCCCTAAATTTACAATGCCATGCCCCAAATGGTGCAAAACACAAAGCCCGATTTTCCTTTTTGTACAGGTATACAACCGCCGCATGCAGAACTTTTTGAGCGTCCCCTGGCGGGAATTTTCCAGCCGCTCTGCGGAGTTGTAACTTGTGCGCGTGCGCATTATACGCCATTTAGTTTACGCTTCGAAGCATAGCACGAGTACACAAAAGACCTAACAAAAGAGCGGCAGTCTTAAGAGTATTTTTCTTCAACGTTTTAACATACAATCTAGCCTAATTCAAGGTCGTCAATTAAAGCCATTGCATTTCATTATATTATGAGAACTTGTAAATGTATATATACATGCATTGACTTTGTTGCAAATAAATGTGAACTTGTAGGTTTGTATGGTTGCATAAGTTAGTAATACTTCACTTAACACCTACATCATACTAGTATTAAACTGTTATTTATCAAATTTGTCTTGTCATTAATGCAAATAAATGTGCCCACAATACCATGCTTCCGCACCGTGACTGCACGCGATGTGCCCTGTTTTATAATATTTACCATGCCCGTTTGAAAACCTAGCTGTAACACTGCCCATTGATTATTTATGTATCATTTTATTTATATTTCCAAAAAAAAAAATAGCTGATTATTTGATGCCATAAACAAACATAAATAAAACATTTTTCTGTCAACAATAAAGTTGTTTTTACACAGCAACGTGAACAATCAAATAATTGCTTCATACCCACTTCTGGATGAGATGCTGTATAGTGAGAAATATAACCAGTAAAATACTATGCAACCGGGTTTTAGATTTTGAAAAATTATCACCATTTTTTTGGTAAAATGAATCAGGTGGCAAGCATTTATTTATATCCAGGTGAAGTCTAGGATAGCACTCTTGTCAAAAGTGTTACTCAAACATGGAAGCAAGTTATTGCACTCACCCGACTCTGTTAATTTTACCTAATCATAATAACGTTTCTAAGAAAAGGAATAACACTGCATGGCCATTTTTCAAGTTTTCATGACAGCATGACCAAATTTACACTAGCAGCCAAGAGGCACAGGGTGAATTAACATTTCCGAGCATCTCCCACTAAATTCAGGTGGTTTGGCAACTGTGCATCAGATGAAAAGAAATGCTTTTCTTTAGCTCTCAAACCTAGTAGTGAGCCATTTTGCAAAGCGGTGTCATCTGCTGTGCACGATGAAGATGGTCTACGGTTTACACCACAGCCAGTAACATGTTGTTGTTGTTTTTTTAAAAAAAGAAAAGTGCTTTATGCGTTGCAGGGTTACCAAATTATCCACATTTGAGAAAGCTCAAAGTTTTTTTCTTCACCATTAAAAAAAGAAATATGGGGAGAGAAAGAGAAATCATCATTCAGGGCTGGTTAATGAACAGATGTCCTATAAAAAGTTTGCTACAAAGATGGATTACTACCAATAAGCACTAATCCTTTCTACTAAACAGGCCAGGTTATTAACCATAAATTTAAGGGGGAAACTTGTTCACTTTATACAATTTTTATTTTTCACAGGTTTGAAGTTTATTATTTAAAAAGGGGGGGAGTGGATAGTTCTACAAAATAGAAAAATGTACTTCTGTAAATGCAGCAGCAGAGAACAAAATTAATTAGCCAAGTAACAATTTTCTAGAATTCAAATCACCATGTATTTATTTCAATGGAGTCCCACCAAATGTGAGTAAAATTGCTTATCATTTGAAAGTCAGTTGAACAGGAGGAAGCAATGAGTACGAATTACACTAAATATCCAACCAAAAATTATATATATATATATATATATATATGTTTTTTTAAACTTTGACTTTAAAATATTAATTACGAACTTTTGGCTAAAGTTTATTACCAATGAAATGTTTTAAAAAATGAGGTACCCAATATTTTGTAATCTATAATTTAACCCCTATTCAATCTAAGTTTATAGGCCAATTTCTTGCTAAGATCCCTCCTAAAAAATAATAACTCAGGACTGGTCTTCCTCAATCTCATTAACTTTAGATTCTCACTTCACTAAAAATTCAAACAAGTATCTTCAAATAACAAACATTTCATTTAATTCCCATTTTAGGGAGCTAATCTTCTTAGAAGAACCCATAATCTTTCCATCATGGTAAACACAAAAACCCTCAGCTTGCCTCTTCCTTTGGAAGCCAGACTCTTGTTAAAGACCTCTAATTTATTTCATTTTAAGAACTTGTTTTCTCTCCTTGAATGCCCTCCTCCATTCTTTCCCTTCTCTCTCTTAGCTCTCTATTATGGAGACACATTTTAACATGCATTTTGTTAGAGAGCTCATTTCTCTTTCAAGGACCTAAAATCTTTCCATACAGCTAAAAACCAGCCCTCATCTCCCTGGTACTGTTGGGAGCCAGTCATTCATTACAGACTCTAATCTACCATGTTTTAACTTGTTTTCCTTATTGAATAGGCTCTTCTGCCTCTTTATGGTAGCATAAGGACATAAAAGTTGGGTTTGGATCTCAGGTTTCTACTCTCCTTTATCACTGAAGGAGAACTTTTCAAACTGACAAATGAGAAAACCACCATAAGTCATCAGCAGAGCTAAAGTAAATCTGAGAACAGCACAAACTAAGGGCTTTCTATTACCAAACAAATAACACCAGCCCCTCCTCCCAAATCCAAATTCTACATTTTCTCACAAAGCAGCCATAATGCTAACTGAATTAGAACAGCAGGGAATCCTGTTTGGCTTCAGGGGCTCAGACAATGACTAGGAGTGTACCAGTGAGTCCAAAAGACTCTCTGAAGAATCAGCTTCCCCTACCAGCTAAAAGGAAACTGGGTTATGTGAAGAGGGAAAGTGGAATCCTCAACCAGGCACACTGGCAATCCTCATGTTTCACAAAAAATAATTTTTTCAAGCAATTTCATCCTTCCAAATTCCAATACAACCATAAAAGTCTTCAAGCAGAAACTCTCCAGATTCACTGGAAGCACAACTAATGCTATTAACTCTTTCCATCCCTGGGCTCTATAGACATAATTTGAGCCAAAAAAATTTTAAGAAAATACTTTAAAATATTTATAATTAGAAATATATTAATGTACCAAAAAATCAACTAATTTTATTATTTCATCAGAAATTAGAACCAGGTTCTTTCTCTTTTTGTGTCTATGTGTGTGTGTGAATGTGAATATGCGTGTCCGAGTCCATCTATCCGTCCGTCTGTATGTATACGTGTATGTGTGAGAGAGAGTCTATGTCTGTATGTGTGTGTGTGTGTGTGTGTGTGTGTGTGTGTGTGCGTGCATGTGTGCGTGCATGTCGTGCACATCTGTGACTGTGTGTGTCCGTGTCCATGTGTGGTGGAATTGTTTTCAGAAAAAGAAATATCTTCTTTAATTTAAAAAAATTAAACTAAATGGAAATGGAAAATACAATTAAAAATAATAATGTTAGTATTATATTTTGATTAATGCATTTCCCTTCTAAATCCTTGTATAAGTGATATCCAGTGGCATGTTAGTTTTCCTCATGAAATATTGCAGCAGAAATCTGTGCCAAAAAAGATGATTTAAAATGACACCTTCCAAATGTTTTATCATGCTCATTTCTACAAATGAAAATAATTATCAATCAGAAAATCACAGTTACATTAATATTTGGGTAAACATTTGTCATTCATAGACTTTGCAAAACAATTTTCCCAAATGAAAAAATCCAAAGCTGGATTGACGCTGTGTAGCTGTTAACACCTCTGCTTAATCAACAGAATACTGGGTCAGTAACGACACTAAGCAATTATTTGGATAAAAACTGATTATGAAAAGGCTAGACAAGTCCAAGGGTTTATTTATGTAATGTTATGGGGAGCAGTAGCTGAGTACTTCCCATCAACATACATAAGAGAGCTTTTGTAATCGCTCAGTTATTAAGGAGAAAGCTGACTATTAAATCAATAAAGATACTTAAAATTACCTCACAAACAGACTGAAGTCCTCTATTTAAACTTTTAGGTCTTGAAAATCTAAAATCTAGTAATGTTTTCCTCCTTTTAAAAATGTTTCCAAAAAAACGCATCCTGATATATTCTTATGTCTAAGTACACCACACTATGGTTCAGAATTTTTCAAAATCTTGATGATTATGATACATTCGAACAAATCCAATACACCTAATAATTTTCCACTCATTCACAAAACTAAATAGATGCACATTCTGTCTAACACTGCTAATTATTTTCCTACTATCTAAGTGGTTCTTTGAAAAATATTAAGGTGTGTGTGTGTGTGTGTGTGTGTGAGAGAGAGAGAGAGAGAGAGATGGGAGGCAAAGAGAGAGCTGTTTTAAGAAATGAAGAAAGAACCAACAGGATATCATCAGCATGAAAATATGATATCAGAAGTGAAATGTAAAAAAAAAAATATTCCGGGATCAAAAAGGTTGGTAAAGGATGACAGACAAGATGGAAGAAAGGTAGAAAGAAATATGTTCTGGCCTTATGAGATAGCACCAGAAGAACAAGAATGTTACAAAGAAATTTCTTATAATGACTTATTTCTGTCCATTCTTCTTACCCTTTAAACATCTTTCTATTCTCCTATAAGAAAACTTAAACTTAAAATGTTTATCTCCGTTTCGGTTTTCATTAATTTAAAAGGTCACTTCAACAACAGTACACTAAACATATTTTTAGTGAGTTACCTTCCGTCAAAGTAAAGTACTTTGTCCCTAGGTTTAGTTGAGTAAAAAAACTATCATTCTATGACATTAAAACATTATTCTGAACTAGCCTCTCATTACACGTAAAATCAGTCTACAATAATGATATGCCTACTGACAAACACGAGCTATGGAAGCAAATACAAAAACTATCTTTAAAATCTTATTTTAGTTAAGGGAATCAGAATAAATTACTATTAGTGTTTAATACGTTTTAAAAATACATCAAAATGACAATGTTTCCACTGCTTCATTTTCATGAAAATGTCAAATGAATCTCTATCACATTAATCATCCAGTTCTAAGTCCTGGTGATGATTTCAGTCATTCTTTTAAATGGCCAATTTCATTTTGGGGCACAATAAAATAATTTTTTCAGTGTTAGGCATTATCAAAAGGTCAAGTAAATAAGTAGTAAGTAGAGCCAAACAACCTTTGTCAATTCTTAACAGATCAAGTAATAGCTAACGCACGAAACAAGATTTCTAATTTGTTTAGTATCAGTATTTTTATAAAACATCCAGTTAACAGACTTTGTAGAATCAACTAGAGATACCTAATTTTAAAACACTACCAATATTATTAATGTTTATCATTATTCATTGGCAAATGTGTTTACATATTTAAAAAATGTTTAAGGGCATTTCATCTTTAATTGTTAAAAAATCTGAAACAAGCTTCTCTTTAAAGAAACATTCCAAAAATATAAAAGCTAATTTAAAAATATCTCCATGTATGTAATCCACATAAAATATCACTTAAATTTGTAAACAAATGTACAAATAGTAAATTATTTACTAGTAATCCTTACAAGTTTTTTTTTTATTATTTAATCTATTAATAAATTCCAAAGCTATGTTACTAACCAATAAAATTACACTAGTATATTTATGTAACAGCATTTAAGCTATGGTATACAACATTAATATTATTGCCAATGAATGCCCCATGTAGGTGTTAAAGTTAGCAGGGCTCTATTTTTTTCTTTATTTTCTAGTTTAAATAACCTGTCAATCATACATAGCAATCTGATATAGTTCACCACCAAAACCAAAAATAGTGTAACATTTTCTGAATTTCTTCAAGGTACTAATTAAATAATTTAAACCTGTCCAGCTGTGATCTGCTTGCTATTTTTAATGACACTTAACAAGACAATCAGAGTTATATCCCCTTCATCATACAGTTATCAACTAAATATACTAATGAAAATATAACAGTTGTGGTCAAATGTTGTTGTTTAGTAATATTACTCTTCAGTTAACAGTTGCAGTAGAATTTTTTATTTAAAAAATTTAATGGCGTGCTGACAGATTTCTGAAAACAGAGAAATCAAAACAATACACTGTTACATTAAAAATTCCAAAACATCTTGTTTAATTGCTGACTATACAACCATTAGGCATAATCACCAACAGAAGTAGCCTAATTAATCCATTAATGTGAGGATAATCCTTAAAGTTAAATAGAAATTCTAGACTCTGAACATCCTATTTCCTCAAATTCATCTATTTTTTAAAAAGTAAAACAAAAAAGTTCCACTTTTTGATTTCTTTTAACCCTTGTCATTACCAAAATGCCCAAAAGACATTGAAGTCCCTACAGTTTTAACATATATTACTACAAATTATCATACTCAAAAAATAATTCAATATTCCCATATTAGTAATTCATAGACTACCATCTTGCGTATTGAGCTATTCTGAAGCTAGAAAAAGTAGTGGTGCCAAAAGCCATACAAATACCAATAAAGTGCAGTATCTTGCACAACTATGATATAACTGATCTGTCACACAGCACTCACTACGTAAAACTATTTCCTACTACGTTGTTTGTGGTCTTCGTGATAAGATAGCTTTGACATCCTGCGCATCTTTGAAAGTATAGAAAACTAAATTAATGATGGCATTCTTTTCAAATAAATGGCAGATAAGTTATTACGAGAAATATTTTTGGTTATGAAGTAAATTACTTTAATGGTTTCTTTACAGACTCTGGTTTTTATCTTAATGGCTTTCAAAAATTTCTATATTGTCAGCATGTCAATATATTTAGCATCATAAAGATTTATAATGTGCATTACAAGGTCCCTTTAATTTCATAATTCTATTTTTTTTTTTCATTGGCAAGTGGCATTAGTGAGCAATGCCTTCCTTCTCCTGATAGCTTTTGATGCTGTCAGTAGCAGTGGTATGATTAGATGTGATTTCTACTGCAACCACACATTTCGCCAGGGCACTGGGTAATTACAGGAAGGAAGGACAGACTCATTAACTTCAGACTGTGAAATGTCAGCAGAGAATAAGTTTGAAGTTTTCCATGAATGTTAGTAGGCCAATGCCCTTGTGGAAAAGCAAAGTTCCTGATCCTGGTGGGATCTAGGAAGTTATCGGCTTGCTGCAGTGAGCCTCACTAATGTACAATCATGTTGGTACCAAAGGTTCTTGAGTTTACAAGGAATTGTAAATTCCCAAATTTTTTCATCAAAGACCAGTGAACAAGAATTTTTAATAGTCTCAGCTCTTTAGAGGCTTAAAATATCCACGATTTATACTTAACTGGTACAGATTTACCATCTATTGCTTCATAGTATTCCAGTACAAATTTTTGCAAATCATTATGAATAACCTCTAATGATAAATAAAGTAGAGATAAGCTATTGTTGTATTATATTCACAAGAACAGCAAAAAGGATGGTTTTGCTAGAGTGTGGGAACACATGGTTGGAGGTATGAAGATCTGTCCAATGCTTAAGCAGAAGTGGGTTAGATAACTAGTATCTTTAATATACTGAAACTCTTCTGGTAGGGAAAGGAAAGCAAAAAATCCAAACCAAACCAAACCAACGGAGAACAGGACAAGTACAGTAAAGTGAGAGAAACCACACCACTACCTCAGTACACATCACTAACCATACTCCAGCCACCACCAGAACAAGCAAGCACACTACAAGCTACTTATATTTATTGTGTTTACTTTTATTAGATATAATTAGTGGGAAAACAGTGTGAAAGCTTATGACTATGCTTTTTTGTCCCTTATCCCATTTTATCTATAAGGGATGATAATGAATATGATATCAATGTTTTCTGGTAGCATTTATTTCAGACATTAAGCCAATATAAGGCAACTTGAGTATGCTTGCATAGCCACTGAAGTTTTTTTTTCTTTCTAAAATTAAAATAAAAACAACACATAAAATCCCTCAGAGGTTTTCAAAACAAATCCCCAGATCTGGAGTATTGCCAAAATTTATACGGCCATCTCTAATTAAAAATGGATCAGTAAAAAATTAAACAAAAATGGATCTGCAATGTGCATAGTAACCATAGTAGTGTGGTCAATGCTTAACAGCAGAGTCGAGTGAAGAGATACGCTACTAAGATCGAAAAATGTTGATTTTGTACCACTGGCTGACTTTTACAGTGGTGGTGGTTATCAACAGAAAAGGCCAGCCATCTGACCACTGTAATGTCTGCCTTGCACTTAAAGGCCCAAAAAAGCCTAACTTACACTAATCACAATATATTAAATGTAAACAAAAAAAAACAATTAAATAATATTTTCATCATATGAATGCTTTGGAGATAGCCATCCTATGTTTTTGAGCTCTCCTAAAATTAAAATAAATAGTGGTAACATCAAAACGAATTCAAATGCTGTACACAGTTTTTTTCTATATAGTGTGCTATACCCAACTATGACACATACAAAGTACTTTCTGGTTTTCTTAACAGGAGAGCTATACTGTCAACTATATATATCTGAAAAGTAAGTAAAAATAATCTTAATTTACAGAAATTAATGATTAGTGTTATTTAATTATGGAATAAATCACATTTGTTAAATGAGGAAGTGAAAATCAAGAACAGAGTTTTTAATTGGAATATAATTCATCATGCACTTAATAAATTCATATAAAGATGGCTGACAAAACCCACCTATAAACTTAAACACAAAAGAACAAGATGTCATGCTTGGGTTTATTATCAATTAATTTTCTCATCAAATAATCGTTTTAAAAAAGAGAATTAGATCTTATCTTTATAAACAATAAGAGAGATCTGACCTTTCAATAATTCCAAAATAATGCTTATCTCATAATGCGGGCTAAATAAACAAGGCCATTTTAACAAAAAATTATTATTATTATTGTTATTTATACCTAAATTTAAAATTAACCAAATCATTCTACTCTTAATTTATTTGAAACTAAAAAAGCAACAAATCTATACCCAAAGATATTTCTAGAGAAGATACCTGTCCAAAGTTAAAAAATCTGCCAACTTCTAAAGTAGAAATAAACACTAAAGTTCACAATAAAACACCGAAGTCTTCAAAATTCTTTTTAAAGTTTGCTATGGTTATATTCTGGATAATAGAAAAAGTGTGATAATTCTATTTAACCACCACTGAATGAATATGTCCCCACCTCTGTTGTATTTCACATCCCATTCTTCATGCAGGTGACACCCACCTCTCTATGCACTGTAGTTTCCTAGAACTGGGCTCCTTTTTAATTTAAGAAGTTGTTGTTTCTTTCTTTTTTTTTTTAGTGAAATTTAGTTTCTTCTTATTGAAGCTTTTCCCAGAAAATATCTCAAATGTTTTCAATAGGCCTTGCTGTTTGAAAAAAATCAGATATTTAGGTGCATAATGGAAGAACATCAGTCAGTCAGTCACCGTCAATCTCAACAGAGCAAGCTTCTGGTGTGCTTGACCAATTGCACATAACAAAGACATTTATGATTGCCCACATCAACTAACAGATGAACAGAAACAGAATGTGTAGAGCATTCAGAGTAAATGCTCATGTGCTTCATAGAAGAAAGTCAGAAGTTCTTAATGTGTATGATGGCAAGAACCCTTGTTCCCAAAAACCCAAGAAATTCTGCTTGGCAAGGTCAAGCGGAAAGGTGAGTGTGCTTATCCCTTTTTTGACTGCTGTGGTATCCTTGATGTAGAACTACTGTTGCTGGTGCAAGGTATGGAAGCATTCGTCAGAAAAAGACTATGCCAGACAATCTGTGAGAAGTGGCTGAAAATGTTATAAAACACATGGCAACTTTATCAGGTGCATGTTATTGGAGCAAAAATCTTAGCATACCTTTCTTTTCATTCCTGTTGGTTACTAAACTCAAAGAACACACTCATTTATAGTGAAATGACAAAACCTCACATCGTATCCAAAGATGGTCTCCAAGTGTCATTTAACATGGGTTGAACAGAGAAGAAAGCACATCAAACTGCAGGAGTATTTCATATCATCACTCTTAAAATTAAATGAATAGCCCTTGTAAATGACTATTAGAAAATATACACTTGACAAAGCATGTTGCTTCTACAATGGAATTTTCACAAAACAAGAGAATTTGTCATCAAAATATCCTCCTTTTCACTAATGAATCTACAGTCATGACTACCAGAAAATGGTCATGAGACAAGATAATAGAATGTCAACAGACCCAAATATGGTAAAGATGGCTCTAGTTATGGATTTTCAACTTTGGAATAGTTTATTCAGGCTTTGTCTGTACAAAGAGTCTTTTATATGATCAAGTAAAAAGATCACGCACGCACTGAATGCATCCAATAATATGGCCTTAAAAAACCTATTGATGTGTCAACTCTGTTTCCAGTATTCCTCTGAAAGTGTCTCAACTAGATTTAACATAGTCACTATATACTGAACATTCGTACAAAATCACAAAGATAAATTGTTAGTTATAATAGTTAGCCCGTTACACTGATCATTACAATGCTTACAACACAGTTTGAACCACAGTAAAAATCAGCATAATACTTTAATTTGAATTACCAAATGTCCTTCATCAAGAAAGGATTTTCTAAGAAAAAAATTAACAGATACAGAAGGCTCAGTTTGTTTTAAGCTGCATCATTTAAAATATTAAAAAAGCATCACATTTTCTGAAAAATAAAGTAAATTCTTGTAAGATCTATGACAATCATCAGAAGTTTTTAAACTCCTAAATGTTGCAATTTCAGTGTCTACATCATCAACAACAAAAGGGGGGTACTACTTTGGAATTATATTAGACATTAAACGTACACATACTGCAAATGCCAGCTGGCTTGCAACTCAGTAGTTAGATTACTAGTCTACCACTGTTTAGGGCCTGAGTTAGAACACTGGTCATGACCAGTTTGGTGTACCTCATGGCACGATCTCTTCTTCACCAGCTGCTTCTGATCAATCTGGTTTTCTCCCAAATTTAAAAATGAAGATTTCTGATAAAGTTTTCCTGGTACTTGTGAAGTGTGGGTAATAAGGTGTCTGGTCTTCTTGGATATTCCTTAACACCAGGTAGGACTGCTTGCCACCTAAAAGTGCAGTTCTGTATGAGCAGCAGGCCCACCAAATGTTTACATAATTTGTGATTGACCATGAGACACAACCAATATTATTATTGCTGTCAATTAAAGAATAACATAACATGTTCTGTCAATAATATACCAAAGATCCCTGAAGACAAAACAGTTGTTACTTTTGTAGAAACCAGACAGAGTAAAACTGTTTCTGGGGTAAGGTTAAATCCGGCCTTCAAGGAAGGAGTTAGGTGACAGAATACCTCAAATCAATACCATTATTCTCAGCTTTATAATTTTATTCACTCCCTGGGGCATGTACATCTAAGACACCCGACAGTGGAACAACCAACTGACCAACGTAGCTAGTTTACATCACATACACTTTTCTCAAAATGACAAAAATCTTAATTTTCTAGAGAAATCAACTTTGTTTGTAACACTCGCACTACACTTCAGTCCAACCAGCAGATGGTGCTTCACTACTCCAGTATTAACAACACACACACACACAGGTTTATAATTAATAAGATTTCAAATAACACTGTCTGTTTTTTCTTACTGATATCTCTGCTAAAAGTAAAACAATTATAACAATGGTTCTAGCAAATCCAGTTCAGATCTGTTGGTACTGTAGTAAATTTAAAGACACCAATAACATGATATTTGTTAACAACAGAGAAAATTTGTGGTGACTTTAACTGCACACACACACAAGCATTGCAACGTTATTTCATGATTTTTTTTTGCTTTTCCTCTCAGAATGACCAATAGCTATTTTGAATTATCAGCTTAAATTTTACTGTCTCTTAACCAATAAAGAGTTTCAAGTAGCAACTGCTTATAGACAAGACTGCTCTCTTCAGACAAGAGGTTGTGAGTTGTTCAGTGCTTTCCTTCGAATGTATTTAATCAAAACAAAACACTTCATTACAATAACAATCATATACATTCAATCAAATTTTAAGTAAAAAAGAAATTAACAACAATCCAAACTTTTCTCAGATACAAACATTAAAAGAATCACCCAGGTTTTCCTTCTCACTATCCATTTCATCCAAAGAAAGTCAAACTTCAAAGTGCTTTATCTGCTTAGACTAATGATGCTATTAACAATGAACCAACTCATTTATTTAAAACTAAAGGGTTGCTCTCTCTTTTTTTTAAATAACTCCTTCCTACAAAATAGATCCTTTGAAACTTTCAAAAAAAAAAACCTTTCTAATTCAACAGATTAATTGCCAGAATATCAAAGTTTAACTGCAAAACACGAGTTGAGCAAAACTCAACTTTTGCAGTCTATGTCTGGGGTTTTTGATAACAGTATGGTAAAGGGTTAAGATACTGACATGCAGTTGTGGTTCAGTTAAAACATGAAATATTTTCTGCTTTCTAGTTCTAGATTCAAAAGCAATGTAATCTAATAAATTAAAACAAGAATATTTAATCATTATTTTGCTTTGGAATGCAATCATCATATTAATTCCTAGGTAGTTAGAAATATGAAATTATCATTTTATCTTTTATTAAATGATCTTAATTTCTTTTCCACCTGTACACACATCTTGCTTTTTCTCCTTTGGGGTGGGTGGGGGTGGGTAGTTTTTTTTCCTGCAAGTTTGCTAAGAGTATTTCAACATCATTTCCTCCTAATCAAAGATGGCTGTTCACAAATTATGATGCAAACATCTGAGTGTGAGAGTTTGTCAGGGTTCTATTCCAAACCAAGTTGATCCTGACTGGGATTTGAAAGGTAACCCTCAACCATTGGTAAATAAAGAAAGATAGGTAGGCAGAGATACATAACTGTAGGTAGGAATATTTGATCAAAGTCTACATGTTAGCCTCATTTTAAACAATGGCATGTTCCTCCACCGTGTGATATCACAACATGGGAACAAATCAAAAAATATATTTAAAAAAGAAAATTTTTTTTGATGGAATTAAATCTAAAGACTTGATTTTTTTTTTAATTTCCCCTTCTTTTATTTTATCTGAAGTTAACAGGATTACAGGTTTTGCTTATAAAACTTATTTATTTTCAAGAAAATGTCTCAGCCTGTAAACAACATTCCTAGTTTTAGTGACCTTCATTAGTTCCTTCCCAAAAAAATTTCAGGTGTGGCACACCTGCTGATAAATTAAGTGTCATCAGATTCCTAAAGCCATTGTTCCTCACCTTTTAGGGAGCTGTTGTTTAGAGGGGTAAAAATTCAAGCATTCCTCTGGTAGGAAGACTTCTATACAACAGTGGTGAGGGTCAATGATGTGGTAAAACCTCCATTTAAAGACTCTTTTGAAATGAAAACAATAAAAACTTATGTCAAAACAACTATCAGTTTTTGTGACTTTAATAAAAGAGTAAGCCAATATGGTGATAAATACAATAG
Organism: Nautilus pompilius; assembly: GCA_018389105.1. Classification (NCBI taxonomy): domain Eukaryota; kingdom Metazoa; phylum Mollusca; class Cephalopoda; order Nautilida; family Nautilidae; genus Nautilus; species Nautilus pompilius. Next base: position 138,935 of record JACATO010000132.1, on the reverse strand, counting down.
CTGACAATCGTAATAAAATCCAATACTGTAACACTAAACTGAACATGGCTTCCAGGTTTAACAAAACAAAACAAAAAAATTCTACTAATGATAGTAATCATCTGCCTAAAGCTATTTAAAACAAAAAAAAAAAAAAAAAACTGCATGTTTCTGAAAACATTCCTTAAACCTAAGCTGTAAATACATCCCACTACCCTTCAAATCTGTATTACTCAGCACAGGATGAGCCACACAAGCTGTGACACACATGGTACATTCCTCATTAATATAACCCTTTGTAATGACAAATCTGTATCTCTCCAACTCCACGTTTTGCATTGCAACTACATTTCACTAAATATACAGCCAGTTCAACACAAATACCAACTGGTACTTCTCGGCTAGGGTGGTATACGGTAAAAACTAAAGTGATATGCACAGGGTTAGGAAAAGAAGTCTAAGAACAGGCGTTTGTTTTTTTATTGAATATCTTGTACAAAACATGAAAGTAATACACATGAAAATTACCTATTACAAAGGATTTAAAATAAATGAGATTTGATCTAGTTTTACATTAAATAAATGCATTTTAATAAATTACTTAGTATTATTAGAAAATATACTGAGAGAACAACCAGGTACAAAAAAAATAAAAATAAAAAAATGAAAATACGTAAGAAATTGAGTTTATTCTAAGCACTCCCTAAAATACTTATAGACAAAACATAGATGAGTTTACAATGATATACAGTTTAGCATAGATATTAAAACTGCTTAGATTTTCAAGCTAAAGCTTGTTTTAAGTACCCTGTAATTTAAATCACTGCCCTTGTATTAAAACAGTTCTAAAAATAAACGGACTAGAATAAAACAGATGTGCCAGCTTTAAAATGTCTGAATGTGTAACAGTGTAAATTTTGTTCTCCTTGCAAATTACCATATTTTTAATTTTTTTTACAGAAATAAACTTTAAAAAGCACAACCACAAAAGAGATAAGCAAACACAACACAAATTTACACACAAAAAAAAAAAATAAATACAAAACAAGTTCTATCGAGCAGATTTCTTGTGCCAAAATACTTCGTTCACATTATCTACTACCGACAATGAAATACTGTGTTCTAGCAGAACTTCAGCTTTTGTAATGTCAATTTCCTTGTTAACAGGATTCGAAATAAATCCTTTCAAAGGAGAATTCTTACCAAACAAATTCACATTATGCTTTTTCCTTCTGTATGTCTCATCGATTAGTCTGAGAAAGGTCCAGTGGGATGGCAAGTAATGTTTCTGATGGAAGTTGGTCCAATATGGATTACTCTGGTGGAAGGTTACGGTGTTAAAGAGAATGCTGCCAGGTTGGTAATGTTGTGTAGCACAAATGTTATAATTGGTGCAAGTGCCAAGGCTCATGTTATAGAATGACCATGTCAGGATAGGGAAGGTTAGGGATGTCACATTGACAACATTATTACCACAATGGACTGGCTCTTGTAAGTGCACAAGGCTCAGGAAATACCCCTCCGTATAACCTACAACATGATCTTCACTCAAGGATTGTAAGTAATAACAGGTGCACAGATGATGCACCAATGGCATGCAATCCCCAAGGTAACCTCACCCATACTGGCTATGCTAATATCACTCCTCCATTAACTCACTGTTATGGAGAAATCCATGAGCTAACTTAACTAATTCCAAAGACTACTGATTATCTACTTTGTATCTTTAAAAGTAAAATTAAATACAATTTCAAATTGTAATATTGCTGGATTTTTGTGACCAGTATGTATATCAGCAACAAAATTATGTACAGATCGAATTAAAACAGAAATTTATTAATAACCACACCAGCATATATTTCTTTACCCTGTTATGCTTGGGTCTAAACCAAACTCTGTTTGGCTAATAACTCTCAATGTGGAACACCTCAACTGTTTTTACTTTGAAAAATCCAATGCACAGATATAGTGATTCAGCAAAATACTTTCAAAGTACGCAATTACTTCCCACTAATCTGCCAAAAGATCATCTCATCCAGCAACAGCTGAATTTTCAAACTTCAAAGCACTACAAGCTAAAGTGCTTCAAAGCTGACAGCGGAGACAAATCAGGTGAAGATTGATTCTGGTATTGGTAGACGCTGAGAGAGCAATGATGCTGGCAGCACTACCCACACCCTCTCTCCTACAGCAACTCTTGTGGATTGTGTAAGTTGCTGAGACCCCCACCGCAGCACTTGCTGGGCAGAATGGATGATGTACTGAAAGCCCTGCAAGAACTCACCAAGAAGCAACCCACGCAGCTGCTGGTGAACGCGAACAAGCCATGCCATGGAGGTATGCCAAACTGAGCCGGCCCTGACCAGGATTCACTCAGACCCTCCCCCATTTGATTTTTCCAGAGTTAGCACATAGTTATTTTTATTTATTTATGCAACAGAAGTATTTGCTTCAGTATTATTTAACTTTGTGGGAACAAAGAAAACTTACATTAACAGATTCTCTTTTGATGCTTCCCTGCTGAACACTCAAAAGGTTGATTGCTAAAAGCTTTGTTCTAACCTTATTGTTTCTGATGCAAAGTTATGCATAATCCTTTAGTTATTATAACCTCGTAAACCCAAAGATTAATGCTAAGACTTGCCTAATCACAGCACTAATTATCATTTCTAAATAATAAATAACAAAAGTATCCTCACTATTTATTTTGTCACAATAGAAATAAAGTTCACTTGCATTACTCAGCTGTCACCGAATCATCAGATGATGATATAAAAAAGCCACCGGTGTATCTGGCAGTGTACCCAAGAACCTATAAACTTTGCTTCACAAAAATTAGATTTAATCAGAGAGAGCAAATCATTGCCATGGTAAGCATCTGTTGTTGTTTTTTTTTGCTTTGTTTCTTTAAATGCCAGAGTAAATAGAGTTCATCCAGCATAAAATAGTGTAGTTTGGAGTCTGGTTCGTTTTAATTCATTTTCAGAAAAAACAAACAAGAAACCGCCTGATTATGCTAACAATTTATAGTGCCTTCTGTGTGTCAGGGAGAACCACTGAATACAGTTTCTGTTCTCTTAAATTCATTTACACCATTGCAATAATTCTTTAAATATGTCGGCCGGGTAATAACTAAGGATGTTAATGAGCAAATCGCAGGATAGTTGGTGTGAAAAAGGAAAAATTCAAGTCATTGTGTGTGTCTGCTAGTTAGTCACGGCCAGTCTGTCAAACACCAACGACTGTTGCTTTATCGATGGTTGTCTTTCCAACAGATAAGAGAAAGGTGGAGGCAGGAATACAAAGCTACTACATGCACAGCAATAATGGCTGCGTGTATTTTTTCTCTCCTCTTGCTACCTCAGCAAAAATTATTTTCAAAGCATTAACCATTTGACCAAAACTGTTCAAGAAAGAATAACCTGTCAAGAAGTAAAAATGCTTCGTGCTTCTATACTTGGGAGCAATGTGTCATGTAAATGACACTAGCATCGATTAAAGAAAACACAATTACTGATTTCAAAGCAACTCAAAATATCTGATATTTTTTCAAATTATTATTAGGATTGCATTCCCCCTATATCTCCTGTAACAAATATTAGCATCTGACAAATGATAGTTCACTTTTGCAAACCACAGAACAGTTTTCATCTATCTAACCGCATTGAGATCAAAGAGACTGAGACTGGGTTGTTAAGATAGAATTCTTTCAACTTCTGTCTATGTTGAAGCATATTTGTTCAACTCTGTGTATAACCAGCTGACATTTGACTCTTTATTATCTTAATACTGCAATGGTAGCACTGCACAACTTCCATCTGCAGCCATTCTGTGAAACTAAAACTTTAACATCACAGGATGAAATTTTCAGTTCCCATGATTCCACACAAAATTCAGTTGTAGCCAAGTAAATTCTAAGCAATTTTGTTTAATACATAATATGTGACTCTCAGCAGCAAAGGGAACCTATGTATTCCAATGATGCAAAAAAAAAAGCTTCATCCTAGTAACAATCATTAAGTTACTGAGTCTTATTTGATTTAGTTTATACTGTAGTAATTAGAGCAGATAACCATCAGTATTTATCCTGTAACTCTCTTAAATTATCATCATTACTGCTGGCATATAGAATAATTTCAAGTATTTTGGTATCTGCTGTTTATACTAGAGATGTTCAAATAACACACACACACCTGATAAAGAATCATAACAGAAGTTTCCAAATGTAGAGAGACAGAGAATCTTTTCAGCTCTCTACACTTTCTAATGCTAAGATACATAATGATAAATCAGCTACAATACCTGCATAATTAGATATTAGAAATCCCCATTTTTGTAACAGAATTGTTAATGAGTAGTGCAAATTACTAGCAAGCATACTTAATAATTTAACAATGATGATCATTTCTCTTCCCTGGAGCAAAGGTTTTAAACTTTAAAAAACAGCAAAGTAGTACTAAATTCAAGACCCTCACTATATATGCTGCCCTACAAGATCAATAAAAGCTATCAAAAATTAGATATAAAATTAGGTTAAAAACTAGATATTTTACATGGTGTAATAGAGAGGGAAAAAAAATTACTAATTTAGTACTTTATTATTTTTTTTGTTCAACTCTAAGAAATTGAGCTTTTTTTGAGTAAAAGCTTTATATACCAGGTAGCCATAAAGTTCCTTCTTGCCCCTAATTATAATACACAGGTTGCAGGTTACGCCACTGGAAGACTTCACTCATGCTGACCAACAACATGTCAAATGGCCATGTCAATTTTTAAAATAATCTTATTCTGAAATCAAAGTGTAACTTAACAGAAAAAGGTTTTAATTAAGTTACCAACATCACTTTACCAAAAACAGAATTTTGCTGAGCTGGTATAACTCGTTACAGTAAGTGTTCTCAATGTCTCCAGCTATTCTCAATAACAACTTCCATATGTTGCAACACATGGCACACAATTGTGGGTGGCAAGAATGTTACTAGATGCCAGTCTTCAGATCAGCAGACAACTATGGACAGCCATGGTACACCAACATTCTCAGATATCCCCATAGCCAGAAATCTGTAGCGTTACATTCACTGCTATAGAAAAACTTCACTAGCGCTATGCAATCTCGGAGAGACACTCTGTTCACAATTATCTCTACAGACAATCTGATATCTTTGTAAGCTTAAATGCAGAGAAAATAATGTCAGGAAGTGTGCAACCCCAGCAGGAGAATCTGCAATCTCTGAGCATGAATTCTCCATGATACTCTGTCCATGCACATTTCTGTTATTACGGTTTGGGAGCAACCTTTCTCTTATTACTGTTATTAACTGAAGATTACTATAATTAATAAAACGAGGTGATCATATGACTATATATCCTGAATGAATGTCAACATGGAGATAAGTCTAATTAGGTGTGAAGGGATGAGGATAGGTTCCAGCTGGTTCAAATTTTTTCTTTTATTGATAAAAGATTCAGCAGCAAACCACATGTAAAATTGGTTTTCATCCAAGTTGATGCAGGATAATCAGTGCAGACATATGGCTACTGCACTAGACAATGTTTACTGACAACACACCATGATGAAAAGCTATAGCAAAACAGCATTCAGATTTTTAAAAAATGTGTAGGTTAATTCTTCAAATTGTTTAAACCTTCACTTTTCAAATTCCTTAAAATTAACAAAAAAATGTTAATGGCTGGATTTGAACCCATTTTTATACTGGCATTCATCATCACCATTATTTAAATACCTCTTAACATTTTTTTTTAATTTGCAATATTAAAAACAAATAAGATACAGCAATTAATATCATGAAGCTGAACCAACATATGTTTTTAAAAATGTTAAAAAATAAACTTTTAATGTTTTAGTCAAGTTGCTCTTGTTTCAGTTGACTTTTATTACATTTATACTTTCTCAATCCTGTTGGCTCTGTCGTTGGTGATGTCCCATTTCATATAAACAAACTTGGGAACTGTAGAGCAAGTCCAGTGCATTGAAGATAACACAGAGTACTGTGCCATTCTCCATACACCAGAGTACCGTCATCTTTTGGTAGTCTGGAGAGAATGACATCAAAACAAAAGCAAAAAATTGTTTTAATGCATAAAGCCAACACTTCATTATAGAGTTAAATGAATGTTATGCATATTTAATTTAACACAGTTTAGCTTAGTTGGAGGAGAAAGCCAGCCCATCAATTTGATTTTTAAACTAGTTCACACTATTGACAACCATGACTTGTAATCTATTCCAACTACGATATATAATTTTTATCTACATTTTCCCTAACCTCCTGGGTTAATTAACGCCAGTTTCAAATCATAGCTTATTTTACCTCCATCTGTAAAACTGATACTTTTATGATAGCAATTACCAATGTTGTCCCCGTAATTTCAAACCTGTCCAATTTGTGTGTGCAGATACATCACCTGGCTTAATAACTTACCCATGTATAAAATCCTTTATTAGAATGGAAAAAACAAAAACACCACCAGGTCTCCTTATCAGTTTGATGTGCAAGTATTTCAAATCATGGTCAATTTTAACTGTTCAATGCTCTCGATTGTATTAGTGTCAAATCTAAATGCTGTTATTTGTATGAGATCAAATTTACACATCATCTTAATTAATCATGTCAATTTTTAATGCATAAAATGAAATTCATAAATGAAAATAAAAGTTTTCTCTTCAGATTTCTTGTCAGCTGTTGAGGTTAAAAAAGGGAAGCTGAACTATTACAAGAATAATGACCACAGAGAAGCTGCAAACATAACCTGGGTGAAGAAAGCTATAGTGCAAAAAAAGAGAAAATTTCATCCAATGTGTGTAAGATGAAGTGGGGGGGTCTTAGTCTTGTATCTAGAAGTAGAAGTACATCTGAGATTCGCATTCAATCCTATACATAAGACTAACACCTATTTTGTTTCAAAACCTTAGTTTTCACCTTTCCCATACCAGCCTTCAATGAGGTGTATTAGTTTCTTTTAGCATTCAGTTGTTTTTCTCTTTAACAGAACTGTGATTCTCACTGGAAAGTTTGCTTCATAACCATCTTTCATCACTCACCACAATACAGACCCACCAGATGTACACTTCAGAAAGAGAAGAGCTTAGTCTAAGCAAACAGAACTGACCTACTAACTCATTTAGCAGGATTTCTGACTATACTGCTTGCTTTCATTTATTGCTTATTTTAAAAACAGAAGAAAAAAGGCCCCTCAGATGTAAATTGACTAGGGAATTTTTTAAAGCCAATGCAAATATTAATTTGGGATCCTGCTGCCCATGACAGAGTGCATTCGCTTCTTCCATGACTTATTAGCATCATTCTAATTTTCCAGTTCAGAAAGGCTGGCCCATGGAATCTAAAATAAGCTTCTCTTTGCTGATAACACTAGGATTGGTTCTTTATTATGAAAAGCTGACCCATGATCAATTCTTTACATTTGTTTCTTTAATTGAAAATATACTACTAAAAAAATGTGCTGTGGTGGATTAAACAATGTTTTACAAAAAATAAAAATAGAGTTGGACAATGTAAACTTTAATTTAAGGAAATGTTGGCAAATGTCATTAAATATTGATTTTGCAACAGGCCAACATCTTCAAAATTTGAGATTTTTTTGGCTATGGAAAGAGAGCATTTGACATTTTGCTTAAAAGTGACAAAGCTCTGTTTAGTTGAGAACTTTTCTGAAAGCCTCCAACACAAATGATAACTTGGCACCTGTCTCATGCTCCCGATGAGCCTTTGGAAGTTGATCAGAACCAGATTATTCCAATTTCTCCAAACTTTTAGCACAGGATGTCTTGCACCAATCTTAAACATGTTCAACTGACATGATTCTAACAGAACCAGTCCCTGCATTTTGAAGCTGTGATGGTATTGTTTTGAAGCACATGAAAGACCGTCTTTCCAGCCAAGCTAACCCTCCCGACACCATCAATAAGCCATCGCCATAATAGTCACGTGTAGTAATAATATCTCGAAACCTTCTCTTTGGCCTTTTCCACATTCTAACACCTCGACCTAAACTATTAATCAGTACAACGTCTCTTAGTCCACTCTACATGCTCTATAACACAGCCTTGCAGTATGCCTTTTATTAGCCCATGATTAACAACAGTAGAGGAGACAGAAGTTGAAAGTAACAGGGGTAGGTTGTAAGATTTTGGCAGTGTTCATATCCTGAAGAAAGGCTTTACCATATGCATTTCTTGCGGAAATTAACTAGAAAGCTCGCCAATACTTATCACAATGGGATCAGTTCTATTTTTACACCGTAAATGTGACTATTTACCCGTTGATTTGATCTGTGCTCTTTTTTGTTTATTACTCCATCTAACCAGCAATGTTTATTTCTGTACACCGCCGAAGTTTGCAATCAGTGGAATGGCACTATTAAAGCAATGGTTGATGCTATGCACCATCATTCTTTTCTAATGCTGTTTCTTCTGACACCATCTTGCAAAGACAGCTTCTGTGAAACTTCAACAACCAGGGATGGAATGGTTAGACCACCTTATTTATCTTTTGAAGATGCAAATACCTGACCAAGAATATCTGATACAAGATATATAATCCCTGGAAAAGCCAGTCAATGGATTGTGGAGATCAGTTTTGGTCCCCAAACTCCAATTGTCATTGTGATATACTAAAATCTTGATCAACTCAGTTAAGTGCTAGTTAGCAGCAGTAGTATTATAGTAAACTCATCAAGGTAGTAGGCCCACCTAGTGTCTGGAGGATGATGTTGATTTTCTTGCACTTCTAATCTAGTTCAAATATACACAAGTTTTCCGCAGTTTCATCCTATCTTTAATCAAAGTACCGTATTTGTTTGGTTATAAGTCAATGTGGAGTATAAGTCAAATAGGTCAATTTTCCCGTTTTCCAAACTTCATTCACATATAAGTCACAGTGGTGTACAAGTCGATAGTACGATCGTACTTTTGTACAGTAATAACAGTATAAAATTTCTGTCGGGGTTATAAAACAGCAGTGGTGGATAACATCAAAGTGAAAGATTTGGGGAAGGAAAGAGTTTTAGGCAAAAGAAAGTGGTGGTGAAATAAAGCTTCAATCCATATGGAACACAGTTTGATATGATTTTTGCCTATCAAATAAAAAGTTGAATCATCCCGCTTTGCAACCACGGTTTGCCTTTTTGCTTCTTTTAGTATTTCGTAATGAATCCTTTGCTTTTCACCAATCGCGAACACATTTCTCACTAACACCATACTGTCATTCTGCTGCCATATTTCCACCATTGTTTTCAGCAAAATTCACCACTTCCAGTTTCAAAGCTGCACTACATGCTTTCCTTTCCTTTATAGCAGGCATTTTCAAGTAAGGGTTGGTATTTTTTTTCTACTTTGGTGAATTGGAGCTCCCTTAACACAATGATATCAGTGCTCCCTAAGCACTAAATAGAAGGGAGGTAACTGAATCTGAGTCAGCATGCACCCACAATCATACATAAATTTCCCCATGGTACTTAATGGTCCAGTGTTCCCGGGTATCATGATTTCATCCATATATAAGTCAGTGGTCAGGCCCTTGCAGAAAACAGTATCGACTTATACGCCGACAAATGCAGTAGTTCTAAGTCTTCACCTGTTCAAAATGCTGCTATTAGCTTCTGTTCTTTGTAGGCTCAATTACATGAATAGACCGGTGTACTATTTGCTTTCATTATTGAATAATAATTCTCTTTACTTTCAAAAGCAGTATGTCCTGATTCCACTTTGGCAGATCTACTAAAGTGAAATTTTCAGCAACCATTTTGCCGTGTCGTATACCACCCTCTCGCCACAACAGAGAACCCTGCTGTGTGCTGCCATTGCTGCTGGTAGCCACTAGGCCTGTCCTACACCACAAGGGGCCTGGCTCTTTGGGAGCAAAATACCTACTTCATTTTTAGACATGGCAGAAAACTTACAGGACTGACTGGTGAAGAGGAGAAAGGGAAAAATAAACTGGTTAATTTACTTTCCTTCATTTAAAAATTAATAAATCATCAAAATAATCTTAACATTTTATAGAACCTAAGTATTGTTTACAATCCTTTTATTTTTTGTTAAACCTAAAGCATTTCTGGAAACACAACCAAACCCAATATATATATGTTTTTTTTAATGATAATGGAATTTTTTGTTTGTTTTTTTTAATTTTTGTGCAATTATCTCTATAGTTAAAAAATATTAGATTACCAAGTTTAAATTTTAGAAGTTTAAAGAGACTTAATAGAGATTTTCAAAATAACTAAGAGTATCTTTATCTCATGGACATGGGATAAACTCTATCTATCTACATCTACTAGTATTATTGGTATTAATTTCTGATGAGCTGCTAAGATTAACATCATGGAAAAGATCAGAAAATATTCTTTTAGTGATATAATTGTTAATGAGTGGAATAAATTTACATTTAATGGCAGTATTAATCATTTTAAAAATCACACTGATTACTGTTTCTTTTCTCTGGGTGATGCCATGTGGCTTAAAAAGCATAGTAATAATATGAAAGCACAAGGAAATACAAATCAATCCTACCTCTTATTTAAAAAAAAAAAAGGATAGAGCATTTCTAGAGATACAAATTTTGCTAGGCTTTAGTTATTAGACTTCAAAAACATAGTAAAAAGAGCATATTTAACAGAAGATTATTATATTTTTAGAACTTTGAATTTCAAAAACAAATAAGCAGCCTTGCTGATTTCATCAGCAGCAGCAGCCCATTTTCTGTGGGCATCTTTAATAGCAGACCCCCAGATCTCTCACATCATCAGCAACAGCAGGAGCCTGTTTTCTGCTGGCATCTTTAGCAACAACCCCCCCTCCCAAGATCTCTCATGTCATCATCAGCAGGAGCCGCCTGTTTTCATCTGGCATCTTTAGCAACAGCCCCCAGATCTCTCACGTCACCATCAGCAGGAGTCCATTTTCTGCTGGCAGCTTTAGCAACAGCCCCCTTCATCTCTCACATCATCATCAGCAAAAGCTAGAAGCAGCATCCCCTCCCTTACTACTCTCATGTCATTATCAAGAGAAGCCCATTTTCTGCTGACATCTTCAGCAACAGCCCCAAGATTTCTTTCCGCATCATCAACAGAACATTTTCTGCTAGCATCTTCAGCAGCAGACTCCAGATCTCACAGCATCAACAACAAGAGCACAGTTTCTGATATCCTCATTAGCACAAGCCCTAGTAGTCTCTCATGTCCTTATCAACAAAATGTATGTCCCATGCTAGTAAATAATGCTAAAAAAGTTAGCATCTGATTTTTCAGTCATAGGAAAATGGTTGCAAAAAAAACCTGGCTATATCAGTAAAAATCTGCTTTATCTTTTCTTTCTTACATTGGTTCCTAAAACAGTAAAGGATACAGCTAACATGGTGGAGGGATCTTCAGATAAAGCTATCTTTCAATACTGTATTCCTTTAAGAAACCTTAAATCTCATTCTTAATTCTTTCATCTATTTAAGATACAAACACATTCAACAATTGGTAAAACTAGTAATGGCAGACATTAATACTTTTGCCAGGCAAATATCACAGAAACCTTAAATTGACTTTCATTATTCACCTGCTAATCTAAACAAAATTCTATCAATAAGTCAGTAAAAGATTTCCACAATGAAATTAGCATTTACTCGAGATTAGCAGAAAAGATACTATGTTGTTATGGCTAATCATCTTGCAATCTTGATTTTTAAAGACAAGTAATTAGTCACACCACTAATGTAAACAAATCTTATTTATCTACAACTTTGCTAAAATATAACTATATGATTTCTGCATCATGATAACTTATTATGAAACAGAAGTACATTAAACAACCTGTTATCTGCCCTCCAGTTATCCAACTTTTCTAATATCAGCCAGGATCAGTTCATTTTCAGCTATCCAACCTTTGTGGTTTATGAGTCAGTCACCAGGGGACTCAGATCATTTCTTGTCAGATGATTAGCATCCTTTCAACAAGCAAGAAGTGTATTGGTTGTATTCTCCTTTGTTAGTGATTTTTATCAATGATAACAATTGTAATCCTTGCAATGTGTCAGCTGATAATGCTTTGGCAAGCAATGCAATAAAATGTGTTGCGTAGTTCTTAGGATTGGGCAAAACGAGAAAATAAGAATCTGTTGGATAAGCAGCAGCAACACTTATGATCCAGGTATCCGACTATCTCCAGATCCCATTAGGGTCAGGTAACCTGTTGTTCACTGTGCCATTGTTGAGGCTCTGTCGAAAATCAACAGTCCCAAAAACTTTGACAATTACTTTTTCAGAATTCTTCCCCTCCACCTTTGCTGCTGCTGCTGCTGCTGCTGCTGCTGCTGTAAAGTCCTTCAAAAAATCTAAAATAACATAATAATCTGCTTTCTGATATCCAATAGCGTGCATCTGATTCAGAATGTGTCCATAAAAAACAATTATTTTCCAACAAATTCACCAATACTGAAAATGTTATGCAAATTCATATCTTTCCCAGAATTCTTAGAGTGCACATAGCAAATGAGTGAAAGGACGTTAGCTTTCTTTAATGTAAATGACAATGTCACTCCTTTGTGCTAATCTTCCAACTTTATCACAATCAGATGTATCTTATTATCTACTTAAGCAAACCTATGCAGAAATATGATGGGAAAAAAATTCTTAATGTCATAATTTCTCACCAAATTCACCAATTCTTACATGAACATAAATAACAATCAGATGGCTTTAAATGCATATATTATCGTCTTAATGTACTAGGACATAACTACTGAGAGAATAACTTCAGGGCATTCATTCCCTGTCTGCATAATCAGCTAAGATTTCAGCAGTTAGATATCAGAAAACTGTTAAAGAGTGAAATAGCGTAGGTAACAGGGATGATATTAATGATTTAAGACTCGTAATGACAGCTATTTCTCATCCCTATGGTTTCCTGCATTCCCTGCCACATGTTCATTACATTATAGGCTCCCTTCCAACTACCTGACAGCACAAGCTTCTTCTGAGACTCTGGTTGAGCAAAACTCAAAATTAATTAATGAATAATCAACTAACTGTAATTGCTTGAATTCACAGAGTAAAACAGTTCAGCATTTCTAGAATCTTCTATGTCAAATAATGCAAATTCCCAATAGAGTTGCACTCCGTGTCTTACACGAGAGAACTAAAAATAACCCAACAAAGGTATAAATACTGCAAAGAAACAAAGTATACAGAGAAAATAATCAATACGCTATAAATGGACGTAGGTGTTAGCAGTTGTCTTTTTAAAAAAATCAGAGTTACTTTCCCCACTGGGTGACAGAAGTTTCTACTACTCAAACATTAATATTTCACATGTCTTCTCCAAGGCAACTTTCTCCCTAAATCAGAGGAAAAAATAAAAATTACACTACACAAAAGCAGCCACCGAAGGGCAAACAAAAGTATTGTTGGTTTTTTTTTCTATTCTTATGACATTTAAATAACTGAAATCTTCTGTGCGTATCAATTTTATTTGTGGATGTCTTTCCACAGCAATATGAAACACAAATTTACCATAATTATTCCAGTGAAATGGGCAGCACAGTGGTAGTTTGCTAAGGTTGAGGGACTGCTAATATTTGGCGTACCTCGCTGGCCTGCCTTCTTTCTGCCAGCTCAGAGTATTCTAGTATGGACTTCCTGCGGTAGGCATTCAGCTAACCTCTGCACTCAGTTCTCCAATACTTGGTTTACGAAACAAATCCAGGGGGTTTCTTACGGTGAATACCTTGTGTGCTGACACCAGCACACAGGTCTGAAAACAGTGATTCATTAAATGCTCTCCCAATAATTTCTCATACAAACCATTTAGAATCCCCAGACCGTAGTTTTCAAAGAGATTTCCGTGATAAAGTGGTTCGCCTGCCGCATAGTGGTAACATTGGTCATAATTTTTTATGGGTTCCTTAGAAAAGCACAAATGTATTTTTTGGTTTTTCTTACATTCATCTGGGTTTTACAATTCTCTTTCATCAAACATGCAAATTTCAAGATGTTTGATTACAAGGAATTTTTTTTAAAGAGGCACAACAACAAAAAAACACGCTAGAAATAATTTTCAGTATGGTCTATTGAATACCTGGGCAATTTCCTTTTATACTATTCACATGATGCATTTTGAAACAATTCTTCACATTATCTAAGGCCCAAACTAATTCTAAAGAATCTGTTCCTGGAAACATTCCTTCCAGGGTGGTAGGTAGGTAGATTTTCAGTAATTCTGTACAAAACATGAAAGTATGAGGAACTGAATTGATCTGTTAGATAAGGATTTTTAATGAAAAGGTATCCAAGGAATTAAAAAAAAAAAACCAAGAGTGAATTACTGTTTTAAAAAGCTGCCAATCATTGAATCAAATTGGCACAGTGACAGCAGTAAGCAATTGGTATCTCAAATGGGTGATATTTGTATCAATAAAAAAAATCTTCAAAAACTTTTAATCTGATTTTTTTTAAAGTATCTTACCTGTTTAAAGAATAGTTAAAAGTCAGTAAAGTTTTGAGAACAACAAAATCAACTTTTTAAAATTGCATTATAAAAATACTAGGGAGATTTTAAAAAATCCATGTTGAAACAGCATCAGTGTAATAGTATCCAGCTGAGTTTCATTTAAACATCACAGTATCAGCTAAATAAAATTGCAAACAGAAGTCCTATAGTACATTAATTAAGGTTCAAGACAACTATCTGTTGTAACAGATCTAATGCCAAAGACCTACTGGCACCATTTTAATAAATTAAACAAGCAAAGAGTGCATGGGCTTCCAGATTTCAGCTTTTGGAAGTTGATTAATGCTGTTATGATGCCTAGTAGAAACTCCAAGTTCCTAACAAATATTCCTCCATCGGATGTAGGACATGAAAGATAATTATAACTTGTCTGCCAATAGCACTTCACCATTAAAGTTCAACTATGCATTAACATATATATACATCCATAAGTACAGAAAAGCTACTGTTTACTAAAAATGTATATCATTAGCTACAAAACATTGATAACCTAAAACTAGGATGTATAAATTATGAGTTTTCCTGTCAGTAAGTCTGAAATTTACCATACAGTATAATTCAAGCTTTATACTTCTGACATGAACTGAATGAATCTTTATTAATTATTATTCTGTATTAGCCAACCACTTATCTAGATAATCTACATAAACAGTGCCTAGCTGACTAGATCATTATAACCAGTTATCCTGAAAATGTGAATACGGAAACTTAAAACACATTAAGAACAGCAGCAGTAAGTTTTCACGAATAAAATGTATCCAAAGATGTTTGTACAATTCAAAGACTTAAGCTGTGCAGCTTTAAAAATATTATGAGAAAAAAGCATATTTACCAAAAAAGTACCATCAGAAGTAAAAGGTGAGTTTGTTCTTTGAAAAACTGCACAAGTTAGCTACAACTAAAAATTCCCAAGCAGCTAGATGTCCACAATGATGTGAACAGAGTTTCCATGTGCTAAAACAGTTTAGATGAGATTTTGGCTTTCCTCATTCAGTTGTTTTAAATACTACTCAATCAACTAACAGGATGATACTACAATGAAGAGTTTACAAAAATTTAATTTCTATTCAGGTTTTATAAAATTTCAGCCAACTCTTCAGGACTACAAATTAACAGCAAGCAACTCAAATGTTAAATGTTAGCAGGATTCAAACTAGAAATCCTATAGCTAGATCACTCTTTCTTTCATTGAACAGCTAAGTACATGCCTGTCCGAATCGTAAAAGGGTTTATATGTCAATTGAAACTAAAGCTTTTCATCTTTTCTCAAAGGACAGGAGAAAAAGCATTATTATTCCCAAATGCAGTCACACAAGGTAAATAAATCTTACAGCAGAAAACTTATTTTCACAAGGGTTAAAAAAGACTAAACTCATTTAGAGCACTGGGTATAACTTTCCTTATATTCATTACCAAAATGTTGATTCTCTAGATAAAATGGAAGGTGTGCGAGTCCTTAAGGATTGGGCAAAACTCCTATATCAGGAATTTCATGTCATATAATCCATACTCTATTTACTATGTAAATTAGTGGATTTTTAAATTAATTTAAATTCATTCCATTAAAACAGGGTTTAACAAAAAGATTATAAATGATTGTAATTATTTTTCTACACTCGTTCAATATTTTCTTAACCTGTTTTAATCAGCATACACATAATAATATTACTCTCTTTATTTGTCCATCCTGCCAAAAATGTTTTTTTTTAGGAGAGCATTTTGGAAGTTTTCATACTTTGTCCAACATAAATGGAGAT
Source organism: Nautilus pompilius (assembly GCA_018389105.1). Taxonomy (NCBI): domain Eukaryota; kingdom Metazoa; phylum Mollusca; class Cephalopoda; order Nautilida; family Nautilidae; genus Nautilus; species Nautilus pompilius. Next base: position 122,663 of record JACATO010000132.1, on the reverse strand, counting down.
ACTAGAAATGTTGGTGATATTAAAGACTGACATTTTTTTAACTGTGCAAAACAGGTTAATAATGAACATATTTTAAAAAATCCTTATTTATATTCACATGATTTCAAGAAATTAATATTTGAAAATAAAATGCTGACCAAATCATCATTCTTATTAACATGGACTTGCTTATAGGGTTTAAAAAAATCAAAGCTTACAAAATTTTCACATTCCAGTTATCATAAGAATTTTTCTTTTTTTTAAATGATACATAATGATCAAACTTCAACTGGCTGAGCAAAGAATTAAAATTATTATGATTGTACTAGATGCTCAGGTTACATTATAATCGTTTCTTGCTATATTACCATCATAATCATACTGCATTTCAAAGACTTCGTGTATCATGAAAAGTTAAGACTGGGAAATACACCAAGCTTTACAATGGTATAGCCTACATTTGCTTATCTACTTCCTTATTCTCATTAAAAACAGTACAATGATTCAACATATAGTTTTTCATGTGTTTTAAATCATCTTTCAGATAATTATAAATCTTTTTTCACAGCAATGCTAGAATATCATAGAACACTGTAAAGTTCACAAAGAAAGGAAGGTCCCTACTAGAACTCTTCATCAACCAGCTGGTTAAGAGCGAGAAGAAATCATGCCAAGGGAATTATGCCAAACTAAGCCATGCCCTGCTGAAAATTGAACGCTAGCCCTAAATCTTGGTAGTCTAGTAAAACCTAACCTAACTTTAAGATCAATACGGTGTCATAAGCATAATCACGATGCAATATGTTTTTGAGATTAAATTATCCCAATTTACTTCAGTTCCATCCAGTACACAGATAAAAAGGGGTTTCCTTAGATGTGCAGCTATTAAATTTGTTTCAGCCTGCCAGGATGTCTTGTATGAAGTTGTATATTGTTTCACTAGAATGTTTAATAATTATATACTATACAAATATCCCCAGTCTTCAACTTTTTGAGGGCTTGAAGTTAGCCTCTCAATCTTCTCTTTCAGCTTAACATTTTTCTTCTCTAACTGCTTTTGTCAAGGCATTGGATTTTGTTACATGGCTAAGATCACCAGCTGACTTTGAGAGAGATTTAATACCCAGCTTTATTTATCCTTTTCTTCTGCTGCTTAAACTCTAACTCATCAAAAAGTTTCCTTGTTCTCTGCTTTTGCTGCATTTTCTTCTTTTCCCCCCTCATCTTGGAGACATTTTCCATACTTTTGTCTTCCACTAAGCAGCTGACACTAAGAGTTTTTTCAGATTGATACATTAAGAACTCCAACCAGCCTGATGTGATCACAGATTATGCCCTGAGACACAAGACTTTGCTTTCCTAAATTCTCAGTGTTAAGATCCTGTTGACTGAGAATCTCCTTTCCATAGAACAGAACCAGTAGTAAATCAAACAGCTTTGCATATGTATTATTAGCCATGTAGGACCTAAACAGCTCATCCATTCTCTTAGTGTCAACATTAAAAATTGAAAATATCTCTTAGCCAATAATGAGAATACTGTCCAAAAAGGCCAAAAACTGTTGCAGACTATCATTACAGTCTTAATCTTTTGCTCTTTTCACATTAACCAACAGAGTTATGATCTTCTTGAACTTTTCTCTACATGCATGGTTAAGGTAAGCTATAATTCTTTGGGTTTAAGGTTGCCAAATTCCTAGCAAGAAAGTGGAAGATTTGGCATTTGTCAAGCATTTTCTTGAGAAGTGTAATCAGAATGTTTTTTCAGTCAAGCCTGAACTCCATGATTTCTTTGTCACTTAGAGTGGTGCCATCTTTCACTTCTGTGCCTGCCTTTTTTGTGGAGAAGCCTATGTTTATCATTTTGTAGTTTTGCTTTTCCTCCACATCTATTCCCACTAACTTCTCAGTTGAAGATGCCAGAGACAATATATCACCTTTGATAAATCTTCTCATTGGAATAGATAATAGTGCTGAGATCAGTAGCCAAAAGACAAGCCAAGGGTTTATCAGTCTGGTAACTGGCCAAGAATGGCAGCAGAAGGCTAGCAATACATTTGCAAAAATGTATCTTTGCTTTAATGAGCATGTCGTCCACAGCTTTGTTGATAACGGTGGAACATTTAGTTGAGACTTTCTTTTCTTTCACAGATTTGATGAAGGCTTAATTTTTTCTAAGTACATTGAGAGCCCATCCACATTCACAGACAGATACATTTTCTAACCAATGCTGGCTGGCAAATTTTAGGCACATCAATGAGTTTCCTGCCACATACATGTAGTCTTCTCTTCTAGCAGAACATTTCTTGAAAAGGTAACACGTGCTGAACAACAGGGAGGTAATATTCCATTCTTTTGCCAAAGCACTAAGATCCAATATTAATCAGTATGGTATCAAACTCCTCTGCAAACTTTGACTTCATGGAATTATGGGACTTCCAGTTTATATTTGATTCATCCAAGCTCTAGCACTCCATCACTAAAATATTTGACCATCTCATCAATAGTGGCAAAACCTGCAACATGACAGAAAGAGTTTAAAATCTTACTATTTTTTTACATTAAATTTTCCAATAATCAAAAAAAATGTTGGGAATGTACACAAATGTTGTGTATATTTGTATTAAATTGAGATGAGTGATGCACCCTTTTGCCTTCAATTCACACAAATCAAGTTTACAATAATCTTTAATGTGTGAACAGTATTAAATATAATTCACCATCAGAAAAGACCATAACATAAAATTTAAAATCATTATTACAATCCTGTTAAAAAAATTTCTACACTTTCCCTCATAACAATGAAGCAAGCAAAATCAAAGTTCGTGTGTAATTTTAGGAGGAGAATGAGTAGTTTGTTTTCATTAAATGTCATTTTGAAGTCCTGCATGTTATTGGTTTCCTTCCAATGTAACAAAAAAATTGGATAAGAAGGATACAAGTTTGTTATGAAATATATAAGTAATGCCAAGCTATTATGTTAAGCAAATTTTCTTTATACAACTTTTAATATGATTCATATCTATTCAAAGTCTTACAATAAGAGTGTATGAAAAGAGAAACTGAGCAAACCAGAGCAAAACAGTAAAAAAGTTATATTTCAAAGATATTGTTCCAATTGATTTTTTTTTTTTTGTTTACTTACCTAGAAATTGTGATCCCATATAATGACTAGTTGTCCTCTCTTCATCCAAACAGCAAATATGGATATCCATCTGCTTCTGCAAACTTTTATCAAACAATATCACAAAATAATCTTTGACTTTGGCCAACAATTTGTTCTTGGAATATTCTGCAAGCATAACACATAAAAAGGACATTTTCTTTGCTCCATATAAAGCATGAAAGTGATCATACTTCCAGAAAAAAATTGCTTGGGAGACTTCTCCCATACTTCCATTTGAGTTGAGCTGATACTAGATGTGAAGTCCACAATCATGCCACGTGCATCATTTGCAAGGAATGGAATGCTCAGACTTCCTTTTTCATTGGTTAATGTTGATAAATCATTTCAGAATTTGAATTAGCCAACAAGTACTAATAGCGCATTTAGCATTGTTCTGATGTTGATGAAATTTCATTGCATTTCCCTCCCATCTGACTCAAGTCAGTTTGTTGCACTCAGAACAGTCTGCTTAATCAGTCTCTTTTAAATTCTCCAACCCAGCAAAACTCAGATTGACTCTGCCACTTTCAAATAAAGACATTTCACCAGCATTATAAAAATCAAATTTTCTTTAACGCATCTACTATATTGATGATACTTTGCTTGTTTTTCCTTTCACGTCTAAAATGAAGAGTTCTAGTAGGGACTTCTGATAGTTTAGTTAGTTCAATCAAAGTTGGGGAGTAATGGGCACTTTCATGATGGCTGTAGTTTAGTGTCATGCACCCATCTTCCCTGCCAAGCTAGCATTCCAGTTTCCAGCCCACAAAAGGCTGAGTGTAACAGGAGCTATGACAACAACTGTGTTTAGAGATAATTTCATTAGAATAGAAAAAAATAACCATCAAACAATTAGCGAGTAAATAATCAAATGTTACACAAAGTTGCAGGTGCAGGGTCTCCAAACAGATTATTTTTGGATTAAAGGACTTTTCAAGAATGCGTGAACCCTGCGTTAAAAAAAGCCTTCTACACCTAACACTCTCCGAGAAAGTTTTTTATGATGTATGGTTGTTAAATGTTTGCAGGTAAGTTTTTTTTCAGTACGGGAAAGGTTTTCAAGCATGACATGTAACGAGTTACCTTGGACCTTCTTCTATGGTTGAAAAGAAAAAAATACCTAAGACCAGATGATGTTCACTAAACATACTTTTTGAAATCATTACCACCAGTTGAAATAACGCTATCCAGTTACTAAAAACTTCCCTTTAAAGATGTAATAACTGCATTTCCAGTCATTAATATGCAGTAAATGAAATGGAGAATCGGTAAATAGTTACATGTATAAGACACGAGTATTATCAGTTTTTGCTTGTCCAAATTCGACTAAGGACATCTGTCCTAGGGCCCAAATTTCCACGATTATAAATAATTTCCAAAAGATCAGTTCATGCACCGGCATTTTGTTTATGAGTGGATACCTAATGAAGCTGAACTGCTTTTCTTTGATAAAGTTGTTTTTATTGTTGTTATTGCTTCTTCTACAGTTTACTTGTGATAGGAAAATAATGATAAGGAATAAATACGATAAATGAAATTTTTAAAAAAAATGAAAAATTAGAGATAATTTAAAATTTCTTAAAATTGACCGACCAGCTAAACCATAAAGAGTTATAAAGAATAAAAGTGTGAAAAATGCACCCTGTTGACATCCATCCTACTTTTCTTTTGGAAATGTTTCAGACTGTTTTGTCCAATTTTAATTGTTTACAGGCTTTTGCATCCTGTTGTGTCATTGGTCTTTTGTTTGTGAATGATGGGATGCACATGATTGGTTCTGCTATTCAGAAACAGCGACTAGCTTGAGTAACTTACCTTTTATCACGATATCCGACACAGAAAACACGATGGTTATTTTTTTTTACTCAACAAGAAAAAGAATGTAGAGCAACAGCAGACAATTCTAAAGAATTTTTCAAATATTTTTAACCAACTTCCAATTAAGATTATTTTGCGGAGAAAAAATAAGATAACTAATAGGTTTTGCAGCTACTGAATATTCAAGGTAGAAATTCAAATGTGATAAAGAAATGAACTTACAAACTTGTCATCAACTGAAATCTGCCTCTGAAAATGTGCACAACATCCAAGCATATGGTGTTTAGCTTCTTTTTGCTTGCCAAGATGTATCCTAATCAGGAGGCAAGTACAGTGATTTCAAACATTTCAGCATGAAAAAATCATTAATCAATTTGCCGGTTGACAGGTTTAAATTTCAAACAATATTTTAAAATTTAAAAAAAAAAAAAAAAAAAAATTATACCAAACAAAAACAGTGATTTGTGTAAGATGTAACATAGGACTTTTCACATTTGTTTATACTACTGTCATCAATTGTTTCTATCCTTATTAAGTGGAATCATCATCAACATTAAACAGCCCTGAATTATTTTCCGACTGGGCAGTCTGCCAACTCAAGAATCTTTCTCTAAGGTTTCATTAAAAAAAAAAACAAGGATCTTTTAAATACGAATTTTAGTTTTCCTTTTCAAAATTAACTAATGATGACTTATCAAGTTTTTCTGCTAGTAAATTACTTTCTTAGATACAAAATACTAACTTAATAACATCCAGATATTACTCTAAAAAGACACCCATGTTTTCTGTGCATCCATGAAATATGCAATCACAGTAAGTAGAATGGCCTGTTAACAATACGTATTAGAGAAACCATTTGTAAAGGAAACAAAATTTGGCGTGACAGACAGCTTTAAGATATCATGGTGACTGGAGTGGAGCAAATGTTTCTTGTCTCGCTTTTCAAAATGCTAATATCACGAAATCTGAAATACTAATCCCATGCACTTTAACACCCATTATATATATATACACACACACATACTACACACATGCCATTTATTAAGCTAAAGTTATTTGCAAAGAGACAGGGATTCATTCAACATATAAATTCTCTTCTTTAAAAAATCTCCAAAGCATTTTTCAAAAAATTAATGCATCATACTTTACCACTCCACAAGGTAAAGGAGGCAGATTCATCTACATGCAACCTGCTTCAGTTAATCTTCAACATGCCAGACTGCAAAGCTAATTTGCACTAATTTCTCAGAGTAACTCAGGCTGATCATTAAATCCAAATAAGAAATAACAAAAGTTTGCTAACAGTTTATAAAAAAATAGCTTGATTTACTCACTGATATTCTTACACAAAATAACAGACAGCCCACCTATACAACTTCCGCAAAAGACTATCAGGGGTCATTATGAAAGAATTATATTTCAGTCACAGCATTTAGATCCCATATCTTGAGAGGAAAAAAAAAACTCTAAATACAGATAGGGCTATATCCTTACAGATCGTATGCCCAGTAAAGGAGCCCATCAAAGGTAATGTGCAGGAAAAAAATAATCTTAAATGTTTGTAAAGAAAAAAAATTCTTGTAATTCCTTGATTTTACAGAAGGGCATAAATATGATAAAAACTGTAAAAAAAAATTTTAAAATAGGTGGAATAAAATGTGTGACCTTTTATCTTTAGCCAAGATGAAAATCTACCAAGATTTCATAGATGCAATTAGAATAGTCTCAGTTATCACCACAACAGCACATACACTATGCCCATCTGTTGAGATTTTTTTCTTAATCTCTCAAAAAAGCACATCTTAAAGATCTCCCAATCATTCAATTACTATCCACTTACTTCAACATACTGTAAGATAAAAGGGGTGCTATTCTATTCAAAAAAGCAAATCTCACAATAATAATTTTTTTTCTTTGGTCTTTAAAACAGATTAGAAATGTTCTGTTACAAAGCAGTATGGTTAAAAAGTTTTACAGTGTAGTCTTGGAACTATCAAATACTAAGAAGATAATACGAGTAATTATTTCAGAGCTGCTGTGCAAGGAAATAAAACAGTCAAACAAAAACCTGCTTGAGCAGGATCTTGTATTTTGAGTGCCAATGCAGATTTCATAAATGCTGAATTCAAAGAGAAAGCATTTCAAGGACAATCAGCACTATACATATATATACAACAAATGAGGTGCCCTTATTTAATACTTACACTCAGGACTGTGTTAATAAGAATGACAATGAGCCAACCCACAAAATGAAGATGGGTTAAAAGGACATTTAAAATTTTTTTTTTTTTTTTTTTTATTATTTTTAAACTATATTCCAGTGGCGCTTATCTCTGACAAACAGCAGAGGGCAACAGAAACAAGCATTCGCAGCCCGAGGGGGTGCGGGGGGGGGTTAGGAAACGAAACTACGTGGAGAGCTCGTCGCAATAGATCTTCACGACTGTCCCGACCGTCGTTCGACTGTTGCCATAGTATAGTGTACCCCAAAAAGGGGGGAAATCCCCCCCCTTTTTTTTTTTTTTTTTCGTTCGTTTGTTCGTTCGTTCTCAAAAAAATGACAGACTTATGTAAACCCCGACTCTGCTACAGTTCTGGGAACTGCCGATATTCCTGATAATACACAATAACGACTGATTCTTAAAATGGCAATCAAAACTATACACGGAGTGACCTCTAAGAACCTGATTAATTGGCGTCTTTGGCTTATTAGTCGCAGATGTTTCTGTAGCCGAGAGGGGGGGTCTGGGTTAGTGCTACGGTATTTAATACAGGTGGACCCAACAGGTGTTGACCATATCTCGGCCGGTGAGCAGCTGTGAGTCCACCAAAGGTAAGGGAGATTCTGGAATTTCGTCTCGTCCTGGTGGATTACAGACACAGAAATTAGATCCTTTCGGCGGGGCCTTAAAGTGATTAGATCGACATTTAATAAACGGAACGAGACGATTACGGGGAACTAGACACGGCGAGGACGGGGAAGAGAGAGAGAGAGGCAGGAGCTGGGTTTCCACTACAGTCAGTCAGCCCGCCCGCCCGGCCCGGTCCGGTCCAACTCACCTGTTCCCTCCGGTCGACTCCCCTGGTTCTTCACCCAGATCATCTGCCGCGTTTCCAGCTTCACGCTGAACGTTTTCTTCTCCGGCTTTCTCCTCAGAAAGAAAGATGTCATGATCAGTCCCCGCTCCAGCGTTCGTAAGACGCCGTGAACGTCGTTCAGACACCGTCCGTTGGGCAAGTGGTACGCGGGGGCGGCCATCTTGCTTCGTTCCCGAGGCAGACGCGCTACCACCAGACGGGACCACGGCGGGAAGACGGGGACAGGCGCGACACAAGTAACTCCTCAATCTGCGTTTTATAATCCCTATAGATCATCCCTGTCCCGATGGTATTAGCATGGCGGGAAAAGTTCCTTCTTCCTCATACCAATCAGTCAGTCAACCAGTGTGTGGAAGCCTGACGGCACAGCAACGCTAGCAGCTCTCTCCTTCCGTGACTGCGCGATACTGGTGTCAAGGGACACAACTCGGGGAAGAACATCACCCGACTTGTTGGGTTTATTGTTGTTGTTCTTAAAGTAAGGATGAACACAGGATTTCATTCTCAACATTAATATAAAATTAAAATCTATTATTTAATGGCACCCTGCTACCCAGAAAACGTAATATGCAATACAAATTCATTCTCGAAATCGGTAATTCAGAATTTCTCGAGTGTTATTGAAAGATCGTTTGTAAGTATTGATGGTGTCTGATCTACAGTGGATCAGTTAAATATGTTACCATCTTCTGTCTGTCTGTCAGAGTGAACAGTTTGCCCAAGGTGTTTAATACAACGACAGCAGTTTTATTTTCAGAACAAAAGATGGCGACGCAGTGTGGTCGGGTGTTGTGTGAGTTTAATTAAAGTATAGATGGTAGCTACTTCCCTTTAAGTAAGGCTCTCTACTAAAATAGTGTTTTTTTTTTATTTTATTGTCATATCTTTTTTCGTTGGCTATAAAAATCGTTAACTAATTTTATTTACTTACTAATTTACTTTTAAAGGGATAAAGTAAAAATCACTAAGGCCCCAGTTAATTTTGGAATTATTCACTTCCATTCTCCCTAAATTTGACTGGAACGCCAGTTTTGCAATGGTATTAAAGACGGCGCAGGGGAGGTAACTCTGTTATATATTTTTTTTTTTTTCCTAAGAATTTTCGCAAAAAAAAACTTTTTTTTTTTTCTTTAAAGAGAAAAAGTTTACAACGCAAAGGAAATCGCCGAAATGTCCGCTTAGCTGTTTGTTTGTCTTCACTATGAGGACTCCGGACATTTCGAGACTCTGAATGGTTGACAAGTCTGCGCGCCATCAGCCAGCTGAGAAGAGAAGCGGAAAGTATCGTCCAAAAGGAAGATTTGGCCAAAATAGTGGAATAACATAGGACTGTCGCACCGGTTTGAAGGTGTCACCACATGAACTTCTTTGAAGAGGAGGGGCTTAGCTCGGCAGGTGAAAGATCTAGTCGACTTAAGTGGATCAGCAGAAATAGAGGTTGATGTTTCACCAGTAGCCAGCGCTCACTCCAAGAACGATATCAGTGGATGCTCACCAAAGAACTAGAAACCAGACCACATAAGGGGAAGTAATTCGGCGGGTCCTGGCTGGGGTGAAACACCTTTTAGTGGCCCGCCTGGAGAAAGCCTCCGGGGCGCGGCGAGCTTTTGTCGACGCGGTGTAACATCGCGACCTCGCATCACTAAAGGTACCTGAGGTGATTCCCACGTTTGAATGCACATCCTTGGCAGAAGCCAGACTCAGCAGCTACATGGGGAGTAGTTTTTGCCTGGCTGGCACTGGTCCGTGACTGTCGGTATCTGCTAATCGCGCGGATGGACGGACGCGGACCAAAAGATGAGAACCTCGCGATGCTGTAGATCCTGCTGTTTTACAGTCGCGAGCTGAACCCGTCAGCGACCTTTGGTGTCTCCTTCCTTCATTGTACACCATTTGTTTACCTTTCCGCATCCCGGCCGTAACTAACCCCGACAGCATCCTTCTCTTCCGTGACCCACGGTCTGACAAAAGCGGTGCCACTCGAGTTCCCAACATTTCTAGGTTACTAATTTCAGGTTTTTACGAGAAAATTCCACACAGCTGCATTTGTCACTGTCAGCCGACATCGCTGCTCTGTTGATTCGCTCTTCGCGAGGCGGGGATCGGAAACGAGAGGCTGGCAAGCTCAATAAAGACAGGTGAGTTACCCCTTTTTTTTTGCTTTCGCAGTTCCTTAACATCTTCGAAATTCTGGTTGCAAACATTTCTCTGTTGCTTTTTTTTTCAGACGGTCGAGCAACTTAAACCCCCCCCCCCAGAAAAAGATGCGGAAACAGAAAGTCACGTCAGGCTTTTAAACGACATATTGGTTAAAATAGTCTGTCCTTTCGGAAACTGAGCAACTGGCTGCTGGAAAACCTATTACAGACCCACCCAGTCCACCTCTTCCCTCCCCCCTCCTTTTTACACCGAATCAAAAAAAATCTTGATGATGCGTTTTGCAGTATGTACTTAGAAAGTATCAGAGAAAACATTTTGCTCTATCCTTTCTGTTACGTTTTATCAGCGACATGTTGTTCTATTAACAAACGTTGATTAAGAAGTGAAAATAGTTTCACCATTTTTAAGAATTTGCATAATTTATTAAGCAAAATAAATGTATTTGAGATATAGAAAGTAGAGAATTAATTCGACAGGCGTTTCCCATCTCCCTTTTAGTAGTAATTGAACAAGCTGATAAATTCCGGTTTCAAAGAGTTTTTAGAAGTTAAAAAAATCAAACATTTGGTCATTAGTATGCAGCATTCAAAATAATTATGGCAACAGAGGAAAAAAACCGAATATAGAACGCAAACAACACGTGATAGATAGAATCAGATCTCGTGTGTAAAAATGAATGCTCCGTAGTACAGTCACGTGTTGGTATAGCTCGCTGTGATTGGTCGTCTTGCAAGCAATCAGAAAGTGCCATAATTACAGGACTATAAAGGTATTGTGATGAATACTGTGGCAACTGGGGGAGAAAAAAATATATATCACACGAAAAACGTGTTTAAATCAGTCTTAGCCAGTGAAGTCCCGGCTTCATGTTTCAGAAGAAGCGGTATGCAAGACTGAGGAAGCTACGTGGTGGCACTGGTACTGATGACAATGGCCGCGGCCGAGGAAGGGAGCCCAAACCCTTCAAAGGTGATGTAGAGTACCTCAGCGGATGTTTTCTTCTTGATGGGCAGCATGCCAGTGGAGATCTCGCGAATGTCCTAACACAGTAAAATACTTATTATCTCTAAGCGCTCTCAATGGATGTGTAGTTGCCCCAAACCCTTGTTGAGGAGATGAAGCCTCTTCTATTACGTCACTGGCTCGGGAAGACATCTAATCGGGCGGGGACTCGTCTTCCAGCATCACAATGAACCCAAGCATACAGCCATAGCGCCGGAAAACTACCTGGAACACGAAGAGGCCGACTGGACACTCGCCGACGTCTTGATATGGACATCGTGGAGGCTGTATGGCTGCTGAGAAAGTCGAACAGCAGCCAAACAACACCTGGGATGTATTGTGGAAGGTGCTACAGGATGTTTGGAACAACATTCCACAGTCATACACTGGTGTGGGAACACGGAAACGTGTCATCTTTTATGTAGAGCAGAAGGCTCGCATACTAATCACTAATGCACTGCACTTATTTTGTTTTGTATATTTCTTGCAATGATGCATTGTGTTTGTATTATATCTGTCCGTCTGCTGAAAATTACTCATTATTTGTGCACATCGTCTGGGTATTCCCATAATAATTTCTATTACTGTCTATGTACGCTACACTTCCTGTGGCGGAAGATTCTTCTTTACGTTTACTGACTTGTCCGCCGGTGTTATGTCATTATCTTGTCGCAGTCAGAATTCACAGAAAGTGGCGTGAAGAAAAGATATCGAAGCTTAGAACGTAAAAAAAAAAAAAAACAGAGAGAGAGAGAGAGAGAAAGATGAAGAGAGAGAGAGAGATGAAGAGAGAGAGAGAGAGAGAGAGAGAGAGAGAGAGAGAGAGAAAGATGCAGAGAGAGAGAGAGAAAGATGAAGACAGAGAGAGAGAGAGAGAAAGATGAAGAGAGAGAGAGAGAAAGATGAAGACAGAGATGGGGGAGAGAGAGAGAAGAGAGAGAAAGATGAAGAGAGAGAGAGATAGAGAGAGAGAGAAGAGAGAGAGAGAGAGAGAGAGAGATGAAGACAGAGAGAGAGAGAGAGAGAGAGAGAGATGAAGAGAGAGAGAGAAAGATGAAGAGAGAGAGAGAAAGATGGAGAGAGAGAAAGATGAAGAGAGAGAGAGAGAGAGAGATGAAGACAGAGATGGGGGAGAGAGAGAGAAAGATCAAGACAGAGAGAGAGAGAGAGAGAGATGAAGACAGAGATGGGGGAGAGAGAGAGAAAGATCAAGAGAGAGAGAGAAGCGTGCCGTAAATATGGTAAAATCCTTTATCTGGTAGAGCTCTCTCTGATCCTCGCTCATCACACTTTCTGCGACATGTCTGAAGATACAACAGGCAGCGTCTTGGCAACGGCCCTCTAGCGAGGGTTTGAACGAGTTCTGACACCGTAATCGCACTCGAGCAATACCTTTCGGGTATAATCAATAACCTATTTACTGATATCTTTCCAAGAAAGAATTTTAACCACCCTCACACACACATGAACTCAATTCGGTTGATAGTGCTTGAAACGATCAATTGTTATAGTGTGAAAGTTTGTCTACAAGTAGCAGCCCAGCGCAGTGGCTTTGCTATTCTCCTACAGTTACTCCAAAAAATTCTGCACCGAGAAATTTAAACGCTAGCAGACTTAACTCATTACGCCGGTCTTATAGGTGTTAAGCAGGTACCAATCTAACCATTCTGAACCCAATAGTACACTAAGCGTGTTCCGGTTTCTCTATGTCGTGGCGGGAATGTCAGGTAAAACCCTATATTTTCCATTTAAAAACATCTTAAATTCTAATTTTTTTTTTTAAAAAAATGTTTCCCCATTCGTTTTGTCGGCTTGATACTCGTAATGGTTCACGTAGAAGTAGCCCCACAAGGCTGGCTTCTGTAGCCCTCCCCATACGAGGTCGAACCCATCCCAGATATCCCATGGCTTACAACATCCTGGTCTGATATATCTAAACAGAAATGGGGTCTCGTTCCGCTTTGTTAACCGATCTAAACCGCGCTTCTATAAATACGTTATTCACAACCGTCGATGGGTTTCCGAGTGGGAAAAGGTTCCTTCCATGAGTTCATTTTAAGACATCTCCCGTCCTGTGGGGGAGACGGATATCGTGTTAATGACTACACTATCTACGTCTTTAATCGCTGTTCGTGTGCCACACTCTCCGTAATTATAAACGCTAAAACGTTGTTTGTTTGTTTGTTTTGTTCCATGACTAAAAACATTTTTTGTCGAGTTAACTTAAGTAAATGTGCAATGTTCCTGCTTGGTTTGAGAGAACACGAACCACCCCGGGTCTGTCGTTGTCTGCGAGCGGTCACTCTTTATTTCAGATCTCAGATGCCCAGGGCAGCGGACCACGGAAGATGCCAGTATGCGAATATAATAAGCACACGGGTCGTCTGTAATTAGTAATTGCAGCACTGAAACCTGGTCATACAAAAATGGCGGCTGGTGGACACCCCCCGACACCGGTTTTTCTCCCACCAGACGGCGCTCCAACCTTGGAAATTGTATTGTTGAGTAGTCGTAGTTTTACCTTCATCTCGGCTCGCTCAAAAACCCTGGGGAAGTCACTTAAATCACGGAAGCTTAGAAGGTTTTAAAATCCCCCGTCTTTATGTAGCAGCGTTTTTATTGTTTTTTTTTAACCCCCCCCCGATCACTTCTCAGATATATCTTCAAGGGGAATGAACTCTTTTGGATTCCAGTCCTCGGGCCTCGCCCTCGCTTTTCCCCGAACGAAATGGCGACGGTGGTTTCCGCCGGAATCCTGGCGGTGTTGTGAGAAGATGAGGCACGTACAGTCCACGACAGCGTTTGACCGGCATGTGTACTTTCGTCAAATACATCACGGCTTACGATATAAATCTCTCAAGCTGGAAGAAGAAAGGAGGTATGTGGCATTATCCGTCTACAGGTATGCTCCAAGAAATCTGAAGATTATCTATTTCTCGCTCACAGCATTCCGAGAATAACATTCCTGTTTACAGGTTTGGCATTTAGTGTGTTTTTTTTTTCTTTCCCCGACTAACTGGAGATCGCACTGTCGACTACTAACGCAGTAATTTACCTTCTTCTACTTTCAGTTAGTTCCGGGAAGTAGTTTTCTAATATGAAGTTTATTTACAGAAGATGTGCCCAGTTATTCGTCTATTCTATGGTCGTCGTCCCATTACGCAGATTTGGCGAGATACACATTCTCCAGTAAACTTTGGACAACTCTAAGTCTCTGCGACTCGGACTCATCGCCCGACAGTCACTAAAGGCGCCCTGATCCACAATGACGAAAATTTAAATTTCATTTTAGTCTGAAAATAATTCTTACTTGTAAAAAGGCAGGATTCCTGAAATTAAGTTTCTTCTCTGTGACGCCACCAAACTGGCTCTTCAAGGACGCTTAGGCAGAGCGCCACCTGGTGGTCTGTGGAATCTGCTACTAAACGGAGAGTCCGCCGGGAGCGATACCCGACTCGAGGGAGAGAACCATCGCACATCTTCCCACGATTAGTAGTGAGAGCTCGCGGTGCTACGACAATAGATTCTTCCCGGAAATGCACCGGTTTTGTTAAAAATTTACAACTCTGTGATTATGAATAACTAAACATCGTTTATGCCTCACCCAACAAAGAGACGACCTCAGCGCTGAACCCAGAATAGTGCGGTTCTTCCTAGACGAAAAGCCCACACCAAAATGTTTTATGTTGTTTAGATGTGGGAGGAAATACGGGGGTGCTGGTGGTCAGCTGGCGGAGAAGAAATCCCGCCAGGTAGATGCTCCGACCGAGATTCGAACTCGGTTCCCACAGCCTGGTAGGCGGGTATTGGTCAAACTTTGGATCATTAGGGCGGGTGGTGTATATATATGCCTTACCTTTTATAGCCGAAATATAGATGGCTAAACTGCTAATGTTTATATCGGCATCGTCTCTCAGTTCGCTGAGTAACAGAGCACGCGATGTTTGGTTAGCCAGTTTGAAAAGTCACGTGACAAAACTCCTTAACCGGCTCTTCAAGATACCACGAAGATGTACGCCTTCGAATGGCAGGGCGATTGTTTTCGATCCTTTCGCGCCTCACTATATCAAGGACCAAGCGCTCCCAGAAGAAGGAAGAAATCTAATTGCATTTTACCAATTTTCTGTCGTATCCCATACTGCGGAAAGAACGTCTGATGGTTCTAGACATCTGTGCAGCCCATTGTTGGCTTAGGGCGTCCAGGAGGCGGATAAACGATTGTCTTGTGGCTTCTCTTGAACTGGGCCATCACCTTGTTAGCAGTCGACAGCCGAGTACCCAACTTTTCTTCCCGGCGGGGCTGTGTGAGGAGACTTCCTCCTGCCTGTTCTTGTAGCTTGCAATTGTGTGAATAATTGAATCTAAGGGGGCGACTATTTACTGCGTCGATTTCCTGTGAATACAGATGACAGCTGGATTCGGATCTCAACTTCAAAGACAAAAGATCATCCTAAACACAAAAAACGGGCAAGCCAACTTTGTTAATTTTATGATATATATACAGCTTTTGCTGATTGGACGTTTATAATTATACGGGTGAAATTAGGACGACATTCTAGTTCTGTGCAGCAGAATGATTTTGTATTGAAATCCCAGAGAGTGTTCGCGGTATTCTGGAACACTCGCGGTCTTGGCTATTCCCTGACGTCATAAGTAGAAGGCCAGACACATCATTCACGTTCAGGTAGATACAGCACCGATAATGAAAGTAGGCGGGGTTTTCGTCAAGCACTTTAAAGTTTTAAGATAATTTATAGAATTTTTTTTATCAATCATTGCTTTTTGTTATAGCCAACGCCCCGCTACATCTCTCTCTCTCTCCCTCTCCCTCCCCAACTCTCTCTCTCCCTCTCCCCCATCTCTGTTTCTCTCTCTCTCCATCTCTCTCTCTCTCTCCCATCTCTGTTTCTCTCTCTCTCCCCTCTCCCCCATCTCTGTTTCTCTCTCTCCATCTCTCTCTCTCTCCCATCCTCCCTCCCCATCTCTCTCTCCTCTCTCTCTCCCATCTCTGTTTCTCTCTCTCTCCCTCCCTCCCTCCCCATCTCTCTCTCACACATCATTGCAAAAAAACAAACAAAAACATTCACTCAAGAAACAGATAGAAGAAACATAATTTTCGGCCACGCACTCACCACATGTTTTATGTTTGATATATATATATATTTTTTTTTTCCCTAAAGAAGAAGAAACTGAAAACTGCGCCATTCATGATTACTGGGAGCGGTATAGAGAAAGGCTTTACTTATTTATTAATTTCACAGATTAAATGGTGTAAAAGAGAAATATAAATCGTCCCGAGGTCGTAGCAGAATTCACCAGCGCCAACCAGACGTCTCGCAATCGGCAAAATTCAATCGAAAGTTGTCGCGCTCCGGCCGGGTTATCTATTTTACAGTTTCATCTGTCATCACCTATCTCAGCAGCAACTAATCTTTCCACTCGGACGACTATGCAATACACACCCCCCCTCCAACTTTTCTTTACCAAATCAAAGATTCGCGGTTATCGAAACAGCCGCGAACCGAGGCATTGTCACGTTCGTCATAACTTACAGGCTGCAGATGAAATGAACTGATAGGCAGACAGTTACTTGTGGAAATATAATGAATATGGCGGAAAATATTTTATGGAATTGTTCAGCTTTCGCTATCGGGGCCTTGGCGGCTAAAACTGACGGCTGTTGTCATATTTATCAGGGTTTTTTTTTTTATTTATTTATTTATTTATTTCTAAACTACGTGGTGAGAGGCCACACATCGGAAAATGGGCCTTACACAGCTAATTAACAACTCCTTAGACAGGAGGAGGACAGGAATGAGATTTGCCATTATTTTGTATAATAGACCTTCGCAATGCCATGGGGACTTAATGATGGTACAGAAATTACGCACTAACCTTTAAAGAACAATTAGCAATGAAGAAACTAATTTCTCACAGACCATTTCAACTGCCCAGAAGTAACTCTCCTGACAAAAAAAAAATATTTACAACTGAAGGAATTGTTAATAAACTCTGGCGAATGCGTTCGTTAATTAACTTGACACTCGTTTTATTAATAGAAGGGACAGTACCGTGTCTTCCTTTAATAATAACAATCTAAATAGGAAAGTTATGTCCCATGACACAAAGACAGATAAAATTTTTTTTTTTTTTAAAAATGAAATTAGAGAGAAAAAAAAACTATTATTAATAAAAATAGAATTGTATTTGTAAGTTTTTACATTTACAACAATGTCTTTTTCTTTTCTTTTTTACGTACTTTCTAATTCCCCCTACATCGCTTTTGCTCACCGAGAAAGTATTGTTTCTTAAGCCAGGTTAAAACATTGTTCAAGAACCGGAATATTTCCTTCATTTTTCGCCTGTGGCAACGTTTAACAGAAAGAAAGGAGCAGCGCCATCTGTCGTCAAAGGTAGAGCAGCAGATAAGAGCAGTACGGAAATTAGCCGCGGTTTCGGATACCTTCAAGTGGTAAATCAGGCAATCAACTTGTTCAGAAAGATTAATAGGGGTTTAGGTAGACCGGCTATTGCGACCATGCGTAAAATCGCCGACTCGCTGCCAGAGATGCGACTGCGGCAGTGGTGGTCGGTCGGCCGTTTATCGGAGAGATGCTATCTCGGGTCCCTCCTATTTGTTTCCGATCCGACTTTTGGCGAACCCCTTAAGAGTTTTCCGGCATCGCCACAGAGCCCGTTTCTGCTTATCTCGGTCTTCCTGGCCGCCTTCCGCACACTTCTCTTAAACGAACGAAAATTCCTTTACGAAGAGTCCGCCAGCGCCTCTATTTACCTAGCGACAACCAGGGGCGACGGTAACCCGTAATTTCAGAGAAATAAGGGCTGTGAAGATGAGAGGATAAGAAAGTCGCCAGACCGCACCGCAGATTTCAAATAAACAAGATTTTAATTTCTAACAAATGAACGGCCTCGTCTAAGTTTAGGAAACAGAGGAGAAAATATTCAACCGTCCAGCTTCAGTTCTAAGATAAAAACTAATACTTTTTCTTTTCCAGTTTCCCTTCAAAGGTGGAATAGTTCGCCAGCCAGCCATCTCCGAACCTTTACCAGAGGGGGTGCCCGCCCTCTATGGTCTAATATCAGATCTGTTGTTCGTTATGGGTAAAACACTGCGATTTACCTTAAACTATGTGCCAGGTTTAAAGGATATCATTTCGATTTCTAACAGAAATTTTATCGATCCGCTGGCCGAACGTGTTTAAATGGTAATCAGGTGGAGTCTTCCCCACCTCGCTCAGTAGCTGGCTACACCCAACTAACAAATGTCCGGAAGTTGATGAGCAGAACACCTCTGGTCTTAAGCCGATTCTACCTACCTACGTAATCATCTTTTTAAACTTTAAAAAATGTTAATCTTTCTTCTAAATCAAATTATTTACGATTTTATTTTAGATCGTTTGAGAGAAGTCAGTGGTTCTGCACAATTCCACCCGCCGACCTCTCTCGAGGGAACGCGGGAGATTTTAGACGGGTCAAGTGATTCAGTTTAACCCTAGAAAGGTCGGGATACTGAGCGGGAACCAGTGTCTGCGTGAATTCCTTCAGATCCAATGATACCGAAAATCGGCCATCGAAGAATTATATATCTAGCCGTTTACACGATGGAAAAATTCGGCGCAAAAGAAGACTTCGGACTTGCGCTGAGAGATCCCGGACTTGTGCTCAAATTGTCTAACTACGAGCCATTAAACTAGTGAATTGTCGTGCATTTCTTGATTAAAATATATTAAAGCGCACCACAGATGAAATAAGCTGAGAAGTTCTTGTTTTCTGAAATAGTTATGTAAGGTGAGTACACAAAACCAATGGGTATGCAACTTGTCCGTGTGGTACTTTGCTCATGAATAACGAGTTTTCGATATATCTTGCTAGCCGCTTTCTGTGGGGCTGGATGTAACACAGTTTTACTATAGAACCACGTCCAGGGAGATTACCTACGGTTCATCAATTATCTATAAACTACCTGATCAGGGAACCAATCACATGCAGTTATCATGATCAAATAATACATACAGCTTCGGCAAAACTCAGAACATTTCCTCCTGTCAGAGTGTTAGCGATTTCCCCCCAGGTCGGGGTGAGTCGTAACACACATCGAGTTAAGTAGTTACACCAAAATTATACACAGAAAAAGGAATTCTGTTGGGCATCAAACTGGATAAAAACCTTTAAGTGAGTAAATTAGCTGAATTATTAAAAATCCAATATTGTGGACAGAGAAGCATCAGAATAAGATGGAGAAGACTAAAGACATTAAATTCTTACCGAAAGTAATTTTATTTTTAATTTTCTCTTCCCTGGAAACTGGGATTTTTATGAACAATCGAGATCCACACATGGAACGGCAAAAATGATGCTCTTATTGTTTGACTTGACTGACTATGAGAACTCGATTAGTATTTAAATGGAATCGTCAAAACAAATACCGTGTGTACTGGCCAGAGGACTTGTTTACCTTTTGTTACAACCAGCCCCCACATGGGTAACCTAAAGAGCTCACAGGTCCCGAGACAGCGCAGCTGAACGGTTAATCCCAGCTCAACTCAGCACCAAAAGTTTTAAACGTTTCAGCCTCGGAATAAGTAGAATAACTGCCTCCTTCATGAGGGCCATCCACCACCCTTAGTTCAGCAGCAGCGAGGTGGGTCAGTCCCGGGAACACGTGCTGCACGGTCCACGCCGCATCTCCAACACGATCCACACGTAACGATTACCGTCTTCCAAGAAAAGAATAACGGTTATCCGCGAATCTAGCGGTTTCCATTGTTTGGGCACGCGGTGGATACCGGCCGGCTCCGTCAGGGAACTTCCCTAATTAATAACCGTAAATGAACCCGCCGGCTTTCGCTGCCCTCTCCGGAGTCGGCCATAAAATATGTCTGGGGCTCGGATATCGCGGCGACCGGATGGATTTATTTCGGAGGGGACGCGCACGTCAGCGGGGCCATAAAGAACCGCCGTCTGACGGGGTTACGGCGAAACGACTCGTGACAGGGAGATAAGGGCGGCTCCCCTCCGACGATTGTCACCCGGGGGGTGGGGTGATGTACGAGGGAAGTGGTCAGTCGTTATCGTTCGCTGCCCAGCCAATTATATTCACGTTCACTCTCCCTCCCCCCCCACAGGAAATAAAGGGAAAACGTATACATCTAAGAAACGGGTATCGCCGTTTGCTCTTAATCGATATACATGACTACTTTTTAAAAAATTAACACATTGATCTGCTGTTTCGTTATTTGCATCTTTCAGTTACGTCCGGCCATGGGCGCTGTATGTGTATATTATATATATATGTAAATCAGGTGACGACTGCCTGCCCCGAGAGCAGATATCTGTTCCCGGCGACACGGCAGAGATCGATAACCAGTCACGGAGTCTGCAGGCAGCAGTTCCACCCCAACAGCCGGCTCCAACCAACAGATCAAACACCACCAGAGCCGGATTTGAAGAAAAAGTCAGAATTAAGAAACATTTTTGTTACCAAAACATAAATAACAGGCTCAATGCGAAGACATATCCGAGTGAGAGGGCAGCGATTTTAAAGGCTCGCGTCGCTGGCCCTGAAGGAGAACACTTTTTCGGTAATAGATTTATCAGTTCCAATCGAAATAAGTTTTTGCCGCAGCCAGCCAAAAGCCCCACAGAGATCTTCTAGAATTCTCGATCGACAGCGGTATGATAAAACAAACAAGAAAAAAGGCGACCGGGTTAGGTACTTACCAACAACTAGAAGGATGCTAGGCCGAGTTGTTTTAAAATACTGTTTAATAAACGAAGAGGGGAAACTGAAATCAGAGACGTGAAGTTATTTAGGAAGAAGGAAAATGATACAAATAAATCACATTTGGAAACTTTAAGGTGCAAAGATTAATTTTGAAAAAAAAACAACAAAACAAACAAACGTAGTTTGAGATATTAGGAAAAAGCTTTTTGGAGAGCTTATTAGAGTTCCTGACGATACAGTAGAATCTAGCTGATGTTATACAGTTGTGGAGCTTCAGCTTTAAGATACAGCCGTTGAATGTTCTTAACCACGGAAAAAGATTAACACACTGTCTGTAGAGCTAAAGAGTAAGAAAAGAATAGTTACTTTTAATGTGATTGCAGAAAATATGATTAAAAAGTGTTGTTTTCTTAAAAATAAAGGCTGACCCAAATGGAAAATTTGCATTGATGGTTCAGATTTATCACTTCAGTATCTGATGCAGTTTGGCAGTAGCGAACTGTGATCTGGTTCAAACTGGAAATAAACCAGAACTGAAATGGTTGAAAACACTGACTGGTTTGGTTTGGCTACTTTTGTTTGTTTGACTTTTCTGCAGGAAAGAAAATCCAGTAAAATGAGTCATCTTGTCGTGACTGCTTGGACTCCGTCAACACCGGTCTCTCTCTTCCCTTTCTGTCCTCAAGTTCGCCATATCGCCACAAAGAACAGACGGGACAGAGGGGATTCTCGTGATCCACCGTGACATTACTTTTTAAAGGTCCAGTGCCATTTTGTTTCCTTAGTTGGTTACTTTTACTGTTTTGTAAAAAGTTAGTGATTTACACTGCAATAAAGGTGTATTGTTTGGCACAATACTGATACAAGGTCACGGTCAGGGTCACAGACCAGATTGTGTTTGTAAACTGGTTCAGAATTTTTTTTTCCATATCCGGACTGGAGCAGACGGTCTCATAATGCAGATCAACTTCCTGATTTTAAGGACCTGCCTCGTTTTTGATTTATACAAATGATACCAACCTTCTAGATGTCGTATGTAGACACAGGAATGTGGATGACAGTCATTGAGAGAAAAGATGGATAAGGGAAGGTGGAGAATGCTCAGCAATGCTATAGAAACCACTATTTGACATGCTGCATGTCTTGAGCTTTTATCATCACTCATTAATTTTTAATAGTTTTATCTCTTTGTTTAGTCCTGAAAAAAAAATGTAACAGCTTTTAGGATGCTTTGTTTTAAAAAAAGTTTTGATTTTTATCATTCACACTGTTCATTACAACTGATAGAGCCAGAGATAAAAAAATAAGAGAATATTAGATCTCTGTACATCTCTACATAACCAAAGAATTTTTATAGTTTTATAATCAATAAAAAAATTAACTGAGCAGCCACAGCATTACAACATTAAAAAGTGTAGCATAAAATGCTTCCTAGTCTGGTGTAAAAATTGATGGAGTTATATGCTGTGCCATGTGAACCAGCAGAAGTCTGGTGATTTCCCTAGGGGCGGACATGATAATGGATGCCAGCACCAGTGTGTTCACTCAGGTGATCCCTCAGGTGTTGCTGCTACAATAGCAGTGGTTTCGAGGAAAATCATCACCTGCAAATATAACCAGTCACAAACAGGTGCACTGAGCCCATAGATATGCAATATATTGAATTAAGTACTGCAGCCCATTTTTTAGAAACTTCCAACACTGGTTCAAGCTTTATAAAGAAAACTACGCACATGAGCTCTGCTAGTGCGGCTGTCCCCTATCCTAAAGCTCTGCTGTGTCATGCCATGTCACTAAAAGTTTTCTGAAAGTTGAGTTGTTTTTTTTCTAAAAAGAAAGCAACAACAAATAATATTTCATGTATATTAAAGCTGCACCATTTACATATAAATATATACAAATTATTCACATAGCAGGTAATACATTCAAGCAAAAGATACATTTGTTATTGACTTTGGGATGAGGTAATAAACAAGTTTCAAGTTGTTTTTAACACAACAACAACACAGTACTGCATATAAACAGCACAGATTATGAGAAATGTACATAACTATACATATATTCTGAAAAGGTAGATTTAGCTATAGTTTTTCATATGTAAAAAAAACAAATTGTCTAAAAGAAAATGTTTCAAGGGTATGGCATTTTTTCCAGTAAGTACAAAATACAAGTTCCTCAAATTCTACCCGCTGCTACATATTAAAAAATGACAGTGTTCCAATTAATCATTTTCTAGAGATCTCTGTAGTGTTTAATGTTTTTTTCTTTCTTTGTGAAAGAAACAAAGGTACCTCAATACCTCATGATATTATACTCTGCATACATTAGGATATTACCTACAAGATTTTAATTTTTTTTCTTTTTTCAAAGAAGAGATCAAAATTTATTATTACTAGGACTCCCTTTTTATAATTACTTTTATTAAATAAATAAGCAACCTGTACTGTTTAATCGAAGCTAAAAAGATAAGGAAAATCTTCTAACCCATAAACTTAAATATTTTCAGAGTTTCTGGACTATCTGACTCTTGTATTGTAAAAGAAAAAAAACAGAAAATCCCTGAGATTCAGTTGTCAGTGGCAAGTATTAAAAACCAACAACAAAGAATCTACACATTTAATTAATTATGCATGAAAATTTGATGGGAAATCTTGGAATGTAGAACACTTTGGTTGTGTTATTTTTATATTTGTCCAGGGATGACACTTAATGTTCACTCTAAGTGGTTCTTTTGCATTTAATCACCTAGTTTCTCTTTCATTATTTTCATGGCTGGTCATAATAAGGAAAACTAGTAAAATCCTCAATAACATACCTGTCTGTGTCCTGTTGGAGCCTTGCAGACAAGAGATGCGTGTTAACGTGTCAGATAAAATGCCTCTTGGGTTTGTTAATTGTGCCAGAGCGATGTGTGATTCCAAATGTGGATTAAGAACCATCTTTGAGGATGCATAAATCATGTTTAATATGATAATTTGCTAAGCTTAGGATAATAACTGTTTTATTCTTTCATGCAGGCCTGCAAAAATAAAGTTGACCAAAAAAATCTGGTTAGCAACTCTTTTTTTCTGATAACGATCAATAGACATCAATAGTGAAAACCATGACCAAGTCAATATAAGGGTCCTATTAAAACTTGCACAGACATGAATTGACCTGTATGAACCATTATCTTGCAAATTATGGACAACAAAAAAGACTCAATAAAGCGATATACACTCGATTTATAATCTCAATCGGAAACAAAACTGCTATCTTATGAATCACACTATATCTAGTTTTAAGGAACAAGCAAGTGGTGACATGTGACAAGCAGAAGTGACGCACACATGCCACAGAAAATATAAGAACACAGAAGAAAGATTAAGAGTGAAATAGAGGAGGATGAAAAGTGAAATGTTGACTGACTTAGTAAAACTTTTGGTATAGACAGTTAAAAGTCACCTGCACAGACTCATTCTAAACTGGTATGCCTTTGGGTCCATCCTTCATAATAAGAAGGATCATCTCTCAAACTTCCTGGCCTTCACTTCTCGGGGATTTTAGAGGACAGAAAATCCACTCCAAATGAAAACATTTACAGAAGATGCAAAAGGCTTCACTTAAGCAAAAAATATGCAATGATGAACTCAAGTGTAAGCAACAGAAAGCAATTTTTGGATACTTGGTTAACTGACCAAGCTTTGGGCTGCCAGAAAGCAAAATAAATTTACTTGCCCCCCCCCCCATATTGTAACCCTATTTTAGTTGGCAACTAGAAAATTTTGCTGGCTACCAAATTTTTTGAAATTTTTGGAGCCCTACTTTTACGTAGACCAAGTCAGTCTTTAATTTCATCCTAGTTTAACTACAGAATGAGCTTTTCTTTATTTGTAGAAAATGAAAATTAGATGAAATTTCTTGACAGAAATAAATCTAAGACTGTGTTATTAATGATTAAAAACAACATACATTAACTGCAGTTATTCATAATTAAAATTATTGACTCAATTTGACTATAGCTCAGTCCCATTAATTTCATTTGAGTTTTCCATTAATTCCTGAGATGAATTATAGTAATCTGATCATTCTAGTATATATCATTTATATCACGGAAAAATATAGGACAATGATAAATGCCTTCAAGATTTTTAAAAAAGAGCATTAAAAATTTTAAATAATAAAAAAAAAAAAATGCAGTTTTTGGCCTCCAAAATAATATTTCTTAAATGCTATTAAAATCTGGTACCGACTTAGAAACTTTAAAGACTAATCAGATAAGGAACCATATATAACTGCACTAGAATCATGTCACCACATGTAACATGGACCCTGCTAAAGATATTTTCAGACTGTTTTGTGTCAGTATAACAAGTATATCACTTAAAACCTGTTTGATACCTCATAAATATGACATGCCACCAGTTTTAACTTGGAAGTCAACACTAGCATACTAAAATATTTGCTGAGCTCTCAATGTCACAAACCCACTGACTAAAAGTGGCATTTGACAAGAACAATATTCATTCTAATATATTCACTAGGCTGTAACTGAGGGCTTTGTTTCAGGAAGCCTACCACTACAATAGTACTTCTTGTGGGCTAGAAATGTTGATAAATACGTAAAAGTGATATCACATTGTTTGCAATATTTTGGTCCATGGGTCTTTGGGCCAGGCATATTGATTCTCTCCCTTGAAGTACTGGGCTGAAGGAATTGTGGATTATATACACACACAGGCCCTGCAGGTGAAGACTGGCCTTCTGGCCTGGAATGTAACAACCTTACTTGGGAAACAGTGGCTGTAGTAGTCACTTTTGTGGAGTTTGCTTCACTTGATATTTCATGGTCACTAGTGTCATTTTCTTTCTTTATTTGTAAATCCTTCTGATTAGTAATGCATGCCTGATTTGTGGTTTCATAACCAATATCAAGGGGCTCTGATTTAATATGAAGTGCTACTGGCAATTCCTCTGATTGGTTCTCTGGCTCAGAGCTGTTGCTCTTGACTGATGCTGCTCGTGGTTTTGGTGATTCTGAAGACTTTGGTAGTGGTTCAGAAGTTTTCTGAAGGGCTGTATCATTAGAGACATCCTGGTGCATGCACTTTGTATCACCAAGTGTGCTTGCATTTTCCTGAGTGATTTGATGAATAGCAGAATGCACAAGAAAAGAGTGTATGTTAGGAAATGATTCCCCACAAAGAGTGCACACACTCTGTTTTAGTGATTCTGTATTTGAGTTTTCAACTTTATCATAGGATTTTCTAGAACGCCTTCTTTTGTATGGCTCATTTTTAAGCCGGATGAGTTCTGCCTCAGGATCTAGAATACTTGGATTATCTACAGTTCCATTTTCTATCAAGACTGGTAAAGCTGGTGGCTCTTCCACTTCAACCATGTGCTTCTCTGTAAACTCTTCTCCACTTTCGACATGCATTTTTCCATGCATACGCATTCCACGAACAGTATTTCCTCTATAGCCACAGAGCAGACACCTATATCCTCGAGATGGTGTATGTGCTTTTACATGTTCAGTTAACTTGGTTTGCGTTGGTGCAATGTAATCACAGTGTGGGCACCGAACCATTGGGTTTTGCATATTTGCAGGGCAAAAATGATGTTTATACAAACGTGAAGATGTATAAGAATTTCTACAGTTTACACACGTATAACAGCTACTGTCCAAAGAGCTATCTTCACTATCACTACAACTACCCTCGGATAAATTTTCATTTCCTAAAAGGATCAAAGACTGCTCACTGTCTTTGCCATGAGGACAATAGAATTCTTTATGAGCTTTAAGTGTAGAAGCTGAACTAAACTTAATTTTGCATGGAACACAATAATACCTGTAATAAGATTTTTTGTTGTTAGTTTGTTGCAAAGTAGTTCTTTGTTCTGTAGTTTGGTCAGGGCTAGATCTTTGAGAATCGTCATTCTTTTTATTTTTCAATGGCTTAGATGTATCAGATGAATTTTTGTTTGTGCTTGTCAGCATGGAATTTTCATCCTTAGGAGACAATTTAGGGGATATTTGTGGTGAAACTTTGGTTGCTCGTCTACTGGCACAGTAGTGTTGCTTATGAGCTAGAAAGTTTTCATGCTTATAAAACACAATGTTACACTCCATGCATTTGCTAACATTCTGTGAAAGTTGCCCAACTGTCGGAGACAAAACCGTTGGCTGTTTAGAGAATGGTGGAAGTCCTGCTTGGAAATACTGTGCAACAGGTGAAAGACTTGATTCAACAGGTGACTGTAGATGTCCCACAGAGGGTTTAGGAGATTTTTCTCCTTGTCCACAATCTGTCTGAGATTCAGTTTTCTTGGAAGTTTTTGCATTATGTTCCAGTGTCTTAGAGATGTCAGACTCTTGGTTCTCATCTAATTTATCTTCATCCTTTCTTTTGGTGCTAAGATCCAATGGCTGGTCCTTCTGTGTCATAGTTGGAGTATTAACTTGACAGGATGATTGATGAGCTTGCACAGGCTGGCTAAGATTGGCTGATGTCACTACTGGCTGAACAATAACAGTAGGCATTGTAAATGATAGATTTGATACTCCATCAGGAGCCAGAATAGGTGCAGCCACAATCACTGCAGCTTGAGCTGGTAACACAGATGATGCAGATACCCTAAATTGCATATTGGAGAGAAGCTGGTTGACAGGTAATATGGTGTTTATTGTTGGAGAACTAAGAACTTGGGTAACAGTTGGTGAGGGATTTTTAGGACTTTCTTGTGGCCTGAGGTTCTCTTTGATTATTTCCTTGGAAGAAATTTCTTGAGATTGAACATGATTCCTTGATGAACAGTAGAACTCTTTGTGGCATTTAAATGTACTAAGAGAAGTAAACTGAATACTACATTCCTTACAAAATGTTTCAGACATTAACACAGTCTTGGGAGAATTTGATTCCATTTCACTGGCTACCCTCTTGTGAATACGTCGGTGACGATTGAGACTGGAAAGTTTGTCTGCAGTGTAGGAACAATGAGAACACTGGTACGTTTGACCGGTTTTTATTGCTTTGGGTGAAGGAGAGCCAGATTCTGTTGAAGTATCAACTTTTGCCTCAGTTTCCATGGCTGTATCATCTGGTGTTGCTCTATGAACCACAATCTCTTCATCGGAATCTAAAATATATTTGAAAAATAGAAATGATAGTGTTACATTTTTTTCACCAGTATGCTTAATAAGTAGTTTTCTCAATAACAGTTTGCAGGGTTTTAGTCCTTTATTAAAATTGATTTACAAAATCATTTAATTAAAAATTACATTCTTATAGATTTGAAGCTTGGGATTCACTGAAATGAGATTCAACAAATCATCTAGAATTTTTCAAAGTCATAGTAACTCAGCTGATGATCATAACCAAGAATATGTTGCTATTCAGTCTTCATAGAAAAGAATTCTAAAACAATTGTTTTGAACAAAGAACTTCTTAAAAAGTAGATAACAGTATGTAGTTTTAAATGGTGTATCATCATCATATAATCAAGTCACTAGTGCTTTGCTTCATGGTTTAATTTTGACTCTTGTTCTTAATTTACACAAATGGCACATTCATAGTGTGCTAGATGTAAACATCAAGAATCTGCAGATCAAACTAAAATTTATGCAAGATTTCCAAAAAAAAAAAATAATTCCTTACATCGGTCAGGTCAATAAAGTGTAAAAAAGGAGTTTAAAACAAAAAAAAAATTTTTCATTTTCCAAAACAAGTAGTAGTGTAAATTAATTATAATCTGTATCATACATATGGCAAACATGCAATTAGAAAATGGATCCAAAAAGGGACCCCCTCGGGGGGTCGTGATTTACAAAAATCATAAAGGTATGTTTTTCAGCTGCTAAGAAAGTTATTAAAATGGCAGGGATAATTAACTAGTATTAAACATATCCTTCCCCAGAAACTTTGTCCACACCTTGAATGTGCTAGGTACAAAAATTTAAAATAGCTCGGCAAGTTTCGTCAAAAGTCTCCAGATTTCCATGTATTCAGAGTATGATGAAAAATTAAACATATCAGATTTACCTAGTTTGGCTATTAGAAGTTTTCAAAATCATTAAGGTTTTCACCATGTTGACAGTCACAAATTCTTTTGGCTACCTACAGTTAAAAATACAAGGGTTCATAAATATATATTGGCTGAAGCTTTGAAATTGTAAGCGAATGGAATAAGATAGTTGTTGATAATGTAAATCTGGTTAAAGCACAAATTAATAGGCACTCTTTTCCTAAGGGATCTTAACAAGCCATATTCTCTCCTGCCAGGGGATAATGTCCATGAACAGAAAGAAGAATTAACAAAGGAACAAATTTTAAGTGTAGGTAAAATATAATGTACAGTTTTAGCAGTTATTAACTTTTTTTTCTAAAATAAAAAAAAAAACATCAAAGTTACACATGCCAGAAAATGTTTCTATCATTTAAAAAAGGATCAAATAAAGCCCACGTATTGCAAACTGTGAAAAAAAAGTTTATTTCAATAATGCGATTTTAAAAGCACAAATAAAGGATACATTTAGCAAATGGAATTAGAACCATTCATGTAATCATATGGATCTGATCTTTTCATTATGAAAAACGTTTTTGCATGCATTCAGTTGATACTTTTATTTACATTATTTAAATCTTTTAGTTATCTGTAAACATTCTCCACTAATTCTTGTGCACATGTTTTGGCAATTTCGATCAGTAAAGATTTTACATAAAACATTAAAATTCTTTACGTTTTAAATCTGTTGTTTTAATTATTATTCTAGAAATATTTTTGTACTTAAAAAAAAGTTAGGGGAATAACACCTCCATCCGATCTGGAATGTTTCTGTAATAAACTTATGTATCTAAAAATGAATGTTCAAAATAATTCCACAAACAATATTTATGCAGAGAATCTTTAGATTTCTCTCAATAAAAGTTGTTGTTGTTTTCCTCTAAACTTATTCATGGCTCAGACTTCTTGGGTTTTCATTATAAAACTTTGTGTAATGTTTTTCTTTTCTTCTTTTATAAATAAAATAGAGAGCCAAAAACTATAATTGATTGATTCTTATAATAACTGTCCACTATTATTAAAATACTGTACATTTAGAAATGTTCACTATATTGGTAATTTGCTGCATACATATGCAAATAAACGTTAGCAGCATCAAGCCACTCAAAACTTCCAAAAACATTAGATTTAGTGGGGATGTTGTGGATAAATCCTTTCTGCTTGTGGTTATCAAATTGGTTTTATGCTTCTCACTCAATGTGATTTTCTTTCTTTTATGGATATATAAATTAACAACAGCAAAAACAAAATATTTTTTTTCTCTCTGTCTCTAATTCAGAATTAATAACTATTTCTCACAAACCTAGACTGGGCTTTCTTTCCACTCTTTCTGGGTTAGCGCTACCTGCAGGTGGAGCTAGTGGCGGCGGTGGTGGTGATTCTTGCTTCGGCTTTTTGGAACAATAATACATGAGATGTCCTTCCAATGTATGGGGTCTGCTAAAGCGAACACCGCAATAAGGACATTGATAAATCAGAGCTGAAAATAAAACACAATTACTTCAAAAGCCAGCAAGATTATAAATTCTACATCTTTTAGATGTGGAGTTATTCCATGTCAATTCAAACAGGGTGAATGTCATACATCTCAGATATGGCTCAAATTATGTTTCTAAAGTGATCTTTTCCTGTGGACTCTAAAAAAGAATAAAATAATAAATAATAATAATGATGATGATGATGATGATGATGATGACAACGATGATGATGTATCTATGATACTTTACAAATTACCATAGTTAAAAGGAAAAATATTGATGGGACCTTGGAATTCCATAGGCTTAGATATAGCAGAACCCAAACTCTATACCAAAAGTAACTCTGAACCAGAAAATAGTGAAAGTGTTCAACCTAATAAGAGATAAGTACAAACATGTGTATATATGCCTCTATACACCATTTAAATTTCAAGTTGTCTGAGACATACAAAAGGACCTTGCAAAGCATTTTTGGGGAAAATTGGTTGAATCATCTCGCAAGAGACAATATAGTCAAGCATGCTGGAAAACTGCCAAGCCTCCTTAAGATAACCATCAAGGTATCCAAAACCCAGTAGATAATGTGCATGATATGAACCACCAAGTATTTTTTGTATGTTTCACCTTGTCAAACTGCATAGTCTAAAAAGAGGATAGTGGAAACTATCTAAAGGGAAGAATTGACAAGATTACAGAAAAAATACAACTGCTTGCTAAAGTTCTAAAAGTACCAGAAGAAGTTAGCCACAGCAGCCATGTAGGAATAGATCTGGAAGTAACAGATTCCTATGCCACCTCTGTTAAGTCAATAATGCTAAAAGTGCATATAATTACATAAAGAAAACAACAATACTCTCAAAAGTGCTGAACACCTTACAAAATAGTAAGGCAAACACTCAAAATTACAATAGTAAACCATCTAATATGGTTATTTAGTCATTTACAATATTTAAGTGAAATCTGAACAAGCTAGGAGAAAGAAAACAACCAAAAAAGGCAAGTATTCTATAGCACTTACAAACAAAACACTGATTATCAAGCTAGAAGGTGATGATTGGTGATGACAGATTAAAAATCGAAATTTTCAAGGGCCCATTTTATAAAAACAAAAAACCAAAAGTTAGAGGAAAACACTTCCCCAACATTCCTACAGGTATGCATACACACAGTGTTACTAAATGAAGATATGTGAAGGCAGCGAGGAGTTAAATACATTTATGAGTGAGCTAAAAATCAAAATAAGCAGGAAGTTCAAATACTCCAACTGGTACCTTCAAATACAAGATGCCAGAGAATCTGGAGTAAATAGACTATCAGAATGAAGAGTTTTCTCAGATTTGTCCCCGAGCCCAAGGAATAGGGGTATCTATAATTTATATAAAATTTTAAGAACTTTTAGAAATTAGTCAAAGTAAATGAAATAACACCACTGTCATATTACTAAATAACTATGGTGCTGTATACATACACATTTATATTGAATATGCATTGTGTGAATGTATAATATCAAGACAATGTACATTATGCACATACACTTAATGCATATCATGGTTGTACGACTAAATTTTATATAAAAAGCTATTTCTTCCTTATTAGGCTAAACACCTTCACCATTTTTGGTCCAGATATACCTGTGATATTGCTGAACAGAAATAGCAGTTTTTCCTTCAGCCAGTTATAAGATTCCACAAGAAAAGTTCATCCTAGAAACCAAATCTGAAGCCTATATCTTAAACTATTTTGAGTTATGGGTAAAACTGTTGTTAAAAGGTGGGCGTAGCTTACATTTTTCATGGTTAAACCAGTCACACAAAAGGGAATATAACTCATTAATGAGAGTTCATGCAAATTATTTCCATATATTTCATTTGACACAAACATCAACTACATATAAAAATTGGGATAGACATGCGATGTGGAGATCTCCAAACTGTTTGATTTCACATGGAATTAACTGGGTTACATTTGTAGTGTACTTTTTAAAGTGTATATTTTGAAAGTATTAACTAAAAATCTCCATTACAAAACACAATGACTTTGAAAATGTGCCATCACCTCTACAGAAAATACTACATTCTAATGGACTCTTGACTACATGCAGTGACAGACAAAAGTTTAAGAACAATGACAGAACAAACATAAACTGACACACAAAAATATTCCGATATAGTGTTCTTTTGATTTATATAAACGCCAACACCAGTGATAGTAGATATTCAGCATATGCTCGTTTTTTTACATTATAATGAAATTTCATGGCAACAAAAGTTTAAGAACAAATTAAACATATTTAAAATTTTGTCACAATCACAAAAAAAAATTTTTTTAGGGATTCCACAAGACAAACAGATCATGGAAATATTAGTATTTAGGTATTTAGTCGCTTAATGAAAAACGCCAATTGCAGCCTGACAATGCTTATGCATGGAATCCATAATACAAATAAACCAGTCTATGTAAATATCAGCCCAAAATTCTGTTTTCTTTTTTAATTTTAATAACTTCGCTTATGGCATCTCATAGATTCTCTATTGGATTTAAATCAAAGTTTTCAGCCAGCCACTTTAAAACTAAATTTTCTGATCTGAGATACTACTTGAAAAATAGTAGCCAAATGTTTCAGATCATTATCATGTTGAAAAATCCAGTTGAGAGAGAGAGGAGCAGTTCTCAGAAAATGGATCCAGTATATTGATCCATTATTCCCTGTATAAGACGAATAGACTGTGCCCCTTTTCAGAAACCCACTCTCATCTCTGATCATTGGTTTGATACACTTTGAATGGAATGCTTCAAAAAATCTTCACCACACATAAATCCAATCATCTGATCCAAACTTCTGGAATTGTGATTCATTAGACCAGAGCACCATGACCCATAGTTTTGAGGTTCAATGGAGATGGTACTTGGTGAACCGAAGTCAAACCCTTTGATTCTTCAAGGAAAAGGATTTTTTCCTGGCAACACCCAATCAATTCAAAATCACAAAGCTGTCTCTGGACATTTCTCTCAATGATCAACAAGTCCTCCAAATCCTTTAGAATGTCAACAGACGTCTTGTGCCAGCCCATTTCAGGCAGTCACTTGATTTTCCAATCAGTCCGAACATCAGTTTTTTTCAGGGTCTGGCATTTCTACGACATTTGAAGTTGCTGCTGGTTTGTTCATACAGCTTCCAGACCAGATAATCTGTTTTACTGCACTCAACCCTTTAATCTCAAAATATGCAAGTTTCACTTCGCACAACAACTTCATCCAAATGTTTAATTGGACTTAAACCGGCTCTTTTACTCGTTGTAGAATGGTTAAAGACTATGCATTAGTTTACTACATTCTGTTGATTTTCTGAAAAATGACAAATATAAGCAAATTTATGCAAAATATTCACTACCAATCATGTTGTTGTTATGTCAATTGAAAGACTAAATAATTGCTTTTCTATGAGTGTAATGCCCATGGTAGAATGTTTATCTTTACATATTTTGTGTATCAATTTATGTTTGTTCTGTTATTGTTCTTAAACTTCTGTCTGTCACTGAACATCTGTTTCCTTTTAATTTTCAAGTCAGTACTTTCAAACTAAACTTTCTTCAGTAGACCCTTACAGATGATGTCTCCAAATTGTGCAATTTTAAAAGAATTACTTAAAGAAACAACAGACATGTGACAGTTATCAACATAGAGAGCTTTGGCAGTCATCATCATCATCATTATTATTATTATGCTGCAGTGACTAGCTAGATGCAACAAATGTTTAACAGAAATTTTTGCTGCCAAGAGCTTTATGGTAAATGGCAACTTTTTTGGCACAGCTTTCAAAGGAATGGTGACCCCATCTGTGACAACCTATATCTTTTTCTTTTTTTTTAAATACTGGATAGGTTGTATAATCTATGTCACGACTCCTGGGTCTCCCAATATCATTCCATCTGACATTTCATGAGTACCTGCTCGACAAAATCACAAATTACTACTGGTAACTTTGAAAAACAGTTGCAATTGTAACATGATTTTACAGTTTCATGTTGGCGACACCTCACACACACCCCCCCAAAAGACAACCTTATGCTCTCAGTAAGCTCTTAATTACAGGTGTGACACCAGAAACTGTTAGCACCATTTGTCATGAAAAAAACTGATGGTTATTTTGTTTAAAAGTTGTGATTTTTAAATTACTTATTTTGAAAATATGTTTTCTTGTTATTTGTAATAAGTATAACAGTTCGTAGCTCATAAAATTGGATTTATGTAAACTCAAATCCAGGAGAGAGCTGTAGATACCTAAATTTAAGTGCTGTTATCGCCTGATAGTTATGTATTAGTGCATGCAAGATCATATGATATTAATTATGCTGACTGTAATGACCATATTCTAATTACAGTAAAACCTTGATTTAACAGACTAATAGGGTGAGGAGGGGTGAGTGTCTGTTAACGCTGGGAGTCCGTTAAATCTGGACATTTACATATGATAACAACTTTTGTTGGGAGACCAGACAGCGTCCATTGCTTCCAAAGTCTGCTGAATGGGGTCCATTGAATTGAGGTTTTACTGTATTTCCATTTATTCATTCTTAAGGAAAAAGCACTCATCTCATAATTTTTTCTTTTTTTTTAGTATAACTTCACTTTTTATAGATCCACATACATGCCAGTAACGACCCTTACTTCTCAACTTAAGGAAACAAAAGATCTGGTGCAGTCCATATTTGAAAAGTAACTTATTTACAGTCTGTACATTTTTATATATATGGCAATAATTTACTAATAAGAAAAGCTTGTATGATCCGGGTTACTGCAAAAGCTTTGAAAGTCTTTTTCATTAACAGATTCTTTTAAGAACAGATCATATGCTATCTTGGCTGCAGATAGGAAAATTTGGAAACTTATATAATGAATTCAATCAACATTATGACAGATTTATTTCTCGTCCACCTTTAAGTGAAGGCAGTCTAATAGTGAGCTAATAAAATGTCCTCTGAAAAGATTAACCACTTCTACATATTGGTGCTATACCAAAAACCTTTATAAAAATATAAATATTAGAGAATTATTAAAAATTTATTTAAAAAGTTGAAGCTAATATATAATTTACTTGGCAAACTATGAGGGAAGGTAGTGAAAAAAGGTGAGAGTAGCTTCATTTCAAATGTCTCCAAATTTAAAATCTAAACTTCTCATTAAACGTACATAGTAGTTAAACAAGCACATATATGCAGAATAACAGAAATGCATGCAAAATATTAATTTTTATTTTCAGATTTTTCCAATGTTATTTTATTTTGACATTTGAAGTATCATATCCTTTGTGAGATGACCAGGCAAGCAAAACAAATTAATATTGCATACTTGAGTGTGCACAAATTCAAGAATAATGACGCCAAGTAACAAGTTAGAGATTAACAAACTAATTTTATTTTTTCCACATGATCAATTTATTTTGGTTTTCTACTATACACAGCATTAATTCTCTCTTCAAATTTCTGCTAGATTTTTTGTAGAGAACAACCTAACTTCTTCTGTAGAAGCTAACATTTTCATTTATTGATGTCCCACGAAGATAGAAGATTATATATTTGCTACAATGGTTACAGAGTGTAAAATGTTTCTAGGGCAAGAACT
This sequence comes from Nautilus pompilius, assembly GCA_018389105.1. Classification (NCBI taxonomy): domain Eukaryota; kingdom Metazoa; phylum Mollusca; class Cephalopoda; order Nautilida; family Nautilidae; genus Nautilus; species Nautilus pompilius. Next base: position 86,552 of record JACATO010000132.1, on the reverse strand, counting down.
TGGGTAAATCACACCTCTCCTACTTTTTTGAAAAGAGTTGGGTAACAACCAACCTCATATAATGCAGAAATTCTCAGGTTTTGAACTTGTACATTAACTCACTCAATACAGCTAGACAGTTGAACATGAAACTAATCTAGCTATATTATGACACAGTTTTCTGCAAATACCTGAAAGTTAAAATTTTCTTAGATTATAATGAATGCTTGCAAACATCCACACTGGGCTTTGACCCACCAGGAAATGTTTTACTCTGGATGTAGATGAAAGATGTTACCTATTTAAAGATCAGCAGTACATTAAGTAAAATAAATCACTTGTTTGTTTAAAATTTTCATATTCTATTAAAGCGCATTATAGTTTATGAGTTCTAAAAGTATACAGATTTATCCCATCTTCATATTCAGTCATGCAAACATACAAGATTAAAATATTATCAGTGATGTTATGAAACATGCATTTGATTGGCTTATTCTGCAATATTTCATTCATGTATGCATACTGCAGCTTTCATATCTTACAAAATGCATAACCGGTTTTGCACAGCTACATACAATTTTTTTAAAAAATCAAATAGTTAAAGAATTTAAAGTGCACATGCATTTTCCAAGCCAACTTTTCATTCTAATTGATTCTAGTTATTTAACATCATGGCTCTAGTGTTGTTTTATTTAATCAAATTTAATAGCACACCTTAAAAAAAGAAATATAGAAAGTGAACAATTTACTTAGCCAACATTATTCACAGAACTGCCATTTAATCTTTCATTTTTGAGAAAACAAAAAACCTACCAATATAAAGAATAAAACTGATAAATAAAAAATGTAAAGATTATTTAAAATGCTCACAAAAGTGAAACCTAATTTTAACAGATTTTTTAAAAAATCAAAATATATGTATAAGCTAATTCTTAAAGAAAAAAAGGGCAAAACCTTTTTTTTCTGTTTTCATTAATTGATTTTAATGTACATGTAAATCTGATACCAGAGAATGTTTTGAACAAACATTTTAGTTGATATTAATAAACAAAAAAAATTTAAACAGACAAGTTTCAAATATATATAAAGAAAATGCCACCAGATTTTCCTGTATAATAACCAAAGGTAAAATATTACAGTGATAAGGCATTTTTGCGGTTGAGCAAAATCTTGTCAAGATAAGATTGCATTACTTGTAGTCTCACATAAACCTTGTACAATTGACACATTTTGATCGCACACATGTTGGGTGCTGTGTGTAAAAATGAAAGTATGTAAGATTAAAAGATGGCAGATTATTGGATAAATGCTGGGCTTCTTTGCAGAGATACAAAGAGCCAACTTGGCACACACCACTCCATTATCAGATGACTTGTTTCTAAACACTGATGTTAATAAAGTATGTAGTGGATCTCCCAATAAAAAAACTTCTAGAGCAAAAAGGCAGTTACTCGTGAAATGAGCTAAAATCTCTTCATAAATGCCACTGACCTGAGGAACCACTGGAGAAGCAACAGTGCAGTAAACAGAAAACTGAAAGACCCTGATTGCCATACCTGATGCCCTGTAAAATTGTCTAAGTTGTCGGATTTAAGTAAGTTAGTTAGTCTCAATTGTGCAAATCAATGGTTCTGGTTAAATCTGAGGACATGAAACAAACGTTGCTCTGACAAAAAAGTTGGTTTCTTCTGCGCGTTAATGATAAGATGAGTTTGGCAACACAGGGGAGAAACTTGCAATTAAGGACATGTTGCTATGACTTGCTTGTGATGGTGGATCCATCATGGTGTGGGGATATGTACCTCAAGACTCTAAGTTATCTTGTTACTGTGCCAGGAACCTTAAATGCCAAAAGATACTGTGAAAAAAATTTTAGGCCTGTTGTTATTTGTCATTTTGGTAATCATCTGCTTGCTATTAGACCATTATTAGAGGAGGACAACATAAATCCTCACCATATGCTGCAATGGCACAAAATCTCTAGGGCAACGCAATTGAGTCTTGCCCTTGGTCTGCTATATACGCCCATTAATTTTTTTATAAGCTAAAGGTCCCTAATTATCTTGTAAGATCTATGAAATCTATCACCTGAACTGCAGTAAGTCAGAAATATTAACTTTATAGGTAGTCTGTTATTATTACCTGAATCAAATGAAGAAAAAAAACCATACTGTACCTTTTGCAGTATCTGAATATATTTTTTTATTTTACATAAAGATGCTGCATCTGCAGACCATACCTGGGTTATATGCAACCTTAATAATTTGGTTTTGCATTTTATAGTTTACTAAACATTTCTGAAGGTAAAATTTCATTAATGTAAAAAGGTTGCCGACAACTCGACAATTTCAAAATGACTACTGGCAAAAACAAAAACAATGCTTATTATTTTGTAGATTAAAAAGTAAATTACCTGAAAAAACTGGTATTTCTGCATTTGAACCAGGAAAGCAAACACCATGTTTAGAATTTTCGTGAGATTCTTTAATTATCGGTTTGTCCTTTTCTTCTGACTTTAATAATGAAACTTTTTCAGAAACAAATGCAAAAGATGCAACAAGCATAGTGCCCATATCCAGATCTGAGATCACTTTCAACCAAATGTGTCCATCTGCAAATAAACAGTAAATGTCTTTCTTTACAATAGTTTGCTTGTAAAATTTATATGCATAAAAAGTTTCTAAAAATTCTATAGAAATATATTTAAAATGAAATAAACAATTTCTTAATTCACTCAAATTGAAAACTTTATTATTCATAACAGTTTTTATAGTTACAATTTTTTTAAAAAAAAAATCAGTTTGCTCTGAATGTTGCCATAATAAAGAAATAGTTTATAAATCTATATTTTCCAAGTTAGTGCATTAAAATTTTTTTAATAACCTGAAGTACCATAAATTATTAAAGTTTGCAAAGATAAACCAAAAATATAAAAGATTCTTACACGATGAGGAATAATTTTATGCAAATGTACATTAGGCTGCCATGTCAGACTCCTTTTTGGGTAGATTCCACAATTTTTAAACAATTAGAATTTGCTCTAAATGTTGTCATACTAAAGAGATGGTTTATAAATCTATATTTTCCAAGTTAGTACAGTAAATATTCTTTTAAAAAATAATGTAGAGGACTATAAAATATAAAATTTATTAAGGGCTTAACTGTTGAGATTCTTACACAGTGATAAGAAATAGTTTTATGAGAATTTAAATTAGACTACCATGTCAGATTCCTCTTTGTCTAGATTTCATACTTTTGATAAAAATTTCCAAGCTAAAAAGTTTTTTTTTTAAAAATTATTTTGAAAAGAGGTGTGCAAAAGACAAGGTTCTTTTTGATTGACAGATTGAAGCCAAAAAGGAGAGATAACTAATCTGCTTATCTTGATTAGCTACCTGGACTTCTAGGTCAGTGTGTATTGATTGGAAAACCAGATGTGGTACTTGATGACAAGAGGTACCTTATCTAATCTCTTCATCAGTTTGTCAATGCCATAAACAAGAGGTACCTTATCTAATCTAAATCTGTTACTGTGTTTGGAAACAAGCAGTAGATACTAAGAAATATGAAATCTCCCCTTCCATCCAATACCTAAAAAACAGAAAGTGATAATCATCAAAACCAGCAGTTGCTGAATAGTGTATATACAGATTACAATCTTTTCAGCAGAGCCACAGGGATATACTGGCACAACAAATGCAGTTCCAACATAATTTTGAAGTCCATAATGTTTTTTTTTTCTTTTTTCCAAAGGAAAGATAACATAGAACAAGCACTAACTTTTAATTTAACCTTCATGAAGTGAATTAAAACATTATTTTAATATAATTTTAAAATATAATAAAGAATAGATAGGTCTTTTACCACAAATGTGGAAACAAAATCTGAGACAAAGTTAGTCAGCACCGACAATTTATAAATTCCACGTAAAATTTTGTCTAAACTAGTTTAAATGCATCTGTTAAAATCAAGCGATATAAAAATGACAAAAAACAACAAACAAAAAAGAATACAATAGCATAGCATACTTAAAATTGTGTGTAGTACGGCCTTTTTTTAAAAAAAATAGCAGCAATATTTAGATTTCCTGTTACATTAGTAGTTTCCATCAATAGAAATATTAAAGATTCTGCTACCACTCTACACATCATTCTCTTTAAGTATGTACTCGTTATACTTGTTACCATTTCAGATACAAAAGTTAGAACTGAGATGTATGGAATTTACGCAATGCTACAAAGGACAACTATTAAAATTAAACATGGACACAAGCCTCTGCTCTTTTAACTGTAACTATCATAGTCGTAATGTCCAAGATATAGCATGATTTCCAGCAATCGGTTTTTGAGCTGGACAGTATATAAAACCATGCATTGTTCTATTAATTATCAAGGATTAAAAACATTTTATCAGACTCCACACATATGCAAACCAAATCTCATTTTTTTCTAATGCTGCACCAACGACTCAAAAATTCCCAGTGTTACAATTAACCATGAAATTGCAGTTAATGAAAATCTTGATCTTTTTCATATTTGAAAAACAAAAAGCTTTAGTACATCTAGCAGTGAGCAGCTTGTTATTCTCCAAATCTACACCAGCCAGTGCATATATTTCCTTCAAGCACACAGCTCTTCTCCCACATCTAAAAATGAAGAGTTCTGGCTGACACTTTCAGGAGGTTGGCAAGGCGAGCCTCTGGCAGATTGAGCTCTCGACCTACCACTTGTGGTGGGCACCGAGGACCACGCCCTCCAGGCGAGGTCACTTGGGGTCAACCTTACGAGGGTGGGGAGGCGAGTACTCTGTCTTTGGCAGTCGGAAAGTCCTCTACCCGAAAAGAGTGGAGGCGAGTGAGGCTCTTTGTTTCTGGCAAGCCTTTCTGGCCAAGAAGGTTAAGTGCGTCGAGACCGGTTTTTGGACTTGACGTGTTGAGGCATTTTTTCCCATGATTGGCTTTTGGCTAGGAAAGGGTCACTCTAACATGGGGTGCTTGCGCCCCTAACTCTGGCTGCCTCGGTGGCCAGTTACACGAGGTGCTTCGACGCCTCAACCCGGTCTTTTAGACCTCAACGGGAGCTAGCTCCACACTGGGCTTCGGACCCACACGGCTTCGGCCACCACCCTCCACTCCCTTCTCCTCAGAGATGCACACGCATACAAGAATTTTCACACGCACCCTCTCGCAAGCACCACAAAAAGATTTTTAAAAAAGTTGGCTGATGTTAGAGCACACAAGGCATTTTCATGTTGGCCAGTTTCCACATCTGAATAGGGTACATAACCAAAGTAAAATGAATATATTTATGCAAGATTTTCATCTGCAAGTTTGTTCTAAAACCGTAAGAACAAAGTTTCAGATAAAAAGCACTAAATGATTCTAAAGAGAATCAGGAATTGACTAGGTCAGGTCAGAACCTACAATTTTGGATTATTTTAACTCTTTTACAAAAAAAATGGACAGGGGTCACATGGTCAATGAGAGAGAAACTATCTACTACCAAAAACCACTAAATCTGAGATTTCTAATAAAAATTTTTTTGAAAAAGTAAATATGAAATTTTTAAACAAGGGATATAACAAAAAATAGTAAATCCAGATTTTATCTAACTGCATCTTATCAATCATAATAATAAATTGGCACAAAAAACTTGCATCAAAACTACTTTTCTAAGGAATTACTTTAGAATGTGAGTAATGTCTCATATCAATAAATCTCTTTTCTAACACAATTTCAACCATCTTTCCATTTAAAGTTCTAAGAAAAAACCCAATGATATTGTTTATTTACTTTTTAAAACGTTTTATATTTTGTTGCAATTTTAGTAGAGGAATTAAAATTCATTTATATTCTAACTTTATTTAATACTGGGCACTGGCATATCTAGAAAATCCACTAGTCTAAGAATGGTAGGAAAAGTATCTGCCATTTATAAATGTATAAGCATGCACTGGATATAGGTGACAAACCATAATGAGATGGCATCTTTGCAGCAGCCTACGTGCATTTCCCTCTCATCCAAAACACGTTCAAACTGACTTATTTGTTTAGACTTCTCTTTTATCAGTGCGGTTGTAAACAATTCATTCATTAGGAGGCAACCTGCCGCTGCCTTTGATGCAAGCAGACATATTTTCTTTGGTCTATGAGTGGCTTATCTGAATGCCACTGCTTATTTAAAAACCTAATTAAAATAGAATAATAGGTGAATTTGTTTCATTGTTACACAATCATCAGGCCATGTCAAGGTAGCATCAAAAGTAAATGAACCCACTTGGACCAGCATATCTTTTCCGACAAAAGCTCTTGAGGCAAATTCCAACCAGTTGCAAGTTAGTGAAATTTTGTGTCAGAGTCTTGTCATTAGCATTGTTTCCTTTGATTTTCATTCACTTTAGCATGTAAAATTTGTATGATGTATAGCACACAAAGGTTCACAGGCTTCAAAATTGGCTGATCAACAGAAGTTGTTGACTAAACAACATGTTGAAATTTATGTGCTCTGAAGACAGTTTTTGTTGTAAGCTATTAAAGGTGATCATATCATGATTACTTCTTAATATCAAAATAGAGACTGATTTCTGAAGAAGTCACTGTCTTATAATTCTGACTTCAGGCAGAACCATGAGTGCAGGAAGTCAGACACTGATGAAGTTCTTTTCATCTGGTTCAAAGGGTGCATGTCTCAATGAGCCAAGTTAACAATTCATCAGCTGGTTATTGAATTGGCCCATGATTGTGAGTTGTCTGATGACTGGTTCAAACCTGCCAAACAATGTGTTCAAGTGAGAGCATGGAGAGAAACAAGATTCTAACCTCTCCATAGCTGAAGGCAGGCAAGCAAATATCTTGCCTGACCTACTTCAGCATTCCACTCTGATGACATCTTCAATGCAGATAAAATGGAGGGGACTCTACTTCTGTGACTTCCCAGACAGAGAATTTCATTCAAGGATGAGGCCTTTCAGCATGGGAAGATGACTAAAGATAGAAGCACCAACCTGGTCTATGTGAACATATTGGGGTATGGAAAGCATCCTCTTCTGGTCATTAGAAAATCCTATAGACAGTGAAAATGTCCAAGGTACCTTACTAAACTGCCTGTGATTTATTACAGGTTTGACAATGCATGGATAGCATCAGCTGTCTTTCAAGAGCACCTCCAGAAATGGAACCTGCAGCTTTAAACCTGTAAGACTACTCTTGTGGACAATTATCTTGCCAATCCATGTGATGTACACCCAAACAACATCAAGATGGTTTTCCTCCCACCAAACACTGCAGCCAATGAATAATAATCAAGAACTCAAAGAGTTGTATCACCCTTTCCTCAACACCAGGATGGTCAGAGAAATTGATGCTGACCCTGACTCCAACTGCCACAAGAGAGATGGTTTTGTGGCAAAGCAAAATGAATGCTGTTACTGAGATAGAAAATCCCCTGCATGATATCCCTGAGCCTGACAATCTCTCTGTAGAAGAGTTCAATGAATTTGTTGACACTGATGTGGTAAGGCAATATTCAATGCTAAGTGTTTAGGGAACTAAGAAATTCAAGCTTGCATCTGAAGAACATTTCAATGATGGTGATAATGAGAATAGTGAGGATGAGACTCAGTCCCTGTTCAAATGCCAAGACTTTGAAATCTCTAAATATTTTACATGGCTTTTTGCAAAACCTCAGAGAGTACAAAAATAAACATCTATTTTTTTCATTTGTGAAAAGGAATAAATCATTCCAATTGTAAATAGAGCAGGACTTGCATTGAAATGTGCTGCAACTGAATTATGTGCCACCTGTCCTTACTTTTACTTATTATTTTTGGAGGGGGGAGGACAGAAACAACTACTGATATAAACATACACAAGATATAAGCACACCCTTCCTGCTTTCCCAGAGGTGTACTTATATCTGACATGTACCGATTAACCATCACTGTTTAAACCAGTATTGTGTTTATAGCATTACTATTAGAATTTCATCATAGAACATTTCATGATCAGATCAAAATCATACATTCAATTATTTCTAAAAGATTACAATTTTTTAAAAATCTGTTCAACATTAACATTTTATGTTACTACAAAAATAGTATTTTAGCTGTGAACTAGAAATTTACCAACAAATATATATATCAAGAATCTTTTTTAGTCTGATTAACGATAGATGGAGATACAACAACATAGCTAAGTCCTTTATTTATTTGAAGATTTACTTGTGTAAATAGCATAATTTTAGCATAACTAATTCTTCAAGTTATAAAATTTCAGAATAGCATATTAATAGATGTATCTACTATAAAATATACTGTAGTTTATCAAAAAAGCCAAACTATTCATTTATCAACACATCAATATTATTGGAAGATTTTTCATCCTTAAATGTCAAAATATAGTAAGATAAGATGACTTAAAACACTAAAATAAGCTGTACTAACTATCCTACAATTAAAGAATATTACCTGATCCAATTTAAATGCAAGTTGATTTTTTTTTAAAGATAAAAACAGAAAAGTTATTGGTGATGTTGTTTAAAGAAGTTACAATGTTAGTTCTGGCTTTTCTCATTACCACAGAACTATTAATACAGCTAAATAATGAACTCATATTTTTTCTCTATCATCATCAACACTTAGCCCTTAAAAGAACTGTTTTTTGTGTGCAATGCTGTTATTTTCACAATGACTGTTTCTAATTTTTGAGTGTTCAGGTAGGGAGGCTGATGTCCAAGTGCATCACGTGCTGGCCTGCCATGAATGAGGCCCTGGGTTTGACTTCCTTTAGGACCTGACTCGATTTGATGACTTCCAGTACCTTAGTTTCCTTTCACTCTTCTGTACCAGTTCATCTGCATGGGTTTCCTCTGGGCACTTTGTTTTCCTCCAGTGGCTAAACAGGTGTTTTTAAGAGATTTTCTAGTGAATATTCTGTGACTAATTCTTGGCTGGTTTGCACATTACACCATGAAAGAGCTTCCAACTATACAAAAGGTAACTTCCTTGATGATCAAGGCTGATGCTGCACACTCCACTTCTAGCTCACTTCTGTGAGATGTCACCATGACCTTACCATGACCTTGAAGTCAGGTTTGCAAAGAATGAAGGAGTGTTCAAGTGGTTTGAGCTGATCTTGAACCTGTTACCTGTTGGTTGCTAAGTTTTTAAATGTCATAATTTGAACAATGTTTTAACCCACTGTGTCCACTACTTCTGCATCTGGACATTACTTTTTGAGATATTTAAACCTTTATATCAATTAACAAGACTATCCAACTATTGCTGTAGCAATTTTTTTTAATGTTTTTTAGTTTGAAATTACAAGTAAAATCTAACCAAAACAAAATAAATAAATAAATAAAAATAAAAGATAAACTTACTTTCATAGATTAGAATAGAGTTTCTTGGTAAATCTTCTGATTGTGATAAAAGTTTTAACCAGGTACCAGAATCCTGTGAAACTCTAACATACACTGAATTTCCATTATTTTCTGTAAACTAAAAAAGAGAAAAAGTTGTTTAAAAAAGGGATCAAGTAATATATACTTTATTGTGGAAAAGATAAAAAAGCAAGTTATCTCAGAATACCAAAACAAATGGATAGCTGTTTATATGATGAATAACAGTATTCTCAGCAGCCATTCAGGTGATTACCAAGGGATAATCTTTAGTGATTTAATAATAGAAATGAAAGGAATAAACAAAAAAAAATATCCAAAGGCAAATAAATGAATGAAACAGTGGTTCATTCATTTATTTGCCTTTCTAAGAAAAATAAACTTGAAATTTTAACAAGAAAAACTTTTGCAAAATATCAGGTCTTATGGTTTGGAAATATATACATAAAAATGTGCTACAAAGAGAAGCTACCAGAATTACAGCATACAAGATTAGTCTACAACAGGGGTGGGCAAACTTTTCTCCCTGAGGGTCACATGGAACATCCATAAGGTCTCTCTGGCAGGCCGCATTCGACAAAAACTAAATAATAAATTTAATAAAAGTTATTTTCACACAAAAATACAATTATTATTCATACAACTGTATTATTTGGTACACAAAGAAAGTAACAGATAGAACTGAATTTAATGTTATGTTGCTTCATAAATGTTACTGAACAATTAAACTCTTAATGAGATTTATGCAATTGCACACAATCCTGCACAAGTTTGTAGTAGTCAGGATTCAGCATGCTTGTAGTTACACGCAAGACAGAGTGCAAAATTGAGTCTGTTAGAAGAAACCTGTTCTTTGATTTGTTAATGTTCATACATGAGAAAGTCTGTTCACAAATATAGGTTGAAGCAAAAATACACACATTTTTCTGGCAAACTTTTTCAAATTATCAAACTTCTCTGTACTGAGTGATGCATAGAATTCAGTTAGTTTCATATGCTTAAAACTCTCCTTCAGAGTATTGTCTGCTTGGAGATCAATTAATTCCAACTGGAGATCATTTGACGCTTCTTCAATATTAAATGAAATGGGGTACCTCAGCAAATTGAACTGATCTTCCATAGATTTAAAATCAGCAAACCGCCTTGAAAACTCATATTTTAAAGCGGATACCTGCTGACTGTATTTCTCTTGAACAGACTTGTGGGAAAGTCTGTGTCTGTAACAAGGGACAATGCACAAAGTTGTACTCACTCAGTTGTTTGGAAAAGAGTGCTAGTTTCACTTGAAATGATATAATATCCACAAACAATTCATGTGCAAAAACATCCTTGCCTTGTAACTTGATGTTCAGTTCATTCAGTTTGTCAAAAATGTCAACTGTGAACGCTAAATCGCACGCCCATTCTGTCTTTTTCATGTTACTCAAAAATCCACAACTAATGTTATTCATTTCGAGAAAGAGCAAAATTTCTTCTCTCAGATTCCACACTCTTCTCAAAACATTTCTCAGGCTTAACCAATGTACATTACTATGATACAATACATCTGAATATTCGCACTGCATATCATCCAGCAGATTTCTGAACTGTCTGTGATTTAGCCCCCTGGCTCAGATTAAGTTAATGACACATACCACAGGATCAATCACATGTTTGAAATCCAGGACAAATTTACACTGACTTTCCTGGTGAATAATGCGATGGAATGATAACACAGTGTGAAGTGGATGCTCACCTTTCACTTTGTCATTAAGCAGCTTTATGAGGCCAACATGTTTTCCTGTTAATGCAGGTGCACCATCTGTTGTAATGCTTGCCAACTTGTTCCAAGGTAAACCAAACCCATCCGAGCAGTTTTTAGTACATTCATACAAATCTTGGCCAGTTGCGGTGTCCTTCAATGGTTCAATTGACAGAAACTCTTCAGTAATTGCAAAATTATTATCAATTCCTCTAATAAACACAAGCAGTTGTACTGCGTCTTGTATGTCAGTGCTCTCATCTAGTGCCAGTGAGTACCACTCGAATGACTTGCCAGCCTCGAGTATCTGTTCTGACAGATTCTGCGAAGTGGTATCAATACGACGAACTACGGTTCTCCTCGACAAAGATATAGCTTCAATTTTTGTTCTGACTTCTGGCCATGCAATACCAACAGCATCAAGCATACAGTCCTTTAGAAATTCTGCTTTGTTATGTTTGGCAATTTTATAAGCAAGCACAGAACTGGCCTTTGTGGAAGCCTCTTGTATGGTTGTTTGTTTTAAACTTCTCAACATGTCATTGGCTTTTTGCTGTAGTTCACTTTCTGATAAATTACTTCCAAAGTTTCTGTGCTTAGTCTGAAAATATCTCTTCAAATTATACTCCTCAAAAATAGCAACACTGTTATGGCATATTAGGCACACTGCTTCACTTCTAATATTTGTACGGCCATTCCGTGATAAACATACGACACTCATTGTTATGATAACAAAATTTGAAACATATGTTAATATGTATATTAAAAGACTTTAAAATAATACTACATCCATCGCTATCGTCTGTTTCTGTTTAAACATGGCAGCGAAATCTCGTTGTAGTCTCGTTAAGCGCGTTATTCTGTGAGAGGATGTCTTGGACCACACAAATTGACATCACCGTGCAAGAATGCTTGCGGGCCGTAGTTGGCCCAAACCTTGTCTACAATTTTTATTTATTAAATAGTCAAGTGTTATTTTGATTTTCAGTAATTTAAAGGTTTATATCTGGAATGAATAGAACCAAAAAGAAAGTCTGTTGAAAGACTGGAAAAGTAAACTAATAACAGATATATCTATTAATATTTATGATTTATGTAAAAAAAAGTTAATGTAAATAATATGAAGAAAAGGTTAGCCTTAAAATATGATAATTTGGCTAAAAGACATCTCTAACATCTATCTGATGGAGAACATATATTGTCAAAAATAAAACATTTTGTTGCAGTATCATAATAATTTTATAGGAGTAATAGAAATAGCTTTAGCAACTGCTTATAAAAAATAAAAAATAGTTTTTAAAAAAATTATTCATTTCTACTATCTTCATTACTATTGTGTGTATATTTAGGTGAAAGTGTGTGTGTGTGTGTGTGTGTATACATATGCATTCTTTTTTCTCATTATGCCATCACAACTAGATCATGGACTTTGAAAGAGTTCAATATTAAATCATAAAATATGTCAATATTATTAGTTAGGAGGTTTATAAAAGTCATCTCAGACACAGATATGATGCCACAGAGCCAACCCCCTAATATAACAGGGTAGGTATGATTTTCACTGTTTTTTACAATGACTTCCCCTTGATTCTTATTTGGGTGAACCAACACAGTTTGTATCACATGGAAACATGCCCTTTTATTAGATATGATAATCAAATGCAGTCCATCATTAAACTTACAAACTTATGTTACATTACAAATTACAACAACAGAAAGTTACATAAAACACGATCACCTACACTGGCATATGAATCTGTATTTAGAAAACTAAACAGATGACATTAATTCCATAAAGTCCATATCCTAATTAGATAATATGGATTTTTTTTTTTTTAAATTTCAAACTATATTGTTAAACAGATCGAAACGAACCAAGGAGGTAACATTAAAGTTCAAAAAAAATCTCAAATCGCAAGAACAAGCATCCATCCCACTTTGATATTCAAATGTAAGTTTATTTGCGAAAACAATATTCTTGCTGTGATGTTATTCTGATCAGTGAAATGTGTGGCTTTCAGCCATGTGAAGCAAACTTGGGACAGCTTCTAATACAGCCTACCCTGACCAAAGTCTGCATTGTTTTTGGCATACTGTAGCTCACTTCGTGGTGATTTGAGGACAGATTTACCCAGTCTGATATCCTTGCTGAATCTCTGTCTGAGCTTAAGAAAATGTCCTCCTCTGAAATGCTTAGAATCTAGTATAATGTTAATTATAGCTCTAATTAGAAATCACTGGTGCTACAGGAACTTACTCCTGTAACCACCAGTCTCTTCTCCCCTACTAATTTTCTTGATAACTCTGGTTCCATGAGACCCCCATTCTAATCTTTTATTTATTTTTTTTGTGTAACCTTCCAGGTGTTCTTTAATGTTGCAGACCAGGATGTAATGCATATGAATTGCACACACACATCACACACACACCAAAAAAAAATGGAGTCACTTTTAAATGGTTTTAGGAAGAAAACAGGTTAGATACCATTGGAAGCTGGAACAATGAATTGTATATGCAAAAAGATTCTGAATGTTGGACATATGCTGCAAGTATAGCAGGTGATAACTAATCTTCTTTGGATCTTTGCTTGATACAAATTTATTATCAGCTCAGTACATGACTGCTAATCCGGTATGTACAAAATAAAAACCGAAAGGTAATCCTAATGAGAAATGTGAAACAGACTCACCTCAAGCATACAGCCAGTGTTATTATCCTTCTCTTCAACTACATCTCCACTGAATGGTCCCAAACTACTCCCTTTAGGCATTGGAACAGTGCAACAAATATACAATTCACCTTTGTTATTAGTTTTAGCTAACTGCAGGATTTCACTAGGCAGCGTTATTCCAGGGGAACATGGAGACTTAACTCTGTTTGAAGTGTTAACTTCCACCGAAGTTGTTTTTGTATTGTTGTTGATGGAATGTGCTGTTGGTGACATAAGGGAACTTTGAGAGTCAGTATCTGAAGAGTCCTCAATATCTGTTACATTTATGTTCTCTGTGTCAGATGCAGTGACTGCCAGGTGCTCCTTTTCTGAGTCACAGTTTCGTAGTGTTACAAGTTTAGTGCTTAGCTCCTCATCAGATCCTTCTTCACCAGCTTGCTCTGTGAGGATGGAAAGAGTAAACATTGGTAGCCTTTTAAAAATAAAAAAAAAAAAAGCAATCAGGGTTTGAAAACACAAATGATAACATTTAAAATTAGTATTTTTTTTATTATACTATTTTAAGGCAAGAACCTTTTGAAAAAAAAATGTTTGAGGAATATCTAATAATCTATACTCCTAAACCAATCATCATAAATCATGTAATTTCTGCCCATACAATAATTACATTTTAAAATAATTTTTTTAAAATATTTAAACAGCATTTATTCTTCCTATGAACTTTTAAAGTTTTTTATTTTACTTTTCAGAAACTTTTTATGAAGTCATATGCATGAACCAATTCTTCAAAGAGCTGCTTATCAAAGTGTTCTAGACTAAGATCCTACCTTTCTTTTTTTATACCACTCCGATGATCTGAAAAATGGCTTGTGAATGTGACTAAGTGGAAGGGAAAGAAAAACAAATCCCTATTCTCTTGGAATATGGCTTCAAAAGTATCAAAAGATATGGGGAAAAACCATGAACCTCAAACAGTCCAAAATAGGTTAGCACAACAATATGCTGCTGCTAGCTAGCATGGCCTCTAACAGACTCAAATCAGAAAAATAACAGTAGACATTTTCTTCTTCAAAGGTCAACACCACCAGTGATTTGCTGGACATAAAACTCTGGTAAAAGCGCCAGAAGCAGGCAGTGGCAGACCCACCACCCTGTCAGCACCAACTAAGTAAGTGATCCCCTAGTAGCTTGTTTAAAAACTTGTATACAATTTAAAAACTCAAAATAATAAGAGAGAATAAAGGCATTCAAAATCATCACAGTCTGAAGTAAACAACTCAGAAAAAGATAATCAAGGGAGAGGGAGTTGTCAGAGTACTGTGAAAACTATAGTTTTAATGGGAATATCATTACAAACTATTAATATCTGGTACCTGGATTTGCTTCATAAACTGGATGTCCCATATTTCTTCTAATAGCAGGTCCTCCTCCCAACACTAGACTTCTCTACAGACTGGATGAAGCAATAGATGACTTGGAACTAGTATCAGTGTAAACACAGTAAAGGTTTAAATGGTCAAAGAGGTCAGGCTGGTGGTAATTTAGAACTTTTAGCTGAACCACTCAAAGATAATTATAAAAATTATCTGTTTTAGTTCTATTTACAATTTTAAAATGTGGAAACTGCTGAGTATGAATTTAAATATTTGAGTATTCACTACAATCTATTCAAAATTAACAAAACTAATATGAGATAAAATCCAATAAAATTCATCCAAAAGCTTTTAAGATAATGAAATACAATTATTTATTCCATAGCTTTCAAAAAAATTAATGAAAATACTGCAAACCCTCTGTCTGAAGAGAAAACATTCTAAGCTAAGGCATTATTTGATAAATTTCTTGTGTAAATACCATTGGTACGTAGATCAAATGTCCATCTATTATGACAGCAGTAACAGTATGCAAATTAGAACTACCATATAAGGAAGTTTTGTCAACCCGCTTATTTGGATTTGTGGAATTTTTAAAAAAAATTATCATGAATCAGTACAAGGTTTTTGTGCTAGATGCTAAACGAAGCACTGTTTTATATTTACAGTAGAATCGGCCAAAAGTTTTACAAATTTGATTTATTGTGAAAAAAAGGAGTATATGACATATTTTAGCTAAAATAGATGCAAAGCAAAATTGTTTTGGAAAAAAAAAGCCTTTTATGCAGATAAGCAAGATTATATGTAGCTAATATTTATCATGATAATTTATTTTATGCCACTTCATTTCATAATATCTAAACTAAAACAAAGATTATAGTTTTTTATTCAAAATTGTATGCTTCTCCATTTCATTTAAGTTCATTAAAAGTAGTATTTAATATCATCCACACAAAAACACACACATACATATAGGATAAAACACGAAAAACCCTTTAAGTTGACTGCTGATCTGGCAAGTGAAGGAAAGATAAAACACAATAACTTGCTTGCTGATTGGCAAGTGAAGGAAAGATAAAGCACAATAAGCTCTTTGTTGATTGGATAAATCAGAGTGAGATAAAAAAAAAAACCTGGCAAGTCAAAATGAAGTAAGTTCATAGGCGAGAAACGTTACAGTATTTATGACCATCTCATTCCCAGTATATTTTCTACTGACAATAATATTATTTTTTCAAATCACTTTCGTAGAGACCATTGATACAACTACAACAGGAGTCATAGGGCCAGAGAGGCCAGGTTATGTGTAGCTAGAGAGATGACAGATACGTTCACAATATTGACATCTTGAGCTGTGAAATATTAGCAGACTTATCACTCCTTCGCACCCTGTATCAGATGTTTCAGTCACAGACTTTTATAACACTACACATAATATTGCAATCACTGGAAGTGGAAGAGGGAATGTGAAGAGATAAAGCTGTATAAGGTTAAAAGCTCTGTTGAATAAAAAAAAAAAGAAATAACAGAATCTAATATTCTG
Organism: Nautilus pompilius; assembly: GCA_018389105.1. Classification (NCBI taxonomy): domain Eukaryota; kingdom Metazoa; phylum Mollusca; class Cephalopoda; order Nautilida; family Nautilidae; genus Nautilus; species Nautilus pompilius. The sequence goes on along the minus strand of JACATO010000132.1, from coordinate 69,850 downwards.
ATATTTTATCGTGTTCCTATTTTATATTATGTTCTGATGGATGACTAATGAACAGGCAAAAATCAGTTATAAGCAATAAATTTGAAATTTCCAATATTTGAATATTATTCAGCTTGACAGAACTGCATAACCATCTTACTCAAAACTTCCTCTCTGATATTAGAAATAAATAAAAGAATTTTGATATTAAAATTCAACAGATAAAAATATGAAAATTTTTAATGTTTTTTATTTTGCAATTAGCATCTTTTAAAGCTTATTGTCAGATTTTTCATCAAAATAAATTCCCTTTAACTGTAACAAGTCACACGTTCAGATAACAGTGCAAATAATATTTTTTTTTTAAAAAAACTTAAACTATACAAATTTTTCTACCGCAAAGATTTTTCACTTCATAGTTTGTTTTTTTTTCACTCTTTGCCACAGGAAGTTATGAACCTTTAGTATTTTAGTACAGTACATCAAAGAACAATCATAACATGCTGAAAAATCAAACTGCAAGATTCCTTCTCTTTGCTGGGAGTGTTATGCGAGTCATATGGCTTCTAGCATCCTTGAAGCACCTAAACCAAACTAAGCTAGTTATCTTCAGCACTGTAAACAAGTTGTAAAGGAAAAGATGAACACTTAAAAAAATCACCAAAATGAAGGTGATAGTAGATAAACATTTTTGTAAAGGATAAATAAAGTGCACTTATTATTTTTAAACAAATGATTCAGTTTTACCATCACTGTGGAAAACTTTCATTTTCATACAGAGTTTCTGTCATCTATTAATATTTAATATATGATTTCATATTTATTTTGCTTCTATAAAGTATGAGACCCCAACTCTGAACATTAAATTTCAGACCAGTAAGCAATGATCAAGATTAAGCTTTAATTAAAAATATGACTTGGCAATGGCTCTCCTATGTTTATCAAGTTGATGGCCTAAGCTGTACTATATCATTCCGTTTCAACTGTTTTTGTTTGTTTCAGAAAACAGAATGATCTATCAAAACTTTAAAAAAAATTCTTAAACCACATCCCTACCCAAGTTACCATTTTATTTCATCTTTGCTTATTAAGGTATAGTAGTAGAGTGACTAACCTGCTTCCAAAGCCTATAATTGGTATGTTTTTCAAGAAGAGACAGGTGAATCTATCCAGTGTTTTTGTAAATTGGGCCACTCGGAATATTTTGCTTTTATCATACTGTTTGTACATGGGGCACACACCTGCTGATATTAGTCCACTTTAACCTGTTTCTACAAGTCAAAAGTATACTTCCTGATGATGGGTTTTAATTAATGTTCAGATTCCAGGAATACCCAGAAGTTCTGACAAACACACGAGATCAATACAGCCAATGTATTTAAAAATGAGCCCTTGCACAGACACTCACTGTAATATCCCTAAATGAATCGGTGCAATTTTTGCTTCCTGTAATTGGTGCTAAGCCCTGTAAAATAGCTGATATACAGGTGAGCGCACTGTACAACACACAACAGTAACGTACTTGCATTTCTTATTTAATTTTTTTTTTTAAAAGATGCATACCAATACGGTCATGGCTTTATTTTAATATTAACATTACTACATTTTTATTTAGTAACTGAAATTGTGTCAAAAGTATTTACCGTAATTACTGCTTGTTGCCATTTAGATATTTATAGAGCCTCTAACAAAATAAATGGAGACATTCTTCAATTTTTCAACAGACAAATTTCATCACCTGAAATCTTTAAGCGGCAATAAATATTCCAAAAATTAAAGAGCCCATCACTGTAATACATGCAATATAACTATACAAAATAAAATGCAGATAACTCTCTCGTTGTCTGAAGTATTAACTAACAATCAAATTTAACGGGTAAATGTTAAAAAATAGCTACAAATTTAATTACAAATGATCACTCCATCAATTGAAAATCTCCCAGAAAACTGTGAAAGAAGGTAAAATCTCTAGCTGACAAGATACGTAATGCAGTACTGATAAGACGTACAAGAAGCCCTGTGTTATGCTGATGGCCAAAACCTTTAACATGAATACTGCAAATGAGATATGTTGTCAAGGCCTAATAAAATATTCGGGAGTTTAGATTTGGATTTGAAATTAAGTGTACATGTGAATAGAAAATTGTTTGTATAGATGTTTTGCTGAAATGCTTACAAGCTGAGCACATCAGAAATCACTAGTAAAAAAATGAATTGCATAACCATTTCAGGTTATCTGTAAAAGTACTAAAATGTATTAGTTAGGTCATCAAAACTATTAAAATTCACTAATTCCTACTGCTACTTTGTAGAATCTACCAAAACCAAAAATATAACAAAACTTATTTTTTTTTAATTTCTAAAAGTAAATGTCAGCAACTCTGCAAACAATAAATAAAATTATAATTTAGTTTAATAAACGTGCACTAGTATAAAGATCTTTTACTGCACCCAGCACCTAGTCACCTTATTATTGTTTTGTGTCGGTGAGAAACAGACGTGGTGAGGCAGTAGCTTGGCTGAGCCAACCGTGTAACACACCAGGAGAAGTGTATCAGTGTTCGGGAGAAGATAAAAAGGAGTTATGCCATTTGTATACACAAAGCTATTTTTTTCTAGTTTAAATCTACAAATCTGGAATCAATGAAAGTGTCTTGTTGGGGCAAAGGTATAATTGCTAACAACATTTGGGTATCAATCAGGAATAGGTCAGGGTAGCTTATCTTGGAAAAACACAGCTTTACACCATGGCTGCTTCAACACTCCCATTCTTTTTGTATCTGCATCCTGTGACAACCCTGACATCAGTAAGTAAACACTTGGCCACTTTGAGCCCGCATTCATCTGCCACTCCCATCTTTCCTGTGATCATGATGATGCTTATGATAACCTGCATTGCAAAAATTCTGAGATTTGTTTACTGACTTCAATAACAATCTAGATATTCATTTCCCAAGATGACTGCAGATTAAGTGTTAAAAAACACTGACTAGTTTATGGACAAGAGTCCCAGACAAAAGTAATCTCAATAATTTGACATACATCTCTGTTGGCAATCTGTCAGCAAAGTGGCTGATGTTGAACACAAAGTCTTCCTTCTTTTAGCCTTTTCCCTTTGGGTGTGGATAATGATCTATAGTTTCTACATTTCATACATTTAGAAATTTATCATAATACTATTGCTTCTGTGTAATCTAAGGCTTCCCCATTGAGGTGTCATGATTTATGTTACAAAGCCCACTATGGGGAATAGGTACTAGCATAACCCTGCTTTTCTAATGCTACAAGATAAAAGAACAATCAATAATGTTTGTGACAGAATTTTTCACATTGTAATATATACAATGATAACTCTATTTATTCAACATATCATAATAACAATCTTAAATTTATACATGTCTGGGATAAGAGCACGATGAATGTGATTATTGTAGTACAAATACATTTGATTCAGATCATTTCTAATATGATGTTTTGCTGAATATTTATTTTAAACAATACTTTAGAAGTGAGGAATGAAATAATTCACTGATCAATAATCCATCTTCTGTGAAAATGAACTTTTTTTTCATGATTAGAGTCAAAACTTTTATTGCAAAAGTTACAAACACATTTAAGACAAGATTCTCCTGGAGAGAGCATAGTTCAAACCTCCATTCTAAAAACAGGGAAATGTCATTTTCAGACCGCTCTGATGCAGCGAGAGATATGTTAATGTTTGTTAATGACTCAGTAACATTGTTACTTAAAACAAAACATGATGAAATCTCACAAAATATTGCCATTATCATCACTTCTGTTGAACATTTTGCGAGTAATACACATATAAAATAAGGCTTACGTATAGTGTACTCTGAAGAAACCTCTGTGAGCGGTGTTTTCTCGCTGTTTATTTATATGGTGTGTACAGCTAGCAAGCGGCTAATGGTGCCAGGTATTACAATGATTTGCTTAGTGTTAAATATTTATTTGTATAATCGATGCATTTGAGGATAATCAGGCTAACATTAATTCACTGCACAGCAAATTCTACAATAAATTCTCTTAAAATACATAGATGTTTAATAAATATTCGAATAAAATATTTGATAGATCATTAATCGCTCTGTCATAGATGGCCAAGTTTACTGTTGGGTCGTGATTCTCAGTTCTGCTCAATGCAAAATAAGAAGGAAAAATTGGAGCATGATTCAATACACAAGAATTACATGGTTAATAATCAGCAGTCAAATCCAATAATCAATAATTAAATTTGACTGTCAACCTTTTTTTTTACAATAATTATCAGCTTTCCTACTAATTAAACATCAAATTAAGTTTTAAAAAAAGCAAACATTGGCACTAGAACGAAGAAAAAAATCATCGAAAGTTAATTTATTTATTTATCTCTTGAGCAATGTCGCTTAACAGAATCATTAATTCTTAGATTTTAATTTAATTTGAAGCAAAAAAAGAAACATGACAAAACAATGATGTGTTTATTGAATAATTTTAAAACAGTTTTAAAGTTTACCCACCCATCTTTTTATTTATTTTCTGTCCCAATTTTCTGAAAAGCTGTGTTTTCTTTCATATTCATAAAAAAAAAAAAATAGATTCTACATCTATCTGCAGTAAATCTATCAAATGAGGAACATATATATATCCCAACTACAGAATCTGTATAGACAACAGTAATTTAGCAAAATAAAAAAATTCATCATCTTGTCATATCCTCTGCTAGATGTTATAAAAGTGAACAGCATGAATATTACAAATAACAGATATCTATACCAAGTTTTAATAGTTGATAATAAGTGAAAGAGAAATGCTACTGCATCTGTTTATTTCTATATACCAGAAAACATTTACTTACTACCTTTTGAACGTTGATCATAATGTTACAAAATCATCACCTCTGAACAGGCTTCCTATTTATGCTGAACTGAATCTGAATGGTGGTGTCTTTGACTCCAAAACTGCCAACCTTGTTGCTATGATAATCCATGAGGGTTAGTCGAGTAGATGTGATAGGCCACTATAACTACCACAATCCTTCATTTTTAGATGTGGGACGAGGCTGGTTGAGGAAGAAGAGTAAGAAGAAGAAGCCATGTCACAAAGGCGTCTACTGGGAGTAGCAGACTACTATGCCATCCTTATTTTTAATACAGTATACTTAACAATCTTCATTTGGGTCAATTCAGAATCCTCACAGTTAGAAGCTGTATCTGCTCTCTGTGCATGCTAACAAATCTTTTCTTGTCAGATGATCAGCAGCCTTTACACTTCTTGTTTGTTAATTGGTTGTATTCTACCTTGCTAGTGATTTTTATCAGTGATAATAATTGTAATCCTTGCAATATGTCATCTCATAATAGTTGGGAAAGTAATACAATAAAAAGAAAGTGCACAGTTCTTGTTACAGAGCAAAACTAAAGAAAGAACCAGAAAGAAGCTGTTGGAATAAGCCCATCCAGGTATCCAACCATCTCTAGGTCTCATTTGGGTTGGATAACAACCTGTTTACCGTAATGGCTAGCCAAAAATACATCTCCAGCATAAGTAGTTCTAGCATCAACAGAAAATTCTTCACCTGGTCTTTTATTAGGCTTGAAGTAGAGCACTTGTGGCATGAGTTCATACATGTCCATTAACATCTGGTAGCTTCAAGAATGGTATAGGAAATCTCTGACATACAGCAACTTTTCTAGTTCATGATGTAACGCTGGATGACTTGTGTGGCTGCTAAAGAGGGAGACAGGTAAATGCATTGTGTTATAGATAGACCCCCTCAGAGCCACAGCTGGCACTTTTGGTGCCCAGAGCCAAACCCTGTCCATGCACCCTCATCAAGAATTTCCATTACTAGTTAATAATTACTAATAAAATAATAATCATTTGTCAATACCCTAAAGTTAAATAAAATTACACACTACTATAGCATGTGAAACTTTACATATTCACAATTATATGAGTTGTCACTGCTTTTAGCACTCTCTCCCGGTGGCACGTGAGACCATTCCTCCCCACACACACACACACACACACACACACACACCCCTTGCCACACTTCTGGGTCCCTTGGTGATGCTAAGAACTTTAGTTTCAGTTTTGCATTTCTTAATGCAAATCTTGATAAAATAAAAAAGAAAATTTAAAAAATAATGAAAGATCAAAACCCAGACCATACCAAAAGTGGATCTCAAAAATATTCATGCAGCTAACATTTTTTTAAAGAAAAGCATACATCCCAATTGCTGCACAATCAAAAACTTCTGATAAATTTGGTTGCAAATTATTCAGTATTTCATGTAAAAGGTCAAATCTTCCATACTGTACAATACGTTGTAAATATAATCATGGGAATACAGAATCACTAAGATCATAAAAGTTAAGCACTACTACATGAGGTTGTAATCAGATTGTCTAATTTTCAGTCATCGATAGCTGACCACCTCAGGGGCTGTAATCACTACAAACACTAATATAAAGAGAAGAAAATAACTGCTTATGAAAATAGTACTTTATGCAATTTGTTTTAAATAAGTAAAACCAACAAACAGATTAATCATTTTACAATTAACAAAATTATCTGAAATTTTAACGTCACCCAAATCCAAATCATGATCATTTAAAGTACAAATTCAAAATAGTTTACTTTGTTTCATTAAGAGAGAGATGAATGAGGCTTTCATTACCATATGCTAATGGTTTGGTAAATTTTACTGGTTTCCATCACTAGAATTGTACTGATAAAGGACTATTTCAATAGGCATATTTTTGGAGCTGTAACTGAACTTGCAAATGAAGTTTTGCTCAAGTAATTAATTGTCATCTGAGTTATTTAAGTTATAGTCAGTTGTAGGATTAGCCATCTGTAATACTTCCTGTCATTCTTTTTCTGAGCATATTGCACAAAATAAATCTTACAAATGGTTTAAATGCATGCAGTTGCTGTAGAACCACATGATTTCTAACCAGCCAGCTTGCCAGTGTTCTTTGCTTGATACAAATTTTGTTTCAGTTATAATTCTTTCAGCCAACTGCTATAAAAATTTTGTTTAGAAAACCTAACAAACATTAAATTAGTCACTTAGTGAAACCTGAAAAATATCCTAAATGTTTTGCTTTGATTTTATTTATTTATTTGGCAAAACTTTATCATCCCATTTGATTATCAGCAGATCTAGAAATGTTACCGTTTATTTTTCTCTAGCTACACTGGAAATTTAGCTGTACATTGAAATTATTTGGATCAATCACGATTTCTAGTTCATGTTTTAATATTCTTAGGTAAATCCAACGGTTAACTAGCATTCCTGAATATGTGGGATTTGCAGTTCTTGTCAAAGCTTTTGGTAAAAATCCAATCGTGTAACTAAATGCTACAAAATGTCAGGAATATTGAAAGAGCTATACTTATATATTATGGTTAAGCTGTAGTAATGAGACAAAGTCCATAACATCATTGTTGCTGTTGTGTTTAAAATGATGTAGGATATTTGTCTGCCATTTTATAAATGAAAAAAAAAAACTGTTCTAACAAAGCAGTATTTTATAATGGAGAGAAAAGAAATAAAGCTAACATAGACAAAGGAAGAAATAAAACTGATCAAATGAGAGCTATAGTTTATAGAGATTAAATCAAAAAAATGGCAAGAAAATACATTTATTATTCCTAAACATACAAAATTTATTTAATTAAATTTAACATACACATTTTAATTAATATTTAATAAAATAAAAATGCAATGCTCAGTTTAAGGACATTTTATAATTCATCATCAACATTCATATTAAATACCTGTAAATAATCACACTGTTCTATGGTTTCATTCCAGTTCTTTTAAGCGATACAGTTCTAGACATTAACCGGTACATATAATAAAAAACCTTTTTAAATTTATAGTCTATTAGTCGCTTATAAATGTTCTGTTGCAAATAAAGTGTACAATAAATTAAGCTAATCAATGAAATCAGAGCTGTAAGACTAATGAGGAACAGAGTAAGAAAGATGAGGAAAAATGATATGGTTAAAGTAAGGTGGAAAAAAGAATAAAGTTATTAACTTATTCATATTAATTTTATTGGTTTTATACTAGGGAGCTATTTCATTTATTGTCCAAAAAACCCCACATTTTTTTCTGATTTTGTTCTTGAAGGCGCCAGTTTTTTTTTTCTTTTTTTTAAAAATGAATCAACCCTGCTAAATTTTTAACAAAAAACCAACAGGTTCCACGTGTTAGGTACAGCGCCATTACCAATGTGAATATCAAGTTGTTCGCGTATGTGATTGGGTAGAAAAGAATCAAAATAAAAAAGCTTTGATGGGATATAGGAAGATTTTGTGAAATCATGACGCTACAAACACGACTCCTTTTACAATGTCAGTGCAGCAGAGAAATCCACTAAGATTTAAACTGAATCTGCTTCTAGATATCAGGCAGAAAACTCCCCCTACTTTCATACTCTCCATGCAAGCAAACTACTGTGTCCAGAACATGCTTTTGTTTTTATTAGTGAGTGTATTTATGGATTTTGATCGCTAAATCCCATTGATATTTTCTGCCATGTCCGCATTAGTCTTCATTTTAGGATGTCACAGTGCATCATCTATCCACAGTTTATAAATGCCTTATACCATAGGTGTAATAAAAATTTACATCCGTGCTTCAAATCAGATCGCTAAATCAATGCTTGCAGCAGGAAAAAACATGCTAAGCATTCATATATATATTAAAAAATAATAATAATATATGAAGAGACTCTAACAGCGCATGGATGAAGTGAGGCAAATGGACCAATATTGAAGGGTAGGATACCAAACTATATCACTGTATTCTAAATTTGGGTAGCCAGTTGTTTATGATGAGGCTACACATGCTGGCCAATTCAGCTGCCTCTAGGAGTCTATAACAAAATATATAATATATGATACATTTAAAATTTTAAAAGCAATAATGTTTTTTTTATTTGTCTGTTCTTGATCATTACTTGCATATTTTAATTATCTGTATTTTACTGTAGCTGGCCAACAAATTTTAAGTCTGTATCACTAAGCAAGAGTTGTCCACTCTATAGACTACTTGCTGGTAAATTACTTAATTTCACCAAAGCAAATCTAATTTTCAGTTTGGTAATTATTCACTTATGATCCATTTACAAAAAAAAAAAAAAATTGTTTAAAATTATTTCCCCAGATACTTTATTTATTTATCTTTTAATGAAATATTTACAATTCTGGTGTTTCATACCCTGAACAGATCACTGAAGTCTAACAAGAAGAATGTTACAAGAGATTCACTTTTTTTTTTAACATATGTGATTATTAGTACACAAAAATAAGAGCTTTAATATATACATAAAACTAATTTTCCCAACTCGATAAATATTTAAATGGAAATAAGTTTTTATCTCTTAATCACACTCTGAAAGATGGGCTTTTTTCTAAATTAAAAAAGCAATATCATATAAATCAAGCGTCAACATTCTTATATGATTTGTTTCTGAGAAATAAACATGATCTTTTAACATATTTTCAAAAAAGCAAATTCATTAATATAATTTATCAACTTATTGGGAGCTGTGACCTTAGTCCAGGTCAGAGAGTGACTGGTCCACTCTGATTTGAAAGTTGTTCAGCTGATTTCTATAATAGGTGGTCTGTCACAAGCCATGTTATCACAAAGAAACCACCAGGGGAGAGAATTCAGCTTATCTTATCTTTCTTGGTGACACCATTGTGTAAATGCATCTACTGAGCAACCATGTGGCACAGACAGTCTTTTTTCCCTTCCTTTCCCTTGTCTTTTTTATGGCAAGGTTGTGAGAAAACACAACATAATCTCATAAATATACAGGATGTAGCAAAATCATGTCACTGTATCTTTGACCGCAAAAATGTTTCCTTGGCCAAATAGATCCAGGCAGATGCCCAGCACCAGTTTTGATAAGGAGAAAAAAAAGAAAACATTTGTTTTATCATACTTCTATATTCTGTGAAAGAGCACTTGACACCTTATCAGCTCTCTGATAAGGACATAGCCACACTGATTGTTATCAGTAAAATCCTGACATACAATACTTTTATCTTGAGGAAAAGCCATTACATATTTCAAGTGTACACCCAGTGCTATTGTGTTCCTTTGCTCCACTCCAATAACACAAGGAAAACCTGACAGCTTATCGTGGTATCTTATCATCAAGTTTATCTTAATGCAAGGTGTTTGGAGTTAGTCTTAAAAACATCCTGTGTATAGAATTTTTTACACCCTCTGGCCCTTAGATTCCCAAATGATTGTTTAAAAGTTTTTCAGATCTACATTTTTTTGTTGTTTTCTTGCCTCCAGTAAAAACCAATTTCAACAGCTCTGATACAATCACACAAAAAAGGAATAATAACTAATAAGCTTTTACTACACAGATAAGTTAAAAACTTATTCTTTAATTTTTTCACTATAAAAGCATACTAAATGCATGACACGTAAAATTCCATAATTTAACCCTTTACAGAAAACTTACAGATAACAGCTTACATTTTTTTATATTGTAAAATATGTTTACGACATTTTGACACAGAGACATCCAATTTTTAATTTTTTCTTAATTCTGGATCAGCTGCGTTGGAGTGAAGCCCATCTGTGCGACTTGGTTTTTCAGAAGAACCTGTGTAAAGCAGCTCCCTCAGCAGAGAATCATGGGTAAGTCTGACTGAAAGAGATTTCCGCCCAGGGTTACTCAACAGGCAGAGATCTTCAGCTTGTTTGGTCTAAGAGGAAAGAACATAGTAAACATATCTGAGCTGAAGTTTAAAGGGCTGAAAAGGCAGCCACCATGAGAACATGGTTAGCAACAGTAAAATAGCCTAAGTAAAATGTCTGTTCAAAACAGGTAAGTAATAAGTTAAAATCAGAGTCCAGAGACCTTTCTTTAAAAAAAGAAACAACTTCATTTGAATTTTCTAATACTTCCTCCACTGAGCATAAAAAAGGACAACAAAAATAATTTCTTACTGAATATAATACAACTGAGCTTATTATGTCTGTTTTGTGTCAATAAATATGGTCTTCATCATCCTAATGCAGTGTGAAGGTTGGAAATAATTTTTTAGTTATGCAAAATATATCTAACAGAACAATTAAAAAAAAAAAAGGTTCAGGTAAAAAATTTTTAAAAAAATCAAGCTATAAAACCAACAAACCCAAAGCAAACAGTTATATAACTATTCCAAATTTTAAATGTTGCCAACTAGAGATAAAGAAAAGTTATACTAATAATTTCAATTTTTTCTAATTATATCTAAAATTCATTCCTCTACATCATATCTGCACTGGAAAAAGTTTCAGTTCATTTGTAAACTATTAAGAAAAGACATCTGAAAAATGTACATATTTAATAAAAAGAGAGTCAAACTGCTTTCTAAACTAAAAATGTCTGATGTAACTTTCGCTGATGCATACTGCAAGAAGTGATACAGACAACAGGTAATGTTTCCCTAATTTTATGGTCAGTCACCATATTTAAATGGCTATGTTGTCTGTCGCATCTGCTGTCCTTTTCCTTTCTTTTTTTTTAGTTAATGCTTCTTTCCAAGAAGTAACACATTCTTATCATCCCTCAACCATCGTTACATATTTTAAAATAATTATTGTCTTATTTATTCATTTATTTTTCTTAGTTTATACTACTGTGTTACACAATTCAAAACAACTACCGTTTTCCTCGTTATTGTACAGACCGACCTCTATGTGTTTTCTTCTTGTTGTCATCATATGTAGATAAAGTAAACAGAAGTGCCATTAAAAATTCCAGATAAAGCTTCCCTGTATAACAGCTACCCGATTAAATCAACAGTAACATCTAAAGAAAAATGGAACCAAATGAGCTCCATAAAGTTCCAATTCATATGCCCAAGTTTAAAGAACGCAAAAATTTCAATAGTAAAAAACACACACTTCTCTTAATAATCTTTAAAAAAAAAACAAACAAGTGAAACTATGAATTTAAAAAACAGAAAGTTGAGAAGTTAATATTTAAAAAATAATAAACTTGCTGAATGGAAACCGTGGTGGGTCTTCATTAGAAATGAACAATGGAAAACAAAGGTTGCTAGTATCTTTATGGCTCATTACAGATATTATAACTTTTGCAATCTTTACCCTCCTTTGTTTCTTCTGTGGATATTGCATCTTCTGCTAAATACTGATAGCTTTGTAAAAGAGTGACTAGTATAAAGGTAAATAATATAATTGCATTCTCTTTTTCAAATTCAAGATGATAAAAAACATTTAACTTTGCATAACAAAATCAAACTAGTATTATTATGTCAGATGAAAAATCCTGATTGATGAAGAGAATACTGACCATTTTTAACTATAGTGTCATGCATACTTTTCTGTTAATGAAGCATCCAGACAAAGTAAAAATATAATTGGAAGCATGAATAAATAATTTAATTAATTAATTATTTTGTAAACTTAAAACAAGAGTTATGTCCAGTTTAGAATATTATAGTATGGCATGGCAGTGATATAAATAAGATATATCATAGTAATAAATTAAATCAGTTTGTCTATGATGATTATTTATCCTAGTTTAAAATATATTAAACTGTTCATAATTAAGATAAAACCAATAGGTACAAAATTAAATTTTAGATAAAGCACATTTTGTATTTACCAAAACACAATTTTTTTTTTACAAAAAAAGTGTTCTTGAAATTTTTCAACATTTGTAATTTTTTATCAGTTATAAAAATATAAACTCTTATTTATTTATCTAATAACTTTAATAAAATGTTTCAAAAATGCATGAAAGTATGTTCTCCACTTTATTTATCTGCATGAAAGAGAGAGAGACGTAAAAACGATTTTTTCAACTTTTGCTGTGACAAATGATATTAGTCTTTTATTTTCATTCCATGGCAAGTCTTTGAACGACACCTGTCTGAAGTTAGATTACTCATAACTTAACCCACATAGATATAAAACAAAAAGATATCCGTTTAATTAAATTTAAAAATGTAAATGAAACTTAATATTTAGTGAACTCAGGTTTTTGTGCACCAGTGACAAAAGGCATCCAGATAAAGGTCTAATCTCGGGATAAAGTAGACATCTCTAAGTATCGATTTCCCTTTTCAAAAATAGGCAGAATTACTTTGCTGAAAAGTTTCCATCTGATAAACAGCAATTTAGTGATTTTAGTCGGTGAATCCAATACTAGCCACCTAGCAACTGATAAGTAGCATATAAAAGGATCTCAGCCAATTCTTTGAGTTCTCTATCTCTTAGATACGCCATCATTTGTATAACATTTACAACCAAAACAGCTTATTCTATTAAAAATGCAATGCTTAAAAAATTATTTTAAAGAAAGCTGCTAATCTTATTATATTTACAAGATCAGAAGTAATAAAACAATGAATAAATGGACGCATTTAATACTGTACACGTGTTGCTCAGTAAAAACGACAGTGGCAACTGCCCCACTTTAGTTTTAAACGTCATAAATAAGCTTATTCCAGTATACGGCTAATCCGCCTAACGGCTTACACGGATGGCTACACAATGACCTGAAAATAAACTCTAGCTGCATTAATTAATAATTTTTCCACTTAAAAAGAAGCAAAAACAAGCATTAATATGACTAGCATAAGGTTGCCTCGGGTATGCACATCCATCTCCACTCTGTTATGTAGCCTTCAGATGAGGAAGAATGACCAGGTTACGTGTCTGTGTAGATATTATCTCCTGCAAAACACGCGGGACACGGCGCTCTAAATAAGTGGACGTCAGGGTTCTCCTCACTTCCTACAACCACGATATGTACAACTGATGAGTTGGTGTAATGACAGTTTTGCATTATGTGGAAAAAGACAAACAAGACGTTTTATTACAAATGTCTAACGATTTTCAAAATACCACCATCTCCCACCACTCCAGCCAATAAACATAATTGAATTCAACTTCTAAATTAACCAACAGTGCAAAAAAAATAAATAAAATACTACTTAATGTGCGCGTGCACGAGTGTGTGAAACCAAAAGGCGCCAACCGAGGGAACTTAGAAAGAGAAAAACCCACTCAGAGATGATGTGGAAGGTACAGAAACAACGCTACCAATAATACAGATTTTTATCAATATAGTACCAGCAGATAAAATATTTCCACTGCTAGAGAATGGGACTATTTTAAAATACTTTTTATATAATTGTATATTATTAAAAGATCGCATCAACCAATGCCTAAAGATAACAAATCTGTAATTTACTGTGAAAACAGAAAATTTTCATTAATAATTACTGTAAATGCATTATTACCCAAATTCCATAACAATGTTATCCTGTTGACAAAAAAAGAAAATTCTCATACGTCTTCTGTTTTCACTAAAAACCACATTTTATTCTACTTGGCCTGATTCATTAATGGAGATGGCAAGAAAATTTTCTGGAGAATCCTTGCTGTATACAATGATAGTTATACTTGATTTAATACTGACATACTCAACACAGTAGTTGTTTGATGAATTCTATTGTTATTCGTTTCCTGGTATATTAATATAACTTTGATGACTTTCTGTTAGCAATATTATACTGCAACAGTAGAAAATGTATCGTTAATATTTTCTTCCAGGCAAGGCTGACATCAAGCTTAGGACACTTTACTTGGATCTGGAGCTTAGAATGTGATGTCAGAAAATTAAACATTTCTGAGTTAGTAACCATTCTTGTAAACAAAAAATAATCATGGAAATATTCCATAATTTACCAAAATTAATTTTGACAGTAACCATAAATGTCAAAATCTTTTGCTCATTAAAGAGAAGTTGAGGAATAACAGTCCCCCATTTTGGCCATATAATTTGGGTTTTGTGTTTTTTATACAGATCAGCATTTACTAGGAAAAATTAAATATCAGTTACACAAACAATAAAAATCGTTTTTAATCCCTCTATTAACTCGATACATTGGCACCTGTTCTGGTAAATTTTTTCATATATAAATTAATAACAAACATTAAAATGACTAAAAAATAACAGTAAATAAAGGTTTGACATGCAAAATGAGTAGTATATCAGTTTAATTATAATGGTGATATATAATCGATATTTAATTCATATAACATTTATGCTCTTAAAATATTTTACCATAATTTTTTTTGTTATTATTAATATTATATATAGGGCATGGGAAAAATAAGAGAGCATTATAATTCATTCTGTTTTTTAAAAAAAATATTACAAGCATTTTACTTTTATTTTTTCTGTACTAATGAAATATTGATTGATGGTTTTCGAAATGTTTAATTTTTATTGCCTACAAGTCTTTTCTCAAAGATGAATTCATCTAGAAAAGGGCTTGGCAGATAATGGGAGATAACTCACAACTTCTTATACTTTTGATTTAAGTTGTTAAATTCAAAAAATGTAGTTAAAAATGTGTAACAGCATAAACCCATATTCTTAATGAATGATAATCTTTATATACTATACATATTATTTTTTTAAACCATGTAAATAATAATAAAAGAATCTGTACACATTGCTGGAAATAAAAACTAAAACACAATTTGCGAGAAGAAGTCTTAAATACAGAGTAATGTGCTTAGGCTGCTGATGAGGGCAGAATACTAAGAATAAGGAGAAAATGAGAAATAAAATCCAAGAAAGTTTGGTGCTATCGTAAAGACTTTGGCTTGCCAACATCTTAAAAGGATCGCACAGATGTATAGTCCCCTATTTTTAAAAAAAAAAACAACAACAACAAAAAATGCAGAAAACTTAAGTATTTAGATTATTTATAGTAATCACAAAATAAAATCTGTCTAGTTTTAAGCATATAAGAGAAACTCTTATAGAAGAATATTTAATAATTTCAACGGATTAAAAATACTTCAATTACTCTAAAAAGTAAAAAGAAGTTCTTAAACCCATAAGGCTTGGTTTAAAAAAAAGTCTGCAAATGAAGCAAAAGAAACGAGGGCTAAGTAAATTATCAGTGACTGTTGTTAATTCTAAGAAACAGCTTGAAAATCACCAGTAAACATATTCTTAACCTGGGGGTTCTTTATAAACTACATTAGCTTCCCAGTTTCATGTTTTAATTAAACAAAATGAAAAAAATTTGCTCTGAGGACAGTTTATTTTTATGCTTCTAAAAAAAGATTGAAAAAGATTGTAAAGAACTGATATTTTTCCCCAACAAAGGATACATGAAGGACTTATCTTCCATAAGTTGATTTAAAAGGAAAAAATGTTTTTGTACTGTTTTTAATTCGATAGTGAAATAAGTAGTTTATTATTATTATTATTATTATTATTATTAGTAGTAGTAGTAGTAGTAGTAGTAGTAGTAGTAGTAGTAGTAGTAGTAGTAGTAGTAGTAGTAGTATTTAACTGTATTTAAAAAATCAGATGTTAATCCAGATTAAACCTAGAGGCAATAAAAATTATTAGATCAATTTTTATTTCAAACTTTTTTTCCAAAAAAGCAGGTGGTGAAGAAACAGATTCAAATGATAACCAAGCACTTGCTTCCACTCTGACTAGCAAGCACTACATTTAAAACAAGGATTCCAGAATTTTGAGAAATTGCTCCTGCCTTATAAACTGGTATTAAAAGCAATGGTAAGATTTGAAAAAGTTTGAATTCTTTTAACTTTATAATTTTACTAAAAACTCTCACTGCACCTGACAATTTACCAGAAGGAATGACAGCCAAGACTTAACAGTATAAGTTGATTTATTTATCATTTGTGTACACATCTTAATTTTGGTTGTTGTTGTTGTAGATGTTTAAGGTGATTTTTAAATACTAGTAGTAACTTTTAGCTTTTTTAAATTAATCAATTAATCCATAATAATGTATTTTAATCAAGGAGTTTACTGTAAACAGTGTTTGAAAAACTATAACATGCAATGGGAGAAAAATAAATAAGGAAATTAAAAAGAATATATTTATTAATTAAAGTGTAGAGAAAGAGATGTAGAAAAATTATGCTGTATATTTAATATTTTACAAAAATTAACTAGCTGCAATGTGAATTAAAAAATTAAATTTTAATTTGTTTAGACTATTGTAATGTTAAATAATGCCTTCATATTTGTAATTTAGTTATTTATTTTAAATTAGAAAATTATCACTCTCTCTATAGGTAATGTAAAAAAAAGGTAATTCCCAAATTTCATGTCACTTAACTGTTTTTCAAATATATTTAAGACATTTTAATAATGTGGTTAGCAAATTATACATAAGTTGCTAGATTCAGCATTAAAAATGTTTAAGAACTAGAAGTGGTGGCACAAGAGAGTAAATTGCCAGGACTTAGTCTAAAGAAGAAAATCTCAAATAGCTTAAAATATTTAATAGTTGGCATCTTTCTAACTTCTCAAAAATAAGAAATATAATCTCTCTCTCTCTCTCTCTCTCTCTGTGTGTGTATGTGTGTGTATGTGTGTGTGTCTTTAGTATGATTATTTGAACTTGTTTTATCACAATTAAGTATTTTGTGTTGTTAAAAATTTGGAGCCCCTTAAAACACCCTTTCATTTATATTAAATTTAGCCCAATCAAGTAGCAATTAATAAACTAGAAAAATACTTTCTTCTTAAAATTGTATGATGTGAGGCAAGAACTAAATAAACAACAAAAAAAATCATTTAAAATAAAACAATATTAATTTTCATTTGAAAAATCAAATTAAAATAATGATATTAAACTGTCCGATGTGGGAGGAGGGGTTAAGATGTTTGATATAAGAACAAAGAAAGAACATGCATAATCAGTTTTTTGGACAAGAATGAAACAATTAAAGGACAAACAAACCAAAAAGCCATTGGATGTTTGAACTTTTTCATTCCTTTATTAATTTTTAAAATTGTAAGATTTGTATCTATTCAACAAAATTTTTATAACTTTTGAAAGAAAAATTTAAAACATGAAGTCACTTCACTAATAATAACATAAATAATAAAATGCTATGTTTAAAATGCAAATTATTTGTTTATGTAAATTGTGATTAAATACAGAATTAATTGTATATGATTTCAAATCATAAATTTTTTAAATACTGAAGTTAAATTTTAAATTCAAGTTTATTCTGAACTTCATCATTTGTCTGATGAGGTTTAAAGTTGACAGCAACCAAATCTAGTAATACACTAATCATTTTCCTCTTCCAAGATCATAACACTGTAACATTTCTTAAAATTCTTTTAAACCTAAGATCAACATCCATTTTTTTTAAAGATCTGATGTAGCAATCACAGACAGAAAGCTTTTCTCTTTCTATTCTGTTACTTCTTCGCAGCTACATTTCAGAAACAATAAACCGTTATGAAATGCTGTTAAAAAAAAAAAATCCTCATTGCTGCTTATACAAGCTTCCCATGTGTTCATCTGGTTTTAAAAATTCAATACTGACTTTTCTCGTTTTTTTAATTTATTTTTTTTTTTTACAAAGAAAAAAATGTTAGAAACCAAACTACAAAGAAGTGCCAGATGAGTTGCATCTGATGACTGCTTCAGCAGCTAGTGAATTTTATTTGAAAGTCATAGAGCTATCAAAGCCTTTAAGTTGATCTAAACATAAAAATACTTCAGAGAATAGAAAGAGGATATTAATAACATGGACTGCCCATGACAGAAAAATACATCGAAAAACCCATTTGGCTCTTTAAGATAAGAAATAGAAAGACTAGTTGGAATAATGATGAGGAGATACCAAGCAGACAATAATACCTCCATTTGCCTAGAAATCACTGTTTTTATCAATTTCTAAGGCGCACTGTCCCCAACATCCCGCTTGACTATGTCATTTATCTCGGATTATCAGTGCATAAACAGAGGTGGCTGATGCATTCAGTTATATTGATCATATTCGAGTCTCAATCAAGCATGATTATCTCACTTCACATATTGCCTTCTTGCAGGTCTAATTACATATGGTGGCTAGGATATGATAAAGAGCCCGGTTATCTGTCCGCTTATCTGGGCCTATCGCGGTTACCATCGTTCTTAATGGATTAATTCAAACAGAATCTATCATTGTGAAGGTACAGTGGTCCGTTATCTGGACGTCCATGAAGAAATGAAAAATACGAGATGATGTTATCGCCATTTCACATGGCGAGAGAACGTGTTTTCCCCAGATAAGACACAGTCGAGGCATTCTGACCATAATTACAAATCACATTTTGGCTGGTCGCTTTTAGGCGGCCGGGGGGGGGGGGGAGAGAGAAACCTCGAGCGTGGACGATCCCCCCACCTTTTTTTTTCTCTTTTTTTATTTTTTTTTTTTTTCTCGTGAAAATCTGTACTAAATAGTTCTCGGGGTGGGGAACAGGCACCGGGGCGAGATCGGGGCCCAGTTTCGAGTCCGATACGGACCAACTCAATAAGTCTTTATCAACCGCCAGTTTTATCAGCACATCACAGATGGTTGGGTTAGCGGCGGTGGTTACGAAGAGGGAACTAAAATAACACTCCCTCCCCCCCCCTTAATATCCGCAGTCGGGGTTAGAAAGCCTCGGCGTGCGTAGTACCCCTTTTCTTCCCCCTTAAATAAAAGGTATTATGATAATTAAAAAAAATTTTAAAAAAGAAGTTGAAAGCTTTTAACATTAAAGACATTTAAAAACTTGGAAAAGAAGAAAGATTTAATAATAATAATAATAATAATAATATAATAATAATAATAATAATAATAATAATAATGCGTTTAATGTCATATAATGAATTAGAAGGTATTTAGTAGGAAATAACGTAATCGAATGTAGTGTATGATACAGATAACACTTATAAAAGTTAAATTAAAACATAGATCCGCCGGAGCCCATCAGGGCAACTAACCCCTTCTTCCGTTTTTGGAACTCAATAATAGGGGACTGCTATAATTAAAGGTCTCGTTTACATCCAGGATTCTAATCACGTGTTTTACAGATTGTCCTCAACAACAGAAGGTGAGCGAAACACGACTCTGGTCCGGAGGAGAAGGCCCTGGACTGGACCCTTTCTTTCAGAAGACGATAGGGGCTTCCTTGACTTTAGGAGGGATTTTCCCGAACGTATGACAGAGGGGGGGGGGAGTTATTAACGGGTGTCACCACTGGCAGGAGCCGCCGCAAGCGTCCTGACGATGCGGCAAAGAAGACAAAGGGATCTGATTCAGATTGGAGGGGGGTGGTGACTGGTGACAGGTGACCGAACCCCTTTTTTTACTCTCCATAGGTTAGAATAATTTGGAAACAAACTGAATCTGCGAATAAATAAAACAGCTTTCGAGATGTTCTGGTGTCCTCCACCCCCCCCCTCCCCAGGTATCTGTTGATTCTTGAAAGCTATTAAATTTTTAAGTGAGTAGAGAAGTTGGGGGGGTGGTGGGGATGGGGGCGCGGAAGGGGTAGATTAACAGGGGGACTAAGCTCATCGTTGGCCTGGGTGGTGGTGGTGGTGGTGGTGCTTCTTCTTCTGTCTGGATGGAGCAGAATGCGGAGCCCGGTGTTAACAACAACACCCCTCCCCTAGCTATTGTTGTCGTCCCTCCGAGCCACGAGGGGAAAGAGAAGGAAGGGGACACGGGCGGGCCCAGGTCGGTGTATCCGGCAGCAGCAGCAGCAGAGATGGCGGCGACGCTGCTCTGCCATTATCGTTCTCCGCCGGAGCGGTGGCGGCCTGAGAAAGGTAACCAAGGAGGACGGGGACGATTGCCCCGGGGGGGGGGGTAATTAAAAACAGGGGAGGGGGCAGTACGAACAGCTCTCAGACACACACACACACACACAGAGAGACGGGGGAACCCCCCACCCCTCGCCATCGCGGCTCCGGAGCCGCTCAACTATTCTCGTCTGCTACCAGCACGCGCTACTTGTCAACCGGCGCACGTACCTGTGGAATGGCAGAGCGGATCGAAGCGGGCAGCGGGCGAGGAAGGGAAGGAGGCGATTACTTACGTTTGATCGACTTGGGGTGGGACTGTTTTCTGCGTGACATCTTGTAAGTCCACAGCTGGCGTCCAACACTTAAACTCCCCGGTCTTCGGTCCGTCGGATGAACCATGCGCCGTGACCCCGCTCCACCCCCCCCCCCGCCGCGCGCGCCCCGCCGCTCACTGACCATGCGCGGCGACCTCCGTCTCTCTCTCTCGAGGAGGAGGAGGAGGAGGAGGGCGGTCTGCGACGGAGTGGCCCAGTTATATCACAGCGGCGGCTGTACTCGCGCGATGGATGGATGGATGGATGGATGCCGGGCGCGCGGGAGAACAAACGACGACGAAACCGTGCAGATAAAAGAGACGGGTTGGTGGGGGGGGGGAGAAAACGGGGTCAGGCGCGTGCCTTATCTCCGCCGTCTACCTATCGGCGGGCCCCATCTATCTGGGTAAATGTTTTATCGGGTCAGCAGCCATCGCTTCATATCCATCCCGTGACAAGCGGCCTGCTGCTGCTGCTGCTGCTCCTGGTCTCCGCTTGGCTGGCAGTGCACACAATAAGGGATATGGGGCCGTCCGAAAGGTAGACGGCGGAGGGGAGTAATTAAAACGACATCGATCTCGGTCCTCCCTCCCTCTCATCACCACTACCGGTGATACCTTCCTCCACTCTGCTGAAGCTCGGTCCTCCCTCCCTCTCATCACCACTACCGGTGATACCTTCCTCCACTCTGCTGAAGCTCGGTCCTCCCTCCCTCTCATCACCACTACCGGTGATACCTTCCTCCACTCTGCTGAAGCTCGGTCAGGTCCGTGCCGTCCTTACCTCTCCATGCAGTCAGTTCACCTATTTCAAGACGTCTTTCTTCCGGTGTTTTACAAAGGGGGAAAAACACTAAGTAGTGGACAATGCGTTTGATCTTATTAAATGGCTGAGATGAACGAAGAAACAGAGCAAAGTTTCCACTAGAGAGAGAGAGTGAGTGAGTGTGTGTGTATGTAGGTGTCTCTCTATGGTGTATTTGTGTGTGTGTATGTCTCTCTGTGCTGTGTAGTTGTGTGTGTATGTCTCTCTGTGGTGTGTGTAGGTGTCTCTCTATGGTGTGTTTGTGTGTGTATGTCTCTCTGTGCTGTGTAGTTGTGTGTGTATGTCTCTCTGGTGTGTAGGTGTGTGTATGTCTCTCTGTGGTGTGTGTGTGTGTGTGTGTCTCTCTGTGCTGTGTAGTTGTGTGTGTATGTCTCTCTGTGGTGTGTGTGTGTGGTGTGTGTGTCTCTCTGTGCTGTGTAGTTGTGTGTGTATGTCTCTCTGTGGTGTGTGTGTCTCTCTCTCTCTGGTGTGTAGGTGTGTGTATGTCTCTCTGTGGTGTGTGTGTGTCTCTATGGTGTGTAGGTGTGTGTATGTCTCTCTGTGGTGTGTGTGTAGGTGTATGTATGTCTCTCTGTGGTGTGTGTGTGTGTGTAGGTGTGTGTGCATGTCTCTCTGTGGCGTGTGTCTGTGTAGCGTTTCTCCCAAATATTTCTCTATTCCCAAACACCTCATTACTTTGTTTTTATTTCTCTTGTATTAGTCGCAGTGTTGAACATTTCGTAGTTTTTCTTCATTCGTTCATAGGAAACATGTTTTGTCGAAATATATCCTCCTCCCTTCTGTCTTTTTTTTCTTTTTTTTTCGCGTGTATGAAAGAACACCTGATGATGTCCAGTGAACACCTGAACTTTGCTTTCATCTGGGAGTTGAAGATTTGTTTAAGCCATAATGGGGATCTTCCTCCATCTTCCTTGTGGTAATTATACTTCTCCATGTGACGTCACACGATCACAATAACCGTTCAGATAATCCCTATTGTGTGAATGGCGGTATTATTAGGACGAGGAGAAATATCTCGGCGTGACTGTTTACCGTCAGGTGTTTAGAACGATTAAAGATATCTGATTTACCTAGCTTGGATGCTAGATATTTGAGCAAGTGACAAATTCTTTCCGTTTTTTCAAGATTAAAAAAAAAAAAGAAGCAGAAAGCATAATGATAAATTGGCAAAGATTTTGAATTTCAGGTAAAGTACAATTTATAAATAGAACTGATAATGCTGGGGATAATTTACCAGCGGTAGATATTGATAGTGTTAGTATGAATCTGTTTAAAAATCAAAATGATAGCTAGGATGACTCTTGCTTCTTGTAGAAAATGAAGTGAACTAAGTGAAATCTTAAACATATTTACTGACTTGGAGAGCGTACAACATGTTGATGATATTAATATTCATGTTGTATCAATCGTCCTGTTAAAGAAGGGAATAAGGACGGACGTCTAGATTTAAATAACTTACCAAAATTAGCTTATTTTTATTATTATTATTATTATTATTATTATTATTATTATTATTATTATTATTATTTACAATCTCAAACTCATTGAATTCAGTTATTTCCTATCAAGTCATTCTCGCACCTGCTGACACACTTCCTCCAGTCGTTTCTCGTTTGGTTGATCCTTTGAAATCGCTCCAAACTATTACTAGTGTTTTGTTTTTTTTCTTCTTCAAGATCATTTAAATCGATCTCCCTTCGCGACTCGTTTACCTAACGATTACAGCCTTCGATTTTCACAGGTTACGACCGAAGACGCTCAGAAACAGCGGAGTGCTTCGGGTGTCACGTGACTGTGACGTTGGACGACGACAAACACGGAAAGAACGCGAGAGCGTGGAAGAAAAACGAGAACTCGTCCTGGCTGAGGCACCAGGGAAAGTTATCCGAAGCGATTTGATTTCTTCTTCTTCTTCTTCTTCTTCTTCTTTTTTTTCCTTGTTTGTCAAATACATTTGTTTTAAAAGAATTACTCGGTATTTGTTACTAGAAGCATCCGGCATCGCTTCAGATTTGACGTCTTCTCTCCCAGATGAACTCGGTTTTCGAGCATCACCGACATAGAGGCGGTTGCCTAATTATTTACCTCACCATCACTGGAGGCCTAGCAACTCATGAAACGCGACCGATTCCTCTCCAGTAGAATAACCGGCCGCAACAGACTGTTTTTTCAGCTGTAAAATAGTGGTAAAAAGTGGATGTTTTTTTTTCTTTTCTTTTAAAGAAAGAAAGCTGTTTAAAAATTCGTTCCTCAGATATTTCTGTAGATATTAAGAACTTTTATCTCCACAAAGAGTTTTGCCAGGGACCGAAACTTTTGCAAACCCAGCATTAAAAAAAAAAACTGAATTAAAGCTGTTTCATCTCCATGTATAACTGAGTTTTTAGCTTAACTTTTAGTAAGCACATTTTTTTACTATTATAGGAATTAGGAGCCAGGACGTCTAAACAACTTTTATACATATTATTTCTATTAATAATTCCTTTTTCAGTACATTACAAATGATCAAATGTATATAAGAATTAATTTAAATATTCTTAACATTGTTACGGCAAAAAGCGCTATCGTGTTTTGTTAAGCTCTTTTGTGCAGGATTTTAAAATGTAGTAGCGTCAGACCACATGCAAACGGCGTATATCACGCCATCTTGCACAACTCTGAGGTAAAACCAAACTTCATACTTCACAACTATGACGAACACGAAGTTGCTTGTAGTCACCCTGACAGCAGGACTATAGCGCAGTCCATCCATGTATATTTGCTATGTACCAAATCTTTTAAATTGTTGAAATTCTCTGGAAATCGAAGAAACGGTTGACTTATTACAGCAAATGTATTTAGTTATAAAACATTGTTCATTTTCAAGAACGAAAGGAGAGGAAATAATTTAATGTAAATGACTGATTATGCCATCAATCAGTTGAAATTTTCCTTATATTCCACCAAAAATACAGCACCCTGCCATAATAATTTGGCAACCTCTTTTCATCACAATATGTTATTTCGTTGCAGAAAACAGCAAATATGGATAAGCAGTAAAGCGATGACTGTGCAGTCCAGGTTCCCCCCATATTCTTGTGAAAACATTCTTCGATTCCATCATATTGATGGTGGGACGTGAAGGTTGCTGTCATCTGACGGTCTAGATGCTCCCATAAGTGCTGATCGGACCCGGGGAAGAAGTTGAATCCTTAATTTCTCTTCCATATTGTTTTAAAAAAAGGTGTGACATGAACGCATTCTTCCTCGCTTTGTCTTGATGATATCATAGTAGGAACATTTTCCAGACAATTGATGAAACCTAGACTTATCGGAGAAGAGTAAACGCTACCAGGACTCGAGGGCATCGCCAGACATTTCCTCTGACCAAACACTCGAGGCATTTTATTCCTATTGGAGAAAAGGGCTTCTTACGTGCTACAAACTCTGTAGCCAAGTCATTGGAGACGACAGTGGGGGGGGGGGCGATCTTTAACTTATTTATATTGCACGGCTGATGTAAGCAAGATATTCCTGACGGCGATCGCGGACATAGCGAGTAGTAGAAATATCTTCCCTGCTGGAGACCTAGGTGACTTTCCCAATAATATCGGCCACAGATCCACGAGAAATAGTACAATCTTCAGTAGGTTGTCGTCGACTCTCACCGCACTCTGGAACGCCTGTAGCTTGATCTTGGACGAAGGGGGAATATCGCGAGATCCGCCATTTTTCCAGCACAGTGCAGCTACATTGATACGGCAGAGCGCTTCTTTCTTTCAACAACTGAATGTTAATAAGTGAGTTTCTATAGCCGATTATGCTCACACATTTATATCAGGGAATGGTGAAAATGCGATTGAAAAAAGGAAAAGATAATTAAGATTCTGGGAAAACGTTGATGCCGGTCAATTGTTGATTTACGTAGTTTTTGATTTTTTTTTTTTATTAAAGAATCTCTATAATTTTATATAGTAAGGATTGAAGGAAATCGGAAGAGTGGCAGACGTAGTGTAGCGAGTTATTCAACAAACAAAAACCATGTGTAGAGTAAGATAGCGTGATTTCCATTTTCCTTATCGGTACCCGCTACCCAGTGTTGTGTGTGACCTAGCACTGATCTACGAAAAGAAAGCAACATCAACAAATAATAATAATAATAATAAAACATTGTCTATGTAGCTCATCTCGATACACGAATGGGAACAAGTCTCGCGTCTGGGGAGCGGAATCAAGAAGGCGAATAAGCAATACCATTTTAAGCCATGATTGTATCTTACATTCCCACTGTATTTTACACACACACACACACACACACACACGTGCGCACGAACAGCTGATAAGAGCATAAGGCAGTATTCAGCTCCACACCATGACGCTTCTTTCCGCCAAATATACTCATCACTTCCACGCAGTCGGCGGCTTAACAGCGACAAACTAACCGTCCGCATATTGATAGACAACCAACAATAGAGATTTGGTAAATATTACCTGACTCCAGAAAATTCGGTGTTGTTATCAATAGCAATGAAGGAAGTTAGCCTTTCTACTGTCGCTGGCCTCCGAAGTGGTTGACATGATTGTGAAGCTGCGTGACGCAAACAGTTTATTGATATGTGGACCGTAAAAGTTCGGCAAAACGATCTATATATATATATGAAGAAATCCGATAATCGCCGTCTCCCAGCGCGTGGAAGATAACCAAACATCAGTTCTTGTCATTGAAATCGTTGCTCCAAAACTACCGCGATTGCCGTGACGCCACCTCTTTACCATTGTCCTTGGGTGGACTTAAAGTCCTCAAGCAGAGACCGCATTCCTTTTACACCCGTCCAGCTCCCCGACTTTCGTGTGAGCGAACCGTTCGAAGAAATTCTGGGCCGACCAGTTGTCACCATTCGGTGCAGATTTAGCCGACATCTCTTTCGCCCACAGATGTCGTCCGACATGTTTGACCTACCTAAACACCGCCATCTATCGGTAACCAGAACGGAGGAATGATAATCTGACATTTGTGATCTGCCACTGTTTTTTTGTTTGTTTGTTTGTTTTAAAAAAAGAGAATCGTTTTGCTTTATTCACATGGCGAGGAGTGCATTAGCAATAATTTTAACGTTGAATCTGGTGGAATGTAGTAATACCAGTCATCGGTTGGTCTTGCACCTTACTGACGTCATCGATAGCCTCTCCACCCCACTCCGCGCGGCCGTTCGACGAATGTCCGTTTCACAAGAAGATAATTTGTCTACTAAAGGCTTGAGAGTAATCCTGAAGGATTCTGATGGGGCTGTATGTGTTCAAATGTAAACACATTTTCTAAGTCTTATTGAGGGTACACAACTACATCCCCAATCTCTCTCTCTCTCTCTCTCTCTCTCTCTCTCTCTCTCTCTCTCTCTCTCTCTCTCCATCTCTCTGTCTCTGTCTCTGTCTCTAACAGCGTGTAGACCCCGACAGACCCGGCAGCGACTTATCGACAAGTTTCTATTTTACCGGGTTTTTAAATCAGAAAATTGGAAAACAGCATCAGCAGAAAACAAAAACATTTTCGTCATCTGGCGGCCGGTTCTTATTAATATGGCATCGAAATCTTGCAACGGCATCTTGAAGCGTGCCATCTGGGCGCAGCATAATTTTTATTTGATGGCATTTTCAAAGTTTAAAGAGAAGGAATTTCTCGTAAGTAAAATTAAAACACGCAACTGGTATTTGGAAATACCCAGAATGTCGCGGGCACTAAATCAACTGGTCTCTGGTCGATATCAGGGAAACAGCGCAAGGAGGATAACTCACTTATTCGGTTAGTAATGCTATTGGTCAGGTCAGATTATTATTATTATTATTATTATTATTATTATTATTATTATTATTTATTATTATTATTATTATTATTATTATTAATGCTCTTTTTATGGTTTCAGCTGTATTAATTTATCTAAAAAGAAGGCGCTACATATATCCTTCCACGACAAGGCGACCATGGAAACATGAATTTTAGTCCGCACTCAATATTTAAATTTATGACTATTTTTTTTATATAAACGGAAGTAAAAAAAATTATCCTTTCTGTTATAAATCACGCCGAAGCCATCTATCTGAAACATTTAAAGATTAAAAGACAAATCTCATCACCACGTGACGGCCGCTCAAAAGATGCTTTTCTTATTACAAGGTTGAATACTCGATGCTATATATTTTACTTTTGATCAGGTCTAATTCAATCCCCCTTAGGCTCTCGAATATCCACTCTCGGTTTATAGTTTTGGCTGAGTCGGCTCCTATACGCAAAAAAAGTTAGCATCGGAGGTTTTATCTGATAACTGATTCTAGTGTTATCTGCTATCTGGATTTTCTAGTTTTTTTTTTTTTATAGCCTTTTAAAATTGTTTAGATATTTACTTTTTTTTTTCTCTTTGTGCTAAGCTTTTTTTTCCTTCCTACCGACGTCCTGCTGTTGGCTTGTGTTGACTCCTAAATATTCGCTAGCTGAGCGAAAAGTTTGTCTGAATGCCTTGGGGGTGTGGGGGTGGGGCAGAGACTTCACCTCAGTTTTTATCTCTTTGTACTGGAAGATGATTCCTTTAGTTCGCCAGGATACTCTGTCAACACTAAAAGGAAGATTGCGCGCACTGTCAAAGGAAGTCAGTGTCGGGGATACCAACAATTACAAAAAAGAAAGATAAAAGGAAAAAATTTTTCTTAAAAAAACCATAAAACTCCAGTTTAGATTCTGAAGTTAGCTAAATATCTCATTTATATTTTATTTTCCTTACTGGGAAGACTACTCTGGCGAGGGAGGGTAGTGCTGAGGTCATCCGCTAGGGAGAGCGGTATCCTTCGCCACGGCACTGGTGACCATTATTCTTAGATGTGGGAGGAAGCCCAGTGACGGAGGTACGCGACTGGCAATTGATAATCGATCTCGAGCCCCCCCCAATCATGACATCCCAGTGATCCTTACCACCATGCCCGTTCAATTCCTAGTGAAATTTTAGACGATTGGTGCTATCTTTGTGTACTGGAATGTCGGTATGACGTCATTCTCACCATCACGTGATCTTCGGCGTTCCCGGAAGAGCAGGGTCGACAGTTGCATTTTGGGAGTGGCATTTTTTGCCTCTTCGATGTCACAAACTATTTTACAGAAGCAAGAATGAGAAAAGAACATTTAAAACAACTGTTCGAACACAACAATTAACCCCCCCCCTCAGATCAGCAGTTCTGAGATAATGCATTCTTACCGTACCACCAGACCAGGCTGTGCAGCCAATTCCGGAGACGGCCATATTAGACAAACATATATAGATAGGTTTTGCATGACGTGTAACCATCTATTCAGAAAAATATGGTAACAACCGAATGCATCAGGCGTGTTACCTGTACAGCGGTGAGCGTGAGCTGTTCCCGGGGAATTCTGTTCATCTGTTTTACCTTTAACGCTCAGCGTAACCGGACGAGCATCTCTATCTATCTGCCCGGCCGGTTGTTGTCGATAACGCACGCCGCGGCGGCGGCACCTAACAACAGCAAGCGATCTGTATTTTAAACATTAAGAGATAATCATCGCATTTATATGTATTTATTCTAACATACTTTAAAATGCGTTTAAGACTTAGCCTACAAAAAGGATTAAGGAAGTTCAAATAAAACATGGCTGCCGGGTTTTATTCGAATCCCTGAAAGATTAAATTTTCCTAATTGCCTTTATCTACATGTATATTAATAGCTGGCAGGGTTAGTGCGCTGCTGTTGTTGGTTATTGGATTAGTTCTGATATATTTATTCGACATCACTGAAGTAAACACGGATACTTGTGCAGGGTTGGATTGAGACCTACAAAGCCGCGGGCCCAGCACGTAAGATGAGTCTTTTCCCTCCCCGATATGTACTACGTGTTAGTCACGTGTCCACCCCATCTAAATCCACTTAAGTTCTGTTTGGCGAAAATTGAAATAGGATTTTCACCCGTATCGGCGATTGCAGAATAAAATAGATAAACAGAGGACTATTAGTACAAAAGAAATTTAACTGGCGATTTCTCACATTTTATATTATATAATGTAATTTGATTGTTAATTAGTGAAAACAACCAAAGAGTTCTAAAATACGAACCAGAGCTGGCAAATTATACTGAAACGATTAAATAACTTCTATTTGAAATACCTGGCTTGGAGAGCCCCTGTGTCTGAAGGAAGAGGTATTGGGTCCCATTTGCTCCATTGCATCTTCTTTGGGCTTTACATCCGTGAAGAGACAGGCGATTTTCGCCCTTTAGCAGTCGATGGCGCTAGATGTCTGGAGAAGACACGGCCCTCGGGATACTATTTAAGAAACGTTTCTTCTTCAACTTTAGTCTATTTTTTATATCATGGGTGAAAATTTCAGAAGTGTGGATGTTTACGATCAGTCGGCGAGCGATTCTACTCGCGTGAGAAGCCCCAGCAGACGAGTAGGTAGAATTCCGTCTATTCTCTGCTTTAGAGCTGACGCTGTCACGTGACACACTCATTTCGCACTCTCGCATCTCAGAAGAACAGCAAAGGCCGAAAACGTTCCGTATCCGGTGTCTTGTCACAGAACGAGACAATGGGAAATAGGATTATTTGTATTGTATAGCAATTGGAGACGGTTTTTTTCTTTTAGCTTGGACAAAAAACGTTACATTTACCCGAGAGGAAAACATTTTACTGACATACTTAGGGGCTAATGTCCGACTGCTCATTAAAGGCGAGTTTTATTTAGTGTTGCTTTCGGAGACAGTTGAGAGAATTTTATTCAGATATCTGGAATAAAAAAGGAAACAAGAACATCGTACTCTTTGACGGTTCCAGAAGGCGCTGGGAATAATACATTCTTATTATCACTAAGCACAACGGAGAAAATTCACGGTCATAGGATGGATAAGCCTACAGCGAAGAGATATTCAAATGTCGTTTATGTAGTCATGACGTCATTGATGTAGTGATTAAGAACCGGAAAGATCAACTTCTCAAGTCTGGGGGCCATTATAAGCTGTGACTGGTGTACCATGCCGTAATATATGATAACGATGACATTTTCAATGCAGCTATGCATTAATTCCCGTTTTTTTTTAGAAACCTAATATATATATATACTTCCGAAAGCTTAGGCTTTAGTGTCTTGTTGCAGGACCTGCTATTTAGATAATTGTACACCTGTTTTAATGTTCCGTCTTTAAAAAAATATGTAACTATTACATATATTTTAAATGGCTGTACAAAGAATATGTGTAAAATTATTAGAAGGTTAGAATAAGGAAAAGATAACTCTGTGGGGGGAACATTACAATCGCCCCCCCCCCAATCAGTCTAGTATGCTCGACCGTGGTAGTTGACTCGGTGGCTCCTGGAGTCATTAGTCACGTCAAACTTGTACTCTTATTAGTGAACGAGTCGGGTTACCGAATAAGCGCTCGTAAAATGTAGTTATATTAACACAGAAGATTTACGTAGTGAACGGGGTCTGAAATAAAATGGACGTTCCACATGCTCTGCGTCTGTTATCATGAAATAAATGTTTAATGATTAAGTTGGATAAAGTGCGTGCCCGTTGGATATTTTTTAAATAATGAGATCTTTCCTCGATGTATTTGCATTTATGGCCACCAGTGTGGGCAGGTAGGGATACTATAGATGGATGTAGAATAGGTGCATGACGAATAATTAAGGTATTCAACGAATAATTAATACAAACTGGGAAAACAGTGCATATTTACGTTGTAAAAAAGAATTAACTAACTACACAACTGGATATAAAAGGTTATTATTGGAAAGATTGTGAGAAATGTAAGACGTGCCGATGTGACAATTAAATCTTCTGAAACTTCGTACTTCATTAGTCATAAATCTCGTTAACATTTCCCTCGAATTCCCAACCGAGGAATGGTAGCTGCCATGTTCAGAGGTAAAATGTTTCATTTTCCGTTCGGCAGTGAAGGAGATAAGACTTCAAACGCATCGATAATGTAGTTGTGGGTGGAAGAGGAGGCAGCCATTTAAATGCGTCCAGGGCTATGCAGAGTTGCTGAATCAGTCACCGATTTCCAATCTACTTCCGCCATCAAAAGGAAGTTGTTTTTTTTTTTTTTTTTGAAAGAAAAATAGTCTGGGGTTTGACGAAGGTTCCGGTGGGTGCCGTGTTCCATTGACCAGCGGTTATGCGACAGTTATCTCCGGTGACAGAAGATAGCTTGTTTTTCATTGGATGTGAAAGTTATCTGTTGTGTTCTCCCAGGCCAGCGGTTCGCCCGGGGAGAGGTGTAGAGAGAGAGGGTGGGGAGAATGAGCAGCTTCTAATCTATTCCTCGCCTGCAGGTGCTTCAAAGAAGAGATAGTATTATCTAGAAATTCGGAGTATGCAACAGTGGTTATTGCGGAGAACATTTTTTTTTTTTTTTGGAACCAGAACTTATAAAAGAAAATAGTTTATAAGAAGATACAGCAGAAAAACCGAAAAAAATTAATTCATTTTTCTTTTTAAAAAATCCACAATCATCTGCAAGGATGAATTTGTCTTGAAGAAGAAGAAGAAGATTTATAATCCGCTTACCGATTGATTGGTGGAGAGTTGAAGTCTGACTCTGCCTGGGTTATCGAAAAAGTGCGAAGAATGTCGACGGTTCAAAAGATTTTAAGAATTAATTACATCGTCGTCATCGTCATCTCTACGTCGTGTCTAGGTGACCTTTGCTCTTCATCGTGTTTAATGCCACCTACATAAAGCCGACTTTCATTCGGTGTCGATAGTTAGAAACCTTGTGATTGAACGTCTCTTTTCCCTTTATAGGGCTAAACTGGAAATCCCGACGACCATGTTCTGTGCGATGCCCAGTTAATACCTGGATATATCCCTTTAGCGGCCGCCATGTTTATTCAGTGTCGTCTTCTCCGCTAAAGCGAGGCGGACTCTACCTCGAACATCAGCAGGTGACCAGGAAACATTTCTAGAAGGGGATTTTAAGGGTTCTATTCCTGTCGTGTTTTACTTTCCGTTTATTTACCGTGTTTGCGAGTGTGAACATTCCAATCTGAGAAGAGACGTTTGTTATTGACTGGACAACGCTGATGCAGTTGTAAAAGGAGGAGAGAGAAAAGATTAGCGGCAGTTGGTGGTAGAACGATCGTGAGGGGCTGGATTCGATTAGGTGTGGGATCGATGATCGAGTTGGCTCACATTAGCCAGGCGGAGGTGTTCACAAACGCGTTCATCTTCGTTTGTGCCCGGGCTTCCTGCATCTGTAGAGAGAGGCGGAAATTTGACAGTATGATAAGTGCCCCTGTTGTACTGAAGAACATGTCGCGATTGGAAAAAGACTCCAGCGAAGCAACAGTGGTAGAAGGCTGTCTGAGAGACCGGCAGCATTAAGTTTCCATTTGGCGCATACCGGCTCTACTCTGCTGTCGTGCCATCGATACCTTTTAGCCGTCGGTTATAGCCGCCAGTTTTGTCATAGTTACTTCCCCTCACTCTTTTTTTTCTTTCTTTTCGTTTCATTATTCCTTGCATGGTTATTTTATAGTCTCCCCTTTGTACTGAACAGCGCTACTGTTCCAGAAAGTTCCAGGGACGACAACCCAAGGTCTTCAGCAATCTGCCTCCCACTTCGCCCAATCATTCCCTCGTTATCGCGCTAAGAGACAAACAACACGAAAGGATATGCCAGTAGAAATTTCCCGTCGTTTGCTAATTCTTCACCTGTCTGTCGCCTTGGTACAGCGGGCATTTAATATCGTTTAGGTTGTGTCCCGAAATATCCATCTATATTCTGGCCAGTTTTCTCCTGTGTGTCCCTTACGTCTTCAGTATTTCTCCTGTAAGCGACTCTGTTTTCTTTTATTCTGACTGACTCGTTTGCTGATATTATTTATTCACTTGTCATATATTTCATATTTGGTCGTTATGATGTATGCGACATGTTCGCAATGTATTTAAATACCATGATAAATAGTAATTAGATTTGTTAAACTAACTCATTAAAGGGGGAAAAAAAACGGTCTGTGAGCGCTAGAGCCCCCATACAGACGTCATACAGCGCACAGTCTTGCACAACTATGACGCGCACGGATGTCTGGGATTTTCACAAGAGAGCTGCAGCATCATTCATCTTTTTATCGTTTGAAAAGTATTGAAAGTTTATATTTGCGGAAATTCTGGTAGAGGAGAGGCATTAGAACCTTCTTCGAGTAATCCAAGTCGTTTTATTGGCAGGAGGACGATCCTTCAACCCGTTTTATAAGCTAATAATAATAATAATAATAATAATAATAATAATAATAATAATAATAATAATAATAATAATAATAATAAAGCTCCTCAGACCCCGAGACGGCCGATAATGGCGGAGTTGGGAGGAAATCAGGCGATGTTTTGCAATGAGGAAGATGGAGAGTCGGGATTATCTCCGCCAGTCGCTTATGGCTTCCATTAGTTATACAAAGTTTAAATGAATGGATGAATCAATAGATTACTTAGTTTAAAAAGTGATCTCTTGCTTACGAAAACTGCGTCTTTATTGCGTATCTTCGTCTGGGGATGACGGAAGCGTGGATGGGCGTTGCTTCATACGACACGAAGAGAAATCGCGCACTCACGTGCATGCGCGCTATTAACGGGGAGGGGGACGTGGCCACGTGTTCTGATAGACTGCCATGCGCGCTATTAACGGGGGGGGCGTGGCCACGTGTTCTGATAGACGGCCATCAGTTTTTTCTCTTTATGTCGTTGGTAGCAAGAGAGACTATTTACCGAATGCCGCCCGTCAACGGCAACTCTTCACTCCGCCAACGTTTTCGCTTCTCACCGACACCGGAAACTGGCCTGTAGTTACGTCGGGGCGATTTAGAACAACTCCTACACAGATCTCTCGCTCGCCTCTCTCTCCCTAAGTTTGACGAATATGCGTTATATCCCGTGATGCATCAGTCCCGCACTCGATGGTTTTAGTTAGATGCAATAATCCGAAACTTTTTAGAGAGAAATGATTCTTACACATTTTTTCCTTCCTTCTAGAAACAATGGTAATCTGAAATGCGGTTACATCGTTTAAACTTCTGGCTATTCCGACCAGTAATTCCTAATCAGACATCTAGATGAGTCTATAGTCGACAGCATATACTTCGACCGTTTGACCAAATGTTAAAGCATATGACGTCGACTATAGACTCATCTACACTTTCCATTAGGAATCATTGGCTCTGTAACTACTAGTCTCGGTTTCCCCAACTGCATGATATTAAACAGAAAAACTACTGGTTGCTGTTACCACACTCTTTGTATCATCATCTTTTTAATATTAGCTCTACTTAATAATAATGTAGTTATTTATTAAATATCTCTGGCCTAAAACAGTGATAAGACCCGCAGAGCACGTGATGATCAAGTATTTGGTTCCAGAATTAAATTATGGCATATCGGATTTTTCTTCAGCCATGTGGTTTCATCTTTTTTTGTGACTGGAATTTGATAAATAAACAATTTTTACTAGACTCCAAAGGAGAAAACCGACATAATGTTTAGAAGCAAATTAGAATTTCCAACTGGTAAATTGGCTCGACCCCCCCACTCCCATTTAAAATCGCTAATGGCTGAAAAGAGTGAATATCTTTATATCCGGCGGGTCCTTCTTTTCCAGGCGGCGACTCTTACCAGTCTACTTCCAGTTCTGGAAACATCCGGCGAGAGTTTCGCGAACTATCCGAACCACCGTCAGATGTCAACCACTTCCGCCAAAAATGGATCAAGCTTAAATTGGCCGACGGTTCACACGTCGGGCCTCTGCTGACAACTGAGGCTGAATAGATAGTGATAACTTGTACAGATCTACTCAGATGGCATTTTCTCGTCGTAAATACGAAAAAAAGGTTCACCTGCAACAATTTACTTTGATATAATCCTTTATTTGCACATTCTTTTTAATCTAAAATTATCTGGTTAGGAATCTGCTAATTATCAAACAAACTCTAGCCGAGGAACGTGACCAACTTATGCTAATTTATCAACAATTTCGGGGGTCGAAAGTCAACAAACCAAGAAAAAATAGAGACAGGGTTTATTTTTTGTAGGTTAGGTAATGAGACATTCTCTCTCTCTCTCTCTCTCTATCTCTCTCTCTCTCTCTCTCTCTCTCGCTCCCCTTTCTAGATACGACTTGATGGATAAAAATGCTGGAGGATATAGGCAGTGCTGGATAAGGAGAAGCGATAAAAGTGGCTGGGACTAAAAGTGATTAATCAGATAAAATGTACATTGCCTTTCAGTATCTTGGTGCAGCGCAGGGTCTGTGGAGAGATAGTGTTACTTGATAAGACGTCTGCAGATAAACCTGACACGTTGATAAACATAAGCGGCCGGGGCCGGAACAAGCAGATCTCTTGTCTGACTGCGTGAGCGGACATAATGTTTCATATTGTTTCCCAAACCTTTTTTTTTCCCCTAAGTTAACTTTTAAACCTGAGGGTACAGCAGGGAAATAGATCAAAGGCCTCTGTTACTTTGAAGAGATTACACACACAAAAAAAAAGGTTTTTCTTCATAAAAAAGACTGGAACCAATAAGATTCTCACAAAGGAGATAATATGGACATGCATATTATACATATTCTTGTTTTGTCTTTATTTCAAAAACTGACCACCCTTCCAGAGTCTTGGATCTGAAAACGAAACTTGGGCTGAGATATTTTTCTGCATGCTACTCACACCAGAAATCGTTTGAAATTAGTTTCTACAGCGCTATCTGAATTATCAGGTGCCATACTGACCTTGAAATAAATATGGGTGTCTTCCAGAACTCAGTAAGCTCTATTTTCCATTATTCTCTCGTGATCGCTAGATACCACGTAGAAACGGCTATGTCCATATTACACAGACTTCAAATAATATGGTGATAGAATTCTAAATATCACTTTTTTACGTACTAATAATTTGAAAGGATAAAAATTTGTTTTAGGCATGGCAACTTGAAACTCAGCAGTTGATATAGACAGCCATTTTCGTGAAGAAATAAAGAAATGTTGCTGTTGTGCTGCGATATATATTGAAACTCAATGTTAAATCATAAAATAGAATAATTAAAAGTTTTAGTGCATCTGAAATAATAAGATCAAGTTATGATTAAAAGTTTCTACTGCATTCTCTAGTCGAGGACAGCTTTCACACAGTTTAATTTGTTGGTATGCTGTATCGTAAATTTTTATGCTGTATGCTGTTCATAATTCAGAACGAAGTCATAAACCGTCACTGACAGCAGAGCGAGAGCGATTTGAATATTTCTGACGTTTTGACTCATTAATGACGTCATATAACAGCTTAGCGATGTGGATATTTCTGACGTTTTGACTCATTAATGACGTCATATAACAGCTTAGTGATTTGAATATTTCTGACGTTTTGACTCATTAATGACGTCATATAACAGCTTAGTGATTTGAATATTTCTGACGTTTTGACTCATTAATGACGTCACATAACAGCTTAGTGATTTGAATATTTCTGACGTTTTGACTCATTAATGACGTCACATAACAGCT
This sequence comes from Nautilus pompilius, assembly GCA_018389105.1. NCBI lineage: Eukaryota > Metazoa > Mollusca > Cephalopoda > Nautilida > Nautilidae > Nautilus > Nautilus pompilius. The sequence continues at coordinate 32,571 of JACATO010000132.1, read as the reverse complement.
TAGTGATTTGAATATTTCTGACGTTTTGACTCATTAATGACGTCATATAACAGCTTAGTGATTTGAATATTTCTGACGTTTTGACTCATTAATGACGTCATATAACAGCTTAGTGATTTGAATATTTCTGACGTTTTGACTCATTAATGACGTCATATAACAGCTTAGTGATTTGAATATTTCTGACGTTTTGACTCATTAATGACGTCATATAACAGCTGAGCGATTTGAATATTTCTGACGTTTTGACTCATTAATGACGTCATATAACCTCACTGACAGCTGAGCGATGTGGATATTTCTGACGTTTTGACTCATTAATGATGTCATATAGAAAATTGAGAGTTTATAGTGTATTTTAATACATTAATTATATTTAATTATTTCTTATGTTGGCTTTGAAATCTGGATATTAATATTTATATTAGTAAAATTTAAATCTTTTTTGAATGTTTACGGCATTACCATTTATTAATGAAAAAGTGAATTATTTTGGAGCATTAATAAGCTGGTTTCAGGTTCTATGACGGACTTTATCTAAGGTTTGAGTGAGGCAGGGGTTTGTTTGCGACTGCCACAATCTCCTTATATGACCATTTGATATGTCTGCTGGCAAAGAATTAAGTAGCCCCCGCCAGCCCCACAGAAAAACCCTTTTAAAAAACCAAATAGTTAATTTCTCGTTGTGTTTTTTTTTTTTTGTTGCGATAAATCTCTGAAATAAATGGAGCTGCTTGATTGAGGCATGGCTGCAAATATCTGGGAATAAACAGGCAGGGTGAATACGCCATTCCAGAAGATCGGATTAATAAATAATATATTTCTTTTTGCCTTCATCGTAAATGCTAAAAAGGGGAGATAATTTAGTAGCAACGTTAGCAATGAATAAAATTCTCCTAGAGGCTAATCTTCTCACGAGCGTTTCGGATTGAGGCGAATTAAGCAGATCTGTACAAACATGCATTAGCTGCCGAACACCAGATTGAGCAGGTAAAGTCAGGTAAGGCGAAAGGCAATCATGATAGAAAATAATTCTAAATAATTTTAAACTTTATGATTTTGGGAAAAGTTGGGAGTAGAGAGATTGGTTAGGGTTAGTTATAGACAGACATACACAATAATAATAATAATAATAATAATAATAATAATAATAATAATAATAATAATAATAATAATAATAAATCTTTCAATTTAAAGAAATAAGTACCCAAATTATATTTTATTTATTAAATATTAATGAATGAACAAAATAAAGGAATGAATTTGTATAGTTAATGCTTTACAAAAATAATAATCGATTTGCAAAGATTTGTAGAAAAGAATAGAAAAAGAACACATTTTAGTTTGCCCCAGCTGGGGGTCACACTAGTCACGTGACCAGGCTGCGTTCACTTTGTAAGTGTTGACAGTTTCCGAGTTGCTAGTACAAGAATCCCCTGTCATCGGACCCACCCTTATGATATCCCTTAACCGATGAGGTTGCGCGGTACCATGGTTACCGCAAACAAGCATTGCCAATTCTTTTAGGGTCTGACACTTCCGCCTTCAGCAGGAAATAGAAGCAACCCTACCAGGACGTCCCTGCCAGTCTAGTACAGGGAAGAAACCGAGCTACGTATGGGAGGTTTGCCAAACCAAGTCGGCCCCCAGACGGGGATGGAACTCGGGCCCTCAGCCACAGCTACGCACTCTGCCCATAAAGAACAACCAGCTGTGCTGCCATGTTTATTATGTTTTACTAATCAATCCCCAGCCGAACAAAATAACCAACTTTAAAAGATATGAAATATAGAGCAGACAAACTCTCTACAAAAATAGGGGGAAACTTCAGTCCCTTAAAAAAAACAATAAACCAAAAGCTAATAACTCAATCAAAATTTGAAAAAAATATTTAAAGACCTTATTAATTAGACACTTATTTATTTATTTAGTTTTAGAAAAAAAGGCGAAATGGTGCATAAACTTTCGGTATTTAGGCCTAATTTTTATGGCTCCGATCAGAATCTGAAAACAATCTTTTGTTCGATGGTTTTCTTTCCTCTTTAAAACAGTTCCCTGCTTCTAGTGGCCATACCACTGATTTCTCCCCGTGTCTCCCGGTGTCTGAAGAACCCAGCCCCTCACGTAGTGGAAGCATATTTCAGATTCCCGACGAGGTTCTGCGATCGTCTCCAGCTCGAAGTCGGTGTTAAATGTTACCGAACAGACCTCCAGGAGGCCATTCTCACAAATTATAACAAGATCCGTCGAAACGTCAGTAGAAAAGCATCTTCGGTTTGAGATATAAGGGCTAAAACTATGATCCGAAGGATTGGTGGTAGGACCTGCAATATGACAAGAACACATTTTAAATAATGTAAATACGATCCTTATTTAATATAAATAAACGACAACAGGTCAGCTGTATCAGCTGAAACCTTAAGTTTTGTATCTTTAATTATAATGGAATTTTACAGTTATTTCTTTAAAGAGCTTTCCATTTAGAAACGCTCTTTACTCTTTTATTGTTGTTGCCAAAAATAGAATTCTTATTTCTCTTTAACTATCGAATCTAATCAACGCTGGCAAAAATATTAACTTGGTGGTTATCTGAATGAGCAAAAGCGACCACGGTTCCACACGTAAAAGCTTAAAGAATTACGTTTCCACGATGACTTCTCTCTTGCTAGAATGCCATCTTAAGGTCGCGGAGGGGTTGGCCGGTCCGGTCCGAGCGCTGAATTCTGGGAAGAATCGGTTCCGCTCTGATAAAGAAACCAGTGACGTCAAAAACAAACACAGAAGACATCTTGTCAGTATCTTGCTGGAGATATCTGTTACTTGTTCCGCGAAAACAGCTTGAATTCCCAAGAGTTGTGTAGTCATTTTAAAATATATATATATGACCTTCTTCATACAAAAAGGAATTCTGAACTTATCATAGCTAGCTAATTTTGATGAATTAATCCTCCTATTGCGTTTGTTTCTGATTAGCATCATTAACCACGAAATAAATCATGAAAATGTCCGTACCATTTTTTTTTTATCTTGTGGCTACCAAAGATACTTGGCCATACCGGTAATTATATCAGGTAGTAGGACTAGCAACACCGTTCTAACGTTGAGCGTATTCCGATCTCCTCTTCACCCGGACCTATGTGCGCGAGAGTATTCCTTGGGTTGGCACCGTCCGCATCCTTCTTTCCGCTCTGCCCAGGAGGCGAAAAGAGACGAAAACTGCTTATCGTAATGTTGCGAACGAAAGATATTCCAGAATTGGAAATAAACTATACAAAAGATACGATCTATAACAATAAATAATGGCAGGAAGAAAAGAGCTGGGGGGGATTCAAAATGATGCCAAAAAAAAAAAGAAACAAAAATGGACGTTTAGAACATGACAGTGACAAGTTAATTTACCCCAGATCTCCTGTCTGTCCCCTCTGTGTTATTACTCGGTACGTAAAGTACTTTTTTCATCCTTTCTTCATATACATATCATTTTTGGTTGACGATGAAATATTTAGTTACATTTTATTATTAGAAACTGCGTTTGTACTATTTTGTTTCCATGCGTGTCAGATCCGCATATCTGATACCCCACGAGGACATTGTGCTAATAAATGATTGACGGTGAACTTATCCATTTCCAGTCAATTATTTATAAATATGTATATACGCGAGTGCACGTTTTAATACAATTGTGTGAAGCAGAGAAGTTAGTCGCATCGCAGCGCCGTCTGCCGGCTTTCGCTTGGAACGGAAGACGGTCTCCAGGCGACCAGTAGTCAGAAATAGCAGGAACCGGGGCAGTAAGAAAATAAGCGAGGAGAAGAGGGTAGACGAAATAAGATGAAAACGAACAATAAGTAAGCAAATACAATAAAATTAAACGACACAGACAGGCCAGTTAATACGATAAAATTTTAAATAACAAGTATGCTGCAGACTATGGAAAAATACAATAAAACGTAAATAAACATAAGATAAATAATGCATTTAAATCGACAAGTATACCATTTAGGAAACAGATAAATGCTAACAAATAATACAGTTTTCCCCAGCCAGCCGCCACATCTGAAAATGAAGGCTTTTCGTTGGGATTTCCCGGCCGAAGTCTACGTACCGTGACCAGCGTGACACAAGATCAGAAATCCAAAGACATCACCAGTGAAGCTAATTCATGGGTGACTTCTGTCGTCGAAGGTCGTCCGCAGCGCCATCTTTGGTCGTCACAAAGAACAAGACGAATGGCAAAAACGTAAAAATACGCAAGAACTGAAGGCAATATTTTTTTAAAAATCAAATAAGATTAGCAAATAGGTTAGACAGGTGAATAAATAGTGGATGATAAAATAATAAATAAAAAGCAATGGCAGTTAAATATTAAACCAGTAAACAAATTAAAACAATGGGTTAATAACGAAACGAGAAAATGCGTTAAACTGATAATGGATTTTTTGCTCTTGATTTTATTATTGATATTTTGTTTTTGGAATCGAGAATATAGCTGTAGTTAGGACAAAACTAACGCTAAGTTAGTATTATTCTATTTTTTTTTTAAATTATTTATTTTAATTCACTCTCTCTCTCTCCCTTCCTCTCTACTGACGTCATATCCATCTCTACTGACGTCATCTTCCTCTACTGACGTCATATCCCTCTCTACTGACGTCATATTCCTCTCTACTGACGTCATCTCCCTCTATTGACGTCATATCCCTCTCTACTGACGTCATCTCTCTCTATTGACGTCATATCCCTCTCTACTGACGCCATCTCTCTCTCTCTCTCTCTGGTAGAATAGTGATTATATTTTGTGCCTGACCATTGTCTGAAACAATGAATATATAATAAATAAGTAAAACTCGATTTTTCACATAGAACTCTCTCGATAAATATTGAGGAAGACTCAAACATTTCCTTGTAAACTTGTTTTATTTATGAATTCGATATCAGACTAGCGAATGAATGCATAAATACCTATCTTTCTTATTCGGACCTCTCTTGACGAAATATTGCAGAGGATTCGAACATTTTTCAAGACCAAATCGTTTTATTCGTTTCGCTTTCTCACGGTGTCGTCTGATGTGAGAAGAGTTGACCAGATATATTAACAACAAAGAAACAGACAGGTAACTGGCTTTTTGTCACGCAGAGACGTACCTCTCTGAAAACTACTACCGGTGAGCTATTTGTTGCGACTCAAGCTACTCTGTGATGAAGATGGAGATAAACAGAGTGTGACGATCAAACACAACCGGGAAGTTTTATCAGAATTACTTAATTCTTATCTGGTTCTGTGTGCAATTTTGTATACTTTGCTTAATGACTTTTCAAAAAAATTAACTAATTGCTAATTTTAAATTTATTGTAGAATACAAAGAGAGAAAGAGAAAAAAAACCTTGCAATCAAGGTTTCGCTGGTGGTACAGAGCTCTGAGATAAGCTACGATCACAGGAAGTTAGTGAAGACGTCTACTTATCACGGCGCTGTGAAGGTTACGGGCTGATGTCTGTAAATTTAGCTGCTCATAGCAGGAAATGCGCGAGGAAGAAACAAATGATCAAAAGCTAGTTCTTAGTAGATACATCTGCAGAACCCCATCGCTGGAGATGAATAACGATTCGATTCCATTGCTTCTCCTTTTTCAGAAGGAAAGAAAAATGCACACTAAATGAAAAAAAGAAAAACAGATTTTAAAATGACTGAATATAAAATTAAATAACCGCTTGGAACATTCGATGGAAAATGGACCGTGGTGACAGAAGATTTCTGTAAATTCCAGGAAAAAAAACAGCGAGAGAGAAAGATTGCATGACAAGTACTCCCATTCCTTCTTGTCTCTGCTGGAAAAGCTGGGGGGGATTTAAACTCACCAGGAAGATTTAAAACTTTACGTTAAAAAAAACAAACAAACACCAGAAACCAGTCGTTTTCCAATTCAGATAACTGTTGACGGGATTTAAAACATAAATGGTGTACAGGGTTGGCCGTAGTTCGAATACAACGACCTATTAAACATGAAGGTCACGGTGATAAAATGTTGTAGGGAAGCTCGAGGGTATCTGTTTCATACAGCGACAGGTACAGCTGCTAATTAAATGTACAGCGAGGCTATAATTGACGTCATATAGGCAGGTCACAGCGCATGACGTCGATTATAGCCTACCTATGGCAACAACATCTTTTCAGTGGTTAACCGGAAGTACGGAAGAAAATCAATAGTAAGATCTGTAACTGAGGAACAGCGTCAGAGACAAAATAGAAGAAATGGATAGTTTCAACTAGCGAATATTTCTATACTCTTTGCGTCGCATTTAAGTCTAGAACAGTTGGGAATGACCGACCAGCCAACTGTGAGCTTTTAAAGCTGAAGTGTCGACCTTTCTCTCCAAACCACCAAATTAGCAGATTTCTAGCAAGTAGAATTCGCAATAACCATTTATTGATTTAAATGATCATCGGTGGCGCTACACTGCTACCTACTGTCTGAAAATCTTGGCGGTATATCGAGGAACCGACAAAATAGGAGCGGATTTTTTAAAAAAGAATAGTTGAAATTTAATTGATTTAGACATCAATTATTTCAAATGGCTTTCATAAGAGAAAGCCAGCTGTGGAGTTAGAGTCCGTTGTTAGGAATAAGTTGTTTCCGCACAATCATATGAACAAGACTAAGTGTGTGTGTGTGTTTCTCTTTCTATGTTGTGGTGCCAATTCTTTAAAAACGTTAGTATAGTTTTGTTCTTGCATAATTTTTTTTTTTTGTATTTTTAATCACATCTGATAAAAATAAGATCCTGATTGTAGGAAGTAGAGAGTTCAAGGTCACAAACAGAATAGTGCAAATGACTGTCTTCAGATGTCAGCATTGGTCTATTAGAGTGTTTATTATGAGTCCAACTATTTTTCCGTTGTTTATACAGAAACCATTAGGAGAATCCAGGATGTAAACATATTTAGTCATAGTCTTTGCTCTCACGAGAAATAAAAGGCCAATCCCGCTGTGATTATAGACATATAAGTGGCTTGATTTTTCTTTCAATTTAAAATGTTTATCTTTGTTTATAATTTTTTTACTTTTTTGTTCTTTTTTGAGAGGAGAGAGAGAGAGAGAGAGAGAGAGAGAGAGATGACGTCAGTACAGAGAGATTTATGTTAGTGCAGAGAGAGAGAGAGAGGACAGAGATAGAGAGATGACGTCAGTACAGAGAGATTTATGTTAGTGTAGAGAGAGAAAGATGACGTCAGTACAGAGAGATTTATTTAGTGTAGAGAGAGAAAGATGACGTCAGTACAGAGAGATTTAATTAGTGTAGAGAGAGAGATGACGTCAGTACAGAGAGATTATGTTAGTGCAGAGAGAGAGAGACAGAGATAGAGATAGAGATGATGTCAGTACAGAGAGATTTATGTTAGTGCAGAGAGAGGAGAGAGACAGAGATAGAGAGAGAGAGATGACGTCAGTACAGAGAGATTTATGTTAGTGCAGAGAGAGAGAGAGAGAGACAGAGATAGAGAGATGACGTCAGTACAGAGAGATTTTATGTTAGTGTAGAGAGAGAAAGATGGACGTCAGTACAGAGAGATTTATATTAGTGTAGAGAGAGAAAGATGACGTCAGTACAGAGAGATTTATATTAGTGTAGAGAGCGAGAGAGAGAGACAGAGAGAGAGATGACGTCAGTACAGAGAGATTTATGTTAGTGCAGAGAGAGAGAGACAGGGAGAGATAGAGATAGAGATAGAGATGATGTCGTACAGAGAGATTTATGTTAGTGTAGAGAGAGAAAGATGACGTCAGTACAGAGAGATTTATATTAGTGCAGAGAGAGAGAGGACAGAGAGAGAGAGATGACGTCAGTACAGAGAGATTTATATTAGTGCAGAGAGAGAGAGAGACAGAGATAGAGAGAGAGATGACGTCAGTACAGAGAGATTTATGTTAGTGTAGAGAGAGAGAGATGACGTCAGTACAGAGAGATTTATGTTAGTGTAGAGAGAGAGATGACGTCAGTACAGAGAGATTTATGTTAGTGTAGAGAGAGAGAGATGACGTCAGTACAGAGAGATTTATGTTAGTGAGAGAGAGAGATGACGTCAGTACAGAGAGATTTATGTTAGTGTAGAGAGAGAGATGACGTCAGTACAGAGAGATTTATATTAGTGCAGAGAGAGAGAGAGACAGAGAGAGAGATGAATGAATGAATGGTTGATTGGTTGGTTGGTTGGTTTGATTTATGACATTTTTTTTCTTAGCAGATAAATACAGCAATGAAAATATGCATTGACTGACTAATTAGATACCAAATATACGTGAAAGTTAATTTTTAAAAATATCTTTAGGAAGCCGATTTCTGGGCACCCTTCCTTATCTAACCGCATATAACCTACTTTTCTAGATACTGGGTCACGTGCCTCAAACCTCGTAACCACTGATGGCTAAAGGAAACGTAGCAAGTGTACAACGTTATTCGATCTGGTCGTTGTCATTGTATTACAAGTTACTAGCTACTAGATATAAACAAATCTCGTTAAAAATTTGGAAAGCAGGGATGAGTTATAGTCCTGATCTCAGCTTAAGATGGCCATACCGAACATTAAAGGTCTACACGCATATATGTGGTATAAAGGTACAACTTTATCGTGTTTTCTTATTCTCAATAGATGCATTTCTCTAGTTACAAACTTCTTATTAAATATGTAGTTTTGGCACGTCTACTTGGATATTCTGTCCGTGGTCATTATTACTGCCATTACTGTATATCTTTAAAAATCAAGTTAAGACCAAGAAAAATTATTCATGCAGTTTTCATGCTGACAGCGTAGGTAGATGGATACTATTTTGAGAATGTGCCGTGGTATCCGAAGGGTTATCTTTCCCTACTTTGATTCCCCTGTAGCTGGTAGATCTCATACCAATAGGAGCAGGCTGTGCCTCTGTGTAGTAAGTTTCTACTTACCCTACTAAATGCTTTTTTGTGTTTTTTTTTAAGAATGCCCTTCTCATTTGAAAATACAAAAGTGAAATCGTGTAATCAGTCTGAATGTATCGATACTCACGTCCTAATTCACTCGTATGGGCTTGCACTGAGTTCAGACAAGAGGAAAATAGGTGTTCTTTTGTCTATATGGGTGAGAAGATGCCATCGCTTTATTTGAATTAAAACGTTTTATACTTTGACGATGATAACAAGATGATGATGATGATGGTGGTGATGATGATGATGATGTTGATGATGGTGGTGATGATGATGATGATGATGATGGTGGTGATGATGATGATGAGATGATGATGATGATGGTGATCATGATTATGATGATGATGATGTTGATGATGATGGTGGTGATGATGATGATGATGGTGGTGGTGATGATGATGATGATGATGATGATGATGGTGGTGGTGATGATGATGATACATTGTACGAAAGATCTAGGCGAAACTGCTTTGTCAAAAAATACAAACAAAATCGCTGTAATTCTATAGACCGAATTACAGTAATAATTTGTCTGTAATAAAAGTCCGGACAGCTGTTGTTTCCACACATTTCGACTACCACCGTAGGCAGTGATTCACTAGTAGACAGACTTCTCATGCAAGAACGCGAGTTTACTCTAATATACATTGTGAAATTATATATTTCTTCACATTTTATTCTTATAAATAAATTTGTTGGAAAACACTCGATAACTGCAAAAACGGAAAATTCCGAAGTCGTTTCGAAAATTTCTTTTCCTTTTCCATACATCGCAGAATAAAATTTCAGAATTTCAGAGTAATGGTGACGTCGTTGGGGAGTTTAACTGGTTGACCACATAAGATAGAATGAAACATCACAAAGCCGGGTTTGAAGATAAATCCTTAGCCCGCCTGCCATCCTCAATGATACAGCCTTCAGTCCCGTTGCAATGCCCTGGAAGCATTCTCCAATTGCTGGGATGTGATGCGACTGATAACTGCTTCGATTCGTGCCTTGAGTTCAACAGATTTTGGGGTTTTGTTCAGTAAATCAGTGTTTTTACATTTAATTCTTGTGAGCAAAGCGATTTCCGTGTGTTTCTTCGACAGCTGCCACTGTCTGCCGGTCTCTTGACCAGTGCGTGGCCTGCCGGGACATTTTCTATCATTAACTGGCCGTGTTTCTCTTAACTTCTTCATCCGACTCCCGATGGAGATGTCAGACGGCGGACTCTTGTTGTAATTAACCCTACTGCAGTAATCGCAACAAGTGTCAGCTAGCCGTCTCCTCGACCGACGCCATTTAGATTTAATAACAGCCGCACACACACACACAAAAAGAGAGAGAGGTTGTATTAAGAAACGTTAAGCATCTGACTCTGTAATACACCTCGTTTTATTTGTTCTGTCTTAATCCTGAAAGCTCTCGAGAACTTTACGAAGACCAGTGGTGGCCAGACGGGCTAGGACCGGCTCTGACCGCTTGTTCCAAAAACTAGAAAGCCTTCCGCATTTAAAAAAAGCACGACCGACGTCGGCAGGGAAAGTTCGTCGAAACGTGGGGCTTTTCGCTTACTTGGGTGACATCTAAAACGACGGGGCGCAGCGAAATCCAACCCTTTACCTCCCGTAATTAACACGCCACCGGCAGCGTTCGGCTTCTATCAAAGAAGAGCTTGCAACCCGGCGATGGACACGTGACGTGGAAAAGCATCGTCATCATGAGATGTCGAGATCCTTCCCCCATCTCACGCTCACCGGTTGGCGAAATAATCGAAAGGAAAACATTTTGCGAGGTTGTCTTTCTTTGTTTTCAGAAAACCGTCCGCGTCGTGGGCCGGTTACCTAACTTCCGCCGTATCGACTGACCCGCCATCCTAAACGGCCGCGTTATTCGAAATCCATCCGACTCCCCTCTCGCTCATCTTTATCGAATAACTAATTTAAAAAAATGGTCGTCGGCATTCAGACGTGTTATCGAAATGCTGAGAGTTATCGATCTGCCAACTCTCCATTCGAAGGCGGTATTTGTTATTGAGAGAGAAGGGAAAAAAAGGGGGGCAGAATTAAGAAAACAAACTAACCGGACTATAGGTCGTGTTATTTAAATGGATGTGTCGATATGAAGGTCGTTATTATAGCAAGACGGCTCCAATTAAATAAGATCTGAAAATAGCATCTCTGGAAGAAGAAGAAGAAGAAGATTTAGATTCGGTTGAAAATGAGAAGTTTCTTAGTTGCAGAATCTGATTGACAGCGTGGCGTGGTCGTCTGGTGGTTAGTCGGTCAAGGATGGTGGGGCGGGGTTCGAATCTCAGTCGAGACCGGGCTCGGTTCCATGTAGCACCTCCTTGGCAAGATTTTGTCTGGTTTCTTGCCCCACGTGAAGGGTTCTAGTAGGGTCTTTCGCTCGTGACCTCAGAACTACCCCCACTTGGTATACCAGTACATGTATCAAGACTGCGATGCGCAACTTCCGTTTCCGGGGGAAGCGCACGATGAAAAGACTTCAATTTTCGAGTTTCACCAAAACAACCGTAATTAATGACTTTTCTAATGAAATACTATATTTCATATATAATTAATATATTAATCCAGAGTTACACTAATGCTCGAAAATAGATACGTGTACAGAAATGGAATAAAGCGTTATTATGTACGTTTGTAAAGCGAGATTTTAAAAAAAAAATCAAAATATTCCTTACGTTTGATGAATTATCTCATTATCATTCATTTGGTGCTCGTATGTATGTTTGGAAAAGGAAAAAAAAAACATCGATGGAAATTCTTCTCATAGAACTCGTCTGGAGCAGGCTAGACAGGCCAGAGGTTCTCAGCATCTTTATCATAATTGTTCCGTACGAAGAGCAAAACGAATTTAAAGATATTTAAAGTCGCAGAGAGAGATGGGGAGGAGATGGCTGTGTGGAGTCCGGCCCCCACAGCTCTCCACTTTATAGAATCTGCCAAACGAGTACTGCTACCAATATGCAATATTGCCTTTCAAAGCAACAGAGTCAGTATTAATATGAACACAAGCCAGTTTTTTTCTTCATATGTGTCAAGCTAATTTAATATTTCTACTAGAACTCATTTACATATTTCTTTGATATATTCGATACGTTTATTGGGATGATTTTAATTATATTTAAAACCTTTTCATAGTAATAAAAAAAAGAGAGAGAGAGAGAAAGCAATGGTCAAGTTAGAGTGAAGATAGCTCGCTTCTGGATAACATTTACTTGCAACATCATTCTTCTAATGCTATAAAACTATTTAGATTAACCCCTCGCCAATCGAAAACATATTCTGGGAGGATATCTGTACCGACAGCGTTAAAGTAACATAAATACTCAGCAGTTTGCTTCTTTATTTCTTTTTTCTTTACCGTCATATTCTAAAACAGTTTTAATCATAACAAAGAAAAGCATAAGAGACTTAAAGGCAGTTTAACGGATGCTGACAGTTCCTTTTACCGGTGCATGCGGCCTTGGAAATCCAACACAAAGCGACTGGTGTAGTAGACCCCCCCTTACGGTCGCAACCCGGAACTCGGTCCACCTTCGCTGCATCATCTGATCACGGACCAGGTCGAGTCTGGTCTGGTCGTTCGATTACCTTCTTAATCTCAAGAACTCGTGTATTTATTTTAAACGAAGGTACAAGCAAAGCGCTCTCGTTTCAACTAAGTTCGACCGTATGGCGTTGTTGATTTCGTGTAGGTGGTGGTGGAGCAAGAGATAAAGTCTATTTATGTAGGTTTCGAGCTTGAGATTATCTCGGGGAAAGAAAACAAATCCGATAGCTTATCTGCAATATCTCCTAAACAGCTGACTCGAGTATCGCTCGCTTTCATGTAGACCCAGCCACTCGCGCGTTTTTCTCGTCCCTCCCCCTTTAAAAAATATATATGGCGAGTGCACGCGCATCGCAAAACTCTCTACTCTCCTCCGGTAACTCCCATTGTTCTGTCAGAATACACGCCACACACTTCTCACGATCAGCTCCTTCCATTGTTGTTGTTCGCTTAGTTAGAGAAAACTAACTATTTTTTCCTCGATAAGACCGGTGATCCTTATCAGCGCGTCCCCGATAAATTATGACATGCCATTGTAGATGGCCTCCCCTGTTGGTTAAAGGTCAGTTATAAATTTCACAATCAGGTTTTATGTGCGGCGTACATCGCGCCTATTAAAATCCCCCCTTTTTTTTTTTTTATTTTTTTTTACTTTTTTGTTGTTGCGCCTCCCACTTTTCTGCCTCACAGCTGATTAACCAGGCGTAGTTTATCCGGGCCGGCCATTCGATAGGCTGATAACAGTAATGGCGTCAACAACAGCCAAACCTGAGACAGCGGACACATCCAGACCTGCGAACTCTTTCTTTGTTATAAACACAACCTTACACACACACACACACACATACTAAAATATATAGGTGGAAGGCAAGTTTTTGAAAGAGGGAGAGATTTAAAATATTACGACAACAAAGAGGCCGACGGACGCAGGACCGCTAAAGTAGTTCTCGGTCATCTTACCCGGCCTCGCGACCAATGGAGTCCCGTGAGAATTAATTACTCGGGGCCGGAGTTAAAGACGCTGTGGTCAGACGGGTACCTGGACAGACACTTCTAACGCCGTGTCGTCGAACAGTCGTCCGTCATTTAGCGCTTTGAGAACACCGCTGGCTCGAGACGATCCATTATTACAACGGGGTTTGGCATCCCCGTGGTTGGTCACGACATTGCTCAGTTCTCCACGTACACGTAATAAGTTCCGGCTTGAATAAGAAATCAGAAAAGCTCTCTGGATGCTCACCTCGTCGCCGTCTTTTCAAAAAGAAAAACAACCTGTGGTTATTTTATTGTAGATCCGCCTGATCGGAATTAGAACAAGGGCCGCACGCGGGCTCTGCTTAGCTAAGAACGGGCGTCGGTGAAGGCTAAGGGTTCGATCACATAGTTAGCATCGCCTCTTTGAGAGAAGTCAGGGCTGCCCGACTTATTTTAGGTGGTAAGGCACACTATTCGAGTGGACCGTAAAATATATTTTTTTTCCATATCGTGGTGCAATTACTAAAGGGTTTAGACCGGAAGTGAAAGTTCTAACAAACTTAGACTTTAAACAAACAAACCGGAACAACAGCACAACTTCTGGAAGTCGATATCGCTTTATAGGCTGTGTAGGCTTTTATTTTGCATGGGTGCCAAACCGTTTCACCGTATTCTATTACTGATACTCATGATTCAGTTTCAACGCTGAAATCGCATGGCAAATTATCTAATATGCCCTTCCACCGGGCTTTTACTTTATTAAATCATTCGGCAAAATGATTCCAGCATTGGTCGACCGGAACTACACGTTGGAACCATGTAAATACCGTGTAAATTCCGACCTCGTGTTCTATGGCGTTCAAACTATTACAAGACATGTACCTTCAGTAGCGACTAACATGTCCATTCCGAGAGTCATTTTTCTGATGTCATCGCCTATGATCTCACCGACCAACTGTTTGTTTGTTGTTTGTTTTTTTTTGCAGAGAGATCCACCGAAGTGTAGGTGGATTGATCACGACGGCTGACTCGTGAGAGAACTGACAAGAAAATTCGCTGAAGCCATGGAGGATGGGACGAAAACTGAACGTTCAAATGAGAATGTAAGTTCTATTAGTTTCCTCTTTTACTTTTATCAAACAGTTGTACTGAAATGTTAATTTTAAAATAAACTAAAAGTTGATTTGTTTTCATTTCTTTTATATTTAAAAAAAAATAGAATCAAAATAAGATTTGCTACTAATAAATTAATAGTATGTAGTTAAAATTTGAACGGTTTTTATTGGTATGTACACTGACGTTCATAGAATGCGCCATTGCGTTATTGTTAACGAAAAATGCATTATTCTATCAAAATAACACGAAATCTCTGCGCCATTTATCAGAACACAAACCACTAATCGTAACATTGCTATTACTTCAGATGTTTTACAAGAGAATGTCTACTTTTCTCGTCAGTAATGTCTGCGCATATTTTGGACATTCCGTTCGCTAACTCTTCAAAAATATTGTCTTGAGTGCGACATCCGTTTATCTAGCGAGTGGTTCCGTAGCTGAACGACACCGAAAACAAGTTCAGAGAGGTGCAGGTCTGGAGACTGAAGGTGTCAGGCCATGGTTTTAACAAGTCCCGATTCTAGTCAGATATTGCGTATTGATCTTTGCAGTGCGTTTCAAATCATTATCTTGTTGTGTGCGATCGCATAATCCATTAACGATGGCCCGATGGAGAATGTTGTGCTCTCTCTCTCTCTCTCGTGAGAATCCCACCATTTTTTACCAAGACAGCTAAATAACCAGTAAAAACACCCCCTTCTTTCACATTCCCAGCACCATGCTTAATTGTAGGACAAACACAGCTCTGTCTGTACTTTCCTTCAGTCTTTCCTTTAATACGCCCTCATTGCTTAGAACTAAATATCTCATACCCGGTCCAGATGGTGTGAAGCCCAGCTAACAGACGTTTTCTTGTTACCGTTGCTAAGTGAGTACTTTCCATCCGCTACTTGGGCAATCAATTCAACCTCTTTTAACTGTCACTGGTGGCAGGAGTCGAGTTTTGCACTTTCAAATCAGCGACCTGTCCTCTTGTTTCGTATTTCTTTCTTTCTTTCACGGCTCTCGAAATCAATCGACTTCTGTTGTCTTACTCTTCAACCGGTGCCTCGGAACTCCGCGGAGCTTCAAAAAAACTTTTGAACTTGTACTTTAATGTTCATTAAAGAGCACACTCAAAGTTTGCTGGAAGGATGCGAGAAAGATGAAGAGAAACAGCTGCCCATGCATGGTCTGATATTCGCTGTATTTCTGTTTCTTCCGTTGTACTCTTCAGCTTCCTCAACTCTCTGTCTCGGTTATCTTGTTAACTTTGCTGCTGAAAAGCGATAAAAAACGTAAAATGAAGATGAAAGTTAGTATTGGAAAAAAAAAGAGTTTGGTGCATCCAATAATATTTAGAATAAAAGTAAAACAGAAGCTCCCATATCCGTACAGTAGGTAATTAGAACGAAAACACCAATGCTTGAATGGTTTGTAAAGTGGAATGGGAGCCATCACGTTTGAATAATATATCAGATGAAAGCGGATGTATATGTATTTTTATATATAAAATTAAAATTTACAGTGCCAATAGAATGGAAGCCATCGCGTATGCAAGTCAGAGGCGCTGGGACTCACTTCCTAGCGGGCAACTGTGGTACTACGCTTCTTCAGCAAGGTTGTCTCCCTTGTAAACATCACTGTACGACAACAACATTGTTGCGTCAACAATTTTTTTTTAATTGTATTTTTTGATTTTTAATTATATAAAAAAAATATCTATAGATCGATGATAACAGCGATTTAAAATGTATAAACATGTCGAAAATATTTTATCCTTTAGTTGTCTGTTTCCTGATGTATCTATATACGTAGGCGGCGTAAACTAAGTGAAGGTCATGGCCAATGCAGCATCGTTAGTAGCGGACAAAAGTTTAAGAACGAACGAATCGAAGATATTTGAAATTCCGCTACAAAACCCCAATTTTTGGGGGTTTACACGAGATAAACAAATCAAGGAAGTCATAGCATAGACTTCAATTAGAGCCTGAAAGTAATGTGGATGGAGTCCACAAGACGAATACACACACCGGTCTGCGCAAATATCAGCCCGAATCGACTGAATAATTGGAACAGCTGATCTAAATTTCCAGGCCTTTCCGTCTCAATGGCTTTGCTTATGTTGCTCCATAGATTCTCTATCGGATTCAAATCAGGGCTTTGAGCTGGCCACTATATAAGTGGAATCCACCGATTTGCGAGGCACTGCTGGATGGTGGCGGTCAGATGTTTCAGAGCGTCATCCTGTTGGAAAATCTAGTTGAAGGAGAATCGGTCCTCAAAATATGGTTTAGTATATTGATCAAGATGTCTAGGTAAACAAAACGACCCATCATTTCCTGGATCCGATAAATAAGCCCTGTTGTGTTGGTTTTTTTTTTTAAAGAAGAAAAGATCCGTACCATAATAAACCAGTGCCGCTTGGCGCTCAGCAAACTGAAGTCGGATCCTTCGATTCTTCATTTTTCCTTGGCAACAGGTCCCATCATTTCGAAACCACAAAGCTGTCTCTGGACATCTATCGCAAAGATCCGCGGGTCTTCGGAATTAACTTAGAATGTCAACGGGCGTCTAGTGCCGGTTCGCTTTGACAGACCCTTGATTCTGTCATAACGTGAGAAAAAGCGAGTGTGTGTGTGTGTGGGGGGGGGCAAAATACTGACTACCGATCGTGCTGATGTCCATACAAGTCAGTCAAGGAAACCATCAGCGGCTTTTCTGTCGGGGTGCGAGTCCCCTCCCAGCCGGAACGTTTATTTTCACGTATTTTACGCTTTAATTTGTGTTTGTTCTGCCATCGTTGCTAAGAGTGCGCGCCCGCTTTCTGACGAGAACGGGGGATTTAGCCTATTTCTTGTGTGCGCAGTCCTCACGTCGAAGCTTTCCCTCTCATTCACTCCTCTTTTCGCATAGCATCACATTATCTGGTCTCAGCACGAGAACCATCAGGCTAAATACGGATATCTTGGAGTGCCTCCCGTCCGGATGGTCTAATCACCAGCCGGCTGGGGGTCATTACCTGTAGTAGCTCAACTTCCGAATATTTCTGAAAGAAAAGACCCGTTATTCAACGTTTCCGCCTCTGTGGATTCTTTCTCCCCAAGTATTCAGCGCCTTGCGGAAACGAGAATCTAACTGGGAAGACGCGGCTTAAGTGATTGCCGAGACTGGTCCAATGGCGAGCTTTTCCGGATAGACCGCGGGCTGTTGATGGAACCCGGATTCATCGTAAACAAAATGCCATCAGCCCACATATGTAAATTAAGGCTGTTTGCAGTCTTGCGCTCGCTTATTGGTGATATTGACTGGTATCGATTATACCGGGCGCGACATCTGATCGATACGCCTTTGATACACAAATCGAGAATTGGAAGCATTTAAGACTTGGTTCAGTTGCTACTTGGTCATTTCTGCGGTTTAGATCCTTTGTTCTAGTTTTCAAAGGGACCGCGTA
Source organism: Nautilus pompilius (assembly GCA_018389105.1). Taxonomy (NCBI): domain Eukaryota; kingdom Metazoa; phylum Mollusca; class Cephalopoda; order Nautilida; family Nautilidae; genus Nautilus; species Nautilus pompilius. Next base: position 14,522 of record JACATO010000132.1, on the reverse strand, counting down.
ACTCGCTGAATTATTAGTTTTATTATCTATTAGGTATTCCTACGCGAAGTCCAAGTTTCCAAATCGCGGTGTTTTTAAGGGAATAAATCCTTGCATCCAGGATAGGGACTACCTTAACTAGTTATTACTGCTGTATTTGTTTCTCATGGGCAGCGGTTGGCAAAAGCGAACTCTAAAATATCAGGGATTATGTTTCCATCACCGCCATGAGCTATGTTATCGGCCGAACTTAAACCGCTGATGGTTACGTCTCCCCTCTTCACGTTTGCGCCGGCCCAAATTATTTCGCTCGAAAATCGCTTGGAATAAATAATATAGGCGAAAGCAGCGTCAGAAACTATGGTGCCAGCCACGCCATTAGTTGGTAACCAGCTTACCGTTCACTCCGCCTCTTCAAGTTGAGGTCAATTATCACTCAGTGGCGGGGGAGAAAGCACTTCCATCGGTTTTCTTAATGATCGATAATTGAATTTGTCTTCTCTACAAACTACAGTATACAGGGTGTTCTACGAACTCAAAAGGTGACGATGGAGGAAGTTGGCTTTACATTATTTCAGTCCGCATTTACTCCGTGCCACAGGATGACGACAAGGCGTTCAGACATGTCCGCCGGTCAGGTTGATTCCGCATATTATAACCGTTTGTGTCGTGTTTCCTTTTTGGCACTGTTGCATGGTTTCTCAGCACGAACCCCTCTTACGACGACCTGGGATGTTAAATAAGGGGCCACTACACGAAACCTCAAGAAATTATTTATCAAGCCGATGTCGGACCGAACGGCGTTAATGGGGGTGTGTGTGTGTGTGTGTCCCGTCTCACATAAGCCACAAATCGTCCGTTCGCTGCATTAATGTGGCCTGTCCATGACCGGATTTCGTTTGAACGTCCGTCTCTAGCATCATTAACCCTTTGACGAGCACGTTCGTATATTTACGGGGAATGGGCGGTGGTCCTCGTAGAGAGATCTTGTAGAGGCGGAGGTGGACGGAATTCCTTTTGTCAGAACTAGTGCCCATTCCCTCCCCCGTGAGTGTCCCGCCCATTCTCCAAAGATCTAAACAACGTCGCCTTACTGAATCTGCCCGACAGCGTGGAAGCAGCTTGAAGATTGTTAGACAGGTAATGAAGGAGTCTGTCTTGCAGACAGAGATTGTTGTTCCTGCATTAAACGGAGGCTAAACTGAAATTAGTAATAAGTAGTTTATTGAAATTAACTGCAATTTACAATCGTTTATGCGAAGAAACTACAGGTAGACATTGAATTACATCTTACAGACTTTGAATAGCAAGAAAAATGACGACGTGGGCGATAACTCTTATACGATGCAATATTATTTGTTATAATAATAATAATAATAATAATAATAATAATAGTGTTAACGAAGCCTTATGGATTCTGAAATAACTGTCTTACTGTTTTGTAAGTGGAATACAGATATAAAAGATTTAAAAAAAAGAGTCCTAGCTGCTTACACATTGTTATTTTAGTCACTGCTGTAAAGAACAGAAAGATCTTTACTAAAAGACGTAGTAAAGATAATTTTTGTGCTGTATGTAGAAGTCACCATGGAGACAGTAATTGTTATATATACATATATCCGTGTACACACAAACTTTCTTTCTCTCACACGGAGATAACCAATAAGAAACCACGGTCATGTGGCCTTCAGAGTCCACACTTGCAGCACGTGCGGCCATCATCTTTAAATTGCCACAGGCTCAGCCTGTGAAGTCTTTCGTGAGAGTAAAAGATGGCATCAAGGTTTGCTGCGTTTTGGGTATCAAAACCATCACAAGACTATTACCAGCTGGCGACTGCGCCTGTCTGAAAACCACCCAAAGGTTAAATTTACTAAAATTCCATTAAACTCGTGAATGCAGGTAGTTTATTACAAACTCTTTAATTTAAAGAGAAAAATTAACACATCCGGAGTAGCGTTTGATGTTTTATTATTCATTTACTTGTTGCTTATCTCCGTGGGTGAAATAAGTTACAACAAAATGTTTGCAAAGTTGACAATTTTTCCAGGTTAATCAAATCCCACTTTTCTAGTCTGGGTTTCCCCCCAGCTGTTCTTATCTCGCCGAACTCCGCTGGTATGTGGGCGTTATCTTCTCAATACACGGCGCTTGTACCATTGTCGAGTCCGGTCTTCTGGAACAGCCAATCCCACGAAACAATTCCGCTTTCGATAGCCAAAGAACCGAAACCGCTAGATGGCGGAAGTGTGGCGTCACGTGACTTACAGATCTTCTGTGCGGTGTTCGGAGTTTATTGGAACAGGCGAAACGACCCGATGACTACTTTAATTAACTAGAATTTTCAGTTTTTTTGTTTGTTATTTTTTTCGGATTTGCTCTTTCAAGATGTAACGGCACAAAACAAGATTTTTGTGAACCTGTTAATGTTTATAAAAATACTCAAAGGATGGAGAACACAGCTGATATCCGCTTTTCGCAGAATGTTCTAGAATGGGGGGCTTGAATGAATATTGTAATGGGCATCACCCGAGGAATTCACTAATAAGTAGGGTCTGGTTTGATATCTTGCCGGTCTTTATTATTTTATCCAAAATGGCGCAATAGCTGGCAGCCGGTTTCCTTCTGTGCCACTTGCTGGACCAACTATAAGACCTCGCCGTGCGAGCAGCCATATTGGAGAACCCGAACGAGGTTTGCTCGAGTCCTGGCCTCGTTTCGACGGCTGAACGTTGTTCTGCTATCTGGTGCGTAGTCCACAAGACGTGGAGGCCAACCACGATTTTTACCGTTTGACCGATAGATTGATTTTATTGGTGATACGAATTTTGTCTGTCGTTCTGAGATCAAATCCTGTTCTAACTTTACAGTATTCGGCCAAACTCCACTTAAAACTAAAAACGACAGGAAATTATTAATCAGTTTGTGGCCTATCAGCGCAAGACACCAAATGGATTTGTCCAGCTTTGTTTTATGGGAGCGATTCTATTAAAACTCCATCCGACAGTTTGTTTCACCCATCAGTTTTAAGTAGATCCTGATGCAAGTGACCACGTGACAGGTTTTGCATATACCGAGAATAACAGCTGTCAACAAATTTTATTGTTGTCACCATAATTCCGGCTTCACCTTGTTACAGAAAATTCTTGATAATTTTTCTATCTAATATAATACTAGGAAAACTTGTACAAGAAACATTTGTTGTTGTTTTCCTGGATATTTTCAAAGGACTGGGAAAAAAAACCCTCACTTGAAAGCATAATTCGATGTACAGTTAAAAACGGATATTTATGCACCTACTGTCGACATATAGGAAATTGGGGGGGGGAACTGTTAGGGTTTTCGGAGACGGATGTGACAGTAGCGACTTAACCAAGTCTGTAATAACGATTTCGGGAAAGCCAGATGCTGCACCAACCACAACAAATGGACGGAAATGGCCGCACGCCGGAAATTCGAGGTTTTGACCAAAACCGAATTCAAAACGAGGTAGAGAGACGTCAGCAATGACGGGAACAGGACCACGAGCTTCGGATACCCGCTAATTCCACGAAGTCTGTGGATGCAGATGCGCTTCGACAACCTAGCTTCTGAGCCGTCTGAAGGCTCACCAGAATAGACGTCAAATTTACTTCCCAGCCCACCGGGCGCCAAAAAGATGGTGAGAGTTTGTGGATGTCGACTGACGATGGTTCAGGCTCTAATTTTCGCCACAAAGGGCCTATATTCTTTTTCACTTGCAATATAATACACGGGTTTCTCTAAAAGCCTTTCGGATAAATAATGACAGATTCGCCCTGCCATAATAATTTGCTCACCCGGTGTAGCTATAATGTTACTGGGGAAGGGAAAGCAAAGACCAGCGGTACAGTACATTTCTCTCTGTTAAGCCACATCCACGAAGAGCCGCCTCCGTCCCGTTTGGCATCGAATCCACGAGATTTCGCACCACGGGCAGGCCAAGGTTCCCTTGTATATGTGGGGGAGTCTTCTTTAATTCCGTTCTGTTGGCGGGATGCGGACGGCTTGTCCCCAGCTACTCGGTAAGATTTATATCAGGGTTTGTGGGGGGGGTAACTAGAAATGGTATAATCTCTTGATCCCAAGGAGATGCGTCTGTAAAATGGCAAAGTACCCGGCAGAGTTGGGACTTCCTTCGACGAAGACCAATTCTGTCTTTTCAATGCGTTGCCAGATTGCAACCCTGAGCTCACCACAACCAGGCAGGCGCCACCAGTAGTTGAGAGTTTTTTCCTAGACCTTTCGAAGTATTTTATTCCTGTATGACAGACGTTTCTCGCGTGCTACATACCCTCTGTAAACGAGTTACCAGAGATGATGGTGGACTGTTTTTTGCCGATCATTTCCGGTGCATGAATGATGTCATCAAAATAATCTTGACGATGAATGCTGAAGTGGCGAGTTCTACTTATGACGTCACAGTTGAAGGTCTTTCTGGCTGCTTCTCTTTAGCCTCGACATTCGGCTCGATGAACCTCCGATACTACCGGCCACAGATCCAGGAAAATGTAGAGATCTTTGGCGGTCTGTCAGTGGCTGTGAACGGTCTGTAACAAGATCTCGGGTAAACTGAGAAACATCGCAAGATTGATCCGTCTTTTTGCATGGTGATAGAGCACGTTGGTTATCTGCCCACCTACACGCCCGGTATATACATTTCAGTCAAATACTTTCATGTTATAGGAGACACCAAATTAATGCGGCAGGGAACTCTGTTTGTTTATACCATTTGAACGGAAGAATTAAGAATGTTTTAAGTTTGCCAAAATGGCGACTTTTCGCTTAAATCATAGTCTTTTTTGGAAGTAACGAGATCAAAAATACAAAAGATAATTTACTGGTCACAATGTTTTACTTTTAAAAAAAAAATAGATTTTTTGTTGGTTTATTTCGTTACTTTATTTCCAATTTTTGAGATTTCACGTTACCGGAAACGTCTTTAAAATCGCTCGCTCCACAGGCTGGCGTCATCGAATCAGGACACCGCCCATCCTGGGAGTTCTACAGCCAAAAGCACATGTGCCGTCATACTGAGGACGCGGACGTGTGTCTAGATACGACACTTCCCTACCCCAGGTCCTTACCAGAAGGGGCCAGCTGGAGAAGACGAGAGAGAAAATACCATTTCGGGAAGGTGTGCTAAACCTTACACATTCGGCAGTCGCACGTACGCCATCTTTTATAGAGAACCCTGACACAGTTCTTCGTATGTACAAAGTATCCACGATAGAGCGCCTCTGTGCTGCCACCTGGGGAATAACACCGATACCGCTGATGATAACGAGTAAAGGCAACATCGTTATATTTTGTGCCAATGCAATCTCAGGTTTATCCGAATACCGGTTGTCTTGTAGTCACATAGAGCTTATTAGTCGCAGTACATCCTTTGTATAAAAATTCCTTCGTATAAGTCACATGACCCGGGACATCCCAACTTCATAATTCTAATAGCGACAGCTTCTCGCGTATTAATGGAGGCTTAGCCATTCAGCCCGAGTAAGATTAGTTTTTTGAAACTATTTCTTCATATATTCTATTTTATTATTTCTTAAAGAATTATTGTCGAAAACGTCGGATCAACGGGACAACGAATGACGGAAATCCGGGGTGGCCATAGCGAGTTATCTCCGTTACTGGACGTTCGTTTCCTCTGTTTTTAGACTGGCAAAGTATGCAACTGTAGGCCGATCGTTTTCTTTTTATCTTTATGATGAAGAAATGTTCCCTCATAAAGAGCTAAATCTTCTTCAGAAGGTTTGGTATCACTCTTCTATTAGAAAAGATGTTCCTTTAATCACTAATCTTAACTATCTATGTCGACAAAGGATAATGGAAATACTTGTCATCTCACATGTCATGGGCAGATCTCCATGACAACGACAAGCGAAATCCATTTTGATTGGTGCAAGTAGACAGCGTTTCTAATCGGAATTTTGTCGAGAAATTTTTTTTTTTAACGAAATAGCTTACCTTTTAGGTTTGGATCTCCGCCGGATACCGTCTAATTAGCATATCTTATCGCGCGAGAATAAGTGCGCAGATAGAAGACGTCTGGCAGGGTAACCTAGTTTTTTTTAAATAGTTTGCTAAACATGCAGTTGATGGCCTCGAATCTCTGTGCCGACACACGAGCTACAAGTAGCCAGTTTTTTTTTTTAAATTTTGTAACAGTTTTCTGTTTTTAGACGAATAATTGGGCTTTGATGAATCGTTCTCCATCATGGCTGTAGTGGCCATCCCGAATGCTCGCATTTTAAAGTAGTTTTTGCAGGTAAATCGACAATCTATTTGTCTCTGTTACTGCTTACTCTCTTTGGGAGTTTACCTTAGGGGATAAAGGCTTTTCTCCCCGATAACTAGACATCGTGACGCTAAACCTGCAAGGTATCCACCTTGTTAGTTGTTGCAATCTGCCACTGATACTGCACGTTACCAAAGTATTTTCTTTGATGTTGTCTTTTATATTTCACTTGGGGAATTCTTGGAAAATTGACATAGAAAAATTAGGTTTGCTGAGCGACCGGAACCTAGGTGTTGGTAGCTTTCTCTTATCACGTGATGATGATGATGGAACACTGATCAGATCGGCATCGGCGCTACGAGCGCAGATGTTTGGTAGACTTTCAGTTGTGTTCTGATGAGTGTGCTGAGCTAATCCCAAAAAACAGGCTCATCTTCTTTCTTGCTTTGGCCTTCCGGTCTTGGACATAATTCTCCACTTCGCAGGAAATCCGTGTCTACACAGTGGAGGATTTTGATGATGATTATGATAAACTTGATATATTCTTTGCCAGCTGCTAATCGATGTTCTTCAGACTATAGATAAGCCAACTATTTCGGAGCATCTTTTCATGATAACTATAAATTTCTCTATGCATAATTAATACACACCTGGATGGTTTTCGATACCTTTGCAACGATTTTTTTCTCTCCAAATGATCAATTTACATCTATGGTTATTTAAAAACAACAGAACCCAATAATCACTTGTTAAAATTAATTTAATCGATTGATCTATGTTTTTAACATCACAATAATCTTTTTAATTGCTTACATTGTGCCATATTCAAGGCGCTGTAGGACGTAGTCAGACCGAGCGTCACGATAAATCTGTATTCTTTCCAAGGAAGAATCCAATAAATAGACCACAGTAAATCAATATTTTCCAATAGAATGAATTATCTACAGTATCAATAAAATTGTTTTTAGGAACTGTAGGTTAGCTAATAAAAGCTTATTTTTTAAACGTAATATAAATTAATTTCTTCACTTATGTGAGTGATAAACTCTGGGATGTAAGGAATTCTAATGATATTTTCAAATAAATATTGTATCAGATCCATGATAGTCAGCACACGAAATGGATCTCGGGATAAGAACCAGGTCTTAAGATGACTTGGCTTTTAGTAGATCATAGGTAAAAAAAAAACCTGAAGGAAAATCTCCTGGGTAAAAATACTCACCATGGTTCTGGTTTTCCTGATATATATGTAATAGAAAGGTACCAAGAATGTAGATTTTTGGCGTCTTGACTGTCTGTGCGCGGACCAAAAATGTAAAGTTGAGGACACAAACCGGTTTATTTAAAACTATAACTACCAAGTGTCAGAATTATTACTAATAAAGCCAAGAAATCGTACAAAGGTCAAACAACCTTCTTCCGCTTTCACTTCCTGCATCGACTTATTAACATCCTATTCTTTTCACGTCTATGGCAAGAGGAGACAACCAAATCTACTAGAACCTTTGCGCTCTCATCAAGAAGGAGAAGAGGAGGAACATAATTAATTTGATAAAGATTTTCGTCTTGAATCAGTCATACCATATTTCCGACTAAGCTGCAATAGTTCAGACTTTGCCAGTGAATTTGGTCCGGTCGGCGATTTTCAACACGTTTACATTCATTAGAGATGGGAACCCACATAATTTCAAATGTTGCAAAACTGGCACCAAAAACACAAGAGAAACGGCACTTTAAACGTGATTTGTGCTATTTTCGACAACAAATTTTACATTACCATAATATTCTAGAATTTTCCCGTTATATTGTGGAATCTAGATGGTTCCTGATTTCGCTGTTGTGTTCCGGGAACTATCAGAGTTTTTGTTTTTTCTTTCCACTCTGAAAAATTATGGAGATTCCCGAGATGATCTTCGTAACTTTCTCAGCGCGCTGAAAGTAAGTGACTGCGTTAGACGGAAGATTGGTAGATATGTACAAATTCGCCCGCCCCGTTCCGAAATTGTTAAAAAATCCCTATCTTCCATTAAGAACTGTTGGCAAGATAAATAGTGTGATTTAGAAACCGGGCGTCTTTCTCCCAAGAAAAAAAGGTGGATTAAAAACACAACAACAACACAAATTACGAAAAGAAGAACGGGCTTCGGGAAAATCTTCAAGAAAAGATAGGTTTGAAACAAGTGGTGCAATGGATAGATGATTAGAAGAAAATATTGGCAAGATGCTGGGAATCTGCTTAAAGATATTTGGAAATGACTGGCTTCAAACATCTCAGCTAAAAAAAAAAAAAAACTTTATTTTTGTAAGAAATATCAAAATTGGCAAGTATAAGATTGGAGCAAGTTGATTTTGGCAGATGGAGGTTCGCTTAATCTTTTGGTAATCAGGCTGCTTTGAAAATCAAAAGAAATGAATTAAATCATACAGTATTTTGCCAGCCCCAAAAGTCCTCTGTTATCGTAAAGGCGAGTTGGTAATCTTATCAAAAGGAACATCAGTGAATACAAATTGATATTCGAAATCATTAAAAAAAGATTTTGTAGAATTTGCTAAAAAAATACTCCTCTTGATGGTAACTTTCCGTTTTAACAAGATATGGCAGCACATTAATTGAAAAGAAAGCCTTTTTTTGGTTCAAGACCAATAAAATCCATCAGCTTGAAGACTGATGTGAGAATTCAGATTTAAATCCAAAGAAATATGTTGGAGAAAATCATCCAAGAAATAGAGAGGAATAGTCAAAAGACATTAAGAGGCTGATGAAAACTATTCGATCGCACAAGACATTAGCTGAAGCAAATTCGGGTAAGATGAAAGCTACTGGTCAACACGGGAAATAAAAGGAGACTTCCTTGTTATAATTTCAGATTTAAAGGAACGTTTGTAAATAAGTACTTGAGAAAACCCAAACGCGCTCACCTGGTTTTTGAGCATACATGGTAAAAAAAATATTAAAAACCCACAAAACTTCTGAAAATTACCGACTGAGCCAAATTGACTGGCCCCGGCTGTAGAGATGGAGAACTATTCTGTTGGTTTATTTAATAATGAAGGGATGTAACTCGTCCGTGACTAATTCAGTGATCCCCTTCTCTTAACCATTTTTTCCCCATTTCCCAAAGAACGTCCTTAAATTTAAATTATCATTAAAAACTATCCGGAAAATGTCGGATCCCTACTTAAGGCCACGGGATCACTTACCAGAAGATTCTCACACTCCAGCTAGTCTGTGCGGCATTTCGAAATATCAGATCCCCCAATTGTAGTTATTATCTGCCAAAGATGGCAGATTAACAGCACCACTATCAAAATTCCCGTCGAAGTTCTGGGATACAATCATTCTGACATCAACCTGTTAGTCATCGAAAACAAAATTACAAATAAAATAGACTGATTTCATTTGAACGCTGAGAAGCAAAGATAATGTGTCAAGCTGGAATTCTGTGTAAACACTGGTATTATATAACACTTTTATCTACATCGGACATTCCTTATCTTTCTTTCCTTATTTCGGTTTAAGATTACCGTCTAAGGCATGGAAATTTAATGATTAAAATTCTTTGCGAGGACAGAAATAAGTGGAGATTATTATTTATGGTTTTGCGAGTTTTGATAGATTTCTTGCAACAACAACAACAACAAAAAAAAAGCCCCACGTCTGCGGGAGAACCTGTGCGAATGTTGGAGATAGCAAATGCTACAGAAACAGAACTCTTCTTTCCTTCTTCCGGAAGCAGTATCACGAAATGGCCGACGAGAGAGCCGGAAGCAGTACCACAAAATGGCCGACGAGAGAGCCGGAAGCAGTACCACAAAATGGCCGACGAGAGAGCCGGAAGCAGTATCACAAAATGGCCGACGAGAGAGCGAGCGAGAAAGAGAGAGATCTCGTTTATATGAGTGCCCTGACGGTTTAGGTTTCCCCCCTTTCCTTTATTAAGTCTTTTAGGCCATTTAGAAAGGAGGCTTATGCACGTGTTTTCCGCTGTTCGTGAAACTTTTATCAAACATTGTTCTTTCTTTTGTATCTTTTTTCCCCCCACCTGGACGAACACGGGTTCCGAAGCGATCCGCTAATCGTCCTCTTTCGTTGAGAAAGTCTCTGGAAACGGTGGCTGCGGTGGTGGTGAAGTATATCTATTTCATTGTCTCACGATCGTTCTCTCCCTCGGCTCGTTGGTGGTCGGCGTAAAGCTTGAACCTTCGACCTTCCGCAAAACAACTCGGCCATCCAGACAATCGTCCACCGGCCGTCCCAGACCAATTTTACAGAAAAACCTCCTTATCGCGCAGTATAGATTAAAAAGACGACGACCACCGGTCACCTTCACCGACCCGCAAGATCCTGCCAAGCTGCGGTCTATACAAGCTTCTCGGCACAGACGCCAGAGAACCGAACGTGGCACTATCACCGTCCAGGAAACATTATTCCGACATGACTTCATTTCAGATATTTATCTCCAGCTTATAACTATTAGCTAGCTCCTGATTTTCATCTGAATTGGGAATAATTATAACCCCCATGTATCTATGATGTGTCGGCAGTAATCTTTACCAAGAATTTTAATTTCAGATATCTCTGATTTATTTTCGGAAATGATTTAAAAGCAAAATATGACGGATACATTTGTCTCCCCCACATATATAAGCAGCCCTGGTACCTGTGATTGACCGCCATTATGGATCTTTGCTCTTGGATTTAGAATCAGCAAAAATACACTTTAAATATCTTATGTCGCATGTACAGCTGTTGTATGTACTAACTTCTTTAAGTATACCCGGCGTTTCGCTCAAAGAACGAGGAGGTTACTGACTTTAAGACCTTTGGCTTTTCGCATGTGGAGCGAGATCTCGGATAAAATGTATTGTTGAAGAGAATTCCTTTTCTTATCAGTAGCCATTCTTTCCATGTTATATTGAGGGTATTAGTGTTTGATAACTTTACTGAACGCAAAATGTTAGTGTATACTAGTAGTCGTAGGCTAAGCACCTGATGCCCCAGGACTTATTTAGCACCTTGATGTGACGTCACAAGTAGACGCGCAGCCCTGTTGAAACGAGAGGCGTCTAATCTAGCCAAATACTTCTAGTTTTTCCCGTTTAAGTTTCAAAGTTTAATAAAAAATTCAGTTTTTATAAGGAATCATTTTGAAACATGGATCACTCCATAAAGACTACGGGGTAATAACATTCAGCAAAACGCGTGACTCTTTTTGTCGTAAAAGTCAAGTCATTTGAAACCTCAGCTAAATTCATCAAACTACATACTGGGTGGGTTTTACATAGAATGTCTCAAACAAGAAGCATATTGGTAACTCTAAGGTTCAAATTCTTCAAAACGGGCTCCATATTTGTTATTAATGTTTGCTCTGGAAAAATAAATTTTTACACTTTAAATCTTAACTGATCTAAGTATCTATAATTTAACAGGTGTTCCACGATCACAGCGCTGATTCTGTTTGTTTCTGTTTCTTTTCAAGGCAAAAAATCTTTGATCCTAGAGTCAATCCCGAAGTTTCATTTCTTGTCCCGAGTGCCTTCATCCGCTCTCCATGTTCGCAGCTTCAACAGCCAAACATCATAAACTTAAAATTCACCCATGCACACTTTTTAACCCTGTCCTTACCGTTACCAGGTTTTTCTGTTATAAACAAGTTTTGACCTTTTCAGTTGCAGATTAGCTGAACATTTGTGATGGAAAATGGTTCCGAGCGCCTCACACTGTCTGGAACAAGTAATTTATCTGAAAAAAAAGAAAAAAAAAACAGAAAAAGATGTCTCCTTAATGTTTCGGTCAGTTTTGTAACAGTCAGAATATCCCCTTCCTTCTTTACTGAGATCGCTGATAGAGATGTTTGAAAAGTACTTTCATCGGGAAAAGACAAAAAACTATCTGTCCAAGAACAGCCCTTCCTTTGTACATCATTTAATGGAAAGTTGCTTGCTTCGGTAACAAAATGGAAAACAGAAAGGAAAAAAAATGTAATTATTCATTACCTAGGAAACAAATGACAAATATAAACTTTACATATAAAAAGATTACATTTGGAGAAGAGAAATTATAAAATTTAGAAAAAGGGAATTCATTCCGGTTTAAACATTCATTTACAATTTATGGAGTTTTGGGGCCAGATTAGAGAGATAAAAATTTCTAATTACTAATTATTAAATAATTACAACAAATAATAATTGTTAAATATTCTCAGGGTAATATTTTGGAGAAGAGTTTAAAAAGTAGCGGCATTAGTGACAACCATTCGAACACCGTACAGTACAACATTTAGCACAACTATGACGTAAGCTAACCACCACACTGCACCATGTATTCGTAGTCTCCTCGAAGGGAAGGCTATGGCGTCCCACCCATTACATATTCGAAAAGTAGCGAACAGAAAGTCTCCACAAGAATGGATACCTGTAAGCACGACTTTATGAAAGGTAAACGTTCATTACCCGGCCGGCTTTGACAGGTAGGGTAAACGGTGTCCGAGCTTGACTTGAACAGAAAGAGTGTTCAGCAAATAGAAAGGGTTAGATATCCCTGCAACTGCCCATTGTTTAATTTTCTTGAATATACATGAAATCCGTGGTTGTTCTACGGCCTGCATCACCGCAATTTTCCTATTCTCTCTCTCTCTCTCTCTACTGACGTCATCTCCCTCTATTGACGCCATCTCTCTCTATTGACGTCATATCCCCCTCTACTGACGTCATGTCTCTCTATTGACGTCATCTCTCTCTCTCTGATTATCGCTCTTTGCTGTTCGCTTTGTCTTCATTATCCATCTCTTCCAGTAATACAGACACTTCCTGCTACAATATCGCAGGGGTGTGTGTGTGTGTGTGTGTTAAAATTACCCAGTTTCTCCGGATGTTATACCGTAACATACAGGATCATTATTTGAGTTTGAGAGTACAGACAAAAAATTTACTGTCCTTTTCTCCTCACTGACAAATTTATTACAATCTATTTCGGAAAACCCGGTTTTAATTAGGTACGATACAATCAAATACAAACACCGGGCTCTCTCTTTCCGTCAGGGTGTAATACCCTTGAAAATAAAACCTGTTTTTTTCATATTGCATCATTCTTTATGCTTTTACACAATGATTACAGAACATTAAGGAAAACACTCGCCGGATTGCAGCTGGAGGCCGATGGTGCGCAGAGGGAACCCACAATTACCCAGCTAAGCCCAAGGTTGCGGTGTAATTTTCTAGAAGACTTGAAAATGCAAAAATATAAACAGCTTTTGCCCATCTTTTTAGAAAAAAGTAAAGTTTATTGGCTTTGTAAATAATTTTTATGTCTGTCTATGTATGTGTAAAACTGAAAGTTTTATCTCTATCTGGAAAGGCGTTTGTTTCGAACTTTCTAACTCTTATTTAATAATAATAATAATAATAATAATAATAATAATAATAAAATAATAATAATAATAATAATAATAAGTAGTTCCGGAACAGGCCACAAGCCCTCTTTTGGGGTGGCCAGTTTACATTTTCTCTACAATATCTCACTGGAGCAGCTTTCTATAATTAGGTTTCACATAAATTACTAATCGGTAATGTAGCAATACTAAACAGCACGTATTTAACTAGTAAGCTACTAGTCAGGAAATAAGTTATAAAATACCAACGAACAAAGCGAGACGGATGAGCTTTTTCATTGGCAAAGTCGTTGATTAGCGATGCGATGTCCATCTTGACGGGAGAACAACTACGCGGTGGACAAGGATAGGCGCTTTTGAGCACAAGGCCGGGGGTGTGGACCCTAAAGAATTCTCTGCCCAGGGTCCCTAAATATACGCTGTAGATTTAGATAAGTTTATCTAGCAGCCCGTTTACTTTTTATTACTAAAAGCATAAACTAACGGTGACTTTTCTTATGACTGTCTGATCCGCTATATTACATTAATAAGTCATGGGAGTGTGTATTATGTCTCCGGTCTATGGGGACAACTCGAAGCGTCCGGGTCCCACTTTCCACGTGTAAAAAAAACAACCTGGCTAAACGTATCCAACTCATGAACAGCTACATCCAAAAAAAGCCAACATTTTTCTTTCTTTTTCAAAAACGCATTTTACTACTATAGTGACAGATTGAAATATAACGCCACCTGGCGAGAACGCTTACTAAAGGAGACAACTGTCTGGCTCTGGTTTAAATTAAGACAGCCAAGGTGTATCTGCGTAATTCGCTACAGTGAAGGACAGTTTCTCTCTAATCTACAGCGTTCATCACTTGGGGAGGGAGAAAAATATTGACTGACTGCGTTCT